>CM066033.1:654247147-655447147 GCA_033557465.1 Ichthyophis bannanicus | reverse complement strand
GCTTTACAGTGACAGCTCCTTCTCTGCTTCCCCCGGGCCCAGAAAATGGTGATAGAATACTATTCTGGTGGTTCTGCCAGAAACTAAATCCTGTGCAACAGGGCTGCATTGACACGGAAATGCCAGTTGGGGCCAGGGTTGAAGCCTTAGACTGGGCATTGCAGGATACAAGCTTCAAACTTGTGATAATTTACCACTTTATGTCTGTTTTGAACTCTGCAGTGTCTGCTTCAGCATCATCCTCCTGCTCCCCCCAGGGAAGACGGGGTGAAGTGATGAGCGAAATGGCTCAGTTTGGGGCTCATCCCCTTCCCTACAGGCTGTTTGGAAGGGAGGGGCTGGAGCAACAGGGCTGGTGCAAGGATATTAGATGCTCTGGGCAAAAGGTCAGCCTTAGGCCCCTTGCAATTTGCTTTAGACCCCCCTCCTTCCTACCCCCAAGATCTTATTTGTTAAACTTGGTTGTAATCATCTCAATACCACCCCTCCCTAAATAGTCCTATAAAAAGATGATTAGTGCAGAAAGTGAGCACTCCAAAACTGATGTCATCCACTTGGGTACAAATGACCTGGCTAGAAACAGTGTCTCTGCAGTTCAAAGGGACTTCCAGACTCTGGGAGAGAAACTCAAGCCCATTGTTAACACTATGGAATGCTCAGACGTTCTACCTGTTCATGGCAAGGGGGCAGAAAGGCTGCATCACATAAACAGCTTTAATGCATGGCTCCAGACCTGGTGCAAACAAGAAGGATTCAGATTTATAGGCAACTGGGGAACAGATGGATCAACAAGAGACTATACTGTGCTGATGGACTATATCTCTCCATTACAGGGAAAAGGATTCTAAGTGAAAAATTCAGGCAGTATGTGGAAAGGCATTTAAACTAGGGAAAGGAGGTGACGGATGGAAAAGTTCAGGATGTCACTCCCAGCAAAAGCATAATAACTTTGGAAACAGCCAAACTTTTAAACCACACATCAGTGACAAGTGGGAAGAGGCGTGTAGAACAAAATCCATACAAAATAGAGAACATAAGATATGCCATACTGGGTCAGACCAAGGTCCATCAAGCCCAGTATTCTGTTTCCAACAGTGGCCAATCTAGGTCATACGTACCTAGCAGTTTCCCCAAGGGGGACAGGTTCCACAATGCTTGTATTGGTTCAAGCATTGATATCCTGGGTCCCTTCTTAATAATGGTTTATGGACCTTTCCTCCAGGAACTTGTCCAAACCTTTTTTAAACCCAGCTACACTAACAGCCTTTACTACATCCTTCGGTAACAAATTCCAGAGTTTGATTACACGTTGAGTGTGAAAATATTTTCTTTTATTAGTCTTAAATAGTTTACCCTGTAGCTTCATTGCATGTCCCCTAGCCTTTCTATATTCTGATAAGGTAAACAATCGATCTACGTTTACCCGTTCCACTCCGTTCATTAATTTATAGACTTCTATCATATCTCCCCTCAGCCGTCTCTTTTCCAGGTTAAAGAGCCCCAACCTTTTTAGCCTTTCTTCATAGGAGTATCCTTCCATCCCCTTTACCATTTTGGTGGCTCTTCTCTGAACCTTTTCTAAAATCGCTATATCCTTTTTAAGATACGGCGACCAGAATTGCACACAATATTCAAGGTGCGGTCTCACTATGGAACGATATAGAGGCATTATATTATCTTTTGTTTTATTTTCCATTCCTTTCCTTATCATACCTAGCATTCTATTTGCTCTCTTGGCCGCTGCTGCACACTGGGCCGAGGGTTTTAACATAGTATCCACAATGACGCCTAAATCTTTTTCCTGGGTGGTGGTTCCTAATGTGGAACCTTGCATCGTGTAACCATAGTTTGGGTTGTTCTTCCTTAGGTGCATAACCTTGCACTTGTCCACATTAAATTTCATCTGCCATTTTGATGCCCAGTCTTCCAATTTATCAAGATCCTCTTGCAAATTTCCACAATCCTCTTGGGTTTTAACAACTTTAAATAGTTTTGTGTCATCTGCAAATTTGATCACCTCACTCGTTATTCCACTTTCCAGGTCATTTATGAATATGTCAAAAAGCAGCAGACCCAGCACAAGCCGGTCAACAAATGCTGGAAAGCAATGAGTACAAATGCTTGAAGCCTAGCCAATGAAGTTCCTGACCTGGAAGCCCTAATGGTGGAAATGGAACTGGACATTGTGGCCATTACAGAAACATGGTTTAATGAGTCACATGAATGATATAGCCATAGCTGGCTATAATTTATTTAACAGAGATAGAGAAGGCAGAAAAAGAGGAGTAGCCCTATGTGTCAAAAGCAATATTAAAGCTGCTGAAATGCAGTGGATGACTCAGCTCTTTTCTTTCACAGAGGACGTGGGGAAAAGAAGTGTTGTGGATTGTATTGGAAAGAGGAGATGGCACTATCATCCATGCTGGTGTAGTCTATAAGCACCAACTCAAAACAAAGAAATGAATAGAGACTTAATTATTGATACTGCAAAGGTAGCCATGAAGGGAGAAGTGATCATATTGGTTACTTTACCCAATGTGGATTGGAGTATTTCTTCTGAATATCTAGAAATCTAGAAAGAAGTAAAAAAAAATTGTGGATGCCTTCCAAGATGCATTGCTTAGAGAAATGGTGATGGAACAGACTAGGGAAAGCTCAGTGCTGAATTTAGTATTCACCAATGGAGAATGTGTGTCGAATTTCTGGGTGGTGCCCATGTGAGCAGCAGCGATCATCACAGTGTGGTTTGAGATAAAAGCCAAGGCAGAGTCCCCTCACAGCAAGATCAAAAACGCGGACATCAGGAAGATGGCCAAGTGCCTGAAGGAGGAGTTGGCAGGGTGTGAGGAGGTAAGGGAAGTGGAATTGCAGTGGACTAAACTAAAGGAGGCAATAAAAGGGGCAACAAATACATATGTAAGGAAAGTAAATAAAAACAAAAGGAAAGGGAAACCTTTTTGTTTTTCTAAAGGAATGGCTGCAGAAATAAAGGCCAAAAAACACAGCTTTCAAAAAATTCAGAAGTTTGCAAACAGAGGAACATTGAAAAGAATACAGGATAAAGCTAAAAGAGACAAAAAGGGAAATAAGGATACTGAAATCAAAGGCAGAAGAAAAGGCTAAAAATCTAAAGCATGGTGATAAAAACTTTTTTTAGGTATATTCTGGAGAAGAGGAAGATCAGAGGTGAAATTGCAGGACTCAAGTGCTGAGAATGGATTCGTGGAAAGTGATGGTGAAAAAGTGGAAATGCTAAACAGATACTTCTGTTCTGTTTTGCTAAAGAAAATTCTGGAGAAGACCCATCTGTGATTGTCACATATACAATGGAAATGGAGTAGATACCAGACCATTCACAGAAGATGATGTGTTTGAACAGCTTGCAAAACTGAAAGTGGACAAAGCCATGGGATGGATGGGATACATCCCAGGATACTGAAAGAGCTCAGAGAGGTTCTTGCAGGGCCTTTAAAGGATGTTTTTAATAGATCCTTGGAGAAAGGAGACATTCCACAGGACTGGAAAAGGGCCAATATGGTACCGCTTCACAAAAGTGGTAATAGAGAAGAAGTGGCAAACTACAGGCCAGTAAGCCTTACATTTGTGGGGGAAAAGTAATGGAGGCGCTCCTGAAAGAGAGAATAGTGGACTTTCTCGAAACCAATAGGTTGCATGATCCAATAGGTTGCATGGTTTTACCAAAGGACGATCATGCAAAACAAATCTGATTGAGTTCTTTGACTGGGTGACCAGAGAACTAGATCAAGGGCATGCGATGGATGTGATATACCTGGATTTCAGCAAACCCTGTGATACTGTTCCTCATAGGAGACTTATCAGCCTGGGGATGGGTCCCAAGGTGGTGACCTGGATCAGAAATCGGTTGATTGACAGACTACAGAAGGTGATGGTAAACGGAACTCACTCGGATGAAAGGAAGGTGATTAGTGGCATGCCCCATGGGTTCGGTCTTAGGACTGGTACTGTTCATTGTATTTGTGAGTGATATTGCAGAAGGACAGAATGGAAAAGTCTGCCTTTTTGCAGGCAACATGAAAATTTGCAACAGTGTGGACTTCCTGAGGGAGTGGATAACATTAGGCAAGATCTGCAAAAGCTGGAAGAATGGTCTAATGCTTGGCAGTTAAGATTTAATGTAAGTGCAGTGTCATGCACTTGGGATGCAGAAATCCAAGGGAATTGTATGAGATGGGGGCAAAAGGTTAGTGTGCACGGACCAGGAGAAGGACCTCTGAGTGATTATTTCTGAGGATTTCAAAGTGGCAAAACAATGTGACAAGGCGGTGGCAAAAGCCAGAAGGATGCTGGGTTGCATACAGAGAGGAATTACCAGCATAAAGGAGGAGGCACTAATGTCACTGTAGAAGTCACTGGTGAGGCCTCACTTGGAATATTGTGTTCGGTTTTGGAGATTATAATCTCACAAAGGATATAAAAATACTGGAAACGGTTCAGAGGAAGGTGACCAAGATGATTTGGAGCCTGCGCCAAAAGACGTATGAAAAGAGACTCCAAGACTTAAATATGTACACTCTAGAGGAAAGGAGGGACGGGAGATATGATACAGACCTTTAAATACTTAAGGAGTATTAATGAACAAAGAAACCTCTTCCAAAGTCACACAAGCTGTAATACTAGAGGGCATAACACAAAGCTGCAAGGGGATAAACTGAAAGGCAATGTCAGGAAAAGCTTTTTCACTGAAATGTTTGGAATGCCCTCCCGATGGGAAGTGGTGGGGGCAAATACAGTAACAGAATTCAAAATGGCATGGGGTAGACACAGTGGATCTCTTTATAGAAACAAGGTAAGATATGAGAGACTGTTCTGTTTGTTTTGATTTTAATAAGTCGAGGTGACGAGCGGCGGGTATACCTACTCTTGCCACCTTGCTGGGCAGACTAGATGGGCCATTACTGGTCTTTATCTGCTGTCATTTACTATGTTAACTATTAAACCTTGTTTTGGAAATATGTACATAATGGGGGAGATTGATAAGGCCACTTACTGTACATAAGTAAATGGACTATTTGCATATTGCCCATTCTTCGTGCAGGTAGGAGAGATGCACTGATGACTGAGTTTGTGTTTGCCAGAACCTATTGCTTTGCTTTGACTGTAGTTTCTCTTTGATGTGTGGGCAGTGCTGTCACCCCCCCCCCCCCCAAAAAAAAAAAAACCTTAAGAAGCTGCTACCGTAGGCAGAGGGGATCATTCCTGCTGTTCTGGTTCTGGAGTCTGAGTAGTAGTGGTGAAATTGCTTTTTTGCTTGTTTCCTCAAAAATTAAGCCTTGATATTTTAGACAGGCTGTAACCCGAGTGCCGTGACTGGGAGCAGGGACTGCAGACTTCACCGCAGAAACTTGTGCATAGACAGCAAATGGCTTCATGAATTTTTCTCTGTGGAAAGACCAAACCTACTAGATGGAGATCAAGGAAAGAAATGCCTTCACCAGCCAAGATATTTAGGTTTTCTGGTCTTTTTTTTTTTTTAATTCCCCTGGTTCTCATCATGGAGCCATTGTTCCCAGTTGCCTCTCATTAGTACGCTGTTGTATGTGACTACATCTGTTACACATCCCTCATGTTATAGGCTAGGTGGCTCCCCCACCATCTAGAGAAATTGCCTCCAAAACAGGCCTTGACAGTGTGTAGATTTAGGAGCCAGGCCGAAATCTTAGGAGCCAGTGCTTGTCACGTCCTTGCACCCCCCTTCCCCCATATTGTCTCATGCTGGTCTCATGTTTTCAAGTCATGAGACCAGTGCCAGAGTTTCTACACTGTGCATCGTCGTTGGATAACAATAGTTATAGCTTTAGATAGCAATCGTCTGTGTGTGTGTGTGGTACATGATGGTGTGCCTGTCTGTATATGGGATGTGGCGGTGGGTGTCTTTGTGTGGTTGGGGTGGAGGGTTGTGGTGCATGTGCATATGTACTGCAGAGCTATGGAGTGTGCAGAGGTGAGGTGCCACTGTCTGTGTGTGTAGTGAGGGGGTGGGGTGTTGTCTATTCTGGGGGCCAGGATGCCCTTTTGTGCACATGCGTTATAAGAATATAAGATATGCCATACTGGGTCAGACCAAGGTCCATCAAGCCCAGTATTCTGTTTCCAACAGTGGCCAATCTAGGTCATATGTACCTAGCAGTTTCCCCAAGGGACACAGGTTCCACAATGCTTGTATTGGTTCAAGCATTGATATCCTGGGTCCCTTCTTAATAATGGTTTATGGACCTTTCCTCCAGGAACTTGTCCAAACCTTTTTTAAACCCAGCTACACTAACAGCCTTTACTACATCCTCCGGTAACAAATTCCAGAGTTTGATTACACGTTGAGTGCAAAAATATTTTCTTTTATTAGTCTTAAATAGTTTACCCTGTAGCTTCATTGCATGTCCCCTAGTCTTTCTATATTCTGATAAGGTAAACAATCGATCTACGTTTACCCGTTCCACTCCGTTCATTTATAGACTTCTATCATATCTCCCCTCAGCCGTCTCTTTTCCAGGTTAAAGAGCCCTATCCTTTTTAGCCTTTCTTCATAGGAGTATCCTTCCATCCCCTTTACCATTTTGGTGGCTCTTCTCTGAACCTTTTCTAAAATCACCATATCCTTTTTAATATACGGCGACCAGAATTGCACACAATATTCAAGGTGCGGTCTCACCATGGAACGAAATAGAGGCATTATAATATCTTTTGTTTTATTTTCCATTCCTTTCCTTATCATACCTAGCATTCTATTTGCTCTCTTGGCCGCTGCTGCACACTGGGCCGAGGGTTTTAACATGGTATCCACAATGACGCCTAAATCTTTTTCCTGCGTGGTGGTTCCTAATGTGGAACCTTGCATCGTGTAACCATAGTTTGGGTTGTTCTTCCCTAGGTGCATAACCTTGCACTTGTCCACATTAAATTTCATCTGCCATTTTGATGCCCAGTCTTCCAATTTATCAAGATCCTCTTGCAAATTCCCACAATCCTCTTGGGTTTTAACAACTTTAAATAGTTTTGTGTCATCTGCATTCATTGCTTTAAGCTCCCAACACCTTGTACTCTTATCCCCCCCCCCCCATGTTCCCCCATCTTTCTTACTTTATTTTTAAGTTACTGGCCCTTTATGTTTTTACTGCCTAACTCCACCCCTCCTTGTGTCTAACGGTTTTTTTTTTTTGCAGACCCCTATGTCGTCTTCTGCCAGTGGGGGATGGGATCCCCACAGGCAGCCTCCTGCCTGCAAGCTGCTATCACAGCATTTCCCTCCTGTCCTGCCCAAGGGGATCCCATCCCCTATGGGCAGACAGAAGGGGTCTTTGCCGTGATTGCAGCCATCCCTTTCTCTTCTGCATACAGGGGATGGGATCCCTGCGGGCAGACAACTTCCTTTCGGGCAGTGATGCCAGGTGCAAATTTCTGATCGCCAGGGCAACCTGGTGCCTAGAGCTGTCTCGGAGCAGCGTTTGACAAAACCTAACCTCTATCTCTGTACTAGAAGAGACACCATCTGTGCTCTTGCTGTACCTTAGTCCTTTGTTAGTGCTGATTGAAAGTGGTTTGGCTCTTGTCAAGGTTCTGCTGTCTTGAGTTATTTCTGATTTTTGGACACAAATCTGAGTTCGCTGCACAGTAAGGATGACATACTATATAATGTCCATGAAAAAAAAAAAAAAGCAAGTCTTAGAGGTAGCAGAGACATGGACTGGCTGAGTTGCCTGACAGGTTGTCGTGAGAGAATCAATTGGTAGCAAGTTCTGCCCTGACCTGGATGTCTGTTCCCCTGCTGAAAATGGGCCTTTATGTGTAGTGAACATGAGACAACAGCACTGTGTGGGAGGCCAGCAGATCACATGCGAGTCCCATGATCTCCCACATCTTGCATCCCCATCACCAAGTTCATCGGAATCCTAAGCCCGGTCAGGGTGGAGGCAACGTCTCCTGAAAAGGGGAGGGAGAGGAGGATCCTCATTATGCAAGGGGAGGCAGCTGGAGGGGATGTTTCCATAGAGGGTAACTTTTTAATGGACTGCATACTTGTAGCCTATTTTATAAAGATAGTGCTTAAAATACTGTCACACGTGTCTCAGATATGGTAGCTAGAATGCACCGATGTACGTTTACAGAAGCTTGGGAGGTATGCACATAGGTGGTGTGTGTTTAGAACCTATGTGGATACGTCACAGCTCTGCCCAAAGTCTTCTCTAGAACATGTTTGGGTGCGTGTATGCGTTCTTAATCACAGTGTGTACTCTGGGGGGTGCAATTTTTAAGAGTGAAAAGAGTTTACAGTGACCCCCTTAATGCATCAGAGGTTTTGTAGAGCTGATGTCATCACCAGTCCTGCCCTATAGAGATGCTGCTGTTCTCTCTGGAAGCAGGCCATGTTCAGCACCTGCACAAAGGGTATTTTGGTACAGATGTTCTGTAGTTCAGTGCACTCTGGTCCCAGGGTGTTGCTGCTCTGTGATCCTAAGTGTTGGGGGATTTGGTTATCTTTGTACTTCATGAAAGTAGATCTGGCCTTGAATTCTTCACTATCTGTGAGGCTGAGTTTGATCTATTGGGTGTAGGAGGAGCTGAAACACTTGTGGTGGAATATCAGGGGTATGCTCTGTTCCCCCTTGGGGGGGGGGGGAGTGAAGGGGACTGGTGTGGATGTTTCTGCTTCTAGGTGCTGAGGCTGCCCGCACAGCACCTCCAGGAGAATTCGTGATTTGGAGAAGGTAAACATCTGCTGTGCTGAAGCATGGGGGAGGGGAGGAATGGAATCTGAAGTCGCTGGCCACTTCCCCGCACAAGTGCTAGGAGGCTGTAGCCTGGAGCCTAGTGATCATATGGTGGAAACATACCTTCCCACACTCCCTTTGTTTGGTATGCAAACGAAGCATTCTGAGTACTAATTAAAGCCCTGGCACCTCCCAGGTGCTACAACTGTCTCGTTTAAGATCTTCCAGTGAGGTGTGAGCTGTGCACAGGATAATTTAGAAAATGCCTGGTTCTATAACAGAACCGTATTGGGTATAAGAGCAGACTGAGGTGTCCACTTTCTGTTATTGCCCTTCTAAAGATAAGAAGGCAAACACTTTTGTGCTGTCTGGTGCACCTGCTCAGGTTACTGCTTATTTTCTTATCCTGTTGGAGCAGGTGGTTTGGGGCTAGCTATGTCTTTATTTGGGGGCAGGAGACTGATGCCCTTATGCATTTGTATTTGAATATTGGGGGAAAGAGGGATTGGGGATATATAGTGTATGTGGTGGGGAAGGAGGAGACAGATGGGAGGACTGGAGTCAATTTGCATGTATTTGGGGGTGGGAGTTGGGGCTCTTTAAAGGGCCTGGGAATAGAAGTGAGAGAGACGTGTTTATTTTGCTACTAACCCTGCACTCCTGTAACGATATATCCTTGTTTTCCTGCTGCAGCTCTGTGGGATTGCACTCATCGCCCTTGGGGTCTTCGTGCAAGTGCAGCTGAACCATTCGATTATTATAAAGAATGCATCCTCCTCGGGTGCACCCATTGTCATCATCATTGTGGGGGTTGTTGTGTTCTTTGTTTCCTTCTTCGGCTGCTGTGGAGCCTGGAAGGAGAATTACTGCATGGTGACAACGGTGAGGAGGGACAGAGTTGGAAGGGTGGGGGCAATGAGGGTAGCCTACCATACGTCTGGAAGTTGGCATATTGGAATTTGGGAATGGCATTTGTGGCTTAATAAGCCTTCCCATGGCTGGCCATTTTCTGGAGATGGGGAGGGGTTTGGCTTCTGAATTGAGGACTTCATAAAGTGTGGAGTTTCCTGCTCCATGTCAATTACTTCACATTGATTTGATATGTTTACTTTATTTTGCTTCATTACTCATGAAAACCTTGATAAACATTTATTTAAGCTTTTGTACTAAACCTGCTGCCAAGATTCCTAGCCCCTCCCTGCTCCACAGTCTGTTTGTAGAGGGTGTTTCTCTGCTGACCGAGCTAAGGCAGATGAAATTGCCCAGCTCATGCCACTGAGGCGCTGAAAAGATGTGATGCCAAGGACCATTTGTCATTCTCTCCACTGCTCAAGTCTAGTGGCACCCTTCCATCCAGGGTGCATTGCCTGCTGGCTCTATACATGTACTCTTGGCAACTTAATAATCTCAAGAGACATCACCTGGGAGGGGGGAGAGGGGAGGGCGACACCAGGACAGGGCTAATTTTTTTGTTTTGTTTTACTCTTCCCAGTTTGCCATCCTGTTAACACTGATATTTTTGGTGGAGATTGCCGCTGCCATCGCAGGATATGTGTTTAAGGATAAAGTGAGTATTTGAACTAGTGTGGAATCTGTCTTGCAGCTGAGTAACAAAAATAGACAGCTGAGGCTTTGTTAAAAGAATCTCATCTTCATTGTGGCCCTGCTTAATCTGGGGAGTTGAGGGAAGAAGGGGGTGGATTGACTGAAGGGAGATAGTTGGTGTGCACTTACCACTTCACCTAATTGGTGCTCAACTGAGCAGGTGTCCTGACTTCTCATGTAATCAGGAGTAGGGGGTGATTTTTCCCCCCCCCCCACCTCAACTACTTCCAGGGCTGGTGCTACCATTAGGTGAATTAAGCAGTTGCCTAGACTGCCAGTGATACGAGAGTGGCCCATTGCCAGAGTAGCAATGATTTAAAACAGCACCAAAATGCCTGCAAGTTTTGGTAGGCGTTGTGCTGCTGTTACACGTCATTGCTGGTGTTCCTGAAAGGGGCGGCAGTGGGGACAGGAGCAAGGGGGCATCTGGAATGAGGTTTGCCCTGTTTCCTTTCCTCCACTGCTGGCAATCTGGTTCCTTTTCACAAAAGCGGGAGGCAGGTTAGACTTACCCCATTGGAAAGTACAATTGCTAAAAATTGTACTAAAGTGCAATTTCTGTAGTCCACTGCATTCAAGAAAGCAAAGCTGCTTACCTGTAACAGGGGTTCTTTGTATATAGCAGGGAATACAGTCCCACATTTCCCACCCTCTATGTAAACTCACTGCATGGAAGAAAGACCTGGCAATCTACTTCCGGTCGCACCTTGCCAAGAAAACACAGGGGCTGGGTTGCGATGATTCAGCATTGACTGGATTGCACACATTGCATTACATCTCCGTTCTATATTAGAGTTGTAGCTTTATCACAGACTGAGGGATGGGGTGATTGGGGCACATGTGAGAGCAATGTGCAGTCTCAAGGGATCAGTAAGAACAATGCCCCTGAGCTCTAGAAAGAGGTCCATGCCGGCAGTGTCAGGATGGCATCATCAGCTGTGGAAATGCATTTGCTGTAACCTACAGAGAAACCTGGTTATGAGTAAGCAATTTCATTTTTTGGATTCCAGTGTATTACAGGATCTAAGACTGTTTTGGTCTGAAAAGACCCTCTCTGGTGAAACAAGCCTGATCAGTTTCTTTGGGTAGCACGAGTTGGTTCAGGGGAGAGCCGGGTGTGACCTAGCTAGATTTCAGCAAGGCCTTTGGCATGGTTGCACATGGGTGACTTTATAAATAAACTGAGTGCTCTTGATATGGGCTTAGTGTAACTGAGTGGGAGGTGACAAAGTGTATTAGTAAATAGGATTCACTCCAAGGAAAGTGGTATTTACCAGTGGTTTGTTGCAGGGATCATTTCTTTTCAACATTTTTATAAGTGGTGATATGGAAGGACTGTCAAGATTTGTCTCTTCATGGATGGTAACCAAAATCTGCAAGAAGCCCTGAAAGCTGTGGCAAATGCATAATGATTTTAGCAAAGTTTTTTTTAGGAATAGTCTAGAGCAGAGGTTCCCAACCACCTTAGTTGTGTGGACCTATAAAGAGTTCAGGGATCCCCTCCCCTCAGCTCCAAGCCTGTCTCCACTAGCTCTTTACCTCTTTCTTCTTCATCTTGTTCTCGTGCTCTGTCATCTTCCATCCCTTAGCCAGTCTCTCTCGCCCTCCAGGCAGTCCCCACCAGTCATTCTGTTTCCTCCATAGCTGGTTTTACCCTTTTCTCCACATCCCCTGTTGATTCTGCCTATCTCCAGGAACAAGCAGGAATGTAGTCTTCACATATGGGTATCGTCGGTACCGACGGAGCCTGCGCAGGAACGCTCCCCAGCGTCCAATAGGAAAGCTTTTGGGAGCATCCCACAGTGCCTGCGTGCTGCCTTCCCGCCTTTCCCAACTGTCCCTCTCCAGTTCTTCGTTTTCCGTGGAGCCGACAGGACGCACATCCTGTCACCGCAGAAAATTTCCCTTCTTATTCTTCTTTTTTGTGGTCGCGTCTGCCTTCCCTCGACGCCATAGCGGTACCGCCAGTTCTTCTTTTTTCTTTCCTAAAAAAAACAAAAAAACCCTTTGTTTCTGGAGCCTTTCTCCAGTAATTTCTTCTTGGGTACCATGTGCCATTTTGGCACTAGGCCCAATTTTTTCCCCTCCAAAATGGAAAAACCTGCTTTGGGTTTTAAGAAGTGTTCTAAGTGTGGCGGTACCATCTCCGTCACCAACACCCATGAGTGGTGCCTCAAATGTTTAGGTCCTGACCACTCTATTTCAGAGTGTGTTGCCTGTCAAAAAGGGGCCGGCAAAACTGAGCTGCTAAACTTAGCACCCTTTTTCCCTACGATGCAGCCTCCATGGCATCGACATCTTCCAGGGCGTCATCTTCCTCCCATGGATCTTAGGTAACTAAATATAAATCGAGCCGGTCCTCAAAGAGTAGATCTCCTTCTAAATATCAAGATGCCTCTGGCATTGCCCTTGAGGGACTTTCACCGGCAAAATTGCCGCGGTGGGAGGCTTCGGCTTCCAAAACACTAACGGGGCTCCAGGATGTTCTTGAGGCTTCAACCTCAGCAGAAGTACTGGTGCCATGCTCTGGGGTTCCGGCCACTTCATCCGGCACCGATACCCAAGCATCGGCAGCGTCGATAGACCAGAGGTTCTTGGCTATTGAACGCAGTCTGGTGGCTCTTCTCATGGTCTCGATGCCCCTGAAACCGCTCCAGACAATTCAACCGGCACCGACTCCGGTACCGGTACCGACTGCATCAACATCGGCAGGTATTCTACCGGACCAAGTCATGCCTCTCTATCCGGCATCGACAAGTCAGTACCGGACCACTCCGATGCCAACTTCGATCGATACCGGTACCGTGCCTTGCATGATCACCCGGATCGGAGATACTTCAAATCCTCGGATGAGTCTGAAGATTCCGAAGACTCTGCCGATACCAGAGTACTACTTCCTGAGGATTCCTCTTCTCCTCAGCGTAGGATGTCTCCACCAGAGGATATGTCCTTTCAGGATTTTATCCGAGATGTGGCCCGAGGTCTTTCCATCACAGTGGCTCCTGAAAAAGAGCCTAGGGCAAAAGAATTAGAAATCCTACAATACCCTAAAGCTCCCAAGGAGGCAGCTACCTTACCTATTCATGAGATCTTGCATGATCATATGTTAAGGATGTGGGGGAAACACCTCTGACCACATCTCCTCACTCTCGAAGACTCAACACCATGTATCGAGTTCCTCCTTGTCCTGGGTTTCAGAAAACTCAATTACCACACCATTCTGTGGTGGTGGAATCAGCAATGAGACGGATAAAGAGTGCAAAAAGGCATGCATCTAATCCTCCAGGACGTGAGTGTAGGACTCTTGATGCCTTTGGACGTCGAACCTTCCAGGCTTCCATGCTTTCTGCTAGGATCTGTTCCTATATCTTATACATGGGGATGTTCCTTAAGGAAGTCACAGGAGACTTAGAGCTTATGAGCCCTCTCCTGCCTGATGATAAAAGGCAAGATTATCTTGCTCTTGTTAAACATGCTCAGGATGTTTCCATGTTTGTGAATCGTGCAGCCTTTGACTGCTTTGAATGCATAAGCAGAACCTATGCCATTGCCATAGGTGCATGTAGAATTGACTTGGAAATCTGGGTACAGGATAAACTAGGGAATATTCCTTGCACAGGAGAGAATCTCTTTTGGCAAGAATTGGCAGGAAAAAGCTAATGAGATAGATGCTGACAATATCACTTTGGATAGATTGTCTAAATCTACAGCTGATCCTGCGAAGAAAAGATCCTCTAAAAAAACATTCTTCAGCAAGAAGAAAAAGTTTTATCCCTCCTATACCCAGCAGGGATATTTAGGTCACTCTGTCCAAAAGGGACAGCAGCAACAACCTAGGCAACAAAGGAAACCAAAAGCAGCTAAGCCTCAACCGGCTCAGCAGACTCGGCCTCCGCAGGGGCTTTGACTCCTGTCTAGAGAACTTTGCCTTCCTGGCCCTGAACGGCACAGAACCCT
Organism: Ichthyophis bannanicus; assembly: GCA_033557465.1. Lineage (NCBI taxonomy): Eukaryota > Metazoa > Chordata > Amphibia > Gymnophiona > Ichthyophiidae > Ichthyophis > Ichthyophis bannanicus. Next base: position 655,432,841 of record CM066033.1, on the reverse strand, counting down.
CCACCATCCCAGGAAGGTTATGTCATTTTGCCCCCAGATGGGGTCAGATAACAGCAGAAAATTGGACTCTATCTATTGTAAGTGAGGGGTACAAGCTTCATTTCCTCAGCATGCCCCCTCTTACAATGGTAAGACAGTTCAATTCTCGGACTCTCTCAATGACTGGTTAGGTCAAGAAGTCACTATGCTCCTTGCTCAAGGAGCAATAGAAGAGGTACCCATTCCCCACCGGGGTACAGGGTTTTACTCCCCCTATTTCCTTATTCCAAAGAAAACAGGAGGACACAGACCCATTCTAGACCTCAGAGAATTGAACAAATTCCTGTTCAGAGAGAAGTTCAAAATGATTTCTCTAGGAACTCTGCTGCCATACCTTCAGAGTCAGGATTGGCTTTGTTCTCTAGATCTCAAAAATGCGTACACCCATGTTCTCATCCATCCAACTCACCGAAAGTTCCTTTTGATTCCTGTTTCAAGGGAAGCACTACCAATACAGGGTTCTTCCTTTTGGCCTAGCCTCGGCACCAAGGGTGTTCACAAAATGCATGGCTGTGGTAGCAGCATTTCTCCGCACCCTGGGAATATTCGTCTTCCCTTACTTAGACGACTGGCTCATTCAAGCCCCTTCAGAGCCAGAGGCCAGGGTTGCCCTACCTCGCACAATGCACATCCTTCAGTATCTGGGCTTGTCATAAACTTCCCAAAGTCCAACCTTGCTCCCACTCAATCCCTAGAGTTTATAGGAGTTCTTCTGGATACCAGACAGACAAGGGCCTACCTTCCACAGCCCCGCTGCCTTCGCATTGTGCACTTAGCTTCCCAAGCAGTGCTAAAACCTCACCTCACTGCTCGGGAAATGTTAGTTGCTAGGCCACATGGCATCCACCGTGCATGTGGTTCCTTATGCTCACCTCCATATGAGGGCAGCCCAGTGGACCTTATCCACTCAATGGACTCAGGCATCAGGTTGCCTGTCAGACAAAATAGCAAACTCAGATTGCCTTATTTTGTCCCTCCAATGGTGGCCGTCGCCCAAAAACCTTTTGGTGATGTCTCCTTTTCAGCAACCCCCACCCCAAGCCACTCTAACAACAGATGCTTCACATTTGGGTTGGGGAGCCCACCTACAAGGCCTCTCTACCCAGGGTACCTGGACTCCACAGGAGGCCTATCTCCATATCAGTCTCCTGGAGCTCAGAGCAATCTTCCTTGCTCTTCAAGTATTTCACACCCAGCTCAGCTACAAGACAGTCCTAGTTCAAATGGACAATCAAGTAGCCATGTTCTATTTGAACAAGCAGGGCAGAACAGGCTCTCTTGTCGCTCTGCAATGAAGCTTTGCATCTATGGGCCCTCGCCAGAGAGCATCAGATTCATCTCCTTGCGGTGTATCTTCTAGACATTCAAAACTCTTGGGCAGACAGACTCAGTCGAGTTCTGCTTCCACACGAATGGTCTCTCCATGCAGACCAGGTGGCCAAAAGTTTTCAAATTTGGGGAACCCCGGACATAGACCTCTTTGCAAGTCCGCTGAATGCCAAACTTCCCCGGTTCTGTTCCAGAACTCCGGCTCAAGGTTGTCAGGCCAGGAATGCTTTCCTCCTCCATTGGGGTCAGGACTTCCTGTATGCCTTTCCACACATTCCCCTAATTCCCAAAACCATGTTCAGGCTTCAGAGAGACAGAGGTCATATGATCCTCATAGCTCCACGTTGGCCACGGCAAATGTGGTACCCTCTGCTCCTACATCTCTCTCAAGCTCCGCCTCTGGAGTTAGGATCTGCTCCAGATCTCCTTTCTCAAGAGGATGGGATGCTGTGGCATCCCAATCCCCAGTCTCTGCATCTCAGGGCCTGGTTGCTGAAAGCCTAGAACTTCACGGTTTTAACCTTTCCCAGCAGGTGAAAGATATCCTTCATGCTTCCAGGAAACCTTCCACAAGACGCTCTTATGCATTCAAGTGGAAAGGTTTTACCATATGGTACTCGCAGAAGGGTCTTAAACCTCTTGCGATACCTTTGGAATCATTACTGGAGTATCTCCTTCATTTATCAAATGCAGGGCTTAAGACTAATTCATTGAGAGTCCATTTGAGTGCTATTGCAGCTTCTTTCAAGCCTCTCGGTGGACAACCTATTTCCTCTCATAGCGAGATTTATGAGAGGCCTTCTTTTAATGAAGCCTCCCATTAAGCCACCACCAGTGGCATGGGACTTGAATCTGTTTCTTGGGCAGCTCATGAAACTGCCCTTTGAACCATTAGCCACTACCTCTTTGAAATTCCTTTCCTGGAAAGTTCTCTATCTCCAGGAACAAGCAGGAATGAGTCTTCACATATGGGTACGTCGGTACCGACGGAGCCTGCGCGGCAACGCTCCCCATCTTCCCAAAAAGGAAAGCTTTTGGGAGCATCCCACAGCGCCTGCGCGCTGCCTTCCCGCCTTTCCTAACCAACTCTCCTCAGTTCTTCTTTGCCGCGGAGCCAGCAGGTCGAGCCCTGTCACCGCTGAAGAAGTTCTTTATTTTATTTTATTTCTTTGGTCGCGTGTCTGCCTTCCCCGACTCCGGACCGGTACTGCCGGTCTTTTCTTTCTTTCTCTAAAAAAAAAAAAAAAAAAATTGATATTTTTTCCTCACTTGGTGTATTTTTCTTCTAAAGGCCTCAGGGCCCACAAGAAAATTTCCCTCATGGAAAAACCATCCTCCGGGTTCAAAAAATGCACTAAGTGTAGCGGTACTATTTCTGTTACAGATACCCATGAATGGTGTCTTAAATGTTTGGGTCCTGAACACTCCATTCCGGATTATCCGTCCTGCTCCCTAATGTCTAAACGGGGGTTACAGAACCGAGTAGCTAAGCTCCATGTGCTGTTTCCCACTGAGGGCACCGGCAGTAGCATCAACATCTTCCAGGTCTTCTCCTGAAGGATCTCAGGTAACCAAACATAAACCTAGCAGGTCCTCGAAGGGTAGATCTCCCTCTAAGCATCGAGATGCCTCCGGGCTTGCCCTCGAGGATCCTGCACCAACCAAACAACCCCGGCGGGAAGCTCCAGCTTCCAAAGCTCCTCCTATGGGGTTACAGGTTGACATCGATGGCACGGCCTCGACCGATCACCTATTAGAATGCTCTGGGGTACCGGCACAATCTACCGGTACCGATCTCCAGGCATTCATGGCGTCGATGGATCAGAATGTTCTGTCCATGCAGCAGGCTATTTCAGCCTTCATTCAAGCTGCGACGCCGGCGGTACCGCAACGAGCTCCGTTGTCGGTATCGGCTCCGGTACCGGCACCAGCGCCGATGCCGGTACCGACTGCATCGACATCGACCAGGATACTGACTGCTGCGGTTCCTTGTCCAGGGCTACTTCTCGGTACCGATCCGGTACCGGGGACGCCCGATGTCGATACCGCTCGATACGCGTATCGAGCGTTAGAAGAGCACCCTGACAGGCGATACTTAGATTCCTCTGATTCTGATACATCAGATGAGTCTCCTGAAGTATCCATAGCCCTTCCTGAGGAGCCTTCTTCTCCAAAAAGAAGAATGTCTCCTCCAGAGGACTTGTCCTTTCAAGACTTCATAAGAGAAGTAGCTAAAGGACTCTCTATTTCAGTAGCCTCTGAATCAGAGCCTAGAGCAAAAAAATTAGATATTTTAGGATACTCTAAGGCTCCTAAAGAGGCAGTCACCTTACCAATTCATGAGATTCTTCATGGACACATGATTGATTTATGGGAGACTCCTCTCACTCTCTCTCCTCATTTTCGCAGGTTAGACACTATGTATCGTGTCCCTCCTTGTCCTGGGTTCCAGAAAACTCACCATTCCATTGTGGTGCAGTCAGCTATGAAGAGGATAAAGAGTACAAAGAGACATTCTTCTGCTCCTCCAGGAAGAGAATGCAGGACCTTGGATGCTTTTGGTAGGAAAATCTTCCAGGCCAGTATGCTTATTGCCAGAATCAACTCATATAGCCTTTATATGGGTATGTTTCTGAAAGAAGTGGCAGAAAAGCTGCACACTTTCCTCCCTTTTATTCCAGAAGATAAAAGGGAAGAATTCCGCATGTGGCTTAAGCATACTCAAGACATCTCCAAGTTTTCAAACAGGGCAGCCTTTGACTCCTTTGAAGGTGCCAGTAGAGCCTCAGGCATTGCCATAGCTTCTCGCAGAATTGCTTGGCTCCAGGCTTCCAGGGTTCAAGATGGCTTAGGAAATCTGCCCTGTACAGGTGAAAATCTGTTTGGCAGAGAGTGGCAAATTAAAGCCACTCAAATAGATGCAGAGAATTCTGCTCTGGATAGACTTTCAAGGTCTACCTCCATTCCTGTCAAGAAAAAGACTTTTAAAAAGTCTTATCTCCAGGAACAAGCAGGAATAAGTCCTCACATATGGGTACGTCGGTACCGATGGAGCCTGCGCGGGAAAGCTCCCCAGCCTTTCAGATGAAAGGCTTTTGGAGCCTCCCACTGCACATGCGCGCTGCCTTCCCGCCTTCCTGACCAGCTCTCTTCAGTTTCTCTCTTTCCGTGGAGCCAGCAGGTCGTGTTCCTGTCACCGCTGAAGAAATTGTGAAATTTGTTTGTTTTCTTTAGACCGCGTACCTGCCTTCCCCATACCGAAACCGGTACCGCCGGTCTCTCTTTCTTTCTTTATAAAAAAAAAAAAGACTTTTTTATTTTCTTCAGCACAGCTTGGTACCTGTTGTTAGGCCTTAAGGCCTACACAAATTCTCCTCATGGAGAAGCCAGTCCCTGGTTTTAAAAAATGTACCAAATGCAGTGCTGTCATTTCTGTCACAGACACCCATGAATGGTGTCTCAAATGTTTGGGACCTGACCACTCCATACCGGACTGCCCATCCTGCACCCAGATGTCTAAACGTGGTTTGCAGAACCGGGCCAACAAGCTCCATGTGCTGTTTCCTTCAGAAGCATCACAGTCATCCAGGTCTTCCTCTCCGGATGGATCTCAGGTAACCAAAACTCCTGTGGGCAAATCCTCTAAAAGCAAATCTCCTTCTAAAGATCGAGAGGCTCTCAATTTTGAGTTCGAGGATTCTGCCCAGGCCAAAAAACCCCGGCGGGAGGCTCCGGCCTCCAAAGCAATCAGGGGGTCACAGGTTGACATCGATGGCACGGCCTCGACCGATCACCTGTTGGACTGCTCTGGGGTACCGGCCCATACCGGTACCGACATCCAGGCAGTAGTGGCGTCTATGGGCAATACTGTCCAGACCATGCAGCAGGCCGTTCTGGCATTCATTAAGGCTGCAACGCCCTCGGTACCGATTCCATCGGTACCGGCCCCGGTTCCGGTATCCACACCGGAACCGAGACCATCGACTTCCAAGCGTCGATCGGTTCCGCACGGTACCGATCCCATGCCCGATACGCCCGATGTCGATACCGATCGGTATGCGTATCGTACATTGGAAGCACAGAGGGAATACTCAGATTCTTCTGATGAATTCAATTCCTCTGATGACTCTGCTGAGCTTACTCTTCCTGAGGAGCCCTCCAAAGAGGAGGATGTCTCCTCCAGAGGATTTATCCTTTCAGGATTTCATTGTTGATGTAGCTAAAGCACTATCTATTGCTACATCTTCTGAGAAAGAACCCAGATCAAAAAAATTGGATATTTTAGGATACTCTAAAGCTCCTAAAGAGGCAGTCACTCTGCCTATCCATGAAATCCTTCAAGAACACTTGATGGATTTGTGGGAGACTCCTTTAACACTGTCTCCCCATTCCCGTAGGTTGGACACCATGTATCGGGTCCCTCCTTCTCCTGGGTTCCAGAAAACTCAGCTGCCTCACCACTCTATTGTGGTGAAGTCTGCCATGAAGAAAATACAGAGTCCTAAAAGGCATTCTTCTACCCCTCCAGGGCGAGAATGTAAGACCCTGGACTCTTTTGGAAGAAAGATGTTCCAGGCTAGTATGCTTATAGCCAGGATCAATTCTTATAGCCTTTATATGGGCATGTTTCTTGGACAACTTGCCCTAAAGATACAGAATTTTGCCCCCTTTATCCCTGATGATCAAAGGGCGGACTTCTTTTCTATGGTGACACAACTTTCAGAGGTCTCCAAGTTCTCCAACAGGGCAGCCTTTGATTCCTTTGAGGTTGCAGGCAGAGCTTCGGGAATTGCTATTGCAGCCCGACGTCTCGCTTGGCTCCAGGCTTCTAACCTAGAACCCTGGGTTGTAGATGGCCTCAGGAATCTGCCCTGTACCGGTGAGAACTTATTTAGGGAAGACTGGCAAATTAAAGCTGCTCAAATGGATGCAGAAAATGCCACTCTAGATAGACTTTCCAAGTCTACTTCTACCCCTGCCAAAAAGAAGTCTTTTAAAAGGCCTTACTATAAGAAGGCCAGATTTTCCACAAATACTGGCCAGCAATCTGCTCAGCCTCGCTTTGCGGCTAAGCGTCAACAATCTAAGCAGGTGAAGTCAAAGCCTGCAGTGTCTGCTACACCCCAGCAGGCTCAACCCCCTCAGGGGTTTTGACTTGCCCCTAGAGAACTTGCCGTTTCTGGCTCTAGAACAACCAGAGCCCCTCACCATTCCTGGAAGGCTAGCTCATTTTGCTCCCAGATGGGAACAAATCACATCAGAGCAATGGACCCTCTCTATTATCAGGGAGGGCTACAAACTTCATTTCTCCAGCCTTCCTCCCCATACCATGGTGAGGCAATTCAGTTCTCCCCCATCTCTTCTGACCCTGTTGGGTCAGGAAGTCTCTTCTCTCCTTGCCCAAGGGGCAATAGAGGAGGTTCCTCCTCCTCAACAGGGGTTAGGTTTCTACTCCCCTTACTTTCTCATAACAAAGAAGACAGGGGGCTTCAGACCTATCCTAGATCTGAGAGAATTGAACAGGTTTCTATTCAAGGAGAAATTCAAAATGCTCTCTCTGGGCCTTCTCCTTCCATACCTTCAGAGTCAGGATTGGCTTTGTTCTCTAGACCTCAAGGATGCGTACACCCATATACTCATCCATCCATCCCACAGAAAATATCTAAGATTTCTGTTCCAGGGAAAACATTTCCAGTACAAAGTACTACCCTTCGGTCTGGCCTCTGCTCCAAGAGTCTTCACAAAATGCATGGCAGTCGTAGCCGCATTTCTCAGAGGCATGGGAATCTTTGTCTTCCCATATCTGGACGACTGGCTCATCCGAGCTCCATCTCAGTCAGAAGCCCAGATTTCTCTGGACCGCACAAGGCGTATTCTTCAATATCTGGGACTTGTGGTAAACATTCCCAAATCCCAACTCATCCCTACTCAGTCTCTGGAATTCATAGGGGCCCAATTGGACTCCACCACTGCAAGGGCCTACCTCCCTCTGGTCCGAGGCCAAAGACTAATAAGCTTGGCCTCCCAGGCTCAGTCCAGAAGTCACTTGTCAGCCAGAGAAATGCTGCAACTTCTGGGCCACATGGCCTCCACGGTACACGTGGTGCCCTACGCTCGTCTTCATATGAGAGCAGCTCAATGGACCTTGGCCACCCAGTGGTCTCAAGCATCAGGACTGCTCTCAGACAAAATACTCACCTCAAAACGACTGTTTTGGTCTCTCCAGTGGTGGACGTCCTCCAAAAATCTGTTGTTGGGGATCCCCTTCCAACCTTCGTTGCCCCAAGCAACCCTCACAACAGATGCCTCCCAAACAGGGTGGGGAGCTCATCTCCAACACCTCTCCACTCAGGGCACCTGGGCTCCTCAGGAGACCACCCTTCACATCAACCTTCTGGAACTGCGAGCAATCTTCCTTGCCCTCACAGTCTTCCACACCCTCCTTGTCAACCTGACTGTCCTAGTCCAAACAGACAATCAGGTAGCCATGTTCTATGTCAACAAACAAGGAGGGACGGGCTCTCTGTCGCTTTGCAACAAAGCTCTCAGATTATGGGCCTTCGCCAGAGAGCATCAAATTCATCTTCTGGCAGTATATCTTCCAGGAGTTCAAAACTCTCGGGCAGACAGACTCAGCCGAGTTCTGCTCCCACACGAATGGTCCCTGCATATGGACCAGATACGCAGAATCTTTCAGGAATGGGGGACCCCGGATATAGACCTCTTTGCAAGTCCGTGGAATGCCAAACTTCCCCGGTTCTGTTCCAGAACTCCGTGTCAGGGAGCTCAGGCCAACGATGCCTTTCTCCTACATTGGGGTCAGGAATTCCTGTACGCTTTTCCACCCATTCCTTTGATTCCCAAGACTCTGTTCAAACTTCAGAGGGATCACGGATCCATGATCCTCATTGTTCCACGCTGGCCACGCCAAGTGTGGTTCCCTCTCCTTCTACAGCTCTCCCAGGGCTCCTCCCTGGACCTGGGAGCTGCACCAGACCTTCTGTCTCAGGAGCAGGGGACTTTGTGGCATCCAAACCCCAAGTCCCTACATCTCCGAGCTTGGTTACTGAAGGCTTAAGCCTTCATGAGTTTAATCTTTCCCAACCAGTGAAAGATATCCTTCATGCCTCTAGGAAACCCTCTACTAGGCGTTCCTATGCTTTCAAATGGAAACGTTTTTCCATTTGGTGTGCGCAACAGGGTCTTGACCCTCTAGCACTTCCTTTGAATTCTCTACTGGACTATCTCCTGCATCTTTCCAATGCAGGCCTCAAGACGAATTCAGTACGAGTCCATTTAAGTGCTATTGCAGCATCCTTAAAACCTATAAATGGACAACCTGTCTCCTCTCATCCTCTTATTGCAAGGTTCATGAGAGGCCTGACCCTCACTAAGCCTCCCATACGACCTCCTCCGGTAGCATGGGACTTGAATCTAGTTCTGGGTCAACTTATGAAGCCACCTTTTGAACCGTTGGTATCTACCTCCCTGAAATTTCTTTCCTGGAAGGTTCTTTTCCTTATTGCAGTCACTTCGGCTCGCCGCATCAGTGAACTGCAGGCTTTGGTGGCTAATCCACCTTATACCAGATTTCATCATGATAAGGTGGTCCTTAGGACGAATCCCCACTTTATGCCTAAAGTGGTCTCGCCTTTTCATCTTAATCAGGAGGTATATCTACCTGTTTTTTTCCCGGCTCCTCATGCATCCAGTGCAGAGAGGAACCTTCATACTCTTGACTGTAAAAGAGCTCTCGCCTTTTACCTCAACAGGACTCAGCCACATCGAAAGTCTTCCCAACTTTTCGTGGCTTTTGATCCTTCTCATTTGGGACTTCCAGTCACCAAACGTACACTTTCCAATTGGATTGCTCAGTGTATTTCTTTTGCTTACCAGAGTAAGAACATTTCTCTGGAAGGCCATGTCACAGCTCACAATGTGAGAGCCATGGCTACTTCTATGGCTCATCTTCACTCTTTGTCCATAGATCAGATCTGTCGAGCAGCCACTTGGGCCTCGGTTCATACCTTCACAGCCCATTACTGCTTGGACAAGGACTCCCGCCGGGATGCCTTGTTTGGTCAGGCTGTCCTCAAACACCTGTTCCATACTTAAACAACTCCTGCCCACCTTCCCTGAATGGATGCCTGAGATCCATACGAAGATGGTTTACCCTTGGAGGGGGATCTCCCAGGCATCTTAGCTAGGGAGTCCCCATATGTGAGGACTTATTCCTGCTTGTTCCTGGAGATAGCACAGTTACTTACCTGTAACAGGTGATCTCTGGGAACAGCAGGAATTAGTCCTCACAACCCACCCACCTCCCCTAGGAGTTGTATCTCTATCTATCTATCTTCCTTTCCTCTCTCTATTGTCTCAGCTTTAAACTCGAACTGAAGAGAACTGGTCAGGAAGGCGGGAAGGCAGCGCGCATGTGCAGTGGGAGGCCCCAAAAGCCTTTCATCTGAAAGGCTGGGGAGCTTTCCCGCGCAGGCTCCGTCCGTTGATTTCAATGGGGCCGCGGTTGCGATCGCGAACCACTACCGCGGCTTTGTAAACAAGCCCCTTAGTCTTTCTGGCTTTAACACAGCCAGAACCTCTCACCATTCCAGGAAGGTTAGCTCATTTTGCTCCCAGATGGGAGAAAATCACATCAGAGCAGTGGACCCTCTCCATCATAAGAGAGGGCTACAAACTTCATTTCTCAGACCTTCCTCCCCACACCATGGTGAGACACTTCAATTCTCCCACATCTCTTCTCGACCTTTTAGGTCAGGAGATAACTACCCTTTTTGCCCAAGGGGCAATAGAAGAAGTTCCTCTTCTTCAACAAGGGTCAGGGTTCTACTCCCCCTAGTTTCTCATTCCAAAGAAGACAGGGGGATACAGACCCATTCTAGATCTCAGAGAATTGAACAAATTTCTATGCAAAGAGAAGTTCAAGATGCTTTCTCTGGGCACTCTCCTTCCATACCTTCAAAGTCAGGATTGGCTTTGTTCTCTAGATCTCAAGGATGTGTACACATATGTTCTCATCCATCCATCTCACAGAAAATTCCTATGTTTTCTTTTCCAGGGAAAACATTACCAATACAGAGTCCTTCCTTTTGGTCTGGCCTCTGCTCCGAGAGTGTTCACCAAATGTATGGCAATAGTTGCTGCATTTCTACGCACTCTGGGAATATTTGTCTTCCCAAACCTGGACGACTGGCTCATCCGAGCTCCATCTCAGTCAGAGGCCCAGATTTCCCTGGACCGCACAAGGCGCATTCTGCAGTATCTGGGACTGGTAGTAAATCTCCCAAAGTCCCAGCTCATCCCTACTCAGTCCCTGGAATTCATAGGGGGCCTGGTTGGATACCACCACTGCAAGGGCCTACCTTCCTCAGGCCCGTTGCCAACGTCTAGTGCAGCTAGCCTCCCAGATTCAGTCAAAGAGCCACTTAACTGCCAGGGAGATGCTGCAACTGCTAGGCCACATGGCTTCCACAGTACATGTGGTACTCTATGCTCGCCTACACATGAGAGCAGCTCAATGGACTTTGTCCACCCAGTGGACTCAAGCTTCAGGAGCTCTCTCAGACCAAATAGCAACCTCCAAACGTCTCTTTTGGTCTCTCCAATGGTGGATGTCCACTCAAAATCTGTTGCTGGGGTCCCCCTTCCAACAGTTGTTGCCCCAAGCAACCCTCACAACAGATGCCTCCCAAACAGGTTGGGGAGCTCATCTACAAGACCTCTCCACCTAAGGCACTTGGTCCCCACAGGAGACCTCTCTTCATATCAACCACTTGGCACTTCGAGCAGTGTTTCTAGCTCTCAAGGTCTTTCATACCCTCCTCAGCTACAAGACAGTCCTTATTCATACGGACAATCAGGTAGCCATGTTTTACAAAAACAAGCAAGGAGGAACTGGCTCTCTGTCGCTTTGCAATGAAGCTCTAAGATTATGGGCCTTCGCCAGAGAGCATCAAATCCATCTCCTGGCAGTATATCTCCCAGGAATCCAAAACTCTTGGGCAGACAGACTCAGTCGAGTTCTGCTTCCACACGAATGGTCCCTGCACATGGATCAGGTACTCAGAATCTTTCAAGAATGGGGAACCCCGGACATAGACCTCTTTGCAAGTCCGTGGAATGCCAAACTTCCCCGGTTCTGTTCCAGAATTCCGTGTCAGGGGGTTCAGGCCAAGGATGCCTTCCTCCTTCATTGGGGTCAGGGCTTCCTGTATGCCTTTCCACCCATTCCCTTGATTCCCAAGACTCTGTTCAAACTCCAGAGGGATCAAGGATCTATGATCCTCATAGCTCCACGCTGGCCATGCCAAGTGTGGTACCCTCTACTTCTGCATCTCTCCCAAGCCCCCTCCCTGGACTTGGGAGCTGCTCCAGACCTTCTGTCTCAAGAGGAAGGGACTTTGTGGCACCCAAACCCCAAGTCCCTTCACCTCAGAGCTTGGTTACTGAAGGCCTAGACCTTCAAGACTTGAATCTTTCTCAGCAGGTGAAGGATATCCTCCATGCTTCCAGGAAACCTTCCACCAGGCGTTCCTATGCTTTTAAGTGGAAAAGATTTTCCCTTTGGTGTGCTGAAAAGGGTCTTGACCCTCTGGCACTACCTTTAACTTCTTTGTTAGACTATCTCCTGCATCTCTCCAATGCAGGACTCAAGACAAATTCAGTAAGAGTCCATTTGAGTGCTATTGCAGCATCCCTTAAGCCCATCAATGGACAACCTATCTCTTCTCATCCTCTTATTTCAAGATTCATGAGAGGCCTAACTTTAACTAAACCTCCCATTAGGCCTCCTCCGGTGGCATGGGACTTAAATTTAGTTCTTGGTCAGCTTATGAAGCCACCTTTTGAACCCTTAGCCACTACCTCCTTGAAATTTCTTTCCTGGAAGGTTATTTTCCTCATTGCAGTCATTTCTGCTCGCCGCATCAGTGAACTGCAGGCCTTAGTGGCTAATCCACCTTATACAAGGTTCCATCATGACAAGGTAGTCCTTAGGACAAATCCACACTTTATGCCTAAAGTGGTCTCACCTTTTCATCTTAATCAAGAGGTATATCTACCTGTCTTTTTTCCAGCTCCTCATGCATCTAGTGCAGAGAGGAATCTTCATACTCTGGATTGTAAAAGAGCTCTTGCTTTTTACTTACATAGGACACAGCAACATAGAAAGTCTTCCCAGCTTTTTGTTGCTTTTGATCCTTCTCATTTGGGACTTCCAGTCTCTAAGAGAACACTGTCCAATTGGATTGCTCAGTGTATTTCTTTCGCCTACCAGAGTAAGAACCTTTCTCTGGAGAGCCATGTCACAGCTCATAATGTGAGGGCCATGGCCACCTCTATGGCTCATCTAAATTCTGTGTCCATCGACCAGATCTGTCGAGCAGCCACCTGGGCCTCTGTTCATACCTTCACAGCCCATTACTGCTTGGACAAGGATTCCTGCCGGGATGCCTTGTTTGGTCAGGCTGTCCTCAGACACCTGTTCCATTCTTAAACAACTCCTGCCCTCCTTCCCTGGATGGATGCCTGAGATCCATAGGAGGACGCAGACCCCTTTCAGGGTCTCATATCCTTGGGGATCTCCCAGGCATCTCAGCTAGGGATTCCCCATATGTGAAGACTCATTCCTGCTTGTTCCTGGAGATAGCACAGTTACTTACATGTAACAGGTGATCTCTGGGAACAGCAGGAATAAGTCTTCACAACCCACCCACCTCCCCTAGGAGTTGAATCTCTTTTCTATCTTTCCTGTCCTCTCTCTCTATTGTCTCAGCTTTAAACTCAAACTGAGGAGAGTTGGTTAGGAAAGGCGGGAAGGCAGCACGCAGGCGCTGTGGGATGCTCCCAAAAGCTTTCCTTTTTGGGAAGCTGGGGAGCGTTCCCGCGCAGGCTCCGTCGGTACCGACGTACCCATATGTGAAGACTTATTCCTGCTGTTCCCAGAGATCACCTGTTACAGGTAAGTAACTGTGCTTTCTCATTGCAATCACATAAGCACCCCGCATCAGTGAATTGCAAGCCTTGGTGGCTGATCCTCCTTATACAAGGTTCCATCATAAGGTAGTCCTTAGGACTCATCCACACTTTATGCCAAAGGTGGTTTCGCCCTTTCATTTGAACCAAGCGGTTTACCTTCCTGTCTTCTTTCCAAGGCCTCACGCCTCTAATGCAGAAAGGAACCTTCATACTTTTGGACTGTAAAAGAACTTTGGCTTTTTACATGCAAAGGATGCAGCAACATAGAAAATCCTCTCAACTCTTTGTTGCCTTTGATCCTAGTCATTTGGGACTTCCAGTCTCCAAAAGGACACTGTCCAACTGGATTGCACAGTGTATATCATTTGCCTATGAGAGTAAGAACCTTCATCTTGAAGGCCATGTCACAGCTCACAATGTGAGAGCCATGGTAGCCTCAATAGCTCATCTTCACTCTGTGTCTATCGACGACATCTGTCGAGCAGCTGTTTGGGCTTTGGTTCATACTTTCACAGCCCATTATTGCTTAGACAAGGACTCCCGCCGGGATGCCTTGTTTGGTCAGGCTGTTGTTCAACACCTGTTCCACACTTAATCAACTCCTACCCACCTCCCTGGTGGGATGCCAGAGATTCATGGGGGGAAGTGGAGCCCTTTCACAAGGGCACACAACTTTCTGGGGCCATCTCCCTGGCATCTGCAGCTAGGGAGTCCCCATATGTGAAGACTACATTCCTGCTTGTTCCTGGAGATAGCATAGTTACTCACCTGTAACAAGTGATCTCCGGGAACAGCAGGAATTTAGTCTTCACAACCCACCCACCTCCCCTAGGAGTTGTATCTCTCTCTCTTTCCCTCTCTCTTTGTCTCAGCTATAAACTCAACTGGAGAGGGATAGTTGGGAAAGGCAGGAAGGCAGCACACAGGCGCTGTGGGATGCTCCCAAAAGCTTTCCTATTGGATACTGGGGAGCGTTCCCGCGCAGTCTCCATCGGTACCGACGATACCAATATGTGAAGACTAAATTCCTGCTGTTCCTAGAGATCACCTGTTACATGTGAGTAACTATGCTTTACTGCAACCTCTGTACTCTGCTTGCATGGAAAGACTTGTCCTCTGGACCCCGTGTAATGGTCTCATGGACCCTCCCCCCCTCCCCCACCACCACACACACATGAGTTGGGAACCACTGATTGTTTGATAGCAAAAATTTAATGCCCCAAAATAATGCAGAGTCATGAATTTTTCAACTGGCAAAAAACAAAAGCAGTATAGTAAAGGGGAAGAGTGAAATAGTTCTGTGCATAAAGAACAGGATCTGGGAGTGATTGTATTGGATCATAAGATAGCCAAACAAATAGATGAGTGACAGCAAAAGCCAGAAGGATGGTGGGGATAGGGAAATAGGGAGAAAAATGGCCATCAAGGAAAAAGAGGCACCATTTCCTTTCTACAAATCTGAGACCTCACTTGGAGCTATGTGCAATTCTGGAGACTGCACCTTCAAAAAGATATATAACCAGGTGGTTTCATAGAGGGTGGCTACTAAAATGGTTAGTAATCTTCAACATAAATCATATGGGGAGGAAGGGCAGGATATGAGAAATAACATTTAAATACCTCCAGGATATAAACGCACAAGAGACGCGTCTCTTTCGAAAGCAAAGAAGCTCTAGAAAGAGGGTTCATAGGATGAAGATAAGAGGAAAGATTCAAAAGTAATCTAAGGATATATTCTTGACAGAGTGGTGGATGTATGGAACAACTTCTGAGTGGAGGTGATAGAGGCGGCGAGGACAGTGTCTGAATTTAAGAAAGCATGGGACAAGCACATAGAACCGTGGAGGGAGAGGAAGGGAGATAAGCAGTTGATGTGAATGGGCAGACTGGATGGTACTTTGTTCTGTTTCTGTGAGGGGAAAGACTTTTGGGTGAAAGTGGCCTTGAAAATTGTCTACCACTAACACTTATTTGTGCTGGCAGGATACTGTTTAAGTAGTTCAAGTTTTGTTAGCATATTACACCAACTTCCCTTCTCTTTCCCACTACACTCTCCAGGTGAATGACTTTTTCCGGACGTCTTTTAAAGATGGTATGGTGCAGTACAACAATTCAGCTGAGGTGAAGAAAGGTCTGGATGATCTTCAGAGAGAAGTGAGTCATGCTTGGATGCCATTTTATTTTGTTGTTTTTTAATCATTTATTTCAGTTTATAAAATAACCTACCAATCCACTACAGTTCTCATTGAGAGATGTAAAAACCTCTTAGAAATGATATAAAACTGGACATAGCTTTTTGTCTTATAGTTTATCAGCAGTAGCCTAACTCCTAAGAGCTGGGAATATGGTTATACTCAGTTTAGTGAAGAGATTCAAAGACCTGCTTGAAAAGAAGTGCCTTCAGTTTATTTCAAAAGGCTATCAGGTTGATCTTGAATGTCTGCCAGCAGAGAATGCCAGACTAGCACCAGCAAATGACACTTGTCTCATGCAATCAACATGCATAAGCAAAAAAAAAACAAAAAAAAACATAAACTTGCCGACTCTGACCATCTCGTACAAGTGGAAACCTAAAACTGTAAAAGTTTACCTAAAAAAGCATGACATCTCTTCCTGAACAGTCTTAAACACCCACAGCAAGGATTTAAAATTGACGTGTTAATGACCAGGAAGTCAGTTCAGAGTAATGTTCAGGGAGGGGGGGGGGCAATTAACATTCTTGCAGCCCAATGCCATTTGGGAATCCAGCTGCCACATTCTTTCAAGCAAGCCTTCCAGCAGCTTGGAGGTTGAGCCCAACCTTTTTGGGGTGGAGCGGCATATATACCACTGGTGCCACCCACTAACTCCAGTAACCTACTGCCAAAGCAGACTTAAGAAAACTAAGTAATTGTCTAAAACGGAAATAAACCAACTAAAGCCAAAACCCCCTATACATGGGTTTTTTTTGTTTTTTTTTAACAGGAGTAGACAGTATGAGAGAGAGGCAAGGGAGGAGGTAGGATAACTGCTACTGCACAGGCCTTTCCTCCCGCCTGACCTACCCGCAAGACCTGAATCTGGCCTTTCAAGTCATAATGTTATAGAAGGCCACCCTTATCACTTGACCCCTTTTAAAAGTTAACCTGGAGTCTAGAATAACTCTTAGGGGTATGTTTACTAATCGGTGGTAGTGGCTTCGGTGCAATAATGGAGCTGCAGCCCCATTGACTTCAATGAGGCCATGGCTCCATTATCACACAGTAGCCGCTACCACCGATTAGTAAACATACCCCTTAGTGTATGGAATCTCCTTGAAGTTAGTTGTCCAGTAGACTTACTTTTGTTCTAAAGAGTTGGTCAATATGCCCTCGAGCATCTTGGGTTATTTTCAAGTTTAGCACGAGGCCATTTACTGAAGCTGCTGTGAAACTGATGTAATACATGCTTTAAAAAAACCTACAACATTTCATCAAGATCTTCTGAAGGTGCTAATAAATTCTTCGACTTGTACATAATGGTCGAAGATAGTTAGATGTTAAATTAAATGGGTGATTAATGCAGAGCCCTACTGTTCCCCAGAATTCAACAGGCACTAAATGGAAACATTCTCGTTGCTGTACCTGTTACAGTATATATGAACTGTAAGATATGATTTTAAACCAAGTAATAATAGTGGGACAGACACCTAGGTGCATCAAACAAGGAAGCATGATACCATGACTGAGGGTGTCAAATATGGATGATACAACCAGCAGCATCAACACAAATGAATCTCCTTTCACGAAAACCACAAAGCTCCACATCCTGCTCCCTCAAAAGGACACTACAAGTGCATATTTCTCCTCCCCCACTCCCTTCCCTCTCCAAAGTTTGTGGAGTAAAGGAGAGCAGCAGCAGCGTGTGTGTCTAACATTCTTGTCTTCTTTCCCTTAAACCAGTTTAAATGTTGTGGGGAAAACAGCTCTGCTGACTGGGACAATTATCCTCCTTTCAAAGGGAATAACAGCGTCCCTGATTCCTGCTGTAAGAACATGACAGAGGGCTGTGGGAAACAGAAATCAAACCTGATCTATGGAGACGTGAGTATCACTGGAGAGCTACTGAGGGAGGGGGCACGGCAAGAGAGACTGGGGGTAGAATAGAGTGGGGGGAGAGGCCATAGGCCATGGGAGGGAGGCATCTTTTGCTTTGTGACAGACATTTTGGCAAAAGCCTTCTTCATGGAGCTGGAATTCTATCACTTGGCTTCTAGCATCACTTATGAGAAATGGAACCAATGGAGTGATGGGTTGTTCCTCTTCTCCCTGCTCCCCATTGGTGTATGTACATATTTTTTCTTTCACTTTGTTTAATGCCATTTTTGAAGTGGTATTGCCCCTCTTGCCATTTCCCTCCCCACAGCGGCTGCTTCTGCTCTTAGTAGTGGTGGCTGCGGAGGTAGGTGGGAACTCGGTGTGCCTCTGGTACGCTTCTTCCACTTCCACCATTCACTTTTGACAGCCAGCAGACCTGCAGGCAGAGCTGAGAGGAGTGGGAAACACGTTTTTTCCGCCTGTCTATGGGAGGACTTGTAGTGTAACTATCTCGGGCTAGATAGCTCTTCAAGAAAATGTATAGTTCAAAAGCAGCATTCACAGCCTCTGAGAGGGGGAGGGAGTCTTGATTAACAGTAAACCTAAGGGCTGGATTTGAAGCCCAGGTGGATGGCTCTTAGCCTCAGGATAATGCTGCAGTGACCAGACTAGGAACTGTGGGCACAATTTTTTTTTATTCAAAGGGATTGACGGTTGGCAGAGCTGCTAATCATATTGATCCCCCCTCCCAGCTGGGATATTTAGCGGCAAATATGCATGGGTGCTGCCGCTGCATGCCCCAATGCTAACTGGGGTATTATCTGGTGATAACTGCAGAGCGGCGATATTGATCTGCTGCCCAGTCATAGCTAAGTGGCAAAGGTCAGGTGCAGTAAAGGCCGGCCTGACTTTAGCTGCTGAAGGTAACCAAGCAGAAGCTGAATATCACCACTGCCTGGTTAGCTTCATGGCAATCTGAGCAACCTGGATATGGGCCCAGCATTGAATATCCAGGTTTAAAGTTCAGTAGCGACAGCTGGATATCAGACCCAGCGTGTGCATGTGACTGGGAGTGCCAATTAAAATAAGAGACCTTTTCCAACTAGCTGTTAATGAAAGCAGCTGGTGTCAGGATCCTAGCACTGATTCTAATTGAGCTGAAAAGAGAATAACTACTGACTCTATCCCCCCCACACCCCAAAAAAAAGCATATCCAGAAGAATTGGGATATATGCTAACTTTACTGAGGGATATGGGGGGGGTCTCATTTAACACGTGTTCTCTGGTCTCCAGGGCTGTGTGGCGAAGATTAATGCCTGGATAAAGAATAATGTGGTGGTGATCGCTGGGGTGGCCCTGGGCATCGCATTCTTTGAGGTAATGTGACATGACTGTGCTGGCTGGTCCCAGAACCTGTTGGGGAAGTGTGTGCTTGGGACTGGGGGAGTTGCTGACTCAGGTTATGATTGAAATGCTGCCATCCCTTTACTGTTACTATAATTAGATGGCAGGCAGTGCTGCATTATCTGGGAGGGTGGACTGGTGATTGCATTATCGGGCAATACTTTCAGCCTTATAACCCCTTGATGTTACAGTGATGCTCTGGTAGTGTGAATGCTGCCGGCAAGTTTTGTGTTCCAGTCCTTGAGTCACAGAGCGGCAGACGCTTGTGTGTGCTGCACTTTGCAATGTTGGGTGATATGTGAGCAGATGAACTGGGGAGGGGGCAAGGTGGTTACTTCTCACTTTAGAACTCTGCCCTTCCCCTTCTGATTCTTACCCCATCTCTTTCCTCAGTTGCTGGGCATTATATTTGCCTGTTGCCTAATGAAGGGGATCCGCAGTGGATATGAAGTCATGTAACCTTTGAGTATGCTGTCTTAGTGGATAAATGATGATTGCCCTCCCATGACGAAGAGGAAGCGATACCACACATGGCATTGCCCTGCCATGCCAAGAGACGCTTCACTATTACCTTTTTTCTTTGCTTTATTTTGTCTGTCTGTGTTTTCCCCATGGCTCCAGGAAAGCAGAGTTATGTAACATCCAGGACCAGAAGGAGTCACTCTGCTGCTTTCTCCTCAGGTCTAATACCTTTAAAAACATTTAAAAACGATAAATACAGCATGCAGGTGATTTTTATATCCCTAATGCTTACCGAACAGCATGTTTTTATTGTGTGGGAGGTTTCTTGGCTGTACGTCCATCAAAGTCCACTCATCTTTGGAGCATAGTTTTCAGTGTTTTGCGAGCTCATTGAATTTGCTGCACATCAGTCAAAATAGATTAATTGTTTTTAGTGAGAAATCTTAAACTAAATATTCATTTTTCTTTTTATATTTGAAAAGGTACGAGCTGTATAATAAAAAGACCGAGAGGTGTTTCCATCCAGGTTCCTCTCTTGCTCGTGCTTTCTGTTGTGGATGGTGTGTGTGTGTGTGGCTGGCTGGCTGGCTGAGATTATGGGGTAGAAGGAATTCCAATACACATAATCTTTACAGTTGCTGAAAGTTTTATGGCAGTGGTGGTCTGTCACAAAGTGAATGAATTAGGTGATTTATAACAGGGCTTTCTTCCTTTTTGAGGACTGTTGCTGGACCCACAGCAGAATCTTGATATGAAACGGTGTCCATAGCGTATCAGTGAAGCTCTGTTAGACATTGCCTCCCATTCTCTCTACCTATGACCACTGGAAGGATGGAGTTGGAGGGGGGAAGTGACTTTCTGAGATTACATGTCAGAAACTGGACCCACACTTGGGGGGGCTTATGCCCATGGTTCTTACAGCTTTCTATTTCTACAGTGCAATCAAAAAATCCCTCCGCGCTGAACCAAAAGCAAAGCAAAAGCAAACCAACCTGTAGAGACAGCAGCAACCTCAACCGCCCTGCCAACATCCAGCCAGGACCTACACAAGCCCCCCTTTCTTTTCTCCCTCCTACCTGCACCAGCACGACCTGCCAGGGAAACTGACCCACGTGATGTCTCTGAACGTGCAAAAATAGGACATTGTGGAATAGACTGTGTTTAAAGGCCCCAGCCCCAGAGTTCATCCCATTGCAGTTGTTGCCAACCAAGCGCTGCTCCCCTTGAGCACCTCGAGCATTGTCAATTGGCTGTTTTCCCCTGCGCCTCTCTGGCCAGTCAAACAAAGTGAATGTGGGTTCCTGGGATAAAGTGGCAAACCCTCCCACCAAAACCAGAGCAGCTCAGCTGTGATTATGTGCAGCTCAACTGCTCCAATTCTGGCAGGAAGGTACACCGCCCCATCCTGTACCTTCCTGCCAGAACTGGAGCAGTTGAGCTGCACACAGTCACAGCCGAGCTGCTCTGGTTTTGGTGGAAGGGCTTGCCGCTTCGTCCTGGGGACTCGTTTTTGTGCATTTGGAGAGACATCACGTGGATCTGGTTTCCCTGGTAGGTCATGCTGTTGCAGGTAGAGGGGAGAAAGGGGGGGGGCTTATGTTGGATCCTAGCTGGACATTGGCAGGGCAGTTGAGGCTGTCAACCCGTAAAATACTACAACTCGGGCTACTACAGAATCAATGCCTCGCAACAAGAGCTGTGACCTCAAGGCTCATACCACAGGACTTCATTTCATGGCTACCTGAGATGAAGCACTTAAGCACTTTATTGACTTGCTGGGCTGCATGAAGGGCACAGTGAAGACTGGGACCAGGAGGTGGCGCAGCAGCACTGTTGAATGTTTGCCACACTTGCCTCCCAGCACTGCCACCTGAGTTCATCTGGCGTTCTATCTACCCTCCTAGTTGTAAAACTGTTCTGTGAAATGTTTGGGGGGCATATTGGAAAGCAAATATTCAGTAGCACATACCTGGTTTGTGCTGCTGAATATCCCGTCTTAGCTCGGTTGAATGCCCCAATGGTAACAGCGGAGCAGAGGTGGCACCCTAGGTTAACTGGTCAGTGGCAATATTTAGCTGCCAACTGGTTAACCTAAACCAGCTAAAGTTTAGCAAAAACAAAACAAAACGGGCTTAATGTTAATTGGTGTATTACTATCTGGTCAGCAGCTAAACCTGGCCATCCGGGCATACAGGATGTTCAGTGCCGGTGGCAGGCTATGACCCAGCACTGACTATCCAGGCGTAATGTAAAGCAGCGGACAGCCACTTTAATTGCACTTGCTGCTGCTCAATATGTCCCCCTTTAGACATTTTAAAATATTTTGCCATGGATAGAAGAATCTCACTGCAATCCTGTCAAGGGCACCCATTCAGAGAGACGAACCCATCTGGCAAGGGAAGAAGGGGATGTGCGTCCTTGGATACCAGACCCTTCTATATGGATCTGGTCCCTCTAAGATGGTGGAAAAAAGTAGTTGATAGGGAAATTTTGGCCTCTCCTTTGCTATTCATGTTTTAACATAAAGTGAGAATTAAAAAAACAAAAAAAATCCCCAACCAAACAAAAAAAGCAAAGTGAGTTGTACCATATTAAAATATGAAAATTTAAGTTGAAAACTGCACACTTAATATCACTGTTTTGTTGCACTTAACTTCCTCAGTTTGCAAACTCGTGTGGGGGGGGGGGGGGAAAGAGGGGTGGTCTGTTACAAAGAAACATGGTAAAATTGTATCTCATTATGGTACCTTACACAGCCCCTCAAGGTCCTGTTATCGGAGTAGTGTCATGCATATATTTGTCTTATCAGAGTGCATGTATAGACAGGGTGTGGTAGGGGTCTGGGGGCTATGTGTGTAGTGGAGGGGTGATGGCGGCATTCAGATGTAGTGCTAGAGTGATGTGTGGTGTTGGGTATGTGTGCACATAAAGGTATGGAATGTGAGTATGTATATATCTCCAGGAACAAGCAGGAATGAGTCTTCACATATGGGTACCGACGGAGCCCGCGCGGGAACGCTCCCCAGCGTCCAATCAGAACGCTTTTGGGAGCATCCCATAGCGCCTGCGTGCTGCCTTCTCACCTTTCCCAACTGCCTCTCCAGTTTTCCGCGGAGCCGGCAGGACGTTCTCCTGTCACTGCAGAAAATTCTTCTTTTTATTTTTACTTTTTTGTGGCCCGGTCCACATCGCTCTCGATGTTACCAGCTAGAATATCTTCTTCTTCACAGGATCAGGTAACCAAACAAAAGTCTGTAAAGACTAGCCAGTCCTCGAGTGGTAGATCTCCTTCTCAGTATCGAGATGGCTTCGGCCTTGCCCTCGAGGACATCTTGGCAATAAAGCCCCGGCGGGAGTCTTCGGGCTACAAAGCATTAACGGGGCTCCGGGTTGTTCCCGGGGTTCTTACCTCGATGAACATACCTGGGCCATGCTCGGTGGTTGTGGCTGCTTCGAGCGGTACCGACGCACCGGCATCGGCTATGGTGATGGACGAAACAATCCTCACCGATGAACGTAGTCTAGCACTCTTGGCTACTTCGGTACCGCTAGAGTTGCTGCAGACCGTTCCTCGAGTATCGGTATTGACTCAGGTACCAGTACCGGTATCGACATCTGCATTGGTGTCGGTACCGTCCATGCTTGCTTCGACAGAATCGCTTCCCTCGATGCTGAGCCTGGAATCGATCTCTAGCATGGAGGATTCGGTACCGACTCGTCTCGATACCGACCTCGGGCGATACCTAAGACATCGCTTTAAAGAAAATCCGATGCTTCATACTTTTCAGTCTTCCGATCCCGATGACTGGGATGAATCCATCGGTACCAAGGCTGATCTTTCCACAAATCTAGCCTTTACCCCTCATTATAGAGAGTCCTCCTCGGGGGAAATTTCTTTTCAAGCTTTTCTGCTTGATATGGCAAAGTTACTTGCCATTTCTATACCTGGTAAAGAATCCCTACCGGGGAATTCTGAGACACTGCAATTCCCCTGCATTCCAAAGGAGGTCATCATGCTTCCTTTGCATCAGATCTTACAAGATCTACTGTTAAGAATGTGGGAAACTCCTTTAACGGTATCCCCACATTCCAAGACACTTGACACTATATGTACAAGGTGCTACCTTCTCCAGGTTTTCAAAAGGCTCAACTTCCTCATCATTCTATTGTTGTAGAATCAGCAATGAGGCGTATTAAGAGTGCAAAAAAGCACTCTTCTTGTCCGCCAGGTCATGAGTCTAGGACTTTAGATGCCTTTGGACGTCGATGCTTCCAGGCATCCATGCTTTCAGCAAGATTCATCTCATATATTTTCTATATGGGATTATCTCTTGAAGATGTCACAAAGAACTTAGTTTTTGAACCCTTTTCTTCCAGAGCATAAAAGAGCAGACTATTCCTTATTAGTCTATCATGCTCACAATATCTCTAGGTTCCTTAATCGTGCTTCCCTGGACTGTTTTGAGTCTATTAGCAGAACTTCTGCTATAGCCATAGGAGCACGACGCATAGCCTGGCTCCAAGTTTCTGACTTGGACAGATGGGTTCAGGAAAGGCTGGGAAATACTCCTTGTACTGGTGAAAATCTCTTCAACAAGGAGGCTTTATTTCAAGCTAATCAGTTGAGCACTGATGCTGATACTTTCAGAGGATTGTCCAAACTTTCCTCTATCCCAGCTAATAAAAAAAATCTCATAAAAAGCTTTATTCTCCCAAGGGGAAAACGTTTTATCCATCTTCTACCCATTCTGCAGATGTTTCCAAAGATGGGCAACACCACACCAGGCTAAGAAAATCAAAACCTCAACAGGCTCAGCAAACCCAGCAATCGCAGGGTTTCTGATATTTTATTCACTTTTTCTGCGTGAGGTTTAGAACTTAAACCTACTTCTTTTCAACAGAAGCATCTAAAGTTCATCTCATCCATGCTGAGATATCAGTCATACATTGACTCAATCCTCGGCTCTGGGCATGAATCTCTTGCTACAAGAGAAATCTATCCTTCTAGCTAAGAGCTATTAAGGACTATCATACCCCAGACATAACAGGTTTTTCCTTTTAAAATAAAAGGAGAACTAACAACTAACAACAGGGTGAACTATACTTTTCACCTTGTCAGTTTCCTGTACGAGGATATCTCATACTTTTAACTGCAAGGGGACCCTTTCCCTTCAAAGACTTACTAAATTGTAAGTCTTCTCAACTTTGTATTAATTTCTATCCCTCTTAGCCCAGACATTCAGTCTCTAAGAGTACTACTAATCAACTGGAGGGCTTATCCTCTAAGCCATAGGATTTTCTTCAATACCTACTCCAGTAACTAGTTTCCATACAGAGTTTTCTCCCCTTTTGCAGTTCATCTCTTTCTGACATATCTTTTTAAGGCATCTTTTCGGACAGAAATTGGGTATCACTACTCCAAATTATGTCTGTCGGTCCTCTCCAACCTATGGGACCTAACTTTTATGCTGCCTTAATAATAGATAATTCCAAAGGAGATCCAGAACTCATTTGGACTATTTATTGTTGCAGGCATCAGGCCTGTCTGCTATTCTTAGCCACGTTCAGTTCTCTTTGGCTCCAACAGAATAGATTAAGTTGCACACTGGCAATTCAACAGCCAGATCTAAGCAACCTACAACATGCTCTCTGCAATTCTACAACAAAGTGGAGTGGAGGAGTGGCCTAGTGGTTGGGGCAAGGTACTTCAGGCCGGAAGGTTGGGGGTTCAAATCCCACTAAAGGACAGCAACCTTGGGCCGGAAGGACTGGGGTTTCTAGTCCCACAAGTGCTCCTTGTGGTGTTGGGCAAGCCACTTAACTCTCCATAGCCCATGTTCCCTGTAAAATAGTTATCTCCAAGTTATAATGTCCTGTTCAATGTAATTTCAGTTTGTTCAATGTAAACCGCACTGATGCAGAATAGCGTGGTATATAAGAGAATGTAAATAAATAAAAAACTCTGCAACTGTGGGCCTTTGCCAGAGAGCCTCAGAGCTACTCCTAATAGGGAGCTGCCAGATAGTTATTAAGGGCTTCAGCTGGTAGACTCTGTCAGTCATGTTCCTACATGACAGTTTTTTTTTTCCTTAAAATTTCCTTTAAGAAAAGGTAACCAGGGTTTTAGACCACGTGAAAGTGTAGAAAATTGCACAATTCCCTGGTTGTTCCACATCTCACTGGAACTTCCTCAACAGGGATGCATTTTTTCACTGCAGTTGGTCCTTATTCATTACTTTCCTTCTAATTTCCTATACTTCATGGTAGCTTATGTTAAACACATGATACTCATATTGCCCTCATAAAGAAGCAAATATGGTATCTCCTTATATTGCGTCTTTTTCTCCAGCTACTATTTGAAATTGTAGAAGGATCCAGACTTGCTGTCTTAAGACTAAGGATCTCCTCTGCACTCATTCACGTACGTCTCGAAACCTGGTTATTCAGGGGCTAGATCTTTTCAAGGAGTCTAAACCTAACCCTGTAAGTGAAGAACATATTACAAGTTTCCATGAAACTTTCTCTATAGTTCTTCCATATTTAACCAGACAGAGATTCTCCATCAAGATTCTCAAGTAGGTCTTAATCCTTCTTGTTGTTGCGTCAATCTGTATACAACATCTGACTTTGAAAGATTTGTCTACTGTCCATATTAATGCTGCCCCAGCATACCATAAACTCAGTGGACAACCAATTTCTATGGTATTTTACCAAATACCTTATTTTACCGTTACCTTTTGGGTTACATCACATCTGAAGCTCTACATGTAAAGTCTTCATCATAAGTGACATCACTTACAAAAGACTTTTACTGATCTTCAAAAAATTGGAGGCTCAACACCTAGTACAAATATCTTTCTCTTTCATTGGAATAAAGGGGGTCTTAAAGACCTATCCCCTTTTTTCTGCAAAGGGTATTTCTACCTTTTCATCCAAACCAGTCAGATTATCTCCACTCTTCCTAGGACCTTATTCTGCTCCAAGGACAAGAAGTTCAATTTTTTGGACTTTACAGAAGTTTTAGCTATCTCTCAAAAGTCCAACCTCTTTGAACTCCCCCAGTACTTCTTCTGGGGTTAGTTCTGGCCATGAGGACTTCTTATCTCTTCCTGTATTGCAAAATTATTTTTTCCCTCTACTTCACATTGGGGGAATTTCTTTGAGGATAATGATCTGGCTCTCAACCACAGACCCTTATTACCCTCAACAAATATTTTTGCAATATTTTTGAGTGTGATCCACATTAGAAAATTAAGACAACTTTTTTCTAATATTTATGATTACAGAAGGACTCCCCTCCGGATACCTTGTTAGTTAAGCTGTTCCACAGCATCTCTTTTTCTTTCTAGTTCAACTCCTACCCTCCATCCCTTGGATGCCTGAGGTTTTTGAGGGATAAGCATGGCCCATCTTTAGATTGCAACATGCTGGGGTCTCCTCCAGGCATCTTAGCTTGGGAGTCCCCATATGTGAAGACTCATTCCTGCTTGTTCCTGGAGATAGCACAATTACTTACCTGTAACAGGTGATCTCTGGGAACAGCAGGAATAAGTCTTCACAACCCACCCACCTCCCCTAGGAGTTGTATCTCTCTATCTATCTTTTTCCTTTCCCTCGCTCTCTCTCTCTCTTTGTCTCAGCTCTAAAACTCAACTGGAGAGAGGCAGTTGGGAAAGGCGGGAAGGCAGCACGCAGGCACTGTGGGATGCTCCCAAAAGCGTTCTGATTGGACGCTGGGGAGCGTTCCCGCGTGGGCTCCGTCGGTACCGACAATACCCATCTGTGAAGACTTATTCCTGCTGTTCCCAGAGATCACCTGTTACAGGTAAGTAACTGTGCTATATCAGTGCTGGGTGTATGTGTGTGTGGTGCAGGGATGGGAGTGTACCTCTTTACATTTTGATCTCTTGCCTACATATCCTCGTCTTCTAAACCTCCCGTCCTTTGTATGCTTCCCACCTATCCCCCTTTCTAGCCGTGTGAAGTGTCTTCAGGGCAAAGGAAGGATGTGCATCACCTGTCCCAGGGGCTGTACTGCAGTAGTGTCTTCCTAACTTTGCCGATGGTAGTCAGGCTCCCTGCTGTCGGTCAATGCAGGCCTTCACCATGGTTGCAGTCTGGGGCTTTTCCTCTGCCGTTGGGAGATGGGCATCCTACCAGCACTCATACTGGTCTTTTGCCATAGTCACAGCCTGGGGCTTTTCTTTTGCCATGGGGAGATGGGCTCACTTGCCAGCAGTCACACTGCCCTTTGCCGTGGCCTTTTACCAGCAGGAGATGGAGTTCCTGCTGGCATGTAAAGCTACACAGGCATCCATAATGTTGTTGGAATGCATAGGTTGTAGCTTGGCAGACGGATGGACCCCTCCCCAACAGGCACTATAATCATTATGGCAAAATTGGTCTAAAACCAAAGGAAATATATGTATACCCCTGTCTTATACTTCACTGCTCCAGGTATCCCACATTGACAAGTCTTGCCTACGCACATTCACACACATCACACAACGTCTATGCTCCCAACATATATGAGCCCCTTCTGTTTAGGTACTCCCCCCTTCATATGTAACCCCCTGCTCAACACGCCAGATCCCTGACCTTAGATACTCCTACCCCTGATATCCATTTACACACTCTCTTTGCCCCAGATATCCTTCACTTTCCACACATTAACATCCCACCTTGCCAGGTCCCTCCTGCTTTGCCAGACACGGCACTATTGGGTTCCATCTCAATTTTTCTGCCCAGGGCCCTTTGTTCAAACATAGCTATGCCGCTAGTAAGAACCCCCTCCTACTGGGGGAGGATGTAGGTTGTCATGGTAATTTTGTTAGCTTAAATAATGTTCTTTCATCACCTCCTACCATACCCCCTCTCTGCACGCGAGAAGTTTTCTAATATAACAAGAGGCAGAGTATGGGTGGCTTTATTTGTTTTGTCCTTGTAGAAAGATAAGAACCAGGGCAAAGCCAAAAGCCACTGAAAGGAAAAGAAGGCCAGAGCTTGGCCAATGGTTGCTGCAAGCATGATTTATTTCTTGGACTCTTGTTTGTTTGTTTATTAAGCTTGATATACCGCTTTTCAAATATTAAAACAAAGCGGTTTACAACAATAAAGTTACAGTAATGGCCAGTGGCCAAGAAAAGGAAAGGAAATTATAATGGCAACAGGACAGAGGGAGCAAACATTCATACCAGACAGGGAAGAGAGGTTGCAACAAAAGGGTAAATCAGACAGTGTGAACTGGAAGGTCAAAAGCAGATGAGAATAGATGTGTTTTCAGATGAGATTTAAAGGTGGAGTAGTTCTGCTCGAGTCTGAGGGGTGGGGGTAATGATTTCCGTAATGCAGGTCCGAGAGGAAAAAGGCAGAGGAATGGGTAGAGTATGTGAGCCTGTGAGGGGGATGGGAGGTGAAGGCAGTTAACAGGGATGGATCAAAGAGAGCGACTGGGAATATGAGTATGTAAGAGATCAGCCAGATATTGAGGGGTGTGTGTGTGTAGATGACTTGATGAGTAACAGTGAGAACCTGCAAACGAATGCGGCGGTCAACAGGAAGCCAGTGGAGGTGAAGAAGAAGAAGGGTGATGTGATCAAAGTAGGATGAATGGGTGATGAGGTGAGCTGCTGTGTTCTGAATTTGTTGAAGTCTGTTAAGATGGGTTTGAGGAAGGCCAGCAAGAACCGAGTTACAGAAATCTAGCCGTGAGGTGACGAGAAAGTACAAGAGTGGTGAGGGCTTCGGGATTGAGAAAGGGATGGACAGCCCGACTGGCGAAGATGAAAGAAAGAGATTTTGGTGATGTTAGAGATGTGTTCTTAAAAAGAGCAGAGTCAAAGAGGACTCCAAAGTAATGAAAATAAGAGACCAGGGGAACAGCAGAGCCAGCGAAAGAAGGAGCTAAAAGGGGGGAAGGACTGGTGAAAGGGGACCAAATAGCAAGGGTCTTTGAAAGATTAAGATGCAAACAGTTTGTGGTGAGCCAATCAGAAACAGAGGTAAGACAGGAATTAAGCAGGGAGAGATCAGGCAGAGAAGGGGAGGTGTGGTGAAGCAAGAGAAGATCATCTACATAAAAGAAGGCAGATATTCCGAACTGTTAGATCAGCAGAGCAAGTGGTGCTAAGAAAATATTGAATAGTAGGGGGGCTTGATGTTGAGGAATTCCCTGGAGGCTGAGCTGATCCTCAAGGCCATATGGCCCCGAGTCTATCTTCAGCTGAGGTCTCAATCTGGGTCCCATTCAATGGACCGAGGTCTTCCCAGGCTAGCATGCATAACACCAGCCAGGGGCCTCCAAGGGGCTTGGACCGGGCTCAGGCCTGGAGCCCCCAGGTCACCCTCCCCTCGTCTTCCACCAATTACTCAGAATGGGAAGACGAAGAGTCCTCCGACACCTGCCGTCACCGCAACGTTCCCTCTGATTTGCCCCTTCAGAGTCTCGATGCTGGTCCCTGCCCGAGGACATGGCATTCCTCAACCTTGTCTGGGACATGTCAAAGGCTCTAGCATTCCCAATGGAATCGGAGGAGGACCTTCGTACAAAGGAGCTAGACATCCTCCAATACAAGACTCCACAGAGGGAATCGTTGATGGTACCCATCTCTCCCATCCTGGAATGGCTCATGCTCTGCATAAGGGAAAACACCGGCGCCAGTGCCTGTTGTGAGAAAGTGGCTCCACTTGATGTATCAGGTTCACCGGAGCTCTGGCTTCCAGAAGGCACAGCTGCCACATAACTCCATGGTGGTGGAGTCTGCCATGTGTCTGCAGAAGAGGCACTCCTCGGTGCCCCCAGGTAGGGAGGCCTGCACCTTGGACGCCCTCGGCAGAAAGCGCTACTAGGGCTCGATGCGCATGTCCATGTACAGCTGGATCCAGGCCTTCCAGCTGTACATGGACGTGTGCCTGAGAGACCTGGTGAAAGAGTTTGCCGGGTTCTCAACTGGTCTCTCTGAGGAACTCCTACAGTGGTTCAGGAACCTGTCCAAAGCTGTCTGTGAGTGCTCAAAGTTTTGACTCGAGCTGCCTACAATGGCTTCGCATTGGTGACTAGAGTAGCTGTGGCGGGCATCGGGGGCCCGACGCCAAGCCTGGCTATAGTCTTCTGGCCTCGAGCAATGGGTTCAGGACAAATTGGTTGATGTCCCATGCTAAGGGGAGAACTTCTTTGGCAAACCCATGACTGAGAAGGCTGCTGAGTTGGAGACCAAACTCGTGACGAAGACCAGGCTCTCCAAAAAGACTGCTACCCTTCCCTGATGGAAAGGCTCGGGGAAAAAACCCTTTTATCCAAGGAAAAGGGGCTGCTTACAAAAACTACCCACATCTCCAAGCCTCCCCAGAGGGTCAGCAGGTTAAGGGACAGCGGCATGGTCCTTGTAAGCAGAAGGGCTCCCAAGCCTTAGGTATCAGCTCTGGCCCAGCATGGGGGGAGATTTTGACTCCCTTGGCATAGCTGCTCTATCCCAAGGAGGACAGCAGCCCACAGGGGAAGTCTGATTCACTATGTCCACAGATAGCTAACCATCACTATCAATTCCTGGGCACTCCAGGTGGTCAGGGAGGAGCTACCTTCTCCACCTGGCACACACCTCCTCCTTTCTTCTCGGGAGAGCCCCCTCCCCCCAGGGCTCCCCTTCACCGGGATCTTCTACTGCAGGAACTCGCAGGCCTTCTCGAGGACAAGGAGGTGGAACCAGTTCCCCAACATCTCAGGGGCAAAGGGTTCTACTCCTGGTGTTTCCTCATGCCAAAAAGGACAGGGGGCCTAAGGCCCATCTTGGATCTATGAAACCTGAACAAGTTCCTGGTGAGGGAAAAGTTCAAGATACTCTCCCTTGGAATATTGCTGCCTTACTTCTAGTAAGGAGATTGCTATGCTCCTTGGATCTGAAGGATGCTTATACCCACATCCTCATTCATCCCAGCCACAGGCAGTATCTTTGCTTCATGATGGGGGGAGGCCACTATCAGTACAGGGTACTACCTTTAGGCCTGGCTTCTGCCCCAAGGGTCTTCACCAAATGCCTGGCGGTAGTAGCCGCCTACCTTTTATCTTTCTTTATCTTTATTGCTTTTTTGAATATACCGCCTTGGCCTAGGCATACAAGTGGTTTACAGCATATGCCTCTGTCTCCAGGGGGTATTCGTCTTCCCCTACATGGATGACTAGCTTATAAAAGGAGGCATGGCCGCTGAAGTGGCAGCAAGCTACGGCTTGCACCATCCACATCCTACAACTTCTGGAGTTCATAATAAACCACCCCAAATCCCCTCTCCTCCCGACACAGGGTCTGGAGTTCATAGGGGCAAAGTTGGACACTGTCCAGACAAAGGCCTTCTTTCCACTGGATCAGGCCAACCTTCTCAGGGCATTGGCCACAGATGTACAAACCATCCCTTGGTGTCTGCCCAGCTTCTGCTGCTCCTATTTGGTCACATAGCCTCCACAGTCCATGTCTTCCAAGACGCCCATCTGCACATGAGCGTTGCCCAGTAGGCACAAGCCACGGGTTGGCTCCAAGACAAACCACTAGCAAGCAGACTCCCTGAAATAGTGGCAAAACCTGCAGCACCTCCTGGATGGGTATGTCTTTCCAAACCCTGAGCCCTTTAAGGGTCCTTACAATGGATGCCTCCCTGCTGCAATGGGGAGCACACTGTGAGGAACTTAGCACCCAGGGCAGCTGGTCACAGGCCAAGGGTAACCAGCAGATCAACCTCTTGGAGCACTGGGCAATATATCTAGTCCTACAAGCTTTTTGCTATCACTTGAGACACCAGCCGGTGCTGATCCAAACTGCCAACAAAGTGGCAATGTTCGACCTAACAACCAAGGGGGCATGGGGTCTTGCACCCTTTGCCGCAAGGCAATGACACTCTACTCTTATGCAGTTTGCCAAGGAATATTCCTATGGGCAGTGTATCTGCCAGGCCAGGACAATACCCTGGTGGACAAACTGAGCAGGGTCTTCCAACCGCATGAGTGGCAGCTGAATCCCAGAGTGGCCACTTCTGACTCTGGGGATCCCCACGGGTGGACCTTTTTTGCAAGTCCGGACAACTACCAGTTGCCCCGCTTCTGTTCTCATCAGCCCCACCTGGGTCAGGTAGCAGCAGATGCGTTCCTCATCTTGTGCTCGGAAGGCCTCATGTACACTTTCCTACCCATGCTCTTGATTGCCATGACACTCTTCTTTATGACAGAGCATTTCTGATGCTGGTGACTCCACAGTGGGCCAGGCAGCCATGGTTCCTGTTGCTCCTTCGCTTTTCAGTGGAGGCTTCTTTTCTCAGGAGGAGGGCTCTCTCCTGCACCCCAAACTGGGGTCCCTATCATTGACAGTGTGGCTGCTGAAAGGGTAAATCCTGGCCTTTCAACCTCAGGGGAAGAAGAGGAGATCCTATTAGCCTCCCGTAAGGCTTCCACTAGGAGAGCTTATGCCTTCAAATGGCACAGGTTCTTGGTGAGGTACGCGAAGCAAAGGATGATCCCGTTCTCCTGCCCGGTGCAGCTGGTGCTGCAGAACCTGCTCCATCTCTCGCAATCTGGGCTCAAATCAAACTCCTGTCAGAATGCACCTCGGTACTCTGGCAGC
Organism: Ichthyophis bannanicus; assembly: GCA_033557465.1. Classification (NCBI taxonomy): domain Eukaryota; kingdom Metazoa; phylum Chordata; class Amphibia; order Gymnophiona; family Ichthyophiidae; genus Ichthyophis; species Ichthyophis bannanicus. The sequence goes on along the minus strand of CM066033.1, from coordinate 655,399,954 downwards.
ACACCACCACCCTGTTGAGGGCAAGCCTCTCTCAGCTCAGACTCTGGTAACCCCCTCCCTGGGGGGGGGGGGGTCATCTCCTGCTATCGAAACCCCCTGTCCACCTTCTTGTGACCTCAATGTGGTGCTGCCATAGCTCTCCCGATTGCCCTTTGAACCCCTAGCAACCTGCCACCTTAGGATCTCTCATGGAAAGTCTTGGTCCTGAGGGTGCTTACCTTCACTTGCAGAGTCAGCAAGCTCCAAGCCCTGGTGGCAGAGGCACCATACACCAGGTTCTACAAGAATAGGGTTGTGCTATGCATCCCAAGTTCCTGCTGAAGGTGGTGTCCTCCTTCCACCTTAACCAAGAGTTGGTGCTACCCACCTTCTTCCCGAGGCCTCACTCCAGCAGGGTGGAAACCGTCCTTCACACCTTGGACTGTAAGAGGGCTCTGTCCTTCTACATTCAATGTATCCAGAGCTACCTCAAAGCTTCTCTGCTTTTTTGTTTCCTACGACCCCAGTCAGCTGGGGGAAGCAGTTACCAAGCTATCCACCTGGGTGGCGGACTGCATTGCCCTCGTCTATGAACAGGCTTGGCTCATGCTTAATGGCTGGGTCATGGCAGCCTCTGTGGCAAACCTGCACTCTGTCCTGATGATGGATGTTTGCCACCTGGTCTTCAGTCCATACCTTTGCAGCTCATTACTGACTGGAGAGGGAGTCCCACTGGGACAGCACCTTCGGCGAGCCTGTGCTCTGTAATCTTTTCAGGGTCTAGCAATTCCTACCCTTTGATCCTTCTGTGTTCAGGCTACTGGAGCATTGGTTCCCATTGGACACATGGGTCCTACTGCAATCTGTATCTACGGATTCAAAAGCTGTTGCTCAAGACTCCCCTTGAGGGCAACTGTGTGTTTTTTTTCCTTACAGACTTTAGGTAGCCTACAGCTATGGAGTCCATATGTGAGGACTGACTTCCTGCTTCTTCCTTGAGAAAGCGTAGTTACCTGTAACAGGTGTTCTCTGGGAACAGCAGGAATCAGACCTCACAACCCTCCTTCCTCCCCTTGCACTTGCTATATATATTTTTGCCATATTCATTTGTTGGCTAGTTATGTCATCTGCCTAAACATGATGGCACCCTTGGGTGGGAAGGAGACCATGCATGCGTGGTGACATCTCCCAAAAGCTTTCTTTGAAAGCTGGGGCACTCTTTCTGTGAGGGCTCTGGTGGTAGTGATGTCACCCATATGTGAGGACTGATTCCTACTGTCCCTGTAGAACATCTGTTACAGGTGAATAACTATGCTTTAAATGGCTTGCTCAAAGTCACAAGTGCTCTAGCCACTAGGCTGCTCATCTACAACCAATGTGCACAACTACAGTTACATATAGCTGGTCTGGTTTTTAACCTCGTTCATTATCCTAACATCCTAAAATCATTCCTACATAACCCATTGGAGGGGGAGCTGAGCCACTGCAGTCAATTTTGTAGCATAGGGCAACACACATTTTCCAATATTTCCAAGCAAAAGCACAAATGCCTGTGTATACTTCCTCTTCAGCATGAGCTAAATACTAATAAATAAAATAAATAACAAGGTGCTTTAGAGGAACAGTCACTCAAAACCCAACACAATGCAGCAAATTGTAGGCCAGCACTTCAAAAGTTACTGCTAACCCTAGGCCTGTGTTTTAAATCTCTCCCCAAATCAAAAAGCCTCTAGTTTCCACCATTCACAAAGAGTTAATTCCAATATTTAACTACAGCAACCATTCAAGTCTCATTCAATATTAACTGAACAGTATGTTGCTGGGGATCCCCATCACTTATTAACCAACCCCATGCATAATTCAGGATCCAGCAGCAGCAGCAGCAGCAGCAGCGCGAGAAACCACTTTTTCACCTTCTCACACCAAACTGAACAATTGCTCTCAATGCCTCAGACTATCACCTCTTCCCCCTACTGATGGCCAAATTGCTACCAGGACTTTCAGTGCTGCTAATGGCTATAGGAAATGCTGATTAGTAGCAGCCAAGGACCATGTGATCTATCAGTCCCTCCCTGCTGCAGGCCTTTTCCCCTCTCTGCATGCTATTCCTCTGCTGCGGTCATCATCCCCTGTATTTTGGTGCACTTTCCTCTATCTTCTGGGTCTGTGCATGGTTTTAGCTGGCACTGGGGCAGTAGCTACAACTTGAGAATTTTCTATAGATGAGGTGGAGTGACCACATGAAGCAACTGTGGCTTGGGCAACTGGTCAGAAAATTACCTACACAACAGCTGCTGACTTTATGTGCGTGTGATGTAATGGACTGCTGCACTGGGTGTGTGGTTTTAAGGGCTGTTCTTTTCCTAGACAGGATATAATCTTGATCTAGGTAAAAGCATGATGCAGATCTGTGTAATGGTACTGGGGATTTTTTCTTCAGTGAGTGTTGAAGGCTTGAGCCTGAGGCAGATACTTGGCATTTACCACTTACATGGGCTGATGGTGACCTGTGGCTTGTGACGTAGGGTGAGGATTACTAGTTCACAAACTGCCCTCCTCTGACAAACAGCAGCTGGGCTGAGACCTCATCCACTGGGTGAACATATCAAACAAAGTTGATTGTTACAAGCCCCTTGTGTAAACAGTGCCTCCCAGGCTCTATTTGTGTAGGCACTAATCAGCTGCAGGGATCCTTCTCTCCCAAGCTGGTGGCCAGTTTCTACCTCTGCTTATCACTGTGACAAGGTGTAATAAAGTCATCTAGGGCTGGGCAACATAACTAACACAGCCAGCTCTTAAGTGCCTGGGTTGAAATTCTGCTGGTAAATCTTTAACTATTTTTGGTGCCCCTCCAAAGCTGTTCTAATGAGCAGCAAGGCCCAGAGGGCTCAGTTAAAGACAGGGCCTAGCAAGCCTCCAGTCACTCAGTGCTTTGACATCTCTATGCACAAGGAAGGGAATGGATCCAGGGGGGGGGGTCATTCTTGCTGCCCAGATCCAGACTTATGCTCACAAGTCCTGCTCAGAAGAGCTTTGGGAGCATTTGTGAGCATGCATGACAGCTGCCACATTTGATGTTTGCCTGCTTACGACTCAGTCTAATTAAACCACACAAGCTATCAGATGCATGACTTTGCTCACTTCACAGAAAAGAAAAATAATCCACGGATGAAAACCAGGGCCGATGCAAGGATATGAGGCACCCTAGGCAAATCTTCATTCCTACCACCTGACCCTACTGTTGCCTTTCCTCTCCAGACCCGTAGAAGCTGCAATGACAATAAAACAGCAATGCAGTGCTTTACCAACCAGTCCTGCCCTCTCCGAAGCAGATTTCCTGTTTGCATGGGGACAGAACCACCTGGTCAAAAACACAGTAGCAGCAACATGCAGTATCAGAGGTTCTGGGTAAGTGCTGCGTTGCTGTTATGTCCTGGAGAGAGGTGGGAATGGGCTGCCCTTGCAAGGTTTGTGTTCTAGATGACCACCTTGTTTACTCAATACTAGTGCCTTCCATACAAAAACTGTCTGCTCCCCTCAGACAATGACAGAACTGTTGAAATGCCTTTCTATCTGCTGTGGAGGCTGACTAACTTCTGGGGAAATGTAATCTTCTCAGGGACCTGGAAAAGGTTACCCACAGGAACAACTGGTGGTAGTGTTTAAATGTCTTGAGGACCAAGTGGACTTAAAGTGCCATGGTTTGTTATTGCCTGTGGCAAAACAAACTTCCTGTAAGGCAGACAGCTGTGCCTCTATTCCTAACCTCTGGCTGTAACACATTCCTCATTGTAGCGGCTTAAGCATCTCTTAAAGGGGAAGAGCTCACTAAAATGGATGGCAAGAAACCCCCCCCAGAAAGTCAAAGCATTCCCAAAAGGGAGCTGACCAGCTTGCATAACTTCTCACATGAACAAAAAGGATGAGACTGTCCTGTGCAATCAGATTTTTATAGAAGCAGGCAGCAGCTCCATCTGCTTTACAAGATGCTAGTGCCACTGCTTTGGCTCCATTTGATACCTTTTTTCCAACAAATGTTCGCTGCTTCAGTCATCAGGAGCCCCCCGTCACATGAAGGCACAGCACGCTCTCTAGCATGCTTTACCTGTTCTCTACAGGTATCTCTTCAATACGAGCCCTCCCTCTATTTCTCTCACATTTGGTTGGGAATCCCATGAGCACATCCTGGGGAACCCCTCATGCTTCCAGATTACCAAAGGGATAGCCTGGAGAAAGCTGTGAAGCAGATTACCCTTAGGACTTTTCTTATCTCAAAGTTTTGCAAAAGCTACTTTCATATCATCCGGCTAGACCACTCCAGACAAGTGGGTTGTATTCCCCCTAACAGCAGATTGGTGAAGACAAAGAATCATTAAAAAGCCCATGTTTCAATGACATCACTCCCAAGCCTCTATACGCCTCAGCCACCAGAGGTCTCTTCAGTATTTCTTTGTCTCCAGCAGATGGTGGATGGATTTTCTCCTCTCTGAAGAAAATTTCTGATGATTTGAGAAGAAAAGATTGATTGAATGCTCATGAACGACCACCTAGAGCAGGGGTCTCAAACTCAAATTGCTTTGAGGGCCAAATGAGGACTTGTAAAGTAACCCGGGGGCCGCATAAGACGTGGGGCCTCATTTGCATAAGGGGCCTCATTTGCATAAATATTTGCATAATGTTACCATACACTAACTTTTAGTAAACATGCCTCTTAATGAGTATGGATAAAGAAAGACTAAAAGATTCAGAAATAGGAAGACAATAATTAAACTGGGAACCCCAAAAGCCAAACTTGGAATGTACAACAACACTGTAGAAATAAAACTATAAATTAATTTCCTCTTGTACTAAACAAAGCGCAAACAATGATGCACATTTCCCAGAGCTGACATATTCCAGTTAATAAATTCAAAATAAAGAGATATTTTTCTACCTTTTGTGCATTTTTTTTCAGTTGCAATTGCTCCAGCCACTTCTGGTTTCTTCGTGTCTTCTGCTATCTCCATCGTCTGCTGTCCATTTGTCCTTTCTTCTCTCTTCTAGTTTTTTTCCATTCTCTCTCCCTACATCTGCTTTAACATACTAATCTTTCTCCTTTTGCTCTTTCCTCATTCCTATTTCATCCACTCAAATTTTACCCCTCCATCCTCAATCCCCACTTACTCTCCCAATACCTGGCCAATTGTAGATTTGTCTTCTCTTCCAGACAAAATATTTTTCCCCTCTCCATTTCACTTTCCCAGCTCCATCCCATTCTAATCCTCCCCCAACATCAGCTCCCTTCTAGTTCCAGCCCCACCCAGCATCTGCTCCTTTCTAGTCCCTGCATCAGTCCATTTCCAGTCCTATCCTAGCCTCACCATCAGCCCATTTCCAATCCTAGCCGCCCTTCAGCCCATTTGCAATCCTAGAGCCCTCCCCTCACAGCCCATTTCCATTCCAAGCCCCCCTCCCCATCAGCCATTTGCAGTTCAAGCCCCCCTTCCACTCAGCCCATTTCCAGTCCTAGCAACCCCCCCAGCCCATTACCAGTCCTAGACCCCCCATAGCCCATTACCAGTCCTAACCTCCCCATAGCGCACTTCCAGTCTTACCCCCATCACCCCATTTTCAGTCTTACCCCCCCCCATAGCCCATTACCAGTCCTAGTCCCCCCATACCCCACTTGCAGTCGTTTCCCCCAACACCCCATTTTCACTCTTACCCCCCCCCATAGCCCATTACCAGTCCTAGTCCCCCCCATAGCCCACTTGCAGTCGTATCCCCCATCACCCCATTTTCAGTCTTACCCCCCCCCATAGCCCATTACCAGTCCTAGTCCCCCCCATAGCCCACTTGCAGTCGTATCCCCCATCACCCCATTTTCAGTCTTACCTCCCTCATAGGCCATTACCAGTCCTAACCCCCCAATCAGCCCACTTCCAGTCCTAACCCCCATCAGCCCATTTCCAGTCCTAGCCCCCACCATAGCCCATTACCAGTCATAACCCCCCCCTGCCAATAGCCCACTTCCCGTCCTAACCCCCATCTGCCCCTTTCCAGTCCTAGCCCCCACCACAGCCCAGTACCAGTCCGAACCCCCCCCTGCCAATAGCCCACTTCCAGTCCTAACCCCCATTCTGCCCATTTCCAGTACTAGCCCCCACCATCGCCCATTACCAGTTATAACCCCCCAGCCCATTACCAGTCATAACCCCCCCCCTGCCAATAGCCCACTTCCAGTCCTAACCCCCATCTGCCCATTTCCAGTCATACCCCCCCCCCCATCTGCCCATTTCCAGTCATACCCCCTGACAGAGGAAAACAAAAAAAACCCCAAAACCCTGACTTCTGCCGTTGCCGCCGCGGCAGCGGCAGAATCAATTGTCAAATAAAAAAAAAAAAGACTTCTGCTGCTCAAGCAGCAATATCACCTGTCCTGCGGCCCCTTCCCCTGTGCCCGGAGATCCGAATCTGCTCATCAGCGGCGTGCTTTTCACGCCGCGAAGAGTATTCCCCTCTCGCGCGGCTTGAAACCACGCGAGAGGGGAATACTCTTCGCGGCTTGAAAAGCACGCCGCTGATGAGCAGATTCGGATCTCTGGGCACAGGGGAAGGGGCCGCAGGACAGGTGATATTGCTGCTTGAGCAGCAGAAGTCTTTTTTTTTTTTTTTTGACAATTGATTCTGCCGCTGCCACGGCGGCAACGGCAGAAATCAGGGTTTTGGGTTTTTTTTGTTTTTCTCTTTCGCGGGCCGCACAAAGTTGTCTCGCGGGCCGCGTGTTTGAGACCCCTGACCTAGAGGGTATCTCTCTCACTTGAGTGTGACGAGGGGAGACTGCAGTAGACTGCAATCTTTTCAGTAGCTATAGGAGGAGGGAAAATTGGTTCAGCTCCACATGCTTATGATAAGAGTCTATTGAGCAGCCAGAAACTGGAAGGATCTGAAAGAGTGCAGCAGCGTCACATAACCTCAATGCCCCTTCTCTCCTCTATTTCACCCTGCTCTCTCCCGAAGATTGCATAAGGCTCTCAAAGGGATGTGCCTACCAGTCACTTTAAATGCAGTGCTACCAAGCCAGTGAAACGGTATCAGGGGAGTACAGCAGAGCCTGGCACGGATCCTCTTCCTGGGGCTCTCAGGGGATGAGTACCAAGGCTTGACTTTGTCATTGTCTTTGTTGGGGGCTCCTCATTCAGTGTGTGGGACACAATTTGGGGTAGACCACTGATGACCATTGGCCTGGTGTGGGGTTTCCTGCTGTTTTCTGCATGCATTAATAGTGTTTTCTCCTATTGTGCACCTGACGGTTGCTCAGTCTGTACATATGTTCTGCCCAAGCATCTCCAATGTGCATTCCTACCCTAGTGCTTATAACAAGCGTTGAAATAAAAGTGCAGTTAATGTGCACCTTTGGGCCGCCATGGCTGTAGCACACGCTGTTGTGATACTTGCCTTAACTCTCTGTCTTCTTCCAAGAATTGTTGTTTGGCCTATGGCAAGCAAGGTGCCTCATCTCTGGCTTTTGGACCTTGCTCTTCTAGCATGGCAGTTCCTGAGTTGTCCCTGGAGGAATTGCTCCCTCTCTATATGCTGGGGGATGCAGTTAGTCTTGCCTTGCCTGCTTAAGGGCAGGAGGTGGCAGATGGTGCTGTTGGTAAGAACAACCAACTGGCCAGAGGTTCCAGTGACTGTGCTGTACGCTGCTCCCAGTCCTCTAGGGGATTGACAGTGATTGGGTCCTCTGGTGTAGGGGGTCATTTCTGTGAAGAGAACTTCAGAGTCTAGATGGTCCTCCCCGGAATCCTTTTCCTTTTTACAACAAGCCTGATCTTCTGGTGTAGAAATCCAGATCTTGTGGTCTCTGGCTTCCCCCGAGTGCAGTCTCATGAGGGGCAGACAGAGTGGAAACCCTATTTGACTGCCTATGGCTAAGCATCCCTGGCAAAGGGTGCCCCCTGGAGATGGAGATCAGCTGGGATCGTCCGAGATCTGGACTGTGGCTTGGATTCAGATGTCTGATGTGAATGAAGAAGTACTCTCGCCTTTAGAGGATTCTGAGGAAGCCCATGTTATCCACCTGTTCTGGAAGGAGGAAATGGAGGCGTTGATTCCCAGGATCCACATCCACCTTGAGCCTGGTGGTTGCTCCAGGTATAGAGCAGGAACTGAGGATGCATCCACTCCTGCAAGGTATGTGGAAATCCACTACTATCTTCCCGTTCCTGGAGGTACTCAAGGGCCTGTTTCAGTATTCACTTCATGGGCTAAGGGTGTATAAGAGGATGGATGTTCTCCTGGAGAAGGAGTGCATTGTGTGGTTTGATGTTTCCAGATGGATACGCAGGTTACAGCAGTTACCAGTCAGACCACCATTCCTGTGGAAAGCAAATTGGCCTTAAAGGATAATCGGAACCAAAAGTTGGATTTGTGTTGAAGATCTAGTTCGCTGGTGTGACTTCTATTCTTCAGTTGGCAGCACGTTGCAGACCTGATGTCTCGAACCCTGCTCCAGTGGATTCAGTCTCTTCTGCTGAGTGATTCTGCCCCTCTTTGGAGACTGTTATGGCCTTCCTTTCTGATGCCATGTTTTGGCCTGTTATGTCTAGCAGCCAGGAAATGTGTCCTGTCGATGGTGACACAGCATTAGCTTGTCTCAGACTCAAGGCAGCGGACTCATCTTCAAAAACTCAGTTGTCCATTTGGCCCTAGAGCAGTGATGGCTAACCTTTTTGAGCCCGAGTGCCCAAACTGCCGCACAAAACCAAAGAATTTCCTCAAAGTGCCAGCACGTCAATTAAACCTTAACAACAATATTTTAGAGCCTTATAATGATGTTCCAGATCACCCATTTTGGGCAAGGATACTGGGGCGTTACAAATTACACAACACTTGTCTTTAACCATGATGAAGAAGTAGTCCATTTCCCATTCATCATGAAAGTGGTAGGTTTTGCTCTTCTTTGGAACCCAGCTCCCGCGCGGGTCCTATAATCTCGCGAGAGGACGGCGCACGAGCCCTAGCGTGCAGCTTCTCGGCGAGAGGCGCGCAGAAGCTCTGACCGGAAGGGGAAGCGCGGGGCCGGGCTGGGGCCTTTCTCCTAGCACAGGGGTCTGCAACCTTTAAGACATAAAGAGCCACTTGGACCCGTTTCCGAAGGGAAAAAAAAAACTGGGAGCCGCAAAACCATTGCGACATTTAAAACAAATCTAACACTGCATATATTGTTTCTTACAGTGTACCATCATAATCACAATCACAATCATAGCCTGAGGTAAATATGAGGGCCCAAATGTAATCCACATTATAAATATATTATTATATTATTGTCACTTTTCTTTTAATATTTTTTGACCCCCCTCAGAACTACTTTTCATAGAAAACGTTAAATTTACTTACCGTATTTTCCGGCGTATAAGACGACTGGGCGTATAAGACGACCCCCTACTTTTCCTGTTAAAATATAGGTGTTTGGCCTATACTCGCCGTATAAGACTACCCCTCTTCCAGCGCACACCAAAAAAATACGCCGGAAAATACGGTTAATTAATCACAACAAGTAACAATATTTGATTTCAAAATTATGATGATTTTGTAGTCAAATCACTAATATGAAATAAAATTATTTTTTCTACCTTTGTTGTCTGACCAATTTATTCTCTGATCATGCTGGTCCCGATCTGAGGCTTCTGCTTTCCTGTCTTCTCTTAGCTCTGTTTCTGTGGTCTATGGTCCATCTGCCATTTCTTATCTCTTCTTTCGTTTTCTTCACTTCTTTCCATCAGCCTATTTCCAGTCCCAGTAACCCTCCCCAGTATCAGCCCCTTTCCAGTCCTCACTCCCAGTACCTTCCAATGTCAACTTGCATTCCCATGATTGCCACTGGTGTCCATTCCCTTCCAGTCCCCTCCTTCCCCACTGACCAGTCCCTTCTAGTACAAATACCATGGCAGCCCCTCTCAGATCCACTCCCTTCCAGTTCCATTCTCCCATCCCCTCGCATCAGCCCATTTGTAGCCTTAGCCCCCAGTTTTCTTCCAGGGCCAGCAGCTCTATCCTCCCCTCCCCACAATCAGCCCATTCTCAGTCAAAGCCCCCCAATCAGCTCACTTCCAGTGCTAATCCCCCCTCAACCCCATTACCAGTGCTAGCCTCCCTAATCAGCCCAATACCACCAGTCCTACCCCCCCCCCATCACCAGTCCTATCCCCCCATCAGCCCATTTCCAGTCCTAACCTCACCGATCAGCTCATTTCCAATGCTAGCCCCCCATCAGTCCATTATCAGTCATACCCCCCCCCCTTGATCAGTCCATTCCCAGTCCTAGCCTTCAACCCATTACCAGTCCTAGTCCCCTCCCATCTGCCCATTACCAGTGCTAGCTCCCCCATCAGCCCATTATAATCCTAAGCCGCAATGTCTCTCGCCTCTCTCCAGCATTTATCCCGTCTGTCCAGTATGTCCCTGTCTCTCCCCTTTGTGCATGCCAGCGCCCCTCCGTCCATGTCAGCCCCGTCCTTCCATCTGTCCATGTCAGCTCCCTCCCTCCCTCCCTGTCAGCCCCACTGTCCATGTCAGCCTCCCTCCATGTCAGTCCCCCCTCCCTCCATGTAAGCCCCCCTCCTTCCATCCATCCATATCAGCTCCCTCCCTCCATGTAAGCCCCCCTCCCCCCCCATGTCGATGGTAGCCCCCCCCTCTCCCCATGTCGATGGTAGCGCCCCCTCTCCCCATGTCGACCCCCCCCTCCCCATGTCGATGGTAGCCCCCCCCTCTCCCCATGTCGATGGTAGCCCCCCCCCTCTCCCCATGTCTTCCTCCCTTCGTCTGCAGCCGCGGCTCCCTGCCTGTTAGGGAACCGCGGCTGTGCTTGTAAAATCGTTGCGGAGCCTGTCTTGACGGGCTCCGTGCAGCATTGTCCCGCCTCTAAAGGAAGTTGTAAGTACAACTTCCTTTGGAGGCGGGACAATGCTGCACGGAGCCCGTCAAGACAGGAAGGGCTCCGCAACGATTTTACAAGCACAGTCGCGGTTCCCTAAGAGGCAGGGAGCCGCGGCTGCAGATGAAGGGAGGCAGACACCTGTCCTAGCGGACCTTCCCGCATGCCAGCTGCAAGGCCTTCGCGTGCCATAGGTTCGCCATCGCTGCCCTAGAGGGATGCTTCTGTTGGGTCTGATTTGAAGAAGCTGGTGAAGGATCTGGGTGAGACAAAATCTTACCACCTTCCAGAGGGCAGGTTCAAGGGGCTTCTGAAGTAGGCAGGAGCCCTTTTTCCATCAGTCTCCTCCCAGTCCTTGCAGGCATGCTAGTTGAATTCCTGGGGGTCATGGGACTCCCAATCAATACCAGCCTGGAAAGCCTTTTTTCCCTCTGCTTATGGACTTTGGGTTCGTTCTCAGTCCTTTCGTGGAGCGGTTGGGCCCAGGGACCCAGTCTCAACCAGAGGAAGACCTTCCCAGGCTCCGCAGTGAAGGTTTAGGGGACAATTCCTGGTTCCTCTAGTTGAGGGCAGGCTTCGCCTCTTCTTTAGGAATGGTCCCAGGTTACCAATGATCACTGGGTGCTAGTCCCCCATTCAGTATGGCTATGGCCTGGAATGCAAATAACTGACTTCAGCCACTTGTATCTTTCCCCTTGTAGGTCTGTGAACAACAGGGCTGCTGTGTGGATCACTTTGGGCAAGCTGTCTCTCTTGAAAGCAGTGGTGCCTATTTCCCCAGATGATCTAGGCAGCGGCAGGTATACCATCTGTTTCATGGTGGCCAACATAGTAGGAACATTCCAGCCCATTTTGGACCTCAAGTATGTCAATGAGTGCTTGTGCATCATGCGTTTCATGGATGGAAACTTTGTGATCCCAGATTCAAGTCATGCGAAGAGGGGGTTTCCGGCATCTCTGTTTTTGGCTAAGGCATATTTTCATATCCCAATCCAGAGGATCAGCAAGTATCTGTGTTCTGGCATGCTTGGCTCTCACCTTTAGTTCGCCGCCCTTCCATTCGGATTCTCCACTACCCAAAGGATATTCTCCATAGTCATGGTTATGGTATCTGTGGTGCTACGGCACCAAGGGATTTGTGTGCCACCCATATCTGGACTACTGACTCATTTGAGCCCATTCTTCTTCAAAGGCATCTCGGGTAGTTCCCTGATGAGGTTTGGCTTGATGATCATTTGGGGAAGAGCTAGTTGTTGCATTCGCAGTTCCTGGAGTTTCTGGGAGCATATTTTCAATACTCGAGTGTGCAGAGCTCTTCTGCCAGTGGGGAAAGTCAAGGCTGTTGGATTGCCTAGCGCTATTCTGTTCACAGCAGGCCCCCAGAGTCTGGGTTGATATTCATCAGCAATTCAAGCTCAGGTTCCACACCCAATGATGGTGAAGACTAGCCTGCAGAGGTGGCGGCAGTCCCATCTTCTGAGGAAGGGCATGCTGCTGGACGATTGCTCATGGGTCCTTCTGGTGATGAATGCCAATCTCTCAGGCTGGGAAACCCATTGCTAGGGCCAAATGGCCCAGGACCATTGGAACCACAGGGAGGTGGTGTGGTCCATCAACTGCCCTGAAGCGAGGGGCCATTATTTTATTTAGTAGGTTTTCTATACTGCCTTCTCTTATAAGCAAAGTGGTTGGCTCTTCTGCTTCTCTGGCCTCCATTTGAGGGCGGGGCAGTTCACATGCTCTCAGACAATGCCACGGTGATGGCTTATGTCGATTGTCAAGGCAGCATGAGGAGTGCCAGGGTAGCCCTGGAGATGGTTCTCCTTGTTTGCCTGGGTGGCAAAGAGTCTCCTAGTTTGTTGGCTCTGCACATTGCTGAGGTGGATACTTGGAAACAGAATTTATCAGCCAACGCTCTCTGGTCCCAGGAAGTGGAAGTTGAGTCAGGAGGTGTTTTCAGTTGTTTTTGCGCTGCTGGGGTCACCCTGAGAGGGATCTGATGGCAACCCACTCCAGTGCCAAAATGTGCTGATTCTTCAGTCACTGCATGGAGACAGGGTCCGAAGGCCTTGGCACCTGGGCTCAGCCTTGACCAGGACAGCACTTGCTGTAGGTGTTTCCTCCATGTCCCCTGGTGGGGCGTGTGATTTGGCATATGGAGCATTATCTGAGAAGGATTATTCTGGCGGCGCTGAGTTGGCCGAGGAGAGCATGATGCACAGATTTGGTGCGGCTCTTGTGAGTGCCACCTTTTTGCTTGCCCCCATCTTGGGGCTTATTGTGTCGGGGACCACTTGTCCTGGAGGGCATGGCTCTGTAAGGAGATGGATAGCATATACAGGCTACTCTCTGGCAGTGGTGTTCCACTATGCTTAGCGTCCAGAGGTCTACCAAACTAGCATAAGTCTGGGTCTGGTACCTTGAGTGCTGATGTGGTGCATGGCAGCTGGCTCCGGAGGCGGCCAAGATGCCATCTCTGTGGCCTTTTTTCTGCAGGACAGTCTAGAGAAGGACCTTTTTTTTTTCTTGGTTCCTTGAAGGTGCAGGTAGCAGCTTTCACCTGTTTCAGAGGGCCGTTGAGCCATAAACCCGGATGTTTCATGCCTTCTTCAGTGGGGGTTTGGCATCCGCATCCTCCCCTATGGTCTGTGGTCCTTTCCTTGGATTTGTGCTCGCGGCCCTGATGTTGGAGCCCTTTTAGTCTTTGAAGTGCCCTACTCTGCGGGACTTCAGTCAAGGCGGTCTTCTTGGTTGCGATTGTTCCGCAAGGCAGTTTTCTGAGCTGCAGGTTGTCTTGCCGAGATCCAGTGCTGCTGAATATCCCCTCTAAACATTGTGGAACTGTCTTTAGCTGGGTTTAAAAAAGTTTTGGACAAGTTTCTGGAGGAAAGGTCCATAAACCATTATCAAGGAGGACCCAGGAAATCCACTGCTTGTCCCAGGATGAGCATTGTGGAACCTGTGTGTATTTCTGGGAACCTACCAAGTACTTGTGACCTGGATTGTCCATTGTTGGAAACAGGATACTGGGCTTGATGGACCTTGGTCTGACCCAGTATGGAATGGTCTTATGTAGGGTGGTCCATGGGCGGGGTGAGGGTAGTCCCAGCACTTAGCTGGTTAGTAGATTGAAAATCGCTGCTAACCAGCTAAGTGCCCTTATAAAATCAGGTTGTCTCAATAACTGTCCTAACTTTATGCTGTTTCAGTTATCGAGATAGCGGCTGAATATTGCAACTGTCTGGATAGCTGTGTTAGTCAGAGCTGAGACTGGATATTCAGCGCCCGCGGATATACAGATTCTAGCACCAAATATCTGGTTTCACTTTTGCCCATGGCAATCAGACGCTTTTAAAACGCTGACTGCCGCAGGTTGAATATCAGGCCTGTGAAGTCCAAAGACAGACATTTTCCAATCAGTAAACTGTAAATAAAATGACATTTTCTACCTTTTGCAGTCTGGCCATTTTATTCTCTGTGTTGATCCAAGTCTCTGGTTTCTGCTTTCCTCGTTTTCTCTTAACTCGCCCTCTAGGGTTTCTGATCCATCTACTACTTCCTTTAATCTCTGACATTGATCTTTTCCTTTTGGCTTTCTTCTATTTTTCTTCATCAACTCAGATTTTATTTCTCCTTCTTACCATCCAGTTCTCAATCTTTTAACTGCACTTTTCAACCTTTAGAGCAGCCTTCTCATTCCTCATCTCTCTATCCTTCCCCCACCAATTATTCCCAATTATTCCTTTCTCCTTTCTGCCCTCCCTGTTTCCAGCATCTCTCTCCTTCTCTCCTGCCATCTTCTCCCCCTCTCTCCCCGTCTCCTCTTTTCTCATCCTATCCCTTCCATGTCCAGCATACCACTTTCTTCCTGTGTCCAGCACCTGCCCTCCACCTGCCCCATTTTGTGTCCAGCATCTGCCCTCCATCGCTATCCTGTGTCCAGCCTCTGCTCACTATCCCCTATACCCCAATCCTGCGTCTAGCACCTTCCATTCTTACCCCTATGGTCCCTGCCCTATGTCCAGTCTTTCTCCAGGACCAAGCAGGAAGTCAGTCCTCACATATGGGTGACGTCGGCGCCGACGGAGCCCTCGCGGAGCAATTTTCCCCAGCTTTCAAAGAAAGCCTTTGGGAATTGCAGCGCGCATGCGCGGTCGCCTTCCCGCCCAAGGGTGCCATCTTAGCCAGTCTTCTTTTTTCCGCGGAGCCCTACAGACGTACCCGTCGTGTCCCCGCTGAAAAAGTTGATTTTCATGAGTTTTTCTCTTTTTTCACTTCGGTTCGACGCCGGTCATTTTCCTGCCCGGACTCGCGACGCCGTTGCGAGTCCTTCTCTTATTTTTCGGTTTTTCTGATTTTGGTCAGTTTCGTTTTCGGTTTTTCGCTGGCAGCCCGGTCCTTTGACCTTGCAGGGGCCCTTTTTCCCCCGATGGCTGCCAGTGGTTTCAAGCGGTGTGGTCAGTGTGACAGAAATATGTCACTCACTGACACACACGATAATTGCCTCCGCTGCCTGGGCCCGGATCATGAAGAACTGATCTGTGGAGCCTGTGGCAAAATGTCCTCCAAAGCGTTAAGGAGTCGGCGGCACCAGCGGGATAGAATCTTCGCTGACCCCGGCCGTACCCGGACCTCGTCGGAGGTCTCGGCATCCAGAGGCTCCAGCTCTGACCATCGCCGAAGCTCCTCCGACAGGGGTTCTCCCTCCGGGGACCATCGACGGAAGGCAAAACCCACGAGGGCGTCGTCGGTGGACGCTCCTGGCTCCGCGAGGGTCAGGTCGCATAGCCCCGATAGCCGTCCCGGGTCTTTGGAGAAGGAGCACCTCCCGAAGCGACCTCGCCTGGAGTCGGAGTTGCCTGCTCGGGTAAATCCTGTAGTCCTTCTGGACTCGCCTCCGAGATGTCCGACGTCGGGCCCGACGCCGTCGGGGCCCGAGTCGGGGACTGCTGGGTCACCTGAGGTCGGACTCAGGTTGACGGCCTTGGAGAGCAGACTATCTGCCTTCATGGACCAGCAGCGGGCACTGATCGCTAGCCTCGCTGGCGCCACTGCCCCGACCACCGGGACATCGACTTCTAAGTCGACCCCGGAGACCGAGCCGATCCTCGAGTCCATGCGAACTCGAGTCGATCCTCGGTCGAGGTCACCCTCGGCCTCCTGTTCGGGACCGAGGTCGTCGCCGCCGACTCCCTCGGCGTCGGGGCGGCCGACGCCTCCGCCTGCCCGAGCCGACCCCACCGATTCCTCCTCAGAGTCGGCCTGGGAGTCTGAAGAGGAAGAGTCACCTGATTCGTTTCGGACTCGGTGTGTCCCCTCGGACTCACCTGAGTCCGAACCTCGGAAGCAGTCCCCTCCGGAGGATGCCCGGTTCTCAGACTTCGTCAGGGATATGGCCAAGGCTTTGGCCTTCCCTGCGGATCCCGAGGAGGAGCCTCGAGCCGAAGAGCTCGACGCCCTTCAGTATGACTCTCCCGCCCGGGAGCACTTTACTGTACCGGTTCCTCCCATGCTGGAACGACTACTCTTCCGCATGTGGGAGAGTCCGGCCTCGTCGCCGGTATTAAGCAAGCGGGTCGATTCCATCTATCGAGTCCGCAAGAGTCCTGGCTTCCAAAAAGCACAGCTGCCACACCATTCCATGGTAGTGGAATCGGCCATGCATAGGCTTAAGAGCCAAAAGATGCACTCCTCGGTGCCTCGTGGCAGGGAGGCCCGTAACCTGGATGGCCTTGGTAAGAAGTGTTTCCAGGGCTCTATGCTGGCTTGTCGTGTCCAGACCTACCAGCTATACATGGGCATGTATCTCCGAGACCTGGCTAAAGAGATAGCCGGATTCTCCGCTGGACTGTCCGAGGAACCTTTGCGGAGGTTCCTGGCCTTGACAACTGGTATTCGGGAATGCTCCAAATTCATGTCCCGAGCAGCCTATGATGGCTTTGAAGCATCGGCTCGAGTAGCCGCAGCTGGCATCGGTGCCCGCCGACAGGCTTGGCTTCAGTCGTCTGACCTTGAACCCTGGGTGCAGGACAAGTTGGTCGATGTCCCCTGCAGAGGTGAGAACCTCTTTGGCAAGCCCATGGCTGAAAAGGCTGCACAAATCGAGACGGAGACTCTCACCAGGACTAGGCTTTCTAGGAAGACCTCCGCCCCTTCCCAGAAAAAGAAGGGCTCGGGAAAGAAGTCCTTTTACCCGAGAAAGGCGGCTGCCTATAAACACTACCCTCAATATCAGGCCTCCGCAGCTCCCCCACAGGGCCAGCAGGCCAAGGGACGGGGTAACGGGTCCCGTAGGCAGCAAGCCCCCAAGCCTGCACCACCAGCCCCTGCTCAGCAGGGTGGGGGTTTTTGACTTCCTCAGCATAGCCTCTCCCCCTCAGCTGGCTCCTCCCAGCACCGGAGGCCGGCTGGTTCACTTCGCCCACAGGTGGTCCAACATCACTTCAGATGCCTGGGTGCTTCAAGTCGTGAGAGAAGGATATCTTCTCCACTTCCATCAGGTCCCTCCCTCTTATTTTCCGGGAGAACCTCCTCGACTCCCTCTGCACAGGGACTTACTCCTTCAGGAGTTAGCAAGTCTTCTTCAGGAACAGGCTGTGGAACCGGTGCCCCACCACCTGAGAGGTCAAGGCTTTTATTCCAGGTATTTCCTAATACCAAAAAGGACAGGAGGCCTCAGACCCATCCTGGACTTGCGCAACCTCAACAAGTTCCTCGTGCGGGAAAAGTTCAAGATGCTTACCCTTGGAATCCTTCTGCCCTACCTCCAGCAGGGAGATTGGCTATGCTCCTTAGATCTAAAGGATGCCTACACGCACATCCTCATCCACCCAAGCCACCGCCAATACCTAAGGTTTGTGGTGGCAGGAAATCATTACCAGTACAGAGTACTGCCCTTTGGCCTATCCTCCGCACCGCGAGTCTTCACAAAATGTCTCGCGGTGGTGGCGGCCTATCTCCGGCTTCACGGCCTCTATGTCTTTCCGTACCTCGACGACTGGCTCATCAGAGCATCGTCCTCTCCGGCAGTCACCAATGCCACACACTGCACGGTGACTCTTCTGCAGTACTTGGGCTTTGTCATAAACTTCGCAAAGTCCACTTTGCTCCCCTCACAGGATCTCGAGTTCATCGGCGCAAGACTGCACACTCCTCAGGCACGAGCTTTCCTGCCTCTCGACAGGGCTCAACGGCTCATGGACCTAGCCGGCCGTTTTCGCAGCCAGTCCCTGGTCTCCGCCAGGCGCTTCCTGAGACTACTCGGCCATATGGCTTCCACCGTCCACGTGACCCCCAATGCTCGCCTGAATATGCGGCCTGCTCAATGGTGCCTTCGCAAGCAGTGGCAACAAGCCAC
Source organism: Ichthyophis bannanicus (assembly GCA_033557465.1). Classification (NCBI taxonomy): domain Eukaryota; kingdom Metazoa; phylum Chordata; class Amphibia; order Gymnophiona; family Ichthyophiidae; genus Ichthyophis; species Ichthyophis bannanicus. Next base: position 655,381,697 of record CM066033.1, on the reverse strand, counting down.
CGGCGGACTAGCCGACTTAGTGCGCATCTCCGGGCCGCTGGCCTCTTCCCTACAGTGGTGGCTTCATCGGCCGAACCTGGTGCTCGGAATGCCGTTTCAGTCGCCTCAGCCGGCTCAAGTGCTGACGACCGATGCTTCCCTCCTGGGTTGGGGAGCACATTGCCAGGGGGCATGTACTCAAGGTCTCTGGACCGCGTGGGAGTCTGCTCAACAGATCAACTTCCTGGAGCTCAGAGCAATCCGTCTGGCGCTCAAGGCTTTCTCCCACCTGACTTCTCACCGGTCCGTCCTTGTCCAGACGGACAATCAAGTTGCCATGTTCTACGTGAACAAGCAGGGGGGCACGGGCTCCTTCCTTCTCTGCCGAGAAGCTCAGAAGCTCTGCTCTTGGGCTGTCAGTCACGTCATTCTTCTCAAGGCAGTTTATCTCCCAGGCCAAGAGAATTGCCTGGCGGACAAACTCAGCAGGATACTCCAGCCGCACGAGTGGCGTCTGGATCCCTTGGTAGTTCAGAAACTTTTTCTGAAGTGGGGCCTCCCCACGATGGATCTCTTTGCCAGTCCTCTCAACCGGCAACTTCCTCGCTTCTGCTCTCGTCAGCCACATCCCCTTCGGGTAGCGGCAGATGCTTTTCTACTCTCATGGTCGGAAAGCCTTCTCTATGCTTTTCCTCCCATCCCGCTAGTCTCTCGAACTCTATTCAAGGTTCTCCGGGACAAAGCTTCCATGATCCTGGTGGCTCCTCGCTGGCCCAGACAGCCGTGGTTTTCACTCCTGTTGCAATTAGCGGTAGAGGATCCGTTCCCTCTGGGGTTTCAACCGGATCTCCTAACACAGGATCAGGGGTCTCTGCTACACCCCAACCTCAGATCTCTCAATCTAATGGCCTGGCGGCTGAAAGGGTAGTCCTTGCTCCCCTTCTCCTGCCGGCAGAGGTGGAAGAGGTCGTCCTAGCTTCTCGGCGACCTTCTACCCGCAAATGCTACGCCCTTAAATGGCGTCGCTTTTCCGTTTGGTGTGTACAGCAGTCTCAGGATCCCTTCTCCTGCTCGGTGTCGGTGATCTTGCAGTACCTGCTCTACCTCTCTAATCTGGGACTTAAGTCCAACTCCGTCAAAGTCCACCTCAGTGCTCTTTCAGCACACCATGTGCCGGTGGACGGCAGACCTCTTTCCAGCGACCCTCTCGTAGCATGGTTTCTCCGAGGTCTCCTTCTACTTAAACCACCTCTGCGCCCGCCAGCACCTGACTGGGATCTGAACGTGGTTTTACAGCGGATCACCTGTCCGCCTTTTGAACCGATGGCTACCTGTTCTCTGCGTTTTCTTTCGTGGAAAACCTTATTCCTGATAGCCCTCACTTCCGCTAGACGCGTAAGTGAATTGCAGGCCCTCGTGTCTGATCCCCCTTTCACTCGGTTCTACAAAAATAGGGTAGTCCTACGGACTCACCCAAAATTTCTTCCAAAAGTTGTCTCCCCTTTTCACATCAATCAGGAGGTGGTACTTCCAACCTTCTTTCCCAGGCCTCACTCCAGCCGAGCTGAAAGGGTCCTGCATACCCTGGACTGTAGAAGGGCATTGAACTTCTACCTGGACCGTACGCGGGAGCACCGTAAAGCTGCTCAGCTTTTTGTGTCTTTTGACCCCAATAAATTGGGGCTCCCGGTCTCCAAGCGTACTCTGTCCATCTGGGTTGCTGACTGTATCGCTTGGGCTTATGGGGCAGCCGGACTCTCCTTAGAAAGTCGAGTCACGGCTCATTGTGTTCGGGCGAAGGCTACGTCAGTGGCTTACCTCCGCTCTGTTCCGCTGGCAGACATCTGCCGGGCCGCTACTTGGTCTTCGAGCCAGACTTTTGCGGTCCATTACTGTCTCGAGAGGGAGTCCCGCAGGGACAGTGCTTTCGGACAGGCAGTCCTCCGAAATCTCTTCGAGGTTTGAGCAACTCCTACCCTCCATCCCGGATGGGGGCTACCGGTGGGTGATAATTCAGTGAAGATTCCTTCCTTCTGTGCCGCTGAGCTAGAGGGAGCTCATTTTTGTGCTTAGGGTCTCCGGTAGCCTTAAGCTTGGGAGTCCCATATGTGAGGACTGACTTCCTGCTTGGTCCTGGAGAAAGCGTAGTTACTCACCTGTAACAGGTGTTCTCCAGGAGCAGCAGGAATCAGTCCTCACAACCCTCCCTCCTCCCCGTGGAGTTGCAATCATCTGCTTAAGTTTTTTTGCAAATTTTTATGCTGTCTTTTAGCTATGTCATCAGACTGGCTAAGATGGCACCCTTGGGCGGGAAGGCGACCGCGCATGCGCGCTGCAATTCCCAAAGGCTTTCTTTGAAAGCTGGGGAAAATTGCTCCGTGAGGGCTCCGTCGGCGCCGACGTCACCCATATGTGAGGACTGATTCCTGCTGCTCCTGGAGAACACCTGTTACAGGTGAGTAACTACGCTTTACTATCCACCCCTCCATCCCATGTCCATCTGCTTTCCACCCCATATGCCACTAGCTTTTGTCCAGTATCTGCCATCTGCTCCTCCACCCTATATCAACTATCTGCCCTCACCCATGTCCAGCCTCTGCTCTGAATCCCATGTCCAACATCTGCCCTTCATCTCTCTACCCCACAATGTATTCGCTCTGTGCCCTCTATCCTATTATGTCCCCCACCTTGTGTTTGCTGTCTACCACTCCACTATATGTCCAGTATCAGCCATCCACCCCCTATCGTTGTTCTGCTTCTCCCTTCCAGCCATTTCCCCCAATCCCTCTTTGTGCCTTGCATCTCCCTTCCAGCCTCTCTCCCCATCTCCCTTGTGTCTTGCATCTTCCTTCCAGTCTCTCCTTCCATCCCCTTCACGTCCTTCATCATCTTTACAGCCATTCTCTCCCTGCCCCCCCCCCTTGCCACTGCCGCCACTATTCCTATGACTGCAAACACTAAAAAAGAAAAAGCGCAGATCTTTGTGACTGCCCTTTGAAGGCTTACAAACGCCCGCCCCCTCTGATGCAAACAGTGGATCAGAAGGGGCAGAGGGGCGGAGATTTGCATTCCCTCCAAGTACAGAGTTGCAAAGACCTGTGCTTTTTTTTGTTTTGTTTCAAGTCTAAGGTCCGCTGCCACCGCTGCTTTTGCTTTAAATTTAGTAGGATTTGTGTGGTTTAGGCCCACTGCTCGTGAATGAGGGCTGTGAATTAACCAAAAAATGAAGTCAAGGTGAGTTGCCATAGTGGGACAATTACCAAGAAACTGATTTTTAGTTCCTTCAAGGCACTCTTAAAATCCGGGAAAATGAACGCCAAAACTCAGAAGCCCTAACTCTCTTCTTCTTTCTGGACATTTTGCTTCAGGTTAGCTTCTCATTCTGAGATAAGATCAGGGGTAGCATTTATAAAGCACTACTCATTCATAGGTGTGGCATCTGCCCCTGAAGGCTGAATACAGACTGAGGATAGGTCAGCAGCAGCAGGGCCGGATCACTTCCAGGCCATGTTTTTATTCATTCTGTGTGTGTGTGTGTGTATATATATATATATGTATGCTCCTGCTTAGGGATGCTGGGCCAGGGTGGTGGTAGTCTCTTAAATTTTGCCTTTTTGAGATGAGAAAGTCCGGTGAAGCTCTAGTTCAAGATGCAGCTTCTGGCCACTGAGTTTGTACAGATAACCAGTCTGAGGAGAACGAGAGGACAGTGCCCCTAATCGGTCTCTCAGGAGCTGGGGTCTATTTCCAAATACATGAATCTATGTAGCAACTGCTGCTTTTATTTCTGTGTATAAGTGGGGTCCTGCTTGGGTACTTATGGCTAATACTAGCAACTGTTCGAAACGGGGTTCTGGGTTTGATGGACCTTTTGAACTGATCCAGTAGGACTTTTCTTATAGCTTTATAGACAGCTGTGAGGTTACACAGGAGCAGTGTGCCATTAATTCTTCACATTTCTCAGCTGGAGGACAGAGTGGTGTTTTGATATGCTTTGTGTCACAGTGGTCCCCTTCCTCCACTAGATCTTGAGGAAACATCAGTTTTCAATCTATGCTGCCCTGCCCAGGAGCTGAAGTTTCCAGTGTGGCTGGCAGCTGGCACTAAATTGGGTGTTGGGTTGCTATGGTGTTACAGAAGAAGCTCCAACACTTCTAAACAGCAATAAGGAAAATGGTATATTTATTGGGAAAGATGATCTGCAGTTGCCACAGCTAGGTTCTGAACAGTAGAAGAGAGCCCTCTAGTGGTTGTAAGGGGAGTTACTTGAATGCATTTTGCAGGGCTATGAGGTTCTTTTTATTGCATAGATACAAAATGGGTAAAAAACCAGGAGTGGATTAGTGTAAGGAACTTGAAGAAGGGAAGCCAGAGTTCAAATTTTGCATTTCCAGACACCACCTATGACCTGGGCACAAGTCATTTCACCATTAATTTGTCTCAGATTTATTTTTTAAAGTGCTGTTGAGTCAATGCTAACTCCTGGTGACTCAGCAGCCTCTGGGTTGGCAAGTTATGTCCAGAAGTAAATTGGCATGCCTTTTCTTCCAAGGCAATGGAAGGTAAAGTGACTTGCCCAAGGTGTGCCAGTGGGAATCAAACCCAGGTTGCATGGGTGCCAGGATGTTGCTCTAACCATTAGGTTATTCCTCCACTCAGGTGCAAACTTACATTTCAGGTACCACAGGTATCTCCATGCTCTGGAGGGCTTATGCTTTTACTTCCTCTTGGGTTTGAAGAGCCAAGTAATTAAATAAATCAAATCCAAGCCTAAGGTGTCATAAGAACATAAGATATGCCATACTGGGTCAGACCAAGGTCCATCAAGCCCAGTATCCTGTTCCAACAGTGGCCAATGTAGCTCACAAGTACCTGGCAGTTTCCCCAACAGACACAGGTTCCACAGTGCTTGTATTGGGGCAAGCAGTGGATATCCCAGGCCCCCCTTTAAATAAGAACATTAGATATGCCATACTGGGTCAGACCAAGGTCTTGTGAGCTCTTTGGAGTGGAGATATGAAAAAGAGTGAAAGAATGTTGTCACACTCTGCTGCAAGTCCAAATGGTGATTTGGTGCCTTTTGCGATATACGGAGAACCCCTAGCTTACAAACATCCTATGCTTTTATTTAATTTCATTTGAAGGGTAAATACCATCAAGCACATTTAGGAAGCGATAGCTATATTTGTGTGTTTGATGGCTTACGATCTATGTACAAGTGTATTTCCTAGGTTTTCCCTCATTATTCCTCTGCATCATTTTATATTTCCTGTTAAAGGGTTTTTATTCTTTCCAAACCAATGGTAGTTGGAAAGAATTATATGAAAGGGGCTGAGAATGGCTGGCTGGAGACAAAACTGGACAAGGGTTTCCAGAGAAATAACCCTCCCCCCTCCCCAAAAAATACAGCTTGCCACTGCCTTATCAACCCATCAAATACTGCCACCATGAAAAAACACAACTGCCTCACCACCCTGCAAACTATCTTCTCCATCCCTAAAAATGCCCTCTGCAACTGCCCTACCACCCTGCCAACTGCCCCACTCCCTAAAACTACCCCTCACAATTTACTGATCAATCCACACATTGATCCTATCCCCAAAAATACAGTCTCTCTCCATGGTCTACCATCCCTCAAACTGATCCATCCCTAAAAACTGCAACTGCCTAACCACCTCAACAAATGCCCCTACATTTGCCCTACCAGCCTGCAAACTGCCTCCATGCCGCAAAAATTAGTGCACTGTAATTGACCTACCCCCATAAACTACCCCCCCAAGCAAAAAGATCCCCCATGCAACTGTTGCACACTCAAAAATGCCCCACATGCAAATACACTGCCTTCAAAATATATCCCCAATGTAACTGCCTCACTATCCTGTAAACTGAGCGACCTTGGGTAAGTCACTTTACCCTTCATTGCCTTGGAAGAAAAGGTCTGGTAATCTACTTCTGGTGATAACATTGCCAAGAAAACCTGGAGGCAGCTGGGTTATCAGGAGTCAGCACTGAAAAAATATCCTGTAAACTACTAGCCCCCTCAAAAAAGATGATATCCCTGGTAAATGCCTCAGCTACCCCACCACAGACAGAACACGTAAACAGTGCATGTACAACAGATATATATGTGTATGTACATAGATATATACTCTAAACGCCACCCAAATGCAGGAACACACAGCTTCAAACTATTACTCTGCCACCTGCCCTAATGCTTAAAATATTGGTAAAACGATAGATGGAGTTAAAAAATGGGCAAATCAGACTGAGGGTTCTACAGAAATAAGTCTCCCCCCCCCCTCCCCCCCAGCCTCATGTATTTCTATGGGAGAAGGAGAAGGAGCTGCAGCTTCGTAGCATGGAAACATACCTACAATGAAACGTAGCAGTTATGGAATTGTTCCTTTAAGACTCCCTCTCCCCATTCTGTACCCTCCCAACCCCCCATACAGCCCCTACCACCAAAAACTGCCCCGCCATCCCACACACTGTGCCTACTCCCAAAAAATACTTCCTCACAAATGCCCTAACAACCCACCAAATGCTCCATGAAAATATATGCACCTTACCCCCAAAAACTACATCCCTGCAACTGCCCCACAAACTACCCCACTCCTAAAAAGTACCCCATGCAGCTGCCCCACCCCCAAAAATTGGACTAAAAGTCTACCTTTCCACCTTATTAATCCCATATACGTATCCTCCTGAGAAACTCATAATCGATACATTAATTGAGTCACACTTCCGTTTAACATACAGTACCTTTGGAAACAAGAAGACAAGCAGCTTTTTCCTACCACTGACCTAACCTATGGAATGTCTTGCCACCAGTTTTAAGGTAGTTACTCATTTGTAGCAGGTGTTCTCCATGGACAGGAGGAATAAGTCCTCATGTATGGGTGACGTCGTCTTACAGAGTCCACGCAGGAATGTGACCCAGCTTCTATTGGAAGTTTTGGGAGGCTCTGCCATGCTTGCATGCTTCCTTCCTGCCTGCCACCACGGCGCCATCTTGATTCAGTCTGATAACATAGCTGTAGCAGAAAATAACAAGTCCTCAGGGTGGTTGGAGGGTTGTGAGGACTTATTCCTGCTGTCCATGGAGAACACCTGCTACTGGTGAGTAACTACCTTTTCTCCATGGACAAGCAGGAATGAGTCCTTACATATGGAACTCCCAAGCTATAGGCTATTGAAAACTGAGGAGGCCACTGAGAAGCCCAATAGGGGAAAACTCAACCGCAAAATTGCAAGAGGCCAGAACAACTTAACCACCGACTATGTGCAAAATGAGTAAATTTCTCTTTTCCCTTTTTTTTTTTTTTTTTTTTGGTAGCTTAAACAGAAGAGAATGGGCCTGGAGAGTGGAAGGGGGGGGGGGGGTGGAATTGGATTCTAATCCACAAACAGATTCCGGAGAACAGATTGGCTGAAGTTTCTGTTGTATCGGGAATCCCTGTCTAGGCAGAAGTAGGATGTGAATGTGTGGACTGAAGACCACGCTGCAGCCCTGCAGATCTCTTGTATGGAGACTGAGCGTAGGTTGGCCATTGGTGCAGCCGTGGCTCTGACATTGTGAGCAGTGGCATGACCATCAAGACTCAAGCCTGCCTGGGCATAAGCGAGAGATGCAGTCTGCCAGCCAAATTGAATGAGAGCATTTGGAAATGGCAGCCCCTGGCTTATTTGGGTCAACCCCCCCCCCAAAAAAGCTGGATGAACTTTCTATGGGCTTTTGTTCACTTCAAGTAAAAGGCTAAGGCTTGCTTGCAGTCCAACATGTGCAATGCAGCTTCCCCTTTGTGTGCATGAGATCTCGGGAAGAATGTTGGAAGAACAAGTGAATGATTAAAGTGTAAATCCGATACCACTTTTGGAAGGAATTTAGGATGAGTATGAAGGACCACTTTATTATGGTGGAATTTGGTGTAAGATGGATGAACTACTAGAGCCTGAAGCTCATTCACTGCATGCTGCAGTGACCATCACCAGAAATAATACCTTCCAGGTCAAGATCTTTAGAGGACAGAAACTGTGTGACTCAAAAGTTTTCATGAGCTGCGTAAGAACCACATTGAGATCCCAAGACACTGTGGGAGGCTTGTAGGGAGGCTTCAAGAGAAGCAAGCCCCGCATAAAGCGAATAACTAAAGGCTGTACAGAGATGGGTTTGCCTTCCACACTTCGATGATAAGCTCCAATTGCACTGAGATGGACACTGATGGAGTTGGATTTAAGTCCAGACTCAGAGAGGTGTAGAAGATATTCAAGCAGTTTTTGTGTGGAATAGACAAAAGGATCTAGGGCCTGGCCCTCACACCAGACAACAAACCTCTTCCATTTGCAAGAGTAAGACTTTCTTGTAGAGGCCCTTCTGAACGGCAAAACTACTTCGGTTATACCATCGGCAGGTTGAGCTGAGACAATATTAGTCTCTCAACATCCACGCCATGAGGGTTAAGGACTGGATGTTGGGGTGCAATATTGTCCGATTCTCCTGTGTTATTAAATTAGGCACGTGACCAAGCCATAGCAGCTCCAGATTGGAGAGCTGTATCAGGAGGGGAAACCAAGGCTGTCTGGGCTAGCAGGGAGTGATGAGCATCATCATGCCACCGTCTGTTTTGAGTTTCAGGAGGATCTTTGCAATTAGATATATTGGAGGATAAGCATACAGAAGACCCTCCCCCATCCAAGTTAGTCTGCTGTGTGACCTTTCCCTGGAGAAGAACTGACCCACCTGAGCATTCTGTAGGGTGGTGAACAGATCTATCAAAGGGGTGCCCAACTCTCGAAAGATGCGAGTTGCAACTTCCCTGTTCAGTGTCCACTCATGGAGGACTCGACTCATTCTGTCTGCCGGAGTGTTTTACCCACCTGGCAGGTACATGGCTCTCAAGTCCATCCCAAACATGGTGGTGAACTTCCACAACCTGACTGCTTCCCAACACAGGAAGTACAAACCTGTTCCTCCCTGTTTGTTGATGTAGAACATGGCAACCTGATTTTGGTCTGAACCAGAACAATTTGGTTGGCCAGTTGGAAAGCCTTTAGAGTGTTCGCCATTGCCCTTAGTTCCTAGAAGTTGATCTGATGAAGACTTTCTTGGGTGGACCAATCACCCTGGGTGTGCAACTCATCAAGATGAGCTCCCCACCCCAGCTTGGATGCTTCTGCCATCAGAACCTTTTGGAGTGGAGTAATTTGGAAAGGAAGACCTTTGAACAAATTGTAATGGACTGTTCACCAGTATGATGACTGAATGAGAGGGGCGGTGAAACAAAGACAATCACTAAATCGACTTATGTCCTGGATCCATCAAGTCCTCAGAATCCACTGAGCTTGCCTTATCTGAGGCGTGCCAAGGGTGTGACATGTACCGTAGAGGCCATGTGGCTTAGCACAGTCAACATCCTGCAAGCTGTTACCTGCTAACTCAATTAAATCTCCCGCACAAGTGCTGTCAATCTGAGAAGTCGGTCATACGGCATGAAGGGTCTCGCCTGAGTCATATCGAGCAGGGTTCCTATAAACTCAAATTGTTGGGTGGGCTGCAGGTGGGACTTTTACGATGAACCCTAGTAGTTCGAACACCCGAATGGTCAATTGTATTAATTCTTGGACTTCTTCCAGAGTGTTATTCTTGATCAGCCAGTCATCCAAATAGGGGAAGACAAACACTCCCAGTATTCGGAGGTAAGCAGCTACTACCGCAAGACATTTTGTGAAGATGCGAGGTGCTGAGGCCAGGCCAAATGGCAACACTCAGTACTGGAAGTATTAGAAACACAGAAACATGACGACAGAAAAAGACCACATGGCCTATCTAGTCTGTCCTTCCATATCAACCACTACAACAGTCCCTTTTTTTCCTTTAGAGATCCTCTGTGTTTGTCTTCCATGTTTCATTTGTTTTTAGAGAACTGCATTAATATTTATTTATTTATGCTTTTATACCGCCTTTCAGGAATCAAAGCAGTTTACAATGAACTAAAAAACAATAACAGAAAATTACACAGAACAAAATAGAAAAAGTGCAAATAAACCAAAATTACAAATTATTAAATTTAAATTTAAAAACATTTTTTAAACTTTATACAGGAGATATAGATATTGGAAACTCATGAAAAATGAAAAAGATAGAAACAGATTAAGTGAATGCCTCCCCAAAATGTTCCTTAAACAAATGAGTCTTTAGTAGTCTAAGGAAAGTGATTGGATCCTTAGTGTCCTTTAAGACTTGATGCAGAGAATTCCATAGGATTGGTGCTTAGAGAGAAAAAAGTTCTCTTTGTAGTGGAGGCTTTAGAAATTCTGTATTCATTTGGTACCAAGAGAGAATTTTTATTTCCGCTTCTCCGAGGTCTGTTTTCTGGAGAGGTTAGAATAAGCATCTTTAGTTGGTTTGGTGATTCTGACTGAAGGATTTTGAAGATAGTATGAATAGCCTTAAATTTTAAACTGCTCTCTATTGGAAGCCAATGTAAATATTTTAGAATTGGAGTGATATGATATTTGAGTGGAGCTTGTGCAATAATTCTAGCTGCTGTATTTTGTGATAATTGAAGTCGGTGGATAATTTGTTTTGGGAGCCCAGTGAGTAAAACATTGCAGAAATCCAAGCGTGGAAAGATCATTGCTTGGACTGTTGATTTGAAGTCCCTTGAGGAGAGAAGAGGTCTTAAATGCTGTAACATTTTTAACTTCAAATAGATGGACTTGATTATGTTACTTATACTGTATGCTTGGTGAATTTGAGTTGGGGGTCTAGAGTGACTCCTAAATATTTAACCTCTCTTTTAACTTGGATCCTTTCTTCATTTAATTTAATTGAATCAGGGGGAGTGAAGGAGTTGTCTTTTGTAATGAATAATATTTCAGTTTTTGAGTGATTTAAATGAAGGTTGTGTTCCCCCAACCAGGAGCTGATGTTGATGAATCATTCATCTATTTTTTCCAGAGAAGGTTGAATGGGGTTAATCTGTGTATAAATGTAGTAATATGTACTGTAATGCTGTAAGCTAATAACATGCTAAATAGCACCCTTGTGCATGTTTTTATATCAGTCAGATGCAATAAAAATAATGCATTTCTACTATCAAGTTTGCTACTGATTCTAAATTTAAATTAATTAGAGGATCTCTGGCCTGGTCAGGAATTCATGAGCCAAAGATTAGAGTCACAGTCACAGCTCCAGCGTACTAAGCCCTCTTCCCCCTTTACTTTGTATGCCCCACTTTGCTTGCTGTTAATCTAGCTCAACCCATAATGCACCCCCATACCCTGCTCATCCATATATTTAGTCCCGAAATCTACTACCACACCAAACTGACCCCTAACCAATTTGGGGAAGGATATGACAAATGTGTTAATAAGGTAGGGGTTTTAGTGAGCTACATTTGTGGATGTTGAGGGGATAGGTTATGCCCCCTTTAATTTAGTAATGAAGCACTTTGACTCCCAAACGTAGAAATGGGCTGGGGAGGGAAGGGGTGTGTTGCTTTTTTACTCTGTCTCATGAGGGTCTCTGATTAGGGTCACTCTGATGTGGGAGTCCCAGAATTGGGTCTCTCAGGACCTAGTATCCCTAATTTGGGAGCCCAAGTTTCTGGGTGGCTGCTTCTGAAAAAATCTCCATTTATTTCCATTAAAGTGAATAGAAGTTAAATTTCATTTCACCTCTAGGGCTGTACTTAATAGTGCTTTTAATTTTAGTTCTCCTTCCTGTGTTGGAAGTAATTTAATATGCATATCTTTCCAAGTCTTTGCACAGAAATTGCACTAAAAGAGTTTAGTTCACACAAGGGTAGCTCAAGGCAATCTGCAGCCTGAGACGAGGGATGAGATGGCGGTGCCCCCCCCCCCCCAAGCCGGGTGGGGGGGGGAGGCTTTCTCAAAACTGCAGTCAGGGACTGAACCAAATCAAAAAGTCAATTAGATAATGTGGAGGAAATAAAAAGATGTTCGCACACCACGGAACTAAAAGAGAGAGCGAGAACCACTGCACAGTTTATAACACCAAATTAAATAACTAATTTTTATTTTGTTGTTAAAAACTGTGTTATGGTTGTTGCTTTATCTTTTTGAACATATATTTTGCATTCACAGAAACCCCCGCCCCCCTCCCCTCAGCAATGGATACAGAGCAAAACTAGGACATCAACCCAAAAAACTCAGGATCTAATTTAAAAAAAATCTGATTCTGATCATCTCACTAACAACAAACATTCTCCAGTACCAGGCATATTGTGAACTAATACAAAACCCTACCAAAGTCACCGATGATCTTCAAGGCCAAATCAACCATATCATACCAGCATAAACTTCCAAAACTCATATAACAAGGGGCCTACCCAGATAAAAGCAGCATTATAAATACTGTAGCAGGCCCTAGAACATCCACACAACTATTGAAAAGCTAAACAAGTCAAATTACTACAGTACAGGTCCCTTCATACAAACTGCATGTTAACAGAACTCCTGGCCTCAGTCACACATTCAGAACACAGACCCTCACCAAGTACAGAATAAGTGAGGATAACCTAAAGTGAAAATAAAAATATGTAGATAAAAATTAAACTGAAAGCCCAAGAAGCTAGACTTTGCATGCAATGCAATACCAGAGAAATAAAAGAGGCTAATTTCCCTATACTGTGTAAAATATAAAAAAGTGCAAAGTCCAATCACTCATTTGAAAATAAAATTATTTTTTTCTACCTTTGTTGCCTGACCATTTTATACTCTGATCATGCTGGTCTTGATCTGAAGCTTCTGCTTTATTCTGTCTTCTCTTAGCTCTCTTTCTATGGTCTCTACTTCATCTGCCATTTCTTTTTTCTCCTTTTGTTTTCTTCACTTCCATCTTGGATATTTTTTCTTTTCTTTCCAACTTTCCACCATTTATTTCTCTCTCTCTCTCTGGTCACCCAGATTTCATTACTCCTTACTATCCAGTTCTCAATCTCCCTCTTTTTTTACGCCATCTACCTATCGCTTTTCAACCTTCACCTCCAGTCCTTCCATTCCCCAGCTCTTCCTCCCCTCTGTGTTGTCCAGCATTTATCCTCCTGTCTCCCCCTCCCATTGTCCAGCATTTGTCCTCCTTGCCCAGTTTCCCTGTTGTCCAGCATTTGCCCCATCTCCCACCTAGCACTTGTCCTCCTGTCCCCACTCCCTCCACCTGCACCTCTTTTCTGGCAAACGATCATCCAACAGCAGCAGTGGCACTCTGGCTGTTTTTATTTTAGATTTAAGAACATAAGATATGCCATACTGGGTCAGACCAAGGTCCATCAAGCCCGGTATCCTGTGTCCAGCAGTGGCCAATCTAGGTCATACGTACCTAGCAGTTTCCCCCAAAAGACACAGGTTCCACAATGCTTGTATTGGGACAAACATTGATATCCTGGATCCCTTTTTAATAATGGTTTATGGACCTTTCCTCCAGGAACTTGTCCAAACCTTTTTTAAACCTAGCTACACTAACAGCCTTTACTACATCCTCCGGTAACAAATTCCAGAGTTTGATTACACGTTAGTGAAAAAAATATTTTCTCTTATTTGTCTTAAATAGTTTACCCTGTAGCTTCATTGCATGTCCCCTAGTCTTTCTATATTCTGATAACGTAAACAATCGATCTACGTTTACCCGTTCCACTTCGTTCATTAATTTATAGACTTCTATAATATTTTCCCTCAGCCGTCTCTTTTCCAGGTTAAAGAGCCCTAACCTTTTTAGCCTCTCCTCATAGGAGTAGTCTTCCATCCCCTTTAACATTTTGGTGGCTCTTCTCTGTACCTTTTCTAATAACACTATATCCTTTTTAAGATACGGCAACCAGAATTGCACACAATATTCAAGGTGTGGTCGCACCATGGAACGATACAGAAGCATTATAATATCCTTTGTTTTATTTTCCATTCCTTTCCTTATGATACATAGCATTCTATTTGCTCTCTTGGCTGCCGCTGCACAATGGGCGGAGGATTTTAACATGTTATCTACGATGACGCCTAAATCTTTTTCCTGGGTGGTGGTTCCCAATGTGGACCCTTGCATTGTGTAACCATAGTTTGGGTTGTTCTTTCCTAGGTGCATAACTTTGTACTTGTCCACATTAAATTTCATCTGACATTTGGATGCCCAGTTTTCCAATTTATCAAGATCCTCTTGCAATTTTCCACAATCCTCTTGGGTTTTAACAACTTTAAATAGTTTTGTGTCATCTGCAAATTTGATAACCGCACTCGTTATTCTCTTTTCCAGGTCATTTATGAATATTTAAAAAAGCAGCAGACCCAGCACAGATCCCTGGGGTACTCACTATTCACCTTTTTCCATTGGAAAAATTGGCCATTTAGACCTACCCTCTGCTTTCTATCTTTTAACCAGTTCCTGATCCACAATAGCACACTGCCTCCTATCCCATGACGTTTTAGTTTTGCCAAAAGTCTCTGATGAGGGACCTTGTCAAAGGCTTTCTGGAAGGCCAGATACACTATATCAATCGACTCACCTTTGTCTACCTGTTTATTCACACCTTCAAAAAAACATAACAGTTTAGTAAGACAAGATCTTCCTTGTCTAAATCCATGTTGGCTGTCTCCCATTAGTCCATGACTATCTACATGCTGAGTAATTTTGTTCTTTATGATGGTTTCTACCATTTTTCCCAGTACTGACGTCAGGCTCACCGGTCTGTAGTTTCCCGGATCACCCCTGGAATCCTTTTTAAAAATTGGCGTTACATTGGCGATCCTCCAATCTTCAGTTATTACAGATGATTTTAATGAAAGTTCACAGATTAATAGCAGGTCTGCAATCTCATATTTCAGTTCTTACAATACCCTTGGATGGATACCATCCGGTCCAGGTGATTTGCTACTCTGCATTTTATCAAATAGTTGTAATACATCTTCCCGGTGTAGCGATATTTCTTTCAATTCCTCTCCAGTATCACTTTTATATACCACTTCAATCATGGGTAACATCCCTAAATCTTCCTCAGTAAAGACCGAAGCAAAGTATTCATTCAGTCTCTCCGCTATAGCCTTGTCTCCTCTTACTGCCCCTTTTACCCCTCTATCATCTAACGGTCCAATTCACTCTCTCACAGGTTTTTTGTTATGAATGTACTTGAAAAAGTCTTTATTATGCATTTTTGATTCCGTAGCAAGTTTCTTCTCAAATTCTCGCTTTGCCTGCCTTATCAATGCCTTGCATTTAACTTGTCAGTGCTTGTGCTATTTCCAGTTTTTGTCATTTGGCTCTTTTATCCATTTCCTGAAAGATGCTTTTTTGGCAACAACAGCCTCTCTGACCTCACCTTTAAACCATTCTGGCAGTTTTTTGGACTTCCTTCCACTTTTCTTAATGCGTGGAATACAGCTGGTCTGGGCTTCCAAGATAGTAGTTTTAAACAACACCCAAGCTTGATGTAAGTCTTTAACCTTTGCAACTGCTCCTTTTAGTTTTTTCTTAACTATTTTCTTCATTTTATCATAGTCTCCCTTAAAGGTTAAAAGGTAGTACTGTGGATTTCCTTACCATCCCTCCTCTACTAATTAAATCAAATGCGATCATGCTATGATCACTATTGCCAAGTGGCCTTAACACCCTTATCTCTTGCAGCAGATCTGGTGTTTTACTAAGGACTAGGTCCAATATGGCTTTCCCTTTGGTCGGTTCATGAACCAGCTGCTCCAAGAAGCAGTCATTTATTTCATCTAGGAACTTTATCTCCCTATCCTGCCGTGACACTGACCCAGTTGATACCAGGGTAATTGAAATCACCCATTATTATTTCTCTGCTGTAACTTTTGTTAGCTTCCTTGATTTCTTTGAGCATTTCATCATCCATTTGTTCATTCTGGCCAGGCAGTTGATGGTACACCCCCACTGCCATCGCCTTCCCCTTCTTACATGGAATTTCAATCCATAGAGATTCTACAGCAAATTTTGTTTCCTGCAAAACTTTAATTCTTTCTGACTCAATGCCCTCTCTAACATAGAGGGCAACCCCTCCACCAATTTGATCAGTTCTATCATTACGATATAGTTTGTACCCAGGTATCACAGTGTCCCACTGGTTGTCCTCCTTCTACCATGTCTCTGAGATTACAATCATATCTAACTTCTCATTTAGTGCTATATATTCTAACTCTCCCATCTTATTTTTTAGACTTCTAGCATTTGCATACAAGCATTTTAGAGACTGTATTTTATTCATATTAATCTGGCTATTGGTAGGCATGGGCAATTTGGAATCTTTAAGCTCTGTCTGCACCATACTCAAGGCCATTTGGGCTACTTTACTGTTTTTTGGAACCTCTCTGCTTTTGGTAATATCCTTCGAGGATACTTTCTTCTGAACCATGCGCTTTTGGGTGACTGTCGGCTTTCCCCTATTATCTAGTTTAAAAGCTGCACTATCTCCTTTTTAAAGGTTAATGCCAGCAGCCTGGCTCCATCCTGGTTAAGGTGAAGCCCATCCCTTCGGAAGAGCCCCTCCTTTCCCCAGAATGTTCCCCAGTTCCTAATAAATCCAAAATCCTCATCCTTGCACCATCATCTCATCCACACATTGAGACACCAGAGCTCTGCCTGCCTTTTGGGTCCTGCGCGTGGAACAGGAAGCATTTCGGAGAACGCTACCCTGGAAGTTCTGGATTTCACTTTTTTTCCCTCAAGAATGCTTGCAGTGAGAAAAAAAGAGCAGCGGGAAGGCAGAGGCAGGCTAGAGGCAGCAAAATTTAAAATGAAAACATCCGGAGGGCTGCCACCGCCGGACGATTCAGCCTGCTCACTTGCAGGGTTCCTGCAAGCGATCAGACTGGTATGTCCAGCGACGGCACTACAGCTCTGCTTTAATTTTAGATTTTGCAGCCTCTGGTCTGCCTCTGCCTTCCCGCATAGGAAAGCAGAGACAGGCCAGAGGCTGCAAAATCTAAAGTTAAAAGAGATCCGGAGTGCCGCCAGCGTCTGAGTGCTGCAGCCATCCAAGTGCCACCTGAGGCCATCACCTCAGGTGGCCTCATGGTAGAACTGCCCCTAAGTTCACATGTTTTGCATGCCAAAGTGCTTCCTGCATCGGAACTAATTTTAGTGCACAAAAAGTATTTGCTGTAATGTGAGTATTAAGGGGTGACTAGAGGGGTAAAGTTTTACTAAGTCATGTTCTTAGAGGCATGTTTATTAAAACGTGTGCTTGTAGCATATGATTTGGCCAGGAAACCAGCACAGAGGCCTGTGCCAACTTAAGGGGGCATGTAATTCCATCTGCTGCTGGCATGTTGTTAACATATGGCACTGTGGTAAACTGGCACGTCAGTGCACCTAATACCACCCATTAGGGTGACATTAAATGCACCCATGCTAACAACAGCAGTTGTTAGTGTGCATCCATCATGCCCCAGTTGCCCGTGATGCTGCTGCCCACCTCCCCCTAAACGGAATCAGTGGCAGCTGAGGGGGGGGGGCGGTGCTGCCAGTTATGTGTACCATTGCCACTGACCACCTGGGCCAGCCATCCTAGGTGGCCGCCTAGCTCTCCTAGTGGACAGGCTGGCCCTGACCCCATGCTAGTGGTTAACGTGGTTTATTTATTTATTTCAAAGTTTTTCATACCGCCTTATCAGGTAATCAGAGCAGTTTTCATGGAACAAAACTTAAACATTTACATTCAACAGGGTTAACTTTGTACATCAAAACAGTAATAAACAATGTACAGTGCAACTAGTGTGATTCTTAACAATGGCTGGTTTTACTGTTATCAAAACAGTGATTAAGTATGCACAGTGTGACTAGTTGAGTTTACATTGCAACTAGTTGTGACTGTTAGCATTCAGTGGCTATTTACCATGAGGTTAATGGCAGATATTTACAGTGCGGTTAACACTGGATGCATGGCCTCTTTATGGTGAGTGTGTAACTGAGTCTGCTTGGTGTGACCCATAGTGTTCCGTAAAGAATAGTGTCTAAAAGCTTTTTCTGAAATCTGCAAGGTCTTTTATATCTCTTATTTTTGGTGGGAGGGAGTTCCATAAGATTGGTGTGTAATATGAGAAGGCTCTGCTGATTTCTGATTTGTTGGTTTTGCGGAAATCAGCTGGGATGGTTAGGGAGTTTTGGGTGCATCCCCTTCTCTGTCTAGTGTCTGGAATTCTGCTTATTAGTATGGTAAGGTTTAGTAAACATGCCCCTTAATGTTCTATCATGTTTTCTGCAATCTTTCTTGATAACATTTTGGCAGACAGGATGGGCCAGTTGAGTTTGATCTGCTGTCATCTTCATCTGGAAAGAGGCATTATACAAAGGGTGATTGAGAAAGCGAGGTTACTTACCTGTAACAGGGGTTCTCTGTGGACAGCAGGATAAGTTAGGCACACCTGGTGACGTCCTTTGGGTGGCATCATGGGTACGGAAGTGCTCTCCAGAGCTCAGAAAGAGACCTTTCTGAGCATGCCCAGGTAGCCCACCTCACAGGCCCGCCTCCTAGCCCGGCCAACTTTCTGCAAATTTAAAAGAATGGGGTGAAACTTGGCCTGTGATAAAAACTTGTAAAAAGACACATCGAACTCGGAATTAGGACAAATCAGAGGGAGGAAAAACCCCTAACAAAATGTCCCAAAACTTTTCTCTTTGAAAAGTTCAAATTTATGTAGCATAGAAGCTTATAGTCAGTGAAACCATTGCAGTTAGGGAATTGCTTCTTTCAGACTGCCTCTCCCTGTTCTCTACTCTCCCAAACTTCAATCCCCCCACCCCCAAAAAAATAAACTTCTCCTGCAATTACTCCACTTCTGTGCAAACTGCCCCTCCCAGAAAATATGCCCACAATTGCCTCACCACTGTGCAAACTATCCCTACCCCCTGCAACTGCAGCATCCCAAAAATGTACCCCATCACCAAAAAGTACCATTACATAACTGTCCACCACCCCTTTTTTTTTTTGCTTTTAGCTTTGCTAGTTATCTCTTCAATCCATTTGTTGCAGCTTACAATTTATTTTTATCTATTTAAAAATATTTATATGTTGCCTATCATAAATCTTCTAGAAGACCCACATAAACAGCATAAGAAACAGTAAATAAAACAGATAAATACACAGAATACGAGTAAAACACATTAAAACAAAAAGAAGCAATTTCCCCTGCTCAACCCCTTACGTGTCTAGCAGTTAGTCTTGTATTTTATTTTTTAATGGAAGGACTGAAACCCCTCTTTTGGCCAGGTATCCCTCAAGTAAGCAGCTGGCCCTGACAGAACCCTGGATGCCCCCCCCCCTCCACCATATGGAAAAATCGCACAATTATAAGTCCACCATCCAGAATAAAGGAGGATTCAATGAGGGCGAGAATAAAAGGAAACAAAATACCTGGCATGGCAACAGCAAACAATACAAGACATCAGTTAGTCATCTTCAGGGTCAATATGTTGATACTCTTCATTCCTAGATTGAATGAAAGCTTCCAATTGATTTAGACTCAAATAAAATATACGCATTAGAAGCATACCTAATTTCACTATGCCTACGAGACTGAGTTTGAATTTCAAAGCAGACAACAAGAAATCTCCTGATAACACGACCCCAATTTTTTTAGCACAAGAAGGTAAAATAAAAAGAGCTTAAAAATCCAATGACCATCAAATTTCAATGCATAGTCACAAACATTGGCCTTCTCAACACCTTGGAAAGTAACTGCAGATAAACTACCCCCAATGCCAAAAATTACCCCACCCCCTTCACAAATGCTCCACCACCCTGCAAACTGTCACCCCCCCCCCAAAAAACAACAACTAATTCCCAAAACTCCCCCTCCCCTGCATCTTCCCGACAACCCTGCAAACTGCACCTGGCACACTAAACTATCCCCCTGCAACTGACCACCAGCTTGCAAGCTGCCAAACCCCCAAAACTATCCCCCTGCAACTGCTCCACCTTCCTGCAAACTGCAATCATTGGCAAAAGCTGTCCTGCCTGCAGCTGCCCCACCACCCTGCAAATTGCCCCAAGCGGAAAAGCTACTACACTGCAATTTGCCAACCATCTTACAGACTGCACCACGCACACAAAACTACCCCCAACATGCCCCAAACTGACCTACCTTTTACAGACACAACTCACAATAGAGACACACACCCAAGAACACACACACACATTCAAGGATGCCAATAATTCCCTTTCACTAATTGGATGCATTATAATCATTCTGATCTATATTGCATTTTCATGAAAACTACTCACTTAATTGTACAGTTTTCTTATCAGTTGTTATATGTACTGCCAAATTATAATTAAAGTTAAGGGCAAGTAGAGCCTTCTCCATCTTCGCACCCATAGCCTGGAACGCCCTCCCTCCAGAAATCCGTGCCATCCCGAACTTAGTGATGTTCAGAAAAGCCCTCAAACACCACCTGTTCCTTCAGCACTACCCCGATACCAAGCCTGAAAAACACTCAACCTCTACATTGACCCCCCCCCCTCCTTCCACATCCCACCGAACAGCCCCTGGTCGACAATGGTTAACCAACCGCCACCTCCCTCTCTCCATCCCAAAAGCTCCTGCATCCACTCCGAATCCACATACCCCATGTGAGTACTTACTACTGTATAATTTGTATATAATCTGTATATAGTTCTCCCCAGTTTATCCAAGTTTTTTGACCACCTGTTCCATGTAAACTCAATGTACCTTACTGCATTGTAGTGTGTTGTGTTCTTCTGTGAACCGCACTGATTATAATAGCACGATATATAAGAAAAATAAATAAATAAAATAAATAATTACTGCATGGGCAGGGCCAGACTAAAGCATTGGCAAACTGGACCCATACTTTGAACCCAAATGTTTAGGGAGGTCCTTTGGGATGTGCTTAGAATTGCCAACTGTCCGGCATTTTGGGGGATTCAACAGAATTTTGCATTAATATCCAAAAGGTAAACAGATGGCTAATGTCTGGATATTTTTCTGAATGTAAAATCTCTGTTTGATACCTCTTGATTAGAGAATTGCAAACTGTAGTCCTGGAGGGTTGCAAACTTGTTTTCAGGCTGTCTTCAAAGGATATGCGATATATCTGCATGCACTACCTCCACTGTATGCAAACTATCTCATAAATATTCAATAAGACTATCCTGACAACCAGACTGCTTTGTAGCCCTCCAGGATTGCACTTTTACATCACTCTAGTCTAAGCCTATGTGAGTGAGCCAGGATTACTTGCTTCTAATCACTGGATGCAGAGACTGTTTGGGGTAGGATCCAGCCAGTAGGACGGCTGTGGGGCTCTTCTGGTCTCAAAAAGGAAGGAAGTGAGCTAGGGAAAGTTAATGTGCTGTAACATACTATATCTGAACCAACAATACCCTAGCTATGATGGAAAATCTCTAAGAGTCACAAATAAACCATCATATATTGAAACCCAAGAGTTATTTAATTCTTGTCGAAGCCCACCGAGGGAGGGTTAGAACAAATGACCTAACCCCCACCAGTCTGTGGACTACTTTTTTTCTTTTTTGTTTCACCCTAGTGAGATTAAAAGCGTTACTTATCTTCGCCAAAATTCGTAATTTTTCTCCTTTACGTTGCAAAACACATGGGTACACGACGTGCACGTTTCGGGTATGCGCCCTGTTTCAAGTGCCTTCTTCTTCTCAATCGTGCAACGAAAAAACGCCATCTTCATGGCCTGTTGGGCAATATGTATTAAATGGCCTTTACTACACCGAAACTTTAAACAGGGGAAACACCAATAGGAAGTGGAATGTCCCCACTGTCAGAGGTATCCACAATCTCATTGGTAGAAAGACTTTTCAATCAGACAACTCAACGTCACAAGATAGTGATCCAATCAATGTCCCGATTTAACCCATTGGGTTGTATTGTATGTAAAACAAAGATCCAGCGTTGTTCCAATCGTTGTAATTTCTGTTCACGGTCCCCTCCTCGTGGATCTAAGGGGACATGGTCGATAACTGTCCAAGTCAACTCTTCAAAAAAATGAGACCGAGCTTCACAATGTTCCACTACCGGAGCCGTTAATACTCTATTCTTTATGCGTGATGCATGTTCGGCCAAGCGTTGTCTCATCAAAAGGGAGGCCACGCTTTAAAGGACCAGGATGATGGCTGCGATAATGTAACAAACTGTTTCTCTGAACAGTTTTTCGATATGATGAGGATACCAATTTTCCATCTTCTACCATAATTAATATATCAAGAAATTCTATCTTATCTTGAGCCATTTGTTCAGTAAATTTAATATTGGGTTTTAGTTGGTTCAACCAATCTAAGAAGCAATGAAGTGTAGAGCAATCCGACGTCCAAACAAAAAATATGTCGTCCAAAAATCTTCTCCATAATTTCACATGTTGGTATAGTGGGGAACAGTTTATGAATGCTTCTTCCATTTTCCCTAGATAGAGAGTAGCCAAAGACGGGGCTAAAGTGGCACCCATAGCTATACCGGAAATTTGTTTATAAAAAAACATACTATATGACGACAGATAAAGACCAGTATGGTTCATCTAATCTAGAAGTAGTTTCTGCATGTGGTGGGGAGTGGAAGAGAAGACCCCCCCCATCCAAAAGAACCCCAAAACATTTATGGGAGAAACAGTTTCAACAGCTGCAGTATACATACATTGATTCACTGTAACATTGTGACTGAGGGATTTCAGCTTTCAAATCGCTCTTCCCTCCATCTCTTCCAGATACAGACACACAGAAATCTATCACACGCATGCACACTAGGGTGGTGAAAACCCCCCCGAACAGACTTCAGATCTCCACAAGGCTGGCTCATATTTATATCAAACACACAAGTTCAATGAAAATAAACAACATTTAGAGATCACCTCATTTGGCAGTTTTTTTGTCATCTGAACTAAACAGCAGACAGCTGGAATGTCTGGTAACGGTGACCGCTGAAGGTTCTGCACCATCTTTTTCTTTTGCTTCTGTTGGGACTCTGTCATCAAAAAGGGCTAAGCCTGCCAAATGTTCAGACAAAAACCAGAGGTGCCTTGAAAATACAACAGCCTGGTTTAGGTACGGTAAGTCTTAAGAACTGATAAAAAATTTGAAGTCATTGAGAGGAGCTCAGATTGCAAATGATGCTTCATTTCATTCCACTGTCTGATGTAAACAGAGTCAAATCTGGGATATTCTTGGACTCACATGCAGTCATACTGAATTGAGCCTTAGAAATAAATATTTTCAATACATAAAATGCCATTTGCCATCCATAAAATGTTCCGAATGGGACGCTCTCTAAATGTTTCACAATCAGGCTGAAATTTCACAGGTAAGCAAGCTATTCCTAATGGACAAAAATAAGCCTTGTGGAGACATGATTCTACAAACATTAACTTTTTGCATTGGTTTGTGGATCACCCTAATCATGCACATTCATACCGAAACACATGGAAACAAGATTGTGCACACACAAACATACAGACACACAAAAATAGAGGCACATGCAGCACAAGTACAAAACAGACAGGCAATGCAAAAACATACAGATATGTGAGTGCATGTTTCATGTTCAGAGGGGATGGAAATAATTCCATGAGCCATGCTCTGCATGCTTTCCCCACTTGTATAAGTTAGAAGAAGTCGGCATAGGAAGATACTTCTTTATTGGAGGTGGATAACTGAAGCAGTCTCAGGATGGAAGAGGCCAGTGCTATGGCAGAGTTTGTGAGTGCTTGGGGAAGATCAGCAGTAAGCTGAGAAGCTGGGTGGAAGACATGGGGTGGGGAGATGGCGGAGCTGAAGTAGGTTTACGTGCAAGAATCTACTGTATCTGCTCATCTACCTAAAATACCAGAGAACCAGAACAAGACACAATTGGGCAGATCAGTTGTTCCTCACCTGTCGTCATTTAACCAGAGATCCAGATCTCCTGCAGAGAACAGCCTAGTCAACAAAGTAGCCTTTACAGCATGAGGTACAGTATTTGTTGCTTGAATGGGAGTGGTTGGCATGGACTAAATTTGAAGATATGTTAAGGAAAGCCTGGGCAGAGATATTGCCTATATTTCTTCCATCCTCAGTATCCAATGACTACTGTTACTGGTTAGAAAGTTATCCTTCTTCAGGTTCAACACGTCCCCTGATACAGTTTAGGCTGGCGTTGGAATGAGGGTTGGTGGAATGGGGCACTCACTTCCGGGATGCAGGCAAGCAAAACCAAAGAACTAGATTCTAACACTTTCTACCATATTCAGCTGCTGATGCCACTGGATAGGTGCAATCCACCAGCCGATTGCAGGAAAGGCTCGGTTCAGTTACTGGAGTCAGGCTGCTGCTTATGTTGGGTGTTGTATTGATTCTACTCATATTTATTTATTTAACTTTCTTATATATCGCACTATTTAGCATCAGCGCGGTTCACAGAGAACATAAAAGACCAGAACAACAGTCTGTTCGGTATTACATATAACAGGAGTATCAACTTGGAAAACATGGTGGAACTATATACATAGAATATATAATCTGTTAAACATGGGGGAACTATATACATAGAATATATAATCTGTTAAATCGATTACATGATAGAGCTGTTTACATAAGTTAGCAGGAGTGCTAGGATCATATACTTGGGGGCCAGCAGCTGCAGCGTTCCTGAGATGTGATCTGGGATGGCAGTCTTCTTGTGTACTGGAAAATGCAAACTTTGTCTGCTCGGTCTGATTTAAGTTTATTTTCAAGCAAGCTAACAACCAAAGAAACTGATAAATTAAATACAATTTCTAAAACTTAACAATAACAACAAATCTGAGTTTCCTATTATATCAATCATGTATGGAAGCAATTGTAGATATGATTGGTGTATCAAATTACAACTCAAAATATGTAGATTTGATGAAAAATAGTTTTGCAAAAATGTCCCAATAAATTTTAAAAAATGACAAAAAGTGGCTGTTGGCTACAGAATTACTAAGTTACCACTTCCAGGAGTGAAATTTTAAGCCAGTTCTGCTTTTAAATTTGCATCGCAATGCAGTACGGTATTTGTAGTCGCTGATTTTACCCATTGGAATCAGTACTGCTGGTCCCATAGTGCGTCAGAATGTCAGAAATCTAGGACTGTATTCCTATCTCAGTCCTGGAACTGGGTAAGCTTGGCAACTCTGTGGCTGTCAGAAACTGATGACTGGGGACCGCACATGTGGCAAGGCTGCTGAGTGGAGTGGAGTAAGGCCATCGGCTGGGGAGTGCTGTTGGCAGTGTGTGATGAGAGAGGCAGGAGGAAGGGCCAATGTCTTCATATTAAGCAGCAACAGTAGAACTGAGGAGGGGGAGCAATGCCACATCTAGCCCCTTGTGAGGGGTGCAGCCGCACAGGGTGCAAAGGATTAGGGGCGTATTTTGGGTTGCTGGCTTCAGCTCCCCCTCCACGTTGCCTGTCATTGCCCTGCCGCCACCACGTTTTGTGTTTTCTTGGTGACGGTAGCGCCAACAGCAGCGGAGCAGATCTGACCTCAAATTTGAAAAAAAACATGTGGGTCTTTCCAACCGCACGCTTGCACGCAGGTCTGGGCCCTCCCTCTCTCCTCTGACATAGATCGCGTCAGAGGAGGAAGGGACCAGACCAGCCATTCAAGAGCAGAGCTGCAAAGACCCATGTTTGAATGGCTGATCTGGTCTCTCCCTCCTCTGACGCAAACCTATGTCAGAGGAGAGAGGGAGAGACTAGGTCTGCGTGTAAGCGTGGAGTCAAAGGACACATTTTTTTTTCTTATTTTTCAAATTTGAAGTCAGGTCTGTTCTACTGCTGCCAGTGCCACCACCACTGAGAAAATACAAACAGTGGTGGCAGCAGGGCAAGGGCAGCAGCAGGGCAAGGGCAGCAGCAGGGCAAGGGCGGGCAGCAGGGCAAGGGCAGCAGCAGGGCAAGGGCGGGCAGCAGGGCAAGGGCAGGCAGCCGGATGGACATGGAGGTGTGGGAAAGATTGGGGGGGGGGGGGGTGCCAGATGTGCAAGTTGCACAGGGTGAAATTAGGCTTCGTAGGGCCCTGGGGGGAGTTCAGAGAAGCAGAAGGAAGGGTCTGGAAGTAATACCAGTAGGCAGCTTGTGGGAGGGAGAAACGTAGGGATGACTGTGTGGTCCAGCAAGAGCAAGGGGTTTATTTAATAAGCTGTGTTAGGCTTTGCCGCTAATGCGGTCTTTTACTGCAAATAGCATGGCATTAGTTGCAAAAGCCGTGTGCTATGTGCTGGGGGCGTGCACAGCATTTCCCCAGCAAATACTAAACGGAAAATGCAGAAAGTGCGCTGTGGCAGCATGGAGTTGGCAGTAGTTCCATCCGTGCTGTCTGCAACTTGGACTGTTACTATGTGCTGTTGACGCCCAGGGTAACTGCATGTTGCAGACATTCCCACTCTCCACCCATATGCCGCCTACTCTCACAGACACTGTAGAAAATGCAGACAGTACAGAAAATCGCTATGGCATTGGCCCACGTTATCTGCCGTGTTAATGGGCAGCACAGCTTAGTAAACATGCCCCCTAATTTCCAGGACAGTTTGGGGAGGCAGTCTCAACATGCGTCTGTGTCTTTTGACACACTCCTGTGGATACAGCTCAACCTAGCTGTCTGCTAACCATGCTAACCTTTCTGCAAAGTTTGGCAGACTTGCACTTGTAATAATGCGGCAGTAATGTTGCACTAAAACAAGGGCCAAGAAAAATGTGTCTGGTCGGTGCAGTGGGTGGACTCCAAGCTCCTGGTTCTGCCTTTAATGGATCTGGTGGACAGGTTTGGGCAGGATCACAGCCAGCACAGCATCTACCAGAAAGGCAGGCAGATAGGAAGCAGGGATCCAGAGAAACTTAGCATCCCAGCCAGGGCTATAGCGGCTGCGCGGGTGCTGGGCCTGTAGCGCATGCTCGATACACTTGGGCACTTTGGAGATATCAGGGTCACAGATGAAATTCATGAGAATTCTTTGCACCTTCAAATCTGAGGAAGAAAGAAAAGAAAGGTTAAAGGCAACCAAAGGCCATTGTCATGTTCTAGGTGCTGGGGCAGATGGTGGATCTGGGTGTTCTATATAGGGAACAGATAGACGATTCTGCTAGGTTGAAGTCCAGTCACTATTGCAGATCTTCCACCTCTATTCTCTAGATTTTATTCTTGTTTTCTGTGGACTGGCATAACAGATGTAAGCACACTTATGCATGTTGTCATTCTGATGGTTCCTATGTTGCAACAACTCTAGCTCAGGCAAAGTCTTTTACCTTCACGAGTGTGTGTGGGAACCCCCACACTCTAACTTACATAGGAACATAAGATATGCCGTACTGGGTCAGACCAAGGTCCATCAAGTCCAGTATCCTGTTTCCAACAGTGGCCAATCTAGGTCACAAGTACCTAGATGTTTCCCCAAAAGACACAGGTTCCACAATGCTTGAATTTGCGCAAGCAGTGGATTTCCCAGGTCCCCTTTAATAAAGGTTTATGCATCTTTCCTCCAGGAACTGGTCCAAACCTTTTTGAAACCCAGCTACACTAACAGCTTTTACTACATCCTCCGGTAAGAAATTCCAGAGTTTGATTACATGTTGAGTGAAAAAATATTTTCTCTTATTAGTCTTAAATAGGTTACTCTGTAGCTTCATTGCACATCCCCTAGTCTGTTTATATTTTGATGGTGTAAACAATCAATCTACGTTTACCCGTTCCACTCCTTTCATTAATTTATAGACCTCTATCATATCTCCCCTCAGCCGTCTCTTTTCCAGGTTGAAGAGCCCTAATCTTTTTAGTCTCTCCTCATAGGGGTATCCCTCCATCCCCTTTACCTTTTTGGTGACTCTTCTCTGTATCTTTTCTAATTCCACTATATCCTTTTTAAGATACAGTAACCAGAATTGCATACAATATTCAAGGTGTGGTTGCACCATGGAACGATACAGAGGCATTATAATATCCTTTGTTTTATTTTCCAATCCTTTCCTTATGATTCCTAGCATTCGATTTGTTTTTTGGCGGCTGCTGCACACTGGGAAGAGGGTTTTAATGTGTTATCCACAATGATGCCTAAATCTTCTTTTTCCTGGGTACTGGTTCCTAATGTGGAACCTTGCATTGTGTAACCATAGTTTGGGTTGTTCTTTCCTAGGTGCATAACTTTGCACTTGTCCACCTTAAATTTCATCTGCCATTTGAACATCCAGTCTTCCAATTTATCAAGGACCTCTTCCAATTTTTCACAATCCTCTTGGTTTTAACAACTTTGAATAATTTTGTGCCATCTGCAAATTTGATTACCTCACTCGTTATTCCCATTTCTAGATCATTTATGAATATGTTAAAAAGCAGGAGACCCAGCACAGATCCCTACGTTACTCCACTATTCACCTTTCTCCATTGGGAAAATTGGCCATTTAGCTCTACCCTCTGCTTTCTATCTTTTAACCAGTTCCTGATCCACAATAAGTAATCTGTCTCCTATCCCATGACTTTTTAATTTTGCCAAGAGTCTCTCACGATGGACCTTGTCAAAGGCTTTCTGAAAATCCAGATACACTATGGAGATCATTCTGAAATGTGGGTTGTGGGGCTGCATGGCCCAGCGGGATGTGCAGCCCCACAATCCGCCTAGACCCTATTCCCCCACCGGCTCTCCCCATATGTCCTGTGCATCAGGACGGGGAGAGTCGGCAGGGAGGGGGGGGGTTGGAAGGGGTTGGAGCGGAGTTGGGCCGCCCGACAGCACGTACAGGACCAATTCAGGTCACCACTCTGTACGTGCTGCTGGGCCTGTGGGGTTGTGCTGCTTATACCATCTCCAAGGTGGTATAAGGAGCAGCACTTGGAGCCCCTACCAGGACCGGGACTGGGTGCGGGGGGGGGGGGGGGTTTCCCGCCACATGATCCAGGCCGCGGCACACCAGCCAATGGTTGGGCAGCAGGGAAATGGGGGCCGGAAACGCCAGTGTTGGGGGCACCTGTGGGGAGGACATCCCCGCAGGTGGCAGGGGCATGATGGGCTGTCCTCGGGCTCAGTTATGGCTACTGTGGGAATGTTTTGTCTGGACAGCCCGGACGTGCCCCTTTTGAAATCGGGCTCTATATCAACTGACTCATCTTTGACTACCTGTTTATTCACACCTACAGAAAACATAACAGATTAGTAAGACAAGACCTTCTTTGGCTAAAGCCATGTTAGCTGTCTCCCATGACTATCTACATGTTCAGTAATTTTGTTCTTTATAATGGTTTCTACCATTTTTCTTGGTACTGATGTCAGGTTAACCAGTCTGTAGTTTCCCGGATAATCCCTGGAATCATTTTAAAAAATTGGCGTTACATTGGCCATCCTCCAATCTTCAGGTATTATAGATGATTTTAATTATAGTTCACAGATTACTAATAGTAGGTCTGCAATCTCATATTTAAATTCTTTCAACACTCTTGGATGTATATACCATGCGGTCCAGGTGATTTGCTACTCTTCAGTTTATCAAATAGTTGTAATACATCTTCTCGGTTTATTGATATTTCTTTCAATTCTTCTGTGGCATCACCTTTAAATACCTTTCTAGTCATGGGTAACATCCCTACATCTTCTTCAGTAAAGACTGAAGCAAAGAATTTATTCAGTGTCTCCACTATGGCCTTGTCCCCTCTTAATGCCCCTTTTACCCCTCTATCATCTAATGGTCCAATTGACTCTCTCACAATGAATGTACTTGAAAACGTTTTTAATATGCGTTTTTGCTTCCACAGCAAGCTTCTTCTCAAATTCTCTCTTTGTCTGCCTTATCAATGTCTTGCATCTAACTTGCCAGTGCTTGTGTTGTTTCCAGTTTTCGTCATTTGGCTCCTTTTTCCATTTCCTGAAAGATGAATTTTGGCAACAACAGTCTCTCTGACCTTACCTTTAAACCATGCTGGCAGTTTTTTGGACTTCCTTCCACTTTTCTTAAAGTGTGAAATACAGCTGGTCTGGGCTTCCAAGATAGTATTTTTAAACAACACCCATGCTTGATGTAAATCTTTAACCTTTGCAACTGCTCCTTTTAGTTTTTCTTAATTATTTTACTCATTTTATCATAGTCTCCCTTTTGAAAGTTAAAAGGTAGTACTGTGGATTTCCTTGCTGTTCTTCTTCCATTTATTAAATCAAAAGCGATCATGCTATGATCACTACTGACAAGTGACCCCAACACCCTTATCTCTTGCACCAGATCTTGGCTTCCACTAAAGACTAAGTCCAAAATGGCTTTTCTTAGTTCATGAACCAGCTGCTCCAAGAAGCAGTCATTTATTTCATCTAGAAACTATATTCCTAGCATTTCCTGCCATAACACTGACCCAGTCGATACCGGGGTAATTGAAATCACTCATTATTTTTACTGTGCTGTAAAGTTTATTAGCTTCCCTGATTTCTTTGAGCATTTCATCATCCATTTGTTCATTCTGGCCAGTGGCCAGGTAGTTGATAGTACACCCCCACTGCCATCGCCTTTCCCTTTTTACATGGAATTTCAGTCCATAGAGATTCTACAGTGTATTTTGTTTCTTGCAAAACTTTAATCTTGTGTGACACAATGCCCTCTCTAACATAGATTGCAACCCCTCAACCAATTTGATCTATTCTACCATTGCAATATAGTTTGTACCCAGGTATCACAGTGTCCAACTGGTTGTCCTCCTTCCACCATGTCTCTGATATTCCAATCATATCTAACCTCTCATTTAGTGCTATATATTCTAATTCTCCCATCTTATTTTTTAGACTTTTAGCATTTGCATACAAGCATTTTAGAGACTGTATTTTATTCATATCCTATCATATCATATTAATCCAATCATATCTAACCTCCCATTTAGTGCTATATATTCTAACTCGCCCATCTTATTTTTTAGACTTCTAGCATTTCCATACAAGCATTTTAGAGGCTATATTTATTCAAATTAATCTGGTTATTGGTAGGCAGGGGTAATTTGGAATCTTTAAGCTCTGTCTGCTCTATACTTAAGGGCATCTGTGTTACTTTTGTCTTTACTGGAACTTCTCTGTTGATACGCCCTAACTTCAGTCTTTTGCTAGTATCCTTCAAGGATATATTGTTCTGAACCATGTGCTCTTGGGTGACTGTTGATTTTCCCCTATTATCTAGTTTAAAAGTTGCTTTATCTCCTTTTTAAAGGTTAATGCCAGCAGCCTAGTCCCATGCCAGTTAAAGTGGAGCTCATTCTTTTGGAAAAGCCCCTCCTTTCCTCAGAATATTGCCCAGTTCCTAACATATCCAAACCCTCTTCCTTGCACCATGGTCTCATCCATGCATTGAGACTCCAGAGCTCTGCCTTCCTTTTGGGTCTTGTGCATGAAATGGGAAGCATTTCTGAGCATGCTACCCTGGAAGTTCTGGATTTCAACTTCTTACCTAAAAGCCTACATTTGGCCTCCAGATCCTCCCTACCACACTTTCCTATGTCATTGGTACAAACATGTACCAGGACAGCAGACTCTTCCCCAGCACTATCTAAGACCTTGTCTAGGTGGCGCATGAGGTCTGCTACCATTGCACCAGGCAGGCATATTACCAGGCGATCCTCACATCCACCAGCCATCAGCTATTTACATGCCTAATGATTGAATCACCAAATAAAACAGCTGTTCTAACCCTTCCCTCATGGGCACATGGCCCCAGAGAAACCTCCTCAGTGCAAGAGGGTTTTACATCATCTTGAGGACAGGTCTTAGGTACAAGATCACAGGGTGATGCTCTCCTGTCACGTAACCTCTCTCCTCCATGGCAACAGGGATGCTACCAGGTGGGATTTCAGTACTACGTCCCTGTAGGTCTCATCTATGTACCTCTCCATCTTCCTTATGTCCTTCAAGTCTGCTACTCTAACCACCAGAGATCGGACTCGTTCCCTGAAAGCAAAGAGCTCCTTGCACCTAGTGCACACATAAGACCCCTCACCAACTGGAAGAAAATCATACATGTGATACTCAATACAAAAGACTGGAAAGCCCCCATCTCGTTGCTGGATTTCTGTCTGCATCTTAGTTTTAAGGTTGTGATTAGGTATTTAAGTTGTTTATTTACTTAGGTTTGCTGGGGATACTTATACTAATAAAACTATACCTAATATGTTTAATGAACTTTGTTCATGTTAAGATTAATTAAAAGCAGGAGGGCTTCATAAGGGGAGTGTGGAAGACTGGAAGGGAGGAAGGAGAAGAGGCAGAAGGAGTACCGGCAGCCTCGGAGAGAGAAGCACCAGCAGAAGTAGCAGCCGAGCAGAAGCAAGGGGAGAATCACTGGCAGCACCGAGAGAGAGAGGTGGAAGTGGAAACCTGACTACTCTAGTGCTAGAGGATTCCCAGGAGGGAGAGGTGATTTCTCAGGAGCTGAGGAAGGACCTAAGGAGGTGTCAGCTCAAGCCAAACCGAGAGCTGTTTGCCCTCAGAGGCAAAAGCCCTGCTGTAACTGCAACCTTAAGCCAAACAAGAATCAGCTGGAGAAGCCAAGCCACACTGAGGCAGAAAGCCAGAAGCTGGGCTTGTACAGAGGCAGGCCTTCACTAGGAGAAGGAAATCAAAGGCTACAGGGTAAGCCTAACCGTCATAGAAAAGAATTTCACCAAGCTGCTGCCTGGGAAAGGCAGGCAGTGGAAGAAAGCCGGTTACTTGAGGATTGCTACCATACAAGGTATGAGAAATGTATGCCTAATAAGAAAGTTGTGAATGGTAAAAGCTATGATAAAGCTGCTATAAAGCCTCTAAGGAAAGAGGGTACTTTAAAGCCTAACACAGCAAGTGGCCGACGCCCTAGGCTAGGCCAAGGACATTGGGAGCTGCTACAGAAAATATACAAAACCCCTGAATGTGTTTTACAAGAAACCAGGGATATAGAATCAGAGCTTTCTGATACCGTGCCAATGCAAGTGGAATTGGCAGGAGATTTGTCTGACCAAGAGATGGACTGTACACTTTGCATTTCTGAAAGTTTAGAGTCACTGCCAGACTTGTGATTGGGTGAATTGCCAGCAGAGCATTCTTTATTTGTGTGAGCACCTCCATTCCTGTGAAGTATAACAGTTTTTGCTTTGAACCCTGAGTTTGTTTTCTACCTGCATTAAGGACATTTGCTTTAAAGTTGTAGCTCACTATTTAGAACCACTGTGAAAAGGGAAATAAAAGCCTTATTAATTCCCACCACTCAGCTTGATTGTTTCATTGAAGATTGGAGCAAAGGAAACTACAAGGACCAAGAGCCATTTGGGCCTTTAGAAGACTCTCCAATCTTAACCTTATATTTTTTGTGTCCCACCTGCCCTGGCGTCCACTGGCCACCAGGGAAGTGTTGCTGACAGTACCTAGCAGGTTCTACAGTGCTTGTATTGGGTCAAGCATTGATATCCTGGGTCCCTTTTAATAATGGTTTATGGACCTTTCCTCCAGGAACTTGTCCAAACCTTTTTTAAACCCAGCTACAATAACAGCCCTTACTACATCCTCTGGTAACAAATTCCAGAGTTTGATTACACGTTGAGTGAAAAAATATTTTCTCTTATTTGTCTTAAATAGTTTACCTTGTAGCTTCATTACATGTCCCCTAGTCTTTCTATATTCTGATAGCGTAAACAATCTATCTACGTTTACCCGTTCCACTCCATTCATTAATTTATAGACCTCTATCATATCTCCCCTCAGCCGTCTCTTTTCCAGGTTGAAGAGCCCTAACCTTTGTAGCCTCTCTTCATAGGAGTAGCCTTCCATCCCCTTTACCATTTTGGTGGAAGGGGTTATCGTTTATAGTTTTAGTTTGGGTTTGAGTTTCACTGTAGATTGGTAGCCAAATAAGTGTTGCCATGAGTATATTCAAAATGTGATAACCACCCTATTATAGTTGCACATTCTATCTTGGCTGTTCAAGGGACGGGTAGCTGGGTTGGCAGGGAGGGGATGGTACAGAAGCCGTTGCCTGTGAGTTTTATGTGTTGTTTAACGTTGGTAGCCTGTAAAAACTTTAATAAAAAACAAATTTCAAAAAGTATAGCAAAATCCTCTATCATGCAACCAACCTTGCAGTACCTAGGCTTAAATACATGGTTTGCTCAGATCCAGGTCATGAGTGTCCTCAGTTACTACATCAATCAGTAGCAGCAGAAGCTGCCATCAAGAGATTCAAAGGTTTGAAATCCTATATAAATGTTCTGCCTAGGAAGGATAAAAAATCCTTAACATAAGGGAACACAAAGTGCGGCTTATATCTGATCTGCTCCACCTAAGATTCATATGGAGCTGTTTCTAGAACCTCAGCCATCGTGATTAGGGCATGCAGAACTACATGGCTCTGAGCTTCAGAACTCTGTGAAGATCTTCATGAATGTCTGGACCTTTTGGGAACCTGACATACTTGAGGCTTGATGGACCTTGGTCTGACCCAGTATGGCATTTCTTATGTTCTTAGATGCACCATATTGGAGAAAACCTTTCTGGGTAAAAGGTTAAGGATAAAGATCACTATTTGACATTATGTGAATTAACTAAACTGACAGAACATTGTAGAGGGCAACCGTTATCCTATATAAACCAGTGCAGCACTCCATATTTCCAGCAAGTCTACCCTTGTAAGTGCTGTCAGCCTTATTCGTGTCCATTTTAGCAGCAAAAAATTGCCTAGTCCTATTCATAGCTCCAAAAGCCTGTCTCCACCCTTAAGAATGTATCTAATTTTTGATTATCTTCTGGTAGGCAGCCACCTTCTCTTTTTTTCAATAGGAGTGGCAATCACTATGGAATGGTGGGCACTCAAGATAGATAGGTAAAGGCTACAGAATCAGTTTTGCCCATCTACCATAAACAAGGGACCAGAGACTGCCTCCCAGCATCCATAACTGCATTACAAAGTTTTGAAGACCACAATTCAGTCCCTCTTATGAATACAGGTATCAAAGAGATTTTCCTACTAGAAAGGGGACAAGGGTTCTACTCCAGGTGCTTTCTTATCCCCAAACAATCAAAAGGCTTGCACCCATGCTGGGTCTAAGGCAGCTTAACCTTTTCCTAAAAAATGAAAAATTTAAGATGAACTCCCTTGGCACCATCTTGCCACTCATCTGCTCAAATGACTGGCTGGCCTCATTAGACCTTCAGGATGCTTACACTCACATAACCATCCCCCCTCCCACTGAAAATATCTCAGATTCACCTACCTTCACCAGCACTTTGAATACTGGGTCCTCCTGTTTAGACTTGTCAGCCCCCAGAGTCTTCACAAAATATCTAGGAGCTTTCAGGATAATGACACCGATAAGTGTGGCTGCATTCCCCTGCTATCCACAGAGAACCCCTTATTGTTTTGCTGTACGAAATGCTGACTACAAATTCCTTAATTATTAGCAGAAGCCCCTTACTTTCCCATGGCTGATTCTGGCACTCTCTTTCACTGATAGGACTTTATAATGTCCTTCTGATATCTCACCCCTTCTGCTGGATTTTCTAGTTACATTTCTAATTTCAGATGTTGAAAACGTCCATGTTCTAAACATGAAACTATACCTGTATTTGGAAGCCTAAAAGGATCCCAAAGAAAGTAGAGTAACTCTTGCAAATCAGGTATTTTTACACCCATTTCTGAAGTTTTTTTATATAGTTTAAAATTAAAAAAGCATTTGAAAAAACTTTGTCATTGGGTGCAAAGAGAGAAAGCTACATGAACCATCATGAGCAGTTTCATGACTTGATGACTTATAGAAGAAGCAATCTGAAAACCCTAATCATCCTGCTAGACCAGTCCAGACTTGTGGGTTACGCTCCCGTGCCAGTGGGTGGAGGAACTACTTCAGCAACTTTCAGATTACAGTCCTGTGGCTTGTGTGCATGAGATGAGGTCCAACATTTGCTCGGAGGTCAAGTATGCCCCTGTCTCCTTGAGCCAACAACTTGCTCTGTGTCCAGCACTGCTAGCCATGGGGTTCTAGTGCTTGGTGGATCATAAAACACATAGCAGGACCTCTGAGGGAGGTTGGTAAGATGGGTCTAGGCCACCTTTCTCTCTTGCTGTCTTTATCTGCTTGTTATTTATGTCATTTTATTTTTTTCTGTCTCCTTTTTCCCCCCCATTGGTTTCTGTATTTGTCTATTTGCTGCTTGTAATAAAGCAGTTCTAAAGTAAAAAACAAAAAAACCCTCTTTGGCAGCTAGATGTCAGGCCTGCAGGGGTGGCTGGGGCCTCACTTTTCAGGTTTTCTGAGCCAGCCTGACAGGTATTGGGATTCCCCTTGCAGGGTTTCTTTTTGGCTGTGGTTTTAATTATTTTTTGGTGAATGGATACTGTGCTTGTTTGCAGCCTGATGCAGCCTACAGCCTCTGACATTTTTTTTTCTGTGGCTGCAGCTTTTTATCCCGGGTGCGATTGCCTCTGTGCTTATTTTTGTGGCATATTTGGGACCTTCATAGGGGACCTGGGGCCTGTAGTTTTGTTTGGTGCTCCACTGAACTACCTCTGTTTCTTTCCTGTTGGTGGGCTCCGTGATCTTTTATATGGTGCATGATGCCTGCTGAAGCGGGGGGGGGGGGGGGGCATGGTGGGGTAGTCACATTTGCAAGCCCATGAACCCCTATAGGGCCTCTGGGGTCCCAGCGTCCCCTTTTTTCTAATGGCTAAGTTGTGCAGCAGCTACTGAAACAGCTCATGGACTGTTTTCAGTCCTTGCTATTTGGCAGACCACTCCAAGGGGATCGGAGGCCAAGGCTTCCCTGTTGGGGTCCGGGGTTCTTGGGCATCTCTGTCTTTATGGCCCTGCTGGTTAAGTGCCCACACTGCATACTTTCACCTGCCTATTTCTCCAGGAACCTAGACCTGTCTCCTATGTGGATTGCTGGGGATGTAATGAGGTGAGTCCAAGGAAGAAGGTGTAATTCCCCTTTTGGAGGACGAGGATCCTTCTGTGATCTGCCTGTTTCATTGGCAAACCTTCCTCTATTATTCAAGATGCTATGGAAACATGGCATGTTACCGAGCCTGTTCCTATACAGTCTTTACCAGCAGACCACATTTCAGGGGTGTCAGGTGTCCTGGCTTTTCCTCTCCCATAACCTTATACAGAGCTTATAGTATCTGTGGGAGGTTCCTGAGCTGGATTGTAGATCCTTTCTCAACTGCCCCAGGGTAAGATGAGTCTGCTTTTGGCTGTGTCAAAGCGCCTGACCATCCCAGTGAAGGGGGTGCTGTGCTAAGGGGTCTCATGATAGGAGGTTAGAGGCCCTCCTTAAGAAAGCCTAAAGTGGTGGCTATAAAGGCAATCTAGCAGCACTATGTGCAAGCTTGGTGGCCGAAGCCATCCTATGCTGGGTCCAGCAGCTTCCAGACAGCCTAGAGGCAGAGCCGGCCCCAGAGCTGTTTTAAGATGTTGGCACTCTAGGCAAATCTTAAACCTTATGCCCCCTGGTTGTCAGAACCTATTGTTTAGTTTTGAATGCCCTATTCCTTGCTCCTCCCCCCAAAGCTGCTGCCCTAGCGGACTTCCTAGTTTGCCTGATGGTTGCACTGGCCCTGCTTGGAGGTTGCATGATTGGAGTCATGGGCCACCTATGTGACTGGTGCCCTCTATAACTTGATCAGAATCTCTTCCAAGTCTATGGTGGCTCTGCAATTGGTAAGTGGATGTTGTCTCCAAACTGCAGCTGAGCAAACTCCCATTTTAAGGACTAGTTACTCTTCAGTGTGGGCCCGGAGAAGCGCATGATAGTCCTTGCAGAGGAGTAGCCTAATGGTTAGAGAGCACTGGTTGGTAACCAAAAGACTGGGGTTTGATTCCCACTAGCATGCCTTGGGCAAATCACTTAATTTTGCATAGCCTCGGAAGAAAGTCCTGGCAATCTACTTCCATTCACACTGCCAAGAAAACCCAGGAGCTGCTGAGTCAGCATTGACTTGAAGGTACACATTGTAAGAGTGGAGGAATAGCCTAGTGGTTAGAGCAACCGTTTAGTACCCAAGACATCAGGATTCAATTCTCACTGGCACTTCTTGTGACCATGGGTAAGTCACTTTACCCTCTATTGCCTCAGAAGAAAAGGTCTGGCAATCTACTTCCAGTCATATCTTGCCAAGAAAGCCCAGGAGCTGCTGGGTTACCAGGAATCAGCATTGACTTGAGGGCACTTTAAAAAAAAAGGCAAGTATAAATGTGTATATAAAAATTATGGGGTGATTGATATTCAGTGGTGGCAGCTTTAACAGGTCTTGTCAGACATATCTGATTGATTTCTTTGACTGGGAGAGCCCTAGATGTGCTGTACTTAGATTTCAGTAAAGCCGTTGACACTGTTCCACACAGTGGCAACTTATAAACCTACTGAGGACCCTAGTGATGGACCCTAAAATGACTGACTGGGTTAGAAATTGGTTGTGGGAAGCGACAAAGGGTACAGGTAAATGGAGCTCACTCTGAGAAGAAGGATGTTACCAGTGGTGTGCCACAGGAATCTGTCCTTGGTCTGATTCTTTTTAACATCTTTGTTAGTGATATTGCGGAAGGTGGATGATACCAAAATCTGCAATAGAGTAGACACCCAGGAAGGAATAGATACATGAGGAGAGATCTAATTAAGCTTGAAGAATGGTCAAGAATTTGGCAGCTGAGAGTTAATGCTAAAAAATGCATTTGGGCTGCAAAAATCCAAGGGAGTGGTACAGTGTAGGGGTGAAGTACTTCTGTCCATGAAAGACGAGTGGGACCTGGGCGTGATTGTTTCTGATGATCTTAAAGTGGATAAACGGGTATTTAAAACGATGGTGAAAACCAGAAGGATGCTTGGCTGCATAAGGAGAGGAATGGCCAGCAGAAAAAAGAAGGTGATAGTGCCTCTGTATAAGTCTCTGGTACGACCTTATTTGGAGTATTGTATGCAGTTCTGGAGATCACACCTTCAAAAGGATATAAAGAGGATGGAGTCAGTGCAGAGGGTGGCTATTAAAATGGTTAATGGTCTTCGTTATAAAGTATATGGGGACACACCTAAAGATCTTAACATTAGAGGAAAGGTAGGATAGAGGAAATATGATAGAGACATTTAAATACCTCTGTGGTATAAATGCACAAGAGAAGAGTCTATTTCGATTGAAAGCAAGCTCTGCTATGAGGGGACATAGGATGATTAGAAGTATTATGTGGAAATATTTCTTTATGGAAAGAGTGGTAGATGCATGGAATAGTTTCCCAGTGGAGGTAGTAGAGACAAGGACAGTATCCGAATTCAAGAAAGCATGTCACAGAGGATCTCTAAAAGAAAAAAGGGGACTATTTTAGTTGATATGGAAGGGCAGACTAAATAGGCCATATGGTCTTTTTCTGCCATCATGTTTCTATGTTTCTCTGTATCCAAAGGGACTCCCGGATGACTGGCCTAGAGATGCCAGGAGTGCTTCTTGTAGGGCCATGCATGCAGCATGGAGCCTGGAGAAGTCCTCAAACTATTAGGAGTTTGGGTAGGGCCTAGTCATCCTGTGGATTTCAGTCCACAAAGGGACAGTCCTTTTGAGGCTCCCAATCTGCTCAAGATTCCACTAAATTCCATCCAGAGCCAGTAAATTCCCTCAATGAGATCCAGCAGGTCCCTTCTGAGGGACAGTTGGTTGGAGATTACTCAGGGTGTTTCTCAGAG
Organism: Ichthyophis bannanicus; assembly: GCA_033557465.1. Classification (NCBI taxonomy): domain Eukaryota; kingdom Metazoa; phylum Chordata; class Amphibia; order Gymnophiona; family Ichthyophiidae; genus Ichthyophis; species Ichthyophis bannanicus. The sequence continues at coordinate 655,342,068 of CM066033.1, read as the reverse complement.
TGGATCCATATCACATCAAATTAGTGTGTCCTCAAGGTCCTCAGTCAGCGTAACATGCTGGAGTTGGCAGCACCTCTAGGTGACTCCTTTGTGGAATCTCCCTGTGGATCCCTGCTCAAGCAGGTGACTATTGAGGTGACTACAATGCCTCCTGCAGTTGCAGGCTATTCTGCTCATGACCTCCGCAGAGTGGAACTAGGGGCACTATTCCATCTGCTTCAAGGTGCCCAAGAAGGGAGGTTTCTTCCAATATATCCTGGATCTGAAGGCAATCAATGCCAAGCTCTGAGCCCTCCTTTCCTACATAGAGACCATCAGGTCAATCTTTGCATTGATCAGGCAGGAGATTTACCTTCCTGGATCTTGTTGAGGTGTAATTTCACATTCCCATCCAGGAGCAGCATCTGCTGTTTCTCTGCTTATGTGTTCTGGGCTACTGTTTCAATTTTGTGCCTTTCCCTTTGGCTGGGCCACAGTTCTTTGCACCTTTTCAAAGGCCATGGGGATAGTAGCAGCATTCCTGCATAGACAGAACACCCAGGCTCTCCTGTACCTGGTTGATTGGCTGATTCAGTTGGACCACATGGCCCTGTGATTTATTGGATGGAAAGGCTGGGGTTGGTGATCAACTACCGGTAGTTCAAGAGCAGCCTGAATTCTTCCCAGGATATGGACTATTTTGGAGCTCAGTTCTATATTCTCCTGGGTTGAGTCTTTCTCATGACAAAGGGGTTCCATAAACCTCAGAGCCAACAGGGCATTTGGCTCCCAGTCAGCTCTGAAAGCATGGGACTATCTCCAAATGCTCAGGTCCATGATGTTGATCCTGGATCTGGTTCCATGTGCCAGGGTGCACATGCACCCTCTTTAAAGACACCAATTAGACTTCTGATCTCCTACTCTCTGTTGTTCGACCAGAACCTTCCTTTCCTCTGGGGGATCAAGGAGTAGATGACATGGTGGTTACAGCCTTGCCATCTATTGGCTGGAATGTCCCTGAAAGAGTTGGATTGGGTGATTATTACCTCAGATGCCAGCCTGAAGTGCTGGGAGGCTCACTATCTAGGATGTGGTCCCCTCAGGAAGCCTCCTAAGCGTTCAACCAATTGGAAGCCAGAATGATCCACCTGACTCTGGAGAGATTCTGACCACTCCTTGTGGGAAAAGCTGTCTGATTTTCTCAGACAATGCCACAACAATGACGTACACTGACAAGCAAGGCAGAACTTGCAGTGTCAGAGTAGCTGTCAATATGTCAGAGCAGTCGAGTGCCCTGTCAGTAGTGTACATCGCAGGTAGGGCTGTACCGAGGGAAGATCACGCCCTGTGTGACTTGCAAATCGGGGTGGGTGGGCAGGTGTGCAAACCCCCCCCCCCCACGGCGGGAGAGAAGAGGCGCGCCCGATGTGCAAGTCGCCAGCATGCTAAGCAGATCTTTCCCGCCTGGGAGGGGAAGATCTTCTGAGCATGCCGGCGTAAGGCTTAAGGGGTGCATTTTAGCTGTCCTGCCATTGCCTGCCACTGCTGAGAGAAGAAAAAGTGGCAGTGGCAGGCAATGAAAGACAGCTAAAATGTGCCCCTTAATCCTTTGTGCCCTGTGTGGCCGCACCACTCGCACAGGGCTAGGTACGGGCCTGATTGCAGGGATAGACAATGTGCAGGCTGACTTTGTGAATCGGAACACTGTGGATTCTGGTGAATGTGAGTTAACTCCTTATGCATTCAACCTCATAGTGCAGAGGTGGAGTCTTCCAGTATTCGTCTTGATGGCCACTCAAAATAATGCCAAAGTGAAGAACCTTTCAGTCACAGGAAGGATCCACAGGTAGTAGGCTTGGATGCCCTGCTTCAGGAGTGGCTCCAAGAGGGATTTCTGTATGTATTCCCTCTGTGGCCTTTGTAAGCTTTCTTCTGCACCAGATTCAAGTGCATCTGGGCTGATGATTCTATTGACCATGGATTGACCTCGCAGGCTTTGTACATGGATCTCTTGAACCTGTTGGTAGGGTCCTCCTACTTGCTGTCTCAAGAAAGGGGCCTCCTGTGACAAAGGCTCCTGATGATGGAGGATCCCATTCCTTTCTTACTTACAACCTGACGAGAGGTGTAGGCTGTCCAAAAAGGGCTATTCTGGAATGGACATCCTGCTTAAGGTCCAGCAGCCTCTGTGTCCCTTATATGAAGGGTTTTCAAGAGGTGGTGTTCCTCTCAGTCCCTAGAGGCTAGAAAGGCAGACATAATCATTGTTTTATCCTTCTTACAGTCTGGACTAAGGCTTGGCCCTGAACTCTTTGAAGGTTCAGGTGGTGAGCTTGGCATGCTACAGTAGTCACATTCAAGGAAGATCAATGGCAGCACATCCTGATGTCTCCCGCTTCCTCAAGGGATTGAAGCAGATCCATTCACAAGAGCATCTGGTGGTTCCTCGATGGAATCTTTCTCTTGTTTTGAAGGCTCTGAAAGGGACTCCTTTTGAGCTTGTTCGTAAAGCCTCACTCAAGGATTTGATCCTTAGAGTGGTTTTCCTAGTAGCTACAGCATCCACCAGTCAGTTTGTCAGAACTGCAGGCCTTATCCTGCAGGAAGTTTTTCTTGGTTTTCTTGATAGCTTCTGTCTCCTTGCAGACCATGCCTTCTTTTCTTCCAAAGGTCCTGTCTTCCTTTTGTCTTAACCAGTCTGTCATTCTGTCCTCCTTCTCAAAGAAGGATCTTCAGAAGGATGCTTGCTGCATCTGTTGAATGAGCAGAAGATGTGGTCAGATACCCGTAAATAACTATTCCCTTTCATCAGTAGGATCATCTTTTTGTCCTCTTTGGCAGTGCGACAAAAGGACAGACAGCACTGCCTATTGCCCAGTGGATAAAGGAGGCTATTGGTTCAGCATACCTTCTGGCTGGTAATTATGTGCTGGAGGGAGTTGGAGCTCACTCCACTAGGACACAGGCCGCCTCCTGGGCATGGGAGCTCTGCTGCCAATGTTCTGACAAAGAATTCATTGTTTGAGAGAACCAAATGCCTGTTCAAGATAATTTGTTTTATTGTTGTTTTACTAATGCTATTTGTTGAGTTTTTCTGAATTTTTTTCAGTCTTGCTTATTGGTTGGGAAGCTTATTGATTTTTCTCAGTGCTGTACCAGATAATATACCCAGTGATGACATCACTGAAAATTGCTCAAGTCTGCTTCCACCTGATGGCAAGGGAGCATAACCCATAAATCTGGACTGGTCTAGCAGGATTCAAGGAATGGAAATTATCAGACATGTAAAGTTTCTCCATTATGATCTTTCCAAAAACTGGTTTTTGATAGAGCTGTAGGTGGGGTGATTTAGCATGAGGGAGAAAAAGGAGAGGGAAAGAGAGAAAATAGTGGAGATGTAGAAGGTGGATAAAGGAGAGATGGAGCATGAGTGGAAGGAGAAGAGGTGAGAAAAGGTGATAGGGAGCAATGGGAAGAGATGTGAAAGCAGCTAATTGGGGGAAATGCAGAGGGTGTAGATGTAGGAGGAAGTGAAGTAGAAGAAGGATGAGAGGCAATAGGAAGAAGTGAAAAGAGAAAAGATGATAGAGGACAGGTGGTAGGAGGAGACGTTGAGTACTATATACTGGCTCCATGACATCTGGATGGACTGAGCCATCAGTGTACTTTGCCTTCTTACTTTGAGGGGGTGGGGCCAAGGGTAAGAAAGTCATATTGACAGTGGGGGAAGGAGTACCAGATCACCATTAGTGCCTGCAACATTTGGGGGGGGGGGCTACTGCCTCCCCATGCTCCTCCACCCCTAAACTATGCCTATGGACTGAACTAGGCCTGGTTCACAGCTGTGGACATGTTCTGAGTTTTGTAAAGTGTCATAGTTGAAATGGGGTAAACCCGGGACTGGATTAGATAGGCTAGTAAACCTGAGACCAATTGGACGTTGATCAGGATGAAGTTCTGGAACGTACAATTCTTGAAGTATGCATCTCCATAACTCTCCCTTGTCTCTGGAGACATCTGGTCCCAAAGCCGCTGCAGAGTTTCCTCAAGGATGTCCAAGTTGGTCACAGCTGTCCTAAAGAAGCCTGGCTCGATGATGCTAACCTTCACCCCAAAGTGATACATATCTCTCCTGCAGGGCACAAGCAGATACATACATACCATGCCATTAACGATGGAACCAGGTAACATTGACATCAAATTCCTTGCTGACTCAAAAGTTGAGACCTCCCCAGCAGAGTTGGCACAAACCGTAAAAGGTCTAAAGCCAGCCCTTACAATCTAGTGCAGCTGGTGGAGCCAGGCACAGGCTGTACTGCATCAATGCATAGGCTCCTGATGCAGGAAGGAAAGGCTATGAAAAGCACAAGAGTTGGCATGAATTTCAAGCACCAATATCAGGCATTCTGATGTCTGTTGTTTTATTTTTGGAGATTTTAGAGGCCAAATACAACTTTTCTATGAAGATTTAGACTCTGCAGTGTTGGGGGTGGGAGGTGGTGTTGGAGCACTTTGAAAATGTGCTATATCGTCTTGACATAGAAGTTTCCTTCACTGCTTCTTCAGAAACTTGCACACTGAAGCACAGGCCTAGCCCCAGCATCAGCTCTATCCCCAACAAAAGCTAATTTTCCTCTGAGGAATTCTGACATGAAAACTGCCATACCTCAGACTGTCAGAAAATGCTTCTACTGCATATTTGGAAACACAGTATCCACCGCCGTTGGCCGATAGCCTCCCCAGGACACTGGCTATGTTCACAACTCGACCTTTGGCCTTTTTGATGAGGGGAAGGAAGTTCAGTGTCACTTCGATTAATCCAAAAGTGTTGACAGAGATTACTCTGCGATAGTCTTCAATCGTCATCAATTCAGTAGGGCCTATGGGGTTGGCTATACCTGCATTATTGACCAATCCGTAGAGGCCTGGGGACAAAGAGGCACTGGATGACTACAAATGAGAATAATCTCCAATGCTATTGTTTGTTATATCAAATCTGGCTCAACAAATCAGTGTCACAGCTGCACAGACACTGGTAATTAGAGTTTACTTAGACTGAAGACTCTAATTCCCTGAAGCATTTTTTGCTCATTAGGGGTTCCTGCTGGAGGAATTTGGGGAGATCCTCCATAACCACAGCCCAAACCTTCCATCACAGCAGCCTCTCAAGGCAAATTAGGGTTGCAGAATTGCACCATCTCCTATGGGAGTGGGTGGGATCAGAGCGATAGGTTTATTTTTCCATATTGCAACTTGTCCTGGGATGATCCGGAACTAAAACAGCAGCAAATTCTACAGCAGGAGCACCTAAACTAGTGTGAACAATCCTCCATCTGAAATCATAAATCTAAGGGGGTCTTTTACTAACGGGCAGTAAGGTGTTGCACTTAACGCGCAATCAGCTCCAAAACCTGGCATGTTACATGCAACACCCTGCATTAACTGTCGGGGATGTGGAAAACATTTCCCTGGCAGTTAACACAGAGCCTTGTTCCATAGTGTGCTGTATTAGCACGGGTTCACCTAATTCCATCTATTGAGGTGGTGTTGGGTGCACCTGCGCTAATGCAGTTAGCGCATGGTGTGCACACAGCACTAACTGCACCAAGCTTACCTACCCACTTTCCACCCCTACCCCACTCAAAAACTGAGACCTCCCAAGCAGAGTTGGGCACAAACTGTAAAAGGTCTAGAGCCAGCCCTTACAATCTAGTGCAGCTGGTGGAGCCAGACACAGGCTGTACTGCATCAATGCATAGGTTCCTGACGCAGGAAGGAAAGGCTCCACCCACTCGGGCCTCTTAAATGGGTTGCACACTTAGCGCTGGAATCATCCTGGGCTGTCACGGCCCTGTGCCACCTGGCAATATGCATCCCAGCATGTCTTTAGCGCATGCCAGAACACAGGTATCACCCATTAGTAAAAGACCCTCTAAGCCTCCAGTCAGCCTCATCTCTGATCCCGAGTCTCACCTTTTGCTCCCACTTCTGCTGTCACCCAATCCACAGCTTTCTTGATGCTCTCTGTGCTGGTAACATCTAGAACAGTAGTCTTCAGGCTGGAAGAGGTAGCCCTCTGCAAATCATCTGCCCCCTTTTGCGTGAGACAACCCGCTAGGACTCTGAAGCCTTTCTTGTCCAGTCTTTTGGCTAACAGGTTCCCAAAGCCAGTGTCGCAGCCTGTTATGAAGACATATTTGTCCTTGAAATCTGTGATGGTTTGTCTGTCTCTGAAGAACCATCCCAGTGCCCATACAAGGGTGAAGATTAGTACGTAACACCACATATGGGCACACGCAAGAGACCTATAGACTGAATGAAATAAGGAAAAGGATTTTAGAGATGTTCTACCAATGTAAAGATGATGCCTATAAGAACTCCTCTTTATCCTGCTTAACTCACCAACAAGGCAAATACATTTCTGGCAAGAAAATCAAGGACACCTGGAGAAGACAGGAATCCTCCCTCTCTGGCATCTTTCCCCTATCAAAATGATGACTTACTCAAAATGACCAGTCTACACGTTTCATGAGGTGGTATCGAAGCAAGCTTAACCCTTTGAGCCATCAGCTAACCAATGCGCTGGGCGTCACATCATAATATAAATGCATTTTAAAAGTCCCAGAAACAGGGCCCTGTGCACCTCTGATTGGTGAGGAAAACCGGCAGAGAAGAAAGCAGCAGGTAATAAGCACTGCTCACTGACTGCTCTTGCCGGCCCGAAGAAAGTGCACAGCAAGTGTGTAGAATAGACAGACCACTGTGGGCAGCAATGCATCTGCCCCCTCTACTCATCCACTCTTCTTTTTGCCAGCAGGTGATTTAGCAGCGTTGGTCACCTGGGCTTCCCTTGCATCATCAGTGCTGAGCTAGGACCTCTGGGCACCAAGCCTCCCATAGGACAGGGCACAAAAGGTCACCACCCCTCCATGGCTCTGAGCAGGAACAGTTCATATAAGGTTTCCCCACAGGTTGGGGAGAGGGGCTGGTGCTATAAAAGATAAAGAAATTATATTAAAATGTAAAGATTCTCTGGGGGTGGGGAGAGGTAGGCAATAAGCACAATTAAGTGATACTTAAATACATTGTATTGGAGTTTGTGGGGTAAGTTCACACAAGTCAGACTCTAGTAATGCCACAGCAGATGACAAAATCAAGTTCCACAATACCAGCAGTAATATCTGTCTCAACAAGTGTTGCCACACTTATGTTTGTCATGGCAAGACCTCCCTCTAACTACTTATGGGGGACTTTCTTTTACTAATAAGAACTCCTTTATGAGTAATGGACTTTAAGTGTAATTCTGGCTAATTCTTATTTGTAACACCCTCCTTGTGCTCTACAAGTGAATTCAGAACCCTGGATCCATGCAGCCAAATCCACGTACTCTTGAGTGTCTTTCCAGGAGTCTCTCCCCAGACTCAAAGGAGTAATCAGACTTAAGCATACTGTAATTGCATTGCTCTTGTAGGTAGTACCTTCCTTGGCATAAAATGATTTAGGTTCACCAAACCTGTAACAGAGCTCAATTACTAAAATGAACTGGCCAGTGTGTATGTTGGTGGATGACAAAATCTTACCGCCGGGCGTCTTGTAGTCTGTCTCCACTGAAGCACTATTGGATCCAGTAAGGTTTCTGGACATGAGGGTCTCCTGCTGTGCTACAAAACCGTCCAGTCCCTTGTGGCACCTGATTGACTCTTCAAGGCAAACTAAAACCGCATTATTCCCAGCAGGAAGGTAGGCAGGCCACAGAAGCTTCCAGGCCCTTCACGCAGCCTGTACTGCGATGGCGTGTGGCGGCATTTACAGTAGAGGAGTCAATAAACGAGCTAAATATTCATGCGATGTATAACCTTAACCAGAGGTAATGGACTCCCCTATTTTGTGCTGAACTGACAGTGCAACCTTCTGAAAGAACCATGAAAATGTCCTTACTACTTCTTTTTCTTAGCCCCACTGCTATGGAATGGCCTACCCACAAAAATTCGACTTCAACCCACATTTAATCACTTTAAGTCCCAGCTAAAGACAATATCTGTTTAAACAGGCATTTGCGCTCCTAGGCTAGCACCTGGAGAGTGAGGTGGCATGTCTATCGAGAATGGCTGTTTCTCTTTCCTTTCTTGCTGACCTGTCTGTTGATTAGAGTTCTTGAGAAAGTGACAACATTCGATTTGAATTTGTAAACTGCTTTGGATACCCTTAAAAAGGGGGTATAGCAAATAAACTGAACCATAAACCACACTACTTGAAACAAAACTAGTTAACAATGTCACATCTTGGTCTCCTGAGAATCACTTATAACATTTGCTGAAATTATGTAGTCTATACCACAACAAGAGAGATCTAGTGGCTACAACAGTTCTTACACCCATAAAAACACTACCCATACCCCTTTCCAATCCTCTTTCCCCCTGCACTGTGCCCAGTAGCTTCTTCTCTTTCTGATACCTTTTGTGCTTTCAGTAATGTCCTCTTACATCGGTTCTTTCCCCTACCACTTCCCATTCTTTCCTCCTGTTTCTGCAACTCTTCTCTTCCTAATCTGATCTCATCCCACATCCCTGCTCTGCCCCACTGCTTCTCTTCCCTCACTCTTTCCACTATACTCTCCCCCACCTTTTCCTCTCCTCATCCTGCCCCATCCTTTCTCTCTTCCTCTCTTGCCACTCCAATCTTTTCCTCCCTCGTCTTCCCCCCTTTTTGAGCACAATCTTTCTTTTTTATCATTCCAAGACTTAGGGCTCGATTCTGGGATGCGTGTTGCAACGTGCAGCCCCGCAAGCCATCTGGACCCGATTTCCCCTCCGGCTCTCCCCGTACATCCTGAGCATCAGGTTGGGGAGAGCCGGCAGGGGGCGGGGTCTGGGCAGAGTGGGGGCAGGGTCTGGGCAGAGTAGGGGCGGGGGCGGGGGCGGGGTCTGGGCAGAGTGGGGGCAGGCCAGTCCAGCAGGATGTACAGGGCTGATTCAGGTCACGGCCCTGTATGTTCTGCTGTGCCCGTGGGGACGTGCTGCTTATTCCACCTCAAAGATGGAATAAGCAGCACAAATCCTGCAATCGGGCCCAGGGATCCCCGATCCAGGACACAGCAGGCTAGCCATGGATCGGGCAGCAGAGAAAAGGGGAGTCGGGAGCGCCTGTGGAGAGGACATCCCTGCAGGCGGTAGGGGCATGCTGGGCTGTCCATGGGCCCGATTCTGTGCATCGCAGAAATGTTTTGTTCCCGTAGTCCAGAATTGGGTGCAAATGGGCCTGTCTTCCTCAGGGATATCCAGACAGTCCGGATGTCCCCCTACCTGAATCGGGCTCCACATCTCCACCTCCACCTCTGTGATACACTGCCTCATCCCTTCTCTGTTTTCCCTCTTGCTGCTTAAAAGTTCCCTCTCTGCCTCCCACTAGTGACCAGATAAAAAATGGGCATTGGACATAACAGTTTTTTCTCCTCCTACCTCGGTGATGGTGATCCTAGTCTCTCTCTCTTTTTTTCTTAATGGCCCACCCACGCTGCTCTGCACCTAGCAGGCGGCAGCAGCACTATAGCGTAGAGCAGGGGAGGGGGGGGGCCGCAAACCAGTCAGGTTTGCAGGCTGTCCCTAATGAATATGCATGAGATAAATTTGAATACAATGGAGCAGTGCATGCAAATATATCTGGTGCATATTCATTAGGGACATCCTGAAAATCTGACTGGTTTGTGGACCTCCAGGACCGGAATTGGAGACCCCTGGCTTAGAGGGAAGGAAAAGAGGACGGCGATTTGATCAGCAGTGCAGTGAAAGGACCCATCAGAGGAAAGGGGTAGTGGTGGACTCAGGGCTCCAGGCTGGCTCTATTATATGTTAGAGCAGAAAAGAAGCAGGGTTCCCGACTTGTTTTCATAATCAGCATGGCCCTGCCACTGCATGACCACAAGAGGAGCAAGCCCCCTTTCATCCTGAGCATGTGAGTTCCCTTCTCCATGTCTGAGTCCATGTGACCTCTGTTGGCTGTAGGATGGGAGAGGGAACTTTCATGCTCTGCCTCAGTTTCCTGCTGGGGCTTCTTTATGGTGCTGGACTGTCACTCTGTTTCACCTGGTGCTGCTCCTCTTCATGGTTCTTCTTGCCCCCCTTTCACTGCTCGTGTGAGGGGACTCGGGAGCAATGCACCCTGTGCAACTGGTGAACCTGGTACCATCCCACACCCACCCAGCTGCGTGTAGGAAGTCACTTTTTTTGGGCTTCCTGGAAGCCCAATGACGACATCAGCGCCCCTTCCTTGCACGCACCCTGTGTGGTTGCACCGCTTGCACAGCCCTAGAGGGGGAACTGTGCATCTGTCACTGCTTGCTGTGATAACAGTAGGGTGGGATGCACAGTCCAGCTCTCGTGGCTTCTCTGCCAACCCCTCTTCCCTCCAGCAGGTTAGACTGTCCTTGTAGTCATGGCCCTGCAACTTCTGCGATACTGCTGTACCATCACGGAGGGGGGAGGAGCCTTTACTCTGGCAGAATTTCAGGTCTGCATTTGCCTCCCCTGCTTCTCTCATATTCCCTCCCACGGCAGCTGACTGGACCACTTCCAGATTTGGAGGCTGGGCTGCTACCACAGAGAAAGTGCTGCGTCGGTTCCTTTCTGACATGACATTGCAATGGAGAGAGGGGGTGTGAGACAGCCCCCCTTCCCCTGGACAGGTAAATTTAAAACTTTTTAAAATACTATTTGCAGGAACACATTCATGCATACATATTTACACTTTATTTTATAGATAGAAATATTCTATATATTCCAAAATTTCCCCTTCTTTTCGTAAATGAAGTTTGTTACATCATTTCCCAACACCTTGCTTTCTTACTGATTCTATTGCCCCATGATCCTTCCCTCTGGTAATTCTCCTCTACATTTCCAGTACTCCTTCCCCTCTTCCTGTTCCCCCTCCCAGCTGATTTTAAAGCTGTGTCCCTGACTCCCACCTGTTTGGCAGCCTTCTGTCCTCGATTCTAGCAATGGAGACAGAGAGAAGAGAAAAAATATTATTTTCATTTAGTGATGTGAATGTATCAGCTTTTAGAATTTACATCCATTATCTTTTGCAAAGTATGAGGGAAATGCATCACTGTTTCTATTTCTCTGTCGATTCGTCTGGTGGGAAGTGATATTGTTACTGTCATGGGATGGGTGGGGGGAGGGGGGAGGCAGAGTAATGACTCCTCTTCCCTCTTCCACACCTTGCTTCTCAAACCTAGAACTAAAGTGTCTCTTCCTCCCCTCCCACCCCCTTTCCCCCTACACACTTCGGATAAGTGTCCCAAATTTGCCTGCAGAAAATCTAGCAACCTTGCCTGCTCCAATTTCACTGCACTTCACCCTGTCTGCATCCTAGTTCCATTATCCCTCTTCCATCACCCCACTCCCAGATTCTAAAATTCTTCTCCCCCTCTGGTTCTCCACCCCCCGATTTCATCAGCCCTTTCTCCCTCTACACGTGCAATGCCATTTTCCTCAGCCCGTGTCATTTATTTATTATTTTGATTTATTTTATTTAAAAATTTTATATTTCGCCCAACTTAAAGTAAAAAAGCTGTACATAATTAAACATAATATAAACAGAAAACTCAATAATACACATAATATTAAATACAAGAAAATTAAAACACAAAACAAAATAAACTAAACTATGAACATAAAAAAATAATCTGCTTCAAATATAATTATAGATATACTCACAGCTACAATTATAATTACCACCTAAGTATATACTAATCAGGAGTTCCTCTCCCTCTTCTTCTATATTACCCTCTCCTCCTGCCCAGTTCCATTACCTCAGTCCATCACTCTGCCCCTCTCCCCTGTTCCAGTGTTCATTTCCCTTGCCACAGTTCAATTCCTCCACCACCCAACTCTCTCCTCCTCCCCAGTGCGGTCACCCCTTCCACAGCAACCGTTCCTACCCCATTATAATACCCTTTCCCTTCCTCTCAGTTTGGTTCCATTCCACCACCTCCAGTTAATCCCGCACTCGTTCCAGTGCCTCTTCCTTTGACCCCTTTTCATTGCCCCTCATCCTGCCCTTCATTCCCTCCCCGATTTTGTAACCCCACCTCTACTTAGTCCCCCCCCCCTTGGTTCATTGCTTTTAGCTACCAGCATCAACCTAGTGGTCCTGCAGCTCAACTATCTCTGTTCTGTTCTGGGGCTGGTCACTTTCCGCCTCACTTGCACCATTGCAGTCCCTCAGCTTCTGGCTGCCTCCTCTCTCCTCCAACAGCATGCCTGCTCCTGGGCTCTTTGTTTCGCTCCTGTCATCTGTCAGAGTTCTGCAGCTCCTGGCCACCGCCCCCTGTCTTGTCCATGCTCTCTCTGCTTCCCACTGTCATGGTCCTACAGCGGTCCACCAGCTAACGACTTCTGCTCCTGGATCATCTGCTTCTCTCGTCTGCTTGTATTTTGCTCCTGCAGCGTCATTTCCCCAGTTGCCCCTTCTCTCCTACCGCACCGTTCTGTAGTCCTATGACACCACGAGGAAGTGATGGATCTGGCACCAGTACTGCCTCTTCCTATTGCTTCTGACACCATGAGTGCAGGGCCGGCGTAACCATTAGGCAAACTAGGCAGTCACCGAGGGCAGCAGTTGCTGCTACTACTACTTAGCATTTGTATAGCGCTACAAGGAGTACGCAGCGCTGCACAGAGACATGCAAGAGCTTACAGTCTAATCAAGACAGCACAGCAGGCGGAGACTAGGATATACAGTATTTAGGAAACACAGAAGAGGTGAACAGGAGACTAGGGGGATCAGGATCCAAAAGCAGTCTCAAAGAACTGAGTTTTTAGTCTGGATTTGAACAGGGCCACAGATGAATTCTGACGTACTGACTCGGTTCGTTTGTTCCAGGCATAAGGAGCAGCAAAGTAGAAAGATTGGAGTCTGGAGTTGGCAGTGGAAGAGAAGGGCACAGATAGAAGGGATCTGCCAGAAGAGCAGAGTTCCCGAGGAGGGATGTAGGGAGAGAGATGAAAGGAAAAATACCAAGAAGCAGCCGAATGAAGGAATTTATAGATCAGTAGTAGAAGTTTGAACTGGATGTGGAAATGGATAGGGAGTCAATGAAGCGACATGAGAAGAGGGGTGACATGAGCATAGCGACACCGGCAGAAGATTAGCTGTGCGGCTGAGGTTTGAACAGATTGAGTGGGGAGAGATGATTCAGAGGAAGACCAGTGAAGAGGAGATTGCAGTAGTCTAGATGGCAGGCGACAAGAGAATGGACAAGGCCTTTAGTAGCGTGTTCAGAGAGGAAGGGATGAATTTTGCCAGTGTTATAGAGAAATATGTGACAGGTTTTAGCTATCTGTTGGATGTGTGTAGAGAACAAGAGGGAGGAGTCAAAGATGATCCCAAGGTTGCAAGCTGAGGAAATAGGGAGGTGAAGAATCTTATCCACAGAAATAGAAAAAGGAGGAAGGGGGGAGGTGGGCTTAGGGGGAAAGATAAGGAGCTCAGTTTTGACCATGTTCAATTTCAGATGGCAGTGAGACAACCAGGCAGTAATGTCAGAAAGCAAGCAGAGATCTGGCCCTGGATACCCGGAGAGACTTCAGGTGCAGAGAGGTAGATCTGGGAACCATCAGCATAGATATGGTACTGAAAGCCATGGGAAGAGAGGAGTGCACCAAGGGACTGGGTATAGAGAGAGAAAAAGAGAGGTGCCAAGACAGCCGTGGGGTACACCAGCTGAAAGCAGGATAGCAGTAGAGGAGGAGCCACCAGAACATAAACTAAAAGCGCAGTGGGAGAGATAGGAAGAAAACCTGGACAGGACAGACCCCCTAAATCCAAGCGAGGACATGGTATCGAGGAGAAGGTGGTGATCAACAGTGTCAAAAGCAGCAGCAGAAAGCTCAAGCAGGGTGAGAATCGAGTAAAAGCCCTTGGATGTGGCGAGAAACAAGTCACTGGAGACTTTGGCAAGAGCGGGGCAGCAATAGTCAAAGCAAAATAATAGCACCTCACAGTGGCACTTTTGCAGAAAACTATCAGCACATAGCAGTGGAGGAGTAGCCTAGTGGTTAGGGCAGCAGCCTAGAACCAGAAGACTAGGGCTCAAAGCCTACTGATACCTCTTGTGGCCTTGGGCAACCCACATAACCCTCCATTGCTTCAGGTACAAACTTAGATTGTGAACCCTCTGAGGACAGGGAAATGTAACTCACCTTGAACATCTACTGGAAAGTTGTGAGCCAAATAATGAAAAAGTAATTTTACCCACAAGGATGAGCAGTTTTCAAAAATCCCATTTATTCATGTAAATAGATTATAGCAATTGTCTTCATTATATACAGAAGTTTAATATTTTAAAATATAATGTCCAATTATGTGTTTTTACAGGATTGTCATACTGTGGGTGATCATAATTTCTCACTTTAATTAAGGCTGATTGGCTTCCTTCTAGCAGGATACTTTTTCCAGATCCACCACAGCTAGGGTTGCCAACTGGCTCCAGATACGCCTGACAGGCTTGATCCATTCCTGGGTTTACCTTATTGCATGCAGGGACTTGTAGTTTTCCTTTTCTTATGGTGTGCAATGGATAAATCAGAATTGCATGTCCCTGCATCCAATGGGGAAAAAAAACAGGACTGGATCAAGCTTGTCGAGCATATCTGGAACCAGTTGGCAACCCTAACCACAGCTCTAATGGGCTGTTTTGGGGCTCTCAGGATCAGTAGGCTCAGTCATTGCTTTGTATCTGAGGTAGGCCTTCCTGAGCTGCATTCATTGGATCTTAACTTAAATGCATTTGCAGACCTCCCTCCAGAACGAGTAGAGAAAATGTCTTTCTTCACTCGCTTCTTTGCACAATGTGGGACTCTCAGAAGGGAATTCCGAAAGCTTTCTTTCATCTTGAACTTATTATTACCAGAGGGCTTTTCCCAGAGAGATACCATCACAGGATCAAAGGAGGATGGAGGAAGGGAAATCGTGCCTAGGGCATAAGTAAAATCCCATGTTTGCTAGCTCTGATTCTATGGGATGAGCGTTTTAGATGCAGGATTTTTGGTGCTTTCGTATCCTGGGTCTTTCTGGGAGACAGGCTTGGAATGGGTTACTGTTACTGACAAGGGCTGAGTCACAAATCTCATGGGATTGGCAGACTGAACTCTACTGGGATGGCATTTTTCAATGTATCTTGTACAGTGCTTTCCAGAAACAGTACTATAAAACTGAAATTCTTTGTCAAGCAGAAGAAAGTTAAGGAAAAGGGATGTTAGATGCTGTATCCGTGTAAGCTTCTGCATGGAGAGAGGTTGGAAGGACATAGAATGCAGTGGTGTAAGTTCAAATTCTGGGCCTCGGAGCAATATTTTGCAGGGAGCCCCCTCTAATCTAGGAGGTGGGAGGAGAAGGACTCCATCCCCTCCCCTCCTTCTCCTCTTCCTCCTATGCCAGAGGAATCCTTTACTGGGTGTGGCAGGAAGTGAGCGTGACAAACACCAAACTACCTCCCAACCTCGTAGTTTAATGACGCAGTGGGAGAAATGCAGAAGTGCATTATCTCCTGCTTATTTGTGGTCAAGTGTGACGATAAGAGCCAAGCAGATCTTATCAGCAGATTTGGCCGCCAGCAGCAGGAGATACTGCCGGGCCCGAGAAGGTAACTGAAGAACAAGATGGGAGGTGGCCTGGCAGCAGTTAGAGGGACATACAGGTTGCGCCACAGACAGCCTTCACCTCTGCAGTTCGAGGTTTGCTGGGCCCCTTCTTAAAATGACCCCTCCCCCATGGTACAGAGCTGCTTGAGAGGTATTTATACCGCTGATTCCTCACAGTTCTGCAAATTTTAAGAGCCTGGAGGTTTTAACTGACACGCAACGATGTTGAACTGCTGTGCGCTCCCAGATCCTCTCCAAATCAAGTTCCTGCATCTGGAATCAGCTCCCTTCACTTTCTCGGGTTTTACAACGGCTTATATTATTGCAGTAACATTTTTCTTAGCCCAAGCTGCCTAGTCCTGTCCTGGGGACTCTACAGTCACTCTCATTTTCAGGACAGCTATAGCGAATATGTACAAGATAAGTTTGCATACTTTGGAGACCAGGCATATGTAAATTTATCTCATGCATATTCATTCTGGATATTCTGAAAACACAACTGGCTGTGGGATTCCTAGGACAGGTTTGTCACCTCTGTTCGGGGTTGGGACTCGTGGGCATCTGCCCTGGGTGTCAGATGGGGGCCTGGTGGGAGGGCCTCTGGAGTTGTGAGCCTGGAGTCTCCTGCTGCAGCTGTTCTTGCTGGATGGAGTCCATTAGTCCGCATATGCTGCATAGCAGAAGCAAGCAAAGCACCGCTGTCGTGCTGCCTGACTCCTGGACCACCAGAAAGGAATGGCTGACAGAAGAGCTGCCACCTTGTCCACTACCATGCCAATGTCTTGGCCATGCTCACCCACAGTGAAGCCAAATGGCGAGGAAGTGGGGCCGGAGAGGAGCTCTCCCTGCTCTACTGACTTGTCAATGTTTCATGCCGCGCCCTGCTCACCTGCCCGCTCCAAGCACAGATTCAGGCATAGGTGACTGCCTACAGTGCCACATTCTGAGGACTCCAAATACCCAGGCTGAAGAGAAGCCTGCTTTGACTTGCTTTAGGATGAAAGGGGTGGGGGAGCTGCTGGATGCAGGAAAGGCGGAGGGAGTGTAATTATGACTGTCTGCTACGGGCACAGAAAAAGCTGCCCCAGTTGACTCATGGCGACCCAGCTACCTCTGGGGTTTCTTGGCAATGTATCACTGGAAGTAGATTGCCAGCCTTTTCTTCTGAGGCAATGGAGGGTAAAGTGACTTGCCCAGGGTCACAATGAGTGCCAGTGGGAATTGAACCCTTGCTCTTTCTGGGTAATAGGCAGTTGCTGTAACCACTAGGCTACTCCTCCATAATCTAATTAAGACAAGGCAAAACATAAGACTAAGAGCAAAGGGTGAGGAGACAAGAAATAAGAGGGTCAGGATCCAGTGCAAACAAAGATCTTTTTCAAGGGAGTAGCTCTGACTTAACCTTTTAAACTTCAACATACCAAAACCTCCTGAACTGAGGACCTCTTTCATACAGACTCTTGCAAAATGGCTTTGAATTTGATTAAAAAAAAGTTAACTGTTGCAACTTGTTTTCTTGTAGCCTACAGAAGTAGAAGCACTGAGTTGCAGAATAAGGTGAGGAATTAACTCCCAGGCAGAAAAACTAATTCTGTACCAACTTTTTTCACTATTAAAAAATGAAACTCCTAAGAGGAAGGAATAGGGTCAGAATTCAGTTCCAGGAGGCCTGGGATCTTCGGGGCGGGAGTGGCATTTGAAGATATTTATTTATTTATTTATTTATTTAACAGCTTTTATATACCGCACTCTTGACATCAGCGCGGTTTACATTTTAACAAATTTTGTACTTAAACATAAAACAAATGTTAAGTTTACAGAGAACAAGTTCTAAAGGTAGGATTTGTGAGGCTTGGTCTAGATCGAGTAGTATGATTTCGGGAGCTTATTATGTGGGAGAATGGTCAGGAACTGGATGGCTCTGATGGTCTTTACACACCAAGAGGTTCTGTTTTTGCATTAGCTTTGGCCAATTCCCAAGCCAAGTTTGCAAGTCCAGGGTTGCATCTAAAAAGTCTGTCCAAACTGAGCTGTCCTTTCAAATTCTCATGGTGGGGGAATGGACTTAAGTTAACATTTTTGGACTCTGGTAGAAAATTTGTCAAGACTTCAATTTACAGTGCAATAAAATTAAGATATATTGAGAATAAGAACACAAACGCTAAGCTGAGCCAGACCAAAGGTCTTCTGAACACAGAATGCTGTCTGACAGTGACAAGTCCAGGTTACAACCTCAGATCCTAAAAGGTAGATCTGTTTCTCATAGCTCATTTTCAGGGATGAGCAATGGCTCTCTCAAGTCTACCAGGCTAATAATTGTATGGACATTTCCTCCATTCATTTGTTCAAACTTCTAGTGAACAATGTCAACAAAGCTACATCAGTCAACTACAACATCCCACAACAGATTCCATATACTGCATAAAAAATACTTTTTACAATTCATTTTCAATCTGCTGGTTGCTAGTTTCCTAGACAGTTCCCTTGTTTTATTGTTTGTAAAGTATAACCAATCCCCCCACCCACCCATGATTTCATAAACTTATATCATATCCCCTCTCAATTGTCTTTCCAAGTTGAAGAGCCCTAACCTGGTTAGCCCCTGTTTCTAAAGGGGGTATTCCATCCCATTTGTCATTTTTGGTGCTCTTTTCTGTACCTTTTCTACTTCCACACTAATCATTTTGAGATGGGGCAATTAGAATTGCACACAGTACCCATACTGCAGTTGCACATTTATTTATTTAACAGGTTTTATATACTGCTTTATCATTTCAATCAAAGTGGTTTACATTGAAACTTAAACTTGGTAATGTACATTAAACAGGGACATTGATAACTTGGATTTTTCTGAAGCAATGGAAGGTTGGGTGACTTGCCCAAGGCCATGAGGAGTGCTAGTGGGAATTGAACTCTGGTCTCTGGGCTCCCAAGCTATTGTTTTTAACCATTAGGCTACTCCTCCACTCCATGCTATGGAACTATAGAGGCATAATAAGAACCTAAGAGATGCTATACTGGATCAGACCAAGGTCCATCAAGCCCAGTATCCTGTTAACAACAGTGGCCAATCCAGGTCACAAGTACCTGGCAGGTTCCCAAAAAGGTACACAGATTCCACAATGCTTATCCCGGGATAAGCAGTGGATTGCTCTGATTCTTTTTAATAATGGTTTATGGACTTTTCCTTAAGGAATTTGTCCACAACCTTTTTTAAATCCAGTTATACCAACAGCTTTCAGTAATGAATTACAGCATTTGATTACACGTTTAATGAAAAAATATTTTCTCCTATTAGTCTTAAATGGGCAATAATATTCACAGTTTTGTTTTCCATTCTTCTGTGAATAATCTCTAACCATCTGTTTGTTTTTTTGGCAGCCTCAACACACTGGGCTGAAAATTCCAATGTACTATCCAAATAAAGATACCTTTATTTACATATATCCAAGTGCATTAACGGCAACTGCAATTTTCTGCTCAACTTATTATCCACAATGGCTTGAAGGTCATTTTTTTGGGCAACTTCTAACACAGCACCAGCATTTTGTACCTAAAATTGGGATTATTTTTCCTATGTGCACCATCTTGCCCTTGTCCATGTGAATTTGCATTTGCCATCTAGATGCCAAGCCTTCCAGTTTAATCCGCTGCTGTTTTAACAACTTTGAATATGCCAGTTTTTAAAAACTGCTCCAGGAGTTATCCAGGAAACTACAGACCAGTGAGCTTGATGTCAGTGCTGGGCAATATGGTTGAAGCTATACTAAAAAAAAAACACCCTACCTCTAGAGTGAATCTTAAGTAACTGACACTATTAACACACCACTATTTTTTGTTGGAAGTTTTTGCCATGAGAGATAACTCCCTCCTGAAGCGTAACTTCCCTTTTAATCAATTATGTGGTAACCTAACCACTGTATAAAATATTGTGAAATAATGGCATTCAACCTTAATGCTATATCACAATAACTCAAATCTGCAGATCATAATGAACACAGTACTGCGTTTAGAGCCACACTCCTATTTCAGGCCCTGTTTCAACGCTTGAAAATCTGCCAACCTCTTGTACTCATCTTATTAGAGCGTCCAACCGCGGGAGCTTCAACGTCCAGCCTTAATAACTTCATTCTTCCTGTTGTCTTCTCAAAGAAATAACGCCATTCGTCCTCCTCATAAGATGGACCTCGCTGTTGTTGCAGTCTCACTTACTGATCAGGAACTAAGGTAACAGCTGGAAATTTCAACCTCTCTGCCAATGCATGACTCCGACGTCAGAGCAGGCTCGTCCAATCCAATTCCAAGTTCAGCCCCTTTGGTTCCAAAGATCCAATACGGAAAATCCAGCTCTGTTCTAACCATTGGAGACGTTGTTCCCTGTCTCCTCCTCTCGGACTCATAGGCACATGACCAATGATTCGCCATTTGAATTCTGAAAATGTATGATTAAATTCCTGACAATGTTGAACTAAAGGAGCAGAAACTACTGCATTTCGTATTCGTGAAGCATGTTCCTGTAATCGAAGTCTAACCTTCCGAATAGTCCGTCCTACATAGAGCCTTGTGCAAGGGCACACCAATACATAAACTACATGAGATGTTAAACATGTAGTTGTCCATTTGGAAATCTGTTTCATAGTAGTATTGGGAATGTTCCATTCATTACCCTCAATAGTAAATTGACATAAAGTACAAGATGAATCTGCCGAACAACAATAATGCCCCAGTGGAGAGTTCTCTGAGGCTTGAAGGGGTGCTGGATATGTATTTCCTATCAAATTACCAATATTTGGACCCCTAGTATAGGCTATCCGTAATGATTTCTGAAAGCAGGGATGAAGAGTTAGTATTGGCCAATGTTTTCTTAAAATAGTCCTGATCTTTTGAATATTGAACATATATGGCAATATACCAGTAATAAAATCAGAATCATCCTGTTTAGCTTCAGAATCCTTCAACCACTCCCTATGGGTATATCTTGCTCTTGTCCGTGCTCGTTTAACTATAGTAAGGGGATAACCTCTTTGCAATAACCTTTGCAGCAGATCCTGAGCATGATAATCATAATCTTGGATGGAACTACAAATTCGCCTTAACCTCAAAAACTGCCCATAGGGTAGTCCTCTTTTTAAGGCCGGCGGATGGAAACTGGAGTATTCCAATAGAGTATTTCTTTGTACTGCTTTCCGATAAAGTGTAGAACCTAAACGAGAACCTTGCTTGAAAATTTTAACATCCAAAAATTCTAATTCCTGTGTGTGATAATGTAATGTAAAAGTTAAATTCTCTTTTTGAATATTGAGCCAATCAACAAAGGTTTGCAACGCTAATACAGTATCATTCCACAAAAAGAATATGTCGTCTAAAAATCTGACCCATAAACAAACCTTTGAATACCACTCAGAGGGAAAAATGATATTCATTTCAAAGTCAGCCAAAAATAGCGTAGCAATAGACGGGGCCACTGTGGCCCCCACTGCTATCCCATGGATTTGATGAAAAAAATCCCCTTCGAATTGAAAGAAATTCTTCGTTAAAACCAATGTTAACAATTGAAAGAAAAATTCCTTGGGTACTCGAGAAGGCAAAGGTATCTCTAATTTCCGTAACACCTCTAAAGCCTCCCCTTGAGCAATATTGGTATATAAAGCTACCACATCAAGAGATACCAAAATTAAATCATTGACAGGTAACGTAAGGGAATCGATTTTCTCTAAAAAATGGGATGTATCTTTTATATACGAAGCAACTTGTTGTGCACATGGTCTCAAAAATATGTTGCAATATTGTGAAAGCGGCTCCAACATCGAGCCCCTACATGAAGCTCCCGCGGTTGGACGCTCTAATAAGATGAGTACAAGAGGTTGGCAGATTTTCAAGCGTTGAAACAGGGCCTGAAATAGGAGTGTGGCTCTAAACGCAGTACTGTGTTCGTTATGATCTGCAGATTTGTTATTGTGATATAGCATTAAGGTTGAATGCCATTATTTCACAATATTTTATACAGTGGTTAGGTTACCACATAATTGATTAAAAGGGAAGTTACGCTTCAGGAGGGAGTTATCTCTCATGGCAAAAACCTCCGACAAAAAATAGTGGTGTGTTAATAGTGTCAGTTACTTAAGATTCACTCTAGAGGTAGGGTGTTGTCATAGATTAGAGTGAAGGGTTTTGAGGTTAATATACTAACCTGGAGGCGTAGCCTAGTGGAGAGTGGAGGAGTAGCCTAGTGGTTAGAACACTGGCTTGGTAACCAAGCCACCAGGGTTCGATTTCCACTAGCACTCCTTGTGGCCTTGGGCAAGTCACTTAACCCTCAATTGCCTCAGAAGAAAGGCCTGGCAATCTACTTCCGGTGACACTGTCAAGAAAACCCAGGAGCTTCTGGGTCACCAGGAATCAGGACTGACTCAAAGGCACACACTGCATTGCATACTAAAAAAAAACAACAAAATTACTGACCATATACAGTAGATAGACATAGCTTAACAGAAATGAGTCAGCATGGGCACAGCAAAGGCAAATCTTGCCTTATGAATTTATTACAATTTTTTGAAGATATAAACGCTTAAGTGGATAATGGTGAATCAATTGATACGGTGTGTTTGGGTTTTCAGAAAGTGTTTGACAAAGTCCCCCATAAGAAACATCTTAGGAAATCGAAAAGTCATGGGATAAGAGGCTATGCCCTTTTGTGGCTTGCAAACTGGCCAAAAGATAGGAAACAGAATAAGACTACTTCTGGAGGAATTTCACACAAACCAATTTAAAGCCTAACTTCTCTTCTAGACCTGAAATTTCCCTTGCAAATATTGGGATTTTGCAATACCTCAGTACTGTGTGTCATCCCATATCAGACCTCGCTCACTTCTTACAATTTGTGCATAAATTTGTAAAACAGGACAACTTATGAGTAAAAACCAATCTAATTTATTGAACTCAAGTACACAGGTCTGCAGCAAGTATAACACTGTGTTGTTATCCTGTGAGGCAGAGAGTGATATCACTCTATATAGAGCTTCAGCTTTTTCATTAGCTCTCTCACTCCAATTACAGTTCTTTCCCCAAAGCTCAAGCTTGAGGGAAGATATGATTGAGGTCTATGAAATAATGAATGGAATGGATAAACTAGGGGATGTATAATGGAGCCACAATGCAGCACATTTAAGACAAACTGGAGAAAATATATTTTTCACTCAATGTGTGATCAAACTCTGGAATGTTACGGGAGGTTGTAGTAAAGAGAAGTTGCAGTTCACTGGAATGAAGTTGCTGCTGTGATTATTCTGGTTTGCTTGTTTCTTTCTGAGGTAAATGGCATGGGGGAGGGCTTCAACTGCACTTCTCAGCGGAGAAACAAACACTGACTGATACAACCCATGAAGGGAAACGTGGGACTAGTTCATGCAGGGGCAGAGAAGTTAAAAAAAATACTTCTCTCAGCTGGGAGAGGGCTCCAAGCACACAGCTCTATCGGAGACATCACTAGATGTGTGGATGCATTTTCATGCTCATCTGCAAAGAGCAGCTGTTAGTGTAGCTGGGTTTAAAAGAGGTTTAGAGGAGTTCCTGGAGGAAAAGTCCATAAACCATAATTAAGGTGGACCATGGAAATCCACTGCTTACCCGGGACAAGCAGCATGAAATCTGTATACATTTTGGGAACCTCACAGGTACTTGTGACCTAGACTGGCTACTGTTGGAAACAGGCTACTAGGCTTGAGTGACCCTTGGTCTGAACCTGTATGGCATATCTTATTTTCTTACATTTTTCCTTGTCCTTCCTGTTCTCTCTCCCTCGAACTTCTAGAAAGATCCTTACTGCTGTCTGTCCCTAAGGTCTACCCTCATGCACATACCCCCACCTCCTTTCCTGTGTGCGCTTGTGAATTCTCACTCATTCCTTCTAGTTGTCAGAATGCTTGTCCAAGTTTGACAGTGGAGAGCTTCTGGATGTTTACTTTCATATTTCAGCATTTTTTGTGCATTTGGATCCAATGATGCTGTGAGGAAGGCCTTCAGAGCTACAGTACTATCAGGCCTAGCCTCCTTTCAGCTCTAGGTATATACAATCTTGGCATACACTGACTTTTGTAAATGACTTAATGTGCATGGAGGAATTTTCTTCCTCCATGCACACATCCAGTATTTTAAGATCTTTAAGAGGCCAGTCTACACTCCCAAAGCTATGACAGTACAGGAATTGCCTGCTGATTGGTGGCTTGTATCTTATTCCATAATGTTAAGGCACTTTTCAATAATGATTTTAGTCATCTATAGTATTTTTTACTGATCTTTTCTCTCAGTAATTTCTGCTTGAGTGTCATTCCTCTCTCTACTCCAAGATACTTATATACACCTTCATTTCCAAATGCTTTGATGACATAGCCCTCAGCAAGGGAGATTTTTTTCCATTTAGCTCAATTTTCCTCTAAAAAAAAGTTGCCTTAGCACATTTGTCTAGGCCAGACGTCATCCTACCATCAGAAAAGCTTTTGACTACATGGAGTTGGCTCTGCTAATTGTTGATCACTGGAACTGTACAACTTCAAGTTGTCTACAAATAGTAAATGGGATGTTACCTCTGGGTTGTTGCCTTCTTTAGGATTCAGGCTAAATCCGTATTCCAGAGTGCTGATGAGAGTACTCACTGGATTAAGCACCATACAAAACAGAAGTAGTGACAAAGAATCTCCCTGAAATATTCCTTGATGGATCTTATTGTTAGGAATGATGTACTGACCATTTTCATACTTCAAATAGAGGGTAGTCTACCACATTGTCATGGCAAACTTAACGTACTCTATCAAACCAGGATTTACGAGTTTATGCTTCTCAAGGCAATTTATTATCCAAGAGTGTGGGACACTGCTAAAAGATTTCTTATAAATCCATGCTATACTAAGATTTCTGCTTTTCTTAGCGCTGGCCATGATGGCCTTACTTAACATTAGCTGGTCTTTGGTTCCATATGCTCCCCTCTTTTTGCCCTTTTGCTCTATTAACATGATGTTATTGGATTTGATATGATCATATATTCTGTCTGCTTCTATTTCAGTGAACAGCTTATAGATTGTAGGTAGACAAGTTACTGGTCTGTAATTTTTGGGAATGTTACTAAGGTTGCCCCTTGGAAGGAAAAATGTTCTTTCTGTTATAAGCCCTTGGAGTGTTAAGTTCGGCTGCTTGATCAATTTTTTTTTTTGCAGTTTCCCAGGTCTTAGTGGAGTGATGTTGACTTTTTGTACCAAAAACTGTCCACTCCATCTAGGCCAGGGTTCTTCCAGTTTGGGGCTCGTCTTAACCTGCTTTCCAGCTTTTTTGTAATTACAGGCCATTCCATAGGTTTGATATTTGATTTTTCTAAATGTTCCTGTATGCAGAATAACCATTCTGCTTCTTGACTGTGCTCTATGGGGTCCTTGTATAGGCTCTCCAGATGGTTTCCGTTTCAGCTTTGGTTGGTGGTGTTTTTTTTACCATATTAATGCTCTTTCCCAGTTCCCTGAAGAAGTTTTGGGTTCTTTCTAAATAGTTTATTCTTATATCTTTCTTTTCTGTTTTCTTCATATCTTTGCAGTTTTTGCACTTCTCCTGCTACTTTCAATTTATTGCTGGAACATACATATTTTAGGTCTTCTTCTGTTAATGGAGCTTGCTTTAGCTTGATGTCTTTGATCTTTCTCAGTACCTTTGATGACCTTAATCCTTTTAGATACCTCTCAGGGATACCTCTGCACATAATGAATATATTTTTCCTTTGATGCGCTTTTTCCAATGAGGAACTTGATACTGCTCTCTTTGTCTTCTGGCCCTACACTTTAGTTGGAAGTATTCTTGCAATAATAATTTTAGCTGCACAATACTGTATTCAATTTATTTTGGTGATGTCAATAAATGATCCCTGTATAGAGGATATGGCCTTGTTCATCTTAATTATCATACTTTTAACCTTAGGTGCTAAATTTAATTTGGGTAATCTTACCCTTATCTGGAACCCAGTATATTCATCTTTCTCCATGTGGACTAGGAGTTTGATCTTGAATTCCTCCACCTCTGGGTCTTTCTCCTCCTCTTCAGTTGATTAACCTGTCCTTTATTCATCTCCCTCTCCTGCAGCTCCAAATCTCTAAGTTCCATCTTTACATAAGAACATAAAAAATGCCATACTGGGTCAGACCAAGGTCCATCAAGCCCAGTATTCTGTTTCCAACAGTGGCCAATCTAGGTCATACGTACCTAGCAGTTTCCCCAAGGTACACAGGTTCCACAATGCTTGTATTGGTTCAAGCATTGATATCCTGGGTCCCTTCTTAATAATGGTTTATGGACCTTTCCTCCAGGAACTTGTCCAAACCTTTTTTAAACCCAGCTACACTAACAGCCTTTACTACATCCTCTGGTAACAAATTCCAGAGTTTGATTACACATTGAGTGAAAAAATATTTTCTTTTATTAGTCTTAAATAGTTTACCCTGCAGCTTCATTGCATGTTCCCTAGTCTTTCTATATTCTGATAAGGTAAACAATCAATCTATGTTTACCCGTTCCACTCCGTTCATTAATTTATAGACTTCTATCATATCTCCCCTCAGCCATCTCTTTTCCAGGTTAAAGAGCCCTAACCTTTTTAGCCTTTCTTCATAGGAGTATCCTTCCATCCCCTTTACCATTTTGGTGGCTCTTCTCTGAACCTTTTCTAAAATCGCTATATCCTTTTTAAGATACGGCGACCAGAATTGCACACAATATTCAAGGTGCGGTCTCACCATGGAACGATATAGAGGCATTATAATATCTTTTGTTTTATTTTCCATTCCTTTCCTTATCATACCTAGCATTCTATTTGCTCTCTTGACCACCGCTGCACACTGGGCCGAGGGTTTTAACATGGTATCCACAATGACGCCTAAATCTTTTTCCTGGGTGGTGGTTCCTAATGTGGAACCTTGCATCGTGTAACCATAGTTTGGGTTGTTCTTCACTCGTTATTCCACTTTCCAGGTCATTTATGAATATGTCAAAAAGCAGCAGACCCAGCACAGATCCTTGGGGTACACCACTATTCACACTTCTCTATTGGGAAAATTGGCCATTTAGCCCTACCCTCTGCTTTCTATCTTTTAACCAGTTCCTGATCCACAATAGTACACTGCCTCCTATCCCATGACTCTTTAGTTTTGCCAAAAGTCTCTCATGAGGGACCTTGTCAAAGGCTTTCTGAAGGTCCAGATACACAATATCAACCGACTCACCTTTGTCCACCTGATTATTCACTCCTTCAAAAAAACATAACAGATTAGTAAGACAAGATCTTCCTTGTCTAAAGCCATGTTGGCTGTCTCCCATTAGGTCATGACTATCTACATGCTGAGTAATTTTATTCTTTATGATGGTTTCTACCATTTTTCCCGGTATTGATGTCAGGCTCACCGGTCTGTAGTTTCCCGGATCACCCCTGGAATCCTTTTTAAAAATTGGTGTTACATTGGCGATCCTCCAATCTTCAGGTATTAGAGATGATTTTAATGATAGTTCACAGATTACTAATAGCAGGTCTGCAATCTCGTATTTCAGTTCTTTCAACACCCTTGGATGTATACCATCCGGCCCATGTGATTTGCTACTCTTCAGTTTATCTAATAGTTGTAATACATCTTCCCGATGTATCGATATTTCCTTCAATTCTTCCGCACCTTTAAATACCACTTCAGTCATGGGTAACATCCCTACATCTTCCTCAGTAAAGACTGAAGCAAAGAATTCATTCACTCTCTCTGCTATCGCCTTGTCGCCTCTTAGTGCTCCTTTATCCCCTTTATCATCTAATGGACCAACTGACTCTCTCACAAGTTTTTTGCTACGAGTGTACTTGAAAAGGTCTTTACTTCGCGTTTTTGCTTCCGCAGCAAGCTTCTTCTCAAATTCTCCCTTTGCCAGCCTTATCAATGCCTTGCATTTGACTTGCCAGTGCTTGTGCTATTTCCAGGTTTCGTCGTTTGGCTCTTTTTTTCCATTTCCTGAAAGATGCTTTTTTGGCAACAGCCTCTCTGACCTCACCTTTAAACCATGCTGGCAGTTTTTTGGACTTCCTTCCACTTTTCTTAAAGCATGGAATACAGCTGGTCTGGGCTTCCAAGATAGTATTTTTCAACAACAGCCAAGCCTGATGTACATCTTTAACCTTTGCAACTGCTCCTTTTAGTTTTTTCTTAACTGTTTTCCTCATTTTATCATAGTCTCCCTTTCGAAAGTTAAAAGGTAGTACTGTGGATTTCCTTACTATCCCTCCTCCACTAATTAAATCAAAGGCGATCATGCTATGATCACTATTGCCAAGTGGCCCCAACAACCTTATCTCTTGCACTAGATCTGGTGTTCCACTAAGGATTAGGTCTAATATGGCTTCCCCTCTGGTCGGTTCATGAACCAGCTGCTCCATCTAGGAACTTTATCTCCCTAGCATGTCCTGACGTGACACTGACCCAGTCGATACCGGGGTAGTTGAAATCACCCATTATTATTACTGTACTGTAACTTTTGTTAGCTTCCTTGATTTCTTTGAGCATTTCATCATCCATTTGGTCATTCTGGCCAGGCGCTCGATAGTACACCCCCACTGCCATTGCCTCCCCCCTTTTACATGGAATTTCAATCCATATAGATTCTACAGCAGATTTTGTTTCCTGCAAAACTTTAATCCTTTCTGATTCAATGCCCTCTCTAACATAGAGAGCAACCCCTCCACCAATTTGATCAGCTCTATCATTACGATATAGTTTGTACCCAGGTATCACAATGCCCCACTGGTTGTCCTCCTTCCACCATGTCTCTGATATTGCAGTCATATCTAACCTTTCATTTAGTGCTATATATTCTAACTCTCCCATCTTATTTTTTAGACTTCTAGCATTTGCATACAAGCATTTTAGAGAATATATTTTATTCATATTAATTTGGCTATTGTTAGACATGGGTAATTTGGGATCTTTAAGCTCTGTCTGCTCCATACTCGAGGGCATTTGGGCTACTTTACTCTTTTGTGGAACCTCTCTGCTTTTGGTAGTATCCTTCAAAGATACATTCTTCCGAACCATCCGCTCTTGGGCGACTGTCGGCTTTCCCCTAATATCTAGTTTAAAAGCTGCTCTATCTCCTTTTTAAAGGTTAATGCCAGCAGCCTGGTTCCATCCCGGTTAAGGTGAAGCCCATCCCTTCGGAAGAGCCCCTCCTTTCCCCAGAATGTTCCCCAGTTCCTAACAAATCCAAAACCCTCATCTCTGCACCATTGTCTCATCCACGCATTGAGACTCCAGAGCTCTGCCTGCCTTTTGGGTCCTGCGCGTGGAACAGGAAGCATTTCGGAGAATGCTACCCTGGAAGTTCTGGATTTCAACTTCCTACCTAAAAGCCTAAATTTAGCCTCCAGAACCTCCCTACCACATTTTCCTATGTCATCTTTCCCTCAACTGTTCTTTCTTTTTCCCCTCTATTCCTTTCTTCTGATACTCTTACCTAGATCTCCTCCTCTTCCCTGTATTTGTTTTTCCACAGAAACCCTTAGTAATTCAAGATGTTATCATTCACATACTTCTTTACTTTGATCTGCAAAATTAAGGACTTGGGGAGGGGACTATATTCTCGTTCCCTAAGAAATGCACAGCAATTCACCAACCAGGTAGTGAATTTCATGCTGCACTTCTCTTTGACCTGCCTCTATGACAAGTTTTTCAAATTCTTTCTTGAGGCCTACCTTATTATGTTTTCACATCTAAAGCGCCAGTGCTTGTACTCATCCTTGTCTTTCTTCTTTGCATCTGCTTTCCATTTTTTGAAAGATGTCCTCCAACTACCTTTTCACCTCACTTTTAAAGCATACTGGCAGTCATTTAGTCTTGCTTTGACCTTTTTAATGCATAGGCTATAGTTTTCTGGGATTCCAAAATGGTACTGTAAAATAATGTCCACTTCTTAATACAAACTTTTGACTCTGGAAACAATTACTTGTAGGGCTTTTTTTCTCATTTCGTTATTTTTATCATAGTCTTCCTTTTTAAAATGCTATGGCAGTAGTTTTCCTTATGTTCTCCTTCTAAAGATTATGACAAATTTGATTATGTTATGATGACTATTGCCAAGTGTCCATCACATTAACCCTTCCACCAGGTATACGTTCCAGTAAGATCTAATGTAGTTCCCATTTTCATCAATTCCAGGATCAACTGTTCCAGGATGTAGTCATTAATGGCATTCTCACCCCCAGCATGTCTTGATAAGAAATTTACCCAATTAAAATTTAAGTGAATGAAATTTCCCATCATCACTTTTACCAAGTCTGTTAGCCTTCCTTATTTCTATTAGCATTTCACTGTCTGTCTCTACATCCTGTCCAGATGGATGGTAGTGTACCCCTACTACTATATTCTTCCCCATTACACATGGAATTTCTACCCATAAGCAGCAGGATATTTATCCTGTTTGACTGTATGCAATATTGCCACCAATTTGGGCCACACTATCATTTTATGCCGAAGAGTGGAACCTTCAGGGAGCTAAGGGAAGGCCCTTCTCTAGCCCATCCTGTAGAAAGGTCAATGGAGATGGCATCTTGGTCACCTCAGGAGCCAATTGTTGAGTGCCGCATCATCACTCAAAGAGGCACCAGCTCCACACATATGCTAGCTTCGTAGACTTCCTACAGGCTCAAAGTAGAATGGAGATCACAGCTGGAGAGTAGTCCTTACACACTAGCCGTCTCCCTTCAAGAGCCAGGCCGTAAGAGAGAAGAGAACCAGGTCCTGCAGGACAATCAGTCCCTGCTGCAGTAGACTCCGAGATGAAGGCAAATGAAAAGGCACTTGCCGGAGCCACATCAGGCTCCAAACCACATTCTCCACTGCCAATCTGGCACCACCAGAACAATCCTATATGCCAAACCACATGCCCCATCAGGAGCCACAGAGGAAACACATACAGCAGGTGCTGACTTGGCCACGGCTAGGTCAGGGCATTGACGCCCTCAAATCCCACCTTTGTGTGGTGAATGAAGAAGCGGCAAACTTTGGCATTGGAGTGGATCACAATCAGATCCATTTCAGGGTGACGCCAGCAGCACAGAATCAACTGAAATGCCTCCTGACTCAGCTCCTACTCTTCAGGATCCAGGGAGTGATGGCTGAGGAAGTCCACTTCCACACTGTCCACCCAGCACTGTGCTGAGTCAACAAGGCTAGGAGATTCTTCTTCACCTAGGCAAACAGAAAAGCCATCTCCAGAGCTACTTCGGCACTCTTTGTGCTGCCTTGCTGACTGATATAAGCCAACATGGCATCTGAAAACATATGAACTACCCGGCTCTCGAACAGGGGCCAGAAACGAAGAAGAGAAAAATTGATGGCCCTTGCCTTGAGTAGGTTGATGGACCACACCGCTTCCCTGGGGTTCCAACAGCCCTGGGTCATACGGCAATGGGCTCCCCAGCCTAAGAGACTGGCATCCATTATCAGGAGGATCCAAGATAAATTGTCCAGTGGCATGCCTATCTTCAGATGACAGCGCTGGTGCCATCACAGCAGGCTGGTCTTCACCATCATCGGAAGTGGGAACCTGTGCTAGAGTTCATGAGAACTTGGGGACCACAGAGTCAACAAGGACCACTAGAGAGGTCGCGCGTGAGCACGTGCCCATGGCACCATCTCTACAGTTGTTGCCATCAATCCAAGGAGCTGAAGATAATCCCAGATTCTGGGAGCCTGCTGTGCACAGAACAGCACCAAGCAATCCAACAGTCTTTTGACTTTCTCCTGTGGCAAAAAAACACAAAAAAACCCCCTTTGTCCACTCGAGTGTCAAAACACGCTCCCAGGAACTGGGAAGACAACAGCTGGCTCTTTCCCCAACTGATCACCCAGCCGAGGCTTTCCAAAAAGGACACCACTTGGGATGCCCCTGAGATGCCTCTGAAAGATAACGGGCCCAGAGGAGCCAGTCGTCCAGATATGAATGCACACA
Organism: Ichthyophis bannanicus; assembly: GCA_033557465.1. Lineage (NCBI taxonomy): Eukaryota > Metazoa > Chordata > Amphibia > Gymnophiona > Ichthyophiidae > Ichthyophis > Ichthyophis bannanicus. The sequence continues at coordinate 655,310,437 of CM066033.1, read as the reverse complement.
GATCCCTTGGTGCCGCAGCCACCAACACAAAGACCTTGGAGAACGTCCTTGGGGAGGTGGATAGTCTGAAAGAGAGGGTGGCAAACTGATAGTGAGAACCAAGTATGGCAAAACAGAGATACTTTTGCTGACCCCCCCCCCCCCCAAGATTGGGATATGAAAATACGCCTCAGCCAGATCCAGAGAAGCCAAGAATTCCCCTCAGCACACTGCTTGAATCATTCACCCAGAAGCGCAGGACAAGCAAATGCTTGTTGACTCTCTTGAGCTTCAGAATAGACTGTAAGGAACAGTCCTCTATGTTTTTCTTTTTTTTGGACACCACAAAATATATGGCGTATCTGCCATTGCCCCACTCATCCGGGAGGATGGGCACCACCACCTTGTCCACTACTTTGATCACAGATCCAGAAGGGGAGATGACAAAAGCATCCAGAATCGGCTCTTTGCATTCCAGGGCATAGCCAAACTGAAAGGTGGCTATCACCCAGCAATCCTTGGTAACCCAGACCAAGTCCTGAAAAAAAAAGACAAAACCTGCCTCCAACTGGAAGAACCATGGAATGGGCCCCTATACCTTCACTGCACAGCCCAGGAGTGGCCTCCTCTGGAGGGGTCCAAGTCTCTGGACCCAAGTGCTCCACGAAAGGACTGAGAATGAGTCTGAAGTCCATAAGGGGAAGAAGGGCTCTCCAGGCCAGTACCGATGGAATTCTCAAGACCCCCCAGGCGTCCAACCAGTGCTCCCACAAGGAGTGGGTGGAAGCTGACAGAAAAGGAGCTCCTGCTCGCTACACAAGCCCATTGGACCTGTCCTCCAGAAGGCAGAAGATTTTGTCTCACCCAAATACCTGCTTCTCCCAATCAGACCTAACCGAAGCCCCCCTCTAAGGCCAGATGCGCAACCAAGCTTTGGAAGAGGAGTCCGCTGCCCCATGTCAAAGCTAAGCCAACACCATGTCACCATCAACAGGGCACAATCTCTGGCTGCTAGATGTACCAGGTCATACATGGCATCAGAAGGAAGGCCGTAGCTGACACCAAGAGAGAGTTAGAATCATCCAGCAGAAGAGACTGAATCCACTGGAGCAGGGCATGAAATGTCAGGTCTGCACATACTACCAAGTGAAGAATAGCAGCTGCCACAATGAATTGGCTCTTCAACACAAATCCACTTTCCAGTCTAGAGTATCTTTCAAGGCCTATCCGCCTTCCACAGGAATGGTGGTCTGTCTGGTAACTGCCATGATCTGCACATCCACCTTGGAAATATCAAATCACACAATGCACTCCCTTCTCCATGAGAGCATGCATCTTCTTATACATCCTAAGTCCTTAGATGGGGAGTTGGGGGAATCCCACCCTGACTGGACTAGGCCTTTGTACACCTCCAGAAATAAGAGACAATAGTGGATTTCCACACCCCTTGCAGGAGTGGATGCCTCTTCGGTTCCTGCTCCGTGTCTGGGGCATTCGTCAAGCTCTGGGGTCACCAACCTCCAGAGGGCCGCGGGCCGCACAGCCGACTACCGGGAGCCTCGCGGGCCGCACCCCCCTTCTCCCCGCCCCCGCGAAAAAAAACAACAAACGCAAAATTATGAAAACAATGGCTGATCACCTTTATTGAATTTAATGAGATGGCTGATGATTCATGCTAGCAGACAAACGCTTAAAGTCCGGCTTCACAGATGACACTGACAGGAGAAGGGACGCTTGCAGGTGGTCGTCGGTGAGCTGCGAGCGCGTGGATACAATGGCGGGAATCCTTGGCGGGCCGCACGTAATGTTAACCGGGGTAGAGCCGCAGGTTGGTGACCCCTGGTCAAGCTCAAGGTGGATAAGATCCTGTGATCAATATTTCCATTTTCTAGCTCCTGGAACAAGCAGAGAACAGCAGGCTTCCTCACTAGCCTTGTACTTCTTCATCCACATCAAACATCTAATCCAAGTCACAGTCCAAATCTCAGACAGATCCCAGCTGATTCCCATCTCTAGGGGGGTGCCCTTTGCCAGGAACACAGAGCCGTCAATTGAGTCAGCTTCCACTCTCAGCCTGCCCTTAACAAGACTGCGCTCGGGGGAAACCAGAGGCTGCAGGGTCTGAATTTCCACACCAGAATGACCAGGCCTGTTGTAAAAGGAAAAGAATCCCAGGGAGGACAATCTGGACTACGGAAGCTCTCCTCGCAGAAATGACCCCCCCCCCCTACTAGGGAGCATAGTTGCCATCGACTCCTTGAGGACAGGAAGAGGCTTATAACATGATTGCCGGAACCTCTAATTGACTGAATATCATTACCTGTAGCGTCATCCGCCACCTCCTGCCGTAAGGAAGACAAGGTCAGGCTAACAGCATCCCCTGGCTGAAAAAGAGGGAGTAGGTCCTCCAAGGATAACTCAGAAGCAACCATGCAAGAAGGGCAGAGTCTAGAAGACAGAGATGAGGCGCCTCGCTTGCCACAGGCCAAACACTTCCTGGAAGAAGACACAGAAGGCAAGTATGACAACAGCGGGCACTAAGACCACAGTGGACTGAAAGGCACGCATTAACTGCGCTTTTATTGCAACACGCAGTACAGGCACTAGGGAAGAACTGCACATTGGAGCCAATCGGGCATATGGACCGCGTGACTGCCAGGCACACAATATAAAAATCGGTATGGGGGGGGGGGGGAATTAAAGGGGTGAAGGATGGCTGTGGGTGAAAAAGCGTAGTTACTCACCTGTTACAGGTGTTCTCCAGGGACAGCAGGAATCAGTCCTCACATATGGGTGATGTTGGCACAGAGCCCTCTTGTAAGCATTCCCCCAGCTTTCAAAGAAAACCTTTGGGAGATGCCACCATGCATGCGTGATCCCCTTCCTGCCCAAGGGTGCCATCTTGCTCAGTCAAATGACATAGCTAAAAGACGGCAAAAAATAAAAGATGGTAAAGGAGCAACTCCAAGGGGAGGAGGGAGGGTTGTGAGGACTGATTCCTGTTGTCCCTGGAGAATACCTACCTGTTACAGGTGAGTAACTATGCTTTCTCTGGGAACAAGTAGGAAGTCAGTCCTCACATATGGGATTCCCCAGCTACAGACTACCGAAAACTCATAGCAAAAATAGAGGCTCCCCACGGAGAACTGTAAGCAGCAGCAAATGAGTCTGTGTCTACAGACCACAGTAGAACCCCTGTGTCCGATGAAACCAGCACTCCGGTAACCTGAACACAGAAGGGTCGGAGAACAGAAGTTGCCTAACCCCGAAGAGGTTATGGAGCACAGCCTGGCCGAAGGCACTGTCCCATCAGGACTCTCTTTCCAGGCAGTAATGAGTTGCGAAGGTATGGACTGAAGACCAGGTGGCGGTCCGGCAGATGTCCACCATTGGGACAGAGCACAAGTTTGCAACCAAGGCCGCCATGTCCTTGACACGGTGCGGCATGACGTGGCCTTCCAGTGGGAGCTGTGCCTGCTCATAGGCGAGGGCGATACAGTCCGCCACCCAGTTGGACAGCGTACGCTTGGACACCGGCTCCCCAAACCTACTGGGATCATAGGAGATGAAAAGCTGAGATGCTATGCAGTGGCACTGAGTGCATTGGATATAGAAGGACAAAGCCCTCTTACAGTCCAAGGTATGAAGGACCGTCTCCGCCCGATTGGAGTGAAGTCTTGGAAAGAAGGTAGGGAGCACTACTTCCTGGTTGAGATGGAAGGACGATACTACCTTCGGCAGGAATTTGGGGTGCGTGTTAAACACCACCCTGTTCTTGTAGAACCTGGTGTAAAGTGCCTCTGCCACAAGGGCTTGAAGCTCGCTAACTCTGTGAGCAGAGGTGAGCGCTACCAGGAAAGCCACCTTCCAAGAGAGGTAGCGAAGGTAGCCAGAGACTCGAAGGGTGGGCGAGTGAGCTGCCCCAACACTACATTGAGGTCCCATTCGGTTGCTGGAGGGCGAACCGGGGGTTTCGATAAGAGCAGGCTCCGAAGAAAACGGGTCACCAGAGGTTGGACAGAGGGACTTACCATTCACTGGGTGATGGTGCGCCGCCAGGGCACTAAGGTGCACTCGGACGGAGTTAGACTTGAGCCAGGAATAAGAGAGGTGGAAAAGGTACTGTAACACCAGTCCCACTGGGGAGGAAAATGGGTCAGCCCCGTGCTCGGTGCACCATGCCGAGAACCTCCGCCACTTGAGGGCGTAAGTCTTCCTAGTAGAGGCCTTGCGCGAGGCCATCAGAATCTCTTCCACCTCCACCGAAAGGTTGAAAGGGGCCAGAGTCACCCTCTCAGCAGCCACACTGTCAGCAACAGGGACTCCAGGTTGGGGTACAGAAGAGAGCCCCCCTCCTGGGACAGGAGTCCCAGAGAGGTCCCCAAGGGAATGGGGGTCTCCACTGTCAACCAGAGGAGCAAGAGGAACCATGACTGCCTGGGCCACCGAGGGGCTATCAGGATGAGCGAGGCCCTGTCGCAGAGAGTCCTGAACAGGGTCTTGGCGATCAGCGGCATGGGAGAGAAGGCGTACATGAGGTCTTCCGACCATGAGAAAAGGAACGCATCCGCTGCCCCACTGGAGGGATGGGCCTACCGGGAACAGAAGCGGGGCAATTGGAAGTTATCCGGGCTGGCAAAAAGGTCCATCAAGCGTTCCCCCCAGAGCCAGAAAAGCCAACTGGCACTTATGCAGCTGGAGGACTCTGCTCAGCCTGTCAGCCAGAAGGTTGTCCTGGCCTGGCAGGTACACTGCTCGCAGGAGGCTACCCTGTTGGATTGCGTACGAGCAAAGGACCAGTGCCTCCTGACAAAGGATAAGAGACCTTGTACCCCCCCTGTTTGTTCACTTAGAACAGTAGTTCTCAACCTTTTTTGTACCGTGACCCCTTTTACCATTGGTCAACTTGTGGTGACCCCCAATGATAAAATCAAATTCATCTCTCTTCCTTTATCGTTAATGCATTGTCGCTGTAATCATTTGTTTAATTATTAATATATTATAGGCCTTTGCAATATGTTTTTATTTATAAAATTTACTTATTTAAACCACAATAACAAGTAACAATATTTGATTTGAAAATTATGATGATTTTATAGTCAAATCACTAATATGAAATAAAATTATTTTTTCTACCTTTGTTGTCTGACCAATTTATTCTCTGATCATGCTGCTCCCGATCTGAGGCTTCTGCTTTCCTGTCTTCTCTTAGCTCTCTTTCTGTGGTCTATGGTCCATCTGACATTTCTTATCACTTCTTTCGTTTTCTTCACTTCTTTCCATCAGCCTATTTGCAGTCCCAGGAACCCTTCCTAGTATCAGTCCCTTTCCAGTCCTCACTCTCAGTATCTTCCAATGTCAACTTGCATTCCCATGACTGCCACTGGTGTCCAGTCCCTTCCAGTCCCCCTCCTTCCCCACTGACCAGTCCCTTTTAGTACAAATACCATGGCAGCCCCTCTCAGATCCACTCCCTTCCAGTTCCATTCTCCCATCCCCTCATATCAGCCCATTTGTAGCCTTAGCCCCCAGTTTTCTTCCAGGGCCAGCAGCTCTATCCTCCCCTCCACACAATCAGCCCATTCCCTGTTGAAACCCCCCAATCAGCTCGCTTCCAGTGCTAGTCCCCCCTCAACCCCATTACCAGTGCTAACCTCCCCTAATCAGCCCAATACCAGTCCTACCCCCCCCCCATCAGCTCATTACCAGTGCTAGCCTCCCCTAATCAGCTCATTTCCAGTGCTAGTCCCTCCTCAACCCCATTACCAGTGTTAGGCTCCCCTAATCAGCCCATTACCAGTCCTAGCCTCCTCTAATCAGCCCATTTCCAGTCCTAACCTCCCCGATCAGCTCATTTCCAATGCTAGCCCCCCATCAGTCCATTACCAGTCCTACCCCCTATCAGCACATTACCAGTCCCAACCCCCCCCTTGATCAGTCCATTCCCAGTCTTAGGCTTCCCTAATCAACCCATTACCAGTCCTAGTCCCCCATCTGCCCATTATAATCCTAACCTGCACTGTTTCTCCCCTCTGTCCAGCATTTATCCCGTCTGTCCAGTATGTCCCCGTCTCTTCCCTTTGTCCATGTCAGCCCTTTCCCTCCCTCCCTCCATCAGCTCTCCCCTCCCTCCCTCCATATCAGCCCCGTTGCAGGTTCCCTGCCCCCTCCTCCCCTCTCCCTGTCTGCCTGCTACTGCCCTGTTCTTCTGCAGCCGCGGCTCCCTGTCTCTTAGGGAACCGCGGCTGTGCCTGTGAAGCCGTTGCGGAGCCTTTCTGTCTCGACGGGCTCCGTGCAGCATGCCATTGTCCCGCCTCCAAAGGAAGTGGTAAACAACTTCCTTTGGAGGCAGGATAATGCTGCACGGAGCACATCGAGAGACAGAAAGGCTCCGCAACGGCTTCACAGGCACAGCCGCGGTTCCCTAAGAGACAGGGAGCCGCGGCTGCAGAAGATTGGAGTCTGTGAGTTTGTTGCTGTTGAGAAGCGGACTCGGCAGCGGCAGCAACTTGTGCAGTTTTTTTGTTTTTTTTTTAACAGCGGAGTGAGGCGACCCCCGCTGAATCCTGTGGCAACCCCCATGGGGGTCGCGACCCACAGGTTGAGAACCGGACTTAGAACATCACCACCTGGTTGTCTGTCTGGACCAGCACTGGCTGGTGACCTAGGCGGTGGCAGAAGACTCGCAGGGCTAAGTATATGGCTCGGAGCTCCAGGAGGTTGATCTGTTGGGTGCTCTCATCTGGTGACCAGTTGCCCTGGGTGCGGAGCACTCCGTAGTGTGCTCCCCAGCTGAACAGGGAGGTGTCCGTGGTGAGGACCCTTGAGAGGCTCAGGACCTGAAAAGGCATGCCCACCTTGAGATGCTGGAGAGACTGCCACCAGACTAGGAAGTCTGCCAGTTGGCAGGTTACAGAGACTCTGTCTCGGAGGCGGCCCGTGGCATGAGACCACTGGTCCCAGAGGCACCATGCCACCCTCATGTGGAGGCGAGTGTCTGGGGTGACATAGACCGTGGAGGCCATGTGCCCAAGGTGACGCAGAAGAAGCCGGGTGGGCACCGAAGGACGGTATTGTATGTTCCGTACCAGAGACCTGAGATGGTTGGCTCAGTCCCTGGGCAAGAAGGCCTTCGACTGGAGAGTATCAAGCTTTGCCCCAATGAACTCCAGACACTGTTGGGAGGAAGTGAGACTTGGGGTAGTTTGACAAACCCCAAGTGTTGCAGGACCTGGATGGTGCATGTGATGACCTGCTGCACCTCTGAGGCTGTGCCTCCCTTTATGAGCCAGTCGTCCAGGTAGGGGAAGACAATGACCCCTTAGAGGCTCGGTCTCCAGGATCATTTTGGATGTTGAGGGCCTGGTGGTTGGGCGATGAACCAGTCATGCTGGACAACAGCGCCCACTGCTGGTCAAAGAAGGCAGACAAACTGTGCTCTGAGGCCGCCATTCTGGATTCCAGACTAGAAGGCTCCGCAGCTCTCGGCGTGGGCACAGAGGGGCTCGGGCCTGATGCCGGCTCCCCCCAAAAGGGAATCCTTGACGAGGATGGTGTCTGGGGACCGAGGCCAGTCCGCGGTTGGATCTTTTTGGGGGACCTTTGCAGGCTGCCTCCTCTCTGAAGCCTCAGACGAGCATCTCAGACTGCGGGACTGGGCCCAGGGAGCACCTGGTCGGTTGGAACCATCCAAGGACGCTGCCTTCGAGGGTTTCTTCTTCTTCCTGGGTTCCCTCGAGGGAGACCCCTTTTCTAAGGGCCCCCGATGGTGCTCTGGTTCAGGAGGTTCCACCCGAGATGTTGGGGCCTCAGACGAGGCCCTGGCCTTCGAAGGCACTGGGATTTCGGGGAAAAAACCTATCGTGCTGCTGCTGGCAGCTCTTGAGGGCCTTACTGGACATCCTTTTACAGAGACCGCAGGCTGCCAAGTTGTGGTCTGGTCCAAGGCAGCGGAGACAGCAGTCGTGTGTGTCGGTCAAAGAGATCATTTTAGAGCACCGATCACACTTCTTAAAGCCACTGGTAGGCATAGGGGGAAAAAAGTACCCCTGCAAAGTCAAAGACTCTCCGGGCTGCCAGTTGGGAGAAAAAAGGCACAGAGACACCAGGAAAAGAAAACTACAAAAATAGACCCGAACTCGATGCCAAGACAATGAGGTCGGTGGCGGGAAGAGTACCAGTGTGATACCGGCTGCTCAACAGGCTCTTATGATAAGGGCATGGAACCAAACTAATTTTCCCTCCTCCTATGGCTACCGAAAAGACAGTAGTCTAGTGGAGCACGTCCTGCTCAGGTGAGAGAGTCACCCGCAAAGTGGTCTATCACGAGCATTTTTTATCAATCTTTTCCTCTCAATTCTTCATTTTCTTCAGAGGAGAAAATCCATCCACCATTTGCTGGAGACAAAGAAATACTGAAGGGACCTCTGGTGACTGAGGCAAATAGAGGCATGGGAGTCATTGAAACCTGGGTTTTTCATTGTTTCTTTGTCTCCACCAATTTGCTGGTAGGGGAACACAACCCACTTGTCTGGACTTGTCTAGCAGGGTGAAATGGCAATACCTATTATGTTCACATTCATTTAATGCCATACATTCTAACTCTTTGATCTTATTTCTTAGACTTCTGCCTTTCACCTAAAGACAATTTAAATTATGTTTTGTTTTTATATTCGCAACTGGCCTGGAAGTTGATGGAATAATTTGGAATCATTTATTTCTCTTTTCAAATGAAGGTACTTATATCAACTCATGCTAAGGAAGTCCGCTCTTCTCCGCTCCCGGAAGGATTATGACCTCCCCTGAATCCCCGTCTTTTCAACCCCCCCCCCTTCCTTATGGCCCATACCCTCACAGTAGATTCTACTTCTTACTTCTTGAGAGCGCATGCTTCAAGCCAAAACCACAGAATAACCAAGGGAGGGATGCGGGACTAGACTGGAGTTCCTCAAGGAACAACAATTAGCAGATAAGTCTAATTACACTTTCCTTATCTTCCCTCCAGTCTAGTCCAAAACCTCTGGGGGTGTAATGCAATGCAATGTGTGCCTTTGAGTCAGTCCTGACTCCTGGCGACCCATAGAGCAGTGAAAATACTTTCTTAACGGGAGGGACCTGCCAGGCCAGCCTGAAGCACCGCTGAGCCAAACATAGTATCCCTTTCCACCTGCACATCCAGACGGTAATGTTTTACAAACGAATTCAAAGATGACCAAGTAGCCGCCTTACAGATCTCAATAGCCAGCACTAGATTATACTCTGCCCATGATGCTGCCTGTGCTCTAGCCGAATGAGCTCTACTGCCGTCTGGCACTGCCTTTCCTTTCAGGATGTAAGCTGATGCTATAGCCTCCTTTAGCCACCTTGCAATGGAAGCTTTACTAGCTGCTTCTCCCTTCCTTGCTCCTCTAAAGACAAAAGTATATCCGTCTTTCTGAAACTCACTGTCCTCCGAAGATACTTCTTTAACGCTCGACGAATGTCTAAAGACTGCAAGGACCCCGAGTTTGCCTTTCCACTGGGCTCCTCAAAAACTGGAAGAGAAACTACCTGATTCACATGAAAAGCTGAAACTACTTTTGGCAAGAAAGATGGAACTGACCTCAAGACCACCTTTTTCTCATAAAAGGACAAAAAGGGCTTCCGCCAAGACAGCGCCTGCAGCTCCGAGATTCTATGAGCTGAACATATCACCACCAGAAATACTACCTTGAGTGTCAGATCTTTAATCGACGCCTCAGACAAAGACTCGCGAACTAACGCGTCCAACACCTGCGCAAGATCCCGCTGAGAAGACCTACATGGAGGCCTCAAAAGAAATACTGCCCTTAAAAAACGCTTGATATCTGGATGCGTTCCTAGCGTCTCGCCTCTTATCTTTCCTCTATAACATGCCAGAGCCGCCACCTGTACTCTCAAGGAGGCAGCCGCCAATCGTTTGTCAAATCCATCTTGCGAGAATGCCAACACATGCAAAACTGAAGCACTCAATGCCTGTACCATCCTGTCCGTACACCATGCCTCAAACACTCGCTAGATCCGAACATACGCCAACGTAGACCTTCTCCTAGCCTTCAACATGGTAGAAATAACTGCCAAGGAGTATCCTCTGGCTCTCAGCCTCACCCTTTCAAGAACCAAGCCGTAAGCAAGAATCGATCTACCTGAGTATGGGCCCCTGGAACAACAGATCTTTCCGACCCAGTAGACGCCACGGCCGTTCCACCAAAAGTCTGATTAGATCCGCGTACCATGGCCTTCTTGGCCAATCCGGTGCTATCAGAATTACCTGTCCCTTGTGAACCTCTATTTTCTGAAGCACCTGACCTATTAAGACCCGGGGGGGGGGGGGGGGGAAACGTAAAGGAGCTGTTGCTCTGGCCACTTTTGAATGAGAGCATCGAGACCCTCTGACATTTTCCTTCCTCCTGCTGAAGAATCTGTTGGCCTTTGCCGACTCAAATGTTGCCATTAGATCCATCACCGGCTCCCCCCAGTGGTTTACTATCATCTCGAAGACTTCTGGATGGAGAACCCATTCTGCCGGGTCCACTCTGACTCGACTCAGAAAATCGGCCGTCACATTGTCCACTCCTGTCACATGTGCTGCCAACAGCACCACCAGATGTGTTTTGGCCCACTCTAACAGCTGTTCGGCCTCGGACTCCAGTGGCACACTGCTGGTGCTGCCCTGCCGATTGATGTAGGCCACTGCGGTCGCATTGTCGGAGAATACGCGCACCGCCTTTCTCCTTAGATAACATTGAAAGGCCCTCAGCGCCAGAGCGACCGCCCTCAATTCCAATCTGTTGATGGACCATGTCTTCTCCACGTCAGTCTACTGTCCTTGAGCAAAATTTCCGTCGACGTGCGCGCCCCAACCCCAGAGACTGGCATCCGTCGTTAGGGGTATCCAGGTGGGAGCCTCCAGAGGCATTTCCTCTTCCAGCACCCCCGACCTCAACCACCATTGCAGCGCTTGCCTCGTCTCCAGCCGAAAAGGTAGTCTTTGAGACAAGGAGTCGTTCTGGTGCGACCATCTTCTGAGCAACGCCCTCTGCAGCGGCTGCATATGAGCCCGTGCCCACGGCACCAACTCGAGTGTCGCTGCCATTGTACCTAGCAACTGCAGATAAAGAGTAGTTACTCACCTGTAACAGGTGTTCTCCAGGAGCAGCAGGATCAGTCCTCACTTATGGGTGTCATCGACGCCGATGAAGCCCCAGCGGAGCATTTCCCCAGCTTTCCATGAAAGCCTTTGGGAATGCTGGCACGCATGCACGGTTCCCTTCCCGCCTAAAGGTGCCATCTTACCTCAGTCAAATGACATAGCTAAGAACAGCACACAAAAATGTAAAAATTAAACTATGTACAACTGCAACTCCAAGGGGAGGAGGGAGGGTAGTGAGGACTGATTCCTGCTGCTCCTGGAGAACACCTGTTACAGGTGAGTAACTACTCTTTCTCCAGGACCAAGCAGGAAGTCAGTCCTCACTTATGGGTGACTCCCCAGCTCTGGGCTACCAGGAACCCAGGCTGAACAAGAGAACTCCCTCTAGTCTCAGCAACACTGAAAAAGCTTTTCAAGAACACAACCTCCACAGGTAGCCCAACCAGAGGGCAGGAGTTGCCTAGACCTCAAAGAGATTCCTGAGTACTGCTTGGCCAAAAGCACTGTCCCTACGGGACTCCCTCTCCAGACAGTAGTGGGCTGCAAAAGTCTGGCTTGCAGACCAAGTAGCAGCCCTGCAGATGTCTTGCAATGGAACAGAGCGGAGATGAGCCACTGATGCAGCCATTGCCCTCACACGGTGGGCCGTGACCCTACCCTGCAAAGGAAGGTCAGCCGCCTTGTAAGCCCAGGTGATACAGTCAGCCACCCAGATGGACAAGGTACGCTTGGACACAGGTCTCCCCAAGTTATTGGGGTCAAAAGAAAGGAAGAGCTGAGAAGCCTTCCTGTGACCTTGCGTACGTTCAAGGTAGAAGGATAAGGCTCTCCTACAGTCCAAGGTATGGAGAACTGTCTCAGCCTGACTTGCATGAGGCCTAGGGAAGAAAGTAGGAAGAACCACCTCCTGGTTGAGGTGGAAAGAGGAGACAACCTTAGGAAGGAACTTAGGGTGAATCCTGAGGACTACCCTGTTTTTATAGAACCTGGTGTAAGGTCGATCACAGACCAAGGCCTGAAGCTCACTCACTCTCCTAGCCGAAGTAAGGGCGATCAGAAAGAGAGTCTTCCAGGAGAGGAAGCGTAGAGGGCAAGTAGCCATTGGCTCAAAAGGTGGTCGAGTCAGCTGCTGCAAGACCACATTCAGTTCCTACTCAGGAGCAGGAGGACGTATGGGAGGTTTGAGCAGTAACAAACCTCTGAAAAACCTGGACACCAAAGGGTGCACAGACAAGGAATGGCCCTCTACTAAGGAGTGGTGAGCTGCCAAAGCAGAGAGGTGGACCCGAACAGAGTTGGACTTGAGACCTTGATTGGACAAGTGCAGCAGGTACTGAAGTACTACAGACACAGCACAGGAGAAAGGATCCTCTGCACGTAACTGACACCACACAGAAAACCTCTTCCACTTGAGAGCATAGGTTTTCCTAGAAGAACCTCCTCAACTTCTTTAGGCAGGCCCCAGGGAGCCAATACTACCCTTGCAGCCTCCACGCCATCAGATGGAGGGATTTGAGATTGGGATGCAGTAGAGAGCCCTGATTCTGAGAGAGAAGGTCGGGCTGCAATCCCAGAGGCAGAGGGAGATCCACCGCCAGTTGAAGCAGGAGGGGGAACCAAGGCTGCCTGGGCCACCTGGGAGCCACCAGGAGGACTGAGGCCCTGTCTTGGAGAATTTTGAACAGTGTCCGGGCCACCAGGGGGGTGGGAGGAAATGCATTCCAGGGAATCAGAAAAGCATCTGCTGCTACTCTCAGAGGATGCGGTTGCCTGGAGCAGAACCTTGGCAGCTGATTGTTCAGTGGACTGGCAAACAGGTCTATGGAGGGAAGCCCCCATTTCAAGAAAATCCTTTGAACCACTAAAGGATGCAGCTGCCACTCGTGTGGTTGCAGAATCCTGCTCAATCTGTCGGCCAGGCAATTCTCTTGGCCTGGAAGATAGACTGTTTTGAGGAGCATCTTGTGCTTCAGGGCAAAGGAACAGAGGTCCTGGGCCTCCTGGCAAAGGGGCTGGGAACCAGTCCCGCCCTGTTTGTTTACATAGAACATGGCTACCTGATTGTCTGTCTGGATCAAGCCAGACTGTTGAGCCAGGGAAGCAGTAAAGGCCTTGAGGGCCAAGCGGATAGCTCTGAGCTCCAGGAGATTGATCTGCTGGGACGCCTCCCAAGGAGACCACAGACCCTGGGTGCACTTGTCTAGGCAGTGTGCTCCCCAACCCAACAGAGAGGCATCGGTGGTTAGGACCACTGTATGAGGTGGGATCTGAAAAGGCACCCCCACCAGCAGATTGGGGGGGTGTAACCACCAGCTGAGGGAGGTCAGAAAATGGTGGGACGCTCTGATCCTGTCTCTGAGGCTGCCTGAGGCCTGTGACCACTGAGTCCGAAGGCACCACTGGGCAGGCCTCATATTGAGCCTGGCATTGGGGGTCACCTGAACTGTGGACGTCATGTGGCCCAGAAGCCTGAGACAGAGTCTGGCGGAGACCAGGGACCTGTGCAGAAACTTGCTTGCAAGGTCCATGAGCCTTTGTGCGCGGTCCACTGGTAAGAATGCTCTTGCCAGCTGAGAATCCAACCTTGCCCCTATGAATTCCAAGTTCTGGGAGGGGAGCAAAGTGGACTTTGCGAAGTTGATGACAAAGCCCATCTTTTGGAGCAGGTCTATGGTTCTGTTGATGGCCTGCTGGACCTCGAGAAACGTCTGGCCTCTGATGAGCCAGTCGTCCAGGTAGGGAAAGACAAAGATGCCCTGATTTCTCAGGAAGGCTGCAACCACTGCCAGGCACTTGGTGAAGACTCTGGGAGCGGAAGTCAGCCCAAAAGGCAGTACCCTGTACTGATAGTGGTTTCCTCCCACAATGAACCTGAGGTACTTTCTGTGGTCTGGATGAATGAGGATGTGAGTGTAAGCATCTTTTAGATCTAAAGAGCATAGCCAATCTCCCTGCTGGACGTAGGGCAGAAGAGTTCCAAGAGTAACCATCTTGAACTTTTCCTTCACAAGAAACTTGTTTAGGTTTCTGAGATCCAAAATGGGTCGAAGACCACCGGTTCTCTTTGGCACCAGGAAATACCTGGAGTAAAAACCGTGACCTTGGAAGTGGGGAGGCACAGGCTCCACCGCCTTGTCCAGCAACAGACCCTGAGCTCCTGGAGGAGAAGGGCTGTATGCAGGGGAGGCCTGGAAGGCTCCCCTGGAAAGTGTGGCGGAGGTAGCTGGTGAAAAAGCAGGGCATAGCCTCGATGGACTATGTCCAGCACCCAACTGTCCTGAGTTATCAGGGGCCACTGATGGGCGAACGGCTAGGTGGCCTCCTGTGCAGGGCTGGGTCTGCAAGGGAGGTTTGGCTGTACTCAAGGAGTCAAAAACCCCCACCCTGCTGAGTGGGAGCAGGGGCCGGAGGCTTGGGGGCAGACTGCCTAAGGGGCCCATTACCCCGGCCCTTGGCTTGCTGACCCTGTGGGGCAGGTTGGGCAGCCTGATAATGTGGGTACTGTTTGTAGGCAGTGCCCTTCCTCGGGTAAAAGGGATTTTTACCCGGGCCCTTCTTTTTATGTGAAGGGGCAGAGGTCTTCCTGGACAGCCTTGTCCTGGTGAGGTGCTCAGTCTCGAGCTGTGCGGCCTTCTCGGCCACAGGCTTGCCATAAAGGTTTTCACCTCGGCAAGGGACATCGACCAACTTGTCCTGAACCCATGGCTCGAGGTCCGATGACTGCAGCCACGCCTGGCGTCGAGCCGCGATGCCGGCAGCTGCTACTCGGGCCGAAGCCTCGAAGCCATCGTAGGTGGCGCGGGACATGAACTTAGAGCATTCCCATATCCTCGAAGACAAGGACTTAAAACTCTGCAAGGGTTCCCCGGAGAGACCAGCAGAGAACCCGGCCAACTCTTTGGCCAGGTCTCGTAAATACATGCCCATGTACAGCTGGTAAGTCTGGACACGGCAAGCAAGCTGACTCCATCAAGGCTGCGGGCTTCCCTACCGGGAGGCACCGCAGAGTGCATCTTCTGACTTTTCAGACGATGCATGGCTGATTCCACAACCATAGAATGGTGCGGCAGCTGTGCTTTCTGGAAGCCAGGACTCTTGCGGAGTCGATAAATGGAATCGACTCGCTTGCTCAAAACTGGCGCCGTGGCCAGTGCCTCCCACGTCCGGAAGAGGAGCCGCTCCAGCATCGGAGGAACCGGGACAGTAAAGGCCTCCTTTGGAGGAGAGTCGTACTGCAGAGCATCGAGCTCCTCGGCTCGAGGCTCTTCCTCAGGGTCAGCCGGAATAGCCAGGGAAGCGGCCATATCCCGGATAAACTCAGAGAACCTAGTATCCTCTGGAGGGGATCTACTCCGGGGTTCAGACTCAGGTGAGTCCGAAGGGACACACCGAGTCTTAAAGGTGTCAGGAGACTCCTCATCTTCGGTTTCCCATGCAGACTCGTCCGAAGTCGAGTCGGGGTCCGACGCCGCGGGGTCTCTGGGCACCAGCCCCGACGCCGGAGGCACCGGCATTGAGACCCTCGGTCCCGAACGGGAGGTTGAGGGAGACCTCGACTGAGGACGACCTCGAGCCGCAAGGGACTCGAGTATCGGCTCGGTCTCCGGGGTCGACTTGGAAGTCGATGTCCCGGTGGTCGGGGCCGATGCGCCAGACAGGCTGGCCATCAATGCCCGCTGCCGATCCATGAAGGCAGACATTCTGCTGTCCAAGGCTGTCAACCTGAGACTCAGCTTGGGTGACGCAGCAGCCCCCGACTCGGGCCCCGGTGGCGCCGGGCCCGACGTTGGTACTCGGGGAGGCGAGTCCTCGAGGACAACAGGACTTACGTGTCCAGCAGACTCCAGTTCTATACGAGGAACTTTGGTTGGCTTCTCCTGGTCCACGGGCCCGGGACGACGGTCGGGGGTCTTAGACCTGGACCTCGAGGGTCCAGGGACCTCTACCAATGCTGCCCTCGCGAGCCGCTTCTTCCTCTTACGTTCCCTCTCGGGGGACCCCCTGTCCGAGGAGCTCCGACGCCTCTCGGGATCGGAATCCCGAGGTGTCGAAGCCTCAGACGAGGTCCGGGCACGAGCAGAGGCCGAGTCGGAGAAAAGCCTTTCACTTTGCTGCTGACGACTTCGGAGGGCCTTAGAAGACATTTTTCCACATGGCCCGCACGTTTTAGAATCGTGGTCCGGGCCTAGGCACTGAAGGCAGCAGTCGTGTGTGTCGGTGAGAGACATAATCTTTTTACACCGATCACACTTTTTAAAACCACTGGAAGACATGGGGAAAAAAAGGATCCCCGCGAGGTCAAAAGACCGGTCTTCCAGGGAAAAGAAAAAAGGGTTTAGGCGCGAACGCCTAGCCACTAAGGGCAAAAACCGAAAAATAAAAAGGGGGTTCGATACCGGTGTACCGATCCCGGCGGGAGGGGAACCGACGTCGAATCCGAAGAAAAGAAGCGAAACAACGCTAGAAAAAAATCTTCTTTTAACCGGGAAAAGAGGACACACATCCGATGGGCTTCACGGAAAAAAAGAGACTGAGGTAAGATGGCACCTTTAGGCGGGAAGGGAACCGCGCATGCGTGCCAGCATTCCCAAAGGCTTTCATGGAAAGCTGGGGAAATGCTCTGCTGGGGCTTCATCGGCGTCGATGACACCCATAAGTGAGGACTGACTTCCTGCTTGGTCCTGGAGAATGCCACGCCATGGGAATCTTTCTGTTTAGAAAGTCGAGGACTAGCTTCCTCAAACCTTGTGCCCACATCTGCAGTAGAAACACTTTTCCTATCTTTGTATCGAAACGTGCCCCCAGATACTCCAGGCTCTGCGAAGGCGCCAATCTGCTCTTTGACCTGTTGATCACCCAGCCTAGGCTCTGAAGAAACTCCACCACTCTGGCTGTCGCCGACTCGCTCTCTCTTTGGGACCTTGCTCGAATTAATCAATCATCCAGATAAGGATGCACTAGTATCCCTTCTTTCCTTAATGCCGCTGCCACGACCACCATGACCTTGGTGAATGTCTGTATAGCCGTTGCCAACCCGAACGGTAACACTCAGAACTGAAAGTGCACCATAGGAACTGCAAATCTGAGGAACCTCTGATGCTCCTGTCAAATCAGAATGTGAAGATAAGCTTCTGACTAATCCAGAGAAGTAAGGAACTCCCCTGCCCTCATGGTCACAATCACTGATTGCAGGGTTTCCATACAAAAATGCAACACTCTTAGACAGCGATTTACATTTTTGAGATCCAATATTGGGCGAAAGGATCCCTCTTTCTTTGGCACCACGAAATAGGTGGAGTATCGACCGTATCCGCACTGGTCTCTTGGCACTTGCACCACCGTGTTGAGGTTCAATAGTCTTTCCAATGTCTCTTGTACCGCCTTGACCTTCAGAGGCGCCTTGCATGGAGATTGAACGTAAGCATCGACCACCGGGTGTTGAAACTCGAGAGCATAGCCTTCTCAAATGACTTCCAACACCCACTGGTCAGAAGTAATTTGGACCCAAGCAGGATAAAACTCCCTTAACTGCCCTCCTACGGCTACTAACCCCACTTGGGCCCTCCTGGCTTCATTGTGGTTTTCTAAGGTTTGAGGAAGAGGGAGCAGTGAATCCTCTGCTTGCCCCTCTAAACCCTTGAAACCCCTGATTTCAATAGGAGAAATGTCCCCTTTGAAACTGTCCAAACTGTACTGGGCGGAAACGGCAAAATTCTCTCTGCTGATTCTTGTTCGCCGGAGACGGCCGCCCCTGCTTTTATTGTCCTCTGGGAGTCTTCCACCCTTAGACCCTCCTAAAATCCTTTACCAACTTACCCAAATCCTCACCAAAAAGCAGCTTACCCCTAAAAGGTAGCTTGCCTAACGTAGACTTAGAGGAACCATCTGCCGCCCAATTACGCAGCCAAAGATACCGCCTAGCTGCTATCACTGACGCCATACTTTTAGACAGGCTCCTAATGAGGTCATAATGAATGTCAGCTAGGTAAGCCATCCCAGATTCTAACCTGGATGCTTCCCCTTCTCTCTCCTCCAGCTGGTCTCCTTGAATATGCTGAGCCCAGCGAAGACAGGCTCTAGCTACCCAGGCCCCACAAATAGATGCCTGAACGGAGAGCGCACTGATGTCGAATACTTGTTTCAAAAAGGTATCTAGTTTCCTATCTTGAGTATCCTTGAGAGCAGCACTACCTTGCAGCGGTCTCGGCAGTGACCAAGAAGACTACCATCCCGGTGGATCTACCTTCGGTGACTTAAACAACTCTCGATCTTGATCAACTAACGGGTAAAGGCGAGCCATTATTCTGGAGCCCTTAAGCCCTGCCTCGGGCATGTCCCATTCTTCCTGAATCATTTGCCGTACCACTCTGTGTACTGGGAAAGCTCTCTGTGTTTTACAAACCGCTTGTAACAAGGGATCCTCCAAAGATGCATCCTCCGCAGGCCCTGCAGAAGGCATATTTAACACTTTCAGTGTTTCCGCTATGAAAGCCGGCAACTCGTCCCGTCGGAAAACCCGGATCACCCTTGCCTGATCCTTGTGTTCCGCCAACTCTCCTTCCTCTAACTCATCCTCCAACTCCAGGTCCTGCTCTCCGTCCTCTGAGAGAGGACCCTCCGAAGACCCTGACTGCTCATGCTTACTCTTTCCCTTTCTAGACTGTTTTGCAGGAACTTCAATAACCCCTAAGCTTAGAGGGGTTCCGGGACGCTTTACGCCTATCTCCACTTCTGATGTAGTCTCTGGTCCCTTCTTACTGCCACTGAAGGCTTGAAGTAGATTCACAAACTCCTGAGAAAAAAATCACTGCCAGCCGTTCTGGCAATGCTGGCTGAGAAGGCGGTACATCCGGAGCCCAGGAAAGCCCCGCCACCGGCTCCAGTAAGGGTACTGAAGGAGAGACAAGTTCTAGGATAAGTCCCGAAGCTCTCTTCTGGCTCTCCCCACCAAGTTCTAAAACCTACTCCAAGGAAGAGGCTTCATGGACGCAGCCTTTACAAACTCCTGTTTCTGATACCGGACCCTTCCTAGTACCGCACACTAAACATTGCGGCCTAGAAGGCATCTCTTACCCACTTCACTTGATCACCTCTGTGGCACCCCTTAAACCTCAATATATAAAAGAGACTATCCACTGTGGTCCACCACACTAAAATCTATACAATATATACACACAAACACACTTCTATCTTCCTAAAGCCAAATATCAGCGATCTGCTCCCAACTATGCAACACAGTGCTGCTATAGACAAAATAAATCCTCCTTTGACAACACTACCAAGCTGTGAACTGACCAAACTAAGTAGAACGCAAAGGCCCCGACCAACACTAAAGTAACTGCAGGCCCGACGCTCTAACCGTCTTTCCCGTGCTTCTGACACGTGGCTGTGGCTCTCACTAAAAACGCTGCACTCATGCTGGCTGCCCCTGACTACCAAATACCCTAATATACACCGCTTACCTGATCCCAACGGTCTGCGGATGTCCCGAGTGATTCTCCCCGCGCTCAGTCGGAAAGCGGCTTCTGCGACGGGAGAGAATCTGACACTGAGGAGACGGTACTTCGGCGTTCAGGCCCTCAGACTCATACTCCTCTCCTTCCGCTGCCAGTTCCTCACCTAAACAGTGGGTTCGGGAACCGGAGCACGGCCCTTTAATCCTTCGTTGGATTCCTTCCTCCCCTGCCCCCGCATTGAAAAAAAGAGGGAGGGAGACAAGAAGGGGGCCCCAACACAGCTGTTTCTTTTTTTTTTAACCCTTGAACTTCCAAATTGACAATTTAGCCTATACACTTCCTAATCCACTTTCCTTAAATGTTTCTCCAGTGAGCCTCGAATCCCAGGCTCACCACCCTCCAGCTGCTATGGAGACTGAGATTAATGGACAGAGGCGGTCTCAGGGGTATTTGTACCAGTGTCAGACAAATGATGTTTCTCAGTCTCCATAGCTGCTGGAGGAGGTGCTTAACCCAGAGGTATGGGACTAGACTGGAGGGACAAGAAGGAAGTTTCTCGAGCAATAAAGATTATCCAGGGTTGGTGGATGAATAATCTGCTTTATGGATAGGGTTACCAGCTAGCTCCACATTTGCCTAGCAGGGTTGATGCAATCCTGGGTTTATCCATTGCAAGCAGGGTTTTGATTTCCTTAAGAGAAACAAGACTTCCAAGTCCTGCTCTCTGTGCACCAGTGCAAACACAAGAATGGATCAACTTTGTTGGATGAATGTGGAGTCAGTTGGTAGTTCTACATGTGCAGTCCCAATATTCCACTCCTTCCATATAAAGAAAATGGCCATTTGCCCTATAACTGCCAGCAAAGAGCAGCAGGAATGGCAGGCCTTAGATTCTAGAAAAACATAAACAAGCATAGCTTTCTGTCACCAGCTTCCTGGTGGTGTTTTTTTTTTTTGGTAAAATGAAGCAGCCTGTAATTCTGTTTCCCAGCCGAATTTTCTCATGCAGTGCAGCTTCCCACTCCCGTCCCCACCCCATCTTACCTCACTTGAGGCAGGGCATCAAGGAAGAGGTATAGTTCATCTGAGGTTGGCCTTTGCAGATCACTTCTCATGGAGTGAAATCATCTCAGGGGAGATCTGAGTGCACAAAATCTGCTCTTACCTCAGAGCTCTTCCTATGTGACTAAGAGCCTGAACTCACAAAGAGGACTGAAGGTTGTGGTCTGCAAATTTCAGCCTGCTGAGGAAGGATTCTGGCTTCTTTTCTTAGTAATTTAGAGATTAAAGGAAAGCCTCTGTTTTCAGTCAAAGTCCACAGGAGTGAGAACAGAGATTTCAGCAAACCAGACGAAATGGGAGGCGGAGATTAACTTTTAACTCTTTATTCTACTTTCAGCTCTTGGCAGCAAGATCCAGTTAAATTGGAATTACTACTGGAACAAATACATGTGAGGAAGACTGTTTCTTCTGTTTCTGCACATCTACTTTCAGAGCGGAATTATTTGAAATGCCCAACTCTTGCATACAGAAGCACAGAACATGACAGCAGAAGACGACCATATGATCTAACCAATCATCCTGTTCAAACCATTACTCAGTTCTATAGTCCCTTCCTCTCCCCTCAGCAATCTTCTGTGCTTGTCCCACACTTTAATGAAATCAGATACTATCCTGGTCTTCACCACCGCCACAATAGCAACCTGTTCCATACATCTGTTACTTTTACCGTAAAGAAATACTTCTTTAACAGTGTAAGACACCTGCAAGGGAAAGGCAGTCCCCCTGCATCACCTCTCATATTACATGAGACAGAAAAGCAGTACTGTAGATATGCATGTGGTCTTGGGGTTGCTGTATAAGGGACATTTGTCCACTGAAAATCACATTTCATTAATGCTTCCTACCAAAGTCACACAGACACCTTCAAGTCTACTGCCTAGGTAAGGAAACATGCTGTTCAAATATAATCAAGCAGAGTAGCAATTAAACATACTTCTCTGCAGCACACACTCTTCAGCAGCATTCCTGTACTTCCTTGAGTGCACTGCAGCAGAAATGCCAAGGGTGAAGTATCCCAAAGAGTAACATTTTTCAGACTGCACATCCAGGCTATAAATCTAGAAAGATGTGTGTAATTTTGCTTTGCCAGTGACACCCCCTCCCCCGGCATTAACTATCTGCTTTTCTTTGGAGTCTCCAAAAGGATACAGAGGTGATATGGGTAAACTCTCTGTCCTGAAAATTGCTCTTCAATCAGTGGTAAAAGTATATGCATAGGTTTCATTAGCAGTGTAACTGAAGTCTCAGGGAAACAGGATAAGGCAAGGAAATCAGAGTAGCAGGAAGGTGTGTTCACGTGTCTTCCTACTGGTTGGCCCACTTGGCTTTTCTTTTAAGCTTTACTCTCAGAAAAGCAGTGATTAGGATTAGTGCACTGAGGGTCTAATGAGCAGTTCAGAGAGTGAGATAGACTTCAAATGTGGAACCTTGCCACTCCTGTCCATCTGCGGCTCTGTTTTAACCCTTTGTTCTCCCTGACTAAATCAGGGGAAAAATCAGATAGAAGAGGGGAAGGATAGTTAGCTACCTCAGGCTTTAGAGAGTCCCTTAAAGAACTACTCACAGATTAGAGTGTTGCTGGTCTGACTGCACAGGATGACCTGGAGTGAAGGGGAGGGGGCATGGACGACTTTACTGTGGTGTGTGCCCAGCTCTTACATGCAGAAACAGATTTCAGTTCTTCAGAAGTGAAAGGTTCTTTTGTGTAGGCAACTAAAAGGATCCTTAGAAATGGGTTTAAAGGATTTGAAAAGGATTTAAAAAATATTGTAGCAACTGTAGGGCAGGCTTAAGGGGACAGGAAAGAACATATTTTGCAAGTCCATCATCTCCCAAAACTGATAAATGGGAGCAAGTAAAATTAATTGTTAGAGACCAAACAATGCAATTACTCCATGCTTTCTTATTTCAGTGCGACCTTTGGAAAAGGCAGGGACTACAAGAGCTGTGAATTCCACCACAGCCAATGATCCTGCACCTTTCATTACGGTACTTCTTGCTTAGGGACCACAGAAGCTGAGAGTTTCCCCAATATGCATATTTACAGTGCTTCATGCAAACAAGTTTTAGAATTACTAGAGCTGAAAAATGCACCATTCTCCCTGGAAGTTGTAGAAAATAAAAAAAGGGGGAGGGGTCCCCAAAGGGTTTACAATCTAAGTTTGTACCTGAGGCAATGGAGGTGCAGCAGTGGGATTCAAACCAGGCTTCCCCGGTTCTTAGCCTACTGCTCTAACCATTATGTATCATAAAAAATGTAAACAGTACTAAAAAGCTCACACCCATATTACTGAAATTAATATGGTAATATAGTGGGCATTTTTCAGTAGATTCAAAAAAACAAAACCTATATCCACCACAAAACATTTTAACCCATTCTTTTAACTCAGACAAATTCTATAACTGGAGAAGTCTTGTCATTGTGTAAATTCTTATTTTATTGGCAGCTGTTTGCAAGAAGCAGACACTATAAAGTCCTTGAGAGCTTCAGCTACCAAAGCAGGCAGCTCAGATAATCCATCCATAAGCAGGGGAGGGAGAGGTTTCTCTGGGCCAAGCACACTGATGCTTGGTTCTACTGTCTTCATCCATTCTAGGGAAAAGAATGTTTCTCTGTGCCCATGCTATTGATGCTCAGTGACTCCAGGCATCGCATAAACTCTGTCCACCATCACTTTTCGAGGGAAGAAGAGAGAGATGCAAGCAGAAGCAGAAGTACAATTATGAAGATAGTAAATACCTACTTCTTTGAGGTTTCTTTTACTATCTTATGCCTTGGCTCTTCCAGCTCAAATCTTTTATCAATTTTAACTATGTTTACTGAAACCTGCCGTCTGTGAATCTTGATTAGGGTTTAAATTCCAAGGAGATGTATTCATCTTTTATGTGTATCAGCAGAGCACCAAGTACATCTAGTAGAACTACAGAAATAAGCAGCAGTAGTAGTGGGAACAGAAAGGAGAGAAAGATATGAAAAAGTTCATCCTAGCAGTGACTAAATGATATTCCCTAATGCATATGGAAGGATTTCCAGTATACAGCCGTATTCCTGGGGGACACCAGGTTGTGACAGGAGAAGACTAGCGCCTACATTGGCTGCAGTGGGTTGGTGCATTGGTGCAACAGAAACAGGGAATTGAGTTAATTCATGACGTAGAGGGCTGCAGGTGACCTTTGTACACATACTCAAGGGCTGTGGCTATGGTGCGCATGTCCAGCTCGATGCTTCTCGCCCAGTTCTCCACATCGCCAATTTCCTACAAGTGAGAATACACTTGGCTATATTACTCCACCCAGAAACACAAAGTCAACAAATTGTAGACACTGTCTTTTTACTCCACTAATGTAATACTGTATATCTTTGACCAGCTTACACGAACCTGATGAAAGGATTATACTTAGGGAAAGTTATTCATAATATACTAAGTCCAATATAAATATAAAAAAATCACCTACCAGAGAGAAATGGACAGAAAACAGTCAGAACACCTGAAGTGGTCTAAAATCCCAAAAATGACAAGAGGGAACAGCTAACCTAGTTATAATCACACACCGTTTTTTTCCATTTGGGAAAGGACAATTATTCAGGCACACTGCATTTCTTTTGATTACCAGCAGGTGGCACCCTAGTCATTTCCATAAGTATGGCTCCAGGGACTGGCCCCAGCACGATGTCTTGTTTTACAGTGCAGCAGTATCATTTCTAGACAGACACATTGAAGAGGGCAAAAGGGGCACAAAGTCAAATCTACATTTGTTCCACCCATATGGCACAGCCCACTGCCTTTCCAGCAGGCAGCACAGCTGACAGCCCTGCTGTAGCAAATTACTTTGGAGCTCAGGACAATCTGTGAATCTGCTGGTCTCCATCAACATCCCCTTTTTGTCTCTCTCCTTCCAGCCCTGCATCTCCCAAGGCTTAAGGGTGCTAGTTTTCTTTTCCCACAGATGATGAGCTGGACCACTCATTCCCTTTCTTTCCTACCCTAAGTGGTGCCATACTGGGTCTAACAAAAGATCCATTAAGTCCAGTATCTTGTTTCCAGCAGTGGCCAATTCAGGCCACAAGTGCCTGGCTAAATTCCACACTGCTTACCTCCTGGAATAAGCAGTGGCTTTCTCAAGGCCTCTCTTAAAAAACAGTCTATTGACTTTTTCTCCAGGAATTTTTCCAAACCTTTAACATCTAGCTAAGCTAACTGCTTTTATCACATCCTCCAGCAACAAGTTGCAACACTTAATTATGCATTGTGAAGAAAGCATAGTTACTCACCTTAACAGGTGATCTCTAGGAACAGCAGTAATTTAGTCTTCACATATGGGTGACATCGGTACCAATGGAGCCCACGCAGAAACGCTCCTCAGCATCCAATAGGAAAGCTTTTGGGAGCTTCCCACTGTGCCTGCGTAGCTGCCTTCCCACCTTCCCAGCTCTCCCATCTCAGTTGAGTTTGTAGCTGAGAGAAAAGGAGAATAAAGAAAACCCTACAACTCCTAGGGGAGGAGGGTGGGCTGTGAAGATTAAATTCCTGCTGTTCCTGGAGATCATCTGTTACAGGTGAGTAACTACGCTATCTCCAGGAACAAGCAGGAATGTAGTATTCACATATGGGACTCCCAGATGCCAGAGGAATGACCTCAGAACCGGTGAAGGTTTCCATCAGGGCAGGTATCTAGAGGCCATGGATCCTCCATAGATGTCTGGTATCGTTAAAGTCCGGGATGGAGGGTAGGAGTTGCCCCTAAGTCTGAAAGAAGTGCTGTAGAACAGCCTGACCAAACATGGCATCCTGGCAGGAGTTCTGTCTAAACAGTAATGAGCAGCAAAGGTATGAACAGAAGACCATGTTGCTGCCTTGCAGATCTCATCAATAGCCACTGAGTGCAGATTTGCCATCGAGGTGGCCATGGCACCGAACTTTGAGCTGTGATGTGTCCCACCAATGAGAGTCCTGCTCTATCATAAGCAAATGAAATGCAATCTGCTATCCATTTGGAGAGGGTACACATTTGGATACTGGCAGACCCAGGTGACTAGGATCAAAGGAGATAAACAACTGAGGTTTTATGATGATCGCTGGCGATAAAATGCCAAGGCATGCAGTCAAGCGTATGTAGGGTTGCTTCCATTCTAGACGCATGTGGTCTAGAAAAAAAAACAGGAAGGTAAACTGACTGGTTCAAATGGAAAGGAGATACTAACTTTAGCATGAAATGCAGGTGAATCCTGAGGATGACCTTGTCATGGTGGAACTTGGTGTAAGGTGGGTCTGCCACCAAAATCTGTAGCTCACTGATGCGCCTAGTGGAAGTGAGGGCAATCAGGAAGATGACTTTCCATGAATGATACTTTAGTGGGGTCGTAGCCAAGGGTTCAAAGGGTGGCTTTAAAAGCTGTGCTAGAACTACATTGAGATCCCATGCCACCGGAGGTGGTTTAATGGGAAGCTTGATTAACAAAAGACCTCTCATAAAGTGTGCTACCAGCGATTGCGAGGATATGGGCTCTCCGTCCAAGGGATGATGGGAGGCTACAATCGCACTTAGATGAACTCTCACAGAGTTGGTCTTGAGACCAGTTAAGGAGAGATGGAGGAGGTATTGAAGAAGTTCCTCCACAGGAGCAGAGAAGGGATTGAGATCCCTTTGGGAACACCAGATAAAGAACCTACGGCACTTAAAAGCATGTGAACGTCAGGTAGATGGTTTCCTGGAAGCTAACAGGATCTCCTTTACCTCATGCGTTAGGTTAAGGTCCTGTAAAACTATGTTTCAGCAGCCAAGCTGTGAGATGGAGCGACTATGGATTGGGATGGAGCAGGGTCCCTTCGTCCTGGGAGAGACTGGCCACTGATCTGGGTCATAGAGGTTGCGTCTGAGACAGATGTAACAGGAGAAGAAATCATGGTTGACGTACCCAGAGCAGGGCTATGAGGATCATGAAGCCCCTGTTCGCTTGAATCTTGCAAAGCATCTTGGGGGTGAGGGGAATGGGAGGAAAAGCATACAGGAGACCTCGACTCAGTGAAGGTGGAAAGCATCCATCTGCTGGTTGCTGGACATGGAAGTACTGGTGCAGAAATGTGGGAGCTTGGCATTCTGCAGAGTGGCAAACAGATCTATGTCCGGAGTTCCCCAAGTCTGAAAGATATAGGACATTGTGTCCGAATGAAGAGATCATTCGTGGGGAAGAAGGATCTGACTCAATTTGTCTGCCAAGACATTTTGCTCCCCTGAGAGATTTTTATTTTATTTATTTATTTACATTCTCTTATATACCGCACTATTCTGCATCAGTGCGGTTTACATTGAACAAACTGAAATTACATTGAACAGGGCATTGTAACTTGGAGATAACTATTTTACAGGGAACAATAGATACATTGCTTGGAAGTGTATTTGATGAGCAATGGCAAAGGACCAGAGATGAAGGGCTTCCTTGCAGAGAGCCTGTTCCACCCTGTTTGTTCACATCGAACATGGCCACTTGATTGTCTGTCTGAACCAGGACCCTGTGGGATCCTAGGTGATGTTGAAAGACTCTGAGGGCATTGGAGATAACACGAAGCTCCAGAAGATTGATCTGGAGCTGTGACTCCTGTGCTGTCCAGAGGCCTTGTGTGGAGAGTGTGCCCAAATGAGCCCCCAGCCCAGTTTGGAAACATCCGTCGTTAGGGTGCATTGATGTGGAGGCATCTGAAAGGTGACCCGACGAGGAGATTTTCTGGGGAACACTACCATTGGAGGGCTGTGGTGAGAGGGGCAGTGACTCAAATCTTGTCCGTAAAACGGCCCGAGGCTTGCTTCCATTGGGAGGCAGGAGTCCACTGGGCTGTGCGCATATGTAGACGGGCATATGATATGACATGTACTGTTGAGGCCACATGTCCAAGAAGCTGCAGCATCTCCTGGGCAGTCAGAAGTCTCTGAGCTGCACCTGAGATGCCAGCTGAATGAGACGAGAACAACAGGGCTGGGATAGAAAAGCCCTTGACTGTTGTGTGTCCAGGAGAGCTCCAATGCATTCTAGTTTCTGAGCTGGAACGAAATGGGATTTTGGAAGATTTATGACAAATCTTAAGTGCTGCAGTACCTGCATGGTATGAAAGAGAGACAGCTGAACCTCTTGGGAGGTGTCTGGCTTTATGAGCCAGTCATCTAAGTAAGGGAAGACAAATATCCCTAGAGACCTTAGATATGCGGCCATGACCAACATACACCTTGTGAAGACTCTTGGGGCAGAGGCGAGTCCAAAGGAAAGGACTCTGTATTGATAATGTTTTCCTTGAAAGATGAAGCATAGATATTTCATGTGTCCTGGATTGATGAGGATATGTGTATACACTTCCTTGAGATCTAGAGAACAGAGCCAATCCTGACTCTGGAGATAGGGAAGAAGGGTCCCTAGAGAGATCATCTTGAACTTCTCGCAGACCAGAAACTTATTTAGGTTTCTGAGGTCCAGGATGGGCCTGTACCCCTGGTCTTTTTTGGTATGAGAAAGTACGGAGCGTAGAAACCCATTCCCTGCTGAGGTGTGGGGACCTCCTCTATAGCACTCTGTGATAGAAGAGGAGACACCTCCTGCAGTAGGAGAGCAGTGAGAGGGGGTTGAGTATGATATTCCCCTACTAGGGTGGAGGGGGGCAGAGTTTGGAAATGAAGCCTGTACCCCTCCTTCACTATGGTTAGTGTCCACTGCTCTGAGGTGATGAGATGCCACCTGTGGGCATAATGACAGAGTCTGCCTGCTATGTGGAGGGAGTGGGGTCCTCCAGAGGCAGGGTGGTTTTCTCTAGGAAAAGGTCAAAAACCAGGCACAGACTGTGGCTGCGGAGCTGGTTGAGCCTTAGGTACCTGCTGCTTCTTCTGCTGTTTGGGAGGCTGTTGCCTCTTCTGAGGACCTTGAGCCTTGTATTGAGTGGCAGGAGTATAAGAAGGATAGAACTTCTTTTTCTTATTAAAGAAGGTCTTCTTTGCAGTTGTCTTTTTCCTAGAAGATTGGCTGTAGCTCTGGACAGTCTATTCAGAGTGGTATTCTCTGATTCCAACTGAGAAGCCTTATCTTGCCAGTCCTTGCCAAAAAGGTTCTTGCCTGTGCAATATTGCCCAGTGTATTTTGAACCTGCTGTTCAAGATCTGAGGCTAACAGCTATGCAATCCTGTGTGCACCGATGCAGATTGCGGTGGCTCTGCTAGTGCGCTCAAATGCATCGAAGGTTGCTCTGTTAACAAACTTTGAGACATTTTGGGCATGCTTGACTAAAGCAAGATAATCACATCATCTGGTAGAAGAGGGGCCATGGCCTCAAGGTCCCTGGTGATCTCCTTTAGGAACATACCCATGTAGAATATATAAGAATGTAAAACAGTTATCTCCAAGTTATAATGCCCTGTTCAATGTAATTTCAGTTTGTTCAATGTAAACCGCACTGATGCAGAATAGCGCGGTATATAAGAGAACGTAAATAAATAAATAAGAGTTAATCCTGGCTGAAAACATGGAAACATTGGCATCCAAATGCATTGAGGGTTCTGGATTCTCTACCTGGAGGATTAGAAGAATGTGTCTTAGAACTCTTAATTTGACGCATTGCCGATTCCACCACCATCAAATAGTGGGGAAGTTGTGTTTTTTGGAAGCCGGGACATTCCAGTACTCAATACATAGTATCGAGGCATTGAGTATGGGGTGAGATCGTGAGGGAAGTCTGCCACATCCGGAGCAAAATATCATGGAGAATGAGGTGAACCAGAAGGGCGGCCACTTCCTTAGGAGCTGTTGGGTATTGGAGGATTTACAATTCTTTAGCCCTAGGCTCTTTTTCAGATGTTATTGTTATGGAGAGACCCCTAGCTAGGTCTCAAACTCCTGGAAAGACATGTCCTCGGAAGGGGACATGTGCCATTCCAGAGAAGAAGGCAGCTCTGCCAGTAGACTTTGCAGTCATCGGGTATCGAGGGACTCATCATCAGAAGCCAAGTAGGAGGATTTGAAGTACCGGCAGGAGTGAAGCTCCTATTCTGCTAGATTCCGATACTGGTTGGTATTGGTATCTGGGCGGGGAATCTGCTTGGATGCAGCCTCCATACCGGAAATGGACTTGAGGGTAGGCAGGGGTAGCAGTGAACCCAGTGGCATGTATCTTGAAGCAGTTTGCATCATTACCATTGGCAGTGCCAGAGTCAGCGGTACCATCAGTAACAATTTAATCGGAACTGAAGCTGCCAATAAAGCCGCCAAGCTCCGCTTGATGGCCAGAATATGCTGATCTATGGAGCTTGCCGATGCCTGGGTATCGGTAATGGATATTTGCACTACTGTACCAGAGCATGGCATCAGGAGCTCTCCTGAGGTGGAGGCCTCAGGAACAACCTGGAGCCTCTCGATGGCATTGGAGGACGAGTCCTCCCGCCGGGGCTGTTTGGCTGGCTGATTTACCTCCAGGGCAATGCTCGGGGCATCTCGATGCTTTGAAAGAGATTTACCTTTGGAGGGATGACTTGTCTTCAAGGAAGACTTGTGCTTCGATACCTGAGAGGAAGATGACGCCCTCAATGACATTGATGCTAAAGAAACAGCATCCGAGGCAAAGAGAGCTCCAAATTTCGTGGCCCGGTTCTGCAGGCCTCTCTTTTGTCATCTTCTTACAAAGGGGACATTCTAACGGTTGGTGGTCAGGCCCGAGGCATTTTAGGCACCAGTCGTGGA
The DNA here is from genome assembly GCA_033557465.1 of Ichthyophis bannanicus. Classification (NCBI taxonomy): domain Eukaryota; kingdom Metazoa; phylum Chordata; class Amphibia; order Gymnophiona; family Ichthyophiidae; genus Ichthyophis; species Ichthyophis bannanicus. Next base: position 655,280,058 of record CM066033.1, on the reverse strand, counting down.
TGTCAGTAGCCGAAATGGTACTGCCACATTTAGAACATTTTTTAAAACCACTAGCTGGCTTTTCCATAGTATCGGTAGACAGTATGGTGGGCTTAAGGCCCAAATTGGCATCAATGTGCCTAAAGAATTTTTTTTTATTTTAACATAAAGTAAAGAAAGAAAAGAAAAATCGGAGAACCGACGATGAGAGACGATTCCGGCGTCGACGGGAAGGCATACAAAAAAGAAATAAAAGAATTTTCTGCTTCCTGCTGGCTCCACGGAGAACGAAGAACTGAGGTGGGAGAGTTGGGAAGGTGAGAAGGCTGCTACGCAGGCGCAGTGGGATGCTCCCAAAAGCTTTCCTACTGGATGCTGGGGAGCGTTCCCGCACAAGCTCTGTTGGTACCAACGTCACCCATATGTGAAGACTACATTCCTGCTTGTTCCTGGAGATAATATTTTCTCCTATTTTCTTTAAATATACCACTTAATAACTTCATGGTATGTCCGCTGCTCTGTTTACTTTTCCAGAAAAGTACAAACATCGATTCAATTCACCCATTCCATTCTACCCAGGATTTTATAGATCTCTATCATATCTCCCCATCAGTTGTCTCTTCTCCAAGCTAAAGAGTCTTAATCTCTTTAGCCTTTCGTAGGAGAGTCGTTCCATCCCATTTATCATTTTAGTCACCCTTCCCTTTTTAATGCTGCTAAAATAATTTTTGTGATGCAGTGAACAGAACTGCATACAAGAGTCAAATTAAGGTCACCCATAGAGGGATATGGAGTCATTACATTCTTTGTTTTACTCTCTATTCCTTTCCTAATAATTCCGAACATTCTGTTTGAATTTTTGGCTACTGCTGCACACTGAGCAGAGAATTTCAACATACTGTCCACAATGATGTCTAGAACCTTTTCCTGGATACACAGAAACATGATGGCAGATAGACCATATGGCCTATCCAGTCTGCCCCTTCCATGGCAGCCCCTAATGTGGAACCTAGTATCCTGTAGCTATCATTTGGGTTGTTTTGCCCTGTGCATCACTTGCACTTGTCCACATTAAATTTAATCTGCCATTTGTTCCCTGTATATAGTTTATATATTGTTCTATGTAACTCTATTTGTTCAATGTAAACCACCCCTGATCGTTGGAAGGGGCAGTATAAAAAACAGTTCAAATAAATAAATAAAATTGGATGGCCAGTCTCCCAAGGTCCTCTTGCAATTTTTCAGAATTTGCCTGCAATTTAAAAACCTTGAATTTGGTGTCATCTGCAACTTTGATGATCTTGCTCATTCCTATTTCCAGATAGTTTATAAATATATTGAAAAGCACCGGTCCCAGTACAGATCACTAAGATATTCCACTATTCACCTTTCTCCATTGAGAAAATTGGCTCTTATCTATCTTTCAATCAGTTCCTAAATCCACAGTAGGGCACTGACTCCTATCCTGTTCTCTTTTTTTTTTTTAAGATGTGAACAAACAGATAAAGGTGAGTCAGTTGATATAGTGTATCTGGATTTTCAGAAAGGATTTGTCAAGATCCCTCATAAGAGACTTGTGAGGAAATCAAAAAGTTGTGAGATAGGAGGCAGTATCCTAATGTGAATTTGAGACTGGTTAAAACATAAGAAAACAGAGTAGAAATAAATGGTCAATTTGTCTAGTGGAGAAAGGTGCATAGTGTAGTGACCCAGGGATTTATACTGGGCCCACTGCCTTTTCATATATTTATAAATTACCTTGAAATGCAAACAAAAAATAAGATTATCAAATGTATGGCCACAAAATTATTCAAAGTTGTTAAATCACAAGAGGACTGTGAAAAATTGCAGGAGGACCATGAGAAATTGGGAGACTGGGCATACAAATGCTAGATGAAATTTAATATGGACAACTGCAAAGTTATGCACTTTGAGAAGAACCACCCTAACTATAGTTACATGATGCAAGGTTACACATTAGAAGTCACCACCCAGAAAAATAATCTAGGTGTCATTATGGATAACACATTGGAATTTTCTGCTCAATATTCAGCAATGGCCAAAAAACACAAACATAATGCTAGGGATAATAAGGAAAGGAATGAAGAATAAAATAAAGGATATCATCATGCCTATTGCTCCATGGTGTGACTACACCTAGAGTATAGCACAGTTACTTACCTGTAACAGGTGATCTCTGGGAACAGCAGGAATTAGTCCTCACATATGGGTACGTCGGAACCGACGGAGCCTGCGCGGGAAAGCTTCCCAGCTTCCCAGAAAGGAAGCTTTTGGGGCCTCCCACAGCGCATGCGCGCTGCCTTCCCGCCTTCCTGACCAACTCTCCTCAGTTCGAGTTTAAAGCTGAGACAATAGAGAGAGGAAAGGAAAGAAAGAGAGAGAGACACAACTCCTAGGGGAGGTGGGTGGGTTGTGAGGACTAATTCCTGCTGTTCCCAGAGATCACCTGTTACAGGTAAGTAACTGTGCTATCTCCAGGAACAAGCAGGAATGAGTCCTCACATATGGGGACTCCCTAGCTAAGATGCTGGGGAGATCCCCTTCCAAGGGTTCCTCATCTTCCTATGGATCTCAGGCATCCATTCAGGGAAGGTGGGCAGGAGTTGTTTAAGAATGGAACAGGTGTCTGAGGACAGCCTGACCAAACAAGGCATCCCGGCGGAAGTCCTTGTCCAAGCAGTAATGGGCTGTGAAGGTATGAACCGAGGCCCAGGTGGCTGCTCGACAGATCTAATCGATGGATACAGAATGAAGATGAGCCATAGATGTGGCCATGGCTCTCACATTGTGAGCTGTGACATGGCCTTCCAGAGAAAGGTTCTTACTCTGGTAAGCAAATGAAATACACTGAGCAATCCAATTGGACAGTGTTCTTTTTGAGACTGGAAGTCCTAAATGAGAAGGATCAAAAGCAACAAAAAGTTGAGAAGACTTTCGATGTTGCTGTGTCCTGTGGATGTAAAAGGCAAGAGCTCTTTTACAATCTAACGTATGTAGGTTCCTCTCTGCACTGGATGAATGAGGAGCTGGAAAAAAGACAGGTAGATATACCTCTTGATTAAGATGAAAAGGTGAGACCACTTTAGGCATAAAGTGAGGATTTGTCCTAAGGACTACCTTATCATGATGGAACCTTGTATAAGGTGGATTAGCCACTAAAGCCTGTAGTTCACTGATGCTGCGAGCAGAAGTGATTGCAATAAGGAAAATGACCTTCCAGGAAAGAAATTTCAAGGAGGTAGTGGCTAAGGGTTCAAAGGGTGGCTTCATAAGCTGACCAAGAACCACGTTTAAGTCCCCTGCCACCGGAGGAGGCCGAATGGGAGGTTTAGTTAAAGTTAGACCTCTCATAAATTTTGCAATAAGAGGATGAGAGGAAACAGGTTGTCCATTGATAGGCTGAAGAGATGCTGCAATAGCACTCAAATGGACCCTTACAGAATTTGTTTTAAGTCCTGCATTGGAAAGATGCAGGAGATATTTGAGTAAAGAATTCAAAGGTAGTGCTAGAGGGTTAAGACCCTTTCCAGCACACCAAATGGAAAATCTTTTCCATTTAAAAGCATAAGAATGCCTGGTTGAAGGTTTCCTAGAGGAATGGAGGATATCCTTCACCTGTTGAGAAAGATTGAAGTCTTGAAGGTCTAGGCCTTCAGTAACCAAGCTCTGAGGTGAAGGGACTTGGGGTTTGGGTGCCACAAAGTCCCCTCCTCTTGAGACAGAAGGTCTGGAGCAGCTCCCAGATCCAGGGAGGGTGCCTGGGAGAGATGCAGAAGTAGAGGGTACCACACTTGGCGTGGCCAGCGTGGAGCTATGAGGATCATAGATCCTTGATCCCTCTGAAGTTTGAATAGAGTCTTGGGAATCAAAGGAATGGGTGGAAAGGCATACAGGAAGGCCTGACCCCAATGAAGGAGGAAGGCATCCTTGGCCTGAGCTCCCTGACACGGAATTCTGGAACAGAACCGGGGAAGTTTGGCATTGCACGGACTTGCAAACAGGTCTATGTCCGGGGTTCCCCATTTCTGAAAGATTCTGAGTACCTGATCCATGTGCAGGGACCATTCGTGTGGAAGCAGAACTCGACTGAGTCTGTCTGCCCAAGAGTTTTGGATTCCTGGGAGGTATACTGCCAGGAGATGGATTTGATGCTCTCTGGCGAAGGCCCACAATTTTAGAGCTTCGTTGCAAAGCGACAGAGAGCCAGTCCCTCCTTGTTTGTTTATGTAGAACATGGCTACTTGACTGTCGGTATGAACAAGGACTGTCATGTTGATGAGGAGGGTATGAAAGACCTTGAGAGCAAGGAAAATTGCTCGCAGCTCCAAAAGGTTGATATGAAGGGTGGTCTCCTGTGGAGACCAAGTGCCCTGAGTGGAGAGGTCTTGGAGATGAGCTCCCCAACCTGTTTGGGAGGCATCTGTAGTGAGAGTTGCTTGGGGTAACAAAGGTTGGAAGGGGGCCCCCAACAACAGATTTTGAGTGGATATCCACCATTGGAGAGACCAAAAAAGACGTTTTGAGGTTGCTATTTGGTTTGAGAGAGCTCCTGATGCTTGGGTCCACTGGGTGGACAAAGTCCATTGAGCTGCTCTCATATGTAGGCGAGCATAGGGCACCACATGAACTGTGGATGCCATGTGGCCTAGCAGTTGTAGCATCTCCCTGGCAGTCAAGTGGCTTCTGGACTGAACTTGAGAGGCCAAGTGCACTAGACGGTGGCAACGGGCCTGAGGGAGATAGGCCCTTGCAGTGGTGGTATCTAGCCAGGCCCCTATGAATTCTAGGGACTGAGTAGGGGTGAGTTGAGACTTTGGCAGATTGATGACGAGTCCCAGATACTGCAGTATGCGTCTGGTGTGGTCCAGGGAAGTCTGAGCCTCGGACTGAGATGGAGCTCGGATGAGCCAGTCTTCCAGGTATGGGAAGACAAAGATTCCCAGAGTGCGTAGAAATGCAGCTACTATTGCCATGCATTTGGTAAATACCCTTGGAGCAGAGGCTAGACCGAAGGGAAGTACTCTGTATTGGAAATGTTTTCCCTGGAACAGAAACCGGAGGAATTTTCTGTGGGATGGATGGATGAGTATGTGTGTATGCATCCTTGAGATCTAGAGAACAAAGCCAGTCCTGACTCTGTAGGTATGGAAGGAGAGTGCCTAGAGAAAGCATCTTGAATTTCTCCTTGTATAGAAATTTGTTCAATTCTCTGAGTCTGTACCCCCCTGTTTTCTTGGGGATGAGAAAATAAGGGGAGTAAAAACCTGACCCTTGTTGAGGAAGAGGAACCTCTTCTATTGCCTTTTGGGCGAGAAAAGTGGTCACCTCCTGACCCAACAGGTACAGGAGAGATGGGGGAGAACTGAATTGTCTCACCATGGTATGGGGAGGAAGGCTGGAGAAATGTAGTTTGTAGCCCTCTCTGACGATAGAGAGGGTCCACTGTTCTGATGTGATTTGTTCCCATCTGGGAGCAAAATGAGTTAACCAGAGCCTCTCACCATTCCAGGAAGGTTGTTGCAGAGCCAGAAAGGTTAAGTTCTCTAGAATCAAGTCAAAAACTCAGAGGGGGTTGGGACTGCTGGACTGTAGCAGCCCCTGTAGACTTTGTTCTGGCCTGTTTAGATTGCTGACGCTTAGGAGCAAAGCGAACTTGGGAAGATTGCTGGCCAGTATTTGTGGAAAATCTGGTCTTTTTATAGAAAGGCTTCTTAAAAGGTTTTTTTCTTGGCAGGGGTAGTGGTAGACTTAGAAAGTCTATCTAAAGCAGCATTCTCTGCATCCATTTGAGTGGCTTTGATTTGCCACTCCTTGCCAAACAGATTTTCACCTGTACAGGGCAGATTGCCCAAGCCTTCTTGTACCCAGGGTTCCAAATCAGAGGCCTGGAGCCAAGCAAGTCTGCGAGCAGCTATGGCAATGCCGGAGGCTCTGCTAGCTCCCTCAAAAGAGTCAAAGGCTGATCTGTTAGAGAACTTTGAAACATCTTGAGTTTGCTTTAGCAAAAGAAGGAACTCCTCCTTTTTATCCTCTGGGATAAAGGGGAGAAAATGACGTATCTTCAGTGCAATCTCTTTCAAAAACATGCCCATATAAAGGCTGTATGAATTGATTCTGGCAATAAGCATGCTAGCTTGGAAGATTTTTCTACCAAAAGCATCCAGAGTCCTACATTCTCTTCCTGGAGGGGTAGAAGAGTGCCTTTTGGTACTCTTTATCTTTTTCATAGCAGACTTCACCACAATAGAGTGGTGAGGGAGCTGAGTTTTTTGAAAACCAGGAGAAGGAGGAACCCGATACATGGTGTCCAAACGTCGAGAATGTGGAGATAGAGTGAGAGGAGCCTCCCACAAGTCCATCATGTGTTCTTGAAGAATTTCATGTATGGGTAAGGTGGCTGCCTCTTTGGGAACCTTAGAGTATCCTAAAATATCCAATTTCTTTGCTCTAGGTTCTTTTTCAGAGGTTACAGATATGGAGAGTCCTTTAGCTACTTCAATAATGAAGTCTTGAAAGGACAAATCCTCTGGAGGAGACATTCTCCTTTTTGGAGAAGAGGGCTCCTCAGGAAGAGTAAAAGAGACATCAGCCGAATCATCTGAGGTATCAGAATCTTCAGAAGATTCAAAGTACCGCCTATTAGCTTCCAGAGATCGATACGCGTACCGACCGGTATCGACATTGGGCGTACCGGGAACCGGATCGGTATTGAGAAAATCTCCGGAACCGGAGACCGGAACCGGCATACTACTGGAAGTAGATGCTCTGGGTACCGGTATCGGTTGTGGTACCGGAACCAGAGGCGGAACCGATTGTCGCGGTACCGAGGGCGTTGCAGCGTTAATGAAAGCCAGTATGGCCTGCTGCATGGATTGTACCGTAGTACCCATAGACGCCACAACTGCCTGGATGTCGGTACCGGTGTTAGCCGGTACCCCAGAGCAGTCTAACAGGTGATCGGTCGAGTCCGTGCCATTGATGTCTACCTGTAACCCCATAGGAGGAGCTTTGGAAGCCGGAGCTTCCCGCCGGGGTTGTTTGGCTGGGGCAGGGTCCTCAGGGTCAAACCCAAGGGCCTCTCGCTGCTTAGAGGGAGATTTGCCCTTTGAGGACCTGCCTGAAGAATGTTTGGTTACCTGAGATCCATCAGGAGAGGAAGACCTGGAGGATGTTGATGCTGGAGTATCCGCAGAAAACAGCATATGAAACTTGGCTGCTCTGTTCTGTAAGCCCCGTTTGGACATCAGAGAGCAGGATGGACAATCCGGAATGGAATGGTCAGGCCCCAAACATTTAAGACACCATTCATGGGTATCTGTGACTGAAATAGTATTGGTACACTTGGTGCATTTTTTAAAACCAGAGGCTGGTTTCTCCATGAGGGAGAATCTGAGAAGGCCTAGAGGCCTCACAGAAAAAACACACTAAGTGAAGAAAAAGTAATTATTTTTTTTATTTTATTTTATTTTTTTAAGAAATAAAGAAAAAAGACCGGCGGTACCGGTCCGGAATCGGGGAAGGCAGACACGCGGTCAAAGAAACAAATTAAAATAACAATTTCTTCAGCGGTGACAGGAACACGACCTGCTGGCTCCGCGGAAAAAGAAGAACTGAGGAGAGTTGGTCAGGAAGGCGGGAAGGCAGCGCGCATGCGCTGTGGGAGGCTCCAAAAGCTTCCTTTCTGGGAAGCTGGGGAGCTTTCCCGTGCAGGCTCCGTCGGTTCCGACGTACCCATATGTGAGGACTCATTCCTGCTTGTTCCTGGAGATTGCATGCATTTCTGGTTGCCACATCTGAAAAAAAGATAAAGCATAATTAAAAAAAGGTACAGAGAAGAATAAACAAAATGATAAAGGGGATGGAACGACTTATGAGGAAAAGCTAAAAATGTTAGGGCTCTTCAGCTTGGAAAAGAGAGGGATGAGGAAAAATATGATAGAGGTCTATAAAATAATGTGTAAAGTGGAAAGCATAAACATGAATCAAATATTACTGCTTCAAAACATACAAAGACTAAAATACACAATGAAGCTACAAAGCAGTACATTTAAGACGAATCAGAGAAAATAGTTTTTCATTCTATGTGGAATTAAGCTCTTGAATTAATTGCCAGAGGACGTAGTAAATGCTGTTGTATAGCTGTGTTTAAAAAGGTTTAGACAAGTTCCTGGAGGAAAAGTCCATAAACCATAATTAAAGTTGAAGGTAGGGAGAATCCACTGCTTATCCCTGGAATAAGCAGCATGGAAACTGTCTACCTTTTTGAATTCTTCCAGGTACTTGGCCACTGTTGAAAACCGGATTCAGGGGGCTTGATGGACCTTTGGTCTGACCTAGTATGGCTAGTCTTATGCTCTTTTTAATTTCCTCAGGGCTCATTCAGGAGTGACTTTGTTGAACGCTTTTTTAAAATCCAGATACACTATATCAACTGGCCAACATATTTATTCACACCTTCAAAGAAATGTAGCAGATTGGAAGACTTCCCTTGGCTAAACCCATGTTGGCTTTGTCCCATTAAACCATGATTATCTATATGTTCCATAAATTTTGTTCTTTTTAATGGTTTCTACCATTTTGCCCAGCACCGACATCAGGCTCACCAGTCTGCAGTTTCCTGGATCACCCCAGAATCCTTTTTAAAATTGGCATTACATTTGCCACCCTCCAATCTTCAAGTGCTGCAGATAAGTTGAATGATAGGTGACAGATTACTAATAGTACATCTGCAATTTCATTTTTGAGTTTTTTCAACACTCTGGTAAGTATATCATCAGTCCAGGTGATTTGCTACTCTTTAGTTTGTCAGTTTGGTCTACTATATGTTCCATGTTCACCGAGATTTGTTTCAGTTCCTCTGAATCATCACCCTATCTTCTTCTCTTTCTCAGTCTCCTTTGGTTAGTCCTCTATTGTTCCCAAGCTCTGCTCTTGCCTCCCCTATATCTTTTTCTCTTAATCTCCCTAAGAATATAAGATATGCCATACTGGGTCAGACCAAGGTCCATCAAGCCCAGCATCCTGTTTCCAACAGTGGCCAATCTAGGTCACAGGTACTAAGCAGTTTCCCTAAAAGACACAGGTTCCACAATGCTTGTATTGGGGCAAGCAGTGGATATCCCAGGTCCCCTTTAATAATGGTTCATGGACCTTTCCTCCAGGAACTTGTCCAAACCCTTTTTAAACCCAGCTACACTAACAGCTTTTACTACATCCTCCGGTAATGAATTCCAGAGTTTGATTACAGGTTGAGTGAAAAAATATTCTCTCTTATTAGTCTTAAATAGGTTACCCTGTAGCTTCATTGCATGTCCCCTAGTCTTTCTATATTTTGATGGTGTAAACAATCAATCAATCTATGTTTATCCGCTCCACTCCATTCCATTCATTAATTTATAGACCTCTTATCATATCTCCACTCAGCTGTCTCTTTTCCAGTTGAAAAGCCTTAACCTTTTTAGCCTCTCTTCATTGGGGTATCCTTCCATCCCCTTTACCATTTTGGTGGCTCTTCTCTGTACCTTTTCTAATAACGATATATCCTTTTTAAGATACGGTGACCAGAATTACACACAATATTCAAAGTGCGGTCGCACCATGGAACGATACAGAGGCATTATAATATCCTTTGTTTTATTCTCCATTCCTTTCCTTATGAAACCTAGCATTCTATTTGCTCTTGGCCTCCGCTGCACACTGGGCGGAGGGATTCAATATGTTATCCACGATGACGCCTAAATCCTTTTCCTGGGTTGTAGTTCCTAATGTGGAACCTTGCATCGTGTAACCATAGTTTGAGTTGTTCTTTCCTAGGTGCATAACTTTGCACATGTCCACATTAAATTTAATCTGCTATATGGATGCCGTGTCTTCCAATTTAGCAAGGTCCTCTTGCAATTTTTCACAATCCTCATGGGTTTTAACAACTTTGAATAATTTTGTGTCGTCATCTGCAAATTTGATTATCTCACTCGTTATTCCCATTTCCAAGTCATTTATGACTATATTAAAAAGCAGCAGACCCAGCACAAATCACTGGGGTACTCCACCATTCTCCATTGGGAAAATTGGCCATTTAGCCCTACCCTCTGCTTTCTAGCTTTTAAACAGTTCCTGAACAACAATAGTACACTGCCTCCTATCCCATGACTTTTTAATTTCGCCAAAAGTCTCTCATGAGGGACCTTGTCAAAGGCTTTCTGAAAATCCATGTACACTATATCAGCCGACTCATCTTTGTCTACCTGTTTATTCACACCTTCAAAAAAATATAACAAGACCTGTCCTGGTTCCCCCCTTGCTCTCTTCTTCACCAGTACCTACACTAATCAGTACACTCCTTAAAGGTCAGTGCTGATCCAACTAGGAGCCATAATTGCTTTATGCAGGTCTTTCATCCTGTTTGTTCCCACTCATTCTTTTTTGCTCATTCAGGCAGCCCAGGGTTTAGATTACTGATCTCAGGAAGACACAGGGGTGAAGGGGGCAAGGCAAAACTTACAGTGTGCCCCTTCTAAACAGAAGTGCTCAATATTGCTAACACTATATATGTATAGAGCAGTGTCACGTCACTTATTACACATATTTAAAAACCTTCCAAATTAAAATAATCTTTAAAAGTTAAAAACATAAAAACTCACAGACAATGAGAAATTTAGATTGAAAAATAAAAACAAAAAACTGTCTGGACTGGCCCTTTAGCACCTTTTTGAAATAGGTCTTCTGTACAGGTAGTTCTCACAGCCCTTGGGGTAGGGGTAGGAGTAGGGAACCATGACACTTTGCACACAAACTTAGAGCCCAGGATAAAAGGTTTCTGAAAATCCCTAGCTCCAGTAATAAGAATAGGAAGGGTGAGTGGAAGGGTCTATTAAAAGAGGAAAAAATCCTTTGTTAGATGCTAATGACACCAGGATCCCAGCCCTGGTTTTGATTGAGCTGGAAATAAAGAGAAAGCCAAAACCAGTGGCCCCAAAGAAAGAGAGAGAGAAAGCAGTTACTCATCTGTAACAGGTGTTCTCTGGGAATAGCAGGAATCTGTCCTCACATATGAGTGACACTGGTGCCCACAGAGCCCTTGCGGAGCATTTCCCCAGCTTTCAAAGAAAGCCTTTGGGAATGTTACCATGCATGCGTGGTTCCCTTCCCGCCCAAGGGTGTCATTTTGCTCAGTCAGATGACATAGCTAAGATGGCAGTCAGGCAAAAACAAAAAGGATGTCAACGCCAAGGGGAGGAGGGAGAGTTGTAAGGAATGATTTCTGCTGTTCCCGGAGAACACTTGTTACAGGTGAATAACTACACTTTCTCCAGGAACAAGCAGGAAGTCAGTCCTCACATATGGGACTCCCTAGCTCCAGGCTGCCGCGGACCGAACCACGACAGTACCAATGGCGACCGATCGGGTGTCCGTGAGTTGCAGAAGGTGAGTCCCCGCTGAGAGACTCTGCAAAACCCTGGCACCCAGCAACACTATCACTCTGGTAGCCTGAACACAGAGGGTCAGAGGGCAGGAGTTGCCTACACACCAAAAATATTATGCAACACTGCCTGACTAAAGGCACTGTCCCTAAGGGATTCACTTTCCAGGCAGTAGTGTGCTGCGAACGTGTGAATGGATGACCAAGTGGCAGCTCTGCAAATTTCTCTCATCGGCACAGAACGGAAGTGGGCCACCGACATGGCCATCACTCTCACGCGATGCACTGTGATCCAGTGCTCCAGGGAGAGGCCCACCCGCTCATAGGCAAGGGCAATGCAGTCCGCCACCCAAGAGGATAGGGTACGCTTGGTTACAGAGAGCCCCAGTCTGCTGGGGTCATAGGACACAAAAAGCTGAGGTGCCTTGCGATGGCTCTGGGTCCACTGCAGATAGAAGGACAGGGCCCGTTTACAGTCCAATGTGTGGAGTATGAGCTTCTCCCTGCCGACATGAGGCCACGGATAGAAGGTGGTTGAGGTGAAACGGGGGGATACCACCTTCGGGAGGAACTTAGTGTGAGGGTGAAGAACTACCCTGTTCTTGAAAAACATGGTGTATGGGGGGGGGGGGGGAGTCCGGGAACAGCATGAATTTAGTCTTCACATATGGGTGATGTCGGTACCGATGGAGCCCGAGCGGGAACGCTCCCCAGCGTCCAATTGGAAAGCTTTTGGGAGCACTCCACTGCGCTTGCGAGACTGTTTCACAACTCCCTCTCCTCAGTTGAGTTTGTACTCGAGAAAGGAGAGAAAAAGAAACCCTACAACTCCTAGGGGAGGAGGACGGATTTTGAAGACTAAATTCCTGCTGTTCCTGGAGATCACCTGTTACAGACGAGTAACTACGCTATCTCCAAGAATGTAGTCTTCACATATGGGACTCCCTAACTCCCAGATGCCAAATAAAGTGACCTCAGAACCAGTGAAGGCTCGCCTCGAAGTAAGCTTGAAGAGGTCATGGATCCCTCGTGGATTTACGGTATCGACAGTCCGGGATGGAGGGCAGGAGTTGCCTCTAAGTCTGAAAGAGGTGCTGGAGTACAGACTGCCCAAACATGGCATCCCGATGGGAGTCCTTGTTCAGAAAATAATGGGCAGCAAAGGTATGGACAGAAGACTAAGTTGCTGCTTTGCATATCTCATTAATGGCAACTGAGCATATGACAAAAAAGACATATGACATATGACAACTGAGGTGTGACAAAAAAGAAACGAGACTGTGGCAGCCACGCCCATGACTCAATACCAATTGGCTAACCGCTTATGTCACTGTGTTGTGCAACATCTCGCCACTATTCTGCTATAATATTTTTCATCTCTCTCTCTCTGTTTTTCGTTTTCAGTTTTTTTTGTAGCACACTGCTCCATCGCTTTGTCACGCAACTGGAGGTGGCAGAAATATGGAGCAAAGAATCAACTTGAAATTTCTGATTAAGTTGGAGAGGGGCCCAACTGAGTGTTTTCAACTTCTCCAGAAGGCTTATGGAGAAGATGCAATGTCAAGGCCGCGAGTCTTTGAGTGACACAAACACTTCAAGGTCATGCTGATCACATTTTGACCAGAAGGGAGTGGTCCATCATGAGTTTGTGCCTGAGGGTCAGACAGTCAACCAGCACGTCTACCAGCAGGTCCTCAATCGCCTCCATGACTGGGTTCGGCGCAGCAGGCGGGCTCTGTGGTGAGACAAGTCGCGGCTGTTCCACCACAACGCGCCCGCACACACCATGCTCAGTGTGAGGCAGTTCTTGGCCAACAATCAGATCACAGCTCTCGACGACCCTTCTTATTCCCCAGATCTCGCACAGTGTGACTTCTGGCTCTTCCCAAGGCTGAAGACTGTGCTCAAAGGAACTCATTTCACTTCTGTAGAAGAGATCAAGACCACTGTGACGAGGGAGCTGGGGGACCTCAAGGAGGAGGACTTTACTGAGTGCTTCTGTACGTGGCAGAAGCGAATGCAGAAGTGCATTAACTCTGGGGGGGATTACTTTGAAAGGGACAATGCATAATTTCTCTGTAGATTTTGTAATAAAACATTTATGGGACAGTCTCATTTCTTTTTTGTCACACCTCGTAGGTTTGTCATTGAGGTTGCCATCCCACATTCAATAGCAAATTCGTGTTCAGTAACTCAGGACTAATCCAACGTAAGCCTCAGAACCAACCATAAGGCACTCAAAGCTGGGTATTATTGCCTCCCCAATTATGTGCCGGTTAACATCAACGGCTAATGTTGGTAAAATGTTTTAAGACTACACAAAAGGAAACTCAGAACAGAATTGCACAGATCGTCTCTTTTGGAATACATTACCCGACAACAAATTCCGAGGGGTTTAAGAATCTACAAAGAGCCCAGAGTGTCTTCGGCTGATGTCACGTTTATTGATAAGTGGAACAAGATACTGAACAAATGTTCATTGGACTTGATGGTCCTTTTGATTGATTCAGCTAAGACTCAGATGGAAGGATTTTATCAGCTGAACTTGCCTCTCACATGACAATGTTAAAAGCTAGGGAAACGGAGGAACAGTTTTCCACTCATCAGGATATCATGAAAAAACAAACAAATAGAGGTGGAGAGACAGGAAGTTATGTCCAAAAAGATCAAAAAATTAAAACGTGACGGAGCTGACTACACCACAGGGTACATCTATCCATGGATGGACGTTAATAAAAGACATAAAAAATCTAAGAAGCAAGTTGATTTCGAAGATATGACGGACAACGGAGGGAGCTCTGATTCCAGTAAATCTTCAAGAGAAAATATTTTGGACGAAGCGAGAGACGTGCGTTCCAGAAGAAAAAAAGAGGAACCAAAAGCACAACCTCAAGGCCGTGGGAAACCCATACTTCGGGGGAAATGATATCTCCCAGTTTGATAGTCAACACTACGGAACAACCCATAACATCAGAGATCGAGAGTCTCTTGAATAGGGGTCTGTCATATGTTCCCAACATCAAATTTGATTTTTTTCAGTTTCAGGTAGATCTTGAGGGTCTAGTGCGTAAGCTCCACCTAAAAAATTATTTTTCAGCGATACCGGAGACTGCGGATAAGCATGAGCCTATTGATACGAGACGAGTCAGACTGGCTTTAAAATCGCATTGGACACCGCCAGGGCCGATTCATCCAGCCATCACCATTTTTAAAGATTTAGTACTACAGGATGTTAAGGAATTGGACAGGGCTCATTCCAAAAATAACACCTGTTTGTCTCGGGCACAACGAGTTACTTTGGATGAACTAAAATCTCGCACGGATTTAGTTATCCGCCGAGCTGACAAGGGCGGAGCGATAGTGTTACAAACTAGATCTTATTACTTGGAAGAAGCGATGCGCCAACTTGGTGATGATTCCACTTATCAAGTTTTAATGCATGATCCGAGTGCGGAATTACAGTCTACCATTAAAGAGCTTACTCAGGCAGCCTGAAGCAACAAACTCATTTCGAAGAAGGAATATCATTTTTTGAATGTTTCGGGTCCCCGTATTGCTCAATTCTACACAGTTCCTAAAGTACACAAGCATCTTATTCGGCCCCCTGGTTGTCCTACAGTATCCACTAAGGGAACAATTTTAGAACCCCTTTTGACGTATTTAGACACTTTTTAAGACCTTTATTGATAGAAATTCCGTCCTTTATACGTGATACGACTCATTTTTTAAATATATTGAAAGAGTTATCCCATTGGGCTATGCAAGATGATATCATATTAGTGACCTTAGACATCCAATCGCTGTATACGAACGTCCCTCAGGAAAGGGCTAGCGAACTAATACAGGATGTGTTGATTAACAGAGGCGATTTATCTCAAGCTCAGTTACAATTTTTGCAAGAACTCATGAGGTTGATCTTGTTTAAAAACGTTTTTGAGTTCCAAGGAGTATTGTACCTCCAAAAATCAGGAGTGGCCATGGGTGCCACCTGTGCCCCGTCTGTCGCGAATTTGTACATGGGAGATTGAGAAAAAATGGTTCCCAGCTTCCCCGTATTTGTCTAACATCAAGGCGTTGCATCGTTATATTGACGATGTTTTCATGCTGTGGCAAGGTACAGATCTTACTTTGCAGCTTTTTCTTCAATGGTTGGATCACTGGGATGTTAATATTAAATTCACGAGTGTATCCCACAGGGAGAGCATTACCTACTTAGATCTACAAATTTTCCGCAAATCTACGGGATGGGGCACCTCGATTTTTCGCAAATCCATTGACCGCAATGCTTTGCTTCATTATGATAGTGCACACCCTCCTCAGTTGAAGGACAGTCTCCCGATATTGCAGTTTCTTAGATATCGGCGGAATTGTTCCACAACACAAGATTACAAGGAGCAGTCTAAACGACTGATACAGAATTTTGTGGAGAAAGGTTATCCCCGCTCCTTAGTTCAGCGGGCATATCAACGAGCTCTTTACAATGACAGAGATTTACTATTGACTCCTCATAAACGAAGTACAGATCAAGGAAGAGGGGAAAAAATTAATTTAGTGACGCGCTATCCCCCATTAAGTTCTAGCATGCAAAAACTTTTTAAGAAACACAGCGCATTGTTGAAAATAGTGCCGGGTCTTCAAGATAAATCCGTGCGATGTGTTTGGAAGCAGAGTCGCAATTTGAAGGAACACTTAAGTCCAACTAGGTTAAGACCTTTGACATTTATTTATTTAACAGGTTTTTTATACCGCCTTTTCCTTAAATCAAAGCGGTTACAAAGACATACAAAGGCTAAACATAGGCAAGGGAAGTGAAAGAAGGGAAACATAACATGGTGAACAATTACAAAAAACACAATATTGAGAGATTACAATTAATATGAGTTAGTTAGGTGTCATAGCCATAGTGCTCATTGAAAAGAACAAACTTTAATTGTTTTCGGAATTCCTTCAGTTCCTCAATTGATCGTAGGTCGGGGGGGGGAGAGAGTTCCATATTAGAGGGGCCGATAAGGAAAGAGCTCTTTGTGAGGTGAATTTACAGACTTTAGAGTAGCTACTTGGGGTGCTGAGGGTGTCAGTTGTGGCTTTCCTTCTAGGTCTTTTGCTGGTGTTAGAGAATAAGAGGGCTTGGAGACTGATTGCTGAAGTCTTATGTCTGATTTTGAATATATTGATGACCAACTTGTATCTAATACGGAGGCTTATTGGGAGCCAGTGGAGTTCTTTAAGGATTGGGGTGATGTGGGCTTGAGTTGAAGAGCCGGCGATTATTCTGGCAGCTGTGTTCTGAGCCATCTGAAGTGGTTTTAGTGAGTGTTTCAGGATTCCGTTGTAAATAGGGTTGCAGAAGTCAAGAATTGGAGTTATTAGAGCCTGACAGACTGAGCGGAAATGTTGTTGGGAGAGAAGAGGCTTCAGGCGTCTAATTATTTTCATTCTATAGTAAGCGCTTCTAACAGTTTTTCTGATGTGAGATTGAAGGTTGAGTCGATTGTCAAGGGTTACTCCGAGGTATCTTACTTCGTCCTTTAAAGGTATTGTTGTATTTTTAAATTTAATAAAAGGCGGGGGGCTGAAGTCAGTGTTTCGAGTAATGAGAGCCTGTCTTGTTATGGTTCATGGCCAGGTTGTTGAGCGTGAGCCAGGCAGACATGTTGTCGAGGCAGTTCGTAATCTTGTTATAATCGGGGCTGTTAAGGTTGACTGTCGTGTAAATCATTATGTCATCAGCATAAATAGTATAATCTATTTGATGGGCAATCATGATGTTGCAGATTGGCTGGATAAATATGTTAAAAAGAAGAGACGAAAGCGCAGAACCTTGGGGAACACCTTGTTTAATCTTAGACATCACTTGAACAATGGACTCCATTGGGGGAACATCGTATTTGTGGACACTGTACGATTTGTGAGATTACGATTGAGGGATCCTCTTTTGAGCACAAAGGTAAACGCTATTGGATCAAACAGGCTACTACTTGTGAGTCCACTCACGTGGTTTATGCTATTTTGTGCCCATGCGGTCTGCTATATGTTGGCAAAACAATTCGTTCATTTCACATCAGAATGAAGGAGCATGAGAGTAGACTTCGTTGTGCTCGTAAAGAAAGCCCCGATAGTTTCACACTGTCTACAGAATGATCACAAATTTACACAACTTCGTTGTTGGTGCATTGAAGAAGTACCCACGGATGGGTTTGGAAAATCACGCGATCAGCTTTTATTATACAAAGAACAACGATGGATTTACATTTTAGACACTGTGCAACCCAGTGGTTTGAACGCCAGTATTGAGTGGGCGGCATGTGTTTAGAGGGGGCGTGTCTGTAGTAATGAGTCACTCTGTAGGGTGGGCTTAAAGTCCCTTTAAAAATGGCTATCCAACTAGTTGGCACGCATGCGCGGCGCTTTTGGGATTCCCCAGAGGATTGATGGGGGTGAGTCTCTAGATGAGTTGAGCGGCGCATATACAAGGTATCACTTAATGATTTTTATCATATTTCAATAAGTGTGCGATGATGGAAATTTTGCATAAGTTCAGTCATTGATTGGCATTATTTTTTCCAGATATTGATGTTAATATTCGTCCCTTGAAAAACCCCATAAGGAGACACGTACAGGCGCCTACATGGTCGGCGTTAAAAAAAAAAAAAAAAAAAAAAAGGGACAAGATTTTTTGAGAAGACCACAGAGAAATAAATAAATATGAGAATTATCATTAAGGGAATTAAATGAAAAGTACAAAAGTAATTTCATATCACACAGAAAAGCTAAGTATTTTTTCGGTCAAAAATTATGAACTGTGTTAGTTACATGAAGTGTGATATGATTTTTTACTAACATTAACTGTTGATGTTAACCGGCACATAACTGGGGAGGCAATAATACCCAGCTTTGAGTGCCTTATGGTTGGTTCTGAGGCTTACGTTGGATTAGTCCTGAGTTACTGAACGCGAATTTGCTATTGAATGTGGGATTTCACTTGTTACTTTGGAGTAATCATTCAAATAAATCAGACCCCGAGTGAATTGAGGTTGCCATGGCACGAACGTTGTGAGCAGTGACATGTCCTTCCAAAGAGAGTCCCTGCTTTGGCATAGGCAAATGAGATGCAGTCCGCTATCCATCTGGAGAGTGTGTGTTTAGATACAGGAAGACGCAGGTGACTAGGTCAAAGGAGATGAACAGCTGCGAGACTTTACGGTGATCTCCTCTGAAGATAGAAAGCCAATGCATGTTTGCAATCAAGATTTGCAATCAGGGTTGCTTCCGCTCAAGATGCATGCAATTTGGGAAAGAAGACTGGAAGGAAAATTGACTGGTGTAAATGAAAAGGAGACACCACCTTTGGCATAAAGTATGGGTGAGTCCTACTTACGACTTTGTCATGATGGAACTGGGTATAGGGTGGGTCCACCTCTAAAGCCTGATGCTCGCTAATGCGTCTAGTTGAAGTGAGAGCAATTAGGAAGATTACCTTCCAAAACAGGAACTTTAGTGAGTCGTGGCCAAAGGTTCAAAGGGCGGTTTGAGAAGCTGTGCTAGAATGACATTGAGGTCCCAAGCTACCGAGGTGGCTTAATGGGCGGTTTGGACAAGAGAAG
This sequence comes from Ichthyophis bannanicus, assembly GCA_033557465.1. Taxonomy (NCBI): domain Eukaryota; kingdom Metazoa; phylum Chordata; class Amphibia; order Gymnophiona; family Ichthyophiidae; genus Ichthyophis; species Ichthyophis bannanicus. The sequence goes on along the minus strand of CM066033.1, from coordinate 655,261,035 downwards.
ACCTCTTATGAAACGGGCTACTAGCCGTTGAGAGGAGATAGGTTGTCCATCCAGTAGGTGGTGAGAGGCTGCAATTGCACTGAGGAGGACTCTCACCAAGTAGGTCTTCAGACCCGTCAATGACAGATGGAGGAGATACTGGAGAAGTGACTCCACTGGACCAGAAACGGGACCAAGATGCTTCTGGGAACACCAAACAGAAAATCTACGCCACTTGAAAATGTATGAACATCTGGTGGAGGGCTTCCCAGAAGCCAAAAGGATCTCTTTAACCTCTTGGGTAAGGTGAAGGCCTTGGAAAGCTATGCTCTCAGCAGCCAAGCTGTGAGACGGAGAAACTGTGGATTGGGATGGAGAAGTGAGCCGTCATCCTGGGATAGGAGATTGGGCGCAGATCCCAATCGCAGAGATCGAGTCTGAGTCAAATGTAGTAGCAGAAGAAACCACGGTTGCCTCGGCCAGTGGGGGGCTGTGAGTATCATGGAGCCCTTGTCCGACTGAAGTTTGAAAAGTGTTTTGGGAATGAGGGGGTATAAGAGGGAAAGCATAAAGCATACCCCGACCCCAGTGTAGGTGGAAGGCATCCATTGGTTGGTTGGTGGATGTCAGAGTTTTTGTGCAGAAGTGAGTAAGCTTGGCATTTTGGGGAGTCGCGAACAGATCTATGTCTGGGGTTCCCCAGGTCTGGAAGATGTAGGACGTTGTGTCTGGATGGAGAGACCATTCGTGGGGAAGAAGGATGCAACTCAGTCTGTCTGCCAATATATTTGACTCTCCCGGGAGGTATACCACTTGGAGGCGTATTTGATGAGCAATGGCAAAGGACCACAGGTGTAGCACCTCCTCGCAGAGGGCCCAGGAGTCTGTTCCTCCCTACTTGTTCATATAGAAAGCGTAGTTACTCACCTGTAACAAGTGTTCTCCAGGGACAGCAGGAATCAGTCCTCACAAATGGGTGACGTCAGCACCCAAGGAGCCCTCGCAGAAGCATCCCCCCAACTTTCAAAGAAAGCCTTTGGGAGTTGCTACCACGCATGCGTGGTCCCCTTCCTGCCCAAGGGTGCCATCTTGTTCAGTCAAATGACATTGCTAAAAGATGGCAAAAAAATAGAAGATGGTAAAGAAGCAACTCCAAGGGGAGGAGGGAGGGATGTGAGGACTGATTCCTGTTGTCCCTGGAGAACACCTGTTACAGGTGAATAACTAGCTTTCTCCGGGAACAAGCAGGAAGTCAGTCCTCACATATGGGACTCCCCAGCTACAGGCTACCGAAAGCCCATAGTGAAAACACAGTCGCCCTCAAGGGGAGCTGTAAGCAGCAGCAATTGAGTCTGTAGCTACAGACTACAATAGGGCCCCTGTGTCCGATGAAAACTAGCACTCCGGTAGCATGAACACAGAAGGGTCGGAGGTTAGGAGTTGCTTAAACCCTGAAAGATTACGGAGCACACCCTGGCCGAAGGCACTGTCCCGTTGGGACTCCTTTCCAGGCAGCAATGGGCTGCGAAGGTATGGACTGAAGACCAGATGGCAGCATGGCAGATGTCCACCATCGGGACGTAGCACAGGTTTGCCAGTGAGGCCGCCATGGCCCAGACACGGTGAATTGTGACATGGCCTTCCAATTGGAGCCCCGCCTGCTCATAGTTGAGGGCAATACAGTCAGTCATCCAGGTAGACAGTGTACGTTTGGTCACCGCCTCCCCCAGACGACTGGGGTCGTACAAGACGAAAAACTGAGCAGCTTTGCAGTGGCCCTGAGTACGTTGGATGTAGAAGGACACAGGCCCTCTTACAGTCCAGAGTGTGAAGGACCATCTCACCCCTACTGGTGTGAGGACTTGGAAAGAAGATGGGAAGTACCACTTCTGGGTTGAGGTGGAAGGACAATACCACCTTCAGAAGCAATTTAGGGTGCATGCGGAGCACCACCCTGTTCTTGTAGAGCCTGGTATAGGGCACCTCTACCATTAAGGCCTGAAGCATGTTATCTCTGCGAGCGGAGGCGAGTGTGACCGGGAATGCCACCTTCCACAAGAGATATCGTAGGTGACAGGTAGCCAGAGGCTCAAAGGGCAGGCGAGTGAGCTGCCCTAATGCCACATTGAGGTCCCACTCGGTCGTGGGAGGGCGAACCAGGGGCTTCGACAAGAGCAAACCCCTTAGGAAGCGGGTCACCAGCGGCTGGACCGAGAGGGGTTTGCCATCCACTGGGTGGTGGTGCACCCAGATGGAGTTAGATTAAAGTCCGGATTGTGAGAGGTGGAGAAGCTACTGTAACACCAGTTCCACCGGGCAGGAGAACGGGCTGTCCCATGTTCTGCACACCAAGTTGAAAACCTGCGCCATTTGAGAGCATAAGCTTTCCTAGTGGAAGCCTTATGAGAGGCCAGCAGGATCTCCTCTACCTCACCCGAGAGGATGAAAGGGGCTAGGGTCACCCTTTCAGCAGCTATGCCGTCAGTGACAGGGATCCCAATTTGGGGTGCAGAAGAGAGCTCCCCTCCTGAGACAGGAGCTCTGGAGAGTTCCCCAATGGGATGGGAGTCTCCACTGATGATCGGAGTAGTGGGAACCATGGCTGCCTGGGCCATCGAGGGGCTATCAGGATGAGTGAGGCCTTGTCGCAGAGGGTCCTGAACAGTGTTTTGGCAATCAGCAGCATGGGAGGGAAGGCGTACATGAGGCCCTCCGACCACAAGACGAGGAACGCATCCGCTGCCACCCTGGAGGGATGGGCCTGCTGGAATCAGAAGCAGAGCAACTGGTAGTTGCCCGGGCTGGAGAACGGAGCGCAGAGCGGGAAGAGCCAGTCAGCCACACTGGGTCCAGCTGCCACTCGTACGGCTGGAGAATCCTGCTCAGTCTGTCAGCCAGTAAGTTGTTCTGGCCTGGCAGGTGTACTGCCCATAGGAGTATACCCCGTCTGACAGCGTAGGAGCAGAGGACCACAGCCTCTCGGCAGAGGGCACGAGACCCCGTGACCCCCTGTTTGTTTACACAGAACATCGCCACCTGGTTGTCTCTCTGGACCAACACCGTCTCGTGACATAGGTGGTGGCAAAAAGCTTGGAGGGCTAAGTATATTGCCCATAGTTCCAGGAGGTTGATCTGCTGGTTGCTCTCGTCCTGCGACCAGCTGCCCTGGGTGTGGAGTTCCTTGAAGTGAGCTCCACAGCCGAGCACGGAGGCATCCGTGGCGAGAACCCTTAAGGGGCTCAGAGCTTGAAAGGGCATCCCCACCTCAAAATATTGGGGAGTCTGCCATCAGGTCAGAGAATCCGCCAAATGGCGGGTCACTGAGTATCCCGGAGGCGCTCTGTGGCCTGTATCTACTGGTCCCAAAGGCACCACTGCGCGGTCCTCATGTGGAGACGGGCGTTTGGGGTGACATGGACCGTGGAGGCCATGTGCCTGAGTAGGCACAAGAGGAGTCAAGAGGGCACTGAGGAGCGGTGATGAATGTCCAGTGCCAGGGCCTTGAGGCGGTCGGCTCAGTCTTTGGGCAGGAAGGCCTTTGCCTGGAGGGTGTCCAGTCTTGCCCCTATGAACTCCAGACATTGTGTCGGAAGGAGGTGGGACTTGGGGTTTGTGCTGCAGGAACTGTATGGTGTGTGCAGTCGCCTGCTGCACTTCTGAGGCCGTGCCTCCCTTTATGAGCTAGTCACCTGACACCCATCGCCATCATGATGTCCCCTAGGGCTTTTTACCCGAGCCCTTCCGTCAGGAAGGGGTGGCGGTCTTCTTAGAGAGCCTGGTCCTCATCATGAAATCAGTCTCCAGCTTGGCAGCTTTGTCGGTCATGTGCTTGCCAAAAAGATTCTCTCCTTGGCATGGGACATCGATCAATTTATCCTGAACCCATTGCTCGAGGTCGGACAACTGTAGCCAAGCCTGGCGTCGCGCACCGATGCCTGCTGCCACTACGCGAGCCGCCAACTCGAAGCTGTCATAGGCTGCCCGAGACATAACTTGGAGCACTCACGGACTGCCTTGGCTAGGCTCTTGAACCGCTGCAGGGGTTCCTTGGACAGACCAGCTGAGAACCCAGCCAGGTCTCTCAGGTACATGCCCATGTACAGCTGGTAGGCCTGGATGCGGCTGATGAGCATCGAGCCCTGGTAACACTTTCTGCCGAGGGCATCCAAGGTGCGTACCTCGTTGCCGGGGGGCACCGAGGAGTGTGTCTTCTGACTCTTCAGTCGATGCATGGCCGACTTCACCACCAAGGAGGTGTGCGGTAGCTGTGATTTCTGAAAGTCCGGGCTCTGGTGGACTCGATACCAGTGGTGAGCAATGTATCGATGCCAATGTCTCCCACATATGAAGCATCAGCCATTCCAGGATGGGAGGGATGGGCACTGTGAGCAATTCCCTCGGAGGGGCCTCATACTGGAGAATTTCTAACTCATCCACCTGAGGGTCCTCCTCCGATTCTGTCATAAACACTAGGTTCTTGGACATGTCCGTGGCTCCAAAGCAAGTCCAAGGGGACATCATGATGGCGATGGGTGTCAGGTGACTCCTCATCCTCCGTCTCTCACTCGGAGTAATCTATCAAGGACTTGAAGGAAGATGGTCCGTGGGCCCCAGGTCCAACCCCGGCCCGCAGCCCTCCGAGGCCCCGCAGCTGGCACCGAGCGCACTGACTTGGGACGATCGAGGCCCCCGTAGAGTAGGAACCGGATTGAGACCTCAGCAGAGGATTGGCTCGGACTCCGGAGTTGACTTCGACGTCAAAGGCCCGGTGGTCGGGGTGGATGAACCAGTAGTACCAGACAACAGCACCTGCTGCTGGTCCATGAAGGTAGACAAACTGCGTTCCAGGACCGCCATTCTGGACTCCAGGCCAGAAGGCTCCGCAGCCATTGGCGCGGGCACCGAGGGACTTGGGCCCGATGTTGGTTCTCCCGAAGGGGAGTCCTCAACGAGGATGGTGTCTGGCGACCAAGGCTGATCCGAGGTTGAGTCCTTCTGGAGGACCTTTGCAGCCGCTCCCGTTGATGAGCGTCTTGGACTGTGGGACCTGGCTCGGGACATACCCAGCCTGTCTGATCCATCCAGGGATGCCACCTTCGAGGTTTTCTTCTTCTTCTTGTGTTCCCTCAAGGGAGACCCTCTCTCTCTGAAGAACCACGGTGCCGCTCGGGTTCGGAAGGGCCCACCGGAGAAGTCGCAGCTTCAGATGAGGCCCTGGCCTTCGGAGGTACTGGGGACTTGGGGAAAATCTTATCGTGCTGCTGCTGGCAGCTCAAGGGCCTTGCTGGACATCTTTTTGCAGAGACCACATGCTGTAGGATTGTGGTCTGGCCCAAGGCAGCAAAGGCAGCAGTCGTGTATGTCAGTCAAGGGCATAATTTTGGCAGCCATGGAGGAAAAAGTACCCCAGCGAGGTCGAAAACCCGCTGGGGTGCCAGTTAGAAAAAAAGGCGCAAAGACGCCAAAAATGAAAAACTACAAAAAGGGACCCGAACTCGATGCTGAGACATCAAGGTTGGGTGGTGGGAAGAGTACCAGTGCAGTACCAGAGGAGAGTATGAAACTCAGGCAGAAAAAGCAACTTTTTGGGGGGATAAGCCAGACAGATGTATGAAGGGCTCTGTGGAAAAAAAGGAGACTGAGCAAGATGGCACCCTTGGGCGGAAAGGGGACCACGCAAGTGTGGTAGCATCTCCCAAAGGCTTTCTTTGAAAGCTAGGGGGTGCTTCCACGAGGGCTCCATCCGTGCCGACGTCACCCATATGTGAGGACTGACTTCCTGCTTCTTCCCGGAGAACATGGCAACATAATTGTCCTGACTTGGACCTGATGTGCCCTGAGGTGCTGTTGAAACGCCCTGAGAGCATGCGAGATAGATCAAAGTTCCAGGAGATTGATCTAGAGTTGTGACTCTTGCGTTGTCCAGAGCCCCTGTTGTCCAGGTGAGCTCCCCAACACAGTTTGGAGGCATCTGTCATCAGGGTGCATTGAAGTGGAGGCATCTGAAAAGGTAACCCTATGAGCATATTTTCTGGAGAAAACCACCACTGAAGGGATGTGGTCAGACGGGCAGTGACTTGGATCCTGTCCTGGAGATGGCCCGAGGCCTGTTTCCACTGGGAGGCAAGAGTCCACTGGGCTGTCCGCATATGTAGTCGGGCATATGGAATGACATGTACTGTAGAGGCCATTTGTCCAAGGAGCTGTAGTATCTCTCAGGCGGTCAGATGTACTCGTAGGAGCGTCTGGGATGCTTGTTCGACTAGATGGGCACAACGGAGCTGGGGCAGGAATGCCCTGGACTGCTGGGTATCTTGTAGAGCTCTGATGAACTCTAGTTTTTGAGATAGAGCAAGCTGGGACTTTGGGAAGTTTATCACAAGCCCAAGTGTTGTAGCACTGTGATGGTACGATTCAAAGAGAGCAGTACCTCATGGTAGGTGTCTGCTTTTATTAGTCAGTCATCTAAGTAGGAGAAGACGAATATTCCCAGAGATCTTAGGTATACGGCTATGACTGCCATGCACTTTGTGAAGACTCTTGGGCAGAGGCAAGTCCGAAGGGGAGGACTCTGTATCGGTAATGTTTTACATGAAAAGTGAAGCATAGAAACATCCTGTGTCCTGGATGGATGAGGATGTGTGTGTATGTTTCTTTTAGATCTAGAGAGAAGAGCCAGTCCTGACTTTGGAGGTAGGGAAGAAGAGTCCCAAGGGAAATCATCTTGAACTTTTTGTGGACTAGAAACTTGTTGAAGTTTCTGAGGTCCAGAATGGGCCTGTACCCTCCCATTGTCTTGGGATGAGAAAGTACGGCGAGTAGAAGCCCATTCCCTGTCTGGATGTAGGGATGTCCTCTATGGCGCCTTAAGACAGAAGAGAGGAACCTCGTCCTGTAGGAGAACAGTGAGTGGGGGCTGCGTTTGATATTTCCCCATGAAAATGGAGGGGGGGCAGAGTCTATAGATTTATTTATTTTATTTTATTTAGACAGATTTGTATACCACCTTATCCTTCAATCAAGGTGGTCACGTCACATCACAAATGGAGGGTTACATTTAACATTAGGGTATTTGAATACATTTAGACAGAACAATTACTTAACACCATTTAGACAGTACAACTAAGGGTAACATTTAACAAGAGGGTGTTTAATAACATATATAATAATCTTGTGTGTGTAGGTAGGATGAGTGCGTGCCTAGTTGGCGGAGGTGGTTGTGTTTCTGTTTGGGTATGGGCTGTTGTTTATGTCCATATGATTCTATAAATAACAGTGTTTTGAGGTCTTTGCGGAATTCTGTGATGTCATCCAGTGCCCTCAGGCTCGTTGGGAGGGAGTTCCATAGTGTGGATGCCAGTAGCTCTTTTTGAAGTTGTTTGCTTGGTTTTGTGATAGCCTGCAGATGGGTACAGACTATAGATGTAGTCTGTACCCTTCCTGGACTATGGTTAGCGTCCACTTCTCTGAGGTGATGAGGTGCCATCCATGGGTGTAATGACACAGTCTGCCTGCTATGTGGAGGGGTGGGGTTCCTCTAGAGGCAGGGTGGTAATGTTGTCTAGGAAAGAGTCATAAACCAGATGCAGATTGTGGCTGTGGAGCAGGTTGAGATTTAGCCACTTGTGGCTTCTTCTGTTGCTTAGGAGGCTGCTGCCTCTTCTGTGGGGCCTGACCCTGGTACTGAGAAGCACGTGGATAAGAAGAGAAGAACTTATTATTGTAGAAAGTCAGCTGTGACTCTGGACAGTTTCTTTAGAGTAGTGTTCTCCGACTCTAATTGAGAGGCCTTATCTTGCCAGTCTTTGCCAAAGAGGTTCTCTCCTGTGCAAGGTATGTTGCCCAGCTTATCTTGAAGCCACTGTTCAAGATCTGAGGCATGAAGCCATACAATTCTATGGGCCCCGATGCATATGGCTTTGGCCTTGCTTGCAAAATAACTATGGTCACTCTATTTTTATGAGCCTATGTAGCTATTAATCTAAAAAAATAATAATTTACAGCTCAATCTACTAACCTTGAGTTCCAACTAGTATACTAATGCATTCAACGGCCAGAGATCTCTAAATGCAACCGGGTCTCAGCTTATATTAAGGCTTTTAATCAGCCAGACTTGCTGGATTGAACTAGCCTTTTTTCACATCAATGACCCCAATTTTCATTGCATAAAGATTACTCTAACCATAATTTAATAAAATAATTTTATATAAATCTATTAGTACTTTTTTTTTACTTATATAACCTTTTTTTTACTTTTTTTGAAGATTTTTTTCTTATTTCTCACAAATGTATTCTTACAAACTTTAAAACCTTTTTTCAAAAAATATTATCTCTCCGTGTATGATGGTAACTTTTCAGTTTCAACCACTACAATCACAGTCTCTGGAAACAATGTATAGTAAAATGTCTATCTTTAACTCTTTATAACTTCCCGACTTATAACCAGAGAACTCTGTGCTTGTCTGTGCATAATTCAGTTAATCCTCTGATGAAAAACCAAAGTTCTTATCTGCCATGATGTTCTTGATGTTCCCGATACTCCCGACGTGTATCCACAAAGCGCTTCCGCGTTTCACATTATGTTTCCTCAGGGGGGTCATATATCGAATTGCACCCGTTGAATGGCTGCCGAAGTCGAATTTGTTAAGAGGGCATTCACTCTACTCTTCCCTCCGTCACCTCTGCACGGACTAGAGAATAAATCATGCTTATTTTCTTTCCAAGAACTCCTATTTCTGATATCCACATTAAGGACTTGTCTTATCATTCTTAAATTTATATGTTACCTCCAAGTTTCTGGTAAGCTTTTCCACTGATCTACCGATGTAAAAAAAAAAAAAAGTACTAATAGATTTATATAAAATTATTTTATTAAATTATGGTTAGAGTAATCTTTATGCAATGAAAATTGGGGTCATTGATGTGAAAAAAGGCTAGTTCAATCCAGCAAGTCTGGCTGATTAAAAGCCTTAATATAAGCTGAGACCCGGTTGCATTTAGAGATCTCTGGCCATTGAATGCATTAGTATACTAGTTGGAACTCAAGGTTAGTAGATTGAGCTGTAAATTATTATTTTTTGGCCTTGCTTGTACATTCAAAGGCATCGAAGGTGGCCCTATTGACAAATTTGGATATATTTAGCTATGCTTGACTAGGGCAAGATAGTCTGCCTTCTTGTTATCTGGGAGGAGAGGAACAAAAGCCTCGATATCCCTGGGTACCTCCTTGAGGAACATTCTCATGTAGAGAATATAGGAGCTAATCTTGGCTGAGAGCATGGATGCCTGGAAGACTCGCCGCCAAAAGGCACCGAGAGTCCTCAATTCCCTACCTGGAGGATTTGAGGTGAGTCTTCGAGCTTTAGATTTGACACATCGCTGATTTCAACTACCATGGAGTGGTGTGGAAGCTGCAGCTTTTGGAAGCCTGGACACTCCAGTACCCAGTACATGGTATCGAGTCAACAACTGTGAGGTGAGACCGAGAGGAGTCTCCCACATACAGAGCATAAGGTCATGCAGGATGTGGTGCACTGGCAGAGTGGCCGCCTCTTTGGGTGCTGTTGAGTATTGGAAGATCTCCTCCGCCCTTGGCTCCTTTTCCGATGTTACGTGATGGAGAGATCCTTAGCTAGTTCTCGAATGAATACCTGGAAGGACATGTCTCCCTGAGGCGACTTGCATCACTTTTGCGGCAGGAAAGGCTCTGAGGGAAGGTCTCTGGGCTCATGGGAATCGAGTGACTTTGCATCCAAAACACTGGAATCGAAATTGGAGGACTCTATCGACGGGCATGGTGTTCAGCCGAAGCTAGATGCCGGTACCAATGCTCCAAGGTATCGGCCTCGGTAAGCCGCCTGGGCTGAGTACCGATATCAGTGATAGACTCAAGAGAGGGCATGGGTGGCAGCGATGCCATCTGCATGGGCGTACCCACCACTAGGGTCGATGTTAGTACCGGTATTGACTGGGCAGTGCCTGGTGCCAATGGTTTTATAGGCTGCCAGGAGAGTGCTCGATGGCCAGTTATGTGCTGGTCCATTGATGTTGCCGATACCTGGGTATCTGTGGCGGGTACTTGTGCCACTGTTCTGGAGCATGGCACCAGTAGCTCTCCAGAGGTCGAGGCCTCAGGAGCATTCTGGGACCCCTCGATGGCTTTGGAGGACAGAACCTCCCGCTGGGGCTGTTTGGCAGGCTGATCCTCCTCTAGGGCAACACCTGAGGGATCTCGATGCTTGGAATGAGATCTATCTCTGGAAAGTTTCTCCTTCTTCGATGAAGATTTGTGCTTGGACTTTGCCGATACCTGGGATCCATTGGAGGAAGATGAGGCCTTCGATGATGTGAAGCCAAGGATACCGCATCAGAGGGGAATAGAGTGTCCCAAGTTTAAAGGCCCAGTTCTGAAGGCCTCTCCGTGTTCATGTTTTTACTAAGGGGACAATATTTTGGCTGGTAGTCTGGGCCGAGGCATTTTAAGCACCAGTCATGGGTATCAGTTGCTGAGATGGTGCTGGCATATTTAGCACATTTTTTGAAACCATTAATTTGTTTCTCCATTCTCCATTCTCCGTCAATGGAGGGTATGGTAGGCTTAAGGTCTAAGATGGTGTCAAAGTGCTTGAAGGTTTTTTTTTTGTTTGGAAATTAAGTAAAAGAAGAAAGAAAGAAAGGAAAGGGGAACCGGCGATGTCTTCGACGGTGCCGGTGTCGACGGGAAGGCAGACGCTATCCACAAAACAGATATTTTTTTCTGCAGTGACAGAATTAGCTTCCTGCTGGCTCTGTGGAAAATGAAGAACTGAGGAGAGGGAAAGGAGGGAAGGCAGTCGCGCAGGCGCAGTGGAGTGCTCCCAAAAGCTTTCCAATTGGACACTGGGGAGCGTTCCCACGCGGGCTCCATCGGTACTGACCACTGTGATGGAGAAGGTCCCTCTGACCCCTTAGAGAGAGATAAAACACAGGATCCAGCTTCAGGATGGGAAAGAAAACAAAGGCACATGGCTCCTGGTTTCCCAGGCAACCATAAACATAGCAGGTCAGAAGAAGGGAAAACACGCCCCTGCTGTAGTTCAGTGCAGCAGTCACGAGTTAAGCCAGAACACCTCTTGGTGGGACGAGCCAGGGTAAACCCAGGAAACAAGAGATTTAAGGGAAGCTCATTAGGAGGAGAGGGAAGGCAGCTGGAGGAAAGGCAGCTGGGAAAGACGCAGCTAGGAGGGACTCAGCTGAGAGGAGCACAGCCGAGAGGAGCACAGTCGGTAGCTCAGAGGAGAGCTCAACCAAGAGCATGGCTGAGAACACAACTCTTAGAACCGTCATGAGAAACAGAGGATTGTCTTAGGAATGAAGACTCAGAGGAATCTATGGTAATTGAGGATTCTCTGACCTTTGACTCAGAAGAGGAAGTCAGCAGAGGAAACAAGCAGGGAGTTGGTATCAAGGAGCCAGGTACAAGTAACCCGGGTTTGGTGCTGGGAGTAAAAGGCAACCAAAAGGGAAACGTACTGGGAAGGCAGACTTGTATACACAGAGAAACTCCAAGGCTCACGTTTGCAGCTGATCCTAGAGGACAAAAGGAAACTCTCATAAGGAAGCCAAGAGGTAGGATAAGTGATCGGTATAAACAGAAACTGTTTTTAAGTGCTCTGATATTAACGCAGAAGGGTGGGGCTCCACATGCTGGGAATACTGTGGCAATTCACAACCGTGTATATCAGAAGGCTGTGAGGAAAAGTGCAATGCTGAAAAGATAGATGTGTGTTTGGAAACACCCTGTAGCAACTTGCAAACATTTCCAGTTGGGGTTCAGAGTGAACCAATGGACACTGAACCACCTTTAGAATGTCAGCCTACTGAACCAATGGATTGTACGATATCTGTATCTGAGAAGATGAGTCCTGTGAAATAGAATTAAGCTGTGCAGAGAGAGTGCTGCAGGTAGCAGCTGACCAGAAAAGCACAAAAGGGTTTTGAAATAGAAAAGTGTTTTTCATTTGGATTACAATGTTGCTGAGATAAGAAGCTTGAATTTCTTTTTATATAATTTAGTGCCAGCAGTGTATGGCCAATGTTCCTTTTGTTCTACATGTGAAACCACTTGGGAAGGGGAATTAAAAATCCTGTTTTGCCTGAAACACTCGAGTCCACAACTCTCTTTATTTGGGATAGTGAAAAACTTCAACTCCCAGAAGCAGTGCTTTCCCCAAGCACCAGTAACTTCCTGAATAGAGAATCAGGCCATCCGTCTCCATAAGCTCAGGCTGTGGAGGCAACAGCGACATCACACCACCCATATGTGAAAACTACATTCCTGCTTGTTCCTGGAGATATCTTTTTACAGAGGACGCAGATCTCCGGGTCATGGTTGGCCCCTAGACACCGGAGGCAGCAATCTTGTGTATCGGTGAGTGACATGTTTTTTGCGCACCGATCACACTTCTTGAACCCACTGGTCATTGGGTTGAAAAGTACCCCGGAGAGGTCGAAGATCCTCGAAGCGGCCAGCGGATGAATTGCGCTGGGGAAAAAAGCCTAGAATGGTTCAGAGACGCGATACTGGGGCAAGCGCACTCAGAGGCGGGAAAAGGACCGGTCACAACCAGAGAAAAGAAAAGAGGTTTTGGGGGTTTTTTTAAGCACAAAATGATCAACTTTTTCTGGGAAAAAAAAGACAAGATGACTTTTGGGCTCCACAGAAAAAAGGAGACTGAGAAAGATGGCACCCTTGGGCGGGAAGGGGACCACACATGCATGTTGGCATCTCCCAAAGGCTTTCTTTGAAAGCTGAGCAGATGCTTCCACGGGGGCTCCATCGGCACCGATGTCACCCATATGTGAGGACTGACTTCCTGCTTGTTCCTGGAGAATTCCTTCTACAGTGGTGCTTATAAGCAAATGTTGGGATGGCACCTAATTCAACTCAGATCATGCTGCAAAACCCAAACCCAATCCTTCAGGATGAAAACAGACTGACATCATTCCTGGTTTGTGGCAGTGAGTACAGCAGCACCACCATAAATGCTCTCAGAATAGGCTGGATTTTATTCTGTACTCTTGATTTAAAAATTAAATGACAAGGAGTTAACAGAACATTAAGCATATGGCTTGACAAATCCCAGGCCCTCATGGATCTTGTCTAATGAGACTAGTGCAGAGTTCCTCTACTGTGCTGAGCAGAGAAGAGGACATTCTGGTAGAAGGCTTTAAGATGAAAGTGAAGGTTAAGAGGACTGGCTAGTCGGGGGATGTGGTTGTGAGGGCTGGGTGGCGAGAGCTATTTGGGAGATACCTGACTTGCTTCCTGGGTGGTAGGTGCTAGCTAAGGGGAGTGGCTAGGGTTGCCAACTTGCTTCAGATGCTCCTGACAAGCTTGATTCAGTCCTGGGTTTACCCCATTGCATGCTGGTACTTGTGGTTTAGCTTTTCTTATGGAGTGCAATAAAAAAAATCAGAACTATATATCCCTGCATGTAATGGGTAAAGCCAGTACTGAATCAAGACTGTTGGGTGCATCTGTAGCCAGTTGGCAACCCTAGAAATGGCCAATTGGGGAAGGAGTGACTATGATGGGAAAGAAATGAATGACAGAGAAGCAGGGAAACAGAGTGTTGGGGATGAGAGACTGAGGGGTAGGGGGAAGGGTGCTATTGGTTGTGTATTTCTGCAAGTGCCCTGCAGCAGAGCATTAAGTACCAGTTTACTAAACTTTACTTACCATTAAACACAGAATGGGAGAACAGCCTTAATAAGGAGCCTGAAGGAGCTGCAGTAGACCTCTGAGGGGATCTCTCTCTCTCCCTCCCCCCTTGCCACCTTGCTCTTCAACTTCAGTGGAGACAATGGCGGGTAAGGGTGGGTCTCAGCTGCTAGATCTTGTCTTTGAGCTGGCTGCTAAATTCAAAGAAAATTTCTCAAGGCCTGATGAACAGCATCTGTAACCTGGATGCTCTGCTCAAGGACTGCAGTGCCTGGTAATAGCCACAAGACGGCTAGGGGTCTAATTCCCCCTCTAGTGAGAAAGCGTAGTTACTCACCTGTAACAGTTGTTCTCCAGGGACAGCAGGAATCAGTCCTCACTTATGGGGTGACGTCAGCACCAACGGAGCCCATGTGAAGCAATTCCACAACTTTCAAAGAAAGCCATTGGGATTGCTACCACGCATGCATGGTCCTCTTCCTGCCCAAGGGTGCCATCTTGCTCAGTCAGGTCCCTTAGCTCGAGCCCTACCAAGCAGATGGCAAGGGAAGGACAAAAATTCAGCAACACATCAGAGGAGGCGGGAGGGCTGATTCCTGCTGTCACTGGAGAACACCTGTTACAGGTGAGTAACAATGCTTTCTCCAGAAACAAGCAGGAAGTCAGTCCTCACTTATGGGACTCCCGAGCTACAGGCTAACAACCCAGTAACCAAACACCACCTCCGCGAGGCCATGAGCAGAAGCCAAAGCCCGAAGGAGCCCGAGTCCTCGGGGCGAAGCCCTCAGTAGCCGTGAAGAAGGGTTGGAGGGCAGGAGTTGCTTATACCCCAAACAGATTACGGAGTACAGCCTGGCCGAAGGCGCTGTCCCAGTGGGACTCCCTCTCCAGGCAGTAGTGGGCGGTGAAGGTATTCGTAGAAGACCAGGTTGCCGCCCGGCAGTTGTCCATCATGGGCAAGGAGCACAGCAAGGCCACTGAGGCCGCTTTGGCTCGGACCCCATGTGCAGTGACTCGACGATCCAGAGGGATGCCCGCCTTCGCAAGGGCAAACACGATGCAGTCCGCCACTCAAACAGAGAGGGTGCACTTGGTGACTGCTTGCCCCTGCCTATTGGGATCGTAGGTTACGAAAAGTCTGTCAGACTTGCAGTGAGTCTGGGTACCCTGCAAGTAGAAGGCGAGGGCCCGCTTGCAATCGAGGGTGTGGAAAGCCGCCAACACCTGATCAGAATGGGGCCTCAGGAAGAAGGTCGGGAGCACTATCTCTTGGTTGAGATGAAAGGCCGACATAACCTTGGGTAAGAACTTAGGGGCGTCCGGAGTGCCACCCTGTTCCGATAAAACCTGGTGTAAGGGGCACCAGCCATGAGCACCTGAAGCTCACTGACTCAGCGAGCCGAGGTCAATGCCACCAGGAAGGCCACCTTCCAGGACAAGTGCCGGAGCGAACACGTCGCCATCGGCTCGAAGGGTGGGTGAGTGAGCTGCGTGGGCACCACATTCAAGTCCCATTCCACCGGAGGGGGACGGATGGGCGGCTTGGATAATAGAATGCCCCGCATGAAGCGGGAGACTAGTGGTTGCCCCGAGAGAAGCTATCTCTCGATAGGGAGATGATTAGCTGATATGGCGCTCAAATAAACCCTAACAGAGTTTGACTTCAGCCCTTCCCTCGAGAGGTGGAGGAGGTACTGGAGAACCCAATGAACCAGGTATGAGAAGGGGTTGATCTGGTATTCTGAGCACCAGACGGAGAAGCGTTTCCACTTAAAGGCGTAAGCCCACCTAGTGGAGTCCTTTTTCAAGGCAAGGAGGATTTCCTCGACCTCCATTGGGAGGGCCAGAGAGGCTAGAGAGACCCGTTCAGCCGCCAGGCCATAAGGGATAGGGAGAGTAGGTTCGGGTGTAGTACCCGACCCTCCTTCTGCATCAGCAAGTCCCTGGCAGAGCCCAGGGGAATCGGAGGCTCCGACGACAGCTGGAGCAGGAGTGGGAACCAAGGCTGCTGAGGCCACGAGGGGGCCATGAGAATCAACGATGCCCCATCCCATTGAACCTTGAACAGAGTCCTCGCAATGAGGGGGAAAGGAGGGAATGCATATAGGAGACTGGAGGACCAGTCAAGGAGAAATGCACTGGGGCCCTTCCTGCCCGGGTGCGGCACCGGGCCGCAGAAGCGAGGGAGTTGTGTGTTCTGGGGGCTGGCGAAGAGGTCCATCACTGGAGTGCCCCAACGTAGAAATAGCCAGCCTGCCACTTTGGGATCCAGGTGTCACTCGTGGCGGTGAAGGATTCTGCTCAGCCTGTCCGCCAGGCCATTCTCCTGACCTGGGAGGTACGTCGCCTTGAGGTCAAGCGACGAAAGAGCGGATGAGGACTGCTTCCCTGCAGAGGGAGCACGACCCCGTGCCCTCCTCTCTGTTGATGTATAACATTGCTACCTGGTTGTCGGTCTGAACCAGAACCGACTTCCCGCTGAGGACATCCTTGAAGGCCCTCAGGGCCCACCGGATGACCCGGAGCTCGAGCAGGTTTATGTGCTGCTGAGCTTCCACAGGCGACTACTGCCCCTGCGTGCAGAAAGACCCACAATGAGCTCCCCACCCTAACAGGGAAGCAACTGTGGTCAGTACCACATCGTGCTGTGGAGCCTGGAAGGGCGATCCCTGCAGGAGGTTGCAGGGGTTTTTCCACCAGTTCAGGGACAAACGAAGGTCGGGAAGAATCCTGACGGGGGTCCCTGAGGTGTCCGAGGGATTGATTTCATTGGGAGCTGAGACACCACTGGGTCGTCCGCATGTGCAGATAGGAGTGAGGAACCACATGCACGGTCGAGACCATGCGGCCCAAGAGACGTAGCATGGACCGAGCGGTGACCTTGTGGGCGCTTAGGACGCGAGCCGCCAGAGCCCGGAGGCGGGTGGAACGATCCACCGGCAAGAAGGCAATGGCCTGCAGAGTACTGAGGCGTGCCCTGATGAACTTGAGAGCCTGTGTCAGCTCGAGGTGAGACTTTGGGTTGTTGACCAAGAAACCCAAGCTCTCCAAGAGGTCAGTGCACAACATCGCTTGTTGGGTCTCCTCAGCGGATGAGCCCATAACGAGCCAGTTGTCAAGGTAGGGAAACACCAGCATGCCCCAGCGCCGAAGGTGAGCGGCAGCCATGATGAGGCACTTCGTGAAGACCTGTGGGGCGGATGCAAGGCCAAAAGGGAGCACTCTGTACTAGAAGTGCTCTCCCTACACCCTGACGTGCAGGTACTGCCTGTGTTGGGAGTGGATCAAGATATGAGCGTAAGCGTCCTTCAGATCCAATGAGCATAGCCAGTCGCCTTGCTGGAGGAAGAGCAGCAGCATGCCAAGAGATAACATCTTGAATTTCTCCCACACCAGGAACTTGTTTAGCTTGTGGAGGTTGAGGATGGGTCGCAGACCCCCTGTCTTTTTCGGAACGAGGAAGTACCGGGAGTAACAGCCCCGACCTCAAAGGTGGGGAGGGACCTTCTCGACTGCCTGTTGGGCAAGGAGGGAGTGTAATTCCCGCTGCAGCAAAAGCTGGTGTGCGGGGAGTAGAGGAGGTTCCGCCGGGGAGAAAGGGGGTGGAAGCCTATCAAAGTGGAGGTGATAGCCCTCCCAGATGATCTGGAGGACCCAGGTGTCAGAGATGAGAAGCGCCCACGATGGGGCGAAGCAGGACAGGCATCCCCCCCACTGGCTGCTGTATCACTGAAGGGTGAGGGGCTATGCCGCTGGCGTAAAAACCCGAGGGGGTTGTGGGGCAGCCGGCATCTGTGCCTTCGGGCCCTTTGGTTTACGGTGGCCCTAGCCGGGTTTCCCCTGCATGGGAGTGGTTGGTGGGGGTAGCCGGGTACAGCGGGTAGCCGCGGTACTGGAGGCCTTTCTACTACTACTACTGAGCATTTATATAGCGTTACCAGTCGTATGCAGCGCTGCACAGACATGTAAGAGACAGTCCCTGCTCATCAGAGCTTACAATCTAGTCAAGATAAACACAGAAGGTGTAAGCAGGGGTAAAACAGGGGTAAGAACAGGGTAAAACAGGGGGAGAAGGAGATCAGGTGAGTCAAGATCTAAAGGCAGCAGCGAAGAGGTGAGCTTTCAACCTGGATTTGAAGAGGGTTAGAGAAGGTGCCTGTCGTACAGACAGAGGTAGTTTGTTCCAGGCGTAAGGTGCAGCAAGGTAAGTCTGGAGTTGGCAGTATGAGAGAAGGGCACAGATAGAAGCAGTTGGCTAGAGGAGCGGAGTTCCCGAAGGGGGTTGTAAGGAGAGAGAAAAGAAGAAAGGTACTGAGGAGCTGCAGAGTGAATGCATTTATAGGTCAGCAGGAGAAGTATGAACTGGATGTGGAGTGAAGTGACTTGAGAAGAGGAGTAATATGGGCATGACGAGGCTGGCGGAAGATTAGCCGAGTTGCGGAGTATTGAAAAAACTGAAGGGGAGAGAGATGATTCAAAGGGAGACCAGTAAGGAGCAGGTTACAGTAGTCAAGACGGGAGGTGATTAAGGAGTGGATAAGGGTTTTAGTAGTGTGTTCAGAAAGTAAAGGGCGGATTAGTAAAGGGCGGATTTTGCTAATGTTGTAGAGAAAGAGATGACAGGTCTTAGCTACGAGATGGATATGTGCGGAGAAAGAGAGAGAGAAGTCAAAGACAACCCCCAGATTGCGGGCCGAGGAAACAGGAAGGAGTACAGAGCTGTCCACAGAGACTGAGAAAGGCGGAAGAGGAGGAGAGGTTTTAGGGGGAAAGATAAGAAATTCGGTCTTGGCCATGTTCAATTTCAAGCGGCAGTGAGACATCCAGGCAGTGATGTCAGAAAGGCAGGCAGAGATCCGGGTCTGGATTGCTGGAGAGAGTTCAGGCGTAGAGAGATAGATCTGGGAGTCATCGGCATACAGATGGAACCTTTACAGTACTGAAAGCCATGGGAAGAGATAAGTGCACCAAGGGACTGGGTATAGAGAAAGAAAAGGAGTGGATCCAAGACAGATCCTTGGGGTACACCAACTGGAAGCGGGGTAGCGGAGGAGGAGGAGCCACCAGAACACACACTAAAGGAGTAGGAGGAGAACCAAGATAGTACAGAGCCCTTAAAGCCAAGTGAGGACAGGGTATCGAGGAGAAGGTTGTGGTCAACGGTGTCAAAAGCAGCAGAGAGGTCAAGGAGTATGAGGACAGAGTACCGGCTCTTGGATTTTACCAGGAACAAGTCACTGGAGACTTTGACAAGAGCCGTTTCAGTGGAGTGTAAAGGACAAAAGCCAGACTGTAAGGGATCCAGGAGGGCATGAGAGGAGAGGAAGTCGAGGAAGCGGCGGTGAACTGCACGTTCAAGTAGTTTAGAAATGAAGGGAAGGAGAGAGATGGGTCGATAATTAGAAGGACAGGTGGGATCAAGAGAGGGTTTTTTGAGGAGAGGTGTGACCACAGCATGTTTGAAGTCTGTGGGGACCGTTGCAGTGGAGAGCGAAAGGTTGAGAATATGAGAAATGGAAGGGACAATGGTGGAGGAGATGGGGCTTAGGAGACGGGTGGGGATAGGATCAGAGGAGCAGGTGGTGAGTTTGGAGGAAGACAGAAGGTGTGCAGTTTCCTCTTCAGAGATGACAGGAAAGGAAGAGAGGGTAGCAATGGAAGGGGGAGAGAGTTGGGAGTGGAGGGGGGGAGGGGAAGTAGCTGAGTTTCTGGGGAATTGGAGGGTGATCTTGTGGATTTTGTCATGGAAGTAGTCAGCCAGAGTTTGGGCCGAAAGGGAGGGGAGGGATCAGAGGCTGAGGCACTTTGAGGAGAGAGCTGAGAGTAGTAAAGAGACGGCGAGGATCAGAGGCAAGAGAGTTAGTCAGCTGGACATAGTAGTCTTGTTTGGCAAGAGCTATGGCTGACTAGAAAGAGCCAAGCATGAATCTGAAGTATAGAAAGTCTTTAGGGGAGCGGAATTTGAGCCAAGCACGCTCAGCAGCACAGGCACAGGAACGTAGATAGCGGATAGTGGAAGAAAGCCAGGGTTGGGGTGCAGAACGTCTCACAGGACGTGGGGTGGGTGAAGCGAGAGCATCTAGAGCCGAGGAGAGTGCAGCATTGTAGGAGGTTACTGCCTCGTCGACAGACTTGGATGACAGAATGGAAGAAAGAGACGGAGAAATGGTGGAAGAGAGAGTCAAGGGATCAATAGCATGAATTTTATTTATTTATTTAGCTGTATTTGTATCCCGCTTTTCACCGGGTCAAAGCGGTGCCACATAGAAAGGGGGGGGGGAATTTACGTATAAGGGTGGGGCCATCACCGGGGAGGCTACATTGATGGTTTTAACATAAGATATAGGACAGACTTTGGGTTTAGACAGATATAGGACAGACTTTAGACTTAGACAGAATTTGGACATGGTCTGGTTAGTATATTTTGAGTTAGTTGGTCATGGTTGGTGAGATCAGCTGTTATTTTGCTTTCTGGTGGGTGTCATGTTGAGGTATTCCTGAAACAGGATGGTTTTCAGCTGCTTTCGAAAGGATGGTAGATCGGTGTTGTTTCTGAGACAGGTTGGTAGAGAGTTCCATAGGGATGGTGCATACAGTTCAAAGGCTCGATTGCAGGTCCGTTGAGAGCATTTGGTTCTTTTGTGAGGGATGGTGAGGGAGTTGCTGGAGGCTTGTCTGGTAGACCTGCCATGAGCTGGATGGGACAGTAGGGTGTGAAGTTGGGAGTTTGGTGTTTGATGTATGGCTTTGTGGGTGAGTAGGATGGCTTTGTATTTAGTCCTTGCCTCAAGGGGTAGCATGTGTAAGTTTCAAAATCGGGGTGATGTGGTCGGTCTTCTTTGCTCCCTGAATGATTCTCGCTGTGGTGTTCAATGCTGTTTTGAGGGGGTTCGTCTGTGTGGCTGGAAGGCCATGGTATAATATATTACAATAATCCAGATGTGGGAGCGTCATGGCTTGCATTACAGTTCGGAAGTCTTGATGTTCGAGAAGGGGTCTGAGGCGTTGGACTGTCCTTGCTTTGTGGAATATAATTCCGGCGGTTTTGGTGATTTGTTGCTGTAGGGTAAGGGCTTGGTCGATAATAATGCCCAGGTACCTTATTTGCGGTTGTATCTGAATTTTTGTGGTACCTATGTGTAGGTGTGTAGGTGGCGTAAAGTCTGGGTCCTTTGTGACTATGAGGGCTTCTGTCTTCTTTATGTTGATGGATAGGTTGTTTGCTTGCAACCAGTTGGACACCTCTGTGAAGCATGTTGATAGGTGGGTGTTTGTTGGGTTTGTGGTTGTTATGGGAGCGTAGAGCATGATATCATCAGCGTAGATGTGAAAGCTGATGTTGTGAGTGCGTATGACTGAGCAGAGTGGTTGAAGGTATATGTTGAATAGCATGGCTGATAGTGTGGATCCTTGGGGGACACCTTGGTGTTGCTGGAATGGGGGGGGATGTCGAGTTGCTGGTGCGGATTAATTGCTCTCTGTTGGTTAGGTATGATTGGAACCACTGTAGTACAGTGTCTTTAATCCCAATTGTCTGTAGTCTGTGTATGAGGATGTTGTGGGAGATGGTGCCAAAAGCTGCAGATATGTCAAGGAAAATCATGGTATATCCAGAGTGTTTTTTCTTGTGTTCCTATGAGGAGAGTGTTCATCAGTGTGGTCATAAGGGTCTCAACTCCATGCAGAGGGCGGAATCCGTGTTGTTGTGGATCCAATATGTTGTTGAGATCAAGGTGTTCCTGTAGCTGCTGCTGGACGATCTTCTCGATTATCTTGGCAGTGAAGGGTAGGCTTGCTATGGGTCTGTAAGATGCTGGGTCTAGTGGGTCCAGGTTTTGCTTTTTTAGTGATGGGCGGATGATTGTGGTTTTGAGAGCATCTGGCATGCGTCCTTGGGAGAAGGATTCCTGGATGATATGAGCTAGTGGTATGCTCAGTTCGTTTCTTGTTTTCTTTATCCAGTCGGTGGGACATGGGTCTAGCGGAGAGGTGGTGGTGTTGAGGGATGCAATGGTGGTCGATATTTCATCTGGCGAGGTGTCTTTGAATGAGGTCCAGTCATTGTGTAGGTTAGGATGGAGGTCTGTTGTGGTTGTCTTATTATTCAGCTGTAAGTTCAGCTGCGGGTTCTGTGGAGGTTGTAGCTGTTTGTATTGTCGGGCCAGTAGCTCTGGTGGGATCGTTGGTAGTTGGTCCGAGTTTTGGGGGGCTTTCGTCAGTTGTTTGACAATCCGAAAAAGTTCACGTGGTTTATTTATGGAGGTGTTTATGATTTTCATGTGGTAGATTTTCTTTGCTTTGTCGGTCTCGTGGTGATACGCGTTGAGTTCATTTAAATATTTTATTTTGTGGTTTTCGTCTTTGGTTTTTCTCCATTTTCTTTCAGTTCTTCTGAGTTTTGATTTTAGTTTCCGGAGACTGGGGGTGAACCATCTGGCTTTTGTGGAAGGAGGTCTGGTAGGGGCTTTGTTTGCTGTTGCTTCGGATGCTGCAGAGATCGTGATATTCCAATTGTGTATTAGTTCGTTGATGTTGCTGGAATTTGTTTGTAGATTGGGTAGGGTTTGTGCTAGGAAGTCCTCCTTGTTAAATGTTTTAAATCTTCTCGTGTGGCTACCGTCATCTTTGTTGGTCGTGAATTGGTATGTATACGACATGGTGATAAGGTAGTGGTCAGACCAGGGTATCGGTGAAATCTGTGGTTTGTTTCCTAGGGTGGCAGTTGTGGCGCTCAGGAATATGAGGTCTAGAGTGTTGCCTTTTTCATGGGTGGGTTCATGTACGATTTGGACTAGGCCCATTGCAGTCATGGTGGTGTGGAAAGTTGTCGTTTGTTCATCTTGCAGTGATGGGAGGTTGAAGTCGCCTAGGATGATTTGTTCCTTTGTTGAACAGGTGCTTTCTGATATGAATTGTAGTATCCTTGGTAGGTTAGTGGTCCTTGGTAGGTTAGTGGTGAAGGTTTCTAAAGAGGTTGGAGGAGACAGGACAAGGATGAGGCAGCGGGAGATGAAGATTAAAGCTTAAAAGGTGATGGTCAGATAAGGGAAGAACTGAATTATGGACGTTCGAGGGTGAGGAATTAGAGAAAAATATCAGGTCCAGGCAGTGGCCATGCTGGTGAGTGGGGGCAGTGGAACAAAGTTGGAGGTCAAACGAGGAGGTAAGGGAGAGGCACTTTAGAGCATAAGGATCAGAGGGGTTATCGACATGGATGTTGAAGTCGCCAAGAATAAGAGTGGGGGAAGAGGAATCCAGAAAGGAAAGCCATGATCAAAGTCAGTGAGGAAGGTAAAAGCAGACTTGTCAGGAGGTCGATAAATAACAGCTACCCGGAGAGAAAGTGGAGTGAAAAGGCGAATGGCGTGGACTTCAAAAGAGGGAAAGGAGTGAGACTGAGGCAGCAGGAGGGGTTGGAACTGGCAAGAGGGAGAAAGTAGAAGCCCAACACCACCACCACTGCCAGTGGGACGAGGCGTGTGGGAGAACTGATAGCCCCTGTGGCAGAGAGCAGCAGAAGATGCGGTATCATCTGGGAGGAGCCAGGTCT
Organism: Ichthyophis bannanicus; assembly: GCA_033557465.1. Taxonomy (NCBI): domain Eukaryota; kingdom Metazoa; phylum Chordata; class Amphibia; order Gymnophiona; family Ichthyophiidae; genus Ichthyophis; species Ichthyophis bannanicus. Next base: position 655,237,804 of record CM066033.1, on the reverse strand, counting down.
CAGTTAGGGCAAGAAGATGTAGAGCATTAGAGATAAAGAGATCATGAGTAAAAGCAAGTTTATTAGAGACAAAGTGTGCATTCCACAAGGCACATGAGAAAGAGAGAGTGGAAGGGGAAAGGAGAGGGATGTGGATAAGATTAGACAAGTTGCATGAGGATCTCCTCTCAGAGTGAGACAGAGATCTAGGGGGGGCCAGGGTTGGAGATGATATCTCTGGATGAGAGAAGGAGAAGGAGTAGCAGAGTACGGGGTAGAGAGGAGACAGTACAGCGGAAACGAGGGTGAGGTTGCCTTAGAGAGCGAGGGGAAGGTTGAATGAGAGGGAGAGAGCGATGAAGCTCAAGAGCTGATGATTGGTTAGAGGACAGAGTGGAGGGGGAAGTGAGGATGGTAAAGGGGGAGGTAGGGAGGAAAGGAATGAGGGTGCTGGAAGGAGGGGAAACAGGGAGTATGAAGAAGAGGAGGACAATGTGATATGGAGCCATAGAGGAGGAACAGGGAGGGGCTATGCAGTATATGTTATATTACAAGCAATGAGGTAGCAGTGGATTCTACAGGCTAAGCAGTATATGTTATTTGCAAGCAAAGAGGTAGCAATGGAGTTCACAAGCAATGGGGTAGCATATGCAGCATATGTTATATTAAAGGCAATGAGGTAGCAATGGAGTCAACAGGCTGTGCAGCATATGGTATATTGCAAGCAATGAGGTAGCAAGGATTCTACAGTCTACAGCAGTGTTTTTCAACCTTTTTTGTGCAAAGGCACACTTTTTTCATGAAAAAAATCACGAGGCACACCACCATTAGAAAATGTTAAAAAAATTTACCTCTGTGCCTATATTGACTATATATAAAGTAATTCTCTTGAATAGGAATCAAACACTCACACCAACCATCCTCCCCTGCTGGTTCACACCAACCCCCCTCCCCTGCTGGTTCACTCACACCACCCCCCCCTCCACTGCTGGTTCACTCACCCACCCCCGTCACTTACTCACCCCTCCTGCTGGGTCACTCACTCACTTACCCCCCCCTCCCCTGCTGGTTCACTCACACCATCGCCCCCCCCTTGCTGGTTCACTCACACCACCCCCCCCCCCTCCACTGCTGGTTCACTCACACCCCCCCCCCCCCCTTGCTGGTTCACTCACACTCCCCCCCCCTTGCTGATTCACTCACACACACACACCCCCCTCTGCCCAAGCCGCTGCTTCTGCTTTGTACAGAGCAGCGGCTGCACTACACTTACATTGAAAAGTAAAGAGAAACTGTGTCAGGAGCCCTCCGGTCATCGCAGAGCCCGAGGAAGTGATGTCATGGGGGCGGGCTCCTCACAGGCTGTCTTTCCTTTTCAAATTAACTTTATTGCAGCTAAAGTTAATTTGAAAAGGAAAGACAGCCTGTGAGGAGCCCGCCCCCATGACATCACTTCCTCGGGCTCTGCATGATCGGAGGGCTCCTGACACAGTTTCTCTTTACTTTTCAATGTAAGTGTAGTGCAGCCGCTGCTCTGTACAAAGCAGAACCAGCGGCTGCACTGCTATAGGGAATCGCGAGCGCGTTCGCGCCGCGGACTTCGGCACAAAAGCCGGTTTTTTGCTCTGGCCGCTCCCGATCTTGCGGCCAGAGCAAAAAACCGGCTTTTCAATGGCCGGTTTTACAACTGTGCCGGCAGCCGGCCTGGCCATGGAAAAACCGGCCAGGCCGGCTGAAAACCGGCCGGTTGGCAACCCTAATTTGTGAGCCGAGGCCACATGTTACCAATGAAATTGGAATTTTTCCCACGGCACACCAGACAATATCTCACGGCACACTAGTGTGCCGCGGCACAGTGGTTGAAAAACGCTGGTCTACAGGCTGTGCAGCATATGGTATATTGCAAACAATGAGGTAGCAAGGATTCTACAGTCTACAGGCTGTGCAGCATATGGTATTTTGCAGCAATGAGGTAGCAATGGAGTCTACAGGCTGTGCAGTATATGGTATTTTTGCAAGCAATGTGGTAGCAGTGAGGTAGCAATGGAGTCTACAGGCTTTAACATGGTGGATGCTTACTTTGTGTAGTTTATTACTTGACACTTTCGGTTCTGTTTCCTTGGTCAGGTGGAGGGCGCGAAGAGATGAAGGGTGCGAAGATTGCCGGGCCGCAGCAGCACCAAAGTTTTAAACTGTTGGTGGGAAGGCGGCTGGAGGAAGGCTGATGGCGCCAGGAGGCGCTTTTTAAAGTACCTGTTGCTGGGGTGCGTTGGGCCCTGATTGGCCACGTGAGGGGGACCGGGAGGAGTTGCGGCCTCCCAATATTCTTCCCGCCACTGATCGGGGCTCAGCTGGGCTGCTGGAGATGGTCTTTGCAGGTTTTATGTAGTCCTCAACCTTGCCTCTGGGCAGGTGTTCAGCTCCAATACGTCTATCTGTAAGTTGTTGATTGGTGCTCTTCACTGTGGTGCCGTCTTATGTCCACATCTCCGGTCCGTGCCTAAGGGCCCTCTGGCGAGGCCCTCAGGTGCAGTCGCGCCTTTCGGCGTTTTTAAATACGGCTGCTGACTGGGCCTGATTTGCTTCGGTGCAGGGAGCGGGTGGAGTCTGGCATCCAGAACAGGGAGCGGACTGCAATCGGGCTCGGGGGTTGGACGACTGAGCCGCTGGTGCCGCTGCCTTTCCTGGGGAAGAAGGGCTTCTTGGTAGGCTGCTTCTTCCGAGGCAGTGTAGAGGTCTTGCGGGAGAGATGGGTCCTAGTGACATACTCAGTCTCGATCTCCGCGGCCTTCTACTCCATCGGCTTACCAAAAAGCTGTTCGCCGAGGCAGGGCATGTCCAGGAGCTTCTCCTGTACCCACTGCTCCAAATCCGAAGATTGGAACCAAGCCTGGCGGTGGGCTCCGATGCCCGCGGCCGCCACCCGAGCCGATGTCTCGAAGCCATCATAGGAGGCTCGAAAGATATACTTGGAGCAATCAGCCACTGATTTCAACAGCGTGTGGAACCTGTCGAGAAACCTCCAAGTTCTTTCGCCAAGTCGCAGAGGAACATACCAATATATATATATTGGTATGCCTGGATGCGACAAGAGAGCATGGAGCCTTGATAGGCCTTGTGGCCCAGGACATCAAGGGCTCTTGATTCTCGGCCTGGCGGTACCGATGAGTGGGATTTCTGGCTTTTCTGCTTCCTCATGGCTGATTCCACCACCATCGAGGTGTGTGGAAGTTGGGTCTTTCGGAAGCCTGGCCCTCGCTGCACCTTGTACATTGTGTCAAGGTGCTTGCTCACAATGGGAACCGAGGCCGTGGCCTCCCACATGCGGAGCAATAGCCGAGAGAGGATTGGCGGCAATGGCACGGTGAGGGATTCCCTGGGCGGGGCCTTGTACTGAAGAATATCAAGTTCTTCAACATGAGGGTCCTCCTAGGCCTGGGTGACCAGGTTGAGGGCCCGAGCCATGTCCTGAAGAAACACCAAAAAGGAGGTGTCCTTGGGCGGTGAACGCCGCAGGAGATCAGGCGGCAAGGGGTTTGACGGAAGATCCCGGTGGATGCAGGACTCCGGAGATGTGTCCCCATCGGATTCCCAGTCCAAAAAGTTGGTCGAGGGATCAGAGCTGGGCGGTTCGCCCTGTCCGATGGCAGCCTGGAGCCAGAGGATGGGTCATAGATGATCTCACCCCCGAGGAACAGGAGAGCGAGCGAGACTGATGTCAAGGACCCTCACAAGGCCCGTGGATCTCGGGGGTTTCCTGGACAGATTTGGGTGTCCCACGCGAGGAACCCGTGGTCTCCGGGCACGAGTCAGCGAAGCTGGCCGTGAGCGCCTGCTGGGAAGCAATGAACGCAGAAATGCTGCGTTCCAGCAGCAGCATACGGGATTACCATGCGGGCGTGGGGCCCTCGGATGCCGATACCAGGGTTACCGGATTGGGCGTCGAGGAGGAGAGGGGGTCCTCACCGGGACAGCTGACAGGAGACTGGGCGCCTTCGCCGGAGGACCCCATTTCTCTGCGAGGTATCTTGCGGGGCCGCTCCTTGTCCGACTCTCGGGAACGCCGAAGCGGGCTAAGCGACCGGGCATGGGAGCGCTCGCGCTTGTCGGGGGCCCCACACAGTGACTTTGAGGCCGCCTTCTTTTTGCGCTGTTCCAGCTCGAGGGACCCCTGGTCAGACTGCCGCCTGGAACACAGTGCCGCAGGGGGGGAGAACCCACCAGAGGGGAGATGACCGAGGGTGCCACCGGAGACTCCAAGGCAGCCTTTTGAAAAATGTCTTCGGCTTCTGCTTACGGCTGAGCAGGGCCTTAGAGGACATTTTCTTACAGAGTGAACAGAGCTCTAGGTCATGGTCGGCTCACAGACACCTTACACAACAGTCATGAGTGTCCGTAAGCGATATGTTCCTAGAGAATCTATCACATTTTTTAAACCCAGTAGCCATGGGGACAAAAACAGCCTGCAAGGTCAAAGACCCATGCGGCCATCAGTTAGGCAAAAAAAGAGCGAGAAGCCCATAAGAAAGATTTTTGGAAAAGCTATCCCTGTAAGCTCCGAAAAAGAGAGCAAGGGGAGGATAGGTAGAGGACCGGTGCAACCGGAAAAAAGGAAAAGAACCTGTTAAGGTGAGGAAAACAAAACTTTTTCTGAGGGACGAGGACGTGCGTCCGAAGGGCTCCGCGGAAAAAGGGAGACTGAGCAAGATGGCACCCTTGGGCGGGAAGAGGACCACGCATGCGTGGTAGCAATCCCAAAGGCTTTCTTTGAAAGCTGGGGAACTGCTCCACGCAGGCTCCGTCGGTGCCGACGTCACCCCATAAGTAAGGACTGACTTACTGCTTGTTCCTGGAGAACCCAACTGTCTACAATAATTCCGCCTTTATGGCAAAGGTTTTGAGTCTATCCCCCTACTAGGATGTTGAAATCCTGTCACCTATCCCTGCATTCTCCAAGGACACATACAGGCCTGTGACTGCTCCGTTATATACCTGAAGTAAATTCCACACAGCATTCAAGTCTCTCATCTGCATGGATTCAGGAAAAAAAAAGGGAGAGAATATCCCCCAAAGCAGCTGTCCTGAAGTAAACCACATGACAGCTTCAGAAAAAGTCTGCCAGAGCATTTCACTGCGAGGACCCAGAGTGCCAGCCTGAACACCACACTGGCTGTGAAGCAGCAGATGTCTCTGCCAGATCCCCCCCCCCCTCCACTAGGCTGGAACCAGGTACAAAGCTTATGCCATCTGCATCTTTTCATAAGAGGGAAGGGAGCATAATGTTCTGCATAAGTCTCTCAGCATTTCAACGCATTCCTTATAGGGAAGTTTTTTCCAGGTCCTCTGTGAGTCATTGCATTCTTCCTCACTGGTCCGAATAATGGGTATCAGAATATGTATGGCATTGCATTCCCATAGGAGTTGCTGCAGAGGTGGTGTGTTCACAGCTGCTTTGTTGTGAATAGTACTCAGTGAAGCAAGACAAGTGTTTTGAATTCTGTAATGGATACAACTCTGGCTTATCAGAGCCCCAGCACAGGAAATAAATGGAAAAGAAAACAGCTAATTCTGAAAGAGGGATGTGTTTGCCATTCAGCAAAAATAAAAAAATGGACTGGGCTCCAACTGCTCGGGTAAATATAGATTGGTTGTTTACCCCTTCAAAAAGTAGAAAGACTAGGGGACGCACAATGTAGCACATTTAAGACTAATCTGAGAAAATATCTTTTCACTCAACACATAATCAAACTCTGGAATTCATTACCAGAGGATGTAGTAAAAGCTGTTAGTGTAGCTGGATTTAAAAGAGATTTGGACAAGTTTTTGGAGGAAAAGTCCATAAAACATTATTAAGGAGGACCAGGGAAATCCACTACTTACCCCTGGGACAAGCAGCATGGAATGTGTATCTTTTGGGGACCTGACAGGCCATTGTTGGAAACAGGATACTAGGCTTGAAAGACCCTTGGCCTGACCCAGTATGGTATATCTTAGGTTCTTATGCCTAGGGCTGAAAGTATAGGAGACGATGACTCTCAGACATCTTGGCCAAACCTACCTTGAGTGCCTGGTTAAAATTCTCTACCATGCCGATCCACTGCCCTGTCTGCTTAGCAAACTGGGCAGCCTGAATCTGTAGAGTCTTCACTTCATGGTCCAGCTTCCTTTGGTTTACGTAGGCCTGGGCAACCCTGTGAGGAAGGAGAGAAAGCGTAGTTACTCACCTGTAACAGGTGATCTCCGGGAACAGCAGGAATTTAGTATTCACATATGGGTGCTGTCAGTACCGACGGAGCCTGTGCAGGAACGCTTTTGGGAGCATCCCTCAGCACATGTGCGCTGCCTTCCCGCCTTTCCAACTGTCCCTCTTCAGTTAAGTTTGTAGCTGAGTGAAAGGATAGAGGGAGAAAGGAAAGAGACAGAGATAGAGAGACAACTCCTAGGGGAGGTGGGTGGGTTGTGAAGACTAAATTCCTGCTGTTCCTGGAGATCACCTGTTACAGGTGAGTAACAACGCTATCTCCAGGAACAAGCAGGAAAGTAGTCTTCACATATGGGGACTCCCTAGCTGAAGATGCCAGGGAGATAGCCCCAGGAAGCTGCCACACCCAAGTAAGGTGGGCCATGCTTCCTCCCATGGATCTCTGGCATGCCACCAGGGTTGGTGGGTAGGAGTTGAATTAGGTCTGGAAGAGATTTTGAAAAACAGCTTGGCCAAAGAAGGCATCCCGACGGGAGGCTTTATCTAGGCAGTAGTGGGCTGTAAAGGTGTGTACTGAAGCCCAGGTGGCTGCTCGACAAATGTCATCAATAGACACAGAGTGAAGGTTAGCCATAGAGGCTGCCATGGCTCTCAAATTATGAGCTGTGACATGGCCTTGAAGAGGAAGACTTACTCTCATAAGCAAAGGATATGCATTGTGCAATCCATTTGGACAGAGTTCTCTTGGAGACTGGAAGTCCCAAATGACTAGAATCAAAAGCAATAAAAAGTTGAGAAGAGTTTCTATGCTGCTGTGTTCTTTGTAGGTAAAAAGCCAAGGCTCTTTAACAATCCAAAGTATGAAGGTTCCTTTCTGCATTAGAGGCATGAGGCCTTGGAAAGAATACAAGAAGATAAATTGATTGATTTAAATGAAAAGGTGAAACCATCTTTGGCATAAAGTGTGGATGAGTTCTAAGAACAACCTTATCATGGTGAAACCTAGTATAAGGAGGATCAGCCACTAAAGCTTGTAATTCACTAATGCGATGTGCAGAGGTGATTGCAATTAGGAAGATGACCTTCCAGGACAAAAGCTTTAGGGTTGTAGTGGCTAAAGGTTCAAAAGGCGGTTTCATGAGCTGCCCGAGAACTAGGTTTAAATCCCATGCCACCGGTGGTGGCCTGATGGGAGGCTTTGTTAATAGAAGACCTCTCATAAATCTTATGAGTGGATGAGAGGAAATTGGTTGTCCATTTAGAGGCTTATAGGAAGCTGCAATTGCACTAAGATGGACTCTTACTGAATTGGTCTTTAGACCAGAATTTTATAGATGAAGTAGATACTCTAGTATCAATTCCAAAGGTATCATAAGGTTGTTTAACCCCTTCTGTGAACACCATATAGTAAAACGTTTCCACTTGAAGGCGTAAGAGCGTCTTGTGGAAGGTTTTCTAGAAGTCTGAAGGATATCCTTTACCTGTTGGGAAGGATTAAGATCCTGAAGGTCTAAGCTTTCAGCAACCAGGCCCTGAGATGCAGGGACTGGGGATTCGGGTGCCATAGCATCCTGTTCTCTTGGGAGAGGAGATCAGGAGCATAGCCTAACTCCAGTGGTGCAGCTTGAGAGAGATGTAGAAGCAGGGGATACCACGTTTGGCGTGGCCACAGTGGTGCTATGAGGATCATACGACCTCTGTCTCTCTGAAACTTGAAGAGTGTTTTGGGGATGAGGGGAATGGGTAGGAAGGCATAGAGGAAGTCGTGACCCCAGTGAAGAAGGAAGGCGTCCCTTGCCTGGCAATTTTGAGCCGGAATCCTGGACTTGCAAATAGGTCTATATCTGGGGTTCCCCAGATCTGAAATATCTTGGCCACCTGGTCTAGGTGGAGAGACCATTCGTGAGGCAGCAGTACTCGGCTGAGTTTGTCTGCCCAAAGGTTTTGAATGCCTGGAAGATATACCACGAGAAGGTGAATTTGATGCTCTCTGGCGAGGGCCCATAGTCGTAAAGCTTCGTTGCATAACGACAGACAGCCTGTTCCGCCCTCCTTGTTCACGTAGAACATAGCTACTTGATTGTACGTTTGGACTAGGACTGTCTTGTAGCTGAGCTGGGCATGGAATGCTCGAAGAGCTAGATAGATTGCTCTGAGTTCCAGGAGGTTTATGTGAAGATAAGCCTCCTGTGGAGTCCAGGTACCCTGGATAGAGAGATGATGCAGGTGTGCTCCCCATCCCACCTGTGATGCATCTGTTGTTTGGGTGGCCTGGAATAGGGGTTGCTGTAAAGGAGACCCCACTAGAAGATTTTCCAGTGATTGCCACCATTGTAGGGACAAGATCAGTCGTTGTGAGTTTGATATCTTGTCCAACAGATGTCCTGTGGCCTGTGTCCACTGTATGGATAGGGTCCACTGGGCTGCTCGCATATGAAGGCGAGCGTAGGGAACCACATGAACCGTGGATGCCATATGTCCCAATAGTTGTAGTAGTTCTCGAGCAGTTAGGGAGGACTTCACCGCTGCTTGAGAAGTTAGCTGTATTATACGAAGACAGCGGGGTTGTGGGAGAAAAGCTCTTGACTGTCTGGTATCTAGATGAGCTCCTATAAACTCTAGGGACTGAGACGGAGCAAGTTTGGATTTTGGGAGGTTTATGACCAATCCCAAGTATTAAAGGATTCGCATTGTGCGAGACAGTGCAGATCTGGCTTCTGGAACCGTGGGGGCTCGAATGAGCCAGTCGTCCAAGTAAGGGAAGACGAATATCCCCAGGGTTCGCAGAAATGCAGCTACTACTGCCATGCATTTCGTGAATACTCTTGGTGCCGAAGCCAGACCAAAGGGAAGAACCCTGTATTGGAAATGTTTTCCCTTGAAAAGGAATCGTAAGAATTTCCTGTGATCTGGATGGATCAGAATGTGAGTATATGCATCTTTTAGATCTAGAGAACAAAGCCAATCCTGACTTTGAAGGTATGGCAGAAGAGTTCCCAGAGAAATCATTTTGAACCTTTCTCGGAACAGATATTTGTTCAATTCTCTGAGGTCTAGAATGGGTCTGTGTCCTCCTGTTTTCTTTGGAATAAGAAAATAGGGGGGAGTAGAACCCTGCACCCTGCTGTAGAATGGGCACCTCCTCTATTGCTCCTTGAGCAAGGAGTGTTGAGACCTCTTGATCCAGTAGATTGCCTGTAGAGGTTTTGGAATTGAACTGTCTTATGATTGTAGGAGGGGACATACTGTGAAAATGAAGGTTGTACCCCTTTCCCACAATGGACAAAGTCCAGTTTTCTGTTGGTATTTGGTGTCATCTGTTGGCAAAATGACACAACCTGCCTGGAATGTTTAGGGGTTCTGGCCCCTTCAGAGGCAGGAAGGCTAAGTTCTCTATGAAGGAGTCAAAGCCCTTGAGGGGGCTGGGCCTGTGGAGCTGGTTGAGCTCTAAGGCCTTTTGGCTTCTTTTGTCTGGATTGTTGTTGTTGACCCTTCTGGGCAACGTGACCCTGAGTTTGCCCTTGCTGGGTATAGAATGGATTAGACTTCCTCTTCTTGCTGAAAAAGGTTTTTTTATAGGGTTTCTTTTTGTCTGGAGTGACTGTAGATTTTGACAATCTGTCTAAAGTGAGATTGTCAGTATCTATCTCATTAGCCTTCTCCTGCCAATTCTTGCCAAAGAGGTTTTCTCCTGTGCAAGGGATGTTTCCCAATTTATCCTGTACCCAAATCTCCAAGTCTGATGCCTGAAGCCAGGCAATCTGATGTGCACCAATGGCAATAGCAGAGGTTCTGTGATGCATTCAAAGCAGTCAAAGGCTGCACGGTTTACAAACTTGGAGACATCTTGAGCATGCTTGACCAGAGTGAGAAAGTCCTGTCGTTTGTCCTCAGGGAGAAGGGGGCTCATAAGCTCCAAATCTCCTGTGACCTCTTTGAGGAACATTCCCATATATAAAATATATGAGCTGATCCTAGCTGAAAGCATGGAAGCCTGAAAGGTTTGTCGCCCAAAAGCATCAAGAGTCCTGCATTCATGACCTGGAGGATTGGATGCATGTCCCTTTGCACTTTTCATCCTACGCATGGCTGACTCAACTACCACTGAATGGTGTGGCAGCTGAGCCTTTTGAAAACCAGGACATGGTGGAACTCCCACATTCTGAGCATCAAATCATGAAGAAGTTCATGAATGGGCAGAGTGGCTGCTTCCTTGGGAGCCTTAGGATATTGGAGAATGTCGAATTCCTTTGCTCTAGGTTCTTTTTCAGGAGGTACCGTGATTGAAAGGCCTCATCACGAATAAAATCCTGAAAAGACATGTCTTCCGGAGGAGACATTCTGCGATGGGGAGAAGAGGGTCTTCCGGGAGAAACACTCTGGTACCGGCAGAATTATCAGAGTCATTGGAATCGGAGGATTCGAAGTATCTCTGATCCCGATGTTCATGCAAAGCACGGTCTCGGTATCGATCGGTCAGTACCGAATTGGTCCGGTACCGATCTGTCGATGCCAGAAAAAGTCTGCATGGGAAGGATTCCCACCGGGGCCGGTACTGTGGGTGCTGCTACCGGTATCTGTACTGGTGCTGGTACCGGCAGCAGTACCGGTGCCCATTGAACCACTGGTGTCAACAGTACCGCAGCTGTAAGGAGAGCTGCAAGACTGCATTCGATAGCGAGGAATCTCTGTTCTATCAACGCTGCCGATGCCTGGGTATCAGTACTGGTAAAAGCAGCCGGAACCCCTGAGCATGGCACCAGTAGTTCTGCCGAGGTCAAAGCCTAGAGAACATCCTGGAACCCCGTTGATGCTTTGGAGGCCGAAGCCTCCCGCCGGGTCTGTTTTGCAGGTGTAGTTTCCTCAAGGGCAATGCCAATGGCCTCTCGATGCTTTGAAGGAGAGCTACCCTTTGAGGACCGGCTCTTATGTTTAGTTACCTGAGATCCATGGGAGGAAGACGAGGCTCTTGAAGACGTCGATGCAATGGACCTGGTATCCGAAGAAAAGAGGGTACCGAGCTTTGCAGCTCGGTTCTGTCTTCCTCTTTTAGTCATCCTCATACAGGAGGAACACTCAGATGGAGAATGGTCAGAGCCTAAACATTTTAGACACCAGTCATGGGTGTCGGTGACGGAGATGGTACCGCCACATTTAGTACATTTTTTTTTTTTTTAAAACCACTAGCTGGTTTTTCCATCTTTTGGGAAAAATGGGGCCTAATGTCCAAAATGGCACCTAGCACCAAAAGAAAAAGTTTCTGAAGAGAAACAGTTCAAAAAAAAAAAAAAATATATGTAATTTTTGTTTTTTAAAGAAGAAAGAACGAACCGGCGGTACCGGTAGGTGTTGGCTCTGCAGAAAACTCGAACTGAAGAGGGACAATTGGAAAGGCGTGAAGGCAGCGCGCATGTGCTGAGGGTTGCTCCCAAAAGCGTTCCTATTGGATGCTGGGGAGCGTTCCCGCATAGGCTCCGTCGGTACTGAAGATACCCATATGTGAAGACTACATCCCTGCTTGTTCCTGGAGACTGAACTTAGTTCCTCTACTGATCTCCATACTGGAACATGGGAGAAGCTGCCCTACTCCCTTCTTGTTTTTTCCCAGAATTATAAGGAGCCCTGTGACATGCCTCTCTCTTCCCTTAAAGGGAAAACAGTAGGGCTCTCTCCTTAACCCTTATGTACATTCCCAAACCTGCTGGTATTCTGACTGAAGAAAGGAGGGAGAGGGAAAAGGAGAGAGACATTCAAATACTTCAAAGTATAAATAACATACAAGAAATCTGTTTTCAGAGGAAAAGATTGTCTAAATCAAGAAGTCATGATATGAAGTTCAAAGTGGGAAGACACTGGAGTAACATTAGGAAATCTTTCTACACATAAATAGTCGTGGATAAAGGAACAGCTACCCCAAAAGACGGTGAGGAGCATGTAGTAAAAGCACAGTTACTTACCCGTAACAGGTGATCTCTGGGAACAGCAGGAATTAGTCCTCACATATGGGTACGTCGGAACCGACGGAGCCTGCGCGGGAAAGCTCCCCAGCTTCCCAGAAAGGAAGCTTTTGGGGCCTCCCACAGCGCATGCGCGCTGCCTTCCCGCCTTCCTGACCAACTCTCCTCAGTTCGAGTTTAAAGCTGAGACAATAGAGAGAGGAAAGGAAAGAGAGAGAGAGAGACACACAACTCCTAGGGGAGGTGGGTGGGTTGTGAGGACTAATTCCTGCTGTTCCCAGAGATCACCTGTTACAGGTAAGTAACTGTGCTATCTCCAGGAACAAGCAGGAATGAGTCCTCACATATGGGGACTCCCTAGCTAAGATGCCGGGGAGATCCCCTTCCAAGGGTTCCTCATCTTCCTATGGATCTCAGGCATCCATTCAGGGAAGGTGGGCAGGAGTTGTTTAAGAATGGAACAGGTGTCTGAGGATAGCCTGACCAAACAAGGCATCCCGGCGGGAGTCCTTGTCCAAGCAGTAATGGGCTGTGAAGGTATGAACCGAGGCCCAGGTGGCTGCTCGACAGATCTGATCGATGGATACAGAATGAAGATGAGCCATAGATGTGGCCATGGCTCTCACATTGTGAGCTGTGACATGGCCTTCCAGAGAAAGGTTCTTACTCTGGTAAGCAAAAGAAATACACTGAGCAATCCAATTGGACAGTGTTCATTTTGAGACTGGAAGTCCTAAATGAGAAGGATCAAAAGCAACAAAAAGTTGAGAAGACTTTCGATGTTGCTGTGTCCTGTGGATGTAAAAGGCAAGAGCTCTTTTACAATCTAACATATGTAGGTTCCTCTCTGCACTGGATGCATGAGGAGCTGGAAAAAAGACAGGTAGAAATACCTCTTGATTAAGATGAAAAGGTGAGACCACTTTAGGCATAAAGTGAGGATTTGTCCTAAGGACTACCTTATCATGATGGAACCTTGTATAAGGTGGATTAGCCACTAAAGCCTGTAGTTCACTGATGCGGCGAGCAGAAATGATTGCAATAAGGAAAATGACCTTCCAGGAAAGAAATTTCAAGGAGGTAGTGGCTAAGGGTTCAAAGGGTGGCTTCATAAGCTGACCAAGAACCACGTTTAAGTCCCATGCCACCGGAGGAGGCCAAATGGGAGGTTTAGTTAAAGTTAGACCTCTCATAAATCTTGCAATAAGAGGATGAGAGGAAACAGGTTGTCCATTGATAGGCTGAAGAGATGCTGCAATAGCACTCAAATGGACCCTTACAGAATTTGTTTTAAGTCCTGCATTGGAAAGATGCAGGAGATATTCGAGTAAAGAATTCAAAGGTAGTGCTAGAGGGTTAAGACCCTTTCCAGCACACCAAATGGAAAATCTTTTCCATTTAAAAGCATAAGAACGCCTGGTTGAAGGTTTCCTAGAGGAATGGAGGATATCATTCACCTGTTGAGAAAGATTGAAGTCTTGAAGGTCTAGGCCTTCAGTAACCAAGCTCTGAGGTGAAGGGACTTGGGGTTAGGGTGCCACAAAGTCCCCTCCTCTTGAGACAGAAGGTCTGGAGCAGCTCCCAGATCCAGGGAGGGTGCCTGGGAGAGATGCAGAAGTAGAGGGTACCACACTTGGCGTGGCCAGCGTGGAGCTATGAGGATCATAGATCCTTGATCCCTCTGAAGTTTGAATAGAGTCTTGGGAATCAAAGGAATGGGTGGAAAGGCATACAGGAAGGCCTGACCCCAATGAAGGAGGAAGGCATCCTTGGCCTGAGCTCCCTGACACGGAATTCTGGAACAGAACCGGGGAAGTTTGGCATTGCACGGACTTGCAAACAGGTCTATGTCCGGGGTTCCCCATTTCTGAAAGATTCTGAGTACCTGATCCATGTGCAGGGACCATTCGTGTGGAAGCAGAACTCGACTGAGTCTGTCTGCCCAAGAGTTTTGGATTCCTGGGAGGTATACTGCCAGGAGATGGATTTGATGCTCTCTGGCGAAGGCCCACAATTTTAGAGCTTCGTTGCAAAGCGACAGAGAGCCAGTCCCTCCTTGTTTGTTTATGTAGAACATGGCTACTTGATTGTCGGTATGAACAAGGACTGTCATGTTGATGAGGAGGGTATGAAAGACCTTGAGAGCAAGGAAAATTGCTCGCAGCTCCAAAAGGTTGATATGAAGGGTGGTCTCCTGTGGAGACCAAGTGCCCTGAGTGGAGAGGTCTTGGAGATGAGCTCCCCAACCTGTTTGGGAGGCATCTGTAGTGAGAGTTGCTTGGGGTAACAAAGGTTGGAAGGGGGCCCCCAACAACAGATTTTGAGTGGATATCCACCATTGGAGAGACCAAAAAAGACGTTTTGAGGTTGCTATTTGGTTTGAGAGAGCTCCTGATGCTTGGGTCCACTGGGTGGACAAAGTCCATTGAACTGCTCTCATATGTAGGCGAGCATAGGGCAGCACATGAACTGTGGATGCCATGTGGCCTAGCAGTTGTAGCATCTCCCTGGCAGTCAAGTGGCTTCTGGACTGAACTTGAGAGGCCAAGTGCACTAGACGGTGGCAACGGGCCTGAGGGAGATAGGCCCTTGCAGTGGTGGTATCTAGCCAGGCCCCTATGAATTCTAGGGACTGAGTAGGGGTGAGTTGAGACTTTGGCAGATTGATGACGAGTCCCAGATACTGCAGTATGCGTCTGGTGTGGTCCAGGGAAGTCTGAGCCTCGGACTGAGATGGAGCTCGGATGAGCCAGTTGTCCAGGTATGGGAAGACAAAGATTCCCAGAGTGCGTAGAAATGCAGCTACTATTGCCATGCATTTGGTAAATACCCTTGGAGCAGAGGCTAGACCGAAGGGAAGTACTCTGTATTGGAAATGTTTTCCCTGGAACAGAAACCGGAGGAATTTTCTGTGGGATGGATGGATGAGTATATGTGTGTACGCATCCTTGAGATCTAGAGAACAAAGCCAGTCCTGACTCTGTAGGTATGGAAGGAGAGTGCCTAGAGAAAGCATCTTGAATTTCTCCTTGTATAGAAATTTGTTCAATTCTCTGAGATCCAGAATGGGTCTGTACCCCCCTGTTTTCTTGGGGATGAGAAAATAAGGGGAGTAAAAACCTGACCCTTGTTGAGGAAGAGGAACCTCTTCTACTGCCTTTTGGGCGAGAAGAGTGGTCACCTCCTGACCCAACAGGTACAGGAGAGATGGGGGAGAATTGAATTGTCTCACCATGGTATGGGGAGGAAGGCTGGAGAAATGTAGTTTGTAGCCCTCTCTGATGATAGAGAGGGTCCACTGTTCTGATGTGATTTGTTCCCATCTGAGAGCAAAATGAGTTAACCTTCCTGGAATGGTGAGAGGCTCTGGTTGTTGCAGAGCCAGAAAGGTTAAGTTCTCTAGAATCAAGTCAAAAACTCTGAGGGGGTTGGGACTGCTGGACTGTAGCAGCCCCTGTAGACTTTGTTCTGGCCTGTTTAGATTGCTGACGCTTAGGAGCAAAGCGAACTTGGGAAGATTGCTGGCCAGTATTTGTGGAAAATCTGGTCTTTTTATAGAAAGGCTTCTTAAAAGGTTTTTTCTTGGCAGGGGTAGAGGTAGACTTAGAAAGTCTATCTAAAGCAGCATTCTCTGCATCCATTTGAGTGGCTTTGATTTGCCACTCCTTGCCAAACAGATTTTCACCTGTACAGGGTAGATTGCCCAAGCCTTCTTGTACCCAGGGTTCCAAATCAGAGGCCTGGAGCCAAGCAAGTCTGCGAGCAGCTATGGCAATGCCGGAGGCTCTGCTAGCTCCCTCAAAAGAGTCAAAGGCTGCTCTGTTAGAGAACTTTGAAACATCTTGAGTTTGCTTTAGCAAAAGAAGGAACTCCTCCTTTTTATCATCTGGGATAAAGGGGAGAAAATGGCGTATCTTCAGTGCAATCTCTTTCAAAAACATGCCCATATAAAGGCTGTATGAATTGATTCTGGCAATAAGCATGCTAGCTTGGAAGATTTTTCTACCAAAAGCATCCAGAGTCCTACATTCTCTTCCTGGAGGGGTAGAAGAGTGCCTTTTGGTACTCTTTATCTTTTTCATAGCAGACTTCACCACAATAGAGTGGTGAGGGAGCTGAGTTGTTTGAAAACCAGGAGGAGGAGGAACCCGATACATGGTGTCCAAACGTCGAGAATGTGGAGATAGGGTGAGAGGAGCCTCCCACAAGTCCATCATGTGTTCTTGAAGAATTTCATGTATGGGTAAGGTGGCTGCCTCTTTGGGAACCTTAGAGTATCCTAAAATATCCAATTTTTTTGCTCTAGGTTCTTTTTTAGAGGTTACAGATATGGAGAGTCCTTTAGCTACTTCAATAATGAAGTCTTGAAAGGACAAATCCTCTGGAGGAGACATTCTCCTTTTTGGAGAAGAGGGCTCCTCAGGAAGAGTAAAAGAGACATCAGCAGAATCATCTGAGGTATCAGAATCTTCAGAAGATTCAAAGTACCGCCTATTAGCTTCCAGAGATCGATACGCGTACCGACCGGTATCGACATTGGGCGTACCGGGAACCGGATCGGTATCGAGAAAATCTCCGGAACCGGAGACCGGAACCGGCATACTACTGGAAGTAGATGCTCTGGGTACCGGTATCGCTTGTGGTACCGGAACCGGAGTCGGAACCGATTGTCGCGGTACCGAGGGCGTTGCAGCGTTAATGAAAGCCAGTATGGCCTGCTGCATGGATTGTACCGTAGTACCCATAGACGCCACAACTGCCTGGATGTCAGTACCGGTGTTAGCCGGTACCCCAGAGCAGTCTAACAGGTGATCGGTCGAGGCCGTGCCATTGATGTCTACCTGTAACCCCATAGGAGGAGCTTTGGAAGCCGGAGCTTCCCGCCGGGGTTGTTTGGCTGGGGCAGGGTCCTCAGGGTCAAACCCAAGGGCCTCTCGCTGCTTAGAGGGAGATTTGCCCTTTGAGGACCTGCCTGAAGAATGTTTGGTTACCTGAGATCCATCAGGAGAGGAAGACCTGGAGGATGTTGATGCTGCAGTATCCGCAGAAAACAGCATATGAAACTTGGCTGCTCTGTTCTGTAAGCCCCGTTTGGACATCAGAGAGCAGGATGGACAATCCGGAATGGAATGGTCAGGCCCCAAACATTTAAGACACCATTCATGGGTATCTGTGACTGAAATAGTACTGGTACACTTGGTGCATTTTTTAAAACCAGAGGCTGGTTTCTCCATGAGGGAGAATCTGAGAAGGCCTAGAGGCCTCACAGAAAAAACACACCAAGTGAAGAAAAAGTAATTATTATTATTTTTTTTTTTTAAGAAATAAAGAAAAAAGACCGGCGGTACCGGCCCGGAATCGGGGAAGGCAGACACGCGGTCAAAGAAACAAATTAAAATAACAATTTCTTCAGCGGTGACAGGAAGACGACCTGCTGGCTCCGCGGAAAAAGAAGAACTGAGGAGAGTTGGTCAGGAAGGCGGGAAGGCAGCGCGCATGCGCTGTGGGAGGCTCCAAAAGCTTCCTTTCTGGGAAGCTGGGGAGCTTTCCCGCGCAGGCTCCGTCGGTTCCGACGTACCCATATGTGAGGACTCATTCCTGCTTGTTCCTGGAGATAGCTGTTAGTGTAGCTGGGTTTAAAAGGTTTATACTGGGGAAATCCAGTGCTTACCCCTGGGATAAGCAGCATGGAATCAGTCTATCTTTTGGAAATCCGACAGGTACTCGTGACCTGGATTAGCCATTGTTAGAAACAGAATACAGGCTTGATGGACGTTTGGTCTGACACAGTATGTCATTTCTTATGTTCATAAAACCAGTAACAGATTTGGACAAAACCTGGGATGATCATAATGGATTCCGAGATGAAACACAGGGTATGATGTAAGATAAACTGTGAAGGCAAGATGGGCTTTATTTCCTGTTACAATATGGTAGAGTTCATCACTGATCTCTGACAAGGGATTTGGATTTTAGATTAATTACTTGCCTTACAAAACTTGAGCTCAAGGCCAGTTATATATAATGGTACAGTGGGCATTCCCTTGCCCCAGGGCGTTTACAATCTTAGGTCTCATTTACTAACCTATGGTAAATTAACGAGTTGTTATGCTATTTTACCGCAGGAATGTACTAAGCTGCAGTACATCCGTACCACATGTTAGTGAATCCCACAGTGAATTTATTTTTGTGTTGCTGCAGCCATATCATGTGTTCCTGACCTTAGCAATACTAAGACAGTAGGCTCCAAGTCAAGGACTGCTATCTTTTAAAGGCTACATAGATTTAAAAAATTGTCCCCTCTCCATTTCTTTTATTTTATTTTAAAAAAAAAAATCACTCTTCCCATGCCTCCCCCCCTTTTTTTTTTTAAATCAGAATGCTGCCAGCCCCCAGCACTTACTAAATCTTCCCTGGGGTCTAATGAGGGGCAGGACTCATTCAGTCACTCCTTCCCCCATGGTTCTCTTATGCAAAACTGAGCCTTCAGGCCCTTGGCAGACACTTAGGAGCCTTTAAGACACCATACTGAATAAGAGTGTCACCATGACAGGAGCAATCAGAGATTATACCTGCCTCCCAGTGGACTCCAGCGATGACCCAGTACATACTGGAAGGAAGAGAATTTCAGGGCCTACATAACCCAGATATTGCTTTTAAAGAGATGGACAGTAATGGTTTCCTAAAGGGATTGGGGGGGGGGGGGGAGATTTTATGTAACATTGCCTGCCACTTTAACTTGCTCCCCAGGAGAAGCAAGTTTGCCATCTGCAGCTCTATTTTTTTATTTTATTTTTTTTTAACATGCTGCAGTAAAAAATTTATTGTATTCTTAACATTTCCTATACTGCTCCTAAAACACTAGAGCTAGCAGCAGGGTTTACAATAAAAGTAACTACAGAAAAGGAAAAAACAATGAGTGTAATTTTATAAAATCGCATCTCATTAAGGAGAAATTTCACTTACCGTTAATTTCCTTTCCTGGAATACTGCTAGACCAGTCCAGACAAACGGGTTGTGTCCCCCTGCCAGCAGATCTTGGAGACAGAGAATTCTATCAGAGCTCTGATAGGCTGGACTCTGGTGATATGATCCTACCCCTAGGAGTCTCCCTCAGTATTGTCTGTAAAGCGAACCCAAACATGTAACGCAACTAAACCATAAGACCACACAAAGTGGATGTTTAATTCAACTATGTACAAGGGAGCTGAAAGTATCCCCAGAACTGAAGGCTGCTAAGACCAATTTCGCAGCCATCGGGCCCCCATGGTGAGGCATACTGACAAGGAAGGAACAGCGGCCTCACCGCACTAGCAGCACCGTAACTGACAGCAGGGTGGGTCCTGGACTGGTCTAGCAGTATTCCAGGAAAGGAAATTAACGGTAAGTGAAATTTCTCCTTCCAGTTCATACTGCTAGACCAGTCCAGACAAACAGGCAGTACCCAAGCTACCTGCTTTCAAGGGGGGGTGTCAATGCCAACGAGAGCACTGCAGCTCCAAACTGACCCTCCTGCTGAGCGTGAACGTCCAATCTATACTAACGGACAAACGTGGACAACGATGACCAAGTCACCGCCCGGCAAATGTCGAGAGGGGCTACTTGAGACTGCTCGGCCCAAGACGAAGCCTGAGCCCGAGTGGAGTGAGCTCGGAGCCCTGCTGGAGCCTGCTTGCCTTGCAGTATATAAGCTGCCTCAATAGCTCCTCGCAACCATCTAGAAATGGTGGATTTGGAGGCTGCGGACCCCCGTCGAGGGTCCGCAAACAGAACAAAAAGATGATCGGTCTTACGGAAGGCGTTCGTGATCTTAAGATACCGATAAAGCACTCTCTTCAGGTCCACAGCACGCGATTGACGAAGGTGACCGGAACACTGCTCTCTTTCAAAGGTAGGCAAGAAAAGAGGCTGGTTGACATGAAACGGGGTAAGCACCTTAGGTAAAAAGGATGGAACAGTTCGAAGAGAAACTCCTGGTGAAGAAAACGAGAGATAGGGGTCTCGACAAGAGAGAGCCTGAAGTTCGGAAATCCAACGTGCCGAGGTTATGGCTACTAGGAAAACTGTCTTTAGCGTTAAATCCTGAAGGGAACATGCCTTCAGGGGCTCAAAGGGAGGAGCAACAAGGGCACGGAGAATGAGAGTGAGATCCCAAGAAGGAACTAAAGGACGTATCGGGGGCCGTAATGTCTAAACCCCTTTAAGAAAACGTGAAACGTCCACATGCGAGGTGAGAGAACGCCCCGCTATCGGCCCTCGAAAACAAGTTAGCGCGGAAACCTGCACACGCAAGGCCCTGAGCGCCAGACCCTTATCTAGACCGGCCTACAGAAAGGAAAGAATATCCGGGATGTTGCAACACCAGGGCAAGATGTGACGTGGCAAACAACAAGTGTCAAAGAGACGCCACACACGAGCATAAGCCAGCGACGTCTAAGACCGCCGTGCCTTAAGCATTGTCGCCACCACACTCGACAAATATCCCTTCTGAACTAACCTGCGGCGTTCAAGAGCCAGGCCGTAAGCGAGTAAGGAGCCGGGTTTCCCATTTCCACCGGCCCTTGGAGCAGGAGCCCTGGGAACGCCTCCAGGCGTAGAGGAGACGGCCGAGACAGCCGGACGAGATGTGCATACCACGGTCTGCGAGGCCAATCCGGTGCCACCAGGATCACCGGGCTGCAATGCTCCCTGACTCTTTGGAGAATCTTGCCGATCATGGACCAGGGAGGAAAGACATACAGAAGGAGATGGGTTGGTCACGCTTGAGACAGAGCATCTGTCCTGTGCGACCCGTTGTCTCTCCAACGGCTGAAGTAGATCGGTGTCTTGGTATTCTGCGCCGTAGCCATGAGATCCATTGCCGGTAGACTCCATCATCGAACAATGGACTGAAGGATTCTGACGCCAGAGCCTACTC
Organism: Ichthyophis bannanicus; assembly: GCA_033557465.1. NCBI lineage: Eukaryota > Metazoa > Chordata > Amphibia > Gymnophiona > Ichthyophiidae > Ichthyophis > Ichthyophis bannanicus. Next base: position 655,216,749 of record CM066033.1, on the reverse strand, counting down.
CCCCGGCTGAGGAAAATCGGCTTTTACATTGTCTACCCCCGCGATGTGTTGCGCCGAGATCGCCTGCAGATGCCTCTCTGCCCACGGAAGGAGAAGACCCATTTCCTTCGATACACCTGGACATTTTGTGCCCCCTTGGCGGTTGAGGTATGCCACTGTCGTAGCGTTGTCGGACAAAATTCGAACCGCCTGACGCCGCAGAAGAGGCTGAAACGTTCGCAAGGCTAAGCGCACCGCTCGCGTCTCAAGGCGATTGATAGACCACCGGGCCTCCCGAGGAGACCAAATCCCCTACGTTGAGTGCGAGCCGCAATGTGCTCCCCAATCGGAGAGACTGGCGTCTGTCGTTACCAACACCCAGCGCGGAGTCTCCAAGGGAACCCCTCGAAGGAGATGAGACTGCGGGGCCGGAGCCACCAACAGAGGCAAAGTCTCACCGCCGGTAGTAGAGGCAACCAAACTTGATAATCCTCTGGCGAGACCTGTGCTAGGAGACTGCGAACTTGAGAAGTTAACTTAAGGAATCGAGGCATTGACAAAAAGACCCGACCTAAGGCTGTATCAAATCAAGCCCCCCCAAAAAATTTGATCTCCTGGGATGGCTGAAGACAACTCTTGTCGTGGTTGATTACCCAGCCGAGGCTTTCGAGAAAGGCAACAACCACCGAGACTGTGCTGCAAGCCTCGGGGAGAGAGTCTGCGTGAATGAGCCAGACGTCCAGATAAGTGTTAGGGAAATCAGAATCTTATATATATGTCCTTTGTAATAATGATGCTTAGTTTGAGTGTATATACAAGAGGCCTGCACAAGAGAAATTGGAATCTTATAGAAATCAAATCAGAATTCTATGTGTGTGCCCTTTGTACATTCTGGTGGGTTGGAAAAAGGAATGTGCTCTGTAAGCTAAACTGTTTGTTCTACTCAAGGATGACTTGTTTTTGTATTAGTTACTGATAAACTATAGTGGGCCCCCAGAAGATGGGTGGATGACGTATGACTATGTCTCTGATAATGTATAAAAGTACTGACTATCCCTCCACCCTTTGGAATAAACTGCATACCACTTATGTGCAAGTGTGTGTGTGTTTGTTCCCCTGGATTCCAGACAGAGAAGGTAAGATGAGTCCTCAACCCAGACAGACGTCCCCAGGGTTAGTGATAAGAAGTGCTGGGAAAGGAATAACGAACCCTTCACAATAAGGATGAACTCTGATGCCACGGCTGCGTAAGGCTGCAGCTACTACCACCATTACCTTGGAGAAGGTTTGAGGCGCCGAAGCTAGACTGAAGGGCATTGCACGAAATTGGAAATGTTGACCGAGTACCGCGAATCGAACGAGTCGCTGATGCCCCTCTCGAATGGGAATGTGACGAATGCTCCTGCGAGATTGAGGGAAGCTAGAATTCCCCCTTGCGTACCGCTTGAATAACGGATCGCAGAGTCTCCATTCAAAAATGTGGTACTCGCAGACTGTGATTGACACCTTTGAGATCCAAGATAGGACGAAAGGAGCCGTCTTTTTTTTTTTTTGGCACCATGAAATAGACAGAGTAACGGCCTAGTCCTCTTTCCAACGGTGGAACTGGACGAATGGCAGCTAAATGCTGGAGTCTTTGAATAAATCAACATCCGCTGCCCATTGACCCAGCCAGAACCATCTCCGAGCTACTGTCACTGGTGCTACGGAGCGAGCCGACAGCCGCAAGAGATCAGAGAAGGCCTCTGCCAGGAATGCAGCGATGGATTCTAAACGAGCCAACTCGGGATCACCTGGAAGCTGCTGAATCCATCGAAGGGAGGCCCGTGCTGCTAGACCTGCGCACACCCCTGCTTGAAGGGAAAAGCGGACAACGAAAAACCCGTCTTTAGCAGACTCTCAACTTGTTTTTGGTCTTGCTGGTCGCGGAGTGCCGCTCCGCCCTCAACCGGAATTGTGGTATGCTTTGTGACCCCGGTCACTAACGCATCAGCTTTTGGGAATGTCAGCCAACAGTCCAAGTCAGAAGGAGACCAAGGGTATAACTGACCAATACCGCGTGCCGTACGTAGAGAGGACTCTGGAGCGTCCCACTCTTGAGATACCATATGCTGTAACTCGGCTGGAAGGAAAAAGCTTTGGAAGGCTTGCGAATGCCCTGTAAAATGGGATCCGGCTGCAACAGGGTTTGAGAACTCTGAGGATCAGGAGTGTCAACTAGGCGTAGCGACTCCATCAGCTGTGTGATTAGGGCCGGCAACTCCTCTTTCCGAAAAAGTCTGACATCTTGAGAGCCCTCGTGAACTGTCAGCGAAGAATCAGACGGAGAATATTCCCCATCTTCTTTCTCCAATGAGTCAGGGCTCACCTCCGACGATTTAAAGTCTTCTGGAATATCAGTAGTGTCCCGCAAGCCACATGCAACGTTCCTGGAAGGACGTACTGCTTTAATGTCTGAGGACTTGCGGGACCGCTTGCGAGACCCCACCATATTCTTGTGTGCTACCGGGCGGGTGCTGAAGGTATTCCAAAAGACTCAGAATGCCACAGGTGTCATGCCTGGCGGAAGAGCGTCAGGAACTCACTGTCAGCCGTGGCTTCCAGCGGCTGTGGAAGCAAAATGGGAGCTGACTGAATCTTTTCTGCAGGAAGATCCTGCTGCAGGGGCTCTAAGGAGGGAGGAGTTAAGGCGCTGATGTCCCCAGCTGGCAGCGCAGTGGGAATGGAGGAAGAAGATTCTCCTGGATGCAGCATGCAGGTGGAACACAAGCAATCTATTAACTCCTTTTTCTTATTATTACATATAATACAGCTGTGCAGAGAAACAGGCATTGCAGAGGCTTAAACCCTTTTTTTTTTTTTTTGTAAACAAAAATCAAGGTAGGGTTAAGGAAACACAAGACTCTTCAAAGAAAAGGGATTTTGAAACTCCCTATGCCTTCACAGCATGTTTAAATGTTTTGAAATGGCTGCCCAGAGCTGCTCCCTCCAAAAAAAACCCAACACACTGAAGAGAAATCCCTCCTGATTTTCAAAATGGCCGCTGGCACAGAAAAAACTGCAAAATAAAAGTTTCCTAAGCTCTAAAAACCTTAAAAACGCAGCGAAATCGCTGGGGAAGAGGCAAGGAGTGCTGCTAGCAACTTAAAAATCAAATCCTGACGAACCCTGAATCACCAGAAACGGAGGGGAGAAGGAAACTGTCAGTTATTCACTGTGCTGGTACAGAGGAGCTGAGTTCCCATGGATAAGAGAAACTTTCAAAGTCAGTGTAAGGTAATTACAGTGACTGAAAGGTAGAGAATTAGAGTTTCATCCCTCTGCAGCCACTTAGACCCTCATGGCAGGGGCTGGAAGGTGTTTCTGGAGAGAAGGGGAGCTGCACAGACAGTGAAATCAGAAGCTCAAACCCTGTTGTATTGCTGATTACAGAAAATACAGCTGTTAAGGAGGGAAGCCTGGGAAACCCAGAGAAACACCTCTTGTGTGCTCTGGGTGCATCCAGGAAATAAAAATGAAGAAAATAGGAACTTCAAAACCCAGTTGAACAGAACCTGATGAAAGCGGAAGTGAACGAATCAGGTCAGAGACAGCCGTTCCCGATGCAGTTGAATAAACCCAGGGCAGCTGAGGCAAGTAAGAAAAACAGTTTACTTACAGTTTCTCTCAGAAATTGATACCTGATCCTCCTGCTGTCTAAGCTCTCGTGGCAAAGACTCAGCGCTGCTTAAAGAAAATCAGAAGCTCTACTGAAGCCAGGCCCAGGAGCTCCACAAGTTTATCTGGGGAATCAAGTTGCTGGGAAACCCAGAGTAACACCTCTTGTGTACTCTGGGTGCATCCAGGAGTCTCAAGATACAGAGAAACCTGATTTTAGGGAGGCCTTCGTCCAGCTAACAAGCCCTCATGGCCAGATGCTGGGGATTCTTCCTGTCAGCGAGCTCCACTGTGTCAGAAACAGGAGCTCAGCTGCAAACACCCTGGTGCACAGTGAAACTATACTGGCAGCAACAGGCAAGTGGAAATATCAGTCCCCAAAGGGATTCTAAATAATTTTAAAGATTTTGAGGGAAAAACAACAAAAGCAACCAGATCTGCTGGAGACAGAGAAATACTGAGGGAGACCCCTAGGGGTAGGACCATATCACCAGAGTCCAGCCTATCAGAGCTCTGGTAGAATTCTCTGTCTCCAAGATCGGCTGGCAGGGGGACACAACCCGTTTGTCTGGACTGGTCTAGAAGTATGAACTGGAAATAGGAATTACACTTACCTGGTAATTGTGGCTACTTGAGTGACTCCAGTTTAGTCCTCAACCTCTGGGTAGTGAACCTCCTCCTGCAGCTTGGAGATTGGGCATGTCAAAAGCTCATGACCACTGGATATAGCCTGCTGGTCTCTCCCATCAGCCCCCAGTGAACATTTTACAAAGCAGACTCAAAAGGAGCAATAAATCAGTAACTTTTTTTATTTTTTAAACTTAACATTATATTCAAGGGCACGCAGAACATATAACCTATCTACCTACTACCCCCTTCCAGAAGGAAAGGGACTGCTTCCTGCATGCTCTCCTTTCCGTCGAATGCCTAGCCCTAAACAATCCAGAGCAAAATAGCAATATATATAACAATATCTAACAATATCATAATATAATAATATAACAATATAGCGCAAAACAAATGGAAGCATCAAAACGACTAAACGCCAGTGAAGGCCTATATCCACTTTTAACCTTGCACTTCCCCCAACAGAAAAACCACTGCTAAGACCCCATCTCCGGGCAGGAATGAGGACTAAACTGGAGTCACTCAAGGAACCACAATTACCAGGTAAGTGTAATTCCTATTTCCTTATCGTTCCTCCAGTTTAGTCCTCAACCTCTGGGATGTATCAGAGCAGTAATCATTGGGAGGGACCTTTCGAGCCGGATCTCAACACCGCCTCCCTGAAAACGGCATCCTTAGCCGCCAGAACATCTTGGCGATAGTGCTTACTGAAAGTATGGAGAGACAACCAAGAGGCCTCCCTACAGATGTCCACTGGCGGAACCAAACTGTGCTCTGTCCAAGAAGACGTTTGCACTCTGTAGAGTGAGCTCGTAAGCTCCCTGGGACTGTATGGTCCCGCAGAAGATAAGCCGACGCACTCGCCGCTCCAATCCATCCAGAAATGGACTTCTTCGCTGCCGCTTCCCTTTGCGGGGCCCTCCAAACACCCCGAAGAGAGATGATCCGCCTTGCGAAAGTTTCTGAAACCTTTAAACACTGCCGCAGCGCTCTCTTGACGTCCAAACAGCGCAACCTATGGTTCAATACACTCCCCTCTGCCTCACCTAGCACTGGAAGAGAGACCATTTTAGTTAGGTGAACGTAGAAACCACCTTTGGCAACAATGACGGAACCAGCCGCCAGGCCACCTTCTGTCTGGAGACAGACAAAAAACGATTCCTGACAGGTCAATGCCTGTAACTCCGAAAATTGCCTCGCCGAACAGATGACCATCAAACATACCATCTTCAAGGCAAAACCCTTAACCTATGCCTGTTGCAAGGGCCCCAATGGCGCGCTAGCTAACACTCCTAAAACCAAATTGAGCTTCCCCGGTGGAATTAATATCCTATGACCAGGGCTACAGTCTGGTAACCGCCTGAGAAAGTGTACTACATAGTCCTGTGCATGAGAGCCACGCCCTGTCCTTTGCCCCAATAGCAAGACAGAGCTGCTAACTGAACTCTCCAGGATCTGCCTTTACGTCCTGCAGAAAACTTAATACCAAGGGAACTGACACTGCGAGCACCCGTTCTCAAAGATGCGCCATATACGCACATATGCAAGGGACGTAGACTTTTTTCTTTTCCCTTGCGGCAAGGTGGCAAAGACTGCTATCGAGCAACTCTTTTTCCTTAAGCTTGCCCTTTCAATGGCCACCCCGTAAGCAAAAAACGATGCGCCTGAGGCATTTGAAGGGAACTCCGTAGCAACAGAATCTCCAATGTCGGAAACCTCCATGGATTCCCATCAAGCAACCGTATGAGGCAGGCATACCACGGGCACCTCAGCCAGCCCGAGGCCCTCAACCACACGTTTCCCCGAAGCGCTTCGATACGCAGAACCACTTGACCTATGAGTGCCCCCGGTGGAAAGACATAGAGAAGACCGGACGACGGCAGCCGTTGAAACGGTGCACCGATGCCTTCCGACCTCCTTTCGCGTCGTCTGCTGAAGAAGCCACCCGTTTACGCAGAGTGAAACGCCGCTATGAGGTCCATTACTGGCTGTCCCCATATGCAACCAATCTGTGCGAACACCTCTGGATGCCACTCCCATTCTCTGGCATCTACTCGGACCCAGCTGAGGAAATCCGCCGTCACAATGTCCTTACCCGCAACATGCGCCACCGAAAACGCTGGCAGCCAAAGCTCTATCCACACACACAGACCCTCTGCCGCGGCCTTTATGGCCACACTTCCGGTTCTGCCCTGCCGATTGATGTAGGCCACCGCCACGGAGTTGTCGGACAGTACTCGCACTGCTCGACCTGTCACCGTAGCTTTGAATGCCTGCAATGCCCGGCATATCGCTCGCATTTCCAGTCGGTTGAATGACCACTGGGTCTCCTGTGTACTCCAAGAGCCTTGCGCGAAATGATCTCCGAACGTAGCAGAGTTTAACAAAGCTTTTGGCCAAGCTCCCGGAGGAAAGGTCCATAACCTTTTATTAGAGAGAAGCTAGAAAATTATAAATTTTTGTTTTTTTATACCAACTTTCACCAATTCAAGATGTCCTACAAGGCACACAACCCAACAGAGCATCACATCTGTTGTACATGCAACGGAACCCTTAAAATATGAGCATACATGAATCCACCGCTTGCCCCGATACAAGCATTGAGCAGCCTATTCATCTTTTTTTGGAAACCAGCCAGGTCCTTAAGACCAGGATTGGCTACCCTAGGAAACAGGATACTGGACCTGAAAGAGCTTGGTCTGACCCAGTATGGCATTTCTCGTATCCTTATGAATGGAGCCTCCCCAAGGTCTCTGCCTTGGAAGTAACAGGCTGCACCTGGCCCTATGGCCCTGTGGCTAGCTCACACGGAGCAGTGCGGCCCAGTGGTTGAGGCAAGTTGCCAGAGGACCAAGGGTTTGAATTCCAATCGAGACCACCAACCTTGGGCCATAACAACTGGGGTTTCTGGTCCCACAGATGGTCCTTCTGGCCTTCATTAAGCGACTTAACCCTCTGCCTCAGGTACCAAAACAAATTGTGAGCCCTTCAGGGACAAGGGAAATAGAAATACCGTAAATCGACTGTATGCCAGCCTGATCTGTAGGCAATCAGTATACTCAAATAAATAACTGACTGGGAATATGTGACCGTAGCAAACACTGGCAGTGGAGAGACATCAGAGCTGGTGCTGGTTCCTGGTCTTCCTTTCTCGCTCTTCCAGTCCTTCTGCCAGCACTGAGAAAAGGCTGAGAACAGATTTTCCAGTGGGCCGGGGACCTTGCGTCCTGGACATCAGAGAGAAAGAGGGGCTAGGATCTGGGAGCAAGGCCCAAAGAGAAAGGAAAACTGGTGACTGTGACACTGTAGCTCCTCCGGACGGCTCACTCCACAGCAGATCCCACGACTGCATCTCCAACCCCATGTAATACCATGAGGACCTCACGCACTTTATTACAATAGACATCCCCCCATTACTGGAGAAATTACCTTAGTCTGATAATACAGTCTGAGCAAAGAAATGCAGTCTCATTCTGCAAAGAGTGCACCCAAAAATCATACCTAAGCAACTGTGAGCATATACAAAATGCACATCTACATATACGGGTGACCCAGCACCTGTCACCCAAACACAGTGCAGTGAGCATGCTTGAACATAGGCTGAATGCATAGAGCATACAGAGTATTGACTTCCTCTATGAAACCTTCCAGTGCCCTGGAGTGCTAATCCCCAGACTGTGCTACCTAGACGTCCTTCTCTTCACCCTCAGCAAGGGCCCTTTAACAAGATGGCACAGACGGGTCAGTGCCCCTGCTAAGTGCTTAAAGCCCTGCTCTGACAGCACAGGCTCTAGAAATAGATGAGAATTTCCTGGGAAGGGCATGCTAAGTGGCGCTATGAAACACACAGGCACCCCCCCCCCCCCCCGGCCTTCCTGCAGCCAGAGAAATAGCAGTAAGATACACCGACAACCTTGCAAGTGTAGGTCTTAGAGGTTGCTGCCTGTGTGAACCTGATGAGGAATACGATTTTGTATTTTACCATCCCCCTCCCCCCCAGGGATGGGGGCACTGAATACTATATGTGATTCATGAACAGCGTTGCCATCCAGTGGCCTTTAGGGCACCAGAGCTCGACAAACGATACAGAAGTTAAGAGCTTTAAATCTTGGTCATATAATCTGGATTTGCAGAACATTACAGTTGCTTGTTTAGTCACTAATCCCTGAGTGCCCATGAGGTGGCCCTGTAGTTATTTCTTCCCTGACTTGCAGAGATCAATCAGAAGATGGCTGCATACACATGGTCACAGAAAGGCACTATTGAGTGTACCAGCTGCCCTCTGGTGGCCATAGACCATAGCACAGGCACTTCTTGGTTGACAGTTTAACTGTCATTATTATTACATACTTTTTTATATCCTAAGGTTTCCTAAACCTGTCCCTGTGAAACCACAGGCATTTGGGCAACTTTCACTATAGAATACACAAAAACACACTTCCAGCCTGTCCCTCCTTCCACCTACAAGTTAGGGCTCTGCTCTTGAAGAACCTAAAAGCTGGCAATTGGCCTAATATCCCGGGACTTAACAGATGCTCCTCAGACATGATTAGGAGGGAAAGAACATGTGGCATCAGAGATCAATGCCAAAACTGCTGTCCTATAAAACTAAGAATAAACTTAAACATAAAGAGGACTGACAACAGCCCCCTTAAGGCTGAGGAACCCCCCCGAGCCTCAAAAAACCTACAAACAAAAGAAAGAAACACTAGACCTAAAAATCTAGCTATTCTGTCTGTTGTCTTCCTCACACAGGCAGCTCACTGCAACTCTCGCCATGCGGTCCAAATACCTAGAGAGAAAATGGCCGCCCCTTTGCCAACGAATTTTGGCGCCAAGAACAACAACTGCTGCAAAAAGGAGGCCTCAGCAGACCGACAGAGCCCGAAGGCCTTACCTGCAGGGCCGAAAGCCATGCAGCCTGCTCCTACCGCCTTGAATTCATCCAATCCTCAAGCTGCGCTGCTGCGCCTGGCAGCCACGGCGAGAACAGCTCAGCCGGTTCCACAGAGTAAAATTAAAATCCCGCAGCAACGGAGAGGCTCCGTCTCACACAGCTTCAGTGTGGCTGTACGGGTCCCGGAGCTCTCTCTCATACTGGCAAGGGAGATCCGCACCGGCGAATGCCTGCAGTAAGTGAAAATAACTGACAAGGAGGGAAGGCAAGAGCTGCTACTAATTTAAAGAGCCAGGCTCAAATTTAAAATGACTGTAAATATAAGGAAATTTGCTCCTAATAACTAAAGGGAACTAATCCCTGATTGCCAATTAACCAAAAGGTAACAAAATTAAAAGTAAAAGTAAAATTAAAGGTAAAAATCAAAAGTAAAATCAGAATAGAGTTTGTCACCCTAAATGCTCCTTATCTGTTCCCCCAAGTGAGCCCAGAAGCTAGGCTCACTACGTCCTCCTGCTGCATGGAGACTGGACACACTGGGGGCTGATGGGAGAGACCAGCAGGCTACATCCAGTGATATCATGAGTTTTTGACATGCCCAGTCTCCAAGCTGCAGGAGGAGGTTCTCTACCCAGAGGTTGAGGACTAAACCGGAGGAATGGATAACACACACATGTTTTTGTGAGCATTTATCACACTTATTTTATAAAGAAATATGCACAAACTTTGTATAAAATAGGGGTCTAAGTGATGGAATAGGGTTGGCCAATCTAGGTGCAAGAACTGGTGTAAATGCCCATGTGCGTAAGTTATAGCACTTTATAATTTATGCACGTAGATTTGTGCTCTGCCCAGTTTCCACCCCTGTGAAAGCAAGTACCATTGGCCTGACACACAGACTTACAGAACAGGGACCAGCTATCTGTGTGCGTGGAAAGGCCTAGTCACATATGTAAGTTACTGAAAATAGGTAATTTATGTGCGTTGATAGCATGCAACTTTACACAGCTCCTTAAAAAATTACCTCCTTTAAGCTGTGTCATTGGCAAATAATTCATGTTAACTGGCAAATAATGTGCTCCTGCCATAATGCACTTTAGTAAATAGACCCCAAATTAGTACCTGGGGCAATGGAGAGTGAAGTGACTTGTCCAAGGTCAGAAAGAGCATAATTATAGTTTATTATATTTGATATGAGGTGTGACAAAAAAAGAAACAAGACTGTCCCATAAATGTTTTATTACAAAATCTACAGAGAAATTATGCATTGTCCCCTTTTCAAAGTAACCCCTTCCAGAGTTAAAGCACGTCTGCATTCGCTTCTGCCACGTACAGAAGCACTCGGTAAAGTCCTCCTCCTTGAGGTCCCTCCGCTCCCTCATCACAGTGGCCTTGATCTCTTCTACAGAGGCAAAATGAGTTCCTTTGAGCACAGTCTTCAGCCTGGGGAAGAGCCAGAAGTCGCACGGTGCGAGATCTGGGGAATAAGGAGGGTGGTCGAGAGCTGTGATCTGTTTGTTGGCCAAGAAATGCCTCACATTGAGCGCAGTGTGTGCGGGCGTGTTGTCGTGGTGGAGCAGCCACGACTTGTCTCTCCACAGAGCCCGCCTGCTGCGCCGAACCCGATCATGGAGGCGATTGAGGACCTGCTGGTAGAAGTGCTGGTTGACTGTCTGACCCTCAGGCACAAACTCATGATGGACCATTCCCTTCTGGTCGAAGAATGTGATCAGTATGACATTGATCCTTGATTTGGACATGCGCGCCTTCTTGAGTCTGGGTGACAGTCGAGTCTTCCACTGCAGGCTCTGTCTCTTGCTTTCAGGGTCGTACTGGAAGACCCAAGTCTCGTCTCCTGTGATGACTCGGCCAACGAACTCTGGATCTTCTCCGATCTTCTCTAGCAAGTCTCGACAAACATTGACCCGGTGCTCCTTCTGGTCATCCGATAAAAGCTTAGGCACCATCCTGGCGCACACCTTCCGCATCCCCAGCTCCTGCACAAGATGGTCCACATTGACTCCCTGTTCAGGCTGAGCTCCTCAGCTATCATCCGCACCGTCAATCTGCACCAGCTGATTCACTCTGTCAATGTTCGCAGCTGTCTTTGTCGTGGAAGGCCATCCTGACTTGGGGTCATCCTCCACCTCCTCGTGGCTAGTCTTGAAGCGTTTGTGCCACTCGACGACTTGTGGCCTTGACATTGCATCTTCTCCATAAGCGTTTTGGAGAAGTTGGAGACACTCAGTTGGGCCCTTCTCCAACTTAACCAGAAATTTCAAGTTGATTCTTTGCTCCATATTTCTGCCACCTCCAGTTATGTGACAAAGTGATGGAGCAGTGTGCTACAAAAAAATCTGAAAAAGAAAAACAGAATGAGAGAGATGAAAAATATTATAACAGAACAGTGACAAGATGTTGCAGAACAGTGACATAAGCGGTTAGCCAACTGGCATTGAGTCATGGGCTTAGCTGCCACAGTATCGTTTCTTTTTTATCACACCTCGTATACTGCTCTTTGCTAACAGGCACAGCGGTTTACAGTTTTTTTTGTTTTTTGTTTTTTTTTAAATTCAATAAGAGCAGGAAAGGAACTCCTAACATAGTAACATAGTAAATGACGGCAGATAAAGACCAGTATGGTCCATCTAGTCTGCCCAGTAAGATGGCAAGAGTAGGTGCATCTGCCGCTCCATGCAGGTCACCCCGCCCCGTGTCTTTGTTTAGGGGTAAACCCACCGCTCTGTGTAGGACAACCCTGTTTTTTGGAGAAATTAGATAGTTGTTTATTTTGATTTTATCCTGTTGCTGTAAGGGGATCCACTGCGTCCGTCCCATGCCATTTTGAATTCTGTCACTGTATTTGCCCCACCACTTCCATCAGGAGGGCATTCCAAGCATCCACCACCCTTTCAGAGAAAAAGTATTTCCTGACATTGCCTTTCAATTTACCCCCTTGTAGCTTCATGTTTTGCCCTCTAGTTTTACAGCTTCCCTGTCTTCAGAAGAGGTTTGTTTGTTCATTATTTCTCTTTACGTATTTAAAGGTCTGAATCATATCTCCCCTGTCCCTCCTCTCCTCCAGAGTGTACATATTTAGGTCAAGTCTCCTCTCATAAAACTTCTGACGCAGGCTCCAAATCATTTTGGTTGCCTTCCTCTGAACAGTTTCCAGTCTTTTTATATCCTTTGCAAGATATGGTCGCCAAAACTGAACACAGTATTCCAAGTAAGGCCTCACCAGTGACTTATACAGTGGCATTAGTACCTCTTCCTTTCTGCTGGTAATTCCTCTTTGTATGCAACCCAACATCCTCCTGGCTTTTGCCACTACCTTGTCGCACTGTTTTGCCACCTCGAGATCCTCAGAAATAATCACACCAAGGTCCTTCTCCTGGTCCATGCACACCAACCTCTTGCCCCCTATCGCGTACATTTCCCCTGGATTTCTGCTTCCCAAGTGCATGACATTGCACTTCTTCGCATTAAATCTTAACTGCCAAGCATTATACCATTCTTCCAGCTTTTGTAGATCTTTCCTCATGTTATCCACTCCCTCAGGGGAGTCCACCGTGTTGCAAATTTGTGTGTCATCTGCAAAGAGACAGACTTTCCATGCAGTCCTTCAGCAATATCACTCACAAATACATTGAACAGTGCTGGACTCAGGACCAAACCCTGGGGCACCTCGCTAATCATCCTCCTTTCATCCGAGTGAGCTCCATTTACCATCACCTTCTGTTGTCTGTCAGTCAACCAATTTCTGATCCAGTTCACCACCTTGGGACCCATCCCCAAACTATTGAGTTTATTGATAAGCCTCCTATGAGGAACAGTATCAAAGGCTTTGCTGAAATCCAGGTAGATGACATCCATCGCATGCCCCTGACCTAGTTCTCTGGTCACCCAGTCAAAGAACTCAAACAGATTTGTTTGGCAAGATCGTCCTTTGGTAAAACCATGTTGCCTCGGATCATGCAACCTGTTGGTTCTTAGAAAGTCCACTATTCACTCTTTCAGAAGTGCCTCCATTACTTTTCCTGCCACCGCGGTAAGGCTCACGGGCCTGTAGTTTGTCACATCTTCCCTGTCAATAGAAAGGCAGAGGACAGCACATAGGGTATTGCATGCAACTTTGCAAAGCAAGCCTGCTAGCTCACCCCCACTTCAAACACTTCCGTGAATAGATGGGTTTTAAGCAAGATTTTACATTTTTTATAGTTTACTTCTAGTCGGACTGGAGGAGGGCGACTTTTTTGGAGTGTGGCAGCAATGGAGTAAACTGTAAATAGTTCACCATTCCTATATGCTACTGTTGTATGATTTATTAATGTAAATTTGTTAACTGTATTATACCTTGTTCACATGTTCAATGTAAACTGTTCCATGTAATAAGTTATTCTATTGTAAACCATGCTGATTATGAATAGTGCGGTATAAAACCAAATAAATAAATGGAGAAGAATGCGGCTTTCCAAGCTGATTCTAGCTTAACCTTGGCAGGGGATGGGATACGGTTTCTGTATAAGGAACGGAGACAGTGGGGGGAGGGTGTGTGTGTGTGTGTGTGCATAAAGTGATATGAGGTCTGAAAGGTATGTGGGCGCTTTCAGGGAAGCTTCTCCAAATGGATGAGTTTTGCACATACCATGACAATCATGAACTTCACTTCTAAACCAGGGTATGTGGAGCATGATCTCAGTCTCTTAAATTTACTGCTAATGTTTGGCATATTACTTGCTTTGTGCCAAAAGAGCCTCCCTCTGGAGTTTATAAGCATTTACGTGTATGGATAATTTATTAAGGTGTGTTTGGGCATTCATTATGAAGTTTGGGGGCTTCATTATGAATGATCTTATGGATTAGAGTAAGATTTTATAATGTATATGGGGATAGGACCGACAGCCAGTGACGTTGAATAAAAAGCAGGTTTCTATGGTCATACTTCTTAACATGTACAAGAACCCGTAAAAAGTGTTTTGTATTGACTGAATTTTTTTTATTTGATAAGTTGGGAGACCAACATAAATGTCGTTGCAATAGTCTAATCGAGCTATTACTGTATTGAGAAGAATGGATGTTTGTGCTACTGGGTCCAGAAAAGGACATAGAGCTCACAAGCAGTGAAGTGATGCAAAGGCATCAAGCGAGAGAAGCAGGATTTGAACCCTGGCTGTCTTCTATAACCACTAGGTGGTGCATGAGTATGCGAGCTTCATGGTCCCTAGCTGCAGTTATTTGCTGGAGCTCATTGTGGTTCTGTGTATTTCTTAAGGAGAAAACCTTTTGCTGCACTAGAGCCGATATTCCCCAGCTATCTTGCCTAAACCAAGAAATGCTTCCACTGAAAGAGACAAAGCTAAAAATAGCCAAACAATGCAAAAGATGCGAGTTAGGCCAAGCTTCCTCCTATATACACTCTAGGGTCATGGAGAGACAAATGCACCTCCTCTCCCATCCAAACACACCCAATGACAGGCAGCAGGGTGAAATGCACCATCCACAGCAGAAACCAGAATGGCACTGCAATATTATCTCAGGGGTGGGGGCCAGAGAAGTATTCTGAATTTTTTTGGCTGGGAAAATTTTCCTGCTGCACCTGATTAATATTTCAGGACATCTGGAAACTGTTAGGGAGTCCTGAGAGCACACAAGAAGCAACTGGATTTGAAGTTTTGTCCAGTCACTGGTTGTGGTTCCAGCAGCAGGCGAAGGGCAATACTGCCAGAGATTCAGATAGGTTCATATAGGAACCAAACTGCAACATTGTGAGCAGCTGATACAGGTGGTCTCCAGAACAGAAGAGGGACACTGTCCTGTGACGCGTACCCTGGAAAAGCATAGTTACTCACCTGTAACAGGTGTTCTCCGGGGACAGCAGGAATCAGTCCTCACATATGGGTGACATTGATGCCGATGGAGCCCGTGTAGAGCAAATCCACAGCTTTCAAAGAAAGCCTTTGGGAATTGCTACCACGCATGCGTGGTCCCCTTCCCGCCCAAGGTTGCCATCTTGCTCAGTCAAATGACATAGCTAAAAGGACGGCAAAACAAATGAAAATAATTTATTTATTTATTTACATTCTCTTATATACCGCGCTATTCTGCATCAGTGTGGTTTACATTGAACAAACTGAAATTACATTGAACAGGGCATTATAACTTGAAGATAACTATTTTTTACAGGGAACATGGGCTATGGAGGGTTAAGTGGCTTGCCCAAGACTACAAGGAGCACCTGTAGGACTAGAAACCCCAGTCCTTCCGGCCCAAGGTTGCTGTCCTCTAGTGGGATTTGAACCCCCGACCTTCTGGCCTGAAGTACCTTGCCCCAACCACTAGGCCACTCCTCCACTCCTGCAACTCCAAGGGGAGGAGGGAGGGTTGTGAGGACTGATTCCTGCTGTCCCCGGAGAACACCTCTTACAGGTGAGTAACTATGCTTTCTCTGGGAACAAGCAGGAAGTCAGTCCTCACATATGGGACTCCCCAGCTACAGGCTACCCTAAACCTATAGACAAAAAAGGCTTCCTCATCGAGAGCCGCAAGCAGCCGCAATGAAAACCCTAACCAGGGTAGCCTGAACACAGAAGGGTCAGAGAGTAGGAGTTGCCTAGACCCCGAAAAGGTTACGGAGTACAGCCTGGCCGAAGGCACTGTCCCGTTGGGACTCCCTATCCAGGCAGTAATGAGCTGCAAAGGTATGAACCGAAGACCAAGTGGTGGCCCAGCAGATGTCAGCCAGAGGAACAGCGCGCAGGTGAGCCACTGATGCTGCCATGGCCCTGACCCTATGAGCCATAACACGGCCCTCCAACGGAAGCCTCGCTTCCTCATAAGCCCGGGCAATACAGTCCGCCATCCATGTGGATAGCGTACGCTTGGTCACCACCTCCCCCAGCTTACTGGGGTTGTAGGAAACGAAAAGCTGAGTGACGTTTCGGTGACCTTGAGTACGCTGAATGTAGAAGGACAGAGCCCTTTTACAGTCCAGGGTATGGAGGACTGTCTCTGCCCGACTGACATGCGGCCTGGGGAAGAAGAAAGGAAGAATCACCTCCTGATTGAGGTGGAACGAGGAGACCACCTTCGGAAGGAACTTGGGATGCGTGCGAAGCACCACTCTATTCTTGTAGACCCTTTTATAAGGCGTCTCTGCCACAAGGGCCTGGAGCTCATTCACCCACTGGGCAGAAGTGAGCACAACCAAGAAAACCACCTTCCAGGAGAGATAACGGAGGTGGCACGTAGCTAACGGTTCGAAGGGCAGCTGGGTGAGCTGCCCCAACACTACATTGAGATCCCATTTGGTTGCCAGGGGGTGGACCAGGGGCTTCGAATGGGGTAGGCACTTTAGAAACTGGAACACCACTGGGTGAACTGAGAGGGGCTTTCCGTCCACGAGATAGTGGTTCACTGCTAGGGTACCAAAATGCACTTTGATGGAGTTGGATTTAAGCTCTATCTCGGAGAGGTGGAGAAGGTATAGCAATACCACAACCACCGGGCAAGAGAAGGGGTCTACCCCTTGCCCAGCGCACCAAAGCGCAAATCTCTGCCACTTAATGGCATACGCCCGTCTGGTAGACATTCTGTGTGAAGCCAAAAAGACCTCCTCTACTCCTTCGGAAGGAGGAGCGGGGCAAGGAGTCACCCTTTCAGCAGCCACGCCATCAGCAAAAGGGAGCTGAGGTTGGGATGCAAAAAAGAGAACCCCCCTCCTGGGAGAGGAGCCGAGGAGATGATTCCAAAGGAATGGGGGTCTCCACCGCTAGCTGCAGGAGAAGAGGGAACCACGGTTGCCTGGGCCACCGTGGTGCTATCAGGATGACTTAGGTTCTGTTGTGAAGGATCTTGAACAGAGTCTTGGCAATCAGAGGCATCGGGGGAAAAGCATACAGAAGACCCACCGACCAAGAGACTAGAAAAGCATCGGCTGCCACCCTGGCTGGGTATGGCTGCCTTGAGCAGAAACGGAGTAACTGGTGATTGTCCGGGATTGCAATCAGGTCCATCACTAGTTCCTCCAAGTCTGAAAAAGCCTGCTGGCTACTACCCGGTCCAGCTGCCACTCGTACGGCTGGAGCATTCTGTTGAGTCTGTCGGCCACACAGGCCCGGCAGGTATACCGCCCTGAGGAGAAGTCCCTGCCAGACTGCATAAGAACACAGATCTAGGGCTTCGTGACAAAGGGTACGGGACCCCGTGCCCCCCTGTTTGTTCACATAGAACATGGCAACCTGGTTGTCCGTTTGCACTAGAACAGTCCTGTGGGCCAGGCACTACCTGAAAGCCTTCAGGGCGAGACAGACTGCATGTAACTCCAACAGGTTGATCTGTTGGGCACTCTCATCCTGGGACCAAACTCCCTGTGTGCGGTACCCCTGGCAATGGGCTCCCCAGCCCAGCAGAAAGGTGGTGAGGACCTTCCAGTGGTGAGGGGCCTGGAAGGGCATCCCTGCCCCCAGATAATGGGGTGAGAGCCATCAGGTCAAGGACTGTACCAGGCACCCAGACACTCTGACTCTGTCTTGGAGATGTCCTGTGACCTGGGACCACTGGTCCCTGAGGCACCACTGCACAGTTCGCATGTGAAGGCGGGCATCTGGAGTGACATGGACCATGGAGGCCATGTGCCCGAGGAGGCGCAGCAGATGCTTTGCTGGCACTGAGGGGCAGTGCTTTATGTCCTCGGCTAGGGCCATGAGTCTGCTTGCCCTGTCTGCAGGCAGGAAGGCCTTCGATTGAAGGGTGTTGATCCTTGCTCCAATGAATTCCAGCTCTTGTGCCGGGCAAAGGTTGGACATGGGGTAGTTGATAACAAACTCCAAGTGCTGCAGGATCTGGGTGGTGCGAGTTGTGGCCTGCTGCACCTTGGGGGCTGAAGTGCCCTTGATGAGCCAGTCGTCGAGATAAGGGAAGACAAAGATCCCCTGAAGTCAGAGGAAGGCGGCGATCACTGCCAGGCACTTTGTGAATACCCTGGGTGCCGAGGCAAGGCCAAAGGGTAGCACTCTGTATTAGTAATGATTGTCCCCTACCACAAAGTGTAAGTATTGCCTGTGGTTTGGGTGGATTAGGATGTGTGTGTAGGCATTCTTTAAATCCAAGGAGCACAGCCAGTCTCCCTGGCGGAGGTAAGGCAGCAATATTCCAAAGGAGAGCATCTTGAACTTCTCCCTCACCAGGAATTTGTTGAGGTTGCGCAGGTCGAGGATGGGCCTTAGGCCCCCTGTCCTCTTTGGCATGAGGAAGTGCCTAGAGTAGAACCCCTTGCCCTTGAGGTGGTGGAGCACCGGTTCCATCACCTGATCCTCGAGAAGACCTGTCAGCTCCTTCAGAAGAAGGTCCCGGTGAAGGGGAGACCTGATAGGCTCTCCTGGAAAGTAGTGTGGAGGCACTTGGGCTAGATGGAGGAGGCATCCCTCCCTGACCACTTGTAATGCCCAGGAATCGGGGGTGATAGTTCCCCACCTGTGGGCATACAAGGCGAGCCGACCTCCTGTGGGCTGCCCAGATCCGGCTGGGAGAGGGGCCATGCTGCAGGAGTGAAAACCCCCCACCAGGCTGGGCCAGAGCCAGAGCCTGGGGTTTGGGGACCTTCTGCTTACGTGGGCCATGCCCCTGTCTCTTGGCCTGCTGCCCCCTGTTGGGGAGCTGGGGAGGCCTGGTAAGGGGGGTAGTTTGGGTAAGCAGTGGACTTCCTCAGGTAAAAGGGCTTTTTACCCAAGCCCTTCTTACAAGAAGGGGCAGCGGTCTTCTTAGAGAGCCGTGTCCTCGTCATGAACTCGGTCTCCAGCTCTGCGCCCTTGTCAGTCATGGGCTTTTCGAAGAGGTTCTCCCCTTGGCATGGGACATTGGCCAACTTGTCCTGAACCCACTGCTCGAGGTCAGACGACTGCAGCCAAGATTGGTGGCGTGCACCGATGCCTGCTACGGCTACCCGTGCCGCCGACTCGAACCTGTCATAGGCCGCCCGAGACATGAACTTGGAGCATTCACGGAAAGCTTTAGACAAGCCCTTGAAGCGCTGCAAAGGCTCCTCGGAGAGACCAGCCGAGAACCCAGCAATTTCCTTCGCCAGGTCTCTCAGGTACATGCCCATGTACAGCTGGTACGCCTTGATCCGACAATTCAGCATTGCGCACTGGAAACACTTCCTGCCGAGGGCATCCAAGGTGCGGGCCTCCCTACTGAGGGGCACCGAGGAGTGCTTCTTCTGACTCTTCAGTCGATGCATGACCAACCCCACAACCATGGAGTTGTGTGGCAGTTGTGATTTTTGGAAACCAGGGCTCCGGCGGAATCAATACATCGAGTCGAACCACTCGCTGATTACCGGCGTCGTCGCCGGCGTCTCCCACATGCGGAGCATAAGTCATTCCAGGATAGGAGGAATGGGTACCGTGAGGGCTTCTCGAGGGGGAGCCTCATACTGGAGGATCTCGAGCTCATTGGCTCGGGGATCCTCCTTGGACTCTGTCAGGAAATTCAAAGTCTTGGACATATTCCACACGAAGTCGAAAAAAACACATATCCTCCGGTGGGGACCTTCTCCGAGGTTCAGATACCAGGGAATCAGAGGGGACATCTCGATGACGCCAAGTGTCCGGGGACTCCTCGTCCTGGGTCTCCCAAGCGGAGGACTCCGAGGAAGACTTGTGGAGCTCCTCGGGCTTCGAGGGTCCCAGCGCCAACCGCCCCGACGCCTGCAGGCTCAGCGGTGACGACCTCGATCCCGACAAGCGGGAGGCTGAGTGCGACCTCGGCCGATGATTGACTCGAGCCCAGAAGGCCTCGAGGATCAGCTCGGCCTCTGGGGTCAGCTTCGACATCGAGATCCTGGTGGTCGGGGCGGAAGAACCAGACATCAGCGCCCGCTGCTGTTCCACGAAGGCAGTAAAACTGCGCTCCAAGGCCGCCATCCTGGACACCAGTCCCAGAGGCTCCGCAGCCTTCGGCTCGGGCATCGACACGCTCGGGCCTAAAGCCGGTTCCCCCAGAGGGGAGTCCTCGACTAGGACAGTATGTACTTACCTAGGCCAATCTGCATCCATGTCCCTGCAAGGAACCTTGGCTGGGCGCTCCTTCACTGACACCCCGGGCAGGCGCTCGGGGCTTCGCGACCAGTCCCGAGAGGAGCCAGGCCACTTGGAACCGTCCAGAGAAGCCACTTTCAAGGGTTTTTTCCTTCTCTTCTGTTCTTGCGAGGGAGACACCCTCTCCGAGGAACCCAGATGACGCTCAGGTTCAGAGTGCTCCTCCCGAGTCGTGGAGGCCTCAGACAAGGTCCTGGCTCTCGGAGGCATGGGGGAGTCAGACAAAATCTTATCATGCTGCTGCTGGCAGCTCCTCAAGGCATTCGAGGACATCTTTTTACACAGATCACCGGGTCGTGGTCCGGCCCGAGGCACCGGAGGCATCAGTCATGCGTATCTGTGAGGGACATAATTTTCACGCACCGATCACACTTTTTGAACCCGCTGGTAGCCATGGGGGGTAAAAGGACCCCAGCAAGGTTGAAGACCCTTCGGGCTGCCAGTGAGGGAAAAATGGGCGCGAAAATGCCCCAAGAAAGGAAAAATCAAAACTAGAGGAACCGACCCGTTACCGAGGCCGAAGGCGGGAAGGATACCGGTGTTGAACCAGTGAAAGCCAAAAGGCATGAAAAAAATCAACTTTTCCCGGGACACTACAGACTACGTCTGATGGGCTCTGTGAAAAAACGGAGACTGAGCAAGATGGCACCCTTGGGCGGGAAGGGGACCACACATGCGTGGTAGCAATTCCCAAAAGCTTTCTTTGAAAGCTGGGGATTTGCTCCGCACGGACTCCGTCGGCATCGATGTCACCCATATGTGAGGACCGACTTCCTGCTTGTTCCCGGAGAAAGGGAAAAGCTCCATTGAAAGGGTTTTCTGTGGTGATAAGATCATTTTCAGGCTTAAGGGCAGGAAAAAACCAGTTTGCTCTGAATTATGGTCTTACATTTGGCTCTGGAATTGCTAACTGATGTCCTGCTGCAAACTGCTGATCTTCACATAGTAACTATTAATACAGTAAAAATAGAATATGCAATTATGCATCTAGCTGTGCTCAGGTGGTCAGTGTTGCTTTTTTCTTTTTAAATTTCCATTTTTGCTTTAAAGCCGTTTCTTTGAGCATCTGAGAAAGACCGAGCTGGACAGAATAGCAGCCAGCCAGAGTAACTGCAGTGCACCTTGGTCCGACTGTGAAATGCCTCTCTGACAGGCTTGTTCTCCCAATATGGCTGTTAGCTGCAGGAAATGGATTATACCTGTGCCCGATCACATCTTATTACCTGTAAGCCAGTTTTTTCACCTCTGCAAACCTACTCTTTGTTAAATCTGTATTGATGATTTGGGGGGGGGGGGGGAAGGAGACAAATGGACAATGCTGCAAAAGGTCTCTTGAGGCAAGCAACTCAACATAAAGGGCCCTTTTCCAAAGAGTTCCACCATCATCATCATTCATCATTTGGACAGCACATACCAGTTATACATAGCACTGCAAAGAGATATATTATGGATGTCCCTATTCCTTGAATCTTGCACGCTAGGTCAACAGAAGAGATGCATGAACATGAAAACAAATAAAAATTTGGGTTAAGTGGAGGAAAGGGGACCGTGACGGGTAAAAACTAAACTGGAAGGATGAAAGGTATGAACAATCAAGGAAGAAGCAGTTGCAACCAGTGAGGCCTCTTAAAAGTTTATACAAGAAAAAACAGTGGGGTAGGTAATTCTACATCCTTAAGAAGGCTGTGGAATACTATACTCAGAGAACACAAATTGACAGCTACACTGGATAACATTTTGAGTTAGCATAATATGGGTCTGCAATTCCAAGCCATCTACTAGAAAATGCAGTTACTCACCTGTAGTAGGTGTTCTCCATGGACAGCAGGAAAAATCCTCACGTATAGGAGATGTCATTCCATGGAGCCCTGAGCAGGAGTATTTCCAACTCCTTCTAGAAGCTCCAATATGCGTACATGTGCCTTCTCGCCCACCATCGTGGTGCCATTTTGATCTCAGTCTAATAAAATAACTGAGGAGAATATAACTCTTAGGGGAGGTGGGAGGGTTGTGAGGACATTTCTTGCTGTCCACGGAGACAGCAGGAAAGGTCCTGCTAAAGGTGAGTAATTACATTTTCTCCATGAACAAGCAGGGAAAAAAAGTCCTCACATATGGGACTCCCTAGCTACAGGCTACCTTGAACAAAAAATAGGGGATAGAGTTTCAAATTTTTTTCTTCTTTTGCAAAAGGTAGTCTGAACTGAAACAAATGAGCCTAGTAGGAATGGATTTAGATTCTACTTCCCAAACAGATTTTTGAGTAATGATTGGCCTAAACTACTGTCATTTCAGGAATTTCCTTCCAGATTGTAGTGGGATGTGAATGTGTGGACCGATGTCCATGTTGCAGCCTTGTAAATCTCTTCCATGGAGACAGAGCACAAGTAGGCCACTGGCACAGCCATAGCTCTGACATTATGAGCTGTGACATGATCCTCAAGGCTTAGGCCTGCCTAGGCATAAGTGAAACAGATGCAATTTGCTAGCCAAATTGACAATGTGCATTTGGAGACAGCAACTCACAAGTAGTTGGGGTCAAAAGAAACAAACGTTGCATAGACTTTCTATGGGTTTTTGTCCACTCCAAGTAGAATGGCCAAGGCTCCCTTCCAGTTCAACATGTGTAGTGCAGCTTCCCCTCTGTGAGAATGAGGTTTTGGGAAAAATGCTGGAAGGATGATAAACTGGTTAAGATGGAATCCCGCAACCACCTTTGGAAGAAACTTGGTATGAGTATGAAGGACTATTCTGTTATGATGAAATCTTGTATAAAGGTGGATGAACTACTTAGATCTGAAGCTCGCTCACTCTGCGTGCTGAAGTGACCGCTACCAGAAACAATATCTTCCTGATCACACCTCCAGTCTAGTCCCGGAATCTTCGGGTTCTCAACTTCTACCAGCAGCTTTGGAGACTGAGAAACTTTAGAGCTGTGATGTCACTGGCATATAAACGCTGGCACCACCTCCTCTCCTCAGGAATCAGTCTCCAAAGCAGCTTAAGAGGTTGTGAGCCCAGGGGGGCTCACTTGAGGAACAATTAGGCAGACTTTCTTGTTAAAAAAAAAAAAAAAAAATTTGATATCTACAACGGTGGTTATTTCGATTTAATTGGCTGAGTCTGGGCTTTTGCTAGCGGTACTGTAAGTCTTGTCAGGGACTGCCTTGAGGTTCTTTTCTCCTCTTCCCTTTCTCTAGTAGTGTTTATATTGGGGGGCAGAGTTGGGAGCCTGCGGGGTACTTCTGCACTGGGCAGTGGGGGTGAGCCCGCGCTTCGGTTCCTGGCCCGCACAACGGCTGTCAGCCATCATCACAGGGCTGGACTCAGCACACAGAAGCTCTGCCTGCTAGCGCTTGAGCCGCCCTGTCTGTTCTCAGCACGCTTGAGGCAGATCGCCGGGCCCGCGTTGCAGCGATACTGAGGCTCCGGTACGACAGGGGCACTCAGATTGCGGAGTTTTGCCATTGTTTTGTGGTGCACAGAGGCCAAAAAAGGTGAGGCAGTTTGGAGCGCGGCTTCGGCCTGACGGAGGGAGTCAGGCCACGCCGCGTGCGATCGGCGCGGGAAAACCCAGGGGGGGTCTGTTACCTTTCCTGCGGCCCGTAGAGCCGTTAAAGCACCGCGGTTTGCACTGTTTTATTTCTTTTTGGTGCTGCAGGCAGTTTCTTTAGGTTAGTGTTGAACTTAAAAAAAAAAAAAAGTGCTTGGCCAGGAAATCCCCTTTTTTCTACTGGCTAGTGGGCAGCATGCCAGCCAAGCAGCTCTGCTTACTCTGTGGGGTTAAAAGGAGCTCTGTTACTCCTGAGGGGGTTTGCAAGGGCTGTAGCCTTGAGACTGGTGTGGGTGAGCTGCCTGCTGAGGGGGGAGCAGAGGGTAAGGAGGGCTCCATGGAAGAGGCAGCCCTGGTTCTGGTTCCGGTTCCTCTACCCCCTCCCGAATCGGGGGTCCCTGCGGGGGCTGAGCAAGATTCCCTGCAAGAAAAGCTGCTGGTGTCAGGGAGCTTGGCGGCTATTTTTTCCACAGATTTTTTATCTTTGATTCATAGGGCCTTGGGCTCTTCCCAGGAGGCCCCGGTGGCGGGACCTTCAGGGGAGGGCTTCAGGGGAAAGCGTTCCGATTCTCCGGTTCTCGGGGACGGCGCTAGCTCTGTGGCAAAGAGGGCCCGTTTAGACAGAGAGCGATTAGAGCAGTCTGTGCTGTCAGAGGATTTACACACAGACGTAGCGGACCTTGATGAGAGCCTGGATGAGGACTTAGAGGAAGGTGAGATTAAGGATCAGGAGGATCAGGCGAGAGTGGTTAGGGTCTTCCGTAGAGAGGAGCTCCCAGCTCTCATTTCCGAGTCCCTTAAGACCCTAAATATGCCCATAGCGAGGCCTGCAGAGGATGCAACCCTGGAGGATCCCTTACTGCAAGCCTTCCGTAAGTCTCAGAGGGCGTTCCCAGTGCATAGGGTGTTTAAGGAAATGATTCAGGAGGAGTGGGATATGCCCGAGGCAGTGCTTAAGGGCTCCAGAGTGATGTCGAGGCTTTACCCGCTGCTGGATCAGGACCGGGATCTTTTTAAAGCTCCGAAGGTGGATGCGGCGGTTTCTGCGGTAACTAAGAAAACCACCATTCCGGTGGAAGGGTCCGCGGCGCTTAAGGATGTGCAGGACCGTAAGCTGGAAACTTTGCTGAAGCAGGTTTTTGAGGCAAATGCCTTATCGTTGCAGGCGTCTATTTGCGGGGCTTGGGTGGCCAGAGCCTGTTTACGATGGGCGCAGCGGATTCATGGTGAGAGCTCGGTGGAGGAGACCGAGGAGGCGTCCCGGTTGGAGTCCGGAGCAGCGTATTTAGCCGATCTGCATTATGATCTCATCCGGGGGTTGGCTAAGAGTATGGCCTCGGTGGTTGCGGGCCGCAGATGTCTCTGGCTCAGAAATTGGGCGGCGGATGGGTCTTCTAAGGCTCGGTTGAGTAAGCTGCCTTTCCGGGGCAAGCTTCTGTTTGGAGAGGATTTGGAGAAATTGGTTAAGGATTTGGGAGAGTCCAAGGGAGGTCGGCTGCCGGAGGATAAACAAATATGCTAGATTCTTCGTGGTCCATGTAGACAGGAGTAAAAACCCAGTAGTCATTGATGTTTACAAGGCACGTTGACTCTTATTCTATGTAGAGTCTTTTGATGCCGAGGTGATCTGAGACTACATATTGGGTAAGAAAAGCCTAAAATTATAAATAAGCAAATACAGAACACCCAAACTTTAGCTGTTAGTTGAAGTGGAGTAATCACAATTAATTATTCATTGGAGGATAAACAAAAGCAGTCTCGTTCTGGACCCAGTTTTCGGGGGCAGCAGTGTGATTTTCGTCGTTTTCGGAACGCTAGGATTGGTCAGGGGCAGCGAGGGCGTTTCCCTACTCGGAGCCCTGGGTTTCGGGGGTTTCGAGGGGCAAGCAGAGGTTTCTCCCAGACGTCCTCGTCCTCTTCCTTCAAAAAGTCGCAATGAAGTCAGGCGGGCCCAGGAGGGGTTGGTTCCCGTGGGGGGTCGTTTGCGGGAGTTTTACCCTGCCTGGGTCCAGCTCACGTCCGATCGGTGGGTGTTGGAGGTGATTCGCGACGGTTACGCGTTAGAGTTGCAGCGGCCGGTATCCGAGGCGTTCGTGCAGTCTCCGTGCAGAACCCTAGCGAAGCGCAGGGCGGTGCGGGACACCGTTTGTCGCTTGTTGGCACTAAAGGCGATTGTTCCGGTTCCGCCCGACCAATTAGGAGACGGTCGATACTCCATTTACTTTGTGGCTCCGAAGAAAGAGGGGACGTGGCGTCCCATTCTGGATTTGAAAAGGGTGAATCGCTGTCTCTGTGTCTCCCACTTTCGTATGGAAACCCTTTGGTCAGTGTTAGTAGCGGTCAGAAAAGGCGAGTTTTTGACGTCTTTGGACCTGTCGGAAGCGTACCTTCATATTCAAATCAGGCAGGAGCATCAGAGATTTCTCAGGTTTGCGATTCCGATGGGGCATTTTCAGTTTCAGGCGCTGCCCTTTGGCCTGGCAACTGCACCACGGACCTTTACCAAAGTGATGGTGGTGGTCGTGGCAGCCTTGTGAAAAGACAGGGTAATGGTGCACCCGTATTTGGATGATTGGTTGATCAGGGCAAAGTCTCGGGAGGAGAGTGTCTCGGCCACGGCCAAGGTGTTGACGATGCTGCAGCGCTTAGGTTGGGTGGTGAATGCGGCAAAGAGCAAGTTGCAGCCGACTCAACAGTTGGAATATCTGGGGGCTCGTTTCGACACGGAGGTCGGCCAGGTTTTTCTCCCATGGCAGCGGAGAGTGGCGCTCCAGCGGTTGATAGTTCGATTTCTCGGCGTGCAGAAGCCTACCGCCTGGGAGTACCTGCAAGTGTTGGGGACTATGGCGGCGACACTGGAATTGGTCCCGTGGGCGAGGGCCCACATGCGCACGTTGCAGAGGGCGTTGTTGCGCCACTGGTCCCATCAGAGGGATGCTTTGTCCCGCAGATTGGTTTGCCCACCTCAGACTCGGCGAGCCCTTCAGTGGTGGTTGGATCCCGGGAACCTAGAAAAGGGCGTGGGGTTGGAAGCGCCAGAGTGGGTTCCTCTGACCACAGATGCCAGCTTACAGGATTGGGGAGCCCACTGTCAGGGCCAGATAGCACAAGGAGAGTGGTCAGTGCAGGAAAAGACTTGGTCCATAAACAGGTTGGAGTTGAGAGCGGTGGTTTGGCCTTACAGGAATTTCGTCCAACTCTCGTCGGAAAGGTGGTTCGGGTATTCTCGGACAACGCGACGGCGGTAGCTTATGTGAATCGTCAGGGCGGCACAAGCAGTGTGGCGCTGGAGAGCGAAGCGGACAGCTTGTTCGAGTGGGCCAAATGGAATCTGGTGGCCGTGTCGGCAGCGCACGTCGCGGGGGTGGACAATGTGCAGGCCGACTTCTTGAGTCGCGTAAAGGTGGACCCGGGGGAGTGGTCTCTTCATCCGGAGGTCTTTCACTTGATAATGCGTCGTTGGGGAATGCCGGTCATGGATCTCATGGCGACATTTCACTCAGCGCAGGTCGACCAGTTCTTCAGCAGGAGAAGAGAAAGAATGTCCGAAGGCCTGGATGCACTCGTGCAGGCGTGGCCGCGGGACCAGCTTCTGTATGTTTTTCCCCCGTGGGTGTTGATTGGGAGAGTGCTTCAACGCATCGAGCATCACAGGGGAACGGTGATTCTCGTGGCTCCCGATTGGCCGCGGCGTCCGTGGTACGCGGATCTGGTGCGGCTTGTGGTGAAGGAGCCCTGGCGGCTTCCGGTGCGCCCGGATCTCTTAACTCAAGGACCCCTGTGCATGCCTCAGGTGGATCGGTTCTCGCTTACGGCCTGGCTATTGAGCGGGCTCGCTTGAGAGCGAAGGGTTATTCAGCGGCAGTGGTAGCGACCCTGCTGCAGGCGAGGCGGCGGTCGACATCTCTGGCGTACGTTAGAGTGTGGCGTATCTTTGAAGCGTGGTGTGCGGAACAGAATTTTTCTCCTTTTAGAGCGTCAGTGCCTCAGGTACTGGCTTTCTTGCAGGATGGTTTTCAGAAGGGTTTGGCGGTGTCGTCCTTGAAGGTTCAATTGGCGGCTTTGTCCTGTTACAGAGGTAAGGTGCTTGGCAGTTCCTTGAGTAGCCATGTGGATGTGAAACGTTTTTTGCGAGCCGTAGGATTGTTGCGGCCTCCCTGCCGGAGGGTAGTTCCGTCTTGGGATCTTCCTTTGGTTTTGGGAGCGTTGGGGAAGGCGCCATTCGAGCCCTTGGCGGCGGCGACCTTGAAGGACCTGACTCTGAAGGTGGTGTTCCTGGTGACGATTGCGTCTGCGAGGCGGGTGTCGGAGTTGCAGGCGCTGTCCTGTAGGGAACCTTTTCTGTCCTTTTCGGATACCAAGGTAGTGTTGAGGACGGTGCCTTCCTTCTTGCCTAAGGTGGTTTCGGGATTTCATATGAACCAGGTTGTGTCTTTGCCGGTTTTTTCGGCCAAGAAGAGATTTCCGGAGTCGGAGCACTTGCATCGCTTGGATGTTAAGCAGGCCTTACAGGTGTATTTGGGTAGAACGGCTAGTTTTCGTAAGTCGGACAGGTTGTTTCTACTCTTTGCAGGGGCGCGGCGCGGTGAGGCGGCCTCTAAGGGTTCGATTGCTCGGTGGTTGAAGGAGGCGATAGCCTCAGCGTATCTTTTGCGGGGCGGCTTGGTACCAACTGGTTTGTGGGCTCACTCCTCTAGAGCGCAAGCTACTTCCTGGGCGGAGTATAGCCTGGTGCCGGTAGAGGATATTTGTAAAGCAGCGACGTGGTCGTCACCGCACTCCTTTGTGAAGCATTATCGTCTGGATGTGCACGCAGTGAGAGATGTCTGTTTTGGATCGGCTGGGCTAGCAGGTCCCTCCCGTTGATGGGTTGCACTGCTCTGTTACATCCCGAAGATTCCGGGACTAGACTGGAGGTGCGATCAGGAAGGTTAAATTAGACTTACCTGCTAATTGTAGTTCCTGGAGCATTCAGTCTAGTCCCGGTTCCCGCCCTGGAAGTTCATGCTAGGGGCCTGAAGCTCGAGGGCATTTACAGGTAAGCTTTGTCCGCTCCACTAGTCAGGTAAGTGGCGGTCAGTGTAGCTGTCGGTGGTCTGCGGGGTCGGTCCCTTGCGGGAAGGGGAGGAAGGACCTCGTAGCAGGCCCGGCAGCGAGTATTTCTCATGTATATAGTTTTAAGAGATGATAGCCTTGTTGATGGTTTGTGCATTATCTACTTACTTGTTGCTCTGGTGAGTCTGCTTTGTCAATAGGTTAACTGAGGAGAGGAGGTGGTGCCAGCGTTTATATGCCAGTGACATCACAGCTCTAAAGTTTCTCAGTCTCCAAAGCTGCTGGTAAAGGTTGAGAACCCGAAGATTCCAGGACTAGACTGGAATGCTCCAGGAACTACAATTAGCAGGTAAGTCTAATTTAACCTTCCAGGTCAAGAACATCAGAGGAGAGGTAATGAGCAACTCAGAAAAAACTTTAATCAGCTGCCCCAAGACACTGCGGGTGGCTTATAAGGAGGTTTTAATAGCAGTAAGTCCGGCATGAAACAAACATAAGATATGCCATACTGGGTCAGACCAAGGTCCATCAAGCCCAGTATCCTGTTTCCAACAGTGGCTAATCTAGGTTACAAGTACCTAGCAGTTTCCCTAAAAGACATAGGTTCCACAATGTTTGTAATGGAGCAAGCAATGGATATCCCAGGAACTTGTCCAAACCTTTTTAAAATCTGGCTACACTAACAGCTTTTACTACATCCTTTAACAAATTCCAGAGTTTGATTACATGTTGAGTGAAAAAATATTTTCTCTTATTAGTCTTAAATAGACTACACTGTAGCTTCACTGCATGTCCCCTAGTCTTTCTATACTTTGATGGCATAAACTATCTACGCTTATGCCACTCCATTCATTAATTTATAGTCCTCTATCAATTAAAGGCTGTACAGAGGTGGGCTTACCCTCTATACCTTACTGGAAGAATGGCTACATTCTTCAGGAACCAGTCAAAACCCTGTCCTCTGGTCTTCTGAGACTTCTCACGCTTTAATTGAGCTCGAGGAGTCTACTTCGCTTAAGAGTAGTGAGAACCATGAAAATACTTATGCTTTTAAGAATAGCAAGTCTTTTTCTGGCTGCCATCCTGAAATCTCCTGTGGTGGGAGCTAGCTCAGATATGTGCCTTGAAAGATTTCATAGTGATGTGCTGCTTTTTGATGAAGTCAGCCTTCTCTTCGACTTTAATTCCAAAGAGATTCTCTCCATGGCACAGTATGTCAGCAAGCTCGTTCTGCACAGATTACTGAAGATCTGAGATCCGGAGCCAAGCGAGTCTCCAGGTGCCAATACCTGCTGCAGAAGCTCTCGATATCATATCATATGTTGCTTGGACCATGAACTTCAAGCAGTCTTTGCCGTGTTTCACCAAGGAATGATAGTCCTCCAGAGAAATTGGAGCCACACGATGTCCTTCAAGAACATACCCATGGGGACTTCTTGTGATGCGCGACTGGAAAGCAGAGGCATGAAGCTTGCACTACTGCCTTAAGGCTGAAATAATCAGCGAAAATTGCCAAGTCTCATCCTTGACTGAGTTGATTGGCAGTCTGGTGCCCCGAATACCGACGGAAACCACAGCAGGAATTCAGGGGGCATGCCCCACAAAATCGTAAAAAAAAGGCAATGACCTAAAAGCCCGAGCAGAAAATAAGATGGCCATCGACATGAATAAGCCAGTGCAGTCGGGAGTGGGAGACTTGGCAGCAGATATTTCTCGGGTCATAGCAGCGACCTTGGAAGATAGGCTGAACAAATTTAATCTGCAGTGGATGACATTAAAGAGCGGCTTGAGTCTCAGCTACACCGCATAATGGAGGTGGAGGCGCAAGTAGCAACACAGGAAGAAGCTGCAGGCCGGCTGGAGATGAGTGTCAACCGCCTTACCTGAGAGCAAACACAAACGCTGGATCGGCTTGAGGAATACGAAAACTGGGCTTGGTGAAATAATCTTCGGGTAGTGGGCTTGCCTGAAAGTGTAATGGAGGCAGAACTCTATACTATATTTCAAGAATGGCTTCCTAAGAAACTGGGCCTCTAGACAAATGAAGTGGCATGGCGATGTGAGAAGGCGCACCGAACTGGCCCCCATAAAGTGGACAAGACCCGCCAACCAAGAGCAGCAATCAAAAGGTACATCATCTGGTCCGAGAAAGTACGTATTTTGAGAAAATTCCGCAAGCTAAGAACACTGGAATACCGCTACTGTTTAATGATTATTCACTCAGGGTGGTGGCGAAAAGGCAGGAATTTACAGCTGTCTGCAATAGTTTGTTCAAGCAAGGAGTGTGTTTTGTCCTGCTGCATCCGAGAGTCCTCTATGAAGAGAAGACTTTATATTTTAACAGGATGGAAGAAGGCTGCGTGTTTGTGGAGAAACTTCCCAAGGAGGGAGTGAACGGAGCTCAGTGAAAAGCAGACACCAACAGTCCAGGGACTTAGATGACAATCGGGAGGATGGTGATGCTGATAATAGCCTGGCTACAGTTTGAATGTATGGATGATGGGACTCGCTGGCAACTCCCCTGGTGTTCTTTGGTTTGCTACTGCGCCCTGACCAGGAAAGGAGTGGGGGAGTATTTGCAACTCAAGGACTGGAGAGGTATGGTGGAGGAGAAGCTGCACTGAGATTGCCTTGGACTCCACCATTTGAACGCTGGTCTGCTGGGACCAGCCTTCTTCCTCCCATTTAGCTGGGGGTGGGCAGTGGCTATCACAGAGAGGCAATGAGGATTAATGTTGGACTGTGGGGAGAGTGAGGTGGGATGGAGTGGGGGGGGGGTTGAGGGAGATACATTAGACTTTCATATGGGTAGCTGGGAGGTTGCAGTCCAGGCTCACAGGTGGACAAGAAGGAATGGGGGGGGGGGGGGAGGGGATATGGGTACTTAAGTGTAGCCTGAGGTAGGTGGAGGAAGCCCGCATGGAAGTGATGGAGGGGCGGACGCAAAGGAATGAATGGTGAGAGTGAATGGTGGGACATGGGGAAAGGGAAGGGGATGGGGGAGATTGGGAATCATGAGGAGGGTATTAGGTAAAGCTATGTGGTGGATACCGGGAAGGAAGCTGAGCTTCCTGGGTGGGGGAAGAGGAACTGCATGAGGGGATGAGGGCCAGGGAGAACACCTGTAAAATGTAACCTCACTGCGGGGGCTCAGCTGGGAGGCCTCTGGAGTACAGTAAACCAATTAAACTGGTGTGGGTACTTCTAGCCATTTTGAGGGCATGGCTGAA
Organism: Ichthyophis bannanicus; assembly: GCA_033557465.1. NCBI lineage: Eukaryota > Metazoa > Chordata > Amphibia > Gymnophiona > Ichthyophiidae > Ichthyophis > Ichthyophis bannanicus. The sequence continues at coordinate 655,184,652 of CM066033.1, read as the reverse complement.
ATCAATATTGTCACTTTAAAAGTGGGAGGGATCCACTGGTTAAGCGAGACCGAATTCTTATCATTGTTAGAGTGCCTTACTTTTCAGTATTTTTGTTTGTGATCTCGTTCAGTTATCCTTTTATTTCTTCTGTGCTCCTCTCCATCTCTCTCTTTATGGCTCCTCAACACTTTCTCTTCCTATTGTTCATACTCCCTAACTATCTCCCCTCCTACCAACACCTTCAAGCCCCTCCCGCTTATCTCCCCTTTACCATCCTCACTTCCCCCACCATCTTGTCATCTATCCTATCATCAGCTCTTGAGCTTCACCACTTTTTCCCTCTCATTCAGCCATCTCCTATCTCTGAAACAACCTCACCCTCGATACTGCCTTGCTGCCTCCTCTGACCAGCACTCTTCTACTCCCTCTCCTTCTCTCTTCCAGAGATATCAACCCCAACCTTGGCTCCCCTAGAGTTTTGTCACACTCCCAGAACAGATCCTCACGTAACAGTTCAAATCTTATTCATATCCCTCTCCTTTTCCCCTCCTCTCTCCCTCTCTCTCATGCGATTTGTGGAACACACACTCAATATCAAATAAATTTGCCTTTACTAATGATCTCTTTATCTCTAATGCTCTCCACCTCCTTGCTCTGAGACCTGACTCCTCCCCGATGTCTCTGAGGCCTGACTCCTCCCAGAATTGATAGCTGCTCTATGTCACGGCAGCTATCAATTCTCCCACACGCCTCATCCCATTGGCTGTGGTGGTGGTGTTGGGCTTCTACTCTCTCCTTCCTGTCAATTTCAACCCCTCCTTCTGCCTCAATCTCACTCCTTTCCCTCCTCTGAAATCTACTCCATCTGCCTTTTTACTCCACTACCTCTCCGATTAGCTTTTATTTATCGACCCCCTGACAGTCCACCTCTATCTTTCTCTCTGACTTTGACTCATGGCTTTCCTTCTTTCATGATGCATCTTCCTCCTGCCTTATTCTTGGGGACTTTAACATTCATGTTGATAACCCCTCTGACCCTTATGCTTTAAAGCCTCGCTCCCTTACCTCATCATTCAACTTCCAGCTTTGCTCTACTGCCCCTACTCATCAGCAAGGCCACTGTCTAAATCTTGTATTCTTCTTTAAATTGCTTACCCTCAAACTTCTGTACCTCACTTCTTCCCTTATCCATCACCTGCTAAGCTTCACTCTTCTTCACCCGCCACCTCAACCTCACCCTGTCTCCTCCAACCTTTTTAGAAATCGTCATGCTTATTGACCTGTTGATTCTCTCCTTCACTGTCTCATCATCTCTTTCCTCCAATATATCATCAGAGTCTGTTGATGAGGCAGTAGCTTCCTATAACACTACACTCTCTTCAGCTCTGGATGCTCTTGCTCCGCTCATGCCACATCCTGTGAGGGGTACTGTAAGTCAACCCTGGCTGTCTTCCACTTCTCGCTATCTATGTTCCTGCACCCGCTCAGTGGAGTGTGCTTGGCTCAAATCCCGCACCTTGTGTACTTTCTACATTTCAAATTCCTGCTTGTCTCTTTCCAGTCAGCCATAGCACTCGCCAAACAAGACTATTATGTCCATCTGACTAACTCTCTGGCCTCTAACCCTTGCTGTCTCTTTACAGCTCTCTCCTCTCTCAAGGTGCTTCCAACTCTGAACACTCCTTCCCTTTCTGCCCAAACCCTGGCTGACTACTTCCATGACAAAATCCACAAGATCACACTCCAATTCCTCACGAGGTCAGCTACTTCCCCTCCTCCCCCTCTTTACTCCCAATTTTCCTCCCCTACCTTTTCCTTTACTATGATCTCTGAGGAGGAAACCATTCACCTTCTTTCCTCATCCAAACTCACTACCTGCTCCTCTGATCCTTCCCATCCATCTCCTCCACTGTAATCCCTTCCATCTCTCATATTCTCAACCTATCACTCTCCACTGCAACTTTGCCTGCAGCCTTCAAGCACGCTGTGGTCATTCCTCTCCTCAAGAAACCCTCCCTAGACCCTACATGTCCTTCTAACTATCGACCCATCTCCCTCCTCCCCCTCATTTCTAAACTACGAGGGTCGTCCAGAAAGTAAAGAACGTTTTGGCATGGTTAAATAAAAACAAAAGATATCAGCACAAAACTTTATTTACAAAGCCACAGGACTTTACTTTTCTACATAATCGCCATTGTTGTCAAGACACTTGTAGCGTGGGACCAGTTTTTCTATGCCGATGTTATACTCATCTGCCGCCAAATTTTTTAGCCAGGCTGTCACTGCCTGCTGGAATTCCTCATCGTTTGGAAACTGTTTCCCACCCAAAAACTCCTTACGTTTAGGGAATACGTGATAATCACTTGGTGCCAAGTCAGGGCTGTAAGCAGGATGACCAAAAATTTCCCACCTTAGACGAAGTTCCTGCTGTGTTCGTGCTGATGCATGAGGCCGGGCATTGTCATGGATCAACACCACCTTTGCTGACAGCATTCCACGTCTCTTGTTTTGGATGGCACGTCAAAGTCGTTGGAGAGTTTCACAGTAGGCTTCAGAATTTATTGTTGCTCCTCTTGGCATGAACTCGATGTGGATTAAGCCCTTTCGGTCCCAAAAAACCGTTGCCATGACTTTCCGGGTATTCAAATTTGGTTTTTCCTTCTTGGGTTTTGAGGGCGAATTTGTGTGATGCCACTCCATTGACTGACGCTTGTTTTCTGCAGTCTTGTATGAAACTCAAGTTTCATCTCCCGTAACAATGCGGTCAAGAAATTTGTCACCATCTTTGTCACATGCAGTCAAAAATTCAAGAGCTGCTCCCATGCGATTCGCCTTATGGGCATCAGTCAAAGTCTTGGGCACCCACCGAGCACACATTTTCTTGTAACCAATGTGCTCTGTCACTACGTCATGTAAGAGTGATTGTGAAATTTGTGGAAAAGATTCGTGTAACGTGCTCAAAGTGAAACGTCGGTTTTCCTGAATCTTTTCTTCGACTTTTCCCTTCAATTCATCCGTAACAAGTGATGGCTTCCCACTCCGATCTTCATCATGTACGCTGGTCCTTCCTTGATTAAACATAATGCACCATTTCCTCACTGATGACTCGTTCATTACATTATCACCATAAACATTCTTTATTTGCCTATAAATTTCAATAGGCTTAACTTTCTGAGTGTTCAGAAAATGAATGACACTCCGCACTTCACATTTGGCGGGATTTTCGATTAGTGCCGCCCAATGTTCCCTCTAATTTTCTGTAGGCTGTGTGCGCATAAAATATCAGCTGTGTGCAGCTTTTGAAGGAAGGTTAAATTTTTGTGCGCCACATAACGACACTCGGAGTTATATACTTTAAAATTTGACTACACGTCAGAATACAGTATGTACACCACATTGCTTTTAATCAAATTAAATGAAAATAGACGATTACTAAATGAAGTGGGAAATTTCTAGTAATTACAATCATAACTTTTAAATTTTAAGACGTCTGTGTTTTCTATCAGAATCAGAGCCGTAATTTTTGTGCACTCTGTTGTAAAGTATGTGCGCTCGCTCGGCGAGGTGTGTGCGCGCGCACACGCGCACAGCTTAGAGGGAACAGTGGTGCCGCCATTATGAATCGCTGCAAAAACAAGTAGCGTGACCGCACAGCAACGAGACTCGTCTCACACTGAAGGGAAGGAAGGAGCTAACTGCTGCGCACGCAATCGCAAGTGGTGGGGGGTCAGCGCCGTGCACGATGCGCAATCGTTCTTTACTTTCTGGACAACCCTCGTATTTGAACGTGTGGTTCATCGCCATTGCCTTGATTGTCTCTCCTCTCAAGCTTTTCTGGATCCTCTACAATCTGTCTTTTGTCCTTCATATTCTACCGAAATGGCTCTTGCCAAAGTCTCCAGTGACCTGTTCCTGGCAAACTCCAAGGGCCTTTCCTCAATCCTCATACTTCTTGACCTTTCTGCTGCTTTTGACACTGTTGACCACAACCTTCTCCTTGATACTTTGTCCTTGCTTGGTTTTAAAGGCTCTGTGCTATCCTGGTTCTCTTCTTCTCTCCCATCATTCCTTCAGTATTTGTTCTGGTGGATCCTCCTCTACTGCTATCCTGCTCTCAGTTGGTGTACCCCAAGGGTCTGTCTTGGGTCCACTCCTTTTCTCTCTCTATACCCAGTCCCTTGGTGCACTCATCTCTTCTCATGGCCTTCAGTACCCGTCTTTATGCTGATGACTCCCATATCTACCTCTCTACACCTGAAATCTCTCTGGCAATTCAGGCCTGGATCTCTGCCTGTCTTTCTGACACTGCTGCTTGGATGTCTCACCGCCGCTTGAAATTGAACATGGCCAAAACTGAGCTTCTTAGTTTTTCCCCTCAACCCTCCTCTTTCCTTCTGCCACTGCCGCCGTTTTTGTAAATGCTGCCACTGCCCACCCCCCTCCTGTTGGAATTGGCAGTAGCAGCTGGGAGGGGAGTGGTGGCGGAAGCAGCATCAGCAGGGGGGGTGGGGGAAGATGGCGAGGCCGGGGTTTCTGCCTAGGTTAGCAGAAACCCTTGGGCCAGCCCTGGAAGGGAGATGGGCCCTTCAGTAGTGAATCAGAGACTGCCAAACCAGAAAAGAAGATTCCAGAATCCAGCAACAAGGCTCTTCACTTGCCACATGTCAAACAACACTTCCTGGAGGACGACATAAAGAGTTACGGCATGGTAAACACTTGAGTGTGCTAAGGCTGTGTAGGCACAAAAGCATGTGTTAATGGAGCATGTACAGTAGCGTGCACAATGGGCACTTGGGCAGGAACACACATTGAAGCTGCTTAGGCAGAACGCACACTAGGACTGCTCAACCGCAAGGCATGCAAGACAGAAAGCACTAACAGCACACAATGGATAAAGGTAGAAATCCCCGACACTGCTCACCTATTTCTGATACAAGCATGAGGGAGGTAAATAGTAAATGAAGGCCAATAAAAAGCAAAAGGGCCCATCTAATCTTTCCAATACAGATTCATCCTCTAGATAGATGTGCATAAAATGTCTAAATACAACCCAGCACCAGCTCCCCATCCAACTTCCCAGTGCTAATCTACAGTCTTTTCCAAGAATACCCTGTCCATTACAGAGTTGGCCTCCTGGTACTTTCTTGGAGCCTTGATGCAATCATACATCTGCTGTTTAGGGTTTTAATAGTTGTTCCGTACGTGTTAACCTCATTATTTCTTGAGGAAAATCATATCACCACAGTTCAGGGTTGTATTTGCTGAGCTGTGCATTTACCCCCATGCTTTTTTGAGCTATGCAAGATAAATGAATTATGAAAGTTTGTGAAAGATACGTGAATGGGTAGAGAAGCCAGGGTTGAAACCTTAACAATCAATACTACTGCTCACAAGTGTCAAACTTATGCTAATTTGTATTCTTTTTGTGTCTAAAAACAGTGCTGTCTCTCTGGATGTTGAGAGGCTCTCATACTAACTGCAGAGGCTAGTGACATTTTATTTCTTGCATCATTTAATGTCCTTCAGTAAATACCCCTCTTCCTGGGCACCGATTCAGCCCCTCAAGGCCACATTGCTGGCATCTCTTCTCGGCTACAGAACAGCTGGAATCTGGTCCAGCCAGTATGGGAGGAGCTGGAAAATTCCTCTTTATCTGACCAGGATCCAGAAGCCAGCACTACTCCTGTAGCTGCAAATCTGACCTGAAATATAAAACTAATGGTTCTTCACTGAAAATGTCCATTAATGAAAGGCAGTGAAACAGCAGTTATTAATAATTACCCAGGGAATACGTGCTTCTCCAAGCTCCTTTAGTCTAAGACATTCCAGTAAGAAATTGAAACTTGCTGCTGTCTGTGAGAAAGGGATTTCTTCCCTTCCACCACTGCTGTCATTTGATAGCTATATTCTGTCGAGGTGCGTGTCCTTCTGTCGGCTGTTCTTTTCAGAAGAAGCTAGTTTAACTGTTCTCCCATGTTTCTCCATTTTCTAAGCCTATGGAGTCTGCAATTCCATTACCCCAGTGATAGGGTAAGATTTCCCAAACTGAAACTGGAAACGGACTAACTGACAGGCCAGGGTGTTCCCTGGGCTCTGGAAACAATAACAAAAACATAGAAAACCTCCTAAGAGGGGCCTTAAAATAGGTCAACCTTGGAACTTGTAAGGGTTCGCTAAAATGAGTATGTCATCTTTAGAAGGAACTGCTGATTGTATGAGTGAGAAGGTTAAAGGCGTCTCTGGCCATCGGGGTATTATTATGCAGAGCTGCAGCTGCAGCAACATTTAAGAGGTGCACAGAACCAGGAAATTCCTGTTTTTCATACTTGATTAGAACAAAGAGTAAATATAACAACTGAGATAAATTAAAACACAGAGGGTGGAATTTATCCTTTACCAGTCTTTTTCCAAAAAATGTTCACTACAATCCAGTCTGCTTCACCTACACCTTTTACTACATCAGCTTTTTCTTTCTATTTAGAAAGCCGGGAAAGTTTTTAATGCTGCTGTTACATATTGGATAAAGTATGTGGTTGCCATGTTAGTTCACTTTAATAGTTCACAAAATAGAAAAAAATGTAAATGATACCTTTTTAATGGACTAATTTTTTGACTAGCTTTTGAAGCTTAGTAGAAAAAGGAATTAAATTAGTCCAATGAAAAGGAGAAATTTTATTCATACTCTATAATTTCCTTTCCTTAAATCCTTCTAGACCAGTTCAGATGAGTGGGTTATGCTCCCTTGCCAATGGATGGAGTCAGACTTGAGCATCTTTAAGTGATGTCATCAGAAGATATAACCACTGGGGCAGCACTGGGAGAACTCAGTAAGACATTTGCCAAGCAGTAAGCAAGACTGAAAATCTCAGAAGTAAATTCAAGAACAATTAGCAAAAATAACAAGCAGCCATTAGAACAACTACTGGCACTAGCATTTAGCTGTCTTACCATAATGTAAAGTTGATGAGGCTCTGTAACAGCAAACAATACAAAAGCAGGAGGACTCCCCATTCATACAACAGCAGCAAAAACCTGTTGATATAAATGTGACTTCAATTTTTTCTGGAACACCTCTTTTCGTTATCTGGGTGTTCTCTTTGATCACAATTAAGTCTCTTGTTTTTTTGCTTGCTGCCTTTGGTTCAAATGATTTCTGCTATGTGTAGTCAGTTGTCTTCTCTCCTATTTTATATTGTAGTTCTAGCTCTTACTTTTATTGTTTTATGGTTTTATTGCTTATTTTATCTTATGTAAACCACCTTGTATGTCCCACAAAGGGCAGTATATCAAATGCCAAATAAACGATAAATGAAGCCTACAGTAAAGTCTTCCAGGGTGGGTCTTGGACTGGTCTAGCAGGATTCAAGGAAAGGAAATGATCAGGTATGAATAGCATGTCTCCTTTCTTAGCATCTTGCTAGACTAGTCCAGACAAGTGGGATGTACCTAAGCAGTCAGGGCACAGGACAGGAGGAAGACGACACTCTGGTCAAAATGGCCTTGCCAAAAGCACCATCATCAGTTGCTCCCATATGCAACCTGTAGTATTTCACAAAAGTTCTCAAAGAGGACCAGGTAGCCACCTTATCGAAGTCTTCCAGAGATATCAGGGCTGACTCTGCTCAGGAGGTGGCCACAGATCTAGTGGAGTGAACTTTGACTCCCTCCAGTGCCCACTTTCCAGCCAAAAAGTATGCTGAACCAATGGCATCTTTGATCCAGTGGAAAATAGAAGACTTGACCACTGTCTATCCTTTTCTTGGACCACTGAAGAGAACAAAAAGATGGTTCCACTGCTGAAAAGAGATGGTCTCTTCCAGGTATTTGAGCAATGCAGAGAGGGATCCAACCAGAGGTCGTCCTCCAAAAAGGAGGGCAGAACTGTTGCCCAATTAAGGTAAAAAGGAGTGATTAGTTTCAGAAGGAAGGAAGGTACTGTTTGCAAGGTGATTGAAGCTGCTGAAATCACCAAAAAGGGCTTGCAGCACGACAAGGCTTGTAGCTCCAAGATCCATCTGGCAGAAGCAATCACCACCAGAAACATCACCTTAAAGTGTCAAATCTTTGAGACCTTGCAGATGGGCTTGAAATAGGGACCTTTCAGCACTTCCACCAATGAAAGGCTCTGCTATAGGATGCACAGGAGGGTGAATCCGTTTAACCCCTCTGAACAAGCGAGCGAATCAGGGTAGGATGCCAAGGACAACCCCTGAATCTGCCCCCGGTAGCATGTCAAGGTTGCAACCTGAACTTTAAGCAAGTTCATGGCTATGCCCTGGCCCAAGTCTGCTTGTAAAAAGGCTAACATGGCACCAATGTCTTCCTTTCCAGCTGAGAGGGCCTGATAAGAACACCACCTCTCAACGAATCTCCAAACCCTCACGCAGGCAAAGGAGGTTGAGCAAAGTATTCACCACTGCACCCAAGCAGCCTTGGTTGGACAACTTACATTTCTCAAGGTCCGAGCCGTAAATGAGAAGGGAATAGGATCCTCCATTATCAGGGGTCCGCCGAAGAAGGCCCTTCTCCTGTGGGAGCCTCAGTAGGGACCCGCCAGAACACCCACCAAATCCGTGTACCATAGCCTGCATAGCTCACTTTCAAGCGATCAAAATCACCAGGCCCAGATGAGCTCAAATCCTGCAGAGGAGATAGCTCACCACGGGGTTATGGGGGAAAGACAGAGAATACCCTTCTGAGGCCACACCTGCAGCAGGGCATCCAAGTCCACTGCCTGTGGGTCCCTGTGGCAATTGACCAAACAGCTCACCTTGGCATTGTCCCATATGGACATCAGATCAAACACTGGGAGACCCCCACCGTCTCACTATGAGGCTAAATGCATGGGGGCTCAACTACAATTCCCTGGTACCAACCGTGTTCCGAACTGAAAGTCGGCCTGAACGCTGTTGATATCTACTATGTGGGCTACTGATAAAGTCACTAGGTGCTCCTCTGCCAAACTGAACAGAGAAGCGCTTCAGGTTCCTCCTTGTTGGCTGACATACACCACCACCATGCCACTATCTGAGAAGACACAAACTGCTTTGCCTGCAGCAAAGACAAACTTTTCCAGAGCCAAACAGATCACTCTGGTCTCCAGCCAACTGATCAGCTAGAAGTCCTCCTCAGGGGTCCAAACCCTCTGCAACATCTGCTCTAGAGAGAATGCCCCTCAGCCCTTTATGCTGGCATCAGTTGTCAGAACAGCCCAATCTTGGGCCTCCAGGAGCATACCTCTCATCAGATGGTGGGAATGCAGCCACCATGCCAACTGTTCCTTGAGCTCTTTGAAGAAAGTACAGAGACCAGAGGGACAGAAGATACCTCTGATGTGGATGCATGTGTATCCTGTTCCACGGGACCAACTCCAGAGTTGATACCATGGACCCCAGGAGCTGAAGATGGTCCCAAATCTGAGGTGCAGACTGCAGACAGAGCCTAGTCAGTTGCGTCTGTAGCTTGAGCATACTCTTCGCTGTGAGAAAAACTCGACCCTGTAGAGTGTTCAAATGAATCCGACTCCTTGGTAGGATTGAGGTTGCTCTTGGGGTAATTGATCACCAGCCCTAACTGTACTAGCCACTGAATCACAAGGGCTGTGTCTGCTCTCAATTTCTCTACAGAATCTGACCAGATCAGCCCATGAACTCGGATCCCCTGTTTGCACAGGAATGCCATCACTACCACCATCACTTTCAAGAAAGTGTGGGGAGCCATGGCTAAGCTAAAGGACAAAGGCCTGAACTGGAAGTGCCTGCCCAGGATGCAGAAGTAAAGGAACCGCTGATGCTGTTCTCTGATTGGGATATGAAAGTAGGCTTCTGCAAGGTCCAGGAAGGCAAGGAACTCCCTCGACGAACAGATGCAATGACTGAGAGGATAGTTTCCATTCAAAAATGGGAAAATCTGGAGCTTGGCAGTGACCACCTTCAATTTGAATGACATTATAAGGTGTCTGTGACCACCTCTTGCTTAAATGGGGGAATTGCAGGAAAACTTAGAAGATGTCTCTGAGAAGCTCTGCAAATTCCAATGCATACTCCTGACCCAGGGCCTCTATTACCCAATGATCTGAAGTGATCTGGATCTATTCTTAGAGAAAGTGCTGAAGCGGCCCCCTTACTGGTTATCTCTCAGAAGGGACCTGCCAGATCTCATTGTGAGGATTTGTAGACTCTGATAGCAGTCAAGGAGGAGTCCTGAGGCCAATGGGAATCCTGAAGATCCATAGAGGGAATAGGCTGAGCTACAGCCTTTGGACATTCTTGGCCATTTCCAGCCCTACAAGAATTTTTTTCACGATGCTGAGTAAGCACTTTTAGGCCATTCCTCCTGCGGCCTCAGAAGACAGGCCTTGCCCAGATCCTTCACAAATTGTTCAAGTTCTCCTCCAAACAGCAGCTTGCATGAAAGACCAATTACAACGGTGCAGCCACCGTCTGGCCACCACCACTATGGTTGCCATAGGTCTGGAGGACTCCCTGATCAGATCGCATAAGGCATCAGCCATAAATGCAGCTCCCAATTCCAGCCTGGCTATCTCAGGGCTGTCCAGCAGCTATTGAATCCAGAGCAAAAATGCCCTGGCTACAATAACTGGCACAAAGGGCTGCTTTGGAGTAAAAGGCTGAGGCCATAAAGACATTCTTTAGGAAGGTTTCCATTCTCCTCAAGAATCTTTTAAAGTGCCGCACCTTCCTTCACCTTTGTTACTGCCGTAACCAGAGTATCTACCCAGGGAAGGCTGAAGAGTTTATCCCACTTTCCCTGAGGCAGTGGCTATAACAAAGCTAGGTCCTCTGGCCCCTTGACTGTCAATTCTGGATTTTCCCAGTAGGACATGAGAAGCTGCTCTAAGGGCTCTGGTAATCAGAGGGAATCTGTGGCCAGAGCTGCAGGCTCTTCGAGCTCCAAGACTTGGATCAAAACAACAAGGTCCTCCTGGAGAAAAAGGCAAACCCTGATGACACTTGCTACCATGTAAATAGGTTAAATAATCCATTTTTACAACATAGTATCTACTTATGCACCTGTAAGTTCTACCTTGTTCAATGTACATAAGTTAATACCTGTTTAATGTAATCATTGTTCGTTGTTCCATGTACACTGCTTTGACCTAGAGAAAAGTGGTATATAAGCCCAGCTAAATAAATAAAAATAAAGAAATAAAATTTCCTCTTCTTCCTCATTCTCACCTCCAAAATACAAAAGGAGTCTTCTTCTGCAGCTCAACCAATCCCTGTAGGGGGATAAGCCTGGGATCCCAGAGGAGTGCCCAGGCAAAAGGGCAAGACAGGGGGTATTGAACCCCTGAAACGGCTGTGGCATCACTACCCAAGCGCCCCGAATTCCCCTTCAGTGAAATCAGTCCCCTGAATCCCTGCAAAGGGGATTATCATACAGTTAAACAAGACTGAAGACAACTGCTTTTCGCCAGCCAAGAGATTATCCTGTGGCCTCGAAGGGCTCAGTGGCCCTCACTGGCTGGAGGCTGGGACCTCCTCAACCCTTAGCAAGAGCAACCTACTCATAAGAACATAAGATATGCCATACTGGGTCAGACCAAGGTCCATCAAGCCCAGTATCCTGTTTCCAACAGTGGCCAATCTAGGTCATACGTAATTAGCAGTTTGCCCAAAAGACACAGGTTCCGCAGTGCTTGTACTGGGTCAAGCATTGATATCCTGGGTCCCTTCTTAATAATGGTTTATGGACCTTTCCTCCAGGAACTTGTCCAAACTTTTTTTAAACCCAGCTACACTAACAGCCTTTCCTACATCCTCCACTAACAAATTCCAGAGTTTGATTACACGTTGAGTGAAAAAATATTTTCTTTTATTAGTCTTAAATAGTTCACCCTGTAGCTTCATTGCATGTCCCCTAGTCTTTCTATATTCTGATAATGTAAACAATCGATCTACGTTTACCTGTTCCACTCCGTTCATTAATTTATAGACTTCTATCATATCTCCCCTCAGCCGTCTCTTTTCCAGGTTAAAGAGCCCTAACCTTTTTAGCCTTTCTTCATAGGAGTATCCTTACATCCCCTTTACCATTTTGGTGGCTCTTCTCTGAACCTTTTCTAATAACGATATATCCTTTTTAAGATACGGCGACCAGAATTGCACACAATATTCAAGGTGCGGTCTCACCATGGAACAATATAGAGGCATTATAATATCTTTTGTTTTCTTTTCCATTCCTTTCCTTATGATACCTAGCATTCTATTTGCTCTCTTGGCTGCCGCTGCACACTGGGCCGAGGGTTTTAACATGTTATCCACAATGACGCTTAAATCTTTTTCCTGGGTGGTGGTTCCTAATGTGGAACCTTGCATTGTGTAACCATAGTTTGGGTTGTTCTTCCCTAGGTGCATAACTTTGCATTTGTCCACATTAAATTTCATCTGCCATTTGGATGCCCAGTCTTCCAATTTATCAAGATCCTCTTGCAATTTTCCACAATCCTCTTGGGTTTTAACAACTTTAAATAGTTTTGTCTCATCTGCAAATTTGATAACCTCACTCGTTATTCCACTTTCCAGGTCATTTATGAATGTCAAAAAGCAGCGGACCCAGCACAGATCCCTGGGGTACACCATTATTCACCTTTCTCCACTGGGAAAATTGGCCATTTAGCCCAATCCTCTGCTTTCTATCTTTTAACCAGTTCCTGATCCACAGTAGTACACTGCCTCCTATCCCATGACTTTTTAGTTTTGCCAAAAGTCTCTGATGAGGGACCTTGTCAAAGGCTTTCTGAAAGTCTAGATACACTATATCAACTGACTCACCTTTGTCCACCTGTTTATTCACACTTTCAAAAAAACGTAACAGATTAGTAAGACAAGATCTTCCTTGTCTAAAGCCATGTTGGCTGTCTCCCATTAGGCCATGACTATCTACATGCTGAGTAACTTTATTCTTTATGATGGTTTCTACCATTTTTCCTGGTACTGATGTGAGGCTCACCTATCTGTAGTTTCCCGGATCACCAAAATTAGTGTTACACTGGCAATCCTCCAATCTTCAGGTATTAGAGATGATTTTAATGATAGTTCACAGATTACTAATAGCAGGTCTGCAATCTCATATTTCAGTTCTTTCAACACCCTTGGATGTATGCCATCTGGCCCAGGTGATTTGCTACTCTTCAGTTTATCTAATAGTTGTAATACATCTTCCTAATGTATCGATATTTCCTTCAATTCTTCCGCACCTTTAAATACCACTTTAGTCATGGGTAACATCCCTACATCTTCCTCAGTAAAGACCGAAGCAAAGAATTCATTCAGTCTCTCTGCTATCGCCTTGTCGCCTCTTAGTGCCCCTTTAACTCCTCTATCATCTAATGGACCAACTGACTCTCTCACAGGTTTTTTGCTACGAATGTACTTGAAAAAAAAATCTTTATTTCGCGTTTTTGCTTCCGCAGAAAGCTTCTTCTCAAATTCTCCCTTTGCCTGCTTTATCAATGCTTTGCATTTGACTTGCCAGTGCTTGTGCTGTTTCCAGGTTTCGTCGTTTGGCTCTTTTTTCCATTTCCTGAAAGATGCTTTTTTGGCAACAGCCTCTCTGACCTCACCTTTAAACCATACTGGCAGTTTTTTGGACTTCCTTCCACTTTTCTTAAAGCGTGGAATACAGCTGGTCTGGGTTTCCAAGATAGTATTTTTCAACAACACCCAAGCTTGATGTAAGTCTTTAACCTTTGCAACTGCTCCTTTTAGTTTTTTCTTAACTATTTTCCTCATTTTATCATAGTCTCCCTTTCGAAAGTTAAAAGGTAGTACTGTGGATTTCATTTCATTTCATTTCATTTATTTAGGCTTGATATACCGCCCAAGACCGAGGTATCAGGGCGGTGTACAATAAAAGGCAGCTGTGGAAAAGCAAAGAGAGAAAGGAACGCCATTGGATAATAGGAAAGAGTAAGAGAGAGAAAGAGAGAAAATTAGAGTAGAGTCTACAGAGATAAACACAGGGACATGGGGAGGGAAGGGAGACAGGGTGTGTGAGTTGAATGTGATGTGGGAGTCAGGAGTTGAGTGGTAGTTGGATGTAACGTGAGGGGCATGAATTGGTATGTTGACTACATATCAGGGGGAGACCTGTAGGTTGTACGCTTGAGAGAAAAGGTGAGTCTTGAGGAGAGTTTTGAAATGGGGGAAGGAGGGTTCAATACGAAGGGTGTGAGGGAGGGAATTCCAGAGGGCAGGGGCCAGAAAAAAGAAGGCAGAGTGGCGGGTAAGTTCGAGGTGGGCCTGGGATGGAGGAGGAAGGAATAGACGATTGGTATGAGATGAGCGAGAAGAAGACGGGGAGCGGGCTGGTGGAAGATAAGGTCAGAGAGATACCGAGGAGTGCTGGTGTAAAGAAACCCTATGAGTGATAATGATATACTTGTAGATAAGTCTGAATTTGATGGGAAGCCAGTGAAGGGAGAAGAGGCAAGGGGTAATATGATCAAAGGGGGAAGAAGAGGTGAGAAGGCGGGCAGCAGTATTCTGGAGAAGCTGAAGACGACGGAGTTGACAGGAAGGGAGACCAGATAAGAAGATAGAATTGCAGTAGTCTAAGCGGGAAGTTACAAAAGAGAGAACCAAAGTGGTGAGGGATTGAGGGGAAAGAAAAGGACGAAGGGAGCGAATACGGCGCAGATGAAAATGGCAAGTACGAACAAGGGAGGAAATGTGAGGGTGAAAAGAGAGAGAAGAATCCAAGGTAACACCCAGATAGCGGAGGGTAGAGACAACAGGAATGGGAAGGGAAGACATCACAGGGGCTAGACTAGGTTGGGAAGAGGAGAAAGAAAACCAGATGGCAGAGGATTTAGAAGGGTTAACACAGAGGAAATTTTCAGAAAACCAGGAGGCAACAGAGGATAGACAGGCGTTAAGGGTGGAAAGATCAGGGGAAAGGGAGCTGGTATGATGAACAAGAAGGATATCGTCTGCGTAAAATAGAAAGAAACACCAGATTGCTGAATGAGGAGGGCTAGGGGAGCAAGAAAAATGTTGAAAAGTAGAGGAGCAAGAATAGAACCCTGTGGAACACCACAGTGCAAGGGAAAGGGAGCCGAAGTGGAGGTACCAGAGTGAACAGAGAAAGAACGACGGAAGAGAAAGGAATGAAACCAGCGTAAAACAGTGCCACGAATACCAGAGTCAGACAGACGTGTGAGAAGGGTGCGATGATCGATAACGTCAAAAGCGGCGGAGAGATCTAAAGAAACAGCGATAGACAAGTCACCACGATCGTGAGAACGGTGAAGATCGCTAAGAAGTGCAAGGAGAACAGTTTCAGTGCTATGGCCAGATCTAAAGCCGGATTGACGGGGGTGAAGATAAAGAGTAGAGTCAAGATGTTGTGAAAGTTGTGTGAAGACTAATTTCTCTAGGACTTTAGAAAGGAAAGGGAGATTTGAAACTGGGCGCCAGTTGGCAGGTAAGCTGGGGTCGAGAGAGGGTTTTTTCAAAAGAGGGCGGACTATGGCATGTTTCCAAGAGTGGGGAAAACTACCGGAGGAAAGACTAGTATTGATTATACCAAGGATATACGGAAGAAGGTGGAGTGAAGGATCAAGGAGCCACGAGGATGGGAGGGGATCAAGGGGACAAGTAGTTTTATGAGAAGAGGAGATCACCTGAAAAAGTTCGGCAGAGGAAACAAGACTAAAAGAACACCAAGTATGAGAGAGAGCATGAGAGGGAGGGGGGGAAGGAATGGAGGAAGAAGGAGAAGGTGAAAGAGGAGGGGAAAGGGGAGGAGGGCACAGGGAAAAGAGGAACGAAGAGACTGAATTTTATGAACAAAGAAAGAGGCAAGAGCTGTTGGGCTAGGGGCAGTGGAAGAGAGTGCTGATGAGGAGGGACAGGTTGACGAGGAAGACAGGGAGTGAAAGACCCGATACAGGCAACGAGAAGAGTTTGAGGAAGCAGTGATAAGGTCAGAAAAATAGGCCTTCTTAGCTGCAGTGATCATGGTGCGGTATGAATGATGAGCAGAACGAAAAGAAGTCAGGGAAGCAGGGGAAGGATGGCGACGCCAATAGCGTTCAGCACGCCGAAGATGGGTGCGCTGAAGATAAAGGCCGGGTGGTACCAGGGGTGGTGGGAGGAGGGACGGTAGGGAACAGGGCGAAGGGGAGCAAGTGTATCAAGGGTACTGGAAAGAACAGAAGACCAGGAATCAGCTTGATGGTCGACAGGGAGTGAAAAGAATTCAACAGAAAAGAGAGAGTCGGCGGGAGGGAATGACTGCAAAATAAGGGGAGTGAGACGACGCCTAAAAACGCCTTACTATCCCTCCTCCACTAATTAAATCAAAGGCGATCATGCTATGATCACTATTGCCAAGTGGCCCCAACACCCTTATTTCTTGCACTAAATCTGGTGTTCCACTAAGGACTAGGTCTAATATGGCTTCCCCTCTGGTCGGTTCATGAACCAGCTGCTCCAAGAAGCAGTCATTTATGTGATCTAGCAACTTTATCTCCCTAGCATGTCCTGCCGTGACACTGACCCAGTCGATACCGGGGTAACTGAAATCACCCATTATTATTACTGCGCTGTAACTTTTGTTAGCTTCCTTGATTTCTTTGAGCAAGCCGACATGGGAGCAGAATAGGATGAGGAGGTGTGGCCCCAGAATTATCAATGGGCCCTTCATCTCCCACAGGGGATCCTGATGATGCTGAAAAATCCTGGGCCCTTATATCTTCATAATCCCTGGGGCAAAAGGAACCCACCATGGAAGTGACCCTTCAGATGCCACAATGGACACAGCTGTGAGCATGCTGCATACTTGCTCTGATCCACACGGCTAAAACAAAAAAAAAACCAAAAGCAACCCATAAAAATGGGCACAAAAGGATCTGTCGATAAAAACAGTTCAGGCCATGAAAAACTGTGATCATGGCAAACGCACTGAAATGTGGCAAAAAGGGAATCCCAGATTGGGAGCCTGATTTGGGCTACACAGGTTGGGGGTCCTCAGTGCCTAGAGAGGCCTGAGCGATTTTTTTTTTTTTTGTATTTAACTTTTTATTAACAACAATTCCATTACACAAACACACAGACTAACATTGTGGCCATACATCGATTAGGCATATCAAAAACTGTCTATTTACACTGTCTCCCCTCCCCGCATACCCCCCATTTCAACACAGTACATCAGCACTTCCATCCCCCAGAAACTCCCATCACCCAAGATATTCCCCCCCCCCCCCAATAGTGCATAATACAACTCCATCAGCATAAACCAGGCCAGTAACAGCTAGCCTTCACCCCCCTGTGGAATTGTGTTATTTACAATCGGGGACCGTCCACTGCCCCCGCCAACCTCCATATCTAACCTCGTCCCCCAACCCTAGTGTCTCCCAACCCTTCCCGTCCACCCACTTTCCCCCCTCCCCCCACCCTCCTTGACCCCATCCTACCCCTCCCCCCTTACTTTCCCCCCCCCTTCTTTCTTCCCCCCCCCCCTTTCCCCCCATTCCCCATTCCCCCGTCTATTGCAGGGTGTCTTTCCGCAGATAGCACAACACCTTGTCCCACTGCTTCTCAAATCTATCCACTCTTTGCCTTCGTGCTGCTGTCAATTTTCCCATCAAGTACACTTGTCTGAGGCGCTCCACACACTGCCCCACCTGCGGTGCCTCTCGCTGCCTCCAGCGGTATGCCAGCTCGCAACGGGCCGCACTCAGGCACGCCATTACCTGCCTCTTGTCTTGGGCCGGCCCCCCTTCACCACCACCCCATTAAATACCCACAGGGATCGAGCGGTACCTCCCGCCCCACCACCTCCCTGATCCAATCCCTGATCGCTCCCCAGTATTGCTGTATCCGCGGACACTTCCACCAAATATGAAAGAACGTGCCCACCTCCCCGCACTCCCCCCAGCACATATTGGACACCCTAGGGAACATCCAATGCAAGCGGGCTGGCGTATAATACCACCGCGCACCAATTTTCCCTGATAGCTATCGACAGTGGCAAGAGCCTCATCTGATCAAACACATTCTTCCATTGCCCCTCCTCTAGCTCCATCCCCAAGTCCCCCTCCCACTCCCTCATGTATCTGTGCTTCCCCCCCAGGGGCCCCTGAATAGCCTTGTACAACGCCGAAATCAGCCCCAGGGATGTCTTCTTCCCATACCAAACCACCTCTAACGGGGTATAGTCCCGTTCAAGTCCCTCTTTCCCTAGTTTCCGCCGTAGAAAATTTACCACCTGCCCATAGTAGAAAAGATCCCCATCGCGCAACCCATAGTTCTCTTGCAATGTCGCAAATGGGACCCACTCTCCCCCATCCACAAACTGATAGAAGCACTTCAACCCCTCTCTTGCCCACCTTCGGTATCCTCCCCCTTCCCTCCCAGGACGGAACTCCTCCATGTGGCATAATTCCCTCATCAGCGAAAAGCGCCCTCCCCCTCCTTCCCCCACCCCCTCTCTAAGCTTGTCCCACTCGCTCAACACATGGCTCACATACGGGTTAGCCCGCACCCCACCCCCCTTTCCCCCCTCCCCATCCATGGGAGCCCTGCTAGGGACCTCCCCCACCACTATACTTCTCCAGCTCCACATAATTCTTCCTCTCCCCCCCTTCACGCCAGTCCATCACATGGCGAGCCTGGGTGGCCCAGTAGTAAGCCTGCATGTTGGGCACCCCCAAACCCCCCTCCTCCCTCTTCCGGTATATCACCTCTCGCGCTATCCTGGGCGGGCGTCTCCGCCAAATATACTGATTCACCTGCCGTTGTAAGCGCCGCAGATGTGCCCCGGGGATGGCCACCGGCAAAGCCTGAAAATAATACAGCACTCGTGGTAGGATATTCATTTTTACCGATGCTATCCTACCCAGCCATGAGACCTCATAGCTCATCCACCTCTGCAAATCCTGTTCTATCTCCTTCCATAACTTGCCATAATTGGCCTCATACATCCCCCTTGGCTGAGTAATGTTGACCCCCAGGTATCGAATGGCCCTCTCAGCCCACCTAAATGGGTACACCCGCTGCAACCTTTCCAACCGTGGCTGGGACAAAGTAATATTCAAGGCCTCAGTCTTATCCGGGTTCACTTTGAACCCCGATACCTCCCCATACCTGCCTAGCTGTCTTAGAATCTCAGGTAAGGACTCTTCAGGCTGCGTCACCACCATAAGGACATCATCCGCGAAGAGAGATATTTTATGTTGACCACCTCCCTTCTGCAGCCCCTGCACCCCCCCATTTCCTCTGATTGCGCGCGCCAAAGGTTCAATAGCAATAGCAAAGAGGAGTGGAGACAGCGGGCATCCCTGGCGGGTTCCCCTTTCCAGCTCCAAGGCCTCAGTATACCGCCCGTTAATTTTAACCCTCGCTTTAGGGGTTACAGCGCCTGCACCCACCTCATAAATTTAGGACCTATGCCCATCTGCTGCATGGTTTGAAATAAGAAGCCCCAATCTACCCTGTCAAACGCTTTCTCTGCGTCAATTGCCAACAGCATGGTCTCTGTCCCCTGCTCATGCGCCCCCCATACAGCCTCCAGCACCCTCTATATATTGTCAGAGGCTTGCCGCCCCATTATAAATCCAGTTTGGTCTATCCCTATCAGTCCTGGCATCTTTGGAGCTAACCTATTAGCCAGTACTTTGGCAATTAGCCAGTACTTTGGCAATGATTTTAACATCTACATTTATCAGGGAGATGGGCCGGTATGACCCGCATTGCAGTGGATCCCTACCCCCCTTGGGCAGTACTGTGATCCCCGCTGTAAGCATATCCGCCGAGAGGTGCCCCCCTTCCTGCTGCACCCCATTCGCCACCCGGACCAACCTATCCAATAACTCCTCGCGAAAAGTTTTATAAAAGGCCCCCGTCAGGCCATCCAAACCCGGGGCCTTTCCCGCCGGCAGCGCACAGGGCCAGTGCCACTTCCTCCCGGGTAATATCCGCCTCCAAGTCCTGAACCTCCCCTTCCCCCAAGCTCTGCAGCTCAATACCCTTTAAATAGTCCTCTCCTGCCCCCAGTGTCCCCCCCCCCCTCCGGTTTCTTATATAAATCTCTATAGAATTGGCGAAAACGATCCCCAATTTGCTTCTCCAACCTCAGCTGCTCCCCGCTATCCCCCGCCAGCCCCACTATAGTGGTCTGGGCCTCCCGCTTCCGTAATTTATTGGCCAACAATTTCCCAGCTCTGTCCCCCCATTCGTAGTAACACTGTTTCAACCTAGCCATCTGGAACCCAATCTCGTCCACCTGCAACTTATTAAGCTCCATCCTCAGCTGATTGAGGCGCTTAAAGTCACACTTGTTCCCCTGGCCTTGATATCGCTCGGCCACCTGCTTTATCTCTGTTTGCAATTCTTCCTCCCTCGCCAACCTCTGCTTCTTAAATCTAGAGGACCACATCACTAGCCGCCCCCTCACTACCGCCTTCATACCCTCCCACAATCCCACCTCCCCCACCTCCCCCAATCCCACCTCCCCCACCTCCCCTGTGTCATTAAGGTCCCAGTACTCCCTCAGACATCCCTCAGACATCCCTTGACATCCTGCACGACCTCCTCCCTCCTGAGCAAACTTTCATTGAGCCTCCAAAATCTCACTCCCTCCCCGTCTCTAGGGCCCCCAACACTCACCCACGTTGGGGCGTGCTCAGACCACGTAATATTCCCTATTGCTGCTTCCTGGATCCTAGGGCCTCACCCAGCAGTCATCAAAATATAATCGATCCAGCTGTAGCTATCATGGGGTGCGGAGTAAAAAGTGTATTCCCTGCTCCCCGCGTGCAATTGCCTCCATACATCGCTCAACTGGTAGGTGTCCATAATACTCATCAGGATCTTTCGAATATTGTGCTTCCCATCGTCCCCCCCCGCTTGGCGGTCCCATCTGGGGTGTAAAGCCACATTAAAATCCCCCCCCCCCCCCCAGTATGAGCCTCCCTTGGACATGCCGGGCTAGCAAAGATTGCACCCCTCTCCAAAATTGCACCTGCCGCTCGTTCGGGGCATAGATGTTAACCAGAGTCACCTGTTCGCCCTGCCATTCCCCGCCCAGTAGTAGCACCCGACCCTCATCATCCCTCTCTACCCTGCACACCCTAAAAGTACTATCCCGCCTTATCAAAACCACCACCCCCCCCCTTTTGCCCGCTTCCCTACCCCTCAGGCCTCCAAAATACTGTTGCGGGAATTTCGCATTCCGCATCGCTCATTTTTCTTCCGCAAATGGATCTCCTGCATCAGCACTACTTCCCAGTCTAGCCTTGTGGCCTCTCTATACAGCTGCTGCCGCTTCCGAGGATTATTTAGCCCTTTTGCGTTCAGAGATCCTATCCTCCCCATAGGGACCAGTCATGCACCCCTAGCCATCCCCCTCCATTCCCATCACACCCCCTTTGTCTACTTCCCCCCCCACCCATCCCCCCTTCCCCCCCTCTCCCTCCTCCCCTCACCCCCCCGCATTACCACTCCCTCCGGAGTTTCCCTGACCCCCCAGTGACCCTCCCCGGGCGCCTCCATTACCCCCCCTACCCCCCCTTCCCCCCTTATCAACCCTTTGATGTGCCCTTCCCCTTCTCCCCTCAAATACCCACCTCTGCTACCCCCGTCTCTCCATCCACCCCTCCCCTTAACCTCCTCCCTCCGTTCCCCCCACCTTCCCCTTCCACCCCTTCTCCCCCCTCAACCACCCCGCATATATGTCAACCCTCCTCCCGCCCTAGCCCCCCCCATACCTTCCATATACAACCTTAGATATGATAATAGTACCATTCCTCCTCCACCCTAATACACTTAATAAGCCAAAAGAAAAACATCCCACTATCCATCTATAAGTTACCACCATGCAAGTCCAGAGTTTTCCAATGTCCTCCCAGCTGAGCCAGGTCCAGCAGCTCCGAGCTCATCCTCTTCTAAATTTTCAGAGGGACTTCCTTCTGAGGCGATGCAACTGCTACTATCATCAGTGCAAGATATTTTGGATTGTTATATAGGTTTTGGTAATATGACACTCGGAATCTGTTCCTCTGGGATTTTGCAAACTTCAGTTAAAAATAAAAGGCAAAACCATCCTAAAGTTTTCTTTCCATTGCTACTGCCGCTTGGTCTGGTGGGTTATACTTATTACAGTGCATGGGCAGTAATCGAGTATCTGCCACACGTACGTGCGCATCTTAGTATTCCCTATTTATCCATCTTTGCTTGTAGATGTCTCCAAGTCCATAGGGCGGTGATGGTGATATTGTAATCTCAGAGTCCCAATCATTTGGCCTCCACAGGTTTATAACAGGCCCCTGCATATGCTGCACACTTTCTGGGAAGGAGTGGTTCAGTCCCCAGTCACCTCCGCCGTCTGCACTCGTTCTTTTCCTCTAGATAGCCTTGTCAGCCGCCGACTCTTGCTTTCTACTCTCTGCCACTTCATCCCCGCAGTCTGCACAGGGGAACGCTGCTCCTTAGTCGGGCCTCTCATTTGAGCCTCCGTAATATTTTCCACTCCCAAGTCCCGCAAGGTCTGCCAGGCTCCATCAGCACTCTGAATTCGGCGGGTGATACCCTTTACCGTCACCAGCAGTCCAAATGGGTAGAGCCATTTATAACGCCAGCCTTCTCTGCGCAACACCGATGTGACCCCTCTCAACTCCCACCTCCGTTGCAGCGTGCCCGCCGAGAGGTCGTGGTATAACTCAATCTTCGCCCCCTCCCACTTGTACGGGCCAAGCTTCCGTGCCGCGGTGAGGAGCTTCTCCTTCAATTTATACGAGCTCATGCACGCTATCACATCCCGGGGTTTATTCTCCCTCGGGGGACCCAAACTCCGATGGGCCCTTTCCATAAGCATCGGCTTTCCCTCCCACTCTCCTTCAGGGTCTGCCTCCTGCAAAATAGCGGTAAACAGCCGCGTCAGCGTCGCCTCACAGTTCTGAAAGCGCTGCTCCTCCGGAAGGCCTCGCACCCGCACATTGCTCCTACGGGACCTGTCTTCTAGGTCCTCCGTTTTCGCCTTGAGCTCATCCTGGGCTTGCCGCAACTCCACCCAACCGCTCCGCAGGTCATTTACCATCTCCTCTTGGTGCTCCAATCGCTCCTCCGTGACCTCCACTCGGGCCCCTAGTTCCTTCATGTCCTGTGTTAGCGTGGCCAACGTCTCCTTCAAATCCTTCTTAAAGGAGCCCATCTCGGCCTTCAACTCCTCTTTGAAAGCCGTAAGTCACTCCTTCAGGCTCTCCATCGAGTCTGGGCCACCATCAGAGTCCCCATCGGAGTCGGGCCTCTCCACCCCATCCTCCGCCATATTGTCTGCATGGCCTTCCTCCCCCCGCTCCGCCGCCACAGCGTATGTGGAGCGATACGCGGACAATCGCGTTTGCACCGACATCCTCTCTGATATCGGGAGTATCGAGCTCTAATTGCATGCTCGTCAGTTAGGGTAGGGTCGCTCTTATTTTAGCTGAATTTCACCAGCGCCCCGGAGCTCCCTCAGAGAGCAGCCACCATGCTCCCTGACGTCACCGGAAGTCCCTGAGCGATTTTTTTAAGCTAAAAAAAATGCCGCACAATAGAAATCTATGGGCACAATTAAAAAGGAACAAAAAAAAATTGGAAAAAAAAGCTTAAGATGCAATCGCAGATGAAGAGGGAAGGATGGGGGTCTGAGTCCAACTTACTGCCCCACCTCAGGGGCCCTGTGAGGCCCTCTTGGTTCCTCTTTAGCTCCTCAAGCGTTAGTAACCTGTGGGAATCTGCACTGGATCCTGATCAGCTGTCAGCTTGAGGAAAGGGCATACCCTCACTCCATAGGGCACTATCACACTTAGTCCTAGCCAAATGCACCATAGTGAGGGCCAGGCAAGCTAGGCCTATCAGCACTCCTGCACCAGTTCACACATACCTTGCTACTTACTGGAGGACAATTACTGGCTTCTCTCTCCTGATGACATCATTGAAAGACAATCAAGTCTGCCTCCACTTGTTGAAGAAGGGAGCATAACCCACTCGTCTGGACTGGTCTAGCAGGATAAGGAAAGTACCATTTGTAAATATAATCGGCATGACCCATTCCAGGTTTTACTTTGATCAGAGGGATGAAGTTTTCTTGGGTTTTTTTTAACCTGAAAAACAGTTTAAAGCATTTTATCTGCTCAGGCTCGATAGACTCTGCTCAGAATAAAACCTGAGATGGCTCAAATTGCTCCGCAGCAGGAACTTGGAAACATGTCCTCCCAGATATGATTCCTTTGTGCTTTAAAAAAATTCATGTGTCTTGGCCAAATGACAGGCTGCCAAGGTTGATGGTTGCTTCCTGTGGCAGTAGTACTTACAGTTACAGTAGTAAGCAGCGCCTTCTGAAAATTAGCCAAATTTTTCTCTCATGTGCACATCCCTAGGAGTTTTTCTCCATGATTTTTAGGTGGTTTTCAGTTTGTTTTACACATTCATTTTAATAGGGAATTTTTAGTGCATGCCAAATTGATTTAATGCATACTAACTGACATATTAAGGCAAGCTAAGTTGACTATTGCATGCTAAATGTGCACCCCTAGTGCCTTCCATAACTATCTTTACTAGAACCCCTCTAGCATAAGCTCCTAATACAGATTCTACTACAGATACTATGTCAATTCCACTGTGAGCAGTCATTTGTTATTGGGTGAAAGGGAGAGGAGGACAGAAGAAATTCTGACCAAATGCCCTAACTCCAATTCAGGACCCAGGTTTTCTTTACTGTCCATCTGTCCTTAATCTCCTATCCTCAGTGTTTATCAAATAGACTGTAAGTTGCACTAAGAAGAGACCATCTTTTTTGTGTCTAAAGTGTTGCATACACTTTGTAGTACTATACACATTTGTTTAATAGTAGTAGAAGCAACAGCAGATAGCAAATAGCAGCTGGAAATCCTCTTAAGTTAGCATGAAATTTCTCTTTTATCCATTTTTAGCGCCCCCCCCTCCCCGAGATATGCCTCTCCTACACATGCTCCCTGCTGCAGCGCTCCACAGCTAGCTCTTTCATGCTGTCATTTCCTCCCTGCAACAACCTGCTCTTTCATGGCATCAGAGCTCCCTTTGTGAACTCACCAAGACCACTCCCAAACCCTGTCCTGAAATCCTGCTGCACTTTCCTGCCACAGTACAAATCTGACCAGTTTTCTTGCCATCCTGGCCAAGAAAATGCATTCCATATGGCTTACCTAGGAGTGTAGATGGATGGAATAGTTTTAGCTAATAGAGATCCCCACCTACTGCTGTCTCCCTCCCTAACTTTAACACTGTTATAAGTGATGTCAAATACACCACTGAAACCAAAACGTTCCATTTAGCTGGCAAATATAAACCAGCCCAAACCCTTTATTTTTTCCCCTTACACCCTTAAAATCATTCTTTTACTTCTGATGAGAAAAATGTTGCTGTAGTGCATCTTTTTTTCTGATCCAGCAATTTCGTCTTGCTCCTTTGAGGTTCCAGCTCAGTCAGAACTAGGGCTGGGATTTGGTGCCATGAGCGTTTAGTCACAACTACCAAGGGATTTTTCCCTCTCCATTATATTCCCCCTCCAGCTATTTCAGCAACAGAATTACTCCTGCTGGAATTCTGCACACACAATGCGAAATTCTACATGCTTTGTCAAAATAACAAAGCATGTTGCTTTTGAGTGATATTTAATTTAAAATACAATACAGAAATAAAATATCACAAAAAAGTGCTAAATTTTGAATTATTGTATGCAGAATTCCAGCAGGAGTAAACCGTCCTTGGCCAGAGGCCATGCTCCAAGGTGCCATCTGCTATAATGTTTCCTAAATCCAGCCACCAGGAGTTGCTCTATAGCAATGACTGCTAGCCCCTTCCTCTCAAGGGCTGCCTCCGCAGTATTCCCCAGCCATCCCATGGTGCAGAGGACCTAATCCAGTAATCAAACCCAGTTCCCTCCACATGGGCAGTCCTGTACAGTTCCATATCTATGTCCCAGAAGACTTCACACAAATATAAAGCATATACTATGGATCCTGGGATGGGTAAGAACCAGAACTGATCAGCCAGTTTGGTGAGCAGTCCATACAGAATTTACTGGGCAGTGTTAGGCCATAAAGCAACTGCTTTATTAACGCAAAAATCAAATCTCTAGCGTCCACAAAGTAAACAACAAAGAAGAATTATCAGGGTTGTAAATGTCTCTGGTGTTAGCCAGAGACATCTGAGGATGCTCGCTCTATATCAGAGGAGGAAAAGAGAACTGGATTTAGCTCACGTCTTTCACAGAAGCTCAAGGCAAGCTACGTTCAGGTATAGTAGGGAATGCCTTCACACTGCTAGCTATGCTCCTTTCCTTTTGTTATTTATTTAAATGCATATCCTCTTTTTTCAATAATTCCTAAAAAGAAAATATAGAAAAACAAAAAGGAAAAGAAAACAAACAATCTGGAAATAAACAACAGTTTCAACCACAATATGTGCAAAAGGGAAAAATATATAAAGTCAGAGAAGGCAGAATGTCCAGAAACAATTACAGCACACAAACTATGGGGCTATAGAAGGGACTACTTCCTTCTTTTTTCGTGAGGAAATGAAGTCCAAAAGTTGTTTAGGATCAGCAAAGAACTATTTTTTTTGCATTCATATTAATAAAGCACAACTAAGGACCAGCTTCCACGCATGTTCTTTACTCCTTTTAATTTTATTATGCACCACCACGCTGCTAAATCAAAGAGTAGTATAGAAAATCTTTAATAAACCATAAACCACTAGCCCCAGCCTCTAGACTGGATGGTCTTAGAAAGTTCAGGAAAATATGAAATTACAGAACCCAAAAACGGTTCTCATTCATATGACAAAAATAAAGAAGTAATACAAAGTTTCTTTTCTGGTTCAAAGGCAAAAGACACCAGTAAGGTGGATCGGTCAGTTACTATCTCTAAGGAACTTTCCAAAAATTCCGTTAAATCTATTTAATCTTGTTGTTTCACTTTCATACTTGGGCCACTGGCCCCAACGCCACTCAATAAAGACAGGTGATAAGCCCAAATGATAGGTGGAAGATTTTCAGAAGTCATCCCTAATATTTCAACAAAGGTATTTTTTGATCATTTCAACTGGACTAATTAGGGGAGAGCTCTGCAATTCAAGAATCTCAGGTTATTCTTACAAGACAGGTTTTCTAGATATTCTGGCTTTCTCAAAAGCACAGTATTTTCTTTAACTTATACATTTCTTAGTTCTCCCACTCTTCTATTCATTGTTCCAACTGTTCGATCCACATATAATGGTGTTCTAAAGCCTCTTTGTGAACTTCATCACAGAATCAGCTTTAGAAGCAATTTTATCCATCTTACTGTTGAGAGATATGTGTCCATAGTCCTAACCGAGTCCCAGAGCACCTCTAAGGTTATCGGACCATTCATTGGAGCCCTACCTCCAACTTCAGCAGTCTGTCCATCCTTTCCTCACCTCCAACTTCATGCCAAATCTGTCGAGCAAGAACACAGCCAGATGTGATTCATCGTGGCTTCTCTGGAAACGAGTGATGTCTTGCTGGCACTTGGGAGCACCGACCTCCGAATGAACTGCTTCTAGGTTGGCAGGAATGGTGATTGCTCTTTGGGGCTGAGAAAGGCCCATTCTGTGCTCCACTCAAAAAAAAAAAAGACAATCCTGAGCAGTCCATAGTCAATGGACATTCTTGATGGGGGCAAAGCATTACCTGAGCCAGGTAAGCTGACCCTTTTTATCTAAGCTCACCGACCCTGAAGGGTGGGTCAGGTTCTTGCCCTTTTTGCATTCCCATGGAAAGGAAGGAAGGCAGGTTCCAGAAACAGTGGAGCTGCTTATTCATTATCATTAGCTCCTGATCAAAACTGCATTCAGGTTTATGATCCTTACCTTAACCTACAAGGCTCTTAATCAAACAACCCCAGAATATCTGTCTTCCCTCGTTATCCCTTATTGCCCAGCCCATTGCCTGTGCTCTTTTCACAGCAATCGGCTGTGTTTACCTTCTCCAAACAAGGCTCACTGTCAGTCCACAAGGCACTCAGTCTTCTTTTACTTAGCCTCCCTGCTGTGGAATGGACTACCTCTTTAGCTGCGCCATCAAGCCACATTTCAATGTATTAAGTCTGAACTGAAGACGCACCTGTTCAGACAAATATTTGAGTTGCTGGACTGGCAGAATTAGCAGGACATGCTGCAGTCCTGCCTGGAGAAAAGGGGTAGTCGGCCTGGCTCTTTTTGAATGATTGTGCTCTGTTGTGAGCATCTGAATGACTGTTCATTTCCCTCTTTACTCTCCTTTCTCTTGCTGTCCTATTCAATGATTGGTGTTCGTTTCTAGCTTCCACTTTTATTTTAAACCGCTTTGCATTTGTGTAAAAAAAGAGACAGTATAGTAAATAAACGTATCCATAATCATCATAACCATTCTCAGTCTCTGCATTTGGTCGGTAGTTTTAAAACAAAATGTATAGAGATAATATTTGACACACATCATACAGGTAACAAAACCTCTACATTAATACAAAAGCACTGACCTGCTAGCAAGAGAGACCAGACTCTTATAGTAATGGGATCAGATCTCTAGGCTATAAAGACCTTTTTAACTTCTGGCACTCAGCGATAGCTAACCCACATTATCAGACAATAATGAGAACAGCTCTGTTTTCAAGCTGCATTTAAATTCCATCTTGTTGTCTTACAGACCCAATGGCTCATAGAAGCTCATTCCAAATATATGACATTTTGCCCAAAAATGGCAAGCTGTCCTGATGTTCATTAATAAGGAACATACAGCAGTCCAATGTTTTCAGAACCCAATGTTGGATTATGCTTACTGCGTACCAATTTCTCTCATACCGTGCAATGTTTGGAAAGCTCTAGTTAGAGCTTTGGAGTGGAGAAGTAGCCTGGTAGTTACAACACTGGCTTGGTAACCAAGCAACCAGGGTTCGATTCCCACTAGCACTCCTTGTGGCCTTGGGCAAGTCACTTAACCCTCCATTGCCTCGGAAGAAAGGCCTGGCAATCTACTTCCGGTGACACTGGCAAAAAAACCCCAGGAGCTTCTGGGTCGCCAGGAGTCAGGACTGACTCGAAGGCACACATTGATTGATTGAGTTAGAGCTTTAAACCTGACTCAGGCTCAGATCAACGGCCAGTGCATTCTTGCAAGATGGAAGAAATCTGCTGCTTGTGCCCAGTTATTAGATGCACTGCTGAATTTTAAACCATCTGCAGCCTCCTAAGTAGCTTCTTTGCTAAGTACATATATAAGCTGCAGTAATAGTCCATTTATGATGTAGTCACTGTCAGATCAATCATACAAGGGTTATTTGTGATAAGTATGATAGAAGCAGACAGGTGAGCCCAGGTTAGGAGGCCTGAGAACATAAGAGAATAAGAAATGTCATATTGGGTCAGACCAAGGTCCATCAAGCCCAGTATCCTGTTTCCAACAGTGGCCAATCCAGGTCACAAGTACTTGGCAGGTTCCCAAAAAGGCACACAGGTTCCACAATGCTCTTCCTGGGGTAAGCAGTGGATTTCTTGGGTCCTCTTTAATAATGGTTTATGAACCTTTCCTCCAGGAACTTGTCCAAACCCTTTTAAAACCCAGCTACACTAACAGCTTTTACTACATCCTCCGGTAATGAATTCCAGAGTTTGATTTTGCGTTGAGTAAAAAATTTTTTTCTCTTTTTAGTCTTAAATGGATTACATTGTGGCTTCATTGCTGTGTCCTCTAGTCTTTCTACTTTTTGATGGCGTAAATAACCGATCTATGTTTACCCGTTCCACTCCATTCATTAATTTATAGACTTCTATCATATCCCCCCTCAGCCTTCTCTTTTCCAAGTTGAAGAGTCCCAGCCTTTTGAGTTTCTTCTCATTGGGTATCCTTCCATCCCCTTTACCATTTTGGTGGCTCTGCTCTGTACCTTTTCCCAATTCTGCTATATCCTTTTTAAGATACGGCGACCAGAATAGCACACAATATTCACAGTGCAGGGTCACACCATGGAACGATACAAAGGCGTTATAATATCCTTCGTTTTATTCTCCATTTCTTTCCTTATGATTCCTAGCTTTCTATTTGCTTTCTTGACCGCCACTGCACACTGGGCGGAGGGTTTTAACGTATTATCCACAATGATGCCTAAAACATTTTCCTGGGTGGTGGTTCCTAAGGTGATACCTTACATCGTGTAACCATAGCTTGGATTGTTCTTTCCTAGGTGCATAACTTTGCGCTTGTCCACATTAAATTTCATCTGCCATTTGGATGCCCAGTCTTCCAATTAAGATCCTCTTGCAATTTTCCACAATCCTCTTGGGTTTTAACAACTTTAAATAGTTTTGTGTTATCTGCAAATTTGATATCCTCGTTCATTATTCCCATTTCCAGGTCATTTATGAATATGTTAAAAAGCAGCGGACCCAGCACAGATCCCTGGGGTACACCACTATTCATCTTTCTCTATTGGAAAAATTGGCCATTTAGCCCTACCCTCTGCTTTCTCTCTTTTAACCAGTTCCTGATATCCACAATACTACACTGCCTCCAATCCCATGACTTATTAATTTTGCCAAGTCTCTCATGAGGGATCTTGTCAAAGGCTGTCTGAAAATGCAGATACACTATGAGCTCGATTCGGAGAGGCGACTTGCTGGGCCCATAGCAAGCCATCCACACCATATTCCCCCTCCAACTTTCCCCGCACAGCCAGAGCAGCAATACGGGGAGAGCCGGCAGGGGCGGGAGGGGGCAGAGTGAGGGCGGAGAAGGGGCAGGCTGAGGTGGCAGGACGTACAGGGCCAATTCAGGTCACAGCCCTGTATGTCCTGCAGGGTCAGGACGAACATGCTGCTTATTCCACCTCAAAGGAAGGCTGAGGAAGGCTGGCAGCCGGCAGCAGCAGAGAAACAAGGCCCGATGACAGTTTCTGACTGGAAATCTACAGTACAGAAAACTGAGCTGGTAAGGAGATGAAAAGCCTGCTAAATAACTCCCCTCTGTGCCAACAAGGAGGGGAGAGCAGGCAAAGGGGACAGAAATAAATGGGAGGGAGAAAAGGGACTCCTCTAAATCCCTTCCGATCCCCTGTCAGCTCTTGCTTATTTTTTTTTAACAAGCTTTAATGAGCTTTAAAAGCTACAGATAAAAAGAAAAAATGTTATAGGGAGAAAAGAAAAACTAAAAATCCTAGCTAAGCTGCCTAAAGCTCCTTATCTGCTCCTCTAGTGAGCCCAGCACTTAGGCTCACTACCTCCAGCTGCATGGAGACTGGACACACTGGGAGCTGATGGGAGATGCCAGCAGGATATCTACAGTGGTGTCAGAGTTCTGACATGCCCAGTCTCCATGCTGCGGAAGAGGTGCACAACCCAGAGGTGAGGGACTGAACTGGAGGGACGATAAGGAACTATTATTAAAGGGACCGGGAAATCCACTGCTTGCCCCAGTACAAGCATTGTGGAACCTGTGTCTTTTGAGGAAACTGCTAGGTACTTGTGACCTAGATTGGCCACTTTTGGAAACAGGATAATGGGCTTGATGGACCTTGGTCTGGCCTAGTATGGCATATCTTATGTTCTTATAACAAGCAAGCTCAGAGCTGGTTATGGTAAAACCTGATATATTACACATATTTCATGCTTTCCATGATTAACAGTTTAAAAAACACAAAAATACAGTCATTACAATCAACACAAGAATAAATAAACTTCCATACATAAAATAAAAATAAACAAACATTCTTATTATTAGATGCCGTCCTCAAAGAACCAAACACAGCAGAAAATATCTTCCCCCTCTAACCTTTGATGCACAGAAAGATTATGTATATTCTCGTCCAATATAAACAGCTAGAACTAGCAAAACCTGGAGAACAACCTCTACTCTCCCTCAGCCCTTACAGAGAACCCCTCCCCTGTATAGCTAAGGAGTTTGCTCTCAGCCATAGTTAGGAGCAATATTATTCTTACAGCCTGGCTCATAGACGTGCAGTCAAGCTTCCTAAATAAAACACTGCAATTAGGTCTGTTGTACATTTAGAAAATTCTCCTGGGCAAATTTACCAGTCATGTCCTAACATTCTCAGAGCTCTAAGACACTTTGTAAAACATTTCAGAATTACTACCCTGTTCTTCTCATGTCAAGAAGTCCCCTAGGTTTCAACCCACACAGCAACTTGAATGGTGAAAACCCGCTGAAAGCCTAGGAAATCTCTCAATCAGCAAACAAACTGAAAGAGAAGAAACATGTCCCTTTATTTGCACATATCCAAGTACACTAACACAGCAACTACAATTCTCCTTCGAGTCCATGCAGAATCCTGGTGGCCCAGCACCTCCTAGTTTTTTTTTAGCTGTTTGACCAGAATTAGATTGCCAGGCCTTTCTTCCAAGGCAATGGAGTGTTAAGTGACTTGCCCAAGGTCACAAAACGTGCCAGTGGGAATTGAACATTGGTCTCTTGGTTACCAAACCAATGCTCTAACCATTAGGCTACTCCTCCATTCCATCCCAAGCTCTCCCTTAGTCCAATAAAAAGGTAGAATCTAAAACGTTTTTGTTGACCTTTACTTGCACTTATCCAAGTGGACTAACACAACTACAATTCTCCTTTTGTATCCACAAACTGGCAAGCATTATCTTGAGGGCCTAGCTGAACTTTTTTACTAGCCCGTCAGATGGTGGGAACAAAAGTCTACACCAGTCTCATCTCAAGCTCCTTTAAAGTCTCCTGCATAAGGCTGGACATAAAATTGGTGGCCTGATTTGCAAATATTTATTTTTCCTGGCCCAGTAGTTTCCTCCTGCTCCTTAGATTTCCAGGTTACTGGGCTACAGCATCATGAGTCCGTGCACAATCACCCATTGTTTTTTTTCACCCTCAAGTCATATTTATTACCCAAAGGTCTATGTACAGTATTTCTGTAGACAACTACAGTATGTACAGCCTTATTCAGGGGTGCACCCGACTGTGAGCCAACTATGTGGCAGCTAGGCTTTCGCATTGTTCAATAATGACCTCTATAAACTGCAACAGCACTTCTTTTCTCTGGTATGAGTCACTGTTTGCAGAATTCATATAATTACATTCTCAGGGCTATTATATGAGTCTCTGCCTTGCAGCATAGTTCCCAGAACCTCTGTCACAGATAACAGTTCTTACCAGTCATAGTATGTGCTGCCTTCTAGAGATAAAAATGCAGAGGGGGCTTGAGCCTCACTCATCAATGGCTTATGACACAGAACTCACTGTTGCTTTGGCCAATAAGAAACTATAGAAGGTAAGCAGATGCACCTCTTGGATGATCTTACCATCTTACTCAAGCAAGGGTGAACTGTGTTCATTGACAAAGCCACAGATCTGCCAGCTGTGGGAAATTACTCCAGCATTGCGTGGACACACGCAAAGGCATGCAAATAGGAGAAAACTAATTTGTACACACTGCTGGGTTTCATATTTGGAGCTACCACTCAAAGAAAAGACGGAATTGTTATGGACATCATACAAATATCCTCAGCCCAGGGTGTGGCAGCAATGAAAACAGTGGATAGAACATTTGGAATTATTTGGAAAGAAATGAAGACTAGAACTGAGAATATCTTAACACCTCTGTATAGATCTATAGTGCAAGTGCACTTTGAATACTGTGTACAGTTCTGGTCATATATAGTAGCCCCCTAGAAAAGGTTCAGAAAAGGTCAACTAAAATGACAAGGGGATGAAACAGCTCCCTTAACAAGAAAGGCTGAACAGGTTAGAGCTCTTCAGCTTAGAGAAGAGATGACAGATGGGATATGATAGAAGTTTATAAAATCATGAGTGGTGTGGTGTGGTAAAATTTAATAGGAAATAATTATTTACTCTTTCAAATATTACTAAGATTAGTGGACACTCCATACAACTAACTACTAGTAGATTTAAAACAAATTAGTCACAACACAAGCTGCAGAATTTCTTGCCAGAGGAGATGGTTAAGGCATAGCTAAGTTTAAAAAAGGTTTGGATGAGTTCATGGAGGAAAGATGCCTTAGCAACTTTATTAGCCAGGTAGGCTAGCTGGAGAATGCAACCTTCTTGTCCCAGGAAGTGGGAGTAAACAATAGGGAATAGATCTCCTTTTTAAGTAGTTGTATTCTTCTTCCAAGCAATCAAGAATGGCTGATGGAGGCAGAATGCTCAGCTCAACAGATCACTGGTCTGATCTAGTATGACATTTCTTGTATTACATTGCCACTACACAAAAAAAAAAAATTCTTTAATTCACCACTATGGCTCCATTCTGAAAGCAGCATAGAGAACTAACGAGAAAATCATTCTCTGTGCTTTTCTCTCCTGCTGCGGTTTTTCACTTTCTTCCTGGTGACATGTTAAGTCCAACATCTGACACTATACGTGCAGTCCAGGGCAGCTGAGAATAAAGCTGAGCAGGCAGACCAGAGAACAACCAAACAAGCATTACTGTGAACAGCAATAAAACACGAATACAAAATCACAGTTTATCCTCCGTTTCCTCAAAGTAAAGGACATTTACCAATATTCTGAAAGGCTACAGACTGAGCCTTTGTTACAGGTGAGGATCTTTGTGGCCATGCTGGCTTTCTAGGCCACAGGCCAGGCTCCCTTCCACTACTAGTCTTAACCAGACTAAGCAAGTGTTGAAAATCCTGGCCACAGATGTCTACCTGTTATATTGGGTAGCAGATATCTCTGCATTGCTACTCTTGCATACAGCACAAACAGGTGAAGGATGCAATTTGTAGAGAAATTTTAACAACAAAAAAAGGTGCAAAAATATGAAAAAAATGTAAAGTATCAGGACAAAGGGAAGAGATGTATGAATAATATTAAGAAAAGCCAGGGATTGCTATCAACTACGTGGCAATACTGTGCACTGCCAGAGTGGGGCCTGGGCTCAATTTCCTGCTCCGATCTTCTGCTTCCTAGGTCAGCCTCTGGGGATGGAGGGAGTCACAGCATGACACAATGGTGATACCTAATGGCCAGATTTAGGGGCCATGAATGCAGGATTTTGAAAGGAGCCCTGGAGCCTGGTCCCCAGTCCAGGACCATTAATGCAGTAACTGGGTCAAAACCTAAGTTGGGAGGGGATATAAGAGAGAGGATAAAGTCTCCAGACAGTTGCAAATGAAGGTTGACAGTGCCAGATCTCAGCCCTGGATTTGAGCTGGAAGTTCAAGGGAGCAGGAAAAACAGTTGAGTCAAAAACAAATTAAAAGAGAAATTAATGAAGATGAAAGATTCTGAGAAACAGCACTGTAACTTAGGAGCCAAGTTTAGATTTCAGGGATGGCAATAGTGGAACATATTATGCATGTGGTGTGCACACAGTGCAGAAAAGAGCAACCCAGCATGAAACTGTAAGCTCTGTGGAGCAGGGGCTGTCTTTTACATGTATGTGTACAGCACTGTATATGCCTTGTAGCACTATACAAATGATTAGTAGTAGCAGTAGGAGGGCAGGGGTAGTTACTGGGACAAGATGACAACAAGGGGGTCCAGTGCCCAGCCTTCCATCAGCATAAAAACTAGATTCTCCCAGAGCAGAGATTTGGATGTTTAGTGCACACAAAAGAACATCTGGACACCCTGAACACAAAGGTGAAAGCAACACAATTCCTTCCTTTACTTACAGTTCAAATCGAACCAGAGCAGAGACAATTATGTTTTGGTCACTCTCAGTCTCCAGTTTTCTATACACCGGCCTAAGTACATACTGTTTTTCAAAGGAAGCTCGTATGCTACAAATATCCACATGGATGAGAAGGGACAAAATACCAGAGTGGTTAATACCAATATACGTGAGCTGAAGGAAAGGGTTGTTAGATTCTTTTCCATGCTATGCTATGCTATGCTACTTCCTTGCCTCCCAAGCTAACAGCTAAGTTTAATTTAAAGACAAATCTTTGCACTTACTCACTCGCCCAGGAAGGAAGGGCTGTACACAGATATCCTGCAGGGCTAGTATTTAGAAGCTGGCAGGAGCTGTCCACAGTGCTCACAGTTGTCCTGTCACTCAACCTCACTTTCTACAGGCTCTAAGGATGGAAGTAAATTCTTAACACTGAAGACTGGACAATCACATCCTGAAACCTGTCCCTTTCTTATCAAAATAAAAATGTACAACCTTACGGCCTCCTAAAATGAAGGATTATTTCTGGAATTCAGGGCAACAGCTATATAATACTTTCAGAAATAAAGTAAGCAAAGCAGCTGGGTGGAGCAAAGTACCTTTATTACACTACCAAATGTTTTAAGATGCAAGACCCTGGAACTATTAATGTCCCTTCCTCATGCAGTCTGAAACAATGCCATGTTTCCGGAGGAAGGGACTTTAACAGTTCCAAAAGCTCTCATTGTAAAACATTTGTTAGCCTTATAAAGGCATTGTCTCTCTCCAACAAATTTGTTGGTCTTCTTTTAACAAATATATATATATATTTTTTAATTTCTAAATACTTTTTATTAGGTCTGTGTGTTCATATGGGGAGGTAATGAACCTCCATATAAAAAGTAATAGAAACAATCACAGATGTTATGAATGTGTTTATATCTGTCTGTTAATAAGACATTTTATTTTTGGCATGCTACCAGGTTGCCAATATCATAAGAATTTAAGCATCATATGCTAAAAGGAGCCATATAGCTTAAAACGTATGGTCCAGTATCAGCTAGGACCAGTGATAGATGGCGTGACAGGAGACAGGCCACTGGCTCAGGTCCTGCCTGATTCTGCTTGTATGCTATGATCAGAAAGAACCAGAGTGAAACCAAGTTATTACACCTCCAGCTAAAAGACCAAAAGGCATGCTCTGTGCAACGCTGGCATTAGAAAGTTATTCAGAAATGAGGGCTCCTGGCTTCCCTGCTTACCATTGAGCATACAATGTGAGTTAAATTTTGTGCCTGAGATTCAAAGGGATTAACACGGTTAGCAGACCAGACCTGCTAACCGTGTTAATCCCCTTATCAGCTGACTATCCCCAGGTGCTGCCGCCGCCGCTGCACACTCTAATGCTAACCGATTAGCATTGGGACATTCCAGGGGCACCACCCAACCATAACCAGGCAGCAGCAATATTTTGCTGCTGCCTAGTTATGGCAAAGCAGAGAAAGTAAGGGGCAGCAAAGGCTGGACTAACTTTCACCGAGGAAGCTAACCGCGCAGCAGCTGAATATCGCCGCTGCCTGGTTAGCTTCCTGGCAATCCAGATATTCAATATCGGGATGCAGATAGACCCCGGCTAGCCACTGCTGCTGAATATCCCCCCTAAATATTTTGACAGGGGTGCCAGAAGGGGGAAGCCACAAGCACCAACTCAAGCTCCGCCCACAGGCATAGACCTTTTCTGTTCTACCCACAGGGATCTGACTCCCGCAGGCAAACAGGAAGGCTTCTCTAATTCTTCTGCCCGTGGGGGATGGGATCCCCACAGACAGCCTGCTGCCTGCCATGCCATGCCGCAATTTTGATGGCCCACACCTTTCCTATGTATTTTGGATGAGTTTTGTCTCCCAGTTTTTCCTCTTTTCAAACCGCAAACATATCAACAATCCTTTTTATTGCCATTGCTGAGAAACTGCATTATCCAAAACTATTAACTAACAGGCCGATGCAGTAAATCATTTTATTGTCTACAATTTGCTTGCTTGTTTGTAAACCGTTTTGATGCCTATGGTACATCAAATGGTATATCAAGTATTGAATAAACATTAGGCTTCGCATACAGCTTTGCTTAGCTTTAGCGCACAATTTTGTACACTACAATGCAAGAAAGCAAAGTTGCTTACCTGTAGACAGCAAGATAATGCATTCACAGCTCTCTGGTAACATCCCCTAATGGAGATAGTGAGTGCGGAGCCCTCCTCCAGCTAAAAGGAAGTCTTAAAGACTTCCTCTGCGCCTGTGTGTGTCTGCTCCCACTCATCCTGTCTTAGTCAATAGCCCTTCAGTCCATTCATAATACTACTACTACTACTACTACTAAGCATTTATAAAGTGCTACCAGGCGCACGCAGCACTGTACAATGAAAACACAAAAAGACAGTCCCTGCTCCAAAGAGCTTACAATCTAAAAAGACAAAGCAAGAAAAGGAGTAGAAAAAAGATAAGAACAAGGGCAAAGAGACAAGAGCAGGAGAGACAGGACAAAGGAAAGAGGTAAGAACAAGTGTAAGAGGAAGAAAGAGAGGTGAAATAAAAGAGGGGAAGGAAGGAGAACAGCAAAATCAAGAGCCAAAGGCAGAGGCAAAAAGATGAGCTTTTAACTTGAGTTTGAAGAGGGGCAAAGAAGATTCATAGCATAGGAGGTTGCCCTGTGTTATGGTTTAGTCTCACCTGGTGCCATTTGGCATCAGCTGCCTTGCAGGACAATTTCTCTCTGAGCACAGTGTTCTGAGTAGAAAGACCTGTACTACTACAGGTGTAGAGGTGAAGCAGGAATCTCTGTTTTGGAGAAAGGAACTACTTAAAGAATGTCAGTGTTGAGAGGGAAACTGTCCCCAATGGCCATATTTGTCTTCAAGTTCCCTGCTGGAGCTTGTACTGGGGCCAGTGGGGTTCGTATGACCAAGGACAGCATTTTCTGTTTGTGGTGCTGACAAGATCATGGCACTGTGGGATCTGGCAGCACCATGTATGAGGAACTGCAAAAGACTGACTCAAAACTCCGTTTCCTCTCAAAGTGCTGCTGCAGGTCAGGCCACGGTGACTGTGGCAATCACACAGTTTGGTTTATTTCTTTTCTTTTTAAAGATGAGGTAAAAGACACATAGAGGAAGGTTTCAACTATACCAGATCACGGTAGAAAAGAGACTAAGGGCAAGTAGCTAAGATGAGTGGGAAAAGACACAGCAGGGATAGAGGAAGCCTTTTTAAGACTTTCTTTTAGCTGTAAAAGGGCTCCGCACTCGCTGGCTCCATCAGGGATGTCACCAGAGAGTGTGAATGCATTAGCCCTGCCTGTCTAGAGAATGAATTTTGCACAAAAGCTAACTGTGCACAAAGTCTCAAGCTGACACCTGTGCACAGCACTTTTAAAACCATTTATATTGATGGTAATGAAATGATTAGCTATGCGGCGCAGCTGCAGAGAGGTGTGCAGACGACCAGAAAGCTGAGCGCAGCAATGGTTTTTAATGGAAGATTTGAGGAGGAGTAAAGGGTAGCTCATTTTTCTGTGGTCAATGCTAGTGAGGAGTTTATGCTGGCTTCTTCTGCACACACATTTTGCAATGTTATTCTGCAAATAGCAATTTCTGCACTATTATTATTTGTGCACATTATGTGCAAGTAACTCCAAAAGTGCTGAACTGTGTATGGCACTTTGGAGTTGCATGCGCAATGTTGGTATGCTATTCTGTGTATAAATAACAGTCCACCAATTGCTACAGGCAGAATGATGTTATGTGTGAAGGGTACCAATACAGTTTTTGCTTGTGCAGATCCATGTGTGCATCTGTGCACACTTTACCATATTAGTACTGGTTTGTGTGTGCAGCCCAACTGCATACTCTTGTTTACAGCACTGGAGAGCCAACTTTCTGTATTAGGCTTGCCTAGGAATGGAAAAACAAGCAGTCAGCTTTAGCGCACAGCTCTAATGCACGGTAACTGCTTCAGCTTGTAAGTCACTCTCTATGTGCCTCCCACCCCAAGACCTTTCTAGCTCTGAAAGCTGCACCAAAAGACAGGAAGCTTACCCCACATTAAGGTGGTCCACGAGAGCCTCTGTTAAGCAGGTGGCTGCAGCAATGGCCTCTTTTCGTCTTTTCTCTGTAAAAAGAAAGGGAAACATATACAGCTCCAACTGTGCCTATCACGGGTTCAGCTTTACCCCTTGGTTTTATATATTTGGCTGTATTGTGTTTAATTTATACTAGCCCTTTCCCTGCTTCTTTTACACAGGACAAGGCAGAGGCCCGTTTTATTATTATTGTGATATTATGTGTTTTGTTTCAGGATCTTGATAGGCAAAACAAAAAAGTCTGAAAATAAACTAAACCGCCAGACCAAGTTCCGTAGCACAAGCAAAGCTCTGAGCATTGCCGAGGTCAATTTCTCTTTGTTTGGAAGGGCAGCTTCCGGCATGTAACGGCCGCCCTGGCACGTCCACTGCCCGGCCGAGAGGCCTGAGACCAGGCCTAGCACCAGCTTCCCGGCCCTGCAGTATATGGAACGAGGGGCGGCGGTTCCCATGGAGACTAGACCCCGAGCTAGGAGCGATGGCGACAGCGGCGGCGCTCACCCTGCACTTCCTTCCTCTCACTCTGCTTGGTCTGATGCTCCTTCAGCAGCCGGGAGAGCATGACAGCCGAGAGCCCGAGCAGGAGCAGCCGCTCGTCGTTACTACGCTACAGCCCGGCGGGAGGAGGGGCCTAGACTGCACTGCACGCCTCCTTCTGTGCTGGTGCCGGAGGAGAGACCAAAGCCTTTTATTCTGATTCTAGCCACTGAAAGTAGGGTTGCCCAGAACTAGCTCAAACATCAGGCAAAACTAGGCAGCCACCTCGAGGGAAGGGGGGGCAGCAGCAAAGAGGAATAGCAGTCAAAGCAAAACAATGCATCCCGATAGCCAGACAAACTTAAATAAATAATAATTAATGACCAGTCAAAACAATACAATGATACCATAATATGAGTACTAACCAAAATAAAAGGGTAAAAGGCAACCCATATTAAAATCCATTAAAAAGGCTAAACCGGGTAACTAAATGAAATCTTAAAAAACTAACACTAGTATAAAACCAATACCATAGTAGCATCCGATTTAACAGAGTAAGCAATCAGTGAAATATTAGAACCAAACTGTTGTCGGCTCAATTTAGGAATGCCCAAATCTGTTCTTATCTCACAACAGACAATCCCTGATTGCCTTTCATTGATAAAAAAAAATGCCATATAAAAGTTACCTTAATGCAAACTGCATCATCCATTAGCAATAAGACCTTAAAAACGAATTAAAGGAACAACAAATAAATAAATAAACAAAACAAAACATTAAAAGACCATGTAAAAATCTGTTAAGAGACTGATAAACAGTGGATTGGAGTGGAGGAGTAGCCTAGTGGTTAGAGCAACTGCTTAGTACCAAGAAAATCAAGGGTTCAATTCCCATTGGCACTCCTTGTGACCTTGGGCAAGTCACTTTACCCTCCATTGCCTCGGAAGAAAAAGCTGGCAATCTACTTCTGATGATACATTGCCAAGAAAACCCAGAGGTAGTTGGGTCACCATGAGTCAACACTGACTTGATGGCACAAAAAATTAAAAAAAAAACAGTGATAGCCCCCAAAGTGACTAACTTGGTAACTCACTAAATTCTATGAGACAACCCCTAGTGTAACCAGCTTCAAAAATTACACTTTATTTTGTTTTATGTGCATCAGACCAACCAGACCAACCTAGAAGTATATTTTGTTAAATTAGTTTTTATGTATTATTCTTTTATCTTGAGTTTAAACATTTCATCATGTACGGATGGCGTAATTCATGCAATGGTTATGGTTATGGTATCCTTGATGGAAGAATGTAAATTGTTATTTTTACAGAATGATCAGGAAAGTGTAGTATTATAGAGGCTTCTAGAAGTGCTTTGCAAAAACTGTCTGGTATTGTGGCAGGCTATGGCCTATAATAGTCTGCAAATGTGAAAGGCCTGTAAGTTAGGCCCTGATTCCAACCCCCATCACAGTAAAGAACCGAAGTTTGTAAAAGTTTGAGAGAAACTGTTTTAAACTGCTTAATAAGAAGTTTTCATGAATGCATAAATCTTTCATTATTCTCTTGTGCTGTGAAAATAGAAATGTTTCAATTCCTAGAGCCAGAAATGACCTTGCAGTAGAGAAGTATCCAAACCTAGCAACTGCACCATTGTTAGAACAGTCCAAGAGGAGGGAGCTGGGTGCTAGGCCCAGGAGGGATCTCTGATTGGACAGGTGCAGGGGGCGTTGGGACCAATAGAAAGTTTGCATGTATCAAACTGAAAAGAAATGTATAAATGAATTATGTCTTTGTAAGAACTTTGCTCAGTCCTTTTTGAAGCTTTGACTAACTGGGCCTTGTGCACAATAAATTGGCTTGGACCCTGTAAATTGACTCCTGGATTTATTCATTGTCTGCACTTCGCTGCTTCAGTATAACTGCCTGTCATCTCATGTAGATTCTTATCTCACTCCCTTGTTCTGCACCTAGAGATAGTGGTTCAGGCTTTACTAAGCACATAACTCCCCTCTCCTCCTCCCTTCCTTATCTTTGTGGTCCGTTATGATAAGGACTGACAGAAGGCATACTGTGTGGACCATGAGAGCCAAAAATAGTTAAAAGAAGTCAGGGAGCTGACTCCATATAAAACATAAAGGATTATGTATTGTGGCACTGCACCCCGTCTAGGCGGTTGCCTATAGGAGGCAGCGTGCCATCTAATATCTCTTTTTATGCTCTAGCCCCAGAGCTAAGGCTTCTGGAATTGTAGTTGTGGGCAAATAAAGCAGTCCGAGTGGTTTTAGAGGCGAACACAGGAAATTTATTCTTTTTGTGGTTTAAACTTTGCAAACAATTCTTCTTGGGAAGTTTGAACAGGACAACACAAAGAAAGGGTATTTCTTCACCCAAAAAGGTATCATACAAACATTGCAGTGACAAAATAAACTTGCTTCAATCAGCTTTACATAGAACAGAAAAGTATTTTCTTTCTTCACCTGCCACAGTGGAAACCAGTGCTTATTGCTTCCTATTACTGTCTAGCACACTTCAGTTCCCTTCAACTGTTCAGGGTTTTAAAACAGCCTTTTTCCTGCTTGTCTGTATTACAAACAGCACAGCTATTTCTTCAACACATTCACTTCACACTTGAACATTCCTCTTAGCTTTCTCATTAGCAATTCTCTTTACCTACCGGATTTCCAGCCCTCAGAGTATCAGGACCATTAATTGCTTTGGCTCCTGGTTTTTCTGGCTTAAAAACCGTTGGCCCCCTTTCACTCTAACTTTAGACACAAAGAGCAGTCCATTAAAGAATCAGCAGAGTCCTGCTCCACTATACTGGGCTCCGTTTCCATATCTTCATAATCAGGCTCATAAGTTTCTGGGTTTGTATCTGCTTCTGAGAATTGTGGCTTAACTTTCTTTAAAAGTGTGAACAACTTTTCCCAATGAGATTTCTTTCTCTCCTCTGAGTTTCTAAAATGGCTGCAAGGCTTTTAACCTCTGAGTAAAACTTTCAAAGGTTCTATCTGTCTCACCTTGCTTCTGGGAACAGTCTTTCTCACAGGCCTTTTAAAAATGGTAATTTCTCCTTCAGAGTCTTCTAGGGCTACCTCTGTGTCTGAGCTAGAATCCACCGCTCTCCCAAGGCTATCCCTCCTACCTTCAAACCGTGCTGCAGTGTCTTCACAGCAGGGGCTCCACTCTGAAGAGCAGTCTCCTGTATACCGGCTGCTTTGAGAGTTTCTCCTGTGTCTGTCCCTGGACACTCTCTGCCTTTCACCCCTGAAGATTCTGTTCTCTTCAGCCTGGTTTGTGAGCTTTCTTTCCAGCTGGCCTGTAGTCCGCTTCCTTAGTCCCTCTCTCTTGGACGGCTCGTGACTGCT
This sequence comes from Ichthyophis bannanicus, assembly GCA_033557465.1. Taxonomy (NCBI): domain Eukaryota; kingdom Metazoa; phylum Chordata; class Amphibia; order Gymnophiona; family Ichthyophiidae; genus Ichthyophis; species Ichthyophis bannanicus. Next base: position 655,141,056 of record CM066033.1, on the reverse strand, counting down.
GCTGTGGCTGGCTCTGTTCCCTGCCTTGCAGTGTTCCCGTGCCCTGCACTGTGGTTTGCACCTGGACCGTGCTTTACTGCTGCTGTTCTCGCACTAGCACTGTGCCTTGCTCTATCCCTCTTTGTTTCTGAGAGCTTAAATGTGTGTAAGCTTCCTCCCCCTTCTGGCTCCACCCACCGGTGCTTCCTATCTCCACCCTGTGTTGCCATGGAGCCTGGGTGTGGTCTGAACTCAGTAGTTCTGCTAGTGTGATTTTTTTCTCTGCCTGCAGTTTTATACGTATGTCTGTCTGAGCTATTCCTCCACTCAGATGAAAAAGTTTAATTTCTGGCTATTTTCCCAGGTCCTGCTGCAGCCTCGTCACCACAGTATTTAAAGTGTGTCTATTATACTGCTTATAAGCAAGCTGCTTCTTTTAGTTGCCATATTGTAAGAGACAAAAGCCCTCAGCAGGAAATTTAAGCAAGACAGAAAAACTAGTTTCGCAGAGGTCAGGGCTGGTCTTAGTTGTATAATGAAGCTATGTTAAATAAAAGAGGGATCTCTGCTCTGTTGACCTTTTGAAATGCAAAGGTCTTATGGAACAAGCATAAACATAAATAAACTAGAAACTGTTATGGGGACTTTGAAAGGAAGGTTTGCAAATACATCATTGACCACCTGTACATACAAAAGAAAGATAAGGACTGATATCAGTATGTACTACCATAAAGGGGATAAAGATGTCAGAAGAATAAGGCAAACTGCATTCTTGCATATGGTCTGTAATGTAAGAAGGAATTATGTTAAATAAGGTAAAAGAATAAATAAAGGGGATGGGGCTACAGTAAACAGGAGCAGAAACCCACGTGTGCTGCCTGAGCATAATAGATAGGTCAATGACATTGTATTAGTTAGCCAATAAGATGTTAGGGGTAGGGGCTTTTTGCTTTGACAAAGGTATAAATGTCATTGAAATATGTCAAAGGGGTGTGTCTACTTGCTTGTCACCCGTCTTGCAAGATTAGATTCTTTTTCATTGCTTCATGTCTATGTCTTATTATAAAATAATCTAGGTGGCGCTATTTCCTACATCCTTAATGATGGAAGATGTCTAGGAATGGTCTGGAGTGAGTTAAGAAGGAAGGGCAATTTCTAATATGAAATTATCTACAGTTTTGCTCTAAAAACTTCACTAGTCGCTTAGTCAGTCTATGTGGGTGTTGCCACCAGTTCATCTGCACTTCAATGTTTTATTTTTTAGTTTCATTTGTATCCTTTATTATAAAAAATAGAAGATGCACGGCGGTTTTCACTGAATTAAAGGCTGGGATTATGATATTATAGCAGGTAACTCAAAATCTGCACATTAATTCAAAGAAGTGGCTAGTCCAGGTGAATTACTAATAGTATTAATTGTATGTAAAAAAAAAGGGGGGTTACCTGCATAATTCATTCAAAGATCCATTTTGAGCGGAAACAGTGACTAAGGTTTTAGGTTAACCTGTTATTCAAGAGCCGGCACGTTTGCACCAAAATAAAAGGATTTTATAGCGCAGAAGCCAGCATTTTTCTGTTCCTTTACTGAGCCAGAGACTGCACATTGAAAAAGGTATCCTGATCCTATACTTTATTTTGTAAGGTTGTTAATTATATAAGGGAGAAAGATAACTGGTGATACCAGTTCAAGTCCATCGGCATGTTATTATTAAATAAAGTTTTGGAATATAGTAGGTTAGATTTGAAGATCACTACAAATAGCAGATTTTTTTGTGAGAGTTGGACAGCCGCGAAGTCTGGCAACGGTAGTTTTAGATACAGTTTGAGGCATAGCCTGTTAGATCTTAAGATCGCTGTTAACAGAAGGCTTTTTGTATTAGTTGGGCAGCCGCAATTTCTGGGGCAGTATTTAATACCACTTCTAGTACACAGGTCATTCCTGCTCCTTTACATATCTTTATAACATATGAGTGTTATTGATTGTTCAGATATTCATTAAGTCTAAACAATGGATGTTCTTTCCTTTAGTTCAGCTGCAGTACAAGAAAAAGGTATTTCAAGATGGATAATCAGCAACGGTTTGTTTTAAACATTTATTTTCTCATCCTAGGGGCACAGCATGTACATCACATCTCTTAAGTCTGTTTTGGTATTAATTATTAAAAGCCCCCTGATGGCACAAAAAACACTGTCAGGGGCCAGTGCCCCGGCAGAAATAAGTACCTGGTGGTCTAGTAGCCCCTGTACCCCCCACCACCACCCCCAAATAAAATTAAAAAACCCTGAAGAAGGCATCACCGAAACACAGCCATGTTGGATTTGGCTCTTATCCCTGTTGTTGATTCCTCAATAAAGTGTTTTTGTTATTACCACGCTCTGACTGGGTTGGTTTTACCACACGTGGTACTAGTGCTTTTTGGTTGGGCTTCTGCAATGGGCGTAGCCATGATTTGCATACCAGGTATTATGTGCAGCTGATTAAACTATATTTAAATAGATTTAAATACGCGTGGTGTTAATTGGGTGCTAGTTTTTCTGTTGGCCTTTACGTCTGTTTTCTGCATTTAAAACGTTTAGTAAAGTGTGATTAAACATGGCATTAGGGGTTTGTAAAAGCCACACTAGCTTTCTGCATCAGCCTGTTAAAGAGCCATCAGCACATTCCTTTACCAGTAGAGAGAGCAAGCACAAAGCAAAGTCTACTATTTAAAAGTATGATATTCAATTAAGTATTTTTACAGGATTTGGGAAGGGTGATGTTTTGATGATCATGATTATCAAGCATAATTAACAACCTTTTGGGAGAGGAAGGGGCGTAAAGCCAAAGGTTCATTTAGGGTCAAGGTTGGCCCAAGGGTTTCTGCTGCTCCAGGCAGAAGCCCTGGCCATGCTGCCTTCCTCTTCCATGCACCACACTGCACTGCTGCTGATTCCAGCAAAAAAGGGGGGGGGGGGGGTAAGGTGCTTGGATCAGTGGCAGCAGCAGGCCATGTGCTTCGGCACCCATGGCCTGCCATTTCTGACCCCCTACTTCTGATCCCTCTCCAACACAACCTCTAAGAGTAAATAAAAAAGTTTTAAAGTTCTTTTGCTTTAAGGTTTAAACATTGGTTATTTAGCACATATGATTCCCTTATTAGATATGATGACATATTTAGGAGGCGTGGTGACTATGTTGTGGTAAAATGTAAGATTTTTCCGCAGCAAAATTTACCATGCAAGTCACTAACCTGCAGTTACTTCAGTATCACAAGTTCCTCAGTACCACAGGTTAGTGACTCGTATGATAAATGTAATTTTATGTTGCTGCAGACAAGAACATTGCGCATCCCTGGCCACAGCAGCACAAAGATATTTATTTATTTATTTATTTAATTTAACTGATTTTATATACCACCTTATCAAAGGTGTCAAGGGAGTTTACATGCTTTTCTGGTACAGCAATGTAATATTTGCAAAGTTTACAGTGGATGAGGCATGCCACCTTTTTGTGCCATTCTGTATAGAGATTTTTTCCCATCAGAACTTTGCAACCAGCTATGAGATGAGTAATTGTTTTCAGCTCCTTACAGAATTTACATGTCATTTTTTCCATTTTTTTCTATGCTCTCTGTGAACCATCTTGTCCCTGGGCTAATAGTATCAATCTCTCATCCTTAGGTTTCAATTCACCAATTCTTAATCACTGATGTGTCCTGGCTTGATCAACAAATTGCTCTTGAAGTAATGCTTTGTATTTTCCACTGTATTTGTGTATTTGCCACTTGTTGTTCCTAGTTTGCTGATCTTGTTAAAGAGGATTTTCTTTTTCTTTTTTTTTTTTTGTAAAGTTTGTTGCTTCTTTCCATGTGGATACTGATAAATTCTCATCTTTTCCTTCTACTCGTCAGAATACCTGTGCAAGTTTGATAATGGAGATGGATTGTGGTCATTTACTTTCATATTTCAACACTTTTTGCGTGTTGGGATCTGTTGATGCTTTTAGATAGACCTGAAAGCCTATGATGGTAGTTCTCTATGTGTAATCAATTTCTATGAAACCTATTACTCCTTTGGCCCAAGAAATGTTCAGTCTTGGCATATACTGGTTCTTATAGATGACCTTGTGGGCATTGAGAATTTTTCTTGTTTGTACATCCAGTTTTTCAAGAGGCCAGTCTACAATTCCAAAGCTATATGGCAGTACACGAATTGCCAGCCGATTAATGGCTTGTATCTTATTTTGTGATGTTAAAGCACTTTTCAATAACAAATTTAATCTCCTGTAATATTCTTTGTTGATGTTTTCTCTCAGTAATATTTGTTGACTGCTGCTCCTTCCTCTATTCCTAGATATGTATATACACCTTCCTGTTGAAGCTCCTTGATGTCACAGTTATTAGTCAGGGAGATATTTTTTCATTTTGCTCAGTTTTCCTCTAAGGAAGGTTGCCTTAGCACATTTGTCAAGGCCAAAAGTTATCTTGATGTCATCTGAGTAGCTATTCACTACATGGAGTTGTTCCACTAATTGTTGGTCATTACAGCTGTAGAGCTTCAAATCATTTACAAATAGGAAGTGTGATGTTATTTCTGGATTGTTACCATCCTTAGAATTAAGGTTAAATCCATATCACAAAGAGTTAATGAGAGTACTCAGTAGATTAAGCGCCACACAAAATAAAAGTGGTGGCAAGGAGTCTCACTGAAATATTCCTTTCTGAATCTTGGTGTTAGGAATCTATACTGTCCATTCTCTTTGAGGAAGATGTGGTATATATATATTGTGACAAGGAAGCCTGTTTTGAGCCTATGAGTATAGAAAAGGCCAATGACTTTAACTTAGAGAAAGGAGAAATCCCTGCAGGGCAAGGATTTCAGGCCCCTCATAGAGAAAGAAACCTGAGGGAGAGAAAGTTCAGGCAGCCACACCCTAACTCCTATGATGTAACTGCAGGCTTGAGAGGTGATTACAATCACCTGGGAGGAGTGGAGGAAGGGCTGGAGCCCTGGAGAGGGAAATATAAACCCCTGCTAAAGCAGAGGAAAGGGGAAGCTCAGAGCAAAGGGGTAGCTCAGTGGAAAGAGGAAGCTCAGAGGAAAGGAGAAGCTCTGGAGAGGCAGAGGTCTCCGGAGGTTCAGAAGACTCAGAGGATTCAGGGGGATCAGGAGTGGAACCAGGAGCACCTGCAGATCTCCAGGAGAGAACCCAGAGAGGAATACAGAGAGCCATTCCAGAGAGGCTGGAAGGAGACAAGAAACCGTAGCGAGCACAACCAGGGAGAACTGCCCAGTGCTTCAGGTACTGACTGTCTGTATCGGGGAGAGCTGAGCTCAGGAGAGACATTATAACCCCCAGGGAGGCTGTATTCTGAGCACTGTGTCCAGAGCTCAGAACAGGACACTGCCCTAACAACACCCGAGGATATGCAGATTGAGTTGGCAGGGGAGGAATTGCAAGATCTAGATATCCCCATGGACTGTACCCTGTGTCAAGCTACAAGCATGGAATCATTATGCTAAAAGCTAGCATTGAATGAGAAAGCCTCCTAGAAGCAGGTAACTGGAATTGAGCCAGGAATTGGGTTTGAAGAAAACTCCACGTGTGTGCATTTCTCAGGCAAAGTGCTGAGTCACGCTGAAGAGAAAGCTTGTGAATGTTTGTACTTGTTTTCTTATTTTGAGTTTAAAAACCTATCCTGAAAGGAAGGAGGGAAAGAAGAGGTTGTTCCAGAGGAACTGAGTTATTCCTTTGTTATTAAGTGCTTCATATACACAAGGTTAAAAGAAGTATTTTTACCTTGCTGAGCAGAGCTGTTATCTCTAAGTCTGAGCAACGTTGTTAACCAGCTGCATGTGTTTAAAAGACTGTGAAGCAGTTATACTGATCTAAAATGCTCTGTTGCAAACAATCCTGAATGGACAAAATTCCTGTGTACAGTTTACTTGAACCTTTACTTTAAAATAAATTCTGTCATTTGCCTTAACATCGGACCATGACTACACTTCTTCTTAAGAGCCAAACTACATGTCCCAGAATCCACCTGAGGAAAAGCTAGTTTATTTGAGCTCACCAAGAGAAGTTCTCCGTTACCTCACCCCTCTAAGCCAGAGGCCAGGGGCAAGGGCGTGACAATATATGTGTATATACATACATATATATGTATGTAGGGAGATCATGTGATGTGTGCATAAAGAGAAGACACGTCTCTTCGGACCTCTCAGGCCCTCTCCTCTGAAAGTGCCATGAAACTCACCTTTTGTCTCCTGTGGCACCCGTTTTTTGGTGTCCAGAAGGTTTGGGACCGTCTGAAGCCTGTGGAAGCCAACATGGCAGCCGGGGACTCTACGGGCCCCAGGGCTGGCCCGTCCATTGAGCAAGAATGTTTTTTGCACAGGGCCCCGTGTTTCAGGGGGTCCCACGCAAAAAACATTCTACCTTAGCCCAAACAGATTTTTTTTTTTTTAAATTCTTTATTTTCGTTTTATAACAACAAAGGAAAAGGAAGACATACAGCTAAAAGACAGATACATAAAGTGTAATACATACACCAAAGTAAACCCCTGCCACCCCCCCTCCCCCCTGCTTCTTCTCTAGAAAACTAATCATTCCCGAAGCGGGCGTGTACTTACATTATTGTGTTACAAAACCTAACGGTGATCTGAAACATGATGAGTGCACATTATACAGGCATGTTGGAACAATGAGCAGATTGTACATAATCATTAAGCATCTGCCATTTAGACAAGCGAGAGTGAGTTTGGGCATGGGGAATAGCTCTCCGAGGTATCTGCTCATATTTACTATATAAGCAGACGAGGTTCCACCATTCATTGACAGTAAGTCGAGAGCTATCCTTCCAATTCCTCGTGATTAAGCATATGGCTATACCCAGCATGAAATCAAGGAGAAAGCGACCCTTCTTAGGAAGAGAGGGGACCTCCGCCACAGAGCGGAGTCCCACGATCTTCCAAGAGAGAGGTTCGTGAAGGTGTAAGATAAATTGAATACAACCCCAGACCCGCCCCCAATAAACCTGTAGTTGAGGACATTCATAAATAACATGAGCGAAGGTTCCCACAGCAGTATGGCAAGACCAACACTGGTCCCTAGCATTTGTGTTCCATTTGGCTATTTTTTCTGGGGTATAAAAGCATCTGTGTGCAAAAAAGAAGAGAGTTTGGGTAACAGAGGCAGACCGGGAAACCCGCACTACTTTGCTCCAGAAAACGCTCCATTGCACGGGGGTTAAAGTGGTTTGCAGTTCGCGCTCCCAGGCTTGTTGGGCACTAAAAGTGGCCGTGTCTGTACCCTGACATAATATTTTATAAAAGTTAGAGGCTACCCCATGTGTACTACTAATAGAGTGAACTATCTCTAATAGCCCGTCCTCAGTAGGGGCAGAGGGCGGCATGATTCGAGCACTTTTGAGGCAGTGTTGAAGCTGCATCAATTGAAAGTAGTGTTTCGCTGGTAACGCAAATTCCTTTTGTAAATCAGAAAAGGTTTTCCAACGAGCTGCAGAGAAAAGCTGTTGGGGTGTCCAGATCCCCCTTGAGTACCAGGGTTTCCATGCTATCGTTCTATTTAGGACTTGAATTCTGGGGTTATTCCATAGCGGGAGTCCGTCCTGAGGACATACGTTCGGGCCCAGTGATAGAATGAGAGTGTTAAAGGCCGCAAGAGTATCGACAATCATTGGTGGATGGCGGGTGTCTACTTGATAGGACATACCGGGGAGATGGGTCAACGGAATTGGGCTACTAAGCTCCTCTTCTATGTCAAGCCAAACTGGTCTGCTGTCTGTTGAGGCATCTAGCCATCGGGCACCTTGCTTAAGTAGGAAGGCTTGATGATATCTAAGAAAATCAGGAAATCTGGTACCCCCTCTTTCCTTTGCAGACTGTAGTTTTTGTTTAGCTATCCTTGGTGGCTTGCCCTGCCAGAGATAACGGACGAGAAGGCCCTCAATATCTTTATAAGTATGTAGCGGGAGTAAGCATGGCAGCATGTCTAAAATGTAGTTCACTTTGGGGACTATCATCATTTTCACAGTTTCTAAGCGGCCCCACCATGTAAGAGATAAGGGAGACCAACGATTTGTGAGCTCACGGACTTTGGAGACTACCTCTTTGGCATTAAAACTGATAGTGTCTTCTAAAGGAGAACAATAATGGACCCCGAGATACTTCACCATGCGGGATTGCCAAAGGAAGGGAAAGGCCTGCATGTCAGCCTCATGTACCCAGCGGTTCAGTGGGAATGCTACAGATTTGGTCCAGTTAATTTTATAGCCCGATAATTGTGAGTATCCGTCAATCAGATCCAAGACCGCTGGAACCGAATCGAGGGATACGAAAAGCATAAGGTCATCTGCATATGCAGAGAGTTTAATCTCCCTATGACTGAAGGGGACACCTCGAATACGTGCGGACTGTCTAATAAGGAGGGCTAGGGGTTCAAGAGCTAGATCAAAGAGCATTGGTGATAGGGGGCAACCTTGACGCGTGCCTCTTTGGAGATTAAATGGCTGAGACTTGATGGCATTTACACAAATACTGGCGACGGGTTGAGTATACATGACTTGGAGATATCGGAGGAAGCCCTCCCCTAAGCCATACCATCGGAGAACTGCAAATAAGAAGGGCCATTCTAGGCGATCAAAGGCTTTTTCGGCATCCAGGGAAAGACCCACCCATGGATGATCTAGATTGGCAGCACTGGATAGCACATGGCACAAGGTCCGAGCATTGTCAGCAGTTGATCTGCCGGGTATAAAACCGCATTGGTCGGGGTGAATTAGGGTGGCCATCCTGTCAGATAGCCGGGTGGCCAAGATCGTTGCGAAGATCTTATAATCGGCATTAAGTAGGGAGATTGGACGGTAGTTGGCGGTTAGTAGCGGGTCTCTGCCTTCTTTCTCAAAGACTACCACATTAGCTGCAGAAAAGGATCCCAAAGAGGATGTATCTACCGCAAGGGCAGTAAAATAGAGTTTTAAATAGGGAACTAAATCTGCACTGAACGTTCTGTAGAATTCGGTCGGGAGACCATTGGGCCCTGCGGCACGGCCCGAGGCTGTTCGTTTTAGGGCAGATTGGATCTCTGAAGTAGAGAAGGGTTCATCCATCGCATCCCTATCATCTTCAGAGAGGGTCGGCCGCTGAATGCCAGAAAGCAATCGCTCGAATGTCTCTGACGAGAACTCACATTCAGATTGATATAGGCGGGTATAGAAATCCCGAAAGAGCTCTACAATGTCGGAGTCTGTGGTCACTATGCCCCCTCCCTGTGGAGCTCGAAGGGCCGCTACGCGTTTGGCTTCTTTTTGACCTTTCAAGGCGTTGGCTAAGAGTCGACCGGCTCGGTTATTTTCACGATAATATGTCCCTCGCTGAAGCTCAATACTCTCAGAAGCTGCAGTTGAGAGGATTGAATTATATTGAAAACGGAGATGCTGTAATCGAATTAATACACATGGATCAGTACGTGAAGTTAGAACTCGTTCGCCTGCTTTTATTTGTTGGTCTAGTATGAGTAGCTGCTGTTTGCGTTGTTTCCGCAGGCGGATTTGATAGCTAGTGATCGTTGCTCGAATGGCCGCTTTGAAGCCCTCCCACCAAGCCCAATTCGCAGTATCCTGGGGTAGATTAAAATGGAAGTAATCCTGTATGGCTGCTCGAATTTCTAACTGGAACTCTGGCTGAGTTAACAGGGCTCTATCAAAGAACCAGGCCCCCGAATTCCCTTGGGGTGCAGTAGTGTGTAATTGAAAGGAAATGGCAGCATGATCTGAAATATGTTGGGAGTGAATCTTTGCAGTGTCCACCTGAGGAACTAACAGTTTTGATATTAGAAAGAAGTCTATGCGAGACTGGGATTTATGAGGGGAAGAGAAGAAGGTGAAGTCAAGCTCATTGGGGTGTAGTAACCTCCATAGATCAACTAAAGCAAGATCTTTGATCAGGGAGGTAAGCATGGTGTGACTCTTGGGGGGACCACTTGTCCTAGGCGGCTGTTTGTCAATCAGGGGATCAAGGACTAGATTGAAATCCCCCCCAATTATCAATGAAGTATTAGCAGAGGCCTGCGCAACCTGAGCAATGGTAGCAAAAAAGGCAGGGTCATCCACATTAGGAGCGTAAAGGCATATACATGTAACTTCAAGGCTACCTATCTTGAGGTGAACTCTGGACCATCTACCTTCTGTATCTGAGCTAGTCGCAATAATAGTAGCATGCAAAGATTTCCTAACCAGTATGGCAACCCCACATTTCTTAGAAACGGCTGGGGAATAGGCGGCCACCATGTAAGGTTTAATATTGAGTTTAAGAGTTTCCTTCGAATTTAAATGCGTTTCTTGGAGAAAAATCAGATCCGCAGCTTCCTGACTTAGGTAGCTTAGGATTTTCTTCCGTTTTATCGGATTATTGATTCCTTTTACGTTCAATGAGAAAATCTTACATGGTGCCATCAATCGGTAATAGACATTTTAGGTAAGGGCGCTTGAAAACATACAACATAATCAGAATCTGTGCAACAATGACATAATCACCGAGTATTCTGGCTAATACACCCCATATTGAAAAGTATGTACCAAAGTATCTTAGAGAAGAAGCAAAACCCCCAAAGAATATGGCGACCATATGTCTGCGGGAGGAGGCCCTAGAGAGGAAATAGAAAGACATGAAAAAAAAAGAAAAGAAACACCAGAGTCCATAATTAACACTGTCTCTGATACTCATCGAGGCTACTGTGGGTAGATGGAGTCGGGTCACAGATATCATCAAAAGTAAGGCAACAAACTGCCCTCGCCAGACTCTTTGCTGGGCTGCGGCAGATCCAATATGGCAAGTACAGCGGATATGAGAATACTTGCAGGAATATTCTGGAAGTCAGCGCATCAAGTCGGCTTCTTTGGAATCCAAAAACTCCGCTAGTAGATCAGGGTCCTCAAATGTTCTTGTCTGATTGTGAAGCGTGACTCGGAGCTTGGCCGGGTACATCAGGCCATAGCGTGCTTGTAGTTGTTGAAGCCTCGGCCGGAATTCCAGAAAGCGCTTTCGGCGGTCGACCGTGGGTTTAGCCAAGTCGGGATAGAAGGAGATCTTGTGGCTCTCAAACTCCATATGGCCCTTTGCCCGAGAGGCACTTAGAATTTGCTCCACGTGTTGATATCTCAAAAGTCGAAAAATGATAGGCCGCGGGGTCTTCCTGTTGAGCGTTATGCTTGTGGGTACACGATGAGCGCGATCGATCTCCAAATCTTTGGTAAAGGTGATTTGGAGCAGGGAAGGGAGGATTTTGCATAAAAACTCTTTCATGTCTCCCGATTCCGCTCCCTCCGGTATGCCCACGAGTCGTATGTTGTTGCGGCGCGCTCTATTATTGCCATCTTCCACTTCTTTCTGCAAGGCCCGCATCTGACGTTCAACTTTGTCGAGTTTGGACAACCGGGCCGCATGGGAGTCCAATATGCTCTCCATTTTGTCCTGACGCGAAGAAAGCCCTTCTAGCTTGCTTTGCAGCACACCAAAATCTTCCCGCAGCGCTCGGAGTGCTTCACCGTTTGACTGCACGAGGTTTTTGACCCCTCTAATCTCTGCGAGGATTTCCTGCTGCATTTCGGGGCCCTCGCGCAAGGCCAGCCCCTTCTGCGGGGACGGAGGTTCAGTTTTGGAACGTTTGCCGTGAGAAGCCGCTGGAGATCCAAATTCCAGGCGCGTGGGTTTGGTCCCCGCCATCTCACCAATGTGCCCCGGCAAGATCAGAGTAGAAGTTCCAAGTATGTACGGTGTTAATTCAGGATTCTGAGTAGGCCTCTCGGGAGCCTCAGCGTTATGCGACCATCCCGCTGGACATCAGGCTCCGCCCCCAGCCCAAACAGATTTAAAAAAAAAAACAAACCAGCTGCTGCTGCCGCTGCCGCCGTGGCAGTGGCAGAATCAAATGTCCCGCCGCGGGGCCCCGCCTGCCCGGCAGAGCCTCCCTTCAGCATCAGCTCCCGAGTCCTCCCAATGCGCAGGCTTTCAGAGCCGCGAAGAGGAGAGCTTCTCTGACCTCTCATGGCTCTGTTAATCCCGCCGGGGCTAATGGGAAATCCCATCAGCCCCGGTGAGATTAACAGAGCCGCGAGAAGAAATGGAAACTCTCGTGGCTCTGAAAGCCCGCACATTGGAAGGGACTCGGGAGCTAATGCTGAAGGGAGGCTCTGCCGGGCAGGCGGGGCCCCGTGGCGGGACATTTGATTCTGCCGCTGCCACGGTGGCAGCAACAGCAGCAGCAGCCAGTTTTTTTTTTAAAATCTATCAGGGCTGATGGGGGGAGGGGGGTTAGGACTGGTAATGGGCTATGGGGGGGGGGAGTTAGGACTACTAATGGGCCATGGGGGGGCTAAGACTGGAAGTGGGCTGATGAGGGGGGTTAAGACTGGAAATGGACTGATGGGGGGGGGTTAGGATGTAATGGTCTATGGGGTGGCTAGGACTGGAAATGGGCTGTGGGGGGGGGCTAGGACTGGAAATGGGCTAATGGGGGGTTAGGATTGGTAATGGGCTATGGGGGGCTAGGATTGGTAATGGACTATGGGGGGCTAAGACTGGAAGTGGGTTGATGGGGGGAGGGGGTTAGGACTGGTAATGGGCTATGGGGGGTTAGGACTACTAATGGGCTATGGGGGGGGGCTAAGACTGGAAGTGGGCTGATGGGAGGGTTTAAGACTGAAAATGGGCTGATGGGTGGTTAGGACTGGAAATGGGCTGATGGGGGGGGTTAGGATGTAATGGGCTATGGGGGGCTAAGACTGGAAATGGGCTGATGGAGGGGGGTTAGGATGTAATGGACTATGGGGGGGCTAAGACTGGAAATGGGCTGATGGGGGGGGGTAGGACTGGTAATGAGCTATGGGGGGGCTAGGACTGGAAATGTGCTGATGGGGGGGTTAGGACGGGTAATGGGCTATGGGGGGGCTAAGACTGAAAATGGGGTGATGGGGGGGCTGAGGACTGGAAGTGGGCTGATGGGGGGCTTAGGACTGGTAATGGGCTATGGGGGGGCTAGGACTGGTAATGGGCGGGGGGGGGGTGGCTAGGACTGGAAATGGGCTGAGTGGAAGGAGGACTTGAACTGCAAATAGCTGATGGGGACAGGGGCTTGGAATGGAAATGGACTGTGAGGAGAGGGAGCTAGGACTGGAAATGGGCTGAGCGAGGGGGGGCTAGGACAGGAAATGGGCTGATGGAGGGCTAGGATAGGACTGGAAATGGGCTGTTGGGGGGGCTTGGATTGAAATGGACTCATGGAGGGGCTAGAACTGTAAGTAGGCTCATGGGGGGCTTGGATTGGAAATGGGCTGAGTGGAGGGGAGCTAGGATAAGACATCGGCTAATGAAGGTGGGGCTAGGAAAGGACTAGAAATGGGCTGATGGGGGGGCTGGGATTGGAAATGAGCTGATGGAGGGACTCGGATGGGGGAGCTACGACTTGAAATGGGCTGATGGGGGTTAGGACTGGTAATGGGCTATGGGGGGCTAAGACTGGAAGTGGGCTGATGGGGGGCTTAGGACTGGAAGTGGGCTGATGGGGGACTTAGGACTGGTAATGGGCTATGGGGGGGCTAGGACTGGTAATGGGCTGGGGGGATGGCTAGGACTGGAAATGGGCTGAGTGGACGGGGGCTTGGAATGGAAATGGGCTGAGTGGAAGGAAGGCTTGAACTACAAATAGCTGATGGGGAGGGGGGCTTGGAATGGAAATGGGCTGTGAGGAGAGGGAGCTAGGACTGGAAATGGGATGTGTGAGGGGGGCTAGGACAGGAAATGGGCTGATAGAGGGCTAGGATAGGACTAGAAATGGGCTTATGGGGGCTGGGATTGGAAATGAACTGATGGAGGGAATCGGATGGGGGAGCTAGGACTGGAAATGGGCTGATGCGGGGACTAGAAGGGAGCGGATGCTGGGTGGGGCTGAAACTAGAAGGGAGCTGATGTTGGGGGAGGATTAGAATGGGATGGAGCTGGGGGAGTGAAATGGAGAGGGAAAAATATTTTGTGTGGGAGGGAAGACAAATCTACAATTGGCCGGATATTGGGAGAGTAAGTGAGGATTGAGGATGGAGGGGTAAAATTTGAGTGGATGAAATAGGAATGAGGAAAGAGCAAAAGGAGAAAGATTAGTATGTTAAAGCAGATGTAGAGAGAGAATGGAAAAAAAATAGAAGAGTGAAGAAAGGACAAATAGACAGCAGACGATGGAGAGTTAGCAGAAGACACAAAGAAACCAGAAGAAAGTGGCTGGAGCAATTGCAACTGAAAAAAAAATGCACAAAAAGGTAGAAAAATATCTCTTTATTGAATTTATTAACTGAAATATGCCAGCTCTGGGAAATGTGCATCATTAACGTCTGTGCTTTGTTTAGTACAAGAGGAAATTTATAGTTTTATTTCTACAGTGTTGTTGGGCTTTTGGGGTTCCCAGTTTAATTATTGTCTTCCTGTTTCTACATTATGATTTCTTGTTTGGTGACGGTCTATGTTCTGCACGTGTAACTGAGCTGAGGTATTCTGTTTATGTAATTCCTATTTGACATTGCCACTTGTTCTCTTTCCCCAGTAGGTCATGTATTGTTGTTCTCTGAAATGTATTGGTTTAATATTTGTAGTGTTGCCTTTTGATAGGTAGGGTCTTGTGCTTTGTGAGTCCTGGTAGTGCTGTTATGATACGACGGGTTTGCTATGGGTTCTAAATGGGCAGTGTTTGTAGTAGTTCCTAATGTGCCTGGCGGTTGGCACTGGATTATAGTAATGTAGAAATCTTTTAGTCTTTCTTTATCCATACACTCATTAAAAGAGTAACTAAAAGATTTCTACATTACTATAATCCAGTGCCAACCACCAGGCACATTAGGAACTACTACAAACATAATCAACAGGTTCATCGTTGAAGGAGAAGAAATTGAAATTGTGAACAACTTTAACCTACTTGGATCAACTATCAATAAAGAAGCAACAAGCAGTCAAGAAATCAAACGACGCATTGCTCTTGGCAGAATGGCTATGAAAGACCTAGATAAGATTCTCAAGAACAGAGATGTCTCTCTCCATACAAAGATTCGACTTGTTCAAGCCATGGTATTTTCAATAACATCATATGGATGTGAAAGCTGGACAGTGAAAAAGATAGACAGGAAGAAAATTGATGCCTTTGAATTATGGTGCTGGCGGCGAATACTGTGTATACCATGGACTGCCCGAAGAACAAACCAGTCGGTACTAGAGGAGATCAAACCTAAGCTTTCTTTAGAAGCTCAGATGACAAGACTTCGACTTTCATACTTTGCACACATCATGCGAAGAGAGAGATCATTAGAGAAAGACATCATGCTTGGCAAGATAGAAGGTCAACGCAAAAGAGGAAGGCCAGCAATGAGATGGATCGATACAGTAACAGCAGCTACGGGTACCAGTCTGTCAACAATGAGCCGCCTGACTGAAGACCGAACACAATTTAGGATAGCTATCCAGAGGGTCGCCATGAGTCGACTCCGACTCGATGGCACTTAACAACAACAACAACACTCATTAAGAGGGCATGTTTACTAAAAGTTAGTGTATGGTAACATTATGCAAATATTTATGCAAATGAGGTCCCTTATGCAAATGAGGCCCCGCACAGCGTCTTCGCACATGGCCCCGCACCCCCCTTGGGACGCCCCTGACGGGCCCACACTACCCCATACTGACAATGTTGTGAAGGAGGTGCCATCCACAGTGGTGAGCGCTTTAAAGCTAAAGTTTGAACACCTGTATAGCAAAATGGAGGAGGTTTCTCTCAATATGGAGTCCTTCGAAAGGTAGCTCACAGATTTGGAGCAGCAGGTGGAAGCCACAGAGTTGGTGGCCCAGTGACAGGAGGGTGTGGTGGCTACCTTGCAGGAGGCCTTGGACCACTGTGCAGCCCGCATGGAAGACCTCGAGATCCAGTCCCACTGGAACAACTTATGTTTTGTTTTGTATAAATCTGTTTCAGTTCAACATCTCCGCGGAGGAGGCGCATAGGCAATGTCTGCAAAATGTAAAGCAGCCTCAGGAACAAAACCATCTTAGAAGCTGCAGCCCTCCCCAGTAATGACAAGGGTAGTGGGTTCCACTCCTCCATTTTGCTAGTTGTGTATTCCATTATTTTGTCCCAATTCTGTCGATATAACTGGGTGGGGTCCCATGTCATACAAATCCCTAGATATTTAAACTCTCTGTCCACCTACCATAGTGGGAATGTCAGTCCCCACCTCTCCTGCACCATACCTATGACGTCTACTACTTCTGACTTGTCCTGGTTCAGTTTTAGCCCCACCAACCTCCCACAAGAGTCAATGGCCAGTAATAATTCGGCAATGCTATCTGCGGATTGGTAATATGGACCAGTAGGTCATCCACAAACACTGCTAACTTGAACTGAAGTTGGCCCATCCTGACCCCTGGGATCGCCCCACACTCTTCCAAAAATCTAATGAAAGGATCCAACGACAGGACAAACAATAAAGGCGAAAGGGGGCACCCCTGTCTAGTCCAAAGGGAAGGGATCCGAGAGTATGCTGTTTACCAGAATCAAAGCTGTGGGCTTCGAGTATAGGGTATGAAGTTGCTGTAGAAAAGTCTTTCCCAACCTGTAACAAGATAGCAATCAGAAAAGATAGTCCCAGTGGACTCTATCCAAGCCTTTTCGGCGTCAAAACTAATCAGGAATGACAGGACCTGTTTTTCTCTTACCCATTCCAGGGAGGTAAGGATTCTCCTCATGTTCTTAGATATGCACCACCCCTTCACAAAGCCTATCTGGGCCTCATGTATCAGTTGAAGCAGAAACTCCACCAAACGGTCTGCCAATATCTTAGCCCATAATTTACTGTTGAAATTGAGCAGCAAAATGGGACGGTATGATCCCGCCTCCATCGAATTCCTCCCCGGCTTGGGGATTAGCATAATATATGCATGGTTCCCTCTCCACATGAAAGTCCCCGCTTCTACTCTAGACTGGTACGTTGCCACTAAGGTGGGCACTATCTCCGCCTGCAGAATCTTATAAAATTCCTCTGTGAACCCATCTGGGCCAAGAGACTTGCAGCACTGCGCCTTAGCTATACCTTTCTGAATTTCTTCAACTGTTGGAGGAGTCCCCAGCTCCTGAGCCTGCTGTCTGGACAGCGGAGGGAGGGAGCATTGTTGGATAAAGGCCTCTAATCTGTCTGGGGAAACCTGCTCTGCCGTATACAGTTTCTGGTAGAATGTTCAGAATAAATTAGCCATTCCTCTGCTGTCCTTACACACCCCACCCTCCTCATCCCTCAGGGCCGCCACTTTGTTGGATTTTCGTGTCCCTCACAGACATCTAGCCAGCAGTTTCCCTGTTTTATTACCATACTCTTGTAACTTATACTTGTAATATATGTGTGACATTTTGGCGCGTTGCTGTAGGACCTCATTAAGTGTGGCTTGGAGCTCCAAGAGGCGTGCCCGAGAATTCTCCTGAGGATGTGTGGCATGCATTCGCCTCACCCTTACTACCTGCTTTTCCAATCTAAGCAACTTGGCATTCAGTAAGCATCTCCTCCTGGCAGCATACGCTATAATGTCCCCCCTTAGTACTACTTTCGCTGCCTCCCAGTACAACTCCGGAGTGTCCTGGTGTTGTTGGTTGTGCAGTTGATATGCTTGCCACCTGTCCTTTCAATATACCTGAAACTGTTCCTCTTTAAATAGCTCTAACGTGAAGCACCAGATGCGCGTCCTCTCATTGACTTTGTGCCAGGCCAGCTCAAGCCAGATCAGTGCAAGATCTGAAATCTTCCCCTGCCCAATTTGAGCCCCTTCAACTCTTGCAAAGAGGATCTCCGGGGTAAGGAGATAATCTATATGAGCGCTTGCACCGTGTGCCCTCGAAATATGGGTATAGTCTTTCTTTTGTGGGTGTAGAAGTCTCTATGAATCCACTAAATGTAATCTCCACAGAAATCAGCTTATGTTTATGTTTATTTAGATTTGATATACCGCTCAGGCCCAAAGGCATTAGAGCGGTTTACAATACTATATCATTCAAGGAAATAGGAAAAGAAGGCCATTTATATGATAGGAAAGAATAAAGGACAGAGACAGTCATACAGGTAAGAGAAGGAGAAATACACGGAACAGCAAGTTACCATAATAAATAAGCATGAACAATCCAGCCGAAGCCATCAGTATAACTTCCAGCAACAGACGCCACGGACCAACGGCTAAGGGCCTTAGAACTCTGGATGTTTGTGCTCTGGCTCCTAGTACAGCTCTGGAGGTATCCACTGCCACTCCCCCCCCCCCACTACCACTACCCCCCCCCCACTACCACTACCCCCCACTACCAATGCCTTGAGTGGCAGCTGTTCAATATGAGAAGCTATGTATATATATGAGTCACACCATTCATTCATTCATTCTTTAACATTACCAAACTCCATGCTGAACTGTTACTAACTTGTATATAGTTTTATCTGTTCTCCAAGTTAAACTCCCCTGTTTTGCTGTAAGTCTGCTGTAGATCCCCCACACCGGACATTTATGTTATCTGTGAACCGCACTGATGATGAATAGCGCGGTATAAAAAAACTCTAAAGAAATAAATAAATATCTGTGTGAAGAACATGGTTTCTGAACCGTTCGGGCCGTATACGTTACATAAAATTATTGGTTGGCCTTCAAGGTCTCCATACAGTATTATGTACCTGCCTCTGGTGTCCTGTATTTCTTGCTTGCAGATGAACCTCACTCTTTTATGTATTAATATCACCACTCCCCCCTTCCTACCCTGTGCTGGAGCTCCAAATATCTGCCCTACCCAATCCCGTGTAAGTTTGTTGTGTTCTATGTTAGACTGGTGGCTCTCCTGGAGTAATGCTATGTCACATTGGTGGCGTGCGAGCGCCTGCAGGATTTTATATTGTTTAATGGGGGTTCTTATGCCACATATGTTCCAAGAAAAGATTCTCAGCCTATTCCCACTCTCACCCACGCAACCCCGTAGGACTGCACCCTTCTCTGCCATGGGAGACCTCCCCAGCCTAGAGCCTCCCCTCCGTGTCCCCTTGGATTATTATGTGAAGCTGGAACCTTATCTACCCTCTCTGTATTGCCATCTGTTAATCTCTTCCTTCTAAATTTCCTCTTCCAGTTGGGGGAGAGCTTAGATAAATCCTCACCCCTTTTCCCCTCCCTTCCCCTCCCCTCCCCCCTCTCCTCTCCCCCTCCCCTCCCCTCTTCCCCCCAATCTACATTCCTCTCCTTTCTCTGCTGCATCACGCATTGATGTGTGTGAGGGGCCCCCCACCCCACTCCCCCTTTGTCCTCTACCGCCTACTCTCATCCCAGGTCCTCCACCTTTCCACTCAACTCCTCCCTCCCCTCCTCGCCGGGATTAGCCTGACGCTCCAGGCGACATCTTGTGCATGTGTTCATAGTGGGCTCTAACAATTGACCCTAGGCATGTCTTCAACTCTCCTATTTATGGGGTCCCACCCGCCTTGACCTCACATCCCCTCCCCCCTTGACCCAGGGGACTTGGCATTATCCACCCCCCTACAACCTCCCTCCTTCCCCTGTCCTATTTCCCTCCCCTTCTCTTTTCCATTCCATTCTTTTATCATTTTCCCAGCTCTAGTACAGATCTATTCCCTCCTCATTACTCACATAAAGAATTTGAAACACAAGACAAAAACACACAGAAAGTCCAGGCTTTCCAGTCCTTCGCCACCTGTCGATACTATTCTGGCATGGGGCTTTGCCAGGCCCCATGGTCAGTGTATAATTGAAACTCGTGTTTCCCTTCATATCTTGCTCACTGTGTCCTTCCCACCTCCAGTTCTGAGTAGATTTATTCAGCCTTCCTTTTTCCTCTGTCCACCACTCTGGGAGTTCTTTATGAGTCCGCCGCCCCAATGTCTGTCGTAGCTCCACCAGATGCTTCGTAGCCGCCTCTGCAGAGTCAAAGGTTTTAGCTACACTGTTAATGAGTACTTTAAGGCGCGCGGGGTAAAGGACCATGAACCTCAGTTTATGTTCCACAAGCCGCCGACGTATTGTTGCATATACTCTCTGTCGTCGACTCAACTCCGCAGAATAGTCTTGGAAGGTCCTTAAGTAAGTATCCCCATGTTTGATTGGGCCTGTGGTCTTTGCAGCCCGTATAATCAAGTCCTTCTCTGCGTAGTTTAAGAACCGGGCTACAACCAATTGTGGTCGTTTATCCTCCAGTCTCATCGGGCCTACTCTGTGCATCTGCTCAATTGTTGGTGTCTTGCACTCTGCTCCAAATTGAAGGATTGTGGGCAGCAGGGTTTTCAAATAACCCTTCAGCTCACTGTTGGCCACTGTGGAAGGAATACCGACAAACCGCAAGTTATTTCTGCGGCTTCTGTTCTCTAGATCAATGATCTTTGTGGCCTGCAACTCCGCCTGCGTCAGCAACTGGCAGATCTCCTGCGCTTGGGCTCCACCACCTCTTCAAATTTTCCCACTTGTGTTCTGCTTCCTGCAGCTGCCGCCAAAGGACTCAAAGGTCTTGTTAATAGCTTCAATCTTACCCGCAATGTCTCCTAGTTGGTGTGTCAGGGCTCCTACCACTGCCGCTGTTACTTCCTCCATGAGGTTCGCCTAGGTTGGAGACTTTGGGGAAGGTGGCTGTTCCGCTATTTTGGCACTACCCGGCCCCAGCTTCTCCCATTCCCAGCGTGCGGATTTCATGTCCCGGTGCCCGCTGTATCCACCCAGGTCTGTGACCTCTCAGCTTTCTAAGGCAAGCCAGGTAAATTTGCTGTCTGGGGGAAGGCCTCTAGGGTTTATTGGAGATGGCCCCTCAGGAGCGAAGCACTGCACGTCTGCTGTCATTCAGCACATCACGTGATCTTCTCACAACTTACGTTTTATTGGGGTTCCTGCTTCAGTGACTGATTAGGAGCTGTGGAGCTTCCTGGAGATCTAGCTGACCACCACCTTGCCTCTGGACAAGGCCTTAGGCCCCTTGGTGATTGAGTGGGTACATAGGGTGGGACCCCAGCGCAGCTGGCCTTCACGACCTAGGCTTGTTATTGCCTGTTTCCTTAACTTCTTGCACAAGGAGGCGATGCTCCGGGCTGCTCAATAGGACTGCATGCTGGCACAGCAGGATCCTTGTCTTCCAGGACTACTCCACTGCTGTGGCCCAAAAACGTAAAGACGTCTCACCACTCTGCACCAGCGGATCTGCTTTGTATTGCAGTATCTCGCCCGCCTCTGAATGACTCACAATGGAATCTCCCACATCTTTGAGGCTCCCACGGCAGCAAAGAAATACAGTGAAGACCAGGGCTTGGGGGTTAATGTGGGTGCCCCGCCATCATAATGGTAGGTCAAGTTTATGCCTTTGTGACTTAATGTGTCTGTGGAGTTGGACATGTGGATGTTTCTGGGCAGTGTGGACTTGACGTTTCTGGGATAGTCTGCCTCCTTTCTCCCTCTCTTCCTGCCTGATCGGCTGCCTGGCTGGATTCTTCACCATCTGTCTGCGGATGGGGCTTAGGGGACTGGGACCCCTCCTCTGGTAATCTTGTGCTGTTTAGTTATACAAGCTGACGGTGGGCTGAGCTGTTGTTGGTGCAGTGAACTCTTTACTCATATGGACAGGGGAGAGTTTGAGTCTTTGTTTGCTTTGCTGGGACTTGGATGAGGGGAATCCCGACTGGGGCCTTCTGTTGGGCCTCTAGGGGGTTCCTCCATCCCTCTTCTCTCCTGCTTTCTGTTGAGGGGCCTCTGGGTGTGCTTGGCTTTTCCCTCTCTTGTCTTGTCCTTTTCCCCTTCTTTCTTTTTCCCCTCTTTCAATCCCCCTCTCCTTTCACCCCAAGCTGTTTGCCCGTTTCCTTATCCCCCCTCTTCTCCCCCTCCCTCCTTTTTCACTGGGGTTTGGTGTGGACAGTTGTCTGTGCCATGTTTTGTTCTTGCTTGTCTCCCTGGTTTTAACCCCAGGGATCTGTGCTGGGTCCGCTACTTTTTAACATATTCGTAAATGATCTGGAAATGAGAATAATGAGTGAGGTAATCAAATTTGCAGATGGTACAAAATTATTCAAAGTTGTTAAATCCCAAGAGGATTGTGAAAAATTGCAAGAGGACCTTGATAACCTGGAAGACTGGACATTCAAATGGCAGATGAAATTTAATGTGGACAAGTGCAAAGTTATGCACCTAGGAAAGAACAACCCAAACTATGGTTACACAATGCAAGGTTCCACATTAGGAACTGCCACCCAAGAAAAAGATTAAGGCATCATCATGGATAACACATTGAAACCCTCCACCCAGTGTGCAGAGGCAGCCAAGAAGGCAAATAGAATGCTAGGAATCATAAGGAAAGGAATGGAGAATAAAACAAAGGATATTATAATGCCTCTGTATCGTTCCATGGTGTGACCGCACCTTGAATATTGTGTGCAATTCTGGTCAATGGATCTTAAAAAGGATATAGCAGAATTGGAAAAGATACAAAGAAGATACACCAAAATGGTGAAAGGGTGGAAGGATACCTCTATGAGGAGAGGCTAAAAAGGTTAGGGCTCTTCAACCTGGAAAAGAGACGGCTGAGGGGAGATATGATAGAGGACTATAAATTAATGAATGGAGTGGAATGGGTAATGTGGCGGCGCCCCGTCCGTCTAGGCGGCTGCCTAGTGGGGTGCGCCGGTCATCACTCTTTTTGTGTAGTTGTGGCCTGCTTTGTAAGCAGTACGAGTGGATGAGGACACAGGACAATTTGTAAAAATTGCTTTTTATTTTTTTTTCTTCGTGGAATCAATTTTTGACAAATGACCATGATAAGGCAAACCAAAAATAGGATACTTTCTCCAGTAACTTTCTTAGCAAAAACTCTCCAAGTAGTTTTTTTCACTCTTGTTAACTTTGCCTTCTTCCATTTAACAAAACCAGCAAAATACTGTTAAGTGCACAGTTCAACAAAACTTCAGTAAGACAGTTTTGAATTCACATTCTCAGCTGCTGCAGATTAGGATACCAGCCATGTGCTGCCTCTTAGTTTAAAACCAATAGCCTTCTTAACCGGGCTTTAGCAGTGGTAAAACTGGCTGCTTTTAAACACGAGGTTTCTATCTTCTTGTCTGCCCTTATCCTAGGCATTCATTGATACCAGCACATATGTTATCTTCTTAACCTGTATCATACAGCCTTCCCTAAAACATTAAACATTGCTTACACAAAGTCCACACTCCATTGACTCTGCTGAAGACACTGGACTGTCTGGATAAAGCTCCACTTCCATTTCCTCCGGTGAATTATAAAGCTCAGGGCTTGGGGCAACTTCTGGCACACTCTGCTGCACTTCTCTTAAAAGTTTAAAAAGCTTTCCCCATTTTAGATTCTGGCTCCCCCTTTTAACTGGGTCAGAACCTCTTGCCCTTCTTTCCCTTAACAACTCCACTTCAGGAAATATATGAGTTGTTGGGCTGGCAGAAGCCCTCCTTTTATCAGACTTTCTGTACCGTCTGTTCAAGGGCCCAGGACTTGAGCTGCTGCCTTCAGAATCAGACGTATAGTCCTGACTTCTTCCCCAGCTCCTTTCTTGCCCACAACCTTGACACTTGCCTTGGGAGTTGTGGCTGGTCCCCTTTGAACCACCAGGTCTCACAGCCTTGTAATGCTGCCTCTTCCCCTGGTCTCTCTGGACTCTCTGCCTCTCCTCCTGGCTTCTGGCCTGCAGTCTTTCCTGCCCTCTGGCAGTCTCTCTCTGCAGTCCTTCCTGTGTCTGAGCACGTCCTGCTTGTTCTCCTGATTCAACTGCTTCTGCCGGTTCTGACTCACTTCCTGTGTGACGCAGCTTAAATGTTCTGTGGCTTGTTTCCTTCCCTGGCCCCACCCTCTCTCTGCCTGCAACTATTCTAGAGGCTGGGTGTGGCTTCAGGCTAGCCCTGCTAGTGTGTGCTTTAGTTTCTCTTTCTACCTGGGAGCTATGCTTTGGTGAGCCCATCCCCCGTTTATGAAAAAAAACCTCTTTATTTCAGTTTTAAAGGGCTCTGCTGCATGTGCATCACCACATATCCCCCCCCTTAAGCTATTACCGGCTGGCGCCACAACCCGCGCACAGCTGGTAATCCCAACTAAAGCTTGTGGGTCATTGTCCTGCTCTGTAGCTACTTCCACAGCCCGCTCCTGCCATGGGCGTAGTACATTGATATGGTACACTTGCTGCTTCCCATTCCCTGTTTCCAAAGTATATGTCACAGGACCCACCCGTTTTAAAACCTGGTAGGGCCCTTTCCAGGCATTTTCAAATTTGGAACTGGCAGCGGCAACCATTACCAGTACCTTATCTCCTACTTTCAGGACACGCGGTTGTGCTCGTCGGTCGTGATAAGCTTTCTGACGGGCCTGACTCGCTTTTAAATTCCCTTCCACCACTTCTGCCATATGCTGCAAGCGGCCCTTCAAATCAGTTAGAAATTTAGGCACCCTCGGCGGATGATTCGCCGTGACCCTCTGACAGGACAGGCAAAATGCGCAAAATCTTGCCGTCTCCCTAAAAACACCGGGCCAATAAAACCTAGCCAATACTCGCTCTAAGGTGCCTTGTACCCCTTTATGCCCTCCCACCGGGTGAACGTGAGCAAATCTTAAAACCATGCTCCTAAAAGAATGAGGTACCACTAACTGTCTCCTTATGTCACCCGACCGTGCATCTGTACTTTCCCTATACAACACATTGTCTTCCAAGAGAAATCTTGGTAGGGTCTCAGATCCTTTCCTGGCATATTCGAATGCTCGGCCCAGGGCAGGATCTGCCCTCTGTTCCCCGGGAAATGAGGGAAATTTCTCCTTTAACTCGGCAGGAATCCAGGGCAATTCCTGTCCGGCCATCAAATCAGCCCTGTTCTGCACCCTGGTCCTCCTCTCCCGCCTCCTTTCAGGTTTTCCTTTCCTAGGAATGTCTTTTGAGGGGGTGATTGGGTCTCCCTGGGAAGATGTCCCTGACCTAGGGTCTTCCTGGGGGCTACTTTCTTTTTCTATGGGCTTACTACCTATACGGGTAGTGATCATACCTTTTTTACTTTCCTTTAGCCTGGGGTCAGCAACCTTTCCTATCTGGGGTAAGGCTTTCTCCCTGGCTGCGGTATCTTCAGCGGCCCTATTTCCTCTTAGCCTGGGGTCAGCAACCTTTCCTATCTGGGGTAAGGTTTTCTCCCTGGCTAAACTACCTGCTTGTGAAAAGGTAGCTGGTTGGTTGGCTTCGCCCTGCAACTCTTCAGCTAAACCTTTTCTGAACTGTAGCCAGTCACGGCCCAGGACTACCTCGTGTGGAAGCTTGGGTACTATGGCCACCTCCATCTGTTTTTTCAGACCTACTCCCTCTATTACCACAGACTGTATGGGGTAGGTAGAAGCGGCGCCATGGACACAGCGTATCCTAATATGATTCCCAGAGATCAGTGGCGAGGGTTTGTCTTTCGCCTCTATTTGCTGCCAGAGCCTCTGGGAAATCATGGATTGGTCTGCGCCTGAGTCCAATAATGCCTCCGTTGGTATCCCTTCTACCTCCACTCTTAACAGGAACCCTTCTCCTGCATCTCTGTGCTGAGTTGTTATCAAGGCCTTTTTGGCTCTACAGTCCCTCTTTAAATGACCAGCTTCTCCACACGAGAAACACTTCCTATGCATATTATATCCTCTATACATCTTTACATTTTCGTCTGCAAATCCCTGAAGCTTGGCCTTCCTTTCTAGAGACTCCATTTTGTCCTTTTTAAAAACACCCTCTTTCTCTGGGCTTAATTTATTAGCCTCCTGAAAGCGGTCAGTCATTGCAATGGCTTCCCGAGTGTTTTTGCAATTTTGGAGTACTAGGAAGGTTTGCACGCTGCTTGGTACAGACTCCATATATTGCTCAAGGATTATCGTATCTAAAATAGACTCTATAACCTTTACTTCTGGCATCAGCCACTTGTATACCAGGTTTTTCACACGGTGATATAATGCCTGAGGTGTCTCACCTGACCTCAACTTACATGAGCGCAGTTGCCTGCGATAGACCGCCGGATTTAAACCTAAGCGATCTTTCACAGCTTGCTTTACATCATCATAACTCTTAATTAAACTAGCAGGCATAGCTCTGTAGGCCGCTAAGGCTTCGCCCGTGAGAGAAGCAGCGAACCTTAGCGCCCACTGCTCTTTTGGCCATCTGGCTAAGAGAGCTATTCTCTCGAAAGCCTCGATGTAATCATCCACATCGTCATCTTTCGTGAGGCGCCCACCCGAGAAAGTCCCAGTTCCTGGCCAATCCCAGCCCTGAAAACCTGCCCCTGCACCTGGCACAGTCCCGGCACCTTCTTCTTTCTTTCCCTGGGCTGCAAGCCAGCTGGACATCGCTTCAATGAGTGGTGCTTGCTGCGACTGGAACAACGCCTTTGCCTGCTCCAGGCTCTGTGCGGACAACTCCTGATGTTTGGCTATCTGGCCAGCCGCCCAGTCCAGTATGTCGCGTGACTCCATGGTTCTGTTTCCTGTGGAGAGAACAAAAGACACAAACACCAAGTGCGGACTTCTTCTCTTTTCCCCTGCCTTGGTGATTACTTTCCCCACAGCCACCCTCCTACACCAGTGCTATCCAGATTAACCCTCCAGCCTACGGGTTACCTGGTTCTGGTGCACAGTCTCACTTTGTCAACTCCGTTGATCCGGAATCCAGCTCCACCGCCACTCCGGATTTTCCCTTCTGCTCCGCAGACCTGGGGTTGACACGGCTGCTCCTGGGGATGTCTCTCCTTCACCTTTGGTACGGATTGCCTCTCTGGCGTGCCCACTTGATTCCAGTGAAAAAATCCAACTTACTACGCCACCTGTGGCGGCGCCCCGTCCGTCTAGGCGGCTGCCTAGTGGGGTGCACCGGTCATCACTCTTTTTGTGTAGTTGTGGCCTGCTTTGTAAGCAGTACGAGTGGATGAGGACACAGGACAATTTGTAAAAATAAATTGCTTTTTTTTTTTTTTCTTCGTGGAATCAATTTTTGACAAATGACCATGATAAGGCAAACCAAAAATATAACCAAAAATAGGATACTTTCTCCAGTAACTTTCTTAGCAAAAACTCTCCAAGTAGTTTTTTTCACTCTTGTTAACTTTGCCTTCTTCCATTTAACAAAACCAGCAAAATATTGTTAAGTGCACAGTTCAATAAAACTTCAGTAAGACAGTTTTGAATTCACATTCTCAGCTGCTGCAGATTAGGATACCAGCCATGTGCTGCCTCTTAGTTTAAAACCAATAGCCTTCTTAACCGGGCTTTAGCAGTGGTAAAACTGGCTGCTTTTAAACACGAGGTTTCTATCTTCTTGTCTGCCCTTATCCTAGGCATTCATTGATACCAGCACATATGTTATCTTCTTAACCTGTATCATACAGCCTTCCCTAAAACATTAAACATTGCTTACACAAAGTCCACACTCCATTGACTCTGCTGAAGACACTGGACTGTCTGGATAAAGCTCCACTTCCATTTCCTCCGGTGAATTATAAAGCTCAGGGCTTGGGGAAACTTCTGGCACACTCTGCTGCACTTCTTTTAAAAGTTTAAAAAGCTTTCCCCATTTTAGATTCTGGCTCCCCCTTTTAACTGGGTCAGAACCTCTTGCCCTTAACAACTCCACTTCAGGAAATATATGAGTTGTTGGGCTGGCAGAAGCCCTCCTTTTATCAGACTTTCTGTACCGTCTGTTCAAGGGCCCAGGACTTGAGCTGCTGCCTTCAGAATCAGACGTATAGTCCTGACTTCTTCCCCAGCTCCTTTCTTGCCCACAACCTTGACACTTGCCTTGGGAGTTGTGGCTGGTCCCCTTTGAACCACCAGGTCTCACAGCCTTGTAATGCTGCCTCTTCCCCTGGTCTCTCTGGACTCTCTGCCTCTCCTCCTGGCTTCTGGCCTGCAGTCTTTCCTGCCCTCTGGCAGTCTCTCTCTGCAGTCCTTCCTGTGTCTGAGCACGTCCTGCTTGTTCTCCTGATTCAACTGCTTCTGCCGGTTCTGACTCACTTCCTGTGTGACGCAGCTTAAATGTTCTGTGGCTTGTTTCCTTCCCTGGCCCCACCCTCTCTCTGCCTGCAACTATTCTAGAGGCTGGGTGTGGCTTCAGGCTAGCCCTGCTAGTGTGTGCTTTAGTTTCTCTTTCTACCTGGGAGCTATGCTTTGGTGAGCCCATCCCCCATTTATGAAAAAAAAACTCTTTTTTTTTTCAGTTTTAAAGGGCTCTACTGCATGTGCATCACCACAGTAAACATAGATTGAGTGTTTATGCCATCAAAAAGTAGAAAGACTAGGGGGCATGCAATGAAGCTATGGTGTAACCCATTTAGGACTAATAAGATAAAATATTTTTTCACTCAACGCATAATCAAACTCTGAAATTCGTTACCAGAAGATGTAGTAAAAACTGTTAGTGTAGCTGGGTTTAAAAAAGGTTTGGACAAGTTCCTAGAAGAAAGGTTCAAAAACCATTATTAAAGAGGACCCGAGAAATCCACTGATTGCCCCAATATAAGCATTGTGGAACCTGTGTGTCTTTTTGGGAAACTGCCAGGTACTTGTGATCTAGATTGGCCACTATTGGAAACAAGATACTGGGCTTGATGGACCTTGGTCAGACCTAGTATGACATTTCTTATGTTCTTACATTACATTAAAATGGGTTTCAGTTTCTCTTCCAGAGTCTGGAAGTCCCTTTGAATTTCCAAGGCACTGTTTTTAGCCAGGTCATTTGTGTGATTATTTCTGAAGATCTCAAGGTGGCAAAGCAGTGCGACAAGGCGGTGGCAAAAGCCAGGAGGATGTTGGGCTGCATACAAAGAGGGATAACCAGCAGAAAGGAAGAGGTACTTATGCCACTGTACAAGTCACTGGTGAGGCCTCACTTGGAATACTGTGTTCAGTTTTGGAGACCATATCTTGCAAAGGATGCAAAGAGACTGGAAACTGTTCAGAGGAAGGCAACCAAAATGATTTGGAGCCTGCGTCAGAAGTCTTATGAGAAGAGACTTGAAGACCTAAATATGTACACTTTGGAGGAGAGGAGGGACAGGGGAGATATGATTCAGACCTTTAAATACTTAAAGAGAAATGGTGAACAAACAAACCTCTTCCAAAGACGGGGACGCGGTAAAACTAGAGGGCATAACATAGGCTGCAAGGTGGTAGATTGAGGGGCAATGTCAGGAAATACTTTTTCACTGAGAGGGTTTTGGATGCTTGGAATGCCCTCCTGATGGAAGTGGTGGGGGCAAACACGGTGACGGAATTCAAAATGGCATGGGACAGACACAGTGGATCCCTTTACAGCAACAGGATAAAAACAAAATAAACCGAACCATCTAATTTCTCAACAAACTGAGGTGTCTTACATGGAGTGGTGGGTTCACCCCTAAACTAAGACATGGGGAGGGGTGGCCTGCACATAGCGGCAAGTGCACCTACTCTTGCCATTTTACTGGGCAGACTAGATGGACCATACTGGTCTTTATCTGCCGTCATTTACTATGTTACTATGCTACCCAATTGAATAACAACGTCAATTTTGGAGTGCTCACTTTCTGCACTAACTATACCAACAATTTGGTTTGTATTCCTGCTGGCTGAAGAGCCTGAGAGTCATTTGACCATCCTCTCTCCTTTGAACTGTGTTCTCAAGTTGGTGCCTCTGATGATGGAATCTCCAAGTAGTAGTAGTTTCCTGTTTTGTGATTTCTTTCTTCATATTTGGTGCATTATCAGTAGTTTGTACATTGACGCTCTCATGTAAGGGCACTGCAGTTTCCAGGGATTGGGCACCTTCATTATCCAAGGCAGAGAAGGCATTATGCAAGGATATCTCTTGATGTATAGGGTGTCTCCGTGTTACAGGTTGCAACCTACCAGAGCCCACTGTGATCCATTTGTTCCTGAGCTGTTTGATTCCTTGTGGAAGTGGTGGTGGATTTTGTTCACATTGTACCCTTGAGAAGGTGTGTTCAATTGCAGCTAATTCTTCCCTTAGTAGATTCAATTCTTTATGCATAGCAGCTAACTTGAGGCATATAGGGCAAGCTCTTAGGTTCCAAATGATTCTTCTGAGAATGAAAGCACCACATTTATTGCACTGAACACATGACATGCTGAATAATACTGTTATAAAGTGGTCCTAGGAGAAAGAGACAAAGAAATAAAGGTGGGTGTAACACCTAAATGAAGGACAGATGTCAATGTATATGATGACTATATAGGCAATGCAACCCTGGGGTGGGTGGGATGAGGGGTAGTGTGGGTGGGACCCTAAGTGTCCCTGCCCAGTAGACATTATATGAACTCAGATACTCAGATATCTGATTTAAAGGCTATAGAAGGAATGTAGGCAGTCTGAATAATCCTAAACCTATAGCCCAAGCTGAAATTTATATTAAAATAAAAACAGGCAATTGTAAAATTTGAAAGCTTAGATTTTTGTAGTCCTCGGTGCTGTGATGAGCAGAACTGGATCCGTCAACTTAGTCAAGATGCAGACTTGATTCAATTAACCACACCCTGTGAAACAGGTTTGTAACAGAACAATGGCTGCTGAAAAGTTCAAACTGAAATCTTACTTTTATGAATCAGCCCCAGTATGCAAAGGCCCTGTAACCTTAAAATGTATACCCTTGCTACAAAATTAAGCAAGAGACTATGTAAAAGACTAGGTCTCTGCAAATCTAAATCAAATGTGCACTTCAATTCCAAGTAGCTGTATATCACAAGTGTCCCTGGCCAGTAGACCTTATATGAATTGAGGACACACTCAGATATCTAATTTAAAGGTTGTGCAAGGAATATAGGCAGTCTGAATAATCCTAAACTTATAGATCAAGCTGAAATTTATATTAAAATAAAAACAGGCAATTGTAAAATCTGAAAGCTTAGCTTTGTGTAGTCCTCGGTGCTGTGATGAGCACAACTAAAGTCCTCTTGCAACTAATGAATTCTGCAAACATAACCTAACTGGATAAGAAGCATTATGATGATGTAGCAGGGAGATCAGGTAGGCCATTTGTGTAAGGCTTCCAAGTATGGTGTGGAAATCTAGGTTAATGACAGGCTGTCCAATGAAAGAGCATATTACCTTATCCTTAATAGAACTGTATTGGTTACCTATAAGTTTCTGTATTCATTTTAAGATGCTTTGGTTTGTAATGGAAAAAAAGTGCATAAATTGGGGGCAATTCAGCATTGTCTGGTATTAGGGTGTGATACGATATCAGTTCAGCTTTGTTTGAAAACATAAAGACCAGGGTTTGAATCCCACTACTCTCCTTGTGAGCTTAGGCAAGCCACTTCACCTCCATTGCCTCAGGTATAAACAGAGAAGATATTCAGCGGCAGTGGCTAGCACTTGTAAAGTGCCTAGCCATTGCCACTGAATTCTAACTCCGGATTTTCAATGCCAGGGCCATATCCAGCCACCGGCACTGAATATTTGGGTCGCCGCAGAACACAGAAGCTAACTAGGCAGCGGCGATATTGAGCCGCTGCCCAGTTAGCTTCCAAGGGTAGTTAGGCCAGCCTTTGCCATCCTGACTTTACATGTTTGTCGCTAACCAGGCAGTGGCTCAATATCACCGCTGCCTGGTTAGTGATGGGTGCCGCCTCCGCTCTGGCCTGGAATGCATTAGGGCGTGTAGCAGTGATACCCCCAGATATCCGGTGGCACTTACCATGTTAATGCTGCTGAATATCTCATTCAGCAACATTTACACAGTTTGCCTTTGAATATCCCCCTCTTAGATTGTAAGCGTTCCAGAGACAGGGAAATATCTAGGTACCTGAATGTGATGCCTTGAACTAGTATTGGAAAGTTATAAGCTAAATGCTATTAAAATAAAAAAAAATAATAAAATATAGTTAAGTTCACGATCACAATTTGTGATCTAGTAAGTAAAGGGGTCATTCACAGAAGATGTTGTATTAGAACAGCTTGCAAAACTGAAGGTGGACAAGGCCATGAGACCGGATAGGATACATCCCAGGATACTGAAAGAGCTGAGAGAGGTTCTTGCAGGACCGTTAAAGGACGTTTTTAATAGATCCTTGGAGGCAGGAGAAGTTCCACAGGACTGGAGAAGGGCTGATGTGGTACCTCTTCACAAAAGTGGTAATAGGGAAGAAGTGACAAACTACAGAACAGTAAGCTTTACCTCGGTGGTGGGAAAAGTAATTGAGGCTCTCCTGAAAGTGTGAATAATGGACTTTCTCGAAACCAACATATTGCATGACTCAACACAACATAGTTTTGCCAAAGGATGATCTTGCCAAACAAATCTGATTGAGTTCTTTGACTGGGTGACCAGAGTACTAGATCAAGGGCATGCGACGGACGTGATCTACCTAGATTTCAGCAAAGCCTTTGATACTGTTCCTCATAGGAGGCTTATCAATAAACTCAACATCTTGAGGATGGGTCCCAAGGTGGTGAAATGGATCAGAAATTGGTTGACTGGCAGACAACAGAAGGTGATGGTAAACAGAACTCACTTGGTGATTAGTGTTGTGCCCCAGGGTTTGGTCCTGGTGCCGGTACTGTTCAATGTATTTGTGAGTGATATTGCTGAAGGACTGAATGGAAAAGTCTGTCTTTTTGCAGATGACACGAAAGTTTGCAACAGAGTGGACTCCCCTGAGGGAGTGGAGAACATGAGGAAAGATCTACAAAAACTGGAATAATGGTCTAATGTTTGGCGGTTAAGATTAAATGTGAATAAGTGCAGTGTCATGCACTTGGGGTACAGAAATCCAAGGGAATTATATGCGATAGGGGGTGAGAGATTGGTGTGCAAGGACCAGGAGAAGGACCTTGGAGTGATTGTTTCTGAGGATCTCAAGGTGGCAAAACAGCGTGACAAGGTGGTTGCAAAAGCCAGAAGGAAACTGGGTTGCATACAAAGAGGAATTACCAGCAGAAAGGAAGAGGTACTAATGCCACTGTACAAGTTGCTGGTGAGGCCTCACTTAGAATATTGTGTTCAGTTTTGGAGACCATATCTCGCAAAGGATATAAAAAGACTGGAAAGGGTTCAGAGAACATAAGAACGTAAGAACATAAGATATGCCATACTGGGTCAGACCAAGGTCCATCAAGCCCAGTATCCTGTTTCCAACAGTGGCCAATCTAGGTCATACGTACCTAGCAGTTTCCCCAAAAGACTCAGGTTCCGCAATGCTTGTACTGGGTCAAGCATTGATATCCTGGGTCACTTCTTAATAATGGTTTATGGACCTTTCTTCCAGGAACTTGTCCAAACCTTTTTTAAACCCAGCTACACTAACAGCCTTTACTACATCCTCCGGTAACAAATTCCAGAGTTTGATTACACGTTGAGTGAAAAAATATTTTCTTTTATTAGTCTTAAATAGTTTACCCTGTAGCTTCATTGCATGTCCCCTAGTCTTTCTATATTCTGATAACGTAAACAATCGATCTACGTTTACCCGTTCCACTCCATTCATTAATTTATAGACTTCTATCATATCTCCCCTCAGCCGTCTCTTTTCCAGGTTAAAGAGCCCTAACCTTTTTAGCCTTTCTTCATAAGAGTATCCTTCCATCCCCTTTACCATTTTGGTGGCTCTTCTCTATATCCTTTTTAAGATACGGCGACCAGAATTGCACACAATATTCAAGGTGCGGTCTCACCATGGAACGATAGAGAGGCATTATAATATCTTTTGTTTTATTTTCCATTCCTTTCCTTATGATACCTAGCATTCTATTTGCTCTCTTGGCTGCCACTGCACACTGGGCCGAGGGTTTTAACATGTTATCCACAATGACGCCTAAATCTTTTTCCTGGGTGGTGGTTCCTAATGTGGAACCTTGCAATGTGTAACCATAGTTTGGGTTGTTCTTCCCTAGGTGCATAACTTTGCACTTGTCCACATTAAATTTCATCTGCCATTTTGATGCCCAGTCTTCTAATTTATCAAGATCCTCTTGCAATTTTCCACAATCCTCTTGTGTGTTAACTACTTTAAATAGTTTAGTCATCTGCAAATTTGATAACCTCACTAGTTATTCCACTTTCCAGGTCATTTATGAATATGTCAAAAAGCAGCGGACCCAGCACAGATCCCTGGGGTACACCACTATTCACCTTTCTCCATTGGGAAAATTGGCCATTTAGCCCAACCCTCTGCTTTCTATCTCTTAACCAGTTCTTGATCCACAGTATTACACTGCCTCCTATCCCATGACTCTTTAGTTTTGCCAAATGTCTCTGATGAGGGACCTTGTCAAAGGCTTTCTGAAAGTCCAGATACACTATATCAACCGACTCACCTTTGTCCACCTGTTTATTCACACTTTCAAAAAAACATAACAGATTAGTAAGACAAGATCTTCCTTGTCTAAAGCCATGTTGGCTGTCTCCCATTAGGCCATGACTATCTACATGCTGAGTAATTTTATTCTTTATGATGGTTTCTACCATTTTTCCTGGTACTGACGTGAGGCTCACCGGTCTGTAGTTTCCCGGATCACCCCTGGAACCCTTTTTAAAAATTGGTGTTACCTTGGCGATCCTCCAATCTTCAGGTATTAGAGATGATTTTAATGATAGTTCACAGATTACTAATAGCAGGTCTGCAATCTCATATTTCAGTTCTTTCAACACCCTTGGATATATACCATCCGGCCCAGGTGATTTGCTACTCTTCAGTTTATCTAATAGTTGTAATACATCTTCCCGATGTATCGATATTTCCTTCAATTCTTCCGCACCTTTAAATACCACTTCAGTCATGGATAACATCCCTACATCTTCCTCAGTAAAGACTGAAGCAAAGAATTCATTCAGTCTCTCCGCTATCGCCTTGTCGCCTCTTAGTGCCCCTTTAACTCCTCTATCATCTAATGGACCAACTGACTCTCACGGGTTTTTTGCTGCCAATGTACTTGAAAAAATCTGTATTTCGCGTTTTTGCTTCCACAGCAAGCTTCTTCTCAAATTCTCTCTTTGCCTGCTTTATCAATGCCTTGCATTTGATTTGCCAGTGCTTGTGCTGTTTCCAGGTTTCGTCGTTTGGCTCTTTTTTCCATTTCCTGAAAGATGCTTTTTTGGCAACAACTGCCTCTCTGACCTCACTTTTAAACCATGCTGGCAGTTTTTTGGACTTCCTTCCACTTTTCTTAAAGCGTGGAATACAGCTGGTCTGGGCTGCCAAGATAGTATTTTTCAACAACACCCAAGCTTGATGTAAGTCTTTAACCTTTGCAACTGCTCCTTTTAGTTTTTTCTTAACTATTTTCCTCATTTTATCATCGTCTCCCTTTCGAAAGTTAAAAGGTAGTACTGTGGATTTCCGTACTATCCCTCCTCCACTAATTAAATCAAAGGCGATCATGCTATGATCACTATTGCCAAGTGGCCCCAACACCCTTATCTCTTGCACTAGATCTGGTGTTCCACTAAGGACCAGGTCTAATATGGCTTCCCCTCTGGTCGGTTCATGAACCAGCTGCTCCAAGAAGCAGTCATTTATTTCATCTAGGAACTTTATCTCCCTAGCATGTCCTGCCGTGACACTGACCCCAGGGTAATTGAAATCACCCATTATTATTACTGCGTGTAACTTTTGTTAGCTTCCTTGATTTCTTTGAGCATTTCATCATCCATTTGTTCATTCTGGCCCGGTGGTCGATAGTACACCCCTACTGCCATCGCTTTCCCCTTTTTACATGGAATTTCAATCTATAGAGATTCTACAGCAAATTTTGTTTCCTGCAAAACTTTAATCCTTTCTGAGGAAGGTGTCCAAAATGATTTGGAGCCTGCTTCAGGAGACATATGAGAAGAGACTTGAAGACCTAAATATGTACACTCTAGAGGAGAGGAGGGACAGGGGAGATATGATTCAGACCTTTAAATACTTAAAGAGTATTAATGAACAAACAAACCTCTTCCAAAGATGGGGAAGCTGTAAATGTAGAGGGTATAACATGAAGCTGCAAGGGAGTAAACTGAGAGGCAATGTCAGGAAATAATTTTTTACTGAAAGGGTGGTGGATGCTTGGAATGCCCTCCCAATGGAAGTGGTGGGGGAAAAGACAGTGACGGAATTCAAAATGGCATGGGACAGACACTGTGGATCCCTTTTTAGTAACAGGATAAAATCAAAATAAACATAACTAACTATTTCAACAAATAGGGGTGACCTACAGGGAGCGGATGGTACACCTCAGGCATGCAGAGGGGTGACCTGCACGGAGCGGTAGGTGCACCTGCTCTTGCTGCTTTGCTGGAGAAACTAGTTGGATCATACTGGTCTTTATCTGCCATCATATAGTATGTTACTATGTTACTATGCTGTTGTTAAGTAATGGGGGGAAACAGACAACTCATCTGAAAACGTTTTCAATATTTGCTCTTACTACATGGAATCAATTACCAAATGAGTTCCATGCTTTTTCTGATTAGTGATTTTTGCAAGACGTTAAAAACATTTATATTTGTAAAAGCTTTTTTTAATATGTAGCTGTGATTTTATGTAATTCTTTTTTATAATTACGTTACTGTTTTAATGTTATCTTATTTTTGTTTATGTTCATTTTAACCTGCCTTGAACCATGACGAATTGGTGGGGTATAGGAATTATAAATAAATAAATGGCATCACAATAATCCAGTCCAGGTATAAACTTAGCTGAAAGAACTGATCAGGAATTGCTAGTCAAAAGGAAAGGCTTCAGCCTACACAGCATGTGCAAATAATACATTAAGGGCCCAATATGCATTAGCAATGGCTATGCTGTTGCCGCTGAACTTTAACCCCAGAGATTTAATCTGGGGCCACGTCTGGCCACCGGCATTGAATATCCAGGGTCGCTGCAAAGCTGCACATGTGCAGAAGCTAATAATGCAGCGGCAATGCTCAGTCACTGCCTGGTTAGCTCCAGCAGCGAAATTTAGGACAGCTTTTGCTCCACCTATCTTTCGCCACTGAGGAATAACCGGGCAGCAGCTGAATATTGCCACTGTGCGATTATCCCCAGAACGCCTCAATGCTAAGTGGTTATAGCAGCATTACTCAGGGGTATTCAGTGGCACTACACGTATTAGTGCCACTGAATATCCTGCTTAGGGGCATTTACATGGTTTACAGCTCTGTTAACCATGTAAATACCTTTGAATATTGGGCCCTAAGTTCCTCATGGGGAAAATATCCCGCGCTCCCCCCCCCCAAAAGAACAAAGGTATGGGGAACGTAACTTACACTGTGCAGTAGGTACTGTCCTGGCAATTCTACTGAGCAGACTAGATGGATCATATCAATCTTTATCTACCATGTTCCACTATATTATTATTCGCAAATCCTTTACTTGTGTTTGTAAATGTAGAGTTGAATATCAACCCTAGGTATCTGACCTTCAAGTGAAATGGGATTTTCTGCCCCTTTATAATGTACAATCTATTGTAAGAAAGATCAAAATATGAGAAACCATCAAGGCTTCAGACTTCTCTGTTATAGTACCAATTTATTACTTCTCATCCAGCGGGCAATGGTTTTTGTCACAGAGCAGATCCACCAGAGCCCATGGAGATAGACAGAGAAGCAGTGAATCAGGCTGACACTGACGTTTTTAGTAAACACATGTCAGGAAGTTGCTATGGGCAACAGAAACAAATGTGGTCATGAGCCAGAGAGACACACCCAGCCAGCAGAAAGGCTAGGATGTCATCACCTAATGCAAGCCAGCTGGGGGGAGGTGGAGCTCGGGGTTACGTAGATAAGCGCAGCTCACAAGCAGTTAGAGAGAGATTGCATGAGGGCCTGCAAGAGAGATTGCATGGGGGCCTGCATGAGAGCCTGCATGAGGATAACCAGGAAAGTTTGAATGAGAGCCTGTATGAGAATAACCACAAAAGCTTGAAGGAGAGTCTGCATGATAATCACTACGGAAGCCTGAATGAAAGCCTGACTGATTACCACGAGTGCTTGAGAAAGAATCAGAGACAGCTGGAACCAGAGTTTGAAAGTGAGAGCTACAGCAGACGTGGAAGGAGCTACAGAGGAGGTAGCAAAGCCAGGACAGGAAGCTTCAGATATCAGAGGAGCCCAGAGCGTATTGAGAAAAACCCAGGTTGGAACAGAGCCGTGGGGAGAACGGTAAAAGCCAAGAAGTTTTACTTTCACCCTGAAAGGGCAAGCCCAGGGGTTGGCAATAGAAGGCAATACACAGAAACGCTGCAGCCTTATGAAGCCAGCTTGAGAGATACAGATAAGTTTATTTACCCTTATACCAGGCATGGGAGGGATAAAGGCTTTTTACCAGAAGAAGTTTGTATATCTGGAGAGGATTTAAGA
Organism: Ichthyophis bannanicus; assembly: GCA_033557465.1. NCBI lineage: Eukaryota > Metazoa > Chordata > Amphibia > Gymnophiona > Ichthyophiidae > Ichthyophis > Ichthyophis bannanicus. The sequence goes on along the minus strand of CM066033.1, from coordinate 655,102,693 downwards.
AGCAGAGTCCCTGCAAAACTGCCGTTTCAAGCTACAGCTGTACATAGGAACCTGAGCCAGTCAGAGCTGAGAGGTAAGCCAATTTACCCTAATAGAGGTGCAAGGGAATGTTATAATTCACCTAATAGCTACCAGCAGTGGAGAGGCTCTCACCAGAAGCATTACAGTGAATGTGGTAATTCAGTCCAGCACACTCTCACAGAGGGAGGAAGAGAATCCCAGCAGAGTAGAGAGAGACTGTTGAAAGACGTCCCTAATGTTGAAAGGGAAGAGATATTAAAAGCATGTGATGAGGATATGCAGTGTGAGACATCTGAAGCTCAGCCAAGCACTGAATACATGGACTGTACGATTTCAATAGCGGATAGCATTTCCTCACTACGATAAAAGGAAGTAAGAGCTGATTAAGCCAAAAACAGTAAAGAAAGGGTTTTGTGTGCTTATGAAGGACTGTTTAATGTACCTTTACTTTACTTGTTAATGAGCTGAAGAGAAGCTATTTTTGTTCCTTTATTATATGCCCAGGAAGGGTTGTGTTTCCTTTGTTTATACCACAGCAAAAAGTCCTCTTGGAAGGGGAAATAAATCCCTTGTTAAAGCCTTACCACCGTTCCACGACTAGTTCTTTTACTGGCAATCAACAACTACAACTCCCAGAAGGTCAAGCAAGGCCTCCACAGCATAATTAAGCCAGTTAATCACAAGCCCCAGCGCAGTGCCCTGCCCACCAAACAGGGTCCAACAGCAGAGGGTGGCACTTTCAATCCTAACATAATACGAGGGGGCAGCACGGTTACCCTAGCAGAAAATCATAATATCATCTGCCTATAATCACAGTACATTAAGTTAGTCCAATAAGAAGATTCACATAGAGGTAACCTGTACACATTAAATAACAAAGGGGATAGTGCTGATCCCTGGCGAACACCCTGTTGGCTCCTTCCAATCATATCTACCATTACCTATCCAAACCTGAGAACTCCGGTGAAATGGAAATGAATGAAACCAGTCAAGTACTGTAGCCCCTGCTCCTATATATCTTCATAACAGCCATCCCCTTCACATCTAATACTGACAGAACCAAGTCCACCACTGAGACCAATATGGTCTCTGATCTATGCCTGGGCCATAAATCATGTTGATTAGAGTCCAAGATTGAATGAGTATTCAAAAACTCCTGCAACTGAATTCTAACCACCTTCTCTACCAGTCTATCCAAAACTAGTAAGCTGGAAAGAGGGTAGTAACTCTCAAATACAGCAGGATCCAAAGACTGTTTTTTTAAAATAAGATGAAGCACTACTCAATTTCAGGGCCATTGGCACTTTCCCCTCTCCAATGATGCAGCTACTAAACACTTAAAAAAGGGGCAATTACCTCCTAGGTTGCTGTAAATTACCTATTGGACAAATATCAAGAGGACTAGTAGCAGCATAATATTTTCTCTGATAAATGTTCCACATCGTAGCTTCATTGTGTGTTCCCTAGTCTTTCTACTTTTTGAAGGAGTAAACAATCAGATTTGTTCACCTCACTCGTTATTCCCATTTCCAAGTCATTTATAAATATGTTAAAAAGCAGTGGGCCCAGCACATATCCTTAAGATAGTCCTCTATACTGGGGTAATTAAAATCTCCCATTATTACTGTTTTGTAAAGTTTGCAAGCGTCCCTAATTTCTTTTAGCATTTCATCATCTATCTGTTCCTTCTGGCCAAGGAGGCAGTAGTACACCCCCACTGCCATTCCCTTCCCTTTTTTTCATGGAATTTCTATCCATAAAGATTCTATAGTGTATTTTATTTTCTGCAAAATCTTTATCCTGTTTGACTCCACCACCTCTCCACCTAAGTGATCTACCCTATCACTGCAGTATAGTTTGTAGCCTGGTATCACAGTGTCCCATTGATTATCCTCCTTCCACCAGGTCTCTGAGATGCCAATTATATCTATCCTTTCATTCAGTGGTCCCATCTTATTTTTTAGACTTCTAGAACTTGCATACAGGCATTTCAAAGTTTGTTTTTGTTCATTTTAACTGTCTGGCTAGCAGAAGACAGGGATAATTTGGAATCTTTCAACTCGGTCTGGTTTTTACTTAAAGGCACCTGGGTTACTTTTACCTTTATTCAGAGCAAGCCCAAGGATTTCTGCCACCCTAGGCAGAAACCCCAGCCTTTCCGTCCCCTCCCCCAGCTGACGCCACCCCCCTCAGCTGCTGTCGATTCTGTCTCAGGAGGGGGAGGCAGGTAGCAGCAATATTTCCAAAAGCGGCGGCTTTTTGCCACCGCTTTTGGAAATAGTGCCGCTGCCCACCTCCTCCCTCCGCAACAGAATCGGCAGCAGCTGGGGAGGGGCAGCGTTGCTACCCATATGTGCTGCTGCTGCCACCGCCCACCCGTGCCGCCTCCACCACCGCCCACCCATACTGCCCATCCGTTTATGCTTCAGTTGATGGAACCTTTTGTTTGTTTTGCACAATTCAACAGAGAACCAAGGGACTTGATGAGAAGGATTCTCCTTGCAATTACTGATCTTCTGCAGATTGCATGTTCTGTAATGATTTACCTGATTTTTTTTTTTTGCACACAATTCCTAATAAAGAATATGCCATACTGAATCAGACTAAAGGTCCATGAAACCCATTTCCTGTTTCCAACAGCGGCCAACCCAGGTCACAACTACCTGTCAGGTCCCCAAAAGGTAGACAAGTTCAGTGTTGCTTATCTCAGGGGTCAGGGGTAAGCAGTGGATTGCCCCAGCCCACTTTAATAATGTTTAATGGACTAGACTAAGGGTACATTATATATTTAGATGAATAGGATATGTGGATCTGGTCTCAGTTTTAGGATGTGCAGCAAGCTAGTATTGAAGCATTATGAGTGAATGGAAAGTCAGTTACCATAACTATTAAAGGCAGGATCGTTCCAAGCTAGCAATACACCCTGCGCAACTGGTGAACCTGGAGCCCCTCCATCCACCGGCTATGTGCACAAAATCACGTTTCTTGGGCTTCCTGGAAGCCCAGTGATAACATTTGCGCCCCTGCTCTACTTGTGTCTTGTGCGGCTGCACCGCTCACACAGCCCTTGGTATCGCCCTGATTAAAGGCTTTAGAGAAGAGTCAGGCTTTCATGTGCTTCCTGAAGTAGAGGTAGTTTGAGTTAGATGTAGCAACTCTAAGAATGAATTCCAGAGCAAGCTTGCCGACGGGTGTCACAATGTGTGATTTCCTTTGGTGAGGGTACTGTTAGGGATGATCCTTGAGATGACCTCAAAGGCATGTACAGAGCTAATTTATTTTTTTAGGTATTTCTGGCCCATTTTGTTTGAGGGCCTTGAAAATCAGACAGAGAGTTTTAAATTTGGCCCTGTAGGCTACTGGTAGCCAGTGCAGATTTTGCAGGAAGGGTGTGATGTGGTTTTACCACTTGCACCCCTCTATCAGTTGTGCTGCAGCATTTTGAAGTAATTAGAACTGGGGCAAACGTTTTGTGGGTTGACCAATATATAGGTCATTACAGTAGTTTAGCCATGACATTATCACAGCATGGACTGTGATCAGTCGTCTTCTCAGTTTGTGGAGACAGATTTCATAGTTGTTGTAGGTGATAGAAGCAGTTTTTAAAGTTTGCCTGAATTTGTGAGTTCAAAGTGAGTGATGAATTCAGCAGTATCCCAATATTCTTGATCCATTTTAGGGGGAGTTTCTAAAGGACATTTTGATGTTAGGTATTTGTCCATTTGTATTAGGAAACCACAGAATCTTGGGTTCAGGCAGAGTTTGTTGTATTTTCTTGCCATTCTTATCTATATATATATCTTATAATTGATTTATACATTTCTGGGTATTAGATTAATAATTCAGCTATGCATTGCTACACCCAGACTCAGAATAGCTTACCAAGTACCCTATGATGTAATGATTCTTGAGGGAACCTTATCGGAGCAGTACACAGTTTTGGTAAATGATGCACTAGTGTGCTGAGTCAGGGAAAGTGTTATATACTCCATTAGAAGAACAGGTTAGAATTCTGCTAGACTCAAGAATAAGAAGTAAAATACAGCAAATCAGGAGTGACATGTAAAAAGCATTAGTGAGATTACACAGCAGTGAGATCAAATCAGAAAGGATGAGGAAGCAAAATGTGACACTATATGCCTGGGAAAGGTTTATCTTGTGTAACGGGAACAGGGAGCCCAGTGCATTCTTTCCAGGCACCTTTAGAGCTATGCTATGCAGCTGCTGATTTTCCTGGAGAGTGTACATTAGACAGAAGACACCATAAGATACAGGTCTTGTAGCACTTATAATGCTGGCACATACAAAGTACATTACAGCACCAACCCCTTGGTATATAATAGAGTCTAGAGAGCATCCTATATATAACTTGGAGCATGGAGACTTATTCCTTAGCTCTGAGCTTCCCAAATCTGTCCTGAGGACTCCACAGCCTGGACTGGCTCAAGGATTTCTGCCACCTTAGGCAGAAGCCCTGGCATACCGCCCTCCCCATGTACCTCCCTATGCCACTCTCCCCCCTTTCCCGTGCTGAGCTGCGCTGCCGCTGATTTTGGTGGTGGGTTGGGGCAGCTTGGTAGCAGTGGTAGGCCATGTGTTTCAGCAGACATGGCCTGCCACTTCTGACCCCTCTGACACAACTTTAGGGGCGTCAGAAGCGTCAGACCATGTGTGCCAAAGCACATAGCCTGCCACTGCTGCTGAGCTGACTCCACCACTGGAATCAGTGGTGGTAGGGGGTGGTGGTGCGGCATGACTCAGCACAAGGGAGCGATAGGCCATGTGTGCCATGCCGCTCACAGAGGTCTGCCACCCTAGGCGACTGCCTAGGTTCACCTAGCTGATAGCCAGCCTTGTTCGTAGCTGTTATTTTTTAAGAGATCCAGAGAGTTGTAGTTTCTGTGTTAGCCCATTTGGATATGGGAATAAAAGTTAATAAGCAAGATGTAGGACTAACGTGGAGGCACATTATAGATAGGACATGGAGATCAGAACTGAAAAGTCTAGGTTACAGTTTGTAGATTTGTGCTGGTATTTTAGAAACTGCTCTGCTGAAGGTAGAAACATTTCTGAAAAACATTTACCCAGGCCCGGGGAGGGGGGGGGGGGGGACATTTCAGAAACATAAACATTTGAAAAACTGGTGGGGAAATTCCAGCAACCTAAATGTCTCTGTATTGCCATTCCCTAGATAAAGGTGGTATGATTGAGACATTTAAAAACCTCCATGGGATAAATGCACAGGGGAAGAGCCTCTTTCGATTGAAAGCAAGTTCTGCTACGAGGGGACATGGGACGAGGATGAAAGGGGATAGACTCAGGAGTGATATGCGGAAATATTTCTTTATGGAAAGAGTGGTGAATCCATGGAATAGTCTCCCAGTGGAGGTGGTAGAGATTTTATTTATTTTTATTTATTTAACAGTTCTTATATCATCAGTGCGGTTTACATTAAACAACATATTCATCATCACTATTCATCATCAGTGCGGTTTACATTAAACAACATATTACCTATCCAAGATGAAACTGACATAGGTTTACAGTTAACAGGGGATATAAACTGGGTATGAACAGGGGAAAACTATATACAATTAAACAGGTAACATCGTGGCTTGATATTTACAGAAATGCAGCACTTTCCGCAGTTTTATTACCTCTGTTCTGGGTTATAGCTATGTGAGAGGCAGTTAAGGTGAGGACAGTATATGAATTCAAAAAAGCATGGGACAAACACAGAGGATCTCTAAAGGTAAAAAGGGGACTGTTGTAGTTGTTGATATGGAAGGACAGACTAGATAGGCCATGCAGTCTCTTTCTGCCATCATTTTTCTATCTTTCTATGTTTCTAGCAGTGGCCATTTTACAAACGGAGATGTAAAGGGCACACCATTGCTCCCTTTTCATTATCGGGAGGGAAATAAACACTGGGGGCCCGATATTTAAAGGGATTAACATGGTTAGCAGACCTGCTAACTGTTAATCCCCTTGGCTGGGATATTCAGTTGCGTGTAACAACACTAAAGACTAAAGCGGTCTACTTACAGAGAGTATTGACTAAACAAAAATCTGGTGAGTATTCCCTCAAATTAAATAAGCTTCAATCCAATGTTCTGTACTGTGGTAATATATTTTAAACTTATTTCACATTTCTCCACTTTACTGCTTTCCCAAATTTACTCTGATTTATTTATTTATTTAGCATATATTTGTATACCGCTACTTCCAGCGATCAGTAGTGGCTTGATTACAGGCGGGAAATTGACAAATCATGACAGAAAATTTGATGCATATACATATTGATTCGAGAGGGAAAGCACAGCACAGCACACAGTGAATGGGACTTTAAGGAGGGAGGTCAGATATTCACATATTCACATATATACATGACTGCATCATTGATCTGTCTAGGTGATGCCGTAATGGGATTGGAAAAGATGGGTCTTAAGCTTTTTCCTGAAGTCTTTTAGGTCATTGATCTGGCGTATCTCATGTGGCAGGTGGTTCCAGAGCATGGGAGCCGAGTAAGTGAAAGCCCGGTTGCTTGTTCGTACGTTGACTGCTCTTATGCTGCTTGGTACGCAGAGGGTGTTCAGGCTAGTGGTCCGTCTGCTTCTGTTGAGAGGTTGTGTGGTGATGAGGTTAGAAAGGAATGAGGGGGATACTTTGTGGATGATTTTGAATATTGTTATAAGCACTTTGTATATTATTCGTGCCGAGATGGGTAGCCAGTGTAGATCAATCAGGACTGGTGTAATGTGATCAACTAGGTTCTTGTTCATGATAATCCTGGCTGAAACATTTTGTGCCATTTGTAGGAGGTTTAGTGTTTTCTTTGGTAGACCCTGAAGGATGGCATTACCGTAGTCAAGGTGAGGAATGATGAGGGCCTGAGCTACTGTTCTGAAGTCAGAGTGGTCAATGATGCTGCGTATAGGTTGAAGAACCCTCAGCTTGTGAAATATTGCTCTGTTGATTGACCAGAGGTGTTTCTCCATTTTTAAGTTATCATCAATCATTACGCCTAGATATTTGATCTCTTTTTTAGATTGATAGGAGTTATTGTTCAGGGTGATGGTTGCAGGAGGATCAAAGTCTTGTTTCCCTGATATGAACATTACTTCAGTCTTCTTGTGGTTTATCGACATATTGTTGAGATGGAGTCAATTTTGCATTTCGAGTAGGCATTCTTCTAATTGGTTGTAATTGGGATTGTTTACATCAAGTTGAGTGTAGATCATAATATCGTCCGCATACAAGTGGTAGCTGATATTGAACTTTTGGAAGATCATGTATATTGGTTGTATGTAAACGTTGAATAGGAGGGAGGAGATGGCTGAGCCTTGAGGTATGCCTTGTGTTTGGGGGAAAGGCTCTGCTTGTTCGTTGTTGTAGCGTACCTGCTGCATTCGATTTGTTAGGTAGGACTCAAACCACTTTAACGGGGTTCCTGAAATACCTATGGACGCAAGTCTGCGCAGGAGAGTTTGATGATGAACTGTGTCAAACGCTGCTGAGATATCTATAAATATGAGTATGAACATTTTGTTTTTGTTTTCCAGTCCCTTGATAAGGTTGTCCAGGAGTGCTATTAGCAGGGTTTCTACTCCATGGTGCAGTCTGAAACCGTATTGATGGTCATCGAGGATTTTGTTTTCATCTAGGTGGTCCTGCAGTTGCTGTTGGGTCACTTTCTCGATTATCTTTGCAAGAAAGGATATACTTGATATCGGACGGTATGAGGTTGGATCTTCTTTGTTGAGTGCCTTGTTTTTTAGTATAGGCCTGATTAGTGATCTTTTCAGATGAGCAGGCATTATACCTTGCTGTAGGGATTGATTTACTACGTGCGTTATAATATGTGCAATTTCTTGTTTCGTAGCTTTGATCCACTCTGCTGGACAAGGATCTAGGAGAGAAGTTGTTGTATTTAAGTTTGAGATGGTATGGATGATGAGATTCTCATAAATTGTCTGGAACGTAGACCAGCCTTCTTTCAGTTTATTGCTTGTTTCCTCGCAGTTTGGTTGAATTGTGGTAATGTCCAGGGGTTGTCGTGGGGGATTTAGTTTGATAGCATAATGATCAGCCAATTCTTGGGCTGTAATTTTGCCATTGCAGTCCTGTTCGTGTAAGGGTCTTGTGAGCCCCCTAACTAGCTCAAACATCTCTCTGGGTCTATTGATGGCCTTGTTGAGTAAGTTGGTGTGGTGCATCTTTTTCGCAAGGTTAATCTCATGCTTGTATTTGGCTAGGAGCGCCAGGTATTCCAACTTGTGCGGATCATTTTTAGACCGTCTCCATTTTCTCTCCAGTTTTCTTATTTCCTTCTTCATTTTGTGCAGTAGTGGAGTGTACCATGGTTCAGTTTTTGTCTTTGTCGGCCTGGTTAATGACTTCCATTTTGGCTCCGAATTGGCTTCTATTGCAGAGGTCCATTGTTGAATTAGGTGCTCGACGTCTGTGTTGTCGTGGGTTATGTGTTCTTCAAGGGCGTTTATTAGCGCTTCTTTGTTAAATTGCTGGAACCTTCTTCGATGTTGTTCAGCTGGGCCAGATTCGATCTTGTCTGTTGTGGAGCATAGATATAGAGTGAGGTGTATTTGGTAATGATCGGACCATGGTACTTGGGTTACACAAGTTTTGGGTTGCTTTCCCTCTGATTGCAGTGGCATTTTGGGTAGGAATATCAGGTCCAGAGAGTGCCCTTTATTATGGGTCTCCTCTTGTATCACTTGTTTATACCCAAGCTGGTCCATGGCTTCTAAGAAGGAGGTAGCCTGCATGAGTGGGACTGAGTTAAGGTTAAAGTCACCCAGAGTTATTTGGTATTTCTTAGTTGCAGTGGAGGAGATGGTTTCCAATGCATCAGCGAGGTCTTCAAAGTGCTGTGTAGGAGGTCTATACAAAAGGCATATCGCCAAGGTCCTGTTCTCCACTCTGAGAATATCGATTCCTTGGGTAGTGACTTTTGAAGTGTTAGACAACCCGAGAGTTGACTTTGCAAGGATTAGGACTCCTCCTCCCTTTTTGTGTGTGTGTGGACAGTTGAATAATACATTTCCTGGTTTGTTTATCTGGTTCACTATAGCAGCGTCGGTGTTGGAGAGCCACGTTTCGGTGATGCACAGGAGGTCAGGTTTTTCGTTGGTAATGATGTTGTGTATGATGTGGGTCTTGTTCCTTATGGATCTTGCGTTTATTAGTATGCATGAGAGTTGAGATTGTGGAGGGGTGTCAGGTTGCATGGGCAGATTATTTCTTACCTTATTCTTAGCCTTACATGATTTCACTTGTTTCGTGGTGCTCTTGGTGAGGGCCGTGTTGGGGGGCCTCAGGTTGAGATGGTGTAAGGTTTCTATGTGGGCAGAGTTGATGAAACTGTGTGGTATTCGAGTAGTCACAGTGAGTGGGGAATAGTAAAACACTGGGCACCATATGTAGGGCGAGTAGAAGAGAAGGATTTGGTTGTAGAGAGCATCAGTTAAAGACAATGCAAACGTTAGGAAACAATAAGACATAAGACCATACATTAAGAGAGACATTCTGAGGCTTCGTCCGAGGCCCTGAGTAGTGATATCTGGTGGGGTTGGAGCTACTAGGTAGCACCTAGCTTGACGGTGCTACAGATATTTGAGATACAATTCTCTTATGATACAATTCTCTTATGATTCTCTTATAATAAGAACCTATGGTCTCAGACTAAGGTTGGCACTGCTCTGGGTGAATCTCCCATGAGCTGTGTGCTCCAATAGCATCAACGACCATGTAGAGAAGGTTCTTGAAGTTGAATACCAAACGTTACAATTACTCAAAAATCGGACTTATCTTAAGTTTTGATCCAGTTTTGTGAATCGTGCCAATATTGCAACTGCCCCAACGCCACCTCTCCGGTGCCTGCTCCACATTTCAATTCTTCTTCAGGGGGTATGCAATCTGTAAATCAGCACTTAACTGGACTGTGTTTATTTATCAAGACAGGCTTATGCGATCATCAGCGCGTTATCCAAGGCTGACCAGCTCTCTCAATAAATGCCGCGCATGCCATGCATCTACATGGTTGTTGATGCTATTGGAGAACACAGCTCATGGGAGATTCACCCGGAGCAGTGCCAACCTTAGTCTGAGACCATAGGTTCTTATTATAAGAGAATCAGAGTAAATTTGGGAAAGCAGTAAAGTGGAGAAATGTGAAATAAGTTTAAAATATATTACCACAGTACAGAACATCGGATTGAAGCTTATTTAATTTGAGGGAATACTCACCAGATTTTTGTTTGGGATATTCAGTGGCACTAACATGGTTAGTGCCACTGAATGACTGCAGCTGCTGCCACTGCAAGCCCTGATGCTAGCCAAGGGTGACACCCAGACATAACTGCAGCAGTGGCGATCTTGAGCTTCTGCCCGTTTATTGCAACACAGCAAAAGTTAGACTCTTTAAAGGCTGGCCTAACATTTGCCACAGAAGCTAACCAGACAGCAGCTGAATAGCACTGCTGTCCAGCTGACCTGGACCTTCAATGTCCGTGGCCGGATATGGCGCAGCATTGAATATCCAGGTCTAACGTTCAGTGGCGGTGGCGAGCAACGTTAGTTGTGCTAGTCACTGCTGCTGAATATCCCCTCCTGAGGGATTAAAAGGATTGAGGGAGGAGTGGCCTAGTGGTTGTTGGGGCAAGGTACCACAGGCCAGAAGGTTAGTGGTTCAAATCCCACTAGAGGACAGCAACCTTGGGCCGGAAGGACTGGGGTTTCTAATCCCGCAGGTACTCCTTGTGGCCTTGGGCAAGCCACTTAACCTTCCATTGCCCATGTTCCCTGTAAGTATTAGTGTATGTGTCTTGTATCCCCCAATTGTGTTGTGACCACTTTGATTGAAGGATAAGGTGGTATACAAAACTGTCTAAATAAATAAATTAAAGGGGTTATTTCTCTTTATCCCTTCCACAAACAGATGGCCAAAATTTGTTTATGCCGGGGAGCAGATATAAATCTGGATATAGGCAATTGAGTCACGCACACGCAGCCCCAAATGAAATGAGACATGCTCGTGTATTATTTTAGCCCTTCCACTGGCATACCCCGAATTGCCCCAAGAACGTCTCCATCCAAAACATTTAAAGATGCACATCCCCAGTGCCATACCTAACCCTGTGTGAGTGGTGCAGCCGCAAAGGGTGCAAAAAAATAGGGGCACATTTGGGGTTGCCACCCTCAGCTCCCACCTCAACTGCCCTTGTCCCGCTGCTTTTCATGTCTCCTTGGCGGCACGGCCACAGCAGTGGAGAGTATTTATAATTGAAGAAAAAACATTCAGGTCTTCCAGACTCTGCGTTTCTATGTTTGCCCAATCCCTCCCTCCTCTGACGTAGACCCACATCAGAGAAGGAAGAGACCAGACCGGCCATTCAAACATTCTTTGTAACTCCATGTTTGAATGGCTGGTCTGGCCCCTCCCTTCTCTGAACTGAACCTATGTCAGAAGGAGGTATTGGGCAAACATGCAAACACAGAGTCGGAAAGACCCATGCATTTTTTTCTCAATTAGAGATACTCTCTACTGCTGCTGATGCTAAGGAGACACAGAAAATGGCAGCGGTAGGGCAAGTGCGGCAGCATGGACATGGAGGTATGGGGTAAGATGGGCAGATGCTGGCATAGGGAAATGACAAACCTGGGGTGATGGAGTATGCCAGATGTCCAAGTTGCATTTATGACCTGCTACAGTCCTGCGCATCCCTGCTGTGGAAACGTGTAAATTGTGGCCTTTCTAAAGTCGTGTTTCAATTGTAAATGCAGCTTGAACATTTTCTGTCACCACATTCACATTTAAAAATGCAAATAAGGCTACTAAAATAACCCCCTTATGGCCCAATTCTGAGAAGCGAATAGTGGGACTGAACATCCCGGGAGGACATGCAGCCCTGGTATTTGTCCTTACTGTATGCTGGAACACAATCTTGCTGTATGCACACAGACACAGTGCGAGGAGATCTGGATGGGAGTGGCATGGGGACGGAGAGTGGGCGGAGTGGGGACAGACCAGGTACCCAGACGTATAGGACTGATTCGGGTCACGACCCTGTATGTCCGGCGGTCACCAGGAGGATGCCCAGCTTATTCCACCTCATAGATGGAATAACCATGGGGCACCCATGCGATCTGGCCCAGCAGCTCTCCGGATGCATGGAACCATGGAAGGTGAGGCCCTGCTGTCTGATCCCAGCCCTGGCAGACCCCGCCAAGGGTTGGGTGGCGGGAAAACTGATCAGGTGGGTAGTCAGGCCTTCGGCGCTTTTGCTGGGCATCCTTGTGGCGTGTCAACGGGATACCATGGCACCATCCCACCAGCGGGAGCAGAGGGAGGCCTGGCTGTGCTGCTTCCTAGATGTCTCCCATGGCTGTTTCAGGGGCATGCCGAGCCGTCTTGGTGCCTGATCCTGCAACTGCGGGAGTGTCTAGCTCCCACAGTGCAGAATCAGGTACAACAGAGCCCATCCTATTCTGGGACATTGGATGGCCCGGACATGCCCTTTCCTGGATTGGATTCTTAATTACATTTTCTCTGTGAGTGTGCCAATACATATCTGATACTTGGCAAACTGACAGAGAAAATATCTGGACTAATAGAAGGGATCCTTAAGCACTTAGCAAAAAAAAGCTTCTTACAAGCTACTACAGATTTTCTGAACAAATTAAAGAACATCAAGCTGTCAAAGATACATTAAGATAGTCCAATAAAAAGGTTTCACCTACAACTTCTTTGTTGTCCCTTATTTCTACAGATGCAAGTGGAATAACACAGCAACTACAAATCTCTGATCAAAATGGAAGGTATTGCATACAGCCAGATGAAAGGGAAAGGGATTTAGCTCATGCCTTTTTCACAAGTTTAAGGCAGGTTACGTTCAGGTACAATACAGCAGGTACTTTCTTGTTCCTGAAGGGCTTACAGTTTAACAGGTTGATGCAGAAATCACGTACTACAGCCCAGTGCTTAAAGCTCTAGCACACAGTTTCATAGCATGAGCTTAACGCTGACATTTAGCCTCGCAATGCAATATGCAAATTAACCAGTAAGCAAAAAGTCAGCATTAAACTGGGAGAGCAAACCAAATACATGCACACAGGAGTCTGTACAAGTTAGGTGTACTGTTCTGGAGAAACAGGATCTTCTGAGGTGAAGTTTGACACTTCACCTCAGATGATTCAGACATCGGGGAAAGCCACCAATGCCATTGGCACAATATCAGGGGGCTGCTGCTCCCCCCAAAAGCAAAGGACCTGGTGACCCAGTGACCCCAATCCCCCCATTACCCAAAACACAAAAACAACCTGGTGGCCCAGTGACCCCAACACCCTCAACCCCCAAAACAATATAAAGCAGCTAGTAGTCTAGTGGCCCCAACCTCCTAAAACAACAAAAAAAAAAGAACCTGGTGGTCCAGTGGACCCTTACTGCCCACCCCTTGAATCCTCCCCAGTACCTTAAACATTGTGGAGTGGAGAGCATTGCCCACACTCTCCTACCCCCTCCCAGGTTGCGGCGCTTAGCGTCTTTTCTTGCTGTTACTGTGTATGTTCAGAAAGTGAAAGTAAAGTTTCCCTCTGTTTACAGACTACCAGCCCGTTCTCTGCTCCCCTCCTTGCATCAGACCCGAATCACATGACATTCTGCTGATCAGGTGACCTATTGACTCAGCGTGTATTATCTTTGTCATTGCGGTGCTCGCCAAAGGAGCGCGCCCAAGTAGCAAGACGTGCTGCTTGGGAGAGCTCCTTGGGGCAAGTCCTGGTGCATTAATGACAGTGTTGTGTCCTGTTTGGTAGCCTTGCTATCTGTATGATCGTCTTGGTTACTCTTAAATCTTTTGTTGATCACTTTCATCTTCACTCTGGTTCTTCCTGTAACTGAGCCGAACGCAGTCTCAGTGCTCTGAGGCCATCGGCCTCCCCGTCCTAGAATCCCTACTGGCAGAGATGTGAGTTATCTTATTTTCTGCAAGCCCTCCTTTTCTTCTCCTGAGCTCTCTGTCTTCTTCCACCCTTAGCTCTTCCCCTCTATATCTGGCTTTTCTTAACTGTCATTCCCTGTGGGCCAAACCATGGCTTATTTCGGATCTGATCCTTCTCCACTCCTTAGACATTTTCTGCCTGATGGCTTTGTGACGGCAAGGAGGTTATTCTGTACCATTGTATCCCACCAAGCTATAATGCCATCTCCATCCCCCGCCTCTCCAGATCTGGGAGAAGGTGGGCCTTGCTTTATAAATCGTCCATCACAATCTTTGAAATCTCGTCCCCAACCTTGTATTATCCCGAGTCCCTTCTAGTTGCACTTGGCACTCATCTTTCCCACCACCTTCTGCTGCTTTACAGTCCTCCCTCAATGACTGCTCTCCTTTGGGACCAGGTCCTTCAAACTATTTCAGACACTGTTTTTCAGTTCCCCAATCTTATTCTTGATGACTTTAACATTTACTACTCCCTCTCCAATATTCTTTGGGACAAACTGTTTGTCTCCTTCCTTGAAAACCTGCCTCTGACTGAACAGGTTCATTTTTCCACCCATGTGGCAGGCCACATGCTTGGTTTGGTTATCACTTCTGATTTTCTGTTCTCTCTATCCTCTTTCAAAATCATTAATTTCCCCTGGACAGACCATTGCTGTACCTTATTTGTTCCTCTTCTACCTCACTGCCAGCTCTACTCTCATCATCCTCAGTCTTGTCAACTGTTCTAGAGAATTACATCCAAGACTCTTTTCTCTTTCCCCCCTACAGATGCTCTCCTCCCTACAGATTTCTCGCTCTGTCAAGGAACAAGTTAGCACCTACAACCAGGTACTAGCTGCTACATTTGACTCCCTTGCCCCACTCCATTCTCATCCGCTGAAGCATCGGTCTCTCTGATACCATCTGGGGCTCCATCTTCTACGTTCCCAAGTGCAGTGTGCTGAACGTTAGTAGTGTAAGCTACAGACTAATGCTTCCCTGGTTTTATTCAAGGTTCATGTCAATCATTACCATATCTTGATCAATCTAGCTAGCATTACACCAGTTTGATCATGTCTGCCCCTAACTCTTCTAAACAATTGTTCACCATCACATCCTGCCTTCTACATTCTTAATCTACTCTTTGCTCCAGTGATGTCCGGCCTATCTCTCATCTTTGATCATTCCCTATGCACCTACTTGTATTTCTGCCACTCTTTGCATTCAAAAAATTGTAGATATACAATCTGAACTATCATCACCCTGTCCATCCTCAGGCACACTGGCTCTACCTTTAGACCCACTATCTTCTTCTCCATCTACTGTGGTTCTCCCCCCCTCCCCATCACGCTGGTGCTTACCTAGCACTCTTTCCAGTTCACTTTCCTGATCTCCCTTATCAGACTCATTAGCTCTAGCCATAAAACCACTTGGCCCTTTGATCCTCTCTCATCATCTTGACTCACAGAGCCTTCCCTTCCTTCCTTCCTGCCAACCACTCTATGATGAGCAACAGCCTGACATTAGGAGTTTTCCCTTCACCTTAGAAGCGGGCCTTGTTCATCTGCTCCTTAAGAAGTCGTCTCTCGATTCATCCCATCCAGAAAGCTACCGCCCAGTCTCAAACTTCCCTTCCTTTCCAAAATATTTGAAAATATAGTTTTCTATCAACTTTGCGATCACTTGGAACATACCGATGCTCTTCATCCTCGGCAGTGTGGCTTTCTTCCCACTCACTCTACTGAAACCATCATGGCCTCATTTCTCAGCGAAGTTCTCACTTCCCTGGACTAGGGGCATATCTCCTTAGTAGTCTCATTGGATCTAACGTTGGCTTTTGACCTTGTTAACCACTCCATTCTTCTCTCATACCTGGACAGTGTGGGTGTGCATGGCATAGTGCGCCATTGATTCCATTCATTTCTCTGAGTGTTCCTTTTTGGTATCTTCAGGGCCTCACTCATCTTCTCCCCGCTCCCTTACTTGCGGTGTTCTCCAGGGCTCTGTGTTGGCACCTCTACTTTTCAATGTTTTCATTGCCACCATTGTTCAAGAATGTGGCATCTTAGCCTATTACTATGCCGATGATACTCTCCTTGTTTTCCATACTGTCTCTGCTTTCCTGGATTTGTCCCCAATTAACTCGTGTCTTTCCATAATCGTGTCATGGCTACAGTCCAGTATGCCTAAGCTCAATATTCACAAAACATCTGCAATCTGGCAACTGGTTCATCAGACATATCCATGTCTGCCCATCTGTTAAATGATACCACAATATCTCTGGTTACCAATCTTCGCTCTTTGGGGGTTACTCTAGATTCCCAATTTTCTTTCCATGACCACATCAGCACAGTAGTCAAGAGCTCCTTTCTGGATCTGCGTCGGATACAGTCTATTTCCCCCTTTCTCTCAACTGTAGCATTCACCACTCTGATTCTTACAGTGGTCATATCACGCTTTTACTGTAATGACGTCCTCACCTGCCTGCCTAGCTATCAGGTCAAAAGATTGCAAATATCCAAAACACTGGGGCCCAATTACTTGCTCATGCCACTAAGTTCGACCATGCCACCCCACTTTTATACTGCTTTAACCGGCTTCTCATCCAGTCTTGTGCCAAATTCAAAGTTCTCACACTGACCCACAAAGTCTTTTACATTGGTTCCCTGGCCTATCTCTCATCTTTGATCATTCCCTATGCACCCACTTGCACTCTGCAATCCATATACACTAATTGTCTCTGCCTCTCCTTTGTCTCACAAGTTAAATATGAGTCACAAGGCACAGCCTTCTTCTTCTTGGCCCCTCAATTATGGAAAGGCTTACGCTCTGATTTTCACCTTGAATCCTTGTTCAAGAAGTTTAGGTCCATCATAAAAACCTCCTTGTTTCTCAAAGCCTTCAACAACTTTACCAGTTAATACCTCTCAGTATTCCTCCACTAGCCTATGAGTGGTGTCGTCTGTATCCTCACATGTTCTCTCTGTAGCTCCTCCCTCCTCATCCTTTCCCCTTCTCTCTTCCACTCCCTTTCCTTTCCTTCCCCCCCCACTCTCCCCAGATCTCTGATCTATATTGTATCATGATTGTTGTTTTCCTAACTGACCGTTGGAGTTCCTTTGAACCCTATGATCTTTTGACATGTTTTATTGTAAACAGCATTGATGTTTGAAGGGTATAATATCAAATGACTAATAAACAATAAACAATCCTGGCATAGCTGACCCTGCATCATGTGTTCGAGGATGCAACCCAAGGGGTCAATCTGCCATATAAAGCATTTTTAGCCTTATATGGCAATCTGACCCCCCCCCCCCCCCGATGCATCCCAGGCTGCACCACATGTAGCCAGGCACCACCATTTTGCAAGATGATAGCACGGACAGGAGCATGTGGGCTAAGCTTCAATCCCACAATATTTAAGGTACTGGGAAGAGTTCGGCGTATGGGGGTTAGGGTCCACTGGACCCTCAAGTCCTTTTATGTTTTGGGGGGTGGGAGGGATCGGGACCCACTGGGCCACCAGTGATTTTACTTCTGTAGGGGGAGGAAGTTCAATGTCTGAGAGGGCACCAGCCCACCGACATTGTGCTGATGGCATCGGGAGCTTTCCCCAAAGCTTAGATCGTTTGAGGTGAAGTGTCAAACTTCACCTCAGATGATCTTTTTGCTCCTGGCTGGATCTTTATGCCAGCCAGAAGCTGTTATGAAAATCCAGCGTTAAAAATAATGTAAAATACTGAGCTAAGTTCCAATGCAGTTTTTATATTGGGCGCTATGAAATGTGCAACACTTTGCATAAGATCTGCATGCCCACTGCACTGCAATTTAGCATGGTAGTTTTTCTGGCATTTTTCCAGTGCTAGCTTGCTTTCTGCATCAGAGAGCACCTAGTGCAGGAAAAGTACCACGCTACGGTTTTTTGCATTGGCCTTTAAGCTTGTACCTGAGTTAATGGCAAAGTGACTTGCACAAGATCATTAATGGGATTTGAATCTGACTTTTCTGGTTCGCAGCCCACTGCTTCAACCATTAGACCACTCCTATACACCAAGGAACAAATACAGAAACCATCAAGAAGGAAACAAAGATTAACAGCCTCCTCTGCTTTCTCTCATAATGCAAGAACAATATCATTCCAAAAAGACTTAGGGTCACCAATGCACTAGCATCAATGTACAATGCTTTCTATGCAGAGGAGTTCTGCAAACACACTAGTCAGAAACTGAGGAATAAATTGATCCACTAACTGTACAAGAAAAAGATATTCATAGAAATCCAAAATAAAGGAATCATGAGAGAGAAACAGGAACTAAGCAACAGCCTTAGAGATCAGCTGGAGAAAGAGCTACACAAATTCCACACTAATAAAAACACAGGGGCATTGGAAAATGTGAAGTTACTTACCGTAACGGTGTTTCTCTGTAGATAGCATGATGAGTCAGCCACACATAGGTGTCATCATCTGATGGTGCTGGGAACGGAATGCTCGCCCATAGCTCAGAGGAGTCCTTTTTTTTTTTTTGGTAAGGACTCCTCTAAGCATTCTCCAGTCCTTTCCTTATCCTGTTCATCCAATTACTGTCTTAGTTTTTTCCATCTGGCATCACAGACAGATGGATCTTCCAGCTCTCCTAAAGAATAGAGCCAAGGATTCACTACTACTCAGCCAGAGATCCTGAACATGGATAAGCTAGGCTTACAAAAGTGAACCCAATGCTCCAGGAAAATGAATGCCAAAGATCTCCATGACCGGTGCCTTGCACCTCTCACCGCGTGGAATCCTGCCCCTACTAGAGCCCCACACCTCTCGCTGTTCTTTGTCACAGCCCTGGTTTCATTCCAGCTTTCGCCTCCTCCGTTCCCAACTCCATAGGGCAGAACGGTTTTGGAGAAAGACATGTTCCCCATCCTCCTTGTTGTTATTCAAGAGTCACCACTACCACTCTCAGGTACATCTGGCTAAACAAACCTACTTTTCTATGTCTATTTCCTCTGCCCCAAATCAAACCCGTTATCTTTACAGAGTTCTCAGGTCCCTCACTACACTCCAGTCAGATCCTATTTCCACACCTACCCATCTGACACCATCCCCTTCCGCTTCACAATTGGCTTCCTTCTTCTGTGCAAAGGTTCTCGATCTTAGGGCATCATTGCCTCATTGTCCTCCTTCTATCCCCTCCCCTCCTCCCTCCTCTCCCTCCACATTTCTCCTCTCTCTTATGTCTGGGTCTCCTTTCACCCACTTACAAGTTCTGAGCTCATCAAATCCATTTCTTCCGCCAACAAGACCACTTGTCCCCTTGATCCTATTCCCTCCTCGTGGCTTCTCACACCCTCGCTCACTCTCCTCCCCTCAATTCTTAATCTGATCAACACTAGTCTCTCTGTTACTTTCCCTCACCCTTGGAAACATGCTCTCATTCGCCCTCTCCTAAAAAAAACCTCCCTTGACCCTCTTGTTCCCGCTAACTACCGTCCTGTCTCTAACCTCCCCTTTCTTGCCAAAATACTTGAGAAAGCCATTTTCGCTCAATTATCCCACCACTTAGACACCACTCACTTCCTCCATCCCCGTCAATCTGGATTTCAACCAAGTCACAGTGTTAAGACAGTTCTTCTTGCTTTCCTCAATGAAATACACGTCGCACACAATCGTGGTGATTTTTTGATGGCGGTATCCCTTGATCTCTCTGCAGCCTTTGATCTTGTGGATCATTCTCTTCTTCTTTCCCGCCTGTGGGAGGCAGGTCTTCCGGGGACTGTTTATAGATGGTTTCACTTTTATCTCTTTGCCCGGTCTTGTACTGTCCTCTCCTGCTCTCCTTTGGATGTTCCCTCAGACCCTTTTCCCTTACACTGTGGCATTCCCCAAGGTTCTGTATTGGCTCCCCTAATATTCAATATCTTCATGGCACCTCTTGCACTACTGATACAACAATCTGGAATTTCTGCCTTCTACTATGCCAATGACATCATCCTTCTACACCACACTTCTTCACTTCACCCAGACCTTTCCCCCCTTAACTCTTGCCTCTGCACTGTAGCTGATTGGTTAGTCACTAACGGTCTGCACTTGAATATATCTAAGACGCTTGCCATCTGGTTCACCTATGGGAGTCCCTCTCCTATGCTGACCCCATCCTTCTCCGGCTCTCCCATCCTGTTGGTATCCTGCTTTCGCTACCTAGGTGTCCTTCTTGACTCTGATCTTTCCTTCTGGGACCACATCTCCCATGTTACTAGGTCCTCTTTCTTCTTTCACTGGCAGATCTGTGCTATTTGCCCCTTTCTGACTTCACAGGCCCTCACCACTCTTATGTTGTCCCTGGTTATTTCACGTCTCGACTTTTGTAACTCTGTCCTCGCCGGTATCCCCCAATCCCAATTGCAAAGACTACAGAACATGGCTGCATGTATTATCTCTCACTCCACAGGTTGGGAGCATGTAACCCCTCATAAATCTTCATTGGCTCCCCATGGTTTTTCGCATTCATTACAAACTTCTCATACTGGTCCACCAAGTCATATATACTCACACCCCACAGTATTTGTCAGATCTCCTACAATCTCATACTCCCAGTCGCTCTCTCCGGTCCATGCATATCAAATCGCCTTCATCGTCCTTCCCCTGCTCGTGCCCACCTAAAATCCACCCACAACTCTGCTTTTTTCTTTGCTGGTCCTGCCCTCTGGAACTCCCTACCATCCTCCCTTAGACTAGAACAAAACTACAGTACATTTAAAACCCAGCTGAAAACCCATCTTTTTTGCACTGCATTTGACCTGTCTCCTACCCATGTTTAGTCCTGTGTCCTCCTCTCTCTCAGTCTTGTCTCTATTTGTATGTCTGTATGCTTGACTGTACTTTTCACTATCCTGTCTAATATTGTAACTTCTTTTCCCTTTCAAGGCCACTGGCCCTCTTTTATATTTATGGAATTGTGAACTGCCTTGATTTTTTTCATTAAAAGGCGGTATATCAAATGAAATAAACATAAACATACTGTGGCAGGATATCCTCGAGGGCCAGAAAACACAGGAAGAATGCCCTCTAAGACTTCCTGGCAGAATCATCCTTCTTGGGCCCAAGTCTACCAGATGGCCGTGGTGAAAGTATCACTTCATAAGCAAGGACAGTGGTAAAAGGAAAATCCCTTACTACAAGAAGAAGAGACCAACCAAGGACTTGGATGGCTTAACACTCTCAGCGGCAGCAGTACATGCTGATGCTAGACCCATAGGAGGGTCCTCCAGACCGCAGCGGCACAGACACTGCCAACCCAGAGGCCTTGTGCCTGCTTTTCATGGCCCAGGCCGACAACGAGTTCCCACTCGGTTGTGCCTTGGCACGGCTCAACTTGGCAGCCCAACACCCCAAAGGTTCCATTATCACCTCTGCCATGGAACTTCCTACTGCACAGATGCCCTGGGATCGATGCAAACTAGGGGAATCCCAGTGCAGGAGCCATCATTGTGCTGACGAGACCCCTCTGATCACACAGGTGATACCAATCTCAATGCAGCCCCTCCTGCTCCATCAAAAGAAGGCATGACTGCACCCTCAGAGGCCAGAACAAAGCACAGAGGCACACTCACAGCTCCACCTCCTCCTCTTTATCTCCAGAGTCAACATGGAGAAGACTGAGCCCACACTGGACCTGCCACATTCCAGGCATGAAGCACGGTAGCGGGACAAGTGGCCAGTTTGATTCTAGCACACAGATCCATCACCAGCTAGCTTTCACTGCGCTGCCACAGTTGACCATGACTACAACCATGATGACCCTGCTGCAATACTTCCTGCTCGACCTATGGGGAAATTCTTAGTGTGTGGCTATTCTGGCATTTAGCATGGCCCCTTGGGAGACTTTTTTGCCTATGGCATCCAGGGTCTTTTGATCTTTTCCTAGAAGGGTGTTGTAGTGCTGATAGTAACTTTCATATCTCTTCATGATCGATTCCATGACGATGGATTGGTGTGGCAGCTATGACCTGTTGAATCCTAGGGCAGCTTGGACTTGGTACTTGACATCCAGTATTTTGGTGGAGGTTGGCCCTGTGGAGGGATTCTGCCATAGTTTGTCTTTACAGTCAAGGAGAACCTTATACATGGGACCTGCCACCATGGTTTTTGGAGTGTTCAGATGCTTTAGGAGGTTGAGGACTTGATCCTGGGATCCGGTATATCTTTTGTAAAGAATCTCAGCTGTGCTGAGAGCTTCTGGAGAGATTTTTGGTAGGTTAGGTCCTATGGGGAAAGGCTGTGGAAGGCAGAGAAGTGGGGTGTCTGAAGGTATGCCAGGTGACTGTGGCATGGCCAGCAAGCAAGTCCCATTGGAGTCATTGGAGCCCCATGTGAAGCCGTCATAGTCCTGCATTTCCCCTTCCTCTTACAAGTGGTGTGGCTCCGACAAGAATATAGGGAATGGTGACTGTGGTAGTTGAATGCATATGGCAAGCCTTACCAAGGACCACGAGGCAGGCAGAAAAGTGCCATGGAAGGCCGGCTGGGGAGGTGGAACTGTCCCGGAAAGATTCTGGGTCAATAATCTTCCCCAGAAGTCAAGCAGGAGGTGTTGTGGCAGGGTCTTCATGGTTATAGCTGTTGTCAGCTGTGGTAGTGCAGTGGAAGTCAACCAGTGATGGATCTGTGTGCTGGGATCAGACTGGCTACTTGTTTCCCTGCAGTGCTTCCTGCCCAGGCTGCGGCAGATCTATTGTGGACTCTGTCTCTTCTGTGTTGACTCTGGTGAGGAGGAAGAGGAGGAGGAGTAGGTGGAACTTTGAGTGTGCCTCCAGGCCTTGTGGTGGTCTCTGTGGGTGGAGCCATGCCTTATTTTGACAGAATGGGAAAGGCTGCATTGAGATAGGCATCACCTGCATGATCTGGGGTCTCATCAACACAATGATGGGTCCTGCACAGGGATTCCCCTCATTCACACTGATCCTGGGGGTCCCTATGCCAGGGGTCTCTGCAGTGGGAGGAGTCATGGCAGCAGTGACGGAAGCATTTTCGAGGTCTTGGGCAACTGAGGAGGACCATGCCAAGGTGCAACCAAATGGGGACTTGTGGTTGGCTAAAGAGGGGGCTTGGGCCACGGCAAGCTGGTGTGAGACCTCTGGGTCGGTGGTGTCTGTGCCCAGGGCCGGCCCGTCCATTGAGCGAGAATATTTTTTACACAGGGCCCCGCATTTCAGGGGGCCCCACACAAAGAACATTCTGCTTTAAAAATAAATTAAATTAAAAAAAAAAAGCTGGCTGCTGCCGCTGCCACCACAGCAGTGGCAGAATCGAGTGTCCCGCGGGCCCCCCCCCCTGCCCGGCTGAGCCCTCCCCCTGCTTGGCTGAGCCTTTCCGCGATGGCTTTCAGATCTGCGAAGGGAAAGTGTCTCCCTCATGGCTCTGTTAAGCCCGCAGAGGCTGATGGGAAATTCGGCTCTGTTAAGCCTGCAGGGGCAGATGGGAAATTTCCCATCAGCCCCTGCGGGCTTAACAGAGCCACGAGGGAGACACTCTCCCTTCGCAGATCTGAAAGCCGTCACAGAGAGGGCTCAGCCGGGCAGGGGGAGCCCCGCGGGACTCTTGATTCTGCCATGGCGGCAGCAGCCAGCTTTTTAAATTTTTTTTTAATTTTCCCTGGGCCGAGGGGGGTTAGGACTGGTAATGGGCTGTGGGCTGATGGGGGGGGGGGGGGGGTAGGACTGGTAATGGGCTATGGGGGGGCTAGGAATTAATGTAGGATGATGGGGTTAGGACTGGAAATGGGCTGATGGGGGGGTTAGGACAGGAGGTGGTGGGGTTAGGACTGGTAATGGGCTGTGGGCTGATGGGGGGTTAGGACTGGTAATTGGCTATGGGGGGCTAGGACTGGAAATGGGCTGATGGGGGGTTAGGACTGGTAATGGGCTATGGGGGGAGGCTAGGATAGGAAACAGGCTGATGGGGAGGGGTTAGGACTTGAGGTGGGCTTATGGGGTTAGGACTGGTAATGGGCTGTGGGCTGATGGGGTGTTAGGACTGGTAATGGGCTGTGGGCTGATGGGGTGTTAGGACTGGTAATGGGCTATGGGGGGGGCTAGGACAGGAGGTGGGCTGATGGGGTTAGGACTGGTAATGGGCTGTGCGCTGATGGGCGGTTAGGACTGGTAATGGGCTATGGGGGGCTAAGTCTGGAAATGGGGTGATGGGGAGTTAGGACTGGTAATGGGCTATGGGGAGCTAGGACTGGAAATGGGCTGATGGGGGGTTAGGACTTGAGGTGGGCTGATGGGGTTAGGACTGGTAATGGGCTGTGGGCTGATGGGGGGTTAGGACTGGTAATGGGCTATGGGGGGCTGTCTGGAAATGGGATGATGGGGGGGTTAGGACTGGTAATGGGCTATGGGGGGGGGGGCTAGGATAGGAAACAGGCTGATGGGGAGGGGTTAGGACTTGAGGTGGGTTGATGGGGTTAGGACTGGTAATGGGCTATGGGGGGGCTAAGACTGGAAATGGGCTGATGGGGTTAGGACTGGTAATGGGCTGTTGGCTTATGGTGGTGTTAGGACTGGTAATGTGCTATGGGGGGCTTAAACTGAAAATGGGGTGATGGGGGGTTAGGACTGGAAGTGGGTTGATGGGGAGCTAGGACTGGTAATGGGTTGGGGGATTGCTAGGACTGGAAATGGGCTGAGTGGAAGGGGAGGCTTGAACTGCAAATAGCTGATGGGGACGCGGACTTGGAATGGAAATGGGCTGAGTGGAAGGGGGGCTTGAACTGCAACTAGCTGATGGGGAGGGGGGCTTGGAATGGAAATAGGCTGTGAGGGGAGGGAGCTAGGACTGGAAATGGGCTGAGTGGAGGAGCTAGGACAGGAAATGGGCTGATGGAGCAGCTAGGATAGGACTGGAAATGGGCTGTTGGGGGAGCTAAGATTGGAAATGGGCTGTGGTGGGCGATTGGATTGAAATGGACTCATGGAGGGGCTAGAACTGGAAGTAGGCTCATGGGGGGCTTGGATTGGAATTGGGCTGGGTGGAGGGGAGCTAGGATTTGACATGGGCTGATGGTGGGGCTAGGAAATGACTAGAAATGGACTGATGGGGGCTGGTGTTGGAAATGAGCTGATGGAGGGACTCGGATAGGACTGGAAATGGATGGGGGAGCTAGGACTGGAAATGGGCTGATGGGGGGCTAGGACTTGTAATGGGCTGATGCAGGGACTAAAAGGGAGTGGATGTGGGTGAGGCTGGAACTAGAAGGGAGCTGATGTTGGGGGAGGATTAGAATGGGATGGGGCTGGGAGAGTGAAATGGAGAGGGGAAAAATATTTTGTGTGGGAGGGATGAAAAATCTACAATTGGCCGGGTATTGGGAGAGTAAGTGGGGATTGAGCATGGAGGGGTAAAATTTGAGTGGATGAAATAGGAATGAGGAAAGAGCAAAAGGAGAAAGATTAGTATGTTAAAGCAGATGTAGAGAGAGATAATGGAAAAAGCTAGAAGAGAGAAGAAAGGACAAATGGACAGCAGACGATGGAGAGTTAGTAGAAGACACGAAGAAACCAGAAGAAAGTGGCTGGAGCAATTGCAACTGAAAAAAAATGCACAAAAGGTAGAAAGATATCTCTTTATTTTGAATTTATTAACTGGAATATGTCAGCTCTGGGAAATGTGCGTCATTAACGTCTGCACTTAGTACAAGAGGAAATTAATTTATAGCTTTATGTCTACAGTGTTGTTGTACATTCCAAGTTTGGCTTTTGGGGTTCCCAGTTTAATTATTGTCTTTCTGTTTCTAAATTGTGATTCCTTGTTTGGTGATGGTCTATGTTCTGCATGTGTAACTGAGCTGAGGTATTCTGTTTATGTAGTTGCTATTTGACATTGCCACTTGTTCTCTTTCCCCAGTAGGTCATGTATTGTTATTCTCTGAAATGTATTGGTTTAATATTTGCAGTGTTGCCTTTTGATAGGTAGGGTTTGGTGCTTTGTGAGTCCTGGTAGTGCTGTTATGATACAGTGGGTTTGCTATGGGTTCTAAATGGGCAGCATTTGTAGTAGTTCCTAGTGTGCCTGGCGGTTGGCACTGGATTATAGTAATGTAGAAATCTTTTAGTCTTTCTTTATCCATACATTCATTAAGAGACATGTTTACTAAAAGTTAGTGTATGGTAACATTATGCAAATATTTATGCAAATGAGTCTCTGCACATGGCCCTGCACCCCCCTTGGGCCACCCCTGTCTGTGCCACTGCAGTCCGGGGAGCATCTGTGCCAGCTGAGGGAGGTTGGCAGGTCCAGTACCTTTCCCTGCAGGTCTAGTATAGGCATGTGCTGCTGCCACTGAAAGCACAGAGCCATTCCAGTCCTTGGTCGGTCTCCCCTTTTCACGGTGAGGGTTTTTCTCTTTTTTTTGTACCACCGTCCTTGCTTTTGGAGGAGTACTTTCACCATGGTCTTCCGGTGAACTCGGACCTGAGGAGGATGATTATGCTTAGAGGGCATTCTTCCTGTATTTTCTGGTCCTTGGGGACATCCTGCAGGGGCAGAGCTTGTTTGGGTGGGCCCATCCAAGCAAAAAGATGTTCGCCTGTGTTTGTATTGCACGATTGATCTCAATTGTTTATTTGGTCTTTGGCCTTCAGTGTTGAATTGTTGGTCTGAGAGGAGATGCTAATATCCAGCTGGTTGCGGATGAAGGCATTTCAGTTCTCTTTGTATTTCTCCACTGGCAAGCAGGCTGAATCAGCCATACATAGGTGTTATCATCTGACGATGCCGGGAACAGATTAGCTCTCCCATTGCTCAGAGGAGTCCCTTTGTTTTGGTAAAGGACTCCTTTGAGCATGCTTCAGTTCCCTCCCTCCCCATCCATCCATTGCCTGTCTCGGTTTTTTCCATCTGCAATCATGGACAGATGGGGGATCTTCCAGCTCTCCTAAAGAATAAAACCAAGGATTCACTCCTACTCAGATAGAGAGCGTTTCCCCAGTGCTCCAGGAAATTGAATGCCACAGATCTCTACCACTGGTGTCTCCACTACCTCAGGTCCTCTCATCACATGGAATCCTACCCCCCACTATGGACCTCCATCTTCACAGTTGCTGATGGCTGTGTAGAGGCAAAAAACTGGTAGGCTCATGGCTTCTGTGGCCCACCTGTTCCACTGCCTATGGTTTAATATTCTGACCCACTAGATGAATACATATTCCAGAACCAGGAAGGCAGGAAGAACATGGAAATTATCAAAACTCCCACAAACAAACCTTACAAACACTGATAGTAGTGCTAATGATGTAGCACTTATATTTTGCAAGAAACTTAGCAAGGATCCAACATGGCAATATGCAAAACTGAAAAATGTCATCAGCACATTTCCAAAATAGTTACATTTTTAGCTGGAAAGCCTGGTACCAAGACACCCCTCTATTGCTACCTTGTATATGTTACCTAAAATACACAAAGCTGGGAATCCTGGCAAACCAATCATATCTAGTATTGGCACACACTCAGAGAGAAAATACCTGGACTTAGAAAAGGAATCCTCAGTGAAAAAGACAAATAACTTCTTATAAGATACTACAGATTTTCTGAACACGTTACATAACATTGAGCATTAAAGATAAATTAAATTTGACCCATAAAAAGTTATCAAGCGATCCACAATGAATATGCATGATGTAAATTTGCATATACTGGATTTCCAGTGTATGCAAATTTATCTTAATCACTGTGGATGATACGACTGGCTATGAGGTGTCCAGAACAAGTTTGGAGAGCCATGCATTTAGCTGATAACAGGGTTACCTTTTCCTTCACATGCTTTCTTGTATGGAGGCTTGCTAAGGTCATAAGGTTCTTGTAGTCCAATATACTTTTCATGTGAGGGACACTGACAAAAAGCTTTAACATAAGAACCAAGACTATTGCTAGACAAAGTGGTCAGCACCCTGGACAAGGGAGAAGTCCTCCTTTGAGGACACAGCTTGCCTGTGGGGATTTTCCCCCTCTAATGATGTAGGTGGCCTGGCTTTCTAGGCGCATTCAGAGCAACTCATATGGCTAAAACAAAATCTACTCCCTCATCCATTCTCTAGCCCTGTCCTCAGCTCCTCTTCCCCACATACTCTGTTTCAAAATGTACCCCCTCCTCCAGGCTCATCCTAGATAGCCTTAATCCCCACTCTCCATTTCCACTAGCCAGCCTCCATCATCCCATCCTTTCTCTGGAGGCTTGCAGGCAGCACCAGTTTTGGAACAGCTAGTCTGTTTTCTTCTGGCTGCCTAAGGGTCTCAGTGAGTGTGAACTCCTGCACACAGCTCAAATTCACTACAAGATGAGTGGTGCAAAGAAGAACAGAAGAAAAGCCATGCTGAATGAGACCAAGGTCCACTGAGCCCAGCACTCTGTATCCGACAGTGGCCAGTTTGGGTCCCAAATACCTAGCAGATCACAAAAAGGACATGTATTTTCCATAGTTCAAAGTGCAAGGATCGGAAGCACCCCAGGTGAGCGCTCCATCTTACCGCACCCCCCCCCCCCCCTTTATTGCCACTGCAGGCCCTAGAGCGTTGATAGCAGTCACAGTGGGTGTCCCTGGAAGGTCAGAGCTCTGGGCAACTTCCTAGTTCACCTAATGGTGGCACCAGCCCTGCTTCCAGGAACACGTCCAAACCTCTTCTGAATCCCGCTCTGTGCTTATTGACTTGACCATATCCTCCATCAACAAATTCCATTGCTTAATTATGCACTGTGTTAAAAAGCTTTCTACAATTTATTTTCAATATACTTGTCATTACTTAAATAGTGTCCTTTTGTTTTGAAAGTTTAAACAAACATTCCTTATCTAACAGTTCCACTGCTCTCATAATTTTATAAACTTCTATTATATCTTCTCTTAGTGGTATGTTTACAAAGCAGCAGTTTTCAATGGGGCCGCGGTTCCGATATCGCATGGAGGCCACTGCCGCTGCTTTGTAAGCATACTGTACCCCTTAGTCTTCTTTTCTACAAGCTGAAAAGCCCTAACCTGTTTTGTTTCTCTTCGTAAGGGAGGTGTCCCATCCCCTTTATCATTTTCGTCATCCATCTCTGAATCTTTTCCAGTTGCACTATCCTCTTTTTGAGATGGGGTAAACAGAACTGCAAACAATACTCAAGATGCTTACACGCCAGTAACCTATACAGAGGCATAATGCTATTTTCAGTTTTGCTCTTCATCTCTTTTTCTGATATCCCCCAACATTTTTATTTGCTTTTCAGCTGTTATAGAGGTGGCACCTGCATCAAGTACTTGTGGGGATAGTGTGTATTGGGGAAAGAGCCAGGTAGCCATGCTTAGGGTCAATAGGAGCTGACACTGACCCCAGGCCTGAAAATGAAGAACACTGCATTAGTCTGCTAAATATTGTAGAGTAGGCCATCCTGATGGCTCTGTAATCACACAGTATACAGCCATGGGGAGATCTGGGTTCAGTTCCTGAGCATGACTGATTTAGTCACAGAGGTGGTCACAGACTTCTCCTTAAAATTGTACTTTTTTACATTAATGTATTAATAAATGCTGCTCATCAGTAGAGTAAATTTCCACCCAAGCAGCAGGGTTACCTTTTCCTTCACATGCTTTCTTGTATGGAGGCTTGCGAAGGTCATGAGGTTCCTGTAATCCAATATATTTTTCATATGAGGGACACTGACAAAAAGCTTTAACATAAGAACCAAGACTATTGCTAGACAAAGTGGTCAGCACCCTGGACAAGGGAGAAGTCCTCCTTTTGAGATGTAAAGGACATAAGATATGTCATACTAAATCAGACCAAGATCCATCAAGCCCTGTATCTTGTTTCCAACAATGGTCAATCCAGGTTACAAGTACCTGGCAGGTTCACAAAAAGGTACACAGATTCCACAATGCTTGTCCCGGAGTAAGTAGTGGATTTTCCAGGTCCTCTTTAATAATGGTTTATGGACCTTTCCTCCAGGAACTCGTCCAAACCTTTTTTAAACCCAGTTACACTAACAGCTTTTACTATATCCTCTTGTAACGAATTCCCAAGTTTGATAGAGGTCTATAAATTAATGAATGGAGTAGAACGGGTAAATGTAGATGGGCTGTTTACATCATCAAAAAGTAGAAAGACTAGGGGACATGCAATGAAGCTACAGTGTAATCCTTTTAAGACTAATAAGAGAAAACGTTTTTTCACTCAACGCGTAATCAAACTCTGGAATTGGTGCAGGGGAGTCCAAGGGGCCCACTTGCAGATGCTCTCAGGTCTTCTGAGGTGGACTTTCCCACTCTGAGGGACTTTTCCAACATTGCTCTTTGAGAACCCTTAATCTGAAATTCTTCCACTGCCACCCATACATAGAACGTACCATAAAGTGCAACATGGCAGTAATTCTAGGCCATAGACGTTAAAATTCAAAGCTCACATGCAGAGAGCAGATCATTCCATTTTTTTTCATTTCTATTTCAAACTCCCGCCCTCCCAACACACACTAACAAACTCATATACCTTTTGCATTGTGCTCTCCATGTATACATCAGTCCATCCTCCCTTCCATTATCCAGTTATCACCCCTTCTCCCTCTGCTGATCCCCCCTCCCTACTCTCTTTGTCCTCCCCGCAATCAAATCCAGGCTGAAAACGCACCTCTTTGCTGCCACTTTCAGATCTTGACTCACCTGCTCTCCTTGCCATTCCCCTTAGATGTATCCCTGTCTACACCTACTGTGTTGTCTGTCTTGACTAGATTGTAAGCTCTGATGAGCAGGGACTGTCTCTTACATGTCTGTGCAGTGCTGCGTACGACTTGTAGCGCTATATAAATGCTCAGTAGTAGTAGTGGACAATCTAGTGAATGCAATGGTAAAAAATGGCAGGGGTATGAGGAGCTGAGATGATTACATCACTGAATGTGGGGTTAACAGGGAGCTGTGAAGCTGTGTAATGATGGCAATGTGCTCAATTTCAGAAATGTATATATCATACTAAGAATATTTATATGCAGAGCATGTATTAGATATGCTGCACCTACAACACTTCTCCACGGTACAATCTCTATACAAAATATAGATTCTGCTGCTACCGCACGCCCGACACATTAGAATGTATGAAGGATTCTGTGGCGATCGGCATGTTCTTCCATGGATAAGCACATTTTTTTTGTGTGCACATTATTTGCATACAATTTGCTTACTGCATGTGGTGTAACAATTATTTTTACGCATGCATTAGGAAACTGCACTGGACTTCAGCACAGAACCATAATGCATGCAGGGCCAGCGTAACCCATAGTTAGACCTGGCAGTCACCGGCTTCTAGGGGCAGCAAAGAGCAACTTCACTCGAATCAAAATATGTCCTGAAAGCCACATGAGCTCAAAGAGCCTGGATTAGGAATGATGTTCGTGACTGTCACAGTATGCACAGAACTAACCCATTTGAAGAAAGTGCCCCCTCAAACAGCCATCAGTGCATACCATTACACTAGTTCCATACATTCTTACAGGATCTTTTTAGGAGTGGGATTATTGAAATTATCATAATTTTTGAGCTAAAAAATAAGAATCTTGGGGAAGGGGAGTAGCCTATGAGCCTAAACGTTAATAGATGTGCAAGGCTGAAGGTTCACCTAGGGGACCTAATATGTTTGCATCAGCTGTGAACATCCTGCTTATTACCTTGGCCCCAGTATGGTAAAGACGGAATGCAATATGAAGTTTCATAGTATCACAGTACTGTGCTGGAAAACACACGCCACCTCACCCCAAACAATCCAATCTCTGTTGACGCACCACCTTATTCTGCTGACTATGGAAGAGCGACTATAGATTACCTTTCGAGCAGGACTTGAGAACTGATCTGTGCTAAGCCACAGCTTCATGGGGACCAGCATCCATTGCGTTTGACAGTCTAGTTGTGCATGTTGCCAGCACTGCCTGTTATGCTCAAATGAACACCCCCAGAGTGACTCCAATGCCAAAACGTAGACGTGAAAGATGTCTCCTCCCCAGCTGGGCTTCATCTCTTTAAAAGCCCTGATGCATAAGTGAGCTGCAATGGACAATATTACTTTGGCAAAACCCCCGACTGGATATAAAGATCATTTAAGCTGGAAAAAGCTATGCTGTCGCCTCTTCTAAAGTAAAGTGGAAAGCTTGAATTTTGCTAATTCTTGTGATATAATGAGCCATCCTGTCAAATGTAGACAAGTGTGGTTTTCATTTATTGTACAATCTTATTTTTGCTTTTGACCTGGCCATTTCCTCCTTTACTTTCGGCTTTTAGAACTGGATCCCATTGGACTACAATGCCGTGAGCCTTCAATCACAACTACTGGGGGGGGGGGGGGGGGGTTCATGTTTTAACTCTTCACTTTTTTTTTGTCATTGCAAAAATGTTCCTCCAGTCCTCAGACTGGCTGTGGCTCATTCTGGAACTTAATGCATTAGAATTTATAAGTATCAACACTGAATGAAGACCAGAGCCATTTTTTTGTCTTCCTGCAGAGCATCTGTAGACTCAAATCTTCAAGAAATATAATTTAAAATAACACATCACTGTTATATAGATGAATTTAAATAGTTGGAAATAAGTCTATTGTATAAGATGCAAACATGAACAGGGAGCTCTAATTCATAATTTTGTACAATGTCAGGATTGATAAAGTTTAGGGAAGATGTGAGGTTGATGCATGGGGGTGTGAACACCCAGCGAAGAAGAGTTACTTCTGCTGGGAGACCTACCTGGATTGCAGAGAAAAGAACAGGATTGAGAGCACTTGTAAATCTAGCCCTGCTAGTTGACAGGAAATGTGGGTTGTTGAAATGGATATAGGATCTCTCTTCCCCATGACTGCTGTGTGTGCCTAGTAGCACTATAGAAATGATAATGATACGACTTGAGATTAAATATGTTGATATTAATTCTTAATGAAAGAATGATTCAAGATGGGAGACAATAACTTTATATCATTTATTATGTGCTGTGTTACTGTTATTTTATATGCAAAATTATTGTTTTTCTTTTTCTTTGTGACTTTATTTGAAAATGGAAAGCAAATAAAAATAAAAAATGTATTTATTTAACAGGATGTTTTTATACTGCTTTATCATTTTAGTCCAAGAGGTTTACATTGTAACTTAAACTTGGTAATGTACATTAAACAGGGACATTGATAATTTGGATTATTCTGAGGCAATGAAGGACTAAACTAATTCAACTCAGCTAAATAAATCATAATAGTGAAATTGAATTGTGGTAGGATACAATAATAACATAACATAAGAACATAAGAAATGCCATACTGGGTCAGACCAAGATCCATCAAGCCCAGTATCCTGTTTCCAACAGTGGCCAATCTAGGTCACAAGTACCTAAAGTAGCTGTTTCCACAAAGGACACAGATTCCACAATGCTTGTATTGGGGCAAGCAGTGGATTTCCTGAGTTATGAACCTTTCCTCCAGGAACTTGTCCAAACCTTTTTTAAAAATAGCTACACTAACAGCTTTTACTACATCCTCCGGTAACAAATTCCAGAGTTTGATTACATGTTGAATGAAAAAATATTTTCTCTTATTAGTCTTAAATAGGTTACACTGTAGCTTCAAACAGGTAGACAAATCTGAGTCGGCTGATATAGCGTATCTGGATTTTCAGAAAGCCTTTGACAAGGTCCCTCATGAGAGACTCTTGAGGAAATTAAAAAGTCAAGGGATAGGAGGCAGTGTACTATTGTGGATCAAGAATTGGCTAAAAGATAGAAAGCAGAGAGTAGGGCTAAATGGCCAATTTTCCCAATGGAGAAAGGTGAATAGAGGAGTACCCCAGGGATCTGTGTTGGGTCCACTGCTTTTTAATATATTCGTAAATGACCTGAAAATGGGAATATCGAGTGAGGTAATCAAATTTGCAGATGACACGAAATTATTCAAAGTTGTTGAAACCCAAGAGGATTGTAAAAAATTGCAAGAGGATACTTACTTATTGGCCCGGCATCTTCAAAAGCACCTCACAGATTAGTAAGACAAGACCTTCCTTGGCTAAAGCCATGTTGGCTGTCTCCCATCAAGCATGGCTATCTACATGTTCAGTAATTTTGTTTTTTATAATGGTTTCTACCATTTTCCCCAATACTGACATCAGGCTCATTGGTCTGTAGTTTTCCAGATCACCCCTGGAACCTTTTAAAAATTGGCACATATTGGCCATGTTCCAATCATCAGGTATTACAGCTGATTTTTTTTCAAGTTTTATATTTCTGAAAGTTTCAAATAACAATACAGGCAATAGAAAAACAAAATGAATAGTAAGCAATCATAGAAATACAAAAATACATAATGCCTTCATTCCAATAGACCACCATATAGTGAGGGAGGCAACCCCAAGGAAAATAGGAAATACATTTAAACAAAGAAGCTGTAGGGCAGCATTGCCAGCAGAACACACACTATGGTACCCCTCCCCCCCCCCCCCCCACAGGCCCCCAGGTTTCCCTCCTTAGAAACAATTAGCTCTGAGAGCTGTTTAGGTTCAGCAAAATAATAGTTCTGCCCTTCAAAGCTTACATAACATAATGAAGGTAATTTCATGAGCCAGGTTT
The DNA here is from genome assembly GCA_033557465.1 of Ichthyophis bannanicus. NCBI lineage: Eukaryota > Metazoa > Chordata > Amphibia > Gymnophiona > Ichthyophiidae > Ichthyophis > Ichthyophis bannanicus. Next base: position 655,068,080 of record CM066033.1, on the reverse strand, counting down.
CCTCAAGCAAAAGGACTCGAGGCTGTAAAGCCAAGAACTCCTTCCATTGGGCTTGGGTCTACTTAGATACATCAGGAAATATACGTACAACCAAACCAATAAACTGCACTTGCATATGTCTAAAGTACAAACGCCAAACAGAAACTTTATCTTGCTCAAAGGTAAAGGTCGCTAGCAGTGTACAATGAGATGTTACCAGTTCCATAGATCCCTCCAGGAACCCAGTCAGATTTAACTGTTCCTGAGGCCGACCAAGGTTCCCAGAACCTCCACTAAATGAGGGCACTTAGAACGTCCTAGCCACCAGAGGAAGATTGAGATCTTGGGCTGGGCATCAGACAATCAAATACTTCTTTACCAACTCCACAGGCCCGAGCAAAGGGGATCGAGGAAATCCCAGGAATCGCAGATTGTTCCTCTGGGACTGATTCTCCATATACTCCCGTTTCTTTGAGCCCAAAACTCTCCTTCACATGTGCATCCTTAAATTTACCCATCTCCATCATTCGATCTTCCAACTCTTCCAGTCTGGCCTCATGCTGAACCACCTCATTCCTCTGAGCTGTGACAAGCTCTGTAAGAGAATCCATCTTTGAAGAAAGTTGTGCTAAGTTAACATTAAGGGATCCATTTAGAGTCTTGATGAGTCCCACAGTACCGCTAGGGTAATTGCAGAGTCCTTCCCCCTGGCAAGCTCTCCAAGCCTTCTCCCCAGATGACCCGCAGACAAACCTCCTTCACACAGCAAGTATGTACCTTCAGGGGAGGACTGAGTGAGGGGGAGGCCCAGCAGACCTTCCATCATTGACACAGCTATCCTGTCCGTAAACATAGGATCCAACCCTCCCGCGGGAGTGCTTACAGGTTGCCAGGGAAGGGCCTTTTCTTTGTGACTCAGAAGAACTCCTTCGGAGTGGTCTAAGGCAGATGCCATCTCTTTCATTGGCTGAACACTGAGCTGATCAAGGGTGAGCTGACCATTGTCTCCCGCAGCCCCCCCCCCCCCACCAGACAGAGCAGATGCTTGCCGTTGCACTTTGGCATGAAGCTGCAAAGGTAGGTCATCCTCCCGTGCCAGCTCACAGCACTTGCACCTCATCTTCAAACGGCGCTATCTTGCCTCCCTGTCCTCTGCAGATGATTTTAATGATAATTCACAGATTACTAATAGTAGGTCTGCAATCTTATACTTCAGTTCTTTCAACATCCTTGGATGTATACCATCTGGTTCAGGTGATTTGCTACTCTTCAATTTATCAAATAGTTGTAATACATCTTCCCGGTGTATCAATATTTCTTTCAATTCTTCTGCAACATCACCTTTAAATACCATTTCAGTCATGGGTATCATCCCTATATCTTCCTCGGTAAAGATCAAAACAAAGAATTCATTCAGTCTCTCCACTATGTCCTTAGTGTCCCTTTTACCCTCTATCATCTAATGGTCCAACTGACTCTCTCACGGGTTTTTTGTTATGAATGTATTATTGGCTATGGTGCTTAGCCCTGCCCAGTTGAATATCGGGCCCAAATACCTCAATGCAGCAAGTGCTGCATTAGAATGCCATGCTAAGCTCCAACATACAGCATTCTAACACAAGCACTAAAACAAATTATTACTCGATGCAATAAACTGGGTCAACAGGAGTCAGGATTGACTCAATGGCACACATTGCATTGCATTTTGCAATAAACTAATGGTATGGAACTTACAGCTGCGTTGAAGAATGTGCACTGTCAAAGCTCATACTAGAGTTGTAAGATAAAACCATTTGCTGCATCATGAGCAAACATCTCCTTTCCCTTCAGTGCCTGAGTGAGGTTTGATTCACACACTGAAGGAAATGACACATGCGCTCCACACTCCTGATCCTCTCCTGCCTGATCTCCCCACCCCCCGGACAGTCCTGATTCTCTTGACTCCTCCTCCTCCACCAAAAAAACTCATTGATGTCCACGGCATCACCAACTCCCTGTACTCCCCAAACCTCCGCATAACTCCAATATTGGGATGCAGGAATAGTGCCTCCCAATGCTCCTGCCTTTGTGCTGCCATGTTAAAAAAAGGCAGCGTCTGACCCTATATAGTCCATAGACATGCACCATGTGGGGGTCACTTTGCTAAATAAGGATCTGTCTTGGGTCCGCTCCTTTTCTCTCTCTATACCCAGTCCCTTTGTGCATTCATCTCTTCCCATGGCTTCAGTACCATCTTTATGCTGATGACTCCCAGATCTACCTCTCTACGCCTGAAATCTCTCTGGCAGTCCAGGCCAGGATCTCTGCCTGCTTTTCTGGCACTGCTGCTTGGATGTCTCACTGCCACTTGAAACTTGAACATAGTCAAAACTGAGCTTATTATTTTTCCCCCTTAACCCTCTTCTCCCCTTCCTCCTTTCTCAGGCTCTGTGGATAACTCTCTATTTTTCCCTGTCTCCTCAGCTTGCAACCTTGGAGTCATCTTTGACTCCTTCTGTGCACACATCCCACTGATACCTAAACCTGCCATTTCTTTCTCTATAACATCAACAAAATTCACCCATTCCTTTCTGAATACACTACTAAGACACTTATCCACTCCTTAGTTATCCCCAATCTAGTCTATTGTAACCTTCTCCTTGCTGGTCTCCCTTTGAATCATCTCTCTCCCCTTTGATCTGTTCAACACTCTGCTGCGCGGCTAATCTTCTGCTAGCCTCGTCAGGCTCATATTATCCCTCTTCTGAAGTGACTTCATTGGCTCCCTATCCATTTCTGCATCCAGTTCAAACTTCTCCTGCTGACCTATAAGTGCACTCACTCTGCCGCTCCTTACTACCTTTCCTCTCTTATCTCTCCCTACATCTCTCCTTGGGAACACCACTCTTCTATTGCTAACTCCAGACTTCGCTCCTTTCACTTTGCTGCTCCTTATGCCTAGAATAAACTATCTGTGTCTGTACATCAGGCGCCTTCTCTGATCCTTTTCAAATCCAGGCTGAAAACTCACCTCTTCACTGCCACTTTTGGATCATGGCTCACCTGATCTCTTTTGTGTTTCCTTTCCATTCCCCCTAGATGTATCCCGTGTCTACAGCTATTATGTTGTCTGTCTTGACTAGATTGTAAACTTTGATGAGCAGGGACCGACTTTTACATGTGTCTGTGCAGTGCTGTGTAAGTCTTGTAGCGCTATACAAATGTTCAGTAGTAGTAATAGTAATTTGGCAGATTGACGTTGCGTGGTGCATCGTGGGCTGCACTGCATGGGGTCAGCTGCCTCCATTTATCAAGATGATGGTCAGAGGCAGGAGGATGTGAGTATTGCTCCTGCCTCAAACAAGGGAGGTATGAGGAGGTACAAGAGGATACAGAGGGGAACTACAGGCCGCCAATGATATTCTTTTAGGAATTGGGGGGTAGTGCAAATGGGCCACTTGGGCTACCAATGAGGCCAGGAAGAAGGAGGTCTGGGAAGTCAGGGGGAGGTGTTGAGATTTGGGGGAGCGATAAGGGAATGCAGTAGGGAGTGTCAAGAGGGGAAGATTGGGGTCCAGGACCCATTTGGGTTGAGGTGATCTGTCACACTTCACCTCAGATGACCCTTTTGCTTCCGACTGCATCTCTGTCAGTCCTGAGCTGGCGTAAAGATTCAGAATAAAGGAAAGAGTTATTGTTAAAGTTTACTAAAATTTGATATACTACCCTTCAATTAAAAACAGAGCAGTTTACATAAAACTATAAAAATAAAAAAATCAACAGCAACTCCATAATTTTGATAGGTAGCAAAAGAAACATAATCATGCAAAAGAGGATAAAGAGAGAGGAGCAGAACAGGAGAATACGAGAAGGTGCAGGACAGTCCATAGTAGTCAGCTGTTGTACAAAGATAGATCAAAAGTCTTCTGGAAAAGATGAGTTTTCAAAATGGATTTGAATGCTTTATGGGAAGGTTCCTACAGAAGGTCTAGTGGTAAGTCATTCCATAAATTTGGTGCATAAGAAATAAAAAGCTGAACATCTTGTCGAGGTATATCTAGCAGAAGAGATGGGAAAGGTAGAGACAGCTGTTATAAATGGAGCGAAGAATACAAAGGGGAGCATGAAGGATGAGTAATGAGGACAAATAGGACGGTATACCAATGTGAAGAGTTTTATGAATGAGAGTTAAAATCTTGTACTTTATACAATAGCAAATCAGTAGGTAACCAGCAGCGTTGAATCAGCAGGGAGTAATATGATCAAACTTAGAAGTATGTGCAAGCAGTCTAACAGCAGTGTTTTGTATAGTTTGTAACCTGTTCAATTCATATTCAGGTAGCCTGGCATAAATGACTTTACAGTAATCCAGCAACAATGGGCCCGATATTCAGCAGTGGCGGCTAGCACTGCTAACACGGCTAGCTGTCACTGTTGAAACTTAACCCCGGATGTTCAATGCTGGGCCCCTATCCGGCCACCGGCATTGACTATACGAGTCGCCACGGAGCCTGGAAGCTAAATGGGCAGCGGCGATATTGAGTTGCTGCCTGGTTAGCTCCCGTGGGTAAAGCTAGGCCAGCCTTTGCCGCACCTAACTTTACCCGCAGTTGCTAACTGGGCAGCAGCTCAATATCGCCACTGCTCAGTTAGTGATGGGCGCCGCCTCCCTCCCACCTTGGAATGCCCCCCCCCCGGAATACCCCAGTGCCAACCGCATAACATCGGGACGTGAAGCGGCGGCACTCACAGATATCCAGCGGCACCAACTGTTTGCAGGAAAACCAAGAATCGAAGGTAATACCGAGATATTTGAAAGAAGTAGTAAAAATAAGAGGGGCAGTATCTAATGCAAGGATAACACGGGGAATCACAGACGAACCTGTCAGCAAAGTAGCAACTGTCTTTTGCATGTTGAGCTTTAGTAAATTGGCCTTTAATCAAGATGCAATCTGTGCAAGACTGTTATTATTGGGTGTCAGTTCAGGTGTAGTGGGATCAGTATGCAGGGTAAGAAGAAAGTTGTCAGCATAATAATACGCAGAGATGCCAGCGTCCTGAATGATGGTAGTGAAGTAATAAAAGTGTTAAACAGCAGTGGTGCGAGAACAGAACTCTGAAGGACTTTTCAAGTGAGAGGGCAAGAGCCCAAGGAGGAAGAACTAAAAGAGACCTTAAAGAACTTTGTGGTAAAACCATACCATGAAGACTTATATCATACTGTGTTCATTGTTATTTGTTCTTGATCTATAAATAAAGTTTTCAAAAAAAACAAACAAAAAAAAAACAGACAAGAACAGAGAAGGGAGTGGTCAACCAAATCAAGAGAAACACCCAAGGTCAGCCAAATTGAGGGTGACAACCAAAGAGATACAGTATTACCTTGATCAAGAGAGTGATGGACTTCACTAAGCAGGGTTCCAAGGATAGTTCCTGTGCTACAACCTGGGCAAAAACCTGAGGCATATTAATTTTTTGTAAGGTGGTCATTGAGTTAGGAAAAAAATCCCAGTTTTTCGAGAATTTTAGAAAGAAAAGGAAGATTGGAAATAGGGTAGTAGCTGGCAGTTGAGATTTATCAAGTGATGTTTTTTTTTAGAATAGATCGGATAACAGCCTTCTTCCAGAGGGGAGGAACTAGACCGGAAGCAAGGCTATTGTTAATAATGGATAAGGCAGGAAGAAATAAGGCCAGAGAAGCTGTGGTTAGCCATAGGAGGGAAAGGGATCAAGAGAGCGGGTAGTTTTCTTAGAATAGTCAATTATTTTAGTTAAGCAGTGCAGAGTGATGAGGTTGAAAGTGTGCCAGCAGTGAGTTAGGAATCAGGAATGCATGGAGACAGAGAAAGGAAGTTGGAGTCACCAAGCATATCCTTAACTAAAGAGCTACTGTAGGTAGAGTAGGTAGACTGTGTTAAGTTCCAGCACCGTTTTTTGCATTAAGAGCAGTTTTATATTTCATATTTGATCGTTTACATGCGATTTGCATGCTCACTGTGTTATACCTTAGAGCAGTGATTTTATTCCAAATTTTCCCATGCTAGAAATCTTTCCACATCAGGAGTAAGACTGGTGTGGGAGGATGTCAAGTAAACTGCTGTACTAAAGAATAATGCAGTTTACTGCATTAGCCCTTAAACTGGAGAAAAACTTTAGTTTATTGATATGTTCGATATACTACCTTTCACAAAAGTTGTAAAAAAAGCGAATTACATTTAAAATTCAAAGAGAAATGAGGGAAGGGAAATTAAAAAACAAACAAACTAGTGAACCACTCATCTGTTCAGCAAGCACAGGGATCCCTAGGCATCAGAACAGGTCTGTGAAAACAAATACATCTTAAGGGCTGCCCTAAAATGCAATCTGGAAGATTCACTTCTTAAATAACTTGGAAGGGCATTCCAGAAATGCAAAGCAAAATAACTGAAGGCATAGCGTCTTGTAGACTCCGATCGGACAGTGGTTGGGCAGGAGGATCATCAGCTGATTAATGTACTATAAATAGGCCATCAGAGTGTGAGTCCTCTGGGGACAGGGAAATATTTACTGTGCCTGAGTGTGATTTGCCTTGAGCTACCAATGAAAAAAGACATGGGTGGAGGAGTAGTTCATTTATTTTATTTATTTATTTAATATTTCGTATATACCGCCTTTCAATGGTATCAAGGCAGTTTACTTTGAACAAAGAAGAAGAAATACATGGAACAAGGTATAGTTAGTAATGTACAGGCAACTTAAATCGCAATGCGGCAAACTATTTACATCCTAACCATTTATTTACATTACGCTGAAGGGCAGTAGAGTAGTTTTATACAGATCATAATATTTATGGTAGAGGCATTTACAATGTATGTACAATAATTATATGTATTGTGTATTGTATTACATTCTAGTTATATAACATTTATACTTAAAACATATACAGTAATAGAAACATATTATGTGACAACATTCTGAGTATCTCAAGGTAAGGTTTGTTAGCACTTAGAAAGCAGGTTGCAATCAAGGGAAACTAGGGTTCAAATCCTGCTTCTCCCAAGGGCGCTCTTTAGGGCATGTTTGCTAAGCTGGGCTAATGGTTAGCATGCATTATTTGTAACTAGATCCCACTGAATAAATAGGACCTAGCTATAAATAGGATGCATTAACCATTAGCCCAGCTAGGTAAACATGCCCCTTTGTGACCTTGTGCAAGACACTTCACCCTTGACTCCTTTTGGTTCAACTAGATTGTATGAGAACTTGGGCAGGAAAATAACTTCTGTACCTGAATATGTAACTCACCTTGAGCCTGGATTTGGATAAGGTATGTCATAAATACAACTAGTATTATTTATTTCAATTTCTTAACTGCAATGTCCAAAAATGCTCAAAGAAGATTAATGTGGGCCAGATGCCGTGACAGCCCTTTCTGTTGCTCTCCTACTGCCGTCTGATAATCCCTGTGCATAAACTGGAAGATGTCCAGACGGACAGTAGTGTTCTGCCAACTGTGGAACTTCTCAAAGTCATTGGAGAACTGGAACAGTTAAAAATAGCTGGGTAGGAAAATGTTACTACACTCTTGATCCTGTCTAAGTGGATGTCACTCCATGGTTCATAATTAGTGTTGTTGCAGTTCATGGCTGGTGCAAAGATACTGCGCTCCCTAGGCGAGCCTTCAGCTTTAGGCTCCCCCCGCGCACAAGATTTTGATAATGAAACTCAATAATCATGAAGATCCGAACATCCTCCTCCCACAATAATCCTATGACAATGTATTATTGAACATCATACTTTTAAACGTGGGCCCGCTCTCCCTGCAGGTGAAAGAATGTGCTGAGGGCTCTTGAGTTTGTCTGGCTATCAAGATGTACTGTATTGCTTTGACAGCTGATGTTCTTTACGGCCCCTCTGAAGCTGCCATCCCAGGCCCAGGTGACCGTGAAGCCTTGCCTAATAACCTGGTTGCAGGTCAGAGGCTTTTTATTCCTTTTCTCTGTACTGCCATATCCCAGTTCATGCATCACTCAGGAGGGAAGAAGAGATATGTTCTGTGATTCAACTGCAAAGCAGATGAGAGGCACTACATCAATCCAAATGATTATTAATAGGCATGCTGCAGGTGTGCTGGCTGTAAGAGAGCTTACAGCTTCTGTAGTCCCAGCCTCTCCCTTTGCCGCACTCACTGCCGAGGAGACTTTTGCCTTCATTGTAACCATCTTTGCTCTTCATCCAGCTGTGCCTAGGACATGGGACAGTCATGCCACGCAGACTGGGATGCCTAGGACAAGGGACAGTCATGCCACGCAGACCTCGCCAGCTTTTGTTTTATAAGTACTGTACAGAGTAGTGGAGAAGCACTAGACTTGGGGAGGGATGCACAGTTTCTGCAGTTTCAGCCTTTCCCAGTAGGTGGTGCTGTAGGGAATGGATTGCAGAGCTCATACTTCATAATACATACATAATACATACCCCTCCCCCATAATTAACATTCTTCAGTCCTGGCCTCTTCCAGCAGGAGATGCTGTAGTGAAGAATGTTAATTATGGGGGAGGGGTATGTGTTATAAGTATGTTTTGTTGAAAGGAAATATAAATTCCCAGGACTCTGGAAGGAAAAAACTAGAAGAGAATATCCTTGTAATTTTGTAACATTCCACAGAGAGGTGAGTTGTGGAAACTGTTTAAAATAGTCCAGTCTTTGCAGTGGCATTTCATATTTGCTGAGGCTGTCTCCTTCAGATACAGAATGGGAAAGTGTTTCAGTAGTGACTAGCGGGTCTGGTTGGGACTCGCTAATTTAGCCTATGAACTTTCAGTGCCTCAGTGTCTGGGACTCTGCCTCAGGCTGGTGTTGCTGCTGCATACGGAGCTAGCTATGAGATCAGTCCTGTCCTCGGGCAGATGCTCCTGTCAGTCTAACGTCTGATGTACCCCACTGCCCTCTCCTTCCCTCACTGACGAGGCGTGATTACACGTTATTGCATATCCAGTATCAGCTCTGCTGCTACAGCTGGTGTCGCTCTAGATGGGGAAAATAACATAAGCTAGGAACATTTCACTTCTTGTCCTTCACCGCTGAACCAGTTCCTACCCCCTCACCTCCCAAAAACATTAACACTCAGGCCAATTTCTTATTTCTGAAATTTTAATTGATGCATGTACAACATCTTAACAGTGGGTGGATAGGCCACAGGTTTCCAACACATACTAAACAATATGAAATCTCTTTGCTGCACTCACCGCCGAGGAGACATTTGCCTTTTGCTCTTCATGCAGCTACACTGTACTGGATGCCTAGGACAAGGGACAGCCATGCTGTGTGGTCCGTACCAGCTTTTGTTTTATAAACATTCCCAGGTCACCCACATTAATAGTCTGAGTAGATCTTATTATTATGCAAAAAAATGCAATGTGTGCTTTGGAGTCAATGCTGACTCCTGGTGACACAGCAGTCTTGGGTTTTCTGGGCAGTATGACTGGAGGTAGATTGCCAGGCCTTTCTTCCAAGACAATGGAAGGTTAAGTGACTTGCCCAAGGCCACAACGAGTGCTAGTGGGAATTGAACACTGGTCTTTTGGTCTACAGCATCCCCAAGTTGTTTGACAAACAACAGTGCTGAAGGGGCATCTTTGAGCCTGCAATTGAGAACAGTGCTGCTGAGGCCCAGAAACAATCTGAACCATAGAGGGGCACTGAAACTAATGGAAGATGTTATTATAAAGTCGATCTTAGATGTAGAGTGGACTCCCATGAATACTTCTTCACCTTTGGAGCTGTGGAATTTATTGGAGAAAGTGCACGGTGGAGAAGCTGCCAAGAGAGGGGATTCTGCTTCTAAAGTGTTGCTCTGTATTGGGAAGAAGCCTGCTACAGTGACTATAAACACATTCTGAGAGGAAATTGAAGGTTTGGAGTCCTCTCTTTTGTATTTTTAGTGCTGTTAAGTCAGTGCTGACCCAACTGCCTCTGGGATTTCTTGGCAATGTATCACTAGTAGATTGCCAGCCTTTTCTTCCAAGGCAATAAAGGGTAAAGTGACTTACCCAAGGAGTGCCAGTGGGAACCAAACCCTTGATCATCTGGGTACTAGGCAGTTGCTCTAACCACTAGGCCACTCCTCCACTCCTCTTGTTATTTTATGGTAAAACTAAAGAAGAAATAGAGACGCTTTTTGTTATCATTGAGGAATAGGCTCCAGTTTTGAATCATCATTTGGTTAGAATAGATTCACTTCGAAGATGCCTCAGGGCTTTAAGCTCTGCCTGAATTAAAGATAACAGGGCATGTTTACTAAGGTGTATGGTGGTAGCACATGATTGTGTCCTGTGCTAATTTTTGGGAGGGCATGTGCATCCGTCCCCCTGCTGATAGCACGATGCTAATGTGTAACACCATACTAACCCGCATGCGAGTGCACTTATCACCACCCACTGAGGTGGCATTAACTGCACCCATCTTAATAGCAACAAGCATGGTTAGCACGCCACCCAAAACGCCCGAGCTAACCTCAACGCACCAAATAGAGTTACTGGAAACCCAGCTGAGATTTCTCAACTTTCCAAAGTGTTCTCCGGCTTCCCATGGATTTGGTATGCAAGTACCTACGGGAAGTTTTAAAAAGGCCTGTGCAAGCCTTACCACCAATTGTACAGCCTCAGTATTTGTACTTGGGCCGAATTCGAGGCCTCCCTGAAGGAGGAGATCAAGGGAAAGGACAATTAGTGAGTTTCTGGAAGACGCTTTAGAAGTAATTACTGGAAGGACTGCTCTTGTGGTATCCTTTGCCTTGCTACCCTACCATAACCTGGTTATGAGACTTCATTTCAGAAATATGAATGAATCTTTCTTAGGAGCAAAAATCTAGGTTTTTCCGGATTTAGCTCATGATATGTAAAAAGAGGTGTAGGCTCTTAGACCAAAGATTTAGGCCTTGGGCATGATTATGTATTTGATATTTCCTTGTACTTATTTGTTTATTTAAAACTTTTTGTATAACATCTTCTTGGCATTCAAAATGGTTTCCATATCGAATAAAAATAATCAAAGATTGGAAAATAAGAATCAAAAGCAGATCAAAAGAGAGAAAATATCAAATCAACATTTCCCAGTACTTTATAGTCACTGGGCCCAATATTCAATATTCAGACCCGTTAACCATGTTAATCCCCTTGTCTGGGATATTCAGTGGCACTAATATGGTTAGTGACACTGAATATCTGTGGGTGCCACTGCTACATGCCCCTATGCTAACCAAAGGCCACCAGGCGGTGGCGATATTGAGCCGCTGCCTGGTATTTGCTAAGTTGGCAAAACTCAGGCAGCTGAATATCTCTGTTGTCCAGTTAGCTCACAGCAATCTGGGCAACCTGGATATTCAATGCCAGAGCCCAGATATGGCCCCAACATTGAATATCTAAGTCTAATGTTCAGCTGCTTTAGCAGCACTAGCCACTGCCGCTTAATATCAAGCCCACTGTGTTTAATCTCTCAATGTTTTCCTTCTCTGTGGGGAATAGTAAAGTTTTTACACCCTTTCTAAAGCTCAATCAATTGGTCTCTTCTCTTAAATGAGCTCAGCACATTCCATATGCCACAGGAGTCATTCCGAGGCACGAATAGCGGGGATGAACTTCCTGTTGGGATGTCCATCCCCGCTATTCGGCCCCTCTGCCGACCTCGACTAACTTCCCCACACATTGTATGGGGAGGTTAGACGGGGCGGGAAAAGGGCATTGCAGGGGCAGAGTTAGGGTGGGCAGTGGGTGGTCTGCGGCTCTGGACATACAGGGACAATTCCAATGTCAGCCCTGTAGGTCCGGGGCCGGCTGCCTTTACGGGGAACTTATTCCACCCCTGAGGTGGAATAAGTTCCCCTAGATGGGTGGTTCTGGCAGGCCCGGGGCACAGCAAAGGTGGGAGGGAGCAGAGAAGATTTCCCGCAGCCTGACCCTGGCCTTGGGAGGCCAGATCGGGGGGGGGGGGGGGGGGCCGGGGTCGGACTGCGGGAAATAAAACTTCTTTTTGGCAGCTGGGGATCGCAGCTCCTGAATGGAGCCGTGGTGCCATGGCAACCAGATGCCATGGGGCCGTGGCTCCATTCAGGAGCCCTGACTGGATGCAATTCTGATCCCATGGGGCTAGATGTGCCCTGCGGGATCAGAATCCCATATAACTCTGTGCCTCTGGTTCTGACCAGGCGCACAGAGGGCCGGGATGTCCAGGGCTGAATCGGGCCCCATGTGTTTTGTGATGGAAAGCAATTTAAGGATTGTGTGTTGGTGAGAGAAAAACCACATATGTTGACTGCAGATAACCCAGTTGAGTAAAGCGCTATATCTGCCGTCTGAGGCGGTCCAATTCTGTCACCATTACTGACTGTTACTTGTTTCTCCTGCTTTAATTTAGTGAGGCCCCTCTATTTGTGATCTAAATTATTACACTCTTATTTCATTTTGTAATTCCAGTTTTTCCTTCATTAATCTCTATTACTTCTTTTCATTCCATTGGTTTTATATATGTATAATGCCAAATATCCATAAATAAAAATTAAAGTATCTGCTGCTGAAGAAGAGATAAAGGATGAGATAGAACTAATATAGAAAAGTAAAGAGGAGGACAACAGAGAAAGACAGAATACAGAAAAAAGAATAAGAGACAAGTCAGAGAATGAGAATAAAGACACTGAGCCAGAAAATCAAGCCAGTGACATGAAAAGGGTGGAAAATATGTTAAGCAGGAGATAGTTCCCTGAGAGGTGGGGGTGAAGGAGAAAAGAATATATGTGCAGCCCAGGTCACACCTCACTCCTTCCCCAGTCCTCTGCTTCAGCCTCCCAAAACAAGTGAGTCACCAGCCACCTATGTCTCTCCTCTCCTACCTACTTTCTAGTCTGCCCCATGCAAACGATTTCAGGTTGGGAGGGGGTGAGTCGAGGATTATTTTATTGTAAAATGATGACAGGTTGTATATATTTTCTGTCATTGTGAATTGCTTTTGGTCTTGTGATAGAGGCAATAAAATAAATCAATAAAATAAATCCTCCAAAGCTTTGCCTGTTCTCACATCCCAGAAGTCCCACAGTCACTGGGACTGACTAGATTAGAAAACTGGGGGAGGGGAGGCAGTGCCCAGATTATGCATCCTTAATTGATATGGTGGCCTATATCATAGAATCTGATTAATCGGGACATTATGTATGAAGGCCGTGTCTTAGAGCCAGCCCAAACATTAGGCAAGACAAGGTGATTGCCTAGGACAGCAGCCAAGAGCAACAGCATTCAGAGCTGTTTTCCCCCCAGCTGATTCCCTTCTTCCCCCTGATTTTGCCTCCCTTACAGTAGACCAGCAGGTAGATTCTTGGACCTCCACTCTCTCTGCGGCGTTCGACACTCTTGCTCCACTCCGTCCTGTCCAGCTCTGTTCCTCCTCACGCCACCCTTGGTACCATCCCGGCTGCTATCTGTTCCGTTCACACCTTCGCCGCACCGAGAGTCTTTGGCGGAAGAAGCCCTCTCCTTCCTCTCTTTCAGCATTTCAACAGGCTCAACTCCATTACCGCCTTGCGATCACTTCCACTAAGAAAGACTACTATTCACACCTCATCTCTTCGTCCTCCAACTCCTCTAGGCGACTATTTCACGTCCTTAAGTCCCTTTCCTCTTCCTCTACTGCCCCTTCTCTCCCCTCCCACTCCTTGGCTCCCAGCCCAACCTCGCTTGCCTCCTTTTTCTCCAATAAGGTCTCTTACCTTTGTTCATCCTTTTCAGCCTGTCCTTCACCCCTTTCCCCCCCCTCCATCCCCTTCTGCCACCTCTTTCCTCGACCCCCCAGCTGCATCCCACACCTTTCCTCACTCCTGGGGCACCTTTAGCCCCGTCACCTCTCCTGAGCTTATCAAGGCTATCTCCTCCTCCCACCAAACCACTTGTCCTCTTGACCCATTCCTTTCTTCCTGGCTTCTTAACCCCTCGCTTCACTTTGTCCCTTTTATCCTCACCATCCTCAATGCTAGTCTCACTACTGGACACTTCCCCTCTAGATGGAAACACGCCATTGTTCGGCCCCTTCTTAAGAAGGCCTCCCTGGACCCAGCTGTCCCCAGTAACTGGCGTCCGGTTGCTAATCTCTCCTTTCTTTCTAAGGTCCTTGAGAAATTGGTCTTTTCCCAGCTTTCCACCCATCTTGATGCCACTTTTTCCCTTCACCCCCGCCAATCTGGATTTCGCGCAGGTCATAGCACCGAGACCATTCTCCTGGCACTTCTTTCTGAGTTACACCGTTTTCACGATCATGGTGACCTCTCCCTTGTTGTTTCCCTGGACCTCTCTGCTGCTTTTGATGTTGTGGATCACCGTACACTCCTATCACGTCTGTCTGATCTGGGTATTTATGGGTCAGTTCTACAATGGTTTCAGTCTTTCCTCTCCTCTCGTTCTTTCACCGTTCACATGGGCTCCGACGTCTCCCCGTCCCTCCCATTACACTGTGGGGTTCCCCAGGGCTCTATCCTTGCCACTCTCCTCTTCAACGTCTTCCTCGCCCCTCTCGCTCTTCTCATCCAGCAATCCGGTATTTCCTCTTATATCTATGCTGACGACATCCTGCTAGTTTATCATGTCTCCCCCTTAGCGCCTGACCTTGCACCACTTAATCACTGCCTTAATCTCATCGCTTCTTGGTTTAGTCAAAACTTCTTGCATGTCAACCCTTCCAAGTCCTCTGCCATCTGGATCTCCTTTCGACACCCTCCCCCTGATCTGTCCCCTACTATGTCCTCCCTTCCCATCCCTCTGGTTTCTTCCCTCCGTTACCTGGGCGTTACTTTAGATTCCTCTCTCTCCTTTGACCAGCACATCTCCTCCGTGGTGCGCTCCTGTTTCTTTCATCTCTGCCGCATCAGATCAGTTCGTCCTGTCCTCTCACCCACCGCTGTTACCACCCTCATCATGTCCCTTGTAATCACTCGGTTGGATTGCTGCAATTCCATCTTTGCGGGTCTCCCCTGTCACCAGTTGCGTCGTCTCCAGCTCATTCAGAATACCACCTCATCACCTTTTCCCCTGTTTCCGCCCACATCACCTCTTCTCTTTTCTCTCTCCACTGGCTGCCTATCAAGGTTTGATTCATTTATAAAATCCTTGTTGTCACTCATAAGGTCCTTTTCACCAGCACCCCACAATACCTAGCTGACACTATTCATCTCCAACCCGCCCCTCGCCTTCTCCGCTCTGCTCACGGTAATCGTCTATTCCTTCCCTCTCCCTCTCAGGCCCACCTTGAAAGTACCCGTCACTCTGCCTTCTTCTTCCTTGCCCCTGCCCTTTGGAACTTGCTCCCTCACTCCCTCCGAACTGAACTATCCTTTTCACGCTTTAAAGCTCTTCTTAAGACGCACCTTTTCTATCAGGCTTTTGACCTTCCTCCCCCCAACGACGGCCCTGATCGCCCCTGCTCCGACCTCCCCCCATTTGTCACTTAGCGTCCCCCATCTTTGAAACATTTTTTCTCCTTTATTTACTTACTGCTCCCCTCTTTCTCTCTTCTTTCCTGTCCTTATTGGTGTTCTTTTCTTTTCTGTGTCCTGTAGCCATTTTATTTTTTGTATTATTGTACACCGCCCTGACGGCTCGCCCTGGGCGGTATATCAAAATTTGCAAATAAAGATAAAGATAAAACCACAGGTAGATGCTGACAGCCCCACAAACTCTGAGAGCTGTCAGCACATTCGTTTACCTGCAGAAAGAACAGGCACACGTGGTGTTCAGTTGATCATGATTGTTGAGTTTAATTATCAAAATCTTTGGAGACCGGGGGGGGGGGGGGGAAGGGGAGGGAGGGACTTTAGACTGAAGGTTTGCACCCATTACCTTGCACCAGCCGTGAGGCCGGCCCTGACATACCATTAGTAAAGGAGCATTTCATACCCAAAATTCAAAGCAGCTGATTCTCCAGCCAGATGTAAGGACTTCTTTCTGAATTAGTTTTTGGGCCTGGGGGATTGTGAGCTTATTACTTTCTCCAGAACAGTGATGTCAGAAAGTGCCTGCCGTATCATTGGAATTGGGGAGGGGGGACAACTGTGGGGTTACTGCTTGCTGCGGTAGAGGGCTCTATGAATCACATCACCTGGCCTCTGTTTGGATCTTTAACTTTACAGTGAACTGAGAAGGTGGATTGTGCAAAAGACTGGCCTGGAGAGGAAAGGGTGGGCTCCTGAAGATACAGCGGAGGGAGGAATCTTTCTCTCTCCCCACTTCCCCACCAGTGTGTCAGTCTCCCTCCTTTCCTCAATTTACTGCTGAGCCTGTGGATCTTGCTAGTTAAATACCTTTATTCAATAAGGCCCTTTTCCCATTTACCTGTTTCATTTGTCTATTTTCTGAATGTAACGGGGGCCTCAAAAATGTGCCTTCTAAGAAACATTCTGGAATCCTTGCTCCCAAGTTTTGAAACCAGTTTAAAATATGAGGCAACAGAGGCTAGTTGTTCTGTTTGTCACTGGGCACAAGGACTCCCCTCACTAAATTGGAGGAAACTATATAAAGGTCTTGCAGTCAAGAACCTGTGTTCTCCTTTCCTCAAAAAATATGAGATGCAGGAGAGCCTGTGGCCACCCTTAGGGGGTAACTGCATAGCCTGGGGTGCTGCATTTAATAAGATCTACTCAAACACTTCAAAGTGACAGCAGTTCGGCCACAAGTTGGCTAGGTTCGACCCAGCAAACAGTTAAAACTAAAGGAGAAGGAGAAATGTTAAGGGAGGTCTGTGATGATCTGGTGGTACCCAGGGAAGAAGTAACTGTCTGTCCTGCTGTGGGGAAAAGAGAAGGATGACTCAGTATTATGGAAGGGGCCTGTCCTCACCTCCCAGTCAAGGAGTTTATATTTTTATTTCTTTTTATTTGCCAAACTTTATTATATCACAAATGAAAAATTTACAATATACTTCACAAGAAAACAAAATACTAAGGGGAATCCAAATATTATCCAGAAATAAACATATCGTCTAAGCAGAAGCACCAACCAGCCTTGGTAACATTTATAAGCTTCAAATATCAAGTATTCAAATCATAATCCAAAGCTATATCTTCCACAAGGCTTTTTAAGAATGTCTTTAGTTGGTATGGATCAGAAAATACATATTGATTTGACAAATATTTGATTTTACATTTACAAGGGTAATTTAATGATAAATTTGCAAATTTGCATCCCTTGAGCTTATAAAGAAATTTATTAATTTTATTTATTTGTGTGTTTTATATACCCCTATATCGGGTAAGAAATGGTTGATGATGCATTTGTGTATTAAATGAAAAATCAGAATAAATCCTAATGTTCCAAACCCTTTTTATCTCTTCTAGGAAAAAATAATCTGAAAATCCAATCCAGTCTTTATCAGATTCCAATAATAGAGTCACCAACAATGTAGCCCTCTCCACCAGCTGAGGGAGATGTTCTGCAGATAAATCAGCCAAAGTAGAATATGAGATAGGTGAAAAACCCTTATCCTTAGGGCCAGATTACTTAAACTTTTTCCTAAATGGTAAATAATATGCAAAGAAGCCTCAGGAATCTCCAAAATTTCCTTCATTTAGCTATTAAACAAGTCAGATCCTGACATATTACTAAATCTGGGAAACCTGACCAATCTAATATTCAACCACCTCACATATTTTCATTATTCTATAATTTTTGCAATAACATGATGTTAGAGTTTGTCACCCAGCGAAGGTCCCCAGAGGCAAAGGCATGGGTATTTCACTGGGGCTTATCTTAAACCAGCACGGGGAGTGGTGTAGAGGGCCCTGCACTGCCCTCTGGGTGTTGTAGTCCCACAAGCTAGTAAAGAAGTGAGTTGCAGTCGGGTGGTAAGGCTTTAGACAGGACTTTTATTCCCCTTCTGGGTGGATTTTATATCAATGGAAACAAAGACAAAAAGACCATACTTCTGGTACAAAAGAAAGGAAACAAACAGGAACCAAAATATTGCTTCTATCTTCAGCTTCTATGAACAGAACAATAGGTAGCTCAAAACAGTCCTTTTTACAAACAGGTAAGTTTCTCTCTTTCACTCCTGTTATTAGAAAGTCTTAACAGCCTCTTCAGCATAAAGAGGTAATATGGTCAGCAATAATGAGTGTACAATCCATGCAATCATCTGAGGGTTGTTCCCCATGAATATCAAGTTGCATTTCCTCACATTCCCCTTCAGACTGTCCTTCTTTCGGATTGTAAAAAGTGCTATTGCCAAACAGTCTATCCTCACGGCACTGAGACTTCCCCTCCTCCTCAGTAACAGAGTGGAATGGAAGATTACCACATTTTCTATAGTTTCTTCCCTGAGAGCCCCACAAACTCGGACAACTGCAGGGAAAACTTCTGCATTCAGCTTTCCTTATATTAGAATTAAACAGCCTACCTTCTAGCTCTCTTAGACCGGAGTTTTTGGGTACAGCTGAGTTAACAGGGCTTGGCCGCGACGGAAGGTTCCTACTGCCTTTTCCTTTCAGCTTTTCCTCTGACATGAAAACGTCTTCAGGCCAGAACTCCTTTTCCCTTCTGTGCCTGCAGCTGGGGTGGCTAGCTTCCTCGGCTTTCCTAAGCCTGGCTCCAAGACCGTGTTCTCTGCTACCTTCGTGGTAAACGTCACTGAGCTTGCGCTTGTCTGTATGCTGCTCTCTGGAACAGTCTCTGTGGTTGTCCCTTGTTGCTCTGGAACTGGATCTCTCAGCTCTCTCAGCTCTCCTGGATCCACACCTTGTTCCACCACTCGTCCTCTCAGCTCCACCACATCTGGTTCCATCAGCTCTGCCCCTCCTAACTTCAGGTGAGTTAGTTTAATGTGCGTGTGTCGTAGTGTCTGCCTGAACTCCGCCCCCTCTCAGCTGCCCTTCATTATCTAATGAATCCTGAGCCTGCTTGCTGCTTGGGCATGTTCTCCCACCTTGTGACATTGTTTGTATACGTTGCCTACAGCAACTCTGGGCCATGTGCTTCTCTGAGCTGTCAGTGTCAGATCCATTCTCTGCAGTTTTACCTATCTCCATAGGTTCTGATAGATCTACACCATGACAAGTTCACCAGTCTTTGTGCTATATCTTGAAACCCTCTCATTTTACCAGTCACATTAGCAATATAAACTCTTCACTTTGCCGATCTTCTTCTCACAATTTTGCACTGTAGATTCAAATTTAAGCCCACACTATGTTGTAACTCAATTGTAGCCAAGACCACTTTCTCCAATCTTACCAAGGCCTGTAAAATCACTTTTAAAGATGAATCTTGTAAATCTGACCCCTGAGTTACTTAAGAGGTATTAGTTAAAACATAAACTTGTTTTGTACCTTTTCCAATAGATTCTTGTAAACCATACCCACCATAGTGTTTATTTCCCATAGAGGATTGTGGAAAATTGCAAGAGGATCTTGATAAATTGGAAGACTGGGCATCCAAATGGCAGATGAAATTTAATGTGGACAAGTGCAAAGTTATGCACCTAGGAAAGAACAACCCAAACTATGGTTACACAATGCAAGGTTCCATATTGGGAACCACTCCCAGGAAAAAGATTTAGGCATCATCGAGGATAACATGTTAAAACCCTCCGCCCAGTGTGCAGCGGCGGCCAAGAGAGCAAATAGAATGCTAGGTACCATAAGGAATGGAAAATAAAACAAAGGATATTATAATGCCTCCGTATCGTTCCATGGTGCGACCGCACCTTGAATATTGTGTGCAGTTCTGGTCACTGTATCTTAAAAAGGATATAGTGTTATTAGAAAAGGTTCAGAGAAGAGCCACTAAAATGGTAAAGGGGATGGAAGGATACCCCTATGAAGAAAGGCTAAAAAGGTTAGGGCTCTTTAACCTGGAAAAGAGACGGCTGAGGGGAGATACAATAGAAGTCTATAAATTAATGAACGGAGTGGAACGGGTAAACGTAGAACGATTGTTTATATTATCAGAATATAGAAAGACTAGGGGACATGCAATGAAGCTACAGGGTAAACTATTTAAGACAAGAGAAAATATTTTTTCACTCAACGTATAATCAAACTCTGGAATTTGTTACTGGAGGATGTAGTAAAGGCTGTTAGTGTAGCTGGGTTTAAAAAAGGTTTGGACAGATTCCTGGAGGAAAGGTCCATAAACCATTATTAAAAAGGGACCCAGGATATCAATGCTTGACCCAATACAAGCATTGTGGAACCTGTGCTTTTGGGGAAACTGCTAGGTACGTATGACCTAGATTGGCCACTGTTGGAAACAGGATACTGGGCTTGATGGACCTTGGTCTGACCCAGTATGGCATATCTTATGTTCTTATGAGAGAGAGATGATTCAGAGGGAGACCAGCAAGGAGAAGGTTACATTAGTCTAGATGGGGGATAACTAAGAAGTGGATAAGTGTCTTAGTAGTGTGTTCGGAAAGGAATGGGCAAATGTTGTTGATGTTATAGAGAAAGAAACAATAGGTTTTAGCTATCAGTGGGATGTGTGCGCAGAAGGAGTCAAAGATGACTCCAAGGTTGCAAGCTGAGGAGATAGGGAGGAATAGAGAGTTATCCACAGAGACTGAGAAAGGAGGGAGAGGAGGGTTTAGGGGGAAAAATAAGAAGCTCAGTTTTGACCATCTTCAATTTCAAGTGGCGGTGAGACATCCAAGCAGCAATGCCAGAAAAGCAGGCAGACATCCTGGCCTGGATTGCTGGAGAAATTTCAGGTGTAGAGAGGTAGATCTGGGAGTCATCAGTGTAAAGATGGTACCGAAGCCATGGGAAGAGATGAGTGCATCAAGGGACTGGGTATAGAGAGAGAAAAGGAGCGGACCCAAGACAGATCCTTGGAAACAGGATACTGGGCTTGATGGACCTTGGTCTGACCCAGGATGGTATATGTTATGTTCTTAAGCTTTTAGGATAAAAAGCACCACAGCATTCCAAATTACCAGCTAAAAATGCAGTATGTTATTTTTAACATCTGAATCCGTCGACTTTTTAGGACATGACATGTTGGCTTTACCAGATGTGGTCTTGGGTCTGTCTCTCTGCCGATGTACTGCCTCAACGTCTTTTCCCACTTTCAAGATTTCTCTGCATTGCTGGAGCACCACAGCATTCAAATCAGAGGGAGAACTATACAATGACTGATCTGAAGATCTCTTCACCTCTTTCAAGGAACTCAAAAGTTCTTCGTTTGAGCCCAACAACCAGAAATCTGAAGAGGTTGTCTCTTATGGCAGGTGTCAGCTGAGCCACGCTTTCCTTCAAACAGGGGTACTGTCCGAAAGCAATGAGGCAGGAGACAATTTGTGTTGAATTTTTGAAGCTGGAAAACATACAAGGTCGAGAGCTGATCACAGACTCGGGGAACCAGATGAAAAGCTAGCATCCTTCGAGTCACCGGCTTGAATCCCAGTAACAGCCCATTTCACAAGAAAGGGGAGAATAGAAAGCTGGTGAATCTCCCCTGAGTTTATCAGTGAAAATTCTCCCCTTTTATTCATGATATTGATCAAGCAGGAGAGAGTGACTGATTCTTATGGCTTCCAAGTAGTTTATATTTTTCTAACTCAGTGGTTCTCAACCCAGTCCTCGGGACACACTTAGCCAGTCAGGTTTTCAGGATGACTTTAATGAATATGCATGAGAGTTGAGTTGCGTGCATTGGGTTGAGAAGCCCTGTTCTGTCTTGTTTTGTTTTGTTTTTTAACTTGCACTCTTGGGGAGGACAGCAAATAAATCCCTTTAAATCATCATCTAGAGGCTGGGCCAGTGCAAGGTTATTAGATGGCCTAGGCAAACCAGCCTTAACGCCATCTCACAGTTAGCTTTTGGACCGCTAGCACTCCCCCACACAATTTTCATAAACTCAGTCATAATCATCTCAACACCATCTCTCTCAGAAAATCTTATAAAACACATATTTGGATATCATACTCATACTTTGAAATATTAAACTTGTTTTGTAAGTATATACATAAGGAGATACATTTCCAAAAGCCAATTGCCCATTCTTCTTGTGGGTAAAGGTATGCACTGACAAGTCACTGAGGGTATATGCCCATTCTTCTTGTGGGTAAAGGTAGGCACTGACGAGCCACTGAGGGTATATGCCCATTCTTCTTGTGGGTAAAGGTATGCACTGACGAGTCACTGAGGGTATATGCCCATTCTTCTTGTGGGTAAAGATAGGCACTGACGAGCCACTGAGGGTATATGTCCATTCTTCTTGTGGGTAAAGGTATGCACTGACGAGTCACTGAGGGTATATGTCCATTCTTCTTGTGGGTAAAGGTAGGCACTGATGAGTCACTGAGGGTATATGTCCATTCTTCTTGTGGGTAAAGGTAGGCACTGACGAGACACTGAGGGTATATGCCCATTCTTCTTGTGGGTAAAGGTAGGCACTGATGAGTCACTGAGGGTATATGCCGTTTCTTCTTGTGGGTAAAGGTATGCACTGACGAGCCATTGAGGGTATATGTCCATTCTTCTTGTGGGTAAAGGTAGGCACTGACGAGACACTGAGGGTATATGCCCATTCTTCTTGTGGGTAAAGGTAGGCACTGACGAGCCATTGAGGGTATATGTCCATTCTTCTTGTGGGTAAAGGTAGGCACTGACGAGCCATTGAGTGTATATGTCCATTCTTCTTGTGGGTAAAGGTATGCACTGACGAGCCACTGAGGGTATATGTCCATTCTTCTTGTGGGTAAAGGCAGGCACTGACGAGTCACTGAGGGTATATGCCCATTCTTCTTGTGGGTAAAGGTAGGCACTGACGAGTCATTGAGGGTATATGGCTATTAGGACCCATTGTTTTGCTCTGAATGGTGCTGCTCTTTGCTGCCCCCTAGAAGTTGCTACCTTAGGCAACCGCCTAGTTTCCCTAGTAGTTCACCTGGCCTTGCCTAGGAGAAAAACCTCTCCTAAATTAGAGGGACTGAAGGTGTTTTGTTGGGCAGAGCAGATTTATACTGGAAGTTCCTCAAATAGGTACCTTAATATCTGAAGGTGATACTACAGTTTCTTGCAGAAGAGCAACACTGGGGAGACAGTGAGGAGGAAGGGACCATCAGAAAGGAGAATCAAGAGGGAAGAGTGTTGAGGAGTACTACAAATTCAAGGACTTTTACTTCCTATTTCTACTTTTGACTTTTGCATGGTTTTGCCTGCTTTTGAAAGACTATATATTCTTTAATCTTGGGGACCACCAAATAAAGATGTTTAATTCAAATGTATCTGTTGGTGTCCTTGTGCCCTTTTTATGCCGAGCCAGCCACTTGAGAGGTTGGTGATCCATTATTAGTGTAAATGGATGGCTGAGCAGGTAGTATTTAAAAGTTTCGAGCACCCACTTGACAGCTAAGGCCTCCTTCTCAATTACTGCATAATGCTTCTCCCAAGGAAGCAGTTTCCTGCTGATGAATGCTATAGAATGTTCTTCACCCCCAACTTCCTAGGCCAGAGCAGCTCCTAGGCCCACCTCTGAGGCATTGGTTTTACAATAAATGGTAGAGAGAAATCAGGGTTACTCAGGGTGGGTTCAGAGCACCTGGCCTTCTTGAGACATTGGAAGGCCAGATTCAGGTTTGATGACCACTAGATCCACTTGGGAGCTCTCTTCCAGAGGAGACTGGTTAGCGGCTCGACCACCTCTGCAAAATTAGGGATGAACCGGTGGTAATAGCCAATCAGTCCAAGGAAGGCACAAACCTTTTTCTTCGAGTTTAGGGTGGGGACCTGGGCAATGGCATCCAGCTTCCGCAGTAGAAGTCATATCTGTCCATTCCCAATTAAATATCTGAGGTATTGAACATCCTAACCTCCAGAAAACATTTCTTGGAGGCTGGGATGTCAGCTCGGTCTTCTGCAGGTTGGTCAACACAGCTTGTACTTGAGTTAGATGGGTGGTCCAGTCTCTGCTGTAGATGGCAATGTCCTCGAGGTAGGCAGCCGCATACTCCTTGTGTGGTTTCAGTAGGTGGTCGACTAGGCATTGAAACATGGAGGGAGCCCTGTGTAAACCAAAGGGCAGCACTATAAACTGGAACAGACCATGCGGTATCAAAAAAGCAGTTTTCTCCCTGGCAGCTGGAATCCAGGTCACCTGCCAGTATTCCTTGGTCAGATCCAAGGTTGATATAAAGTGTGCTCCACCAAGTTGCTTGATTAGCTTATCTACTCTGGGCATGGGATACGCTTCCAGTTTAGAAGCTGCATTGACCCTCTGGAAGTCAATGCAGAGTCTGATGCTTCCATTGGGTTTAGGAACCAAGACCAGTCACTCATGGAATTTTCTATAACTCCCAGGTTAAGCATCTCTTCGAGCTCCTTGGTGACAGCCTGTTGCTGGGCCTCCAGAATCCACTAAGGTCATTGCTGGATAACCACCCCAGGGTCAGTAATGACATGACAAATGAAGTGGACTCACCCTAGCCAGGTGAGAAGACCTTCAGGTTCCAGTGGATCAACCCTTCTAGAATTCTTCTCTGGGCAGCAGAGAGCTGATCTCCAATCAGGACTTGAGCTGGATCTGACAAGACTGAAATTTCCAGTCCAAAATCTTCTCCATGTACCATCATAGTTGGCACTAGAGTCCACTTTTTCAACAGGTTAATATGGTAAATTTTGGCTTTCTTCCATTTATCTGGCTGGGCAACTTTTTAGTTAACAGGCCCGACTTTTTCTTCGCCCAATTTCGAAAGGCACTGAAGCACCACTTATTCCTCCAATACTACTCCCTAACCAGCGAATTAACACAACCAAGCCTACCCCCCTCCTACCCCAATGACACCAGAGCATGACACATACCTGCAATCCGAAACGACCACCCAAAAGTGTATATTACCCAATACGCAATTAGTGCGAGAGTGCCATTAGTCCATAGCAACATTTGTGGCATACCTTGCCAATAAACAGCACAAATGTATATAGTTGTTTATAGTTGTATATAGTTACCCCTGTTAAATCCAAGTTGTTAAAAACCTGTTATCTGTAATGTACACTGCATTGTTCTGCTGTGCTGTACAATTTATTGTTACCTGTAAACCGCGCTGATTGTAAAAAGTGCGGTATAGAAATAATATAAATAAATAAAACCTCAAAGGGCCCCTTCCTTTTACAGAGTAACTTGCTTTCGGATGAGGGCAGCAAGACTAAAACTCTACCTTCTGGATGGAAGATATGGTGCACAGCTGCCTGATTGTAGCCCCTAGCCTGCTCGACATGGGCTTTTTCCAGGCTGAGTTTGACCACCTCTCCGGCTTTCTTCAGCTGGTCTTGCATTTGTATAACCTACTCCGCCAAATTATGCCTGGTACAGGGTTCTTCTTCCTAGGTTTCCCTCACTCATGTCTAATATGTCTCTTGGCCATCTTCTGAAGAGCAATTCAAAAGGTGAAAACCCCATGGAACAGATGGCGAACATCAAATAGTGTAGAAGAATGTCCCAATTCTTCCCATCCTCCTCCACAAACGTTTTTAACATCTGTTTCAGAGTTTTATTAAATGGCTCAATGATGCCATTTGTCTGTGGGTGTTATACTGATGTTCACACCATCTTGAGCTTCATCAAGGCACACAGTTGCTTTATTACCTTGGATACAAAGGATGTTCCTTAATTTGTGAGGATTTCATTGGGTATTTCCACCTGTGAAAATACTTTCCAGAGGGCATTTGTGATTGTAGTCATCTTCATATTCTTTAGAGCAAGAGCCTCTGAGTAACGGGTAGTATAGTCTAATATGACTAAAATGTACTTATTGCCTCAGGCGCTGCGCTTCATGAGACCTACCAAGTCCATGGCCACTCTTTCTAATGGGGTTTCAATAATAGGCATAGGCAGACTATGAAGTTGGCAGATGGAGCATGACTGGGAATATAACTGCACCTGTTTATGGACCCAGGGCCAGAAAAATCAGACCAAAACACACTCTAGTGTTTTCTCCACCTCCAGGTGTCTTCCTAATAAATGGTTATGAGCCAAAGATAACATCTGCTGATGATAGGGCCAAGGAACTATCAGTTGTTCTACCTCTTCTCCCTCTAGGGTTCCCTTGGCTATTTGGTATAATAAATCTCCCTTTAGCACAAAATAAGGGAAGGTACGTGCAAGATTGCAAGATACTTTTTGTTACCTACTGGAAGCCCATCCACCTCTAAAACCATCCTCTGGCATGTTTAAGGGACTCATCCTCTTGCTGGGCTCTCCTGAAGCTCTCTGGGTCTTCCCCCAGCCCCCACTGTTATATTTGGGTCACTACTGCTGATCCCTGATCTATCCCAGGGGTTTCTTCCCTAGGCCCTCCTTCCCTGGATCCCTCCCCCATAACCACCCCCAGATTCTGTTGGTAGCGTAGCTTTTTCTATCAACGCTGACTCCAGGACTGAGCAGGCTTGGGAGTCTTGACATATAGATCCAGAACTTCTAGGGGGAAGATCTCTAGGAAATCTTCCTGGTCTGACTTAGCAGAGCTGTCAGTCAGCTGGACCCATATCGCTCCAAGGTTTGGGTAGTCTTGGCCAATCAACACTGGATACAGTAGTCAGGGCAGCACTACGACCTCAACTGTGACTTGCCCTGCTGGAGTTTTATGAGAGATCTATGCCATAGGATGCAGCCTCTGGTCTCCAGGCATACAGGTCAGTGTTACCAGCTTTGCATTGTCAATTTGAAACTGGGTTACAGTTTTCCAGCAAATGAGGATCCGCACACTTCCAGAGTTTATGAAGGCCTGGAGGCAGGTTCCCTTGAGCTCTACAGGCATCACAAAGTTCTTTGCCCCTGGGTGGGGATTGTCCACAAAAGCGCAGGTATGAGAGGTGGTTAGGCTGACCTCTATGGGTTCTTCTGTACCGAGGGGACATTTCTGAGCAAAGTGTCCCTGGACTCTACACCTAGAACAGGTGAAGGGGTCGTGACTGGGGCTATGCCTTTGCTTAGGAGGTGACTTTGGGGGTCGGAACATGGGAGCCAACATCCATTCCGGCTTCCCCTTCTGTCCTCCTGGGCTGACAGGTGACTTCTTTCCCTTCTCACTATCCTCTTCGGTCACTGGCTGAGCTTCATAATACTCCTCGGCTATTTCCAGGGCACTCTGCAGTGTAAGCTTGGGGTGCTGACATATCCACTGTTTCATTGGGGTGATCAAGCCCTCCAAAAACTGCTCCAGCAGCACAATCTTGGATATCTTAGCCCGGTTCTCCAGTTGCAGCCACTTCCATGCGAGATCCTTCAACCAATGGAGGAACCTCTAAGGGCTCTCTTTTATCTGGAGTCTCCCCCTTCTGAATCACTGGCGGTAGTACTCTGGGGTACAGCGGGCTCATTCCAGTATGGCGGCTTTGACAGCTGCATACATAGGTTGCCCATTTGGGTTGGCATGCTGGGATGCAGCCTGACTGCTACCCATCAGCAGATTTCCCAAATAAATAGTCCATGTCACCTCCGGCCATCCAGCCAGGCAGGTGGTTCATTCAAATATCACCAGGAAATAGTCCGGTTTGTCTTCTACCATCACTTTAAGAAGCATTTGTGCTGGAAGGTGGAGTTGCTAGTGAGCTAGTGAACTCTTCTGTAGCTCCCCCTGCGCTCAAATAAGATCCTGTATCTGCTGGCGCTGTTGTTGCTGCCCTTCCAGCAGGGCGTGTTGAAACTGTTGCTGACATCGTTGGTGTTGCTGCTGATACTGTTGCTGCTGCTGCTGACCTTCTGCCAGCACCTAGAGGAGCCGCTCCATCCTGGCTTGTCACTGCTCACTTGCAACACTACCACAGCTTCCCCTTCTGCAGCTGAGCTAACCCTACAGTATTTCAGTCCCAACAAATTTTTAGTGGCCTCTAGTGGCCAAAACAAAGACTGCCTGTCCAGTACTGAATAAATCTTCTGAAAGCTCCCTAACTAGGGTGAGGCTAGTCCTCTTAGACCACACAAATAAACAAAAAATCCTCTGATCTGTTGTACAGGCCCAGCCCTAGAGGAATGTAGATTTTCCCTTAGTTACATGGTAGAGAAAATCCCCAAGCTGCCACCATATGTGGTAGTATGGCATGCGGTGGAAAGGGGTTTCAGTTCAAACACCAAAGAGACAGCAGTTCAGGGAAAACAAAACTTGTTTTCATTCAGACCCAGTTTGTTACATCTTCACAAAGCTGGTCGCCCGGCCCTTCCTCCAGCCCAGTTAAAGTTCCGTCCTTGCCCAATTAAGGTTCCTACCTTTATACGGCTTACCTTGAAAGGACTCCTGCTACACAGGCCTCTATCCCTCCTGCAATCTACTGGGTTTTTAGCCTCTCCTTGTGAGCCACGTCCTCCCAACCATGAACTCCCTTAAAGGGACCTATTGATAATCCCTCTGGAGAGGAATGGGCAACACTCTATAGACCCTGTCACAGTTATTAATTTTAATTTTATTGTGTATGTGCATTAATTTATTATAAACTGCCCTGATGCCTGCAAAGAGCTGTACAGATTGCAAAACTGAAAGTGGACAAGACCATGGGACCGGATGGGATACATCCCAGGATACTGAAAGAGGTCAGAGAGGTTCTTGCAGGGCCTTTAAAGGATATTTTTAATAGATCCTTGGAGACAGGAGACGTTTCACAGGACTGGAGAGGGGCTGGTGTGGTAACTCTTCATAAAAGTGGTAATAGGGAAGAAGTGGCAAACTACAGGCCAGTAAGCCTTACCTCGGTGGCAGGAAAAGTAATGGAGGTGCTCTTGAAAGAAAGAATAGTGAACTTTCTCGAAACCAATAGGTTACTTGATCCAAGGCAACATGGTTTTATCAAAGGACAATCATGCCAAACAAATCTGATTGAGTTCTTTGACTGAGTGATCAGAGAACTATATCAAAGGTAAGCGATGGATGTGATGTACCTAGATTTCAGCAAAGCCTTTGATATTGCTCCTCATAGGAAGCTTATCAATAAACTGAACAGCCTGGGGCTAGGTCCCAAGGTGGTGAACTGGATCAGAAATTGGCTGACTCACTTGGATGAAAGGAAGTGGTGTGCCCCAGGGATCGGTCCTGGGACCGGTACTGTTCAATGTATTTGTGAGTGATATTGCTGAAGGACTGAATGGAAAAGTGTATCTTAAGAACATAAGAACATAAGATATGCCATACTGGGTCAGACCAAGGTCCATCAAGCCCAGTATCCCGTTTCCAACAGTGGCCAATCTAGGTCATACGTACCTAGCAGTTTCCCCAAACGACACAGGTTCCGCAATGCATATACTGGGTCAAGCATTGATATCCTGGGTCCCTTCTTAATAATGGTTTATGGACCTTTCCTCCAGGAATTTGTCCAAACCTTTTTTAAACCCAGCTACACTAACAGCCTTTACTACATCCTCGGGTAACAAATTCCAGAGTTTGATTACACGTTGAGTGAAAAAATATTTTCTTTTATTAGTCTTAAATAGTTTACCCTGTAGCTTCATTGCATGTCCCCTAGTCTTTCTATATTCTGATAATGTAAACAATCGATCTACGTTTACCCGTTCCACTCCGTTCATTAATTTATAGACTTCTATCATATCTCCCCTCAGCCGTCTCTTTTCCAGGTTAAAGAGCCCTAACCTTTTTAGCCTTTCTTCATAGGAGTATCGTTCCATCCCCTTTACCATTTTGGTGGCTCTTCTCTGAACCTTTTCTAATAACGATATATCCTTTTTAAGATGCGGCGACCAGAATTGCACACAATATTCAAGGTGCGGTCTCACCATGGAACGATATAGAGGCATTATAATATCTTTTGTTTTATTTTCCATTTCTTTCCTTATGATACCTAGCATTCTATTTGCTCTCTTGGCTGCTGCTGCACACTGGGCCGAGGGTTTTAACATGTTATCCACAATGACGCCTAAATCTTTTTCCTGGGTGGTGGTTCCTAATGTGGAACCTTGCATCTTGTAACCATAGTTTGGGTTGTTCTTCCCTAGGTGCATAACTTTGCACTTGTCCACATTAAATTTAATCTGCCATTTTGATGCCCAGTCTTCCAATTTATCAAGATCCTCTTGCAATTTTCCACAATCCTCTTAGGTTTTAACAACCTTAAATAGTTTTCTGTCATCTGCAAATTTGATAACCTCACTCGTTATTCTACTTTCCAGGTCATTTATGAATATGTCAAGAAGCAGCGGACCCAGTACAGATCCCTGGGGTACACCACTATTCACCTTTCTCCATTGGGAAAATTGGCCATTTAGCCCAACCCTTTGCTTTCTATCTTTTAACCAGTTCCTGATCCACAATAGTACACTACCTCCTATCCCATGGCTCTTTAGTTTTGCCAAAAGTCTCTGATGAGGGACCTTGTCAAAGGCTTTCTGAAAGTCCAGATACACTATATCAACTGACTCACCTTTGTCCACCTGTTTATTCACACTTTCAAAAAAAAATAACAGATTAGTAAGACAAGATCTTCCTTGTCTAAAGCCATGTTGGCTGTCTCCCATTAGGCCATGACTATCTACATGCTGAGTAATTTTATTCTTTATGATGGTTTCTACCATTTTTTCCAGTACTGACGTGAGGCTCACCGGTCTGTAGTTTCCCGCATCACCCCCTGGAACCCTTTTTAAAAATTGGTGTTACATTGGCGATCCTCCAATCTTTAGGTATTAGAGATGATTTTAATGATAGTTCACAGATTACTAATAGCAGGTCTGCAATCTCATATTTCAGTTCTTTCAACACCCTTGGATGTATACCATCCGGCCCAGGTGATTTGCTACTCTTCAGTTTATCTAATAGTTGTAATATATCTTCCCGATGTATCGATATTTCCTTCAATTCTTCCACACCTTTAAATACCACTTCAGTCATGGGTAACATCCCTACATCTTCCTCAGTAAAGACCGAAGCAAAGAATTCATTCAGTCTCTCCGCTATCGCCTTGTCGTCTCTTAGTGCCCTTTAACCCCTCTATCATCTAATGGACCAACTGACTCTCTCACAGGTTTTTTGCTACGAATGTGCTTGAAAAAAATCTTTATTTCGCGTTTTTGCTTCCGCAGCAAGCTTCTTCTCAAATTCTCTCTTTGCCTGCTTTATCAATGCCTTGCATTTGACTTGCCAGTGCTTGTGCTGTTTCCAGGTTTCGTCGTTTGGCTCTTTTTCCATTTCCTGAAAGATGCTTTTTTTGGCAACAACAGCCTCTCTGACCTCACCTTTAAACCATGCTGGCAGTTTTTTGGACTTTCTTCCACTTTTCTTAAAGCGTGGAATACAGCTGGTCTGGGCTTCCAAGATAGTATTTTTCAACAACACCCAAGCTTGATGTAAGTCTTTAACCTTTGCAACTGCTCCTTTTAGTTTTTTTTAAACTATTTTCCTCATTTTATCATAGTCTCCCTTTCGAAAGTTAAAAGGTAGTACTGTGGATTTCCTTACTATCCCTCCTCCACTAATTAAATCAAAGGCGATCATGCTATGATCACTATTGCCAAGTAGCCCCAACACCCTTATCTCTTGCACTAGATCTGGTGTTCCACTAAGGACTAGGTCTAATATGGCTTCCCCTCTGGTCAGTTCATGAACCAGCTGCTCCAAGAAGCAGTCATTTATGTCATCTAGGAACTTTAGCTCCCTAGCATGTCCTGCCATGACACTGACCCAGTCGATACTGGGGTAATTGAAATCACCCATTATTATTACTGTGCTGTAACTTTTGTTAGCTTCCTTTGATTTCTTTGAGCATTTCATCATCCATTTGTTCATTCTGGCCAGGCGGTCGATAGTACACCCCCACTGCCATTGCCTTCCCCTTTTTACATGGAATTTCAATCCATAGAGATTATACAGCAAATTTTGTTTCCTGCAAAACTTTAATCCTTTCTGACTCAATGCCCTCTCTAACATAGAGCGCAACCCCTCCACCAATTTGATCAGCTCTATCATTATGATATAGTTTGTACCCAGGTATCACAGTGTCCCACTGGTTGTCCTCCTTCCACCATGTCTCTGATATTCCAATCATATCTAACCTCTCATTTAGTGCTATATATTCTAACTCTCCCATCTTATTTTTTAGACTTCTAGCATTTGCATACAAGCATTTTAGAGACTGTATTTTATTCATATTAATTTGGCTATTGGTAGACATGGGTAATTTGGGATCTTTAAGCTCTGTCTGCTCCATACGCGAGGGCATTTGGGCTACTTTACTCTTTTTTGGAACCTCTCTGCTTTTGATAGTATCCTTCAAGGATACATTCTTCTGAACCATGCGCTCTTGGGCGACTGTCGGCTTTCCCCTATTATCTAGTTTAAAAGCTGCTCTATCTCCTTTTTTAAAGGTTAATACCAGCAGCCTGGTTCCATCCTGGTTAAGGTGAAGCCCATCCCTTTGGTAGAGCCCCTCCTTTCCACAGAATGTTCCCCAGTTCCTAACAAATCCAAAACCCTCATCTCTGCACCATTGTCTCATCCACGCATTGAGACTCCGGAGCTCTGCCTGTCTTTTGGGTCCTGCACGTGGAACAGGAAGCATTTCGGAGAACGCTACCCTGGAAGTTCTGGATTTCAACTTATTTATTTATTTTATTTTATTTATTTATATTTCTTATATATCGCGCTATTATAATCAGTGCGGTTTACAGTTGAAACAGAACATACTACAATGTAACAGGTCACATTGAGTTTACATTGAACAGGGGTAGTAAACATGGAAGAAACCGGGGGAACTATATAGAAATTATGAATACTCTTACGAAGGACATATAAGGATCTTTAAACAGAGGCATATGCTCATGGGTCAGGGAGAGAAGGTAGGGGAAAGCTGATTAACCGTTCTCTACGGGAGGCTGATCTATAGGGCGGGCTAGGTAGGAAGGTAAGGTGATGGCTGTGTGCTTTCCGGAATTGGTATCAGGGTAATGTTGTAGGAACAGGTGGTGTTTGAGAACTTTTCTGAATAACACTAGGTTCGAGATGGATCAGATTTCAGCTGGGAGGGCATTCCAGGCCATAGGTGCGAAAATGAAGAAGGCTCTACTGGCTGTTGTCTTTGTACATTTTATCAGCAACTTAGGGACTTCAAGTGTATTCATCAATGTAGATCTCCTGATTCTGTTGACTGGTGTGCTGTGGAGACGTTTACTGATGGGCGTGGGGGGCTGGTTCTTGAGGGCTTTGAATGTCAGTACTAGAGTCTTGTAATGGATTCTAGCCTACAGCTACCTAAAAGCCTAAATTTAGCCTCCAGAACCTCCCTACCACATTTTCCTATGTCATTGGTACCGACATGTACCAAGACAGCAGACTCCTCCCCAGCACTATCTAAGACCTTATCTAGGTGGCGC
Source organism: Ichthyophis bannanicus (assembly GCA_033557465.1). Taxonomy (NCBI): domain Eukaryota; kingdom Metazoa; phylum Chordata; class Amphibia; order Gymnophiona; family Ichthyophiidae; genus Ichthyophis; species Ichthyophis bannanicus. Next base: position 655,034,820 of record CM066033.1, on the reverse strand, counting down.
GTGAGGTCCGCTACCTTCGCACCAGGCAGGCATGTTACCAGGCGATCCTCACGTCCACCAGCCACCCAGCTATCTACATGCCTAATGATCGAATCACCAACTATAACGGCTGTCCTAACCCTTCCCTCATGGGCACATGGCCCTGGAGAAACTTTCTCGGAGCGAGAGGGTTTTACATCACCTGAAGGACAGGTCATAGTTACGGGATCACTTCCTGTCACACCAGGGTGATGCTCTCCTGTCACGTGACCTCTCTCCTCCATGGCAACAGGGATGCTGCCAGACTGGAGGTGGGACTTCAGGACTATATCCCTGTAGGTCTTGTCTATGTACCTCTCTGTCTTTCTTATGTTTTACAAGTCTGCTACTCTAGCCTCTAGAGAACGGACTTGTTCCCTGAGAGCAAAGAGCTCCTTTCACCTAGTGCACACGTAAGATCTCTCACCAACTGGGAGAAAATCATACATCTGACACTCAATGCAAAAGACTGGAAAGCCCCCATCTTGCTGCTGAACTGCTGTCTGCATCTTAGTTTTAAGTTTTTGTTTATATCTTTAAGTTCTTTACTTACTAAGGGTTGCTATGGATATTTATACCAATAAAACTGTACCTAATACGTTTAATATACCTTGTTCACCAGAAGCTTAATTAATCTCAGGTCCTTAGTGTATGACTGATTTAGGTAACGAGCTTCACCTGAGAGCACCTCCTGTCTTTTAAGATGTGTAAGTACCTATAAAGCTACGATTATCCCAGGGGAGGGAGGGAAATAACACTTATTAAAAGAGGGCTGCTACACAGTACCCTGTCCTGTGCTGCTGAGATAAGCTATATTCTTATTTGATTTAAATTATAGCTCTTTGCTGCTGCTAGGCTCTAACTTCTTATGAAATTTAAACTACAAGCTCTCTGCTGGGTTCCAAATTTAACCAGAAAGCTCTCTTTTGTGTTTTAAATTTAAACTAAAAGTACTTTGCTGATACTAGGCCCTGAGTGACTATTAAATTAAAACTACAAGCTCTCTGCTGGGTATGAAATGTAACCAGAAAGTTCTCTTTTGTGTTTTAAATTTAAACTTAAACTGCTGCTACTAGGCCCTGACTGATTTAACAAAAAATAGTGGGTTCACAGATTAAATAGCTTTAATAGAAAGAATTCCTTTCAGAAAAATCCATGAAGTATACACTCACAATTGCAGATCTCTCTCCAGAAGTAACAGTCCCCTTTTCTAGTCCTTCAAGACTGAGGATCACAGAGCTCTGTTTGAGTTATTTATGCCTGTGCTGCTGAGGTAAGCTGTGACCAACTTCCTGGATGATTAACAGTCCTTGCTTGGATAGAAGGAGTCTTTCAAAATGGCCTTTTGACCTGCCACCTGGTGTTAACATCTATTGAAAACGTTTCACAGGTCTCTTGCCCCCTAGGTAGAAGGCCTCTTTGTAAAGGTCTCTAGAAGACCTTATTTTCTGCTCAAAGAGTACTGACCCTGTTTTGCCTTTTGTGCTAATCTATATTCTTATTTGATTTAAATTATAGCTCTTTGCTGCTGCTAGGCTCTAACGTATTATGAAATTTAAACTACAAGCTCTCTGCTGGGTTCTAAATTTAACCAGAAAGCTCTCTTCTGTGTTTTAAATTTAAACTAAAAGTACTTTGCTGATACTAGGCCCTGAGTGACTATTAAATTAAAACTACAAGCTCTCTGCTGGGTATGAAATGTAACCAGAAAGTTCTCTTCTGTGTTTTAAATTTAAACTTAAACTGCTGTTACTAGGCCCTGACTGATTTAACAAAAAATAGTGGGTTTACAGATTAAATAGCTTTAATAGAAAGAATTCCTTTCAGAAAAATCCCTAAAGTATATACTCACAATTGAAGATCTCTCTCCAGAAGTAACAGTCCCCTTTTCTAGTTCTTGAAGGCTGAGGATCACAGAGCTCTGGCTGAGCTATTTATGCCTGTGCTGCTGAGGTAAGCTGTGACCAACTTCCTGGATTTTCATGTTATCTTTTTGTAGATAACATGAAAATTTGCAACAGAGTGGACTCCCCTGAGGGAGTGGATAATATGAGGAAAGTTCTACAAAAGCTGAAAGAATGGTCTAATGCTTGGGAGTTAAGATTTAAATTGAAGAAGTGCAGTGTCTTGCACTTGGAGTGCAGAAATCCAAGGGAATTGTATGCAATAGGGAGCTAGAGGTTCTTGTGCATGGACCAGGAGAAGGACCTCGGAATAATTGTTTCTGAGGCTCTCGAGGTGGCAAAACAGTGTGACAAGGCGGTGGCAAAAGCCAGAAGGATGCTGGGTTGCATACAGAGAGGCATTACCAGCTGAAAGGAAGAGGTACTAATGCCATTGTACAAGTCACTGGTGAGGCCTCACTTGGAATATTCTGTTCAGTTTTGGAGACCATATCTCGCAAAGGATATAAAAAGACTGGAAACGGATCAGAGGAAGGCGACCAAAATGATTTGGAGCCTGCGCCAGAAGACATATGAGAAGATACTTGAAGACCTAAATATGTATACTTTAGAGGAGAGGAGGGACAGGGGAGATATGATACAGATCTTTTATATGCTTAAAGAATATTAATGAACAAAGAAATCTCTTCCAAAGACGGGGAAGCTGTAAAACTAGAGGGCATAACATAAAGCTGCAAGGGGGTAAACAGAAAGACAACGTCAGGAAATACTTTTTCACCAAATGGGTGGTGGATGCTTGGAATGCTCTCCCAATGGAAGTGGTAGGGGCAAATACAGTGACAGAATTTAAAATGGCATGGGACAGACACAGTGGATACCTTTATAGCAACAAGACAAAATCAAAACAACCTTAACTGTCTCTGCTATCTCAACAAATAGTGGTGACCTGCACGAAGCGGTGGGTACACCCCTAAACAAAGGCATGGGGAGGGGGGGGGGACCTGCACAGAGCGGCAGGTGCACTACTCTTGTCACCTTGCTGGACAGACTAGATGGACCATGATGGTCTGTATCTGCCATCATACACTATGTTACTGTGTAAGAACGGTATAACAAGTCTGCAATACACATACACATAAACAAACATATGATCAATATTGGTTTTCAGTAGATGGTTCAATACACGACATACATACAGGGCAACACTTTGGCTTTAATATTTGTCCACCAGTTGTTAGCTCCCATTTGGCAAGTGAACCAAATTCTTTTGGTATCTTGTTCCGATTACTCTTTCTTTCATTCATTCCACCTTTAAAACCTCTACAATTGTGAAACACAGCTTTGGAAGACCCCCTGTTTTTATCAAGTGTTTGAAAAAAGATCTCACTGATGATCAGCTGGTTGCTGTTGTTGAACCATTGATCCCCAGGTACACCCTCCTAGAAGCACTAGAGGGCATGGATTAATTGAATAAGCTGCTCAGTAATACTGCTGATAAGATCATGATGGAGCACAGGGTTCCCCCCACCCTAAGAGTCACTTCAGGCTAGTTTCGTCCTGGTCTGTTCTTCTTATGCCAACAACTATGGTAATTAGAAAGTCAATGATGAAAATCAAGATCGAAAGAGGATAAAACTCATTGCAGATCTCATGCGGTCTTTTACCATCAGGAAATTACTAAAAACAAAATAAAGGGTTTAAATGAGACATTAGCGCAAGCCGGCAACAGCTCACACAAGCTATTTCAACTAATTAATATACTTGTTGGTAAGGGTCGCCAGTCACCAATTTATGACAGCTCTTTATCATGTGATCAACTCTTAGAATTTTTCCATAAAAAGATTCAGAAGTTGTCACAAAATACAGGCTTCTCAACTGATGCTGTCAATTTAACTACCAGACAATCTGCAGGCAGTATGGCAGATGGTCCTTGCAATGCTGCCACAAGTAAAGGAGATCACCCATCTCTGGGTGCTGCAACTGATACCAAGCCATCGCAGGGGCCTTTCATTCAGTCACAATGCTGGGGATTGAAAGAGCAATCAGTTCAACAAAGTCGTCTGCAATCTTTCTTTACAAAGTTCCCGTTGTCTGTTTGCATAAGGTTGGGAGCTTATTAACTCCCTTTCTGATTCACTTGGTACAGCTCTCTCACCCAGGGCACTGGTACCAGTGTGCTCAACAGAGCAGTGATTACACCAGTTTTGAAAACAAGCTGTATCTCCAAAATTGGGCTACTCAATCCATCAACTCATGTTCAATCTTTCTTTTTTTGCTAAGGCATTGGAAAGAGTGGTTCTAACATGAGTTGCCGACTATGTAGAATCCAACCAGCTGTTGAATACCGACTATTCCAGTACTAAAACCATCCTTCTTGCTATTACAGTTAGCATTAAATGAATGGAGTGAAACAGGTAAATGTAGATTGTTTACGCCATCAAAAAGTCGAAGGTCTAGGGGGACACGCAATGAAACTACAATGTAGCACAGTTAAGACTAATCGGAGAAAATATTTTTCCACTCAACACATAATCAAACTATGGAATTTGTTACCAGGGGATCAGGGGCGGCCCAAGGGGGGTGCGGGGCCATGTGCGGAGACTCGGTGCGGGGCCTCATTTGCATAAGGGTCCTCATTTGCATAAATATTTGCATAATGTTACCATACACGAACTTTTAGTAAACATGCCTCTTAATGAGTGTATGAATAAAGAAAGACTAAAAGACTTCTACATTACTATAATCCAGTGCCAACCGCCAGACACATTAGGAACTACTACAAACACTGCCCATTTAGAACCCATAGCAAACCCGCCGTATCCTAACAGCACTACCAGGACTCATAAAGCACCATACCCTAACTATCAAAAGGAAACGCTGCAAATATTAAACCAATACATTTCAGAGAACAACAATACATGACCTACTGGGGAAAGAGAACAAGTGGCAATGTCAAATAGGAATTACATAAACAGAATACCTCAGCTCAGTTACACATGAACAGAACATAAACCATCACCAAACAAGGAATCACAATTTAGAAACAGGAAGACAATAATTAAACTGGGAATCCCAAAAGCCAAACTTGGAATGTACAACACTGTAGAAATAAAACTATACATTAATTTGCTCTTGTACTAAACAAAGCGCAGACGTTAATGATGCACATTTCCCAGAGCTGACATATTCCAATTAATAAATTCAAAATAAAGAGATATTTTTCTACCTTTTGTGCATTTTTTTTCAGCTGCAATTGCTCCAGCCACTTTCTTCTGGTTTCTTCGTGTCTTCCGCTAATTCTTCATCGTCTGCTGTCCATTTGTCTTTTCTTCTCTCTTCTAGTTTTTTTTCCATTCTCTCTCTACATCTGCTTTAACATACTAATCTTTCTCCTTTTCCTCTTTCCTCATTCCTATTTCATCCACTCAAATTTTACCCCTCCATCCTCAATCCCCACTTACTCTCCCAATATCCGGACAATTGTAGATTTGTCTTCCCTCCCACACAAAATATTTTTTCCCTCTCCATTTCACTCTCCCAGCTCCATCCCATTCTAATCCTCCCCCAACATCAGCTCCATTCTAGTTCCAGTCCCACCCAGCATCCGCTCCCTTCTAGTCCCCGCATCAGCCCATTTCCAGTCCTAGCCCCCCATAAGCCCATTTCCAGTCCTAGCTCCCCCATCTATTTGCAGTCCCATCCAAGTCCCTCCATCAGCTCATTTCCAATCCCAGCCCCCCATGAGCCCATTTCTAGTCCTTTCCTAGCCCCACCATCAGCCCATGTCAAATCCTAGCTCCCCTCCACTCAGCCCATTTCCAGTCCAAGCCCCCCATGAGCCTACTTCCAGTTCTATCCCCTTCATGGGTCCATATCAATCCAAACCCCCACCGCAGCCCAGGTCCAATCTTAGCACCCCCCAACAGCCAATTTCCAGTCCTATTCTAGCCCCTCCATCAGCCCATTTCCTGTCCTAGCCCCCCCCTCACCCATTTCCAGTCCTAGCTCCCTCCCCCTCACAACCCATTTCCATTCCAAGCCCCCGTCCCCATCAGCTATTTGCAGTTCAAGCCCTCCTTCCACTCAGCCCATTTCCAGTCCTAGCCTCCTCATAGCCCATTACTAGTCCTAACCCCCCATCAGCCCATTACGTCCTAACCCCCCATCACCCTATTTCCAGTCCTAGCCCCCCATCAGACTATTTCCAGTCTTAGCCCCCCCATAGCCAATTACCAGTCCTACCCCCCATCAGCCCGTTTCCAGTCTTAGCCCCCCATAGCCCATTACCAGTCCTAACCCCCCCATCACCCTATTTCCAGTCCTAGCCCCCCCATCAGCCTATTTCCAGTCTTAGCCCCCCCCCATAGCCAATTACCAGTCCTACCCCCCCCATCAGCCCACTTCCAGTCTTAGCCTCCCCCCCCATGGCCCATTACCAGTCCTAACCCCCCCCCCATGGCCCATTACCAGTCTTAACCCTCCCCCCCATCAGCCCATTACCAGTCCTAACCCCCCCCAGGCCCATTTCAAGTCCTAACCCCCCCCATGGACCAGTACCAGTCATAACCACCCCCCCCATCAGCCCACTTCCAGTCTTAGCCCCCCCATAGCCCATTACCAGTCCTAACCCCCCCCCATCAGCCCATTTACAGTCCTACCCCCCCCCCATGGCCCATTACCAGTCCTAACCACCCCCCCCCATCAGCCCACTTCCAGTCTTAGCCCCCCCATAGCCCATTACCAGTCCTAACCCCCCCCATCAGCCCATTTCCAGTCCTACCCCCCCCCACTTCCAGCCTTAGCCCCCTCCCCATAGTCAATTACCTGTCCTACCCCCCCATCAGCCCATTTCCAGTCTTAGCCCCCCCATCAGCCCATTTCCAGTCCTACCCCCCCACTTCCAGCCTTAGCCCCCTCCCCATAGCCCATTACCAGTCCTAACCCCCCCCATCAGCCCACTTAGCCCCCCCATAGCCCATTACCAGTCCTAACCCCCCCATCAGCCCATTACCAGTCCTAGCCTCCCCCCCCCATGGCCCATTACCAGTCCTAACCCCCCCCAGCCCACTTAGCCCCCCCCCAGCCCACTTAGCCCCCCCCCATGGCCCATTACCAGTCCTAGCCTCCACCCCCCATGGCCCATTACCAGTCCTAACCCCCCCCATCAGCCCACTTAGCCCCCCCCATAGCCCATTACCAGTCCTAACCCCCCCCCATCAGCCCACTTCCAGTCTTAGCCTCCCCCCCATGGCCCCATTACCAGTCCTAACCACCCCCCCCCTGGCCCATTACCAGTCCTAACACCCCCCCCCCGGCCCATTACCAGTCCTAACCAGCCCCCCCCGGCCCATTACCAGTCCTCACCACCCCCCCCCCATCAGCCCACTTCCAGTTTAGCCTCCCCCCCATGGCCCATTACCAGTCCTAACCACCCCCCCCCTGGCCCATTACCAGTCCTAACCAGCCCCCCCCCCCCAGGCCCATTACCCGTCCTAACCACCCCCCCCCATATGCCCACTTCCAGTTTTGCCTCCCCCCCCTTTGCCCATTACCAGTCCTAACCACCCCCCCCCCCTATCATTCCAAATTAAAATAAAAAAAAAACCAAACTGGCTGCTTCTCTCTTCTGCCGCGGCAGCATCAAGAGCTCTGCCGCGGCAGCATCAAGAGCTCTGCCGCGGGGCCCCCCCCTGCCCGGCAGAGCCTCCGTGCATCCTCAGCAGCTTTCTTCATGTCCAAAACGCAGGCTTCTTTCAGAGCCGCGAGAGTTTCTTTTCTCGCGGCTCTCTTAATCCCGCGGGGCTGATGGGAAATCCCATCACCCTCGGCGGGATTAACAGAGCCGCGAGAAAGGAAACTCTCGCGGCTCTGAAAGAAGCCCGCGTTTTGGACATGAAGAAAGCTGCTGAGGATGCACGGAGGCTCTGCCGGGCAGGGGGGGGCCCCGCGGCAGAGCTCTTGCTGCTGCCGCGGCAGAGCTCTTGCTGCTGCCGCGGCAGAAGCAGCCGGTTTGGTTTTTTTTTTTAAAACTTGGGATGCTGAAGAATGTTTTTTGCGCGGGGCCCCCTGAAACGCGGGGCCCTGTGCAAAAAACATTCTTGCTCAATGGACGGGACGGCCCTGCAGGGGATGTAGTAAAAGCTGTTAGTGTAGCTGAGTTTAAAAGAGGTTTTGACAAGTTCCTGGAGGAAAAGTCTATAAATCATTATTAAAGAGGACCAGGGAAATCCACTGCTTACCCCTGGGACAAGCAGCATGGAATGTGTATACCTTTGGGAATTTGACAGGTACTTGTGACCTGGATTGGTCACTGTTGGAATCAGGATACTGGCCTTGATGGATCCTTGGTATGACCCAGTATGGCATATCTTATGTTCTAAAATTAAGGCCAGTCAGGGCTACAATGCCCTATGGGTGCAGCTCCATTTGTCAACAGCATTTAACACTATTTACTACAGAGTGCTGTTGTCTTCCCTGCAAAAGATAGGGCTTGACAAAATTGCTTTAAATTGGTTCAGATCCTATCTGGATGAATGATCCAAGTTTCAAGATCTTGCACCAAGGGTCTCTCAGGGCTCTCTGCTGTCATCTTTGCATTTCAACCTGTATTTATCATCTGTAGGTGAAATCCTGAGCACTAGAAATGTAGAATTTCATATATATGCTGACACAACAGAAAAAGCCTCTGGTTATCCTAATTATTAAATATACACTCTCCTTAAAAAATAAATATATTCATGCTACTTTCATTTTTTATTATTCTATATACAAAAATATTGATAATTCTATTTTAAAGGAGAAGAGGATGTTAGTACCACTATACTTTAATACTTTTTATAATAGAAAATGTTATCAGATGGACACAACATCATTGGTCTCCAAAATCTCTTTGTTATTTCTCCTTTTCTTCACTTACTGTTTATTGATATTATTTATCTTTATAATTTATCTCTTATTATTTATAATCCTCTTATGATCTTCTTTATCTTGTCTCACACCACATTTTTCTTCTCTTCCTACACTCACTCACATCAAACATAACATGCGGGATCATTAACAACTCTGAACAGCATGTATTCATTTTTCAACTTATCTGCACAGTGCATCAGCCTGACAGGGGCCTTGTTTTGCTAAACCGCCGCACCAGGGGCTTTCACCATATCTTCAACACAGGACGAGGACATGTTGGAGAAATGAATGAAAGTCCCTGATGTGGTGGTTTAGTGAACTAAAGACCTCCATCATGCTAGTAATGCACTCTGCAGATAAGTTGAAAAATGCATACATACTGTTGAGAGTTGTTAGAAAAAAGGCATGCCCCTCTTTATCTTGGGTGCCAAATACTCAAGATAAAGAGGGGCATGCACTTCAAAAGGCTGCAGTCGTGGCCCTCTAACCTGTTCCATCTTTGCTCTTTCCAGTCCTGCCTAGGAACACCAAAATCATAAAACAAGCCCTGCTTTGGATATATGTTTTGGATGTGTCCTAAGGTTCAAAAATTTTGGAGGGGGTATACTGTTCTCATCATGCGTATCCCAGTAAGCTAAACCAGTTCAACTTACTATAGATAGTTGAAACCAAGAGTACTATGTACACTGATTCTGGCTAAATACAAGCAGGAAGAGTCTGTCTGTAGCTGCTTCAGATGAATGCTGGTCACGCCTTTGCATTAATGGCCAGGGGTGTGACCAGCATGTTCCCAGTAGGTAACGTATGACTGAGCACATTAACATGTGACGCAGTTAGCCTGGGCGCATCTAACGATATCCATAGAGGTATTCTTAGGTGCCCCCATGCTAATGTGCTCTCCATGCCCACACTATGCCTCTAACCTGTCCACTCTCCGCATTAGCACACAAGAGTCATTTAAGGTGCGGTTTGGTGGTTGGTAGCTGGAATGTCTGTACCTTAGTAGTCACCAGGGCCAATTAGTGTGCGTTATGGCACATGTTAACTGGTTAGTGGTGCTTAGCACAAGAGCCCCATAGTATGAGGGGAGAAAATGAAAAATGATATGTTTGTGAAATTCTTTTGTGTGTTGACACTCAGTGATATAAAAAATGAATATGTGCTGGATATTTGGATATTTTCTTCAATAAAAAATTTGCACATAAAAAAAAAGAATGGGATGAGCCCTTATCCCTCTTTAGGGGGGCACTGTGAGGCCTCATTACATGCCCAGGCAAAGTATGCTTTTTGTATGTCGTCTGAAATAGCAAACCCTCCCCCTTTCCAGCCACCTGTGAACTTTAGCGCTGTGGCCACTCAGTGGGGATTGGGAGGAGGAGGGTGCATGTATCCATTTTTTTTATTTTTCATTCTTTCGCCCCATCGCCTAGCACCACACACATTCAGATTCAGGTAATTTTATTTTGCATGTGCTCCCAAAGTAATACATTTAGAAGTTAACATAAAAAAAGAAAGCAATAATATACAAAATAGTAATAACAACGAGACAACTGCAGTGAATAGACGACAATAATAAGGACAATTTGCAGGCTCCAGTGTTGGTACATATTGTCCCTGCTCAGGTTACATTTCTTGACTATGACACGATGCAACATACTTTGCTGCTATAGCTGCTATTTCTCCCGTTTCCCCTGGTATTACTGTATGCAGAGTTTTCCCTGCTTATTTTTTAGAGGGAAGTCTTTGATTTTTCTCTGCTAGTTTCATATAATATGCATCTGTAATAACTTTTTATTTTGCACAGTACAGGGGAACTACATCTCTGTTTCTATTTCTCCAGTATGGCATTGCGGGCAGAGCCTGGCTTCTTGGCGCTTCCAGTTCAGTTTGTTTCTGCATGTTTCTTTTCCCAGTCTGTGGTCTCAATGCAGAAAGCTGTGTGCTAGAACGCTGCTCTAAGCTTCAGTGCAGTGTTCTGACATACTAAAAATTATTTTTACTCCCAATACAGTAAACTAATGGCATGCAAATTACTGCTGTGTTAAAGTCTCCACCGTCAGAAAAACTGCGCACACTGTAGCGGTAAGATGCCGGTATTTGTTGCACCAGCATGTTTTTTAAATGTCTCTCTGACAGCTACTTACCCGCCTCTTGGAAAAGGGCATTCACGGCCTTGCCTGGGAGTGGTGTAAATCTTACCTATCGGATCGCTGGCAACAAGTCCGGGTTGGTTCTAAAACTTCGGCACCATTCCACCAACAACAAGGTGTCCCACAAGGTTCCTCCCTATCGGCTCTGCTGTTCAATATCTATATGCAGCCGATATGCAACATCATCCGATCCTTCAATATTTCTACCCTAATCTACGCCGATGATGTTTTGCTATTTACCCCGTTCAAAGTCAAACACCCGGAATTCACCAACCTTGTCAACTGCTTCAACGCAATCACAGACTGGCTAACTACCCAAAACCTCCACATTAATTTCAAGAAAACAGAGGTACTCTTCATATCAAGGAACAAAAGCTTCTCTCCTCCCTCCATCCTAAGAGTAAGAGATGCGGAGCTTCCAAGCCGTAATGCCATACGCTATCTCGGCATTACTCTGGACGAGCATCTCGATTTCAAGGAACACATAAAAAACATCACCAGGTCCATCTACAACAAAATTAGAACACTGAGACATCTCAAACCTATGCTACCTGCTGACGACTTCCGAACCATCTTCCAGGCCCTCACACTACCACATTTAGATTACGCAAACTTAATCTTGTATGGCCTACCAAAGAACACGCTCAATCCTCTCCAACAAGCTATGAACGCCGCCGCCCGTGTCCTCTGCGGTCTAGCCAGATCAGACCATATCACACCAATACTTAAGGATCTCCATTGGTTACTGATATACTCCAGGCTAACATATAAGATTCTGCTAATGACATTCAAGATTATCAACAACATCGCTCCCAATTCTCTCAAGGAACTTATCACACCTACTCCAAAAACTAGAACCAGAAGGACAGCAACAGACAACACTTTGACTATCCCTAAAGACTCCATAAAGTGCTCACAAACAACCAGAAGAACCTTTGCCCACTACGCACCAAAATGTTGGAACGACCTCCCTCCAGAAATCAGAGCGATCCGAGACCTTCTACAATTCCGAAAAGCAATAAAACACCACCTCTTTCTGCTCCATTTCTCTCAAGCTGCTACCCCGACTCCAAGAAACCATCCCCCATCCCCTACTAGAGCCCCCTACACAACATAACGCTCAAGCCCCAAGCTTTCTCTCGCCAGCCTGGAAGCATCTAACGTACTTTTAGATCAAGTATCATCTATTATGCCATATCTTTATGTATATAGTTTCATGTATTCCGCATCTATCCTGATATATGTCAATATGTAAATAGTTACCCATGTTCTCCAAGTTCTATTCCCTGTTATAATGTAAACTCACTCAGTCTTCTCTGATCTGAGTATTCTTTGTTAAATGTAAACCGCACTGATAACAAATAGTGCGGTATATAAGAATTGTTAAATAAATAAATAAATAAATTTACTCGTGGTGCAGCAAATACCGGCATCTTACCGCGTTCTCTTGCATCTTTACTTTTGACAATGAACTGAGACTTTTTGTGGTTTCTCTGTGAGGATTTATTTATTTATTAGGATGTTTCCAGATGTCTCTAAGACAGTGGTTCCCAAACTTGGGGTCGGGACCCCAAATAGGGTCACATTATCAGTAAATGGGTGTCACAGAAACATGGCCATTTCCCCATCTCTCTGGACTTTCACTCTGACCTATGCCGAGTCACCAGTCAGCCTGTTGCCTGTGAGCCAGTGAATATTCATAGGCTCTTGTCTTTCCTGGGTAAGCTTCTTTTCTTTTTTATTGTTTATGTGTATACATTTTTACAATATACAAAAAAATGTATAGAAAACTATACATAGCCAAGGTCACATCAAGGAGAACACATCATTCCAACACAAAACATTCTCTGGAATAAATCATAACCAAACCCCCTTTTACATAATCAAAACACAGAAAGAAATAAAAAGAAAAAAAATCAAACTTTTCCCCTGAAGGAAACCTTCCAATTGCTGACAATTAAAGAAAAGACATCTCTTGCCCTGATAAACAATGAAACACTTGCAGGGATATTTCAGATAGAAGGAAGCTCTGAGAGACGGGACCTTAGGCCTGTGCTCTAACAGAGCGTTCTGATGCTTCTGAGTACCTGGGATATTGGGTAGGACGTGGTGAAGTACGACCCTTATTGGATAAGATCCAGAACATCAAAGAATAGCTGATCCATAAAATAAAAAAAACAGTAAAGGGGTTTTTAGGGACTTGTCAGATGCTATAGATGTTTCATCCCTAATTTTGCCAGGAGTGCAGCCCCACTTACTGACATGCTCTAAAAGAGCCACTCCAATCAGCTGCAATGGCAGCAAAATGAGTGCCAAGCCTTCCTAGAACTACAGGTTAGTCTATGCCAACTAGAACTGGAGTTGAAAGGGGTGGATTTTAATAGAGAGTTTACTTTACAGACAGATGCCTCAGATTCTTAAACAATTTGTTTAAGTCTTCACACACATATATATATATATCTGTCTATCTTAAATTCTAATGCTGGTGCTATTTCTATTTTTCTATATTCTTCTACCTCACCTTTATGCTATTCCTATGCATTATTAGCTTCACAGCTTTATTAGCTTTGCAGGCTTCCTCTTCAAGAATGGGGTAGGTAGGAGAAAAAGAGAGGCGGGGAGAATTTCTTCAGAGGTTCCTCAGAAGTTTTGGGTGTCTGTTCCTGAGGCCCAGGCTCCCAAGCCATAAGTTCTATGCACTTCAGTGTCTGCCCTTAGGACTGTGAGAGTAACCGGGTTACATTGTAAGTGCTGGCAGTGGCTACTTACTGGATCTTTACGGATCAATATTTGTGTCTTGAGGGACTGCCCCTTCCCACCTGTTGGGGTCCACCCTCCCCCTCCGTGGTCCACCATACATTCGACCACCCGGAGCAAGGAGATGCCATACTTAATCGCCTTCTCTCCTCTGGACACAAATATTTTATATCATGGCTTAACTCCCTTTCTCTCTTTAGGTCTCCACAGGGGAATATTTGGCATGCATCTAATTGTATGACCTGGGGTGTACTTCCCTCTGTAAACTTAATCCACATTCTGACTGGGTACCCCATTTGTCCATTTGTCATCCTCCTGCAAATCTCTATCTGTGACCAGGGGAGGCTCTTTGGGGAGGGGGGTGGGAGCCTATACCTAACAGGGATCTCTAAAGAGAACATGAGGATGATCAATATTACCACAGGATATCTTTCCTGCTTCCCTGCCTGCTTCATCCTGGCCCCTCCTCTTCCTTCCACACAATAATGATTTCTTACAGATACAAATTACAATGATTCCTAACATACAGCCTGTTACTACGATCCCTATCTCAATAGCAGTTATTTCCACAAATAACATATAACCATGCTCCAAAATGCATTCAAAAAATACACCACATTTATGCTCAACAGGCACACCTTAACTAAAAGCAATATTTCTAAAACAGTCCACTCTTCTTCAGTAATCATGGCTTATGCTGCAACACGATCTGGATGCCCTTCATCGTTCTACTGACTCCTTAAGTTCCTGGGATGTCCCCTTCCACTGGAAGGAAAGTTATTGTCTCTTTAGTCTTACAATCAGGGGGTCCTCAGTCGGCTGTACTTTCCATGCTCCTGGGGTCGGGGCTGGGGCTGCAACAGGTCCCTTGACTCGGGTGTGGTGGGTCCAGCCCTTCTCGGCTGTTCGTACTGCAGTTTCTGTGGTGAGCAGTACTTGGTATGGCTCCTCCCAGTCAGGCTGTAGCTTTGTTTCTTTCCATGATTTAATCAGGACCCAGTCTCCAGGCCGGATCGGGTGTGCAGCAAACTCCAGGGGTGCAGTCTCCCCTGCCCTCCAAAATAAGGGCGCCCGAACAACATTTCATAAGGGGACAGCCCCACATCTCTTTTGGGGGCTGTTCTGATATGAAGTAATGCAAGGGGCAAGCATTAGATGACCTAATAGAATTCCGAAAGGAGCTCAAAACGTATCTATTTATTGAAACTTATCAGCAGACAAAAATCAGTCCCCACCCATACGGTAATGCATCTACTGCAATTAACTGATACACACTCATCCCAAATAGGCATACAGGTTAATGACATAACGCCAACTCAATACCCACTCACCCCAAACACTCACCTAATCAAACATAATATAATGTTGTTAATTACCTCGTACTTTCTAAATGTTACCCTTATGATAAATGTAACCCTCCAATTGTACTGTCTTGATGTTGTTAAGTTCCCCTATGTTAAGTGTAACCCTCCAATTGTGATGTAACCACTTTGATTGTAGGATAAGGTGACATACAAATTTGTTTAAATAAATAAATAAATTTAGTCCAGGGTAATTTTGTCTCCAATGTCAGCTTGGCCAGATGCTTTTTCAAAGTCTGATTCATACGCTCCACTCTTCCCGAGGAGGGAGGGTGCCACGTGGTATGTAAATCCCAGGATGTGCCCAATTGTTTCATTAACCCCTGTAACACCTGTGAGGTGAAGTGACTCCCCCCCCATCGGAATCTATCCCTTTCTACAATTCCATATCGGGGAATCACTTGTTCTAGTAACACCTTAGACACTCCCCCGGCTGTTGCCGTAGCCATAGGGTACGCCTCAACCCATCCGGTCAAGTGGTCCACCATGACTAGGACATACTTGAGTCTCCCGATTCTAGGAAGCTCAGTGAAATCAATTTGTACACTCTGAAAAGGTCTCAGGCCAGGGTCCTGGGTCCCGCCCTCCCGGGACTCGCTTCTTCAAAACCTTCTTGTTGATCTTTTTACACACCATACACCCTTCACACACCTGTTTAGCCACAGTATAGATACCCGCACATCCATACTTTCGCAAAATCAAGTTACACATAGCTTGCACCCCCCAGTGGCTATCTTAGTACAAAATACTCATGATTTCCTTCACAATTTGTTTATTTATTATCTCCTTCCCATCTGGGAAGATCCACCTTCCTTCCTCAGTCTTTATGGCTCCTAGCTCCCCTAAGGCTTGCTCTTCCTTTTCAGAGAACTTTGGGATGGGCACTGTGGGAGGGACTGATGGGGTCAGTACATGTATTGTGATGGGATCTGGACTTTAAGCAGCGTCCTTTGCTGCCTCATCTGCTAGCCTGTTTCCCCGTGCTTCAGCAGTTGCTGCTTTCTGATGTCTTTATCTTTATCTTTATTCGGTTTCTTGATAAACCGCCTAAACCATAAGGCATCAAAGCGGTGTACAATAAATGGGCTGCAGGGAAGAAAGATAGAAAAGAACGCCATGGTATGTCCCTGTACATGCACTACTGACACTTCCTCTGGCAGCATTACATTTCCCAGGACTTGTTTTACTAACTCTTCATGGATTAGCTCCTTCCCTCTGCTATTTATTAAACCTCTTTCCTGCCAGATTTTTCCAAAGGTTTGTACCACCCCAAAAGCATACCTGGAATCTGTGTACACAGTGCCTGCTTTCTGGGCTAGTAAGAGGAGTGCCTGATTAAGGGCACAGAGTTCAGAAGTTTGCGCTGACCAATTATTGGGTAACCTCCCTGATTCCAAAAGGGTTCCTCCAGTCCCACTAAGCACTGCATACCCATTATGTCTCTTCCCCCCTATGACCCTGGAAAACCCATCAATGAACAATCTTTCCCCTGCATGGAGGGGAATATCACTCAGGTCTGGACGTACCTTAGTCTGGTACTCTAACACATCCAAACAGTCATGCTCAGGTTCCACAGCCTCCCCTTCTCCCTTCCAGAGGAAGGAGGCTGGGTTCAGATACTGCTCTGTGGTTAGTATGAGATCATCCTTTTCCATGAGCATTGCTTCATATTTTAGGATTCGGGAATCCATGAGCCACCTCCTAGCCCATTGGCTCAGAATGGTTCTCACCTGATGCGGGGTACTCACTACTAGGGATCCCCCAAAAGTCAGTTTCCTACTCTCGTCCACCAGTAAAGCTGTTGCAGCTACTGCCTGGACACATTCTGGCCATCCCCGGGATACTGGGTCTAAAATCTTGGACAAGTATACCACTGGTTGTCTTTTTCCTGCCCACTTTTGGGTTAGGACTCCTAACGCAGTCCCTTTATCCACAGTGACAAAGAGATAGAACGGTTTGGTTAATGAGGGTAAGGCCCAAATTGGGGCTTCCACCAGACTCTGTTTTAACTGCCTGATCAGTTCCTCTTCCTCCCCTTCCAGATCAATCTATTTGGTTCCCTTTCCAATAGTTTCAAATATAGGTTCTTGGTTTTCTGTGCATAGAAATCTATCCACAGCCAGCAATATCCGGTCAATCCCAGGAATTTTCTAAGTTCCTTCTTGGTTGTGGGTAAGGGCAATTCCGTTATACCCTTTTACCCGTTCCGGGTTCAATTTTCTCTTTCCCTCACTGATTAAGTGCCCCAGGTATTGAACCTCCCTCTGAACATATTGCAGCTTACTTTTGGACACCCTCAAGCCCTGTTTCCCCAGGAAATTTAATAGGTCTTTAGTGGCTGCTGAAACTATTTTCTCCTTAGTTCCAGAGATCAAAAGATCATCCACATACTGAAGGAGCTTCACCTCCTCGGGTACTGTAAAAGCCTCTAAAACCTGCTGCATTACCTGAGCAAAGAGATTTGGGGATTCCGTATACCCCTGAGGGAGGACTGTCCACCTATACTGCTGCTTCCTGCCTGTATCCGGGTCTTCCCACTCGAAAGCGAACAAATCTCTGCTTTCGACCGACAGGGGGCAGGCCCAAAAAGTATCCTTCAAGTCCACTACACTGAACCATAAATGTTCATGTGGAATTTTACTCAGTAAAGTGTAGGGATTGGGAACTATGGGATGCCGGGCCTGGACAATCTGATTTAAACTTCATAGATCCTGCACCAGCCAGTATGTTCCGTCCGGCTTCCTAACAGGCAGGATAGGGGTGTTGTAGGGGGACATGCAGGGCTCTAGTAACCTATCTCTTACTAGACCATCTATTACTGGGGTCAGTCCCTTCCATCCTTCTGATGGGATCGGGTTCTGTCTTTGCCTCATTACCTCCCCTTCCTTCTTTAATGTTATTTTCAACGGGGGTATCTGTAACACCCCCTATTCCCATCCCGCACCCATACTTGCTGGTCAATTTCCTTTTCACTCTCCTCGGTCAGGACCCCTATAACTGGCATTATTTGGTGGTCAGCTATCTCCAACCTCAATCCCAGTTTCACTATGAGGTCCCTCCCCAGAAGGTTATTGTCAATCCCAGGTATAAACAACAGGTCCCCTTGGACTTGCTCCTGGTCACATTCTATGGTCATTCTCTCGAAGATGGAGACAGCAAAGTCCTCCCCCTTCACCCTCGAAACCACCAACTTGTTCTTAGTCAGTGTTGCCCCTTGGGGTTTAAAATTTAATGAAGATCTTGCCGCCCCGTATCTATAAGGAATACCACTTCCTCCCCCTCGGGTCCTACCTTCAAATATATCAAGGGCTCCCGGTAGGACTGCGATTTAGGAGACCCCTGACACCCCTATTCCCCATAAGCCATCATAGCCACCTCCTCCTCATCTCTTAATCTGGGACACTCCCTTTTAAAGTGTCCTTGTTCTCCACAGTGATAACATCCAGCCTGGGGACCCTCCCATTGGGGACCCCTCCTCCGTCCTATCCCTCGACCTCTCTCCATATTTCTTCCCGACCCTCTTCCCCTTTGCCCACTTTTCATGTTCTTCCCTTGGTCCAGACCACCCTTCCTTAACACTTCCTGGACCATGGTCACCATGAGTCGCGTCTTTTGTTTTTGCTTCTCGTCTTCTCTCTTTACGAATGCTTTTTGTGCCTCCCTTATCAGGTCCTCTAATGACCTTATCTCCCAGTGCTCTAACGTTTCTAATTTCTTCCTTATATCTGGCCAGGATTTGGTCACAAAATTTACTCTGAGTAGGGTCTGGCCCATAGGGTCATTGGGGTTTAGACCTGAATATTTTTGCATATGATCCCTCAGCCTTTCCAGGAAAACTGAGGGGGTTTCATCCTTTTCCTGGAGAGTCTCAAAGGCTTTTGTCAGATTTGGGATCGTGGGACTGCCTCCCTCAAACCCTTGATTATTAAATTTCGGAGGTCCCTCATATTGCATCTATGGTCATCTCTCAGATTATTCCACCCAGGGTCCCGAAGAGGATATTTTTATTCAGAGGAAGGAATGTCCTCAGTGGTTCCTGCCCCAGGGTTCTCCCGGTCCCAAATTCTCATGGCTGCCCCCATATCATTCCTCGCTCCTCACTGGTGAAGAGGCTGCTTAAGAGTGACATTAATTCTCCCCAAGTATAGATGTTAGGACCCAAGAACTGGTCCACCTGTTCAGCTAAAGCTAGGGGATCTTCAATTAGGGACTTCATTTCTCTTTTAAAATCTCTCACTTCTAGGCTGGTCAGGGGAGAATTTACATACCCCACATTGTTCTGAGCCATAGGAACTTCCCGCAAGGGGTTCATTGGTGCCCTTCCTAGCATACTCTCAGACAAATCCACTAACCAGTCTCTGGGCCCTCCTCATTTGTCTTTATGCCGGTCTTTTTATTATTTAGGTGGGAGCTAGCTCTGCTCTCTCATCGCCTACCTTCCTCTTTCCCAGATGGGGGTTTCTTTTCACTTTTCCCCTGAACCTCCTTAGTTTCCTTCCTTTCCTCTTCAAGATCTTCGGAGCCAGACTCAGGATCCAATTCCATTTG
The DNA here is from genome assembly GCA_033557465.1 of Ichthyophis bannanicus. Lineage (NCBI taxonomy): Eukaryota > Metazoa > Chordata > Amphibia > Gymnophiona > Ichthyophiidae > Ichthyophis > Ichthyophis bannanicus. Next base: position 655,015,173 of record CM066033.1, on the reverse strand, counting down.
GATATCCCCCTCCTCCTTTAGCCCAGGACCTAGCTCGTCTACTCCTGACAGGGGTGAAGGACCAGGCCGATCCTCCTTGGGCCTCCCTCCTTGCTCTCCAGACCTGCTGGAAAGCGAGTCTGGCAAATCGGTGGGGGGGGGGGGGGGGGAGGGCAGGGATGTTGGGGACAGGAGGGGCAGTGGGATATGGAGGGGGTAAATACTCCAGCGGGTCCCATGGCTTACTCCAATTCCCATTTTTCCCCACACTTCACCTAGGCTTGGTTTTCAAGGGAAACATCCGCTCTGAACCCTCCCCACCCCAACATGCTGCATACTGGACTTTCTCATTACCCACCCCGGGCTTACTTTTTACATATATATTTAAAGCTTGACAGATCCAGTCCTCCTCTGCCCCATACTTGGGCCAAAATACAGCAGGAGGGCGGATACTCTCTTGGGTCCAGATACAGCAACAATATACAATCATCTTCTGTCTAGCCTTATCCTTGGTTAACTTATTCTCTTTCCAATGCTTCAACATCCTACCCAGGGGACTATTTGAGGGAATATCAGCTAGCTTAATTTTCCTAGCTCCCTCTCCCTGCCCCTTTCTAAGACCTAGGCTTCCCCCCATTCTATCTTCTTATTTTCCCACTAAGACTTATAGCACGTGCTCTGCCTCTTTGCTTCATCCATCTCCGGCTGTCCCCCTCGCGGAAGTACAGAACCGCGGATCAGGACTCCACACTCACTTCGTACGCAATTGTACGTCTCACTCACACACATGCAGTCTCAGTACCAGATAGAATGGCCCAACCACCAAGGTAAGTACAAAAGTCCCAATTTTTCTTACCTTGGTCCATGCGCACAGAATTGCTTGGTTCTCAGTGCCTACATTCAATTTTACCACTTCTCACACTCTGGTTCACCACACCTCTATTTTCTTTTTAGCTCCGGGATTGTTACCAGCTAGTAGGGGAGGCTATCAGCAGGGGGTGACGAGACTGTTGAACTCAACAGGACACGTTTCCCCATCCCCGTCCTTCAGAAGTCCCCCTACTGTGGTGAGATCCCGGACGAGCCCCCAAGCTGTTGGAATTACCTTTACCTGTGGCCAATTTGCCTAAGGCCAATACGACCAATGAGACTCAGAGAGGAAAATATGGTGAAGCAGATTTGTTGCTCAATACGTTGTCTAGACAGCGGGTAACCATCAGCACAGCTTCATTAAAGCTTAAGCATAGGCACCCCCCAGTCTGAGGGTAACCATACTTTTATCCCTTTTCCATAAGCCCACCCCTTTCCTCTTTCCTCACCTGCTTACCACCTTATTTGGGGTTATCTCTCTTTTCTTTAGAACTGTGTGTCCTGCCCTTCCCCAAGGGGGGGGGGGGGGCAATCTAGGTGCAGAAAAAGAGGAAGTAGGGTTCGTACAATATATTTTTCAGATTCTTAAACAATTTAAGTCTTCACATAGATAGATAGATAGATATATAAACATATGTATCTATCTATCTATCTTAAATTCTAATGCTTGCGCTATTTCTATTTTTCTATATTCTTCTCCCTCACCTTTATGCTATTCCTATGCATTATTAGCTTCACAGCTTTATTAGCTTTGCTGGCTTCCTCTTCAAGAATGGGGTAGGTAAGAGAAAAAGAGAGGAGGGGAGAATTTCTTCAGAGGTTCCTCAGAATTTTTTGGGGTGGCGCCTTTAGCCTTTGCACAGCAAGCGTTTGTTTTTCTGCCTTGCTTGTTTCAGGAGGTTTGAGGATCTGAAAGGAAAAGAATAGTCTTGCAGTTTTAAAAGAGAGAAAATAATAGTTGTCAGTTTTAAAAAGAGAGTAAGAGATATATAGAGCTGTCAGTTTTAAAGAAAGGAATTTACTCAGCCTGCCATGGCTAAGAGAGAAGAAATTAGGGAAGTGGTCAATTAGCCTCAGTTGCGCAACCTCTCGGTTGCATAGGAGCTCTGTGAAGTATGAACTGAGGAAGCTGGCAAGGGACTGATAAGCTAGCATCATATTCTACAGGCTCCTCTGATACCTTTGGTTAGACTACTATAGAGCTATGCACACAGCGCTGTACAGAAATATAAGCAAAAAGACAGTCCCTGCTCGTCAGAACTTACAATCTAGTCAAGACAACACAAAACCATAGACAGTTCAGGAAAAATTAATTGCAAGGGATGTGGTAATAGGGATTATATGTTATACAAGACATTTGTAAAAACAACAGTTTTCCATGCTTCTATCAGGAACATCCTGTGCTATACTTGAGTCAGAAGCTGTATAAGCACAAAAAGAATTACTCCATTCGTGGAGGAGTGTCTGGCCATCAAGTGGGCCATAGAAACCCTGAGGTACTACTTGATAGGTCGGATCTTCACTCTGGCCATGGATCATGTGCCCTTGAAGTGGTTCCATCAAATGAAAAATGCTAATGGCTGCTTAAACCAGTGGTACTTGGCCTTGCAGACCTATAGGTTTAACGTGAGGCACCGAGCAGGGCAGCAGCATGTCAATGCAGACACCGTGTCCAGCATTCATGAAGGAGAGGACGATAGTGGCGTGTAGCCCAGGGTCGGCATGATTTTGAGGAGTGGGGTATGTGGTATCAAAGGTTCCCTTAAGGAGATGGATAACCAGGAAGGGCACCTTCAGGGCTAGTTTGTCCCTCAGATCCGAACAGAACCACCTCCTGCAGCTCAGGGAGGCCCCAGGCCAGTACTAGGCATGGAGTAGAGGAGTAGCCCAATGGTTAGAGCACTGGCATGGGAACCAAAAGACCAGGGTTTGATTTCCATTAGCACTACTTGTGGCCTTGGGCAAGTCACTTAACCCTGCATTACCTCAGAAAAATCCAAGTTATCAATGTCTCTGTTTAATGTACATGACCAGGTTTGTTACAATGTAAACTGCTTTGACTGAAATGATAAAGTGGTATAAAACACCTGTTAAATAAAAAAAGAAAATATCCACTACCCCTTGTAGGTGGGCAAAATCCAGGGGAGGGTTAGAGGACCTGAGGTTTCCCTGGAGCACAATATGTACTTCCTTTCAGGAGCTAATCACAGCAGGAGAGGGAGGTAACTGTTACTCTGGAAACCAAGGGAGTGGTTAGGGTTGAGTTTTCCTAGAACAGAGGGGCCCCAGGAACACAGCCAAGCCAAGAGGGATTCAGATGTCTTGGAGAGCTTACTGTGGGCAGCCAGCCAGCCTATAAGGGGTCAGGGGATGACATGGAGGTTGCCACCCACCCACTCCCTGGACCTTGAGGGTTTCAGGAGGGGCTGGCCTTGAATGCCCTTGAGGGTTAAGGTTGTAGTTGTGTAGGTGCTCAAGTAGTAAGGCAAGGCAAAGAAAATTTCTTTTGTGAGGTTTATTTCTCCCGCTCCGGAGTTCAAGTGCAGCAGACGTAAATGAAATAATGTAGCACAAAAAACAAGACTGAGAAACTTAACTAAACAAGGCTTTTTACTGCTAGGTTAAATGTCCATTCTGGATCACATTCATTTGTCATGTGACCTCTTTTCAATAACATAACAGAAACTCTGGTAACAGCAATGCTCCTGAATTGCACACAATATGCTTTCACTTATTCTCTTCACATAAGCTTCTTTAGCATAGCAATCAGTGAGGTAACTTTGTTATATTGCTTCATAAAACATTGGCAAGCATATCACTTAAATGTCCTTTTGAATCACACATGTAGAGCAATCCATCGGGACTTCCTGCTCTGTAGCCGGTAGAGAAATTAAAGGCATTTCTTCCTCACAGCTGCTTATGGGCTTTGCTACGTTATGAGGAGAAACTGCTCTGCTCTTAAGGAACTCCCTGAATTCAGTGAGAAGTAATTCAGCCTGTGTATTTTCTGAGCTAGGCTGAGAATATCCTCCTTCAGGTAAATGCTTATTTAAAGATCTTATCTCTTGGCAATTATCAGTGCTTTTACTCTGACAACAGTTCAGCGTGTAAGCATTTCCCTTCCCCCACCTATCTCCAAATGAAAGTGCAGGGTAAAACGCTTCAGCTGTGCTTGGAGAGTCTCTCAGAGTGTTTTATTTATTTATTTAGTATACATTTGTATACCGCTACTTCCAGCGATCAGCAGCGGTTTGATTACAGATTGGAAATTGTCAAATCATGACAGGAAATTTTTTTTTTTTTTTTTTGAGGTATAAACACATTGATTAGACAGGAAAGCACAGCACACAGAGAACTATTTTACAGGGAACATGGGCTATGGAGGGTTAAGTGGCTTGCCCAAGACCACAAGGAGCACCTGTGGGACTAGAAACCCCAGTCCTTCCGGCCCAAGGTTGCTGTCCTCTAGTGGGATTTGAACCCCCGACCTTCCGGCCCGAAGTACCTTGCCCCAACCACTAGGCCACTCCTCCACTCCTGTGTTAAGGAGTGTTAAAAGGAAAACAGTCAGGCTTCTCTTGGCTTAACCAGTTACTACCAAACTTTCTGCCTTTATCCTGTCTTTCACACTGAGAGTTCACTCTTTCTGGCTTCCCACAGTTAAGCTTGCTAGCCGTTCCAAACCCACCAGATACCTTGTGCTGGGGCTTCTTCCAGGGTAATTCTCTATCCTTCTGCCTCCTGTTCCAAGGTTCTGCTTGGTCCTTTAAACTCCTGAGCTGTAGCCTTGGGTCTCTCAGTGCCTTTGAATTCTTCTGCTTACAGAAGTCTTTCTCTGCTCCTGAGTCTCCCAGCTCCTATCTTCTCCTTCGTGGATCACAGCTGCTCAGTGGTTCTCTCTCCAACGGTTCCTGTTCCTGGTCCTCTGACCTGTCCTCGTCCAGGTGCTTGTGTCCTGACTCCTCCTCTTCGTCTTTCTCCTGCTGCTCATGCTCCTCTGCCTCTAACTGTTTCTGTTTCTGCGTTCTTAACAAGCTGCCTGAGTACTGCACTGCCCGCCTCCTGCTTGGGCGTGCCCAATCAGGTACTTGGCTTCTCTCCTGCCTCGAGGTGAGGTGTGGTTCCTGATTAGCTCTGTGTTTTTTCCTCTCAAAAGAGAAAATCCTGCATTCCCTTGCAGTACCGGTTCTCTCCACCGGATCACTATCAGTTTCCATTGCTTCCTAAGAGTCTCCTCCGTCACAAGGTGGAAGCTATAGAAGGAGGTCCCCTGGATGTACCTACAATAGAGGAAGGAATGGGCCAGTAGGCCGTTAACTTCATTTTTGGTTTTGCTGTTTATTTCTCCTTTTTTGGGGGGGATTATTTGAAGGCTGTGCAGAAGGGAGGCATGACGAGAGAGTAAGTCATAGAGATCTGGGCACCTCCCCACCTGTTCTCGCTGCACTGTTTGAGCCATAGTGGCTATTTTCCCTGTTTTGAGGCTGAGAAACAGGCATTATGTTTTTGTTTTGCATTTTGTCTGGAGGAGTAATTGGAAAGCTGCTTTGCTTTTCCTTGTTGAGAGGAACAGGACTGTGCAGAAAAGCAGGGACTAGATGTATCCGAGAGGGTCCCTGCAGCGAGAACTGTGTTGTTGGAAAGAGCTGAGACCTTCAGGGTGCAGAACTAGGCGTCCACGTAGGCTGCAGCCTGTAGTAGGACTGATTTGGGGTTTTTTTGTTGTACTTTTCTGCCGACTCACCTGTGGGAGAGGAGTGAGGAAACTATGTCTCCAGGGTTTTGGTTTGAACTTTGGTGAATAGAACTGGAAAGATATCATGGGGCTTCTGCCAGTGATCTTTTCCCTCAATCTGTTACCGGTGCTGGCATCCGCTTGCTATCTGCATGAGCTGGCGAGGCTTACATGAGCACTACCTTAAGTGGACTACCAGCAGAGGATGGACCCAGCACTGAGTTACAATATGCATGAGAGAGATTTGCATACACCATTGTATGCAGATCTCTCTCATACATATTCATTGTGGATATCCTGAACACCGGACTGGCTGGGAGCCCCCAGGGCAGGTTTGGGAATCACTGCTATAAGCTATGCTCTGCTTGCTTTTCCCACCATACCCACCCCAGGACCACCACTCTCATACTGATGCTGGGCTGGCTTTTAGCGATTTGGATTTAGCTCTTGCCTTTTACAGGAGATTCAGATTGGTATTTTATTTGTTGTAAATTGAACTGTGAAAACCAGTGACTGAACTGTATAGCTTCCTTAATGGTTGCCACATGCAGTGACATCTACAAACTGAAATGTGTAGTTTGCAATCAGATGATACAGTTGTGGTCAACATTATTGGCACCCTTGCATTTTAGGTATGTTGTGTACAATATCTTAAGAAATAATTGGAAATATTCCAACTATATGTTATCATAATATTTTAATAGTATGTTCAAAGGTATACAACAAACAAAAAAAAGATGTCTGTGCAATTTAGACATAGTCATTTCTGAGAAAAAAATACAAAACATAACCTGGACAGGATTAATGGCACCCTTCACTAATGTTTGGTTGCACAATCCTTGGCAGGGATGACAGACTCCAGATGTTTCTTGTAGCCATCTATAAGTTTCTTACATCTGTCTGCTGGTAGTTTCTCCCACTCTTCAACTGTGATTTATTCCAGTTCATGAGCGCTTCCAGAATTCCTTTTACCTATGGCAGGTTTCAGCTCTTTCCAAAGGTTCTTGATTGGATTGAGATCAGGACTCATTGCTGGCCAGTTTAAAACAGTCATTTATTTCCTTTTTAACTATTCTTTTGTACTTTTGGTTGTATGTTTTGAATAATTGTCCTGCTGGAGGACCCATGAACTTCAACCCAGACCTAGTTTTCTGACCAAGGTAACACATTTTGCTCCAAAATACCTTGGTAGTCCTCTGACTTTGTGATTCCTTTAATACATTCCAAGCCCCACAACATTATGAAACCTCCACCATATTTAACTGTAGAAATGATTTTTTTTCCTTATAAGCTTAATTTCTCCACCTGTAAATGTATCGCTGGTCTGCAGTGCCACAGAGCTCGTTTGGTTTCATCTATCCACAGAACATTTTCCCAGAAAGACTGTGTTTTCTCAAGGTGGGTTTGAGCAAAGGTCAGGCATGCTTTTTTATGTCTGTCTTTGAACAGTAGGGTCCTCCTTGGCCTTCACCCATTTAGTCCTTCTTTGTTTAGTGTGTGGCGTATGGTGTGGGTTGAAACCACCACTCCAGTTCTTTGGATGTTGTACGTGGTGTTTTTCCAACAGTTTGCACTAACCTTCGAAAACATCTTGGATTAATTTTCCTCTTCCCATCACGTCCTGGGAGGTTCTTGACCGTTCCATGAACAGAAAATTTTTTAATAACATTGTGAACTGTAGACACAGGAATCCCAAGGTCTTTGGAGATGGCCTTATACTCCTTTGAAGTTTGATGTCTGGTGATAATGGCTTTTCTGACGGTCTCAGGCAGCTCTCTTGTCTTCACCATTGTGAAAATGGAAAAGGGAGTGAATGTGGCCATTTTAAACATTAGAGCCATTGTTCATTGATTGATTCAAGTCAAACGAGTACTGACAATTTATCATAGGTGCATCTAATTTTACTGCAATGGGAATGTGGTTCTTCTGTTCAAACTGACTTGAATTGTTTATAAGGATAACAATAATCATGCCCTGGCAATCCATGGGTTTTAAACTATTTCTTACTATTTCCTTTTTTAATTGGTCTTGTTTTATTTGTTCTTTTATGTGTCAAATATGTGTGCAAATATAGTCCACTGGCCACTTTGTTTTAGGAGATATTGGACATTAAGGGGTTGAACTGCAAGGGTGCCAATAATGTTGACCACAACTGTATGTGTACTGCCAACTAGTGGTTGAGAAGCACAGCAATACATATTGCCCTGGGACAGTGGAACCCTGTGTTTGCATGGTAAAATCCATCCTTTCAGAGAGGGCTGGCCCAACCATTAGGCAAGACTAGAGCAGCAAAGAGCAGCAGCTGTCAGAGCAAAACAATAGATACTGACAACCACACAAACTGAAAGAGCCATCAGCACATTCTTTGCTCTGCAGGAAGCGCAAGCACACACATACATACAACGCAAAGTTTAATATCTTAAAGCATGATGCCCAGTTATGCATTTTTAGAGGATTGGAAAGGTGAGTTTAATTATCAAAATCTCAGGGGATGGGGGCATAAGGAAGAAGGTTTGCCTAGGTCACCAACTACCTTGCACCAGACCTAGGGCTAACGCTGCTTTGAGATCTGTTGACAGTGATATCTAATGGCTTAAAATTTATTAGCACATTTGGTTTCATTAATGTTTGGGTACCACTGCATTCAAATTGCCCCACACCTCTACCTTTCAGAGACACTTAGAAACAACATGACACACAAATTGGAAAGAATTACATGAGATATACTCCACATGCTTTATTTATTTAACTAGGCTTATATACTGCTTTTCTACTAGTCAAAGCAGTATATATGCATGTACTGTGTGCATATATTTTCCCTTGCCCCCGAAGGGCTCACAATCTATGTTTTTGAACCTGAGACAACGGAGGGTTAAGTGGCTTGCCCAAGGCCACAAGGAGCACCTGTGGGACTAGAAACCCTACTCCTTCTGGTCCAAGGTTGCTGTCCTCTAGTGGGATTCAAGCCCCTGGTCCTCTGGCCTGAGGTAACTTGCCCAACTACTAGGCCACACCCCCCTTATCTGTCTTGTAAATTCTGCTGTAAAATCTATTGACTAAATTATACAAAAGAGGTTGAGAAATGTCTGTCTGGAGGCAAACTAACTCTCTGAAAATTAATTGAATGGGATGAAACTTGGCATGGGGGAAAACCAGTGAAAAGGCACACTGAGTTTGAAAATGGCCCAGATCGAATCCAGGGTTCCAGAGAAATAAGCCCCTCACAAAAATAGCCAAATGCATTTCTAGGGGAGGAGTTTCAGCTTATGTATCATAGAAACACTTACAAAATAATAACTAATTGTACATGGGGAATTTCTTCTTTCAAACTGCCTCTCTGCTGTTCTTAAATCTCCCTAAATCCCAAATTGTCCTACCTCTAAAATGCTACCACCCCAAAAAATATCTGCCAACCCCACAACTGCCCCACCACCCTGCAATCTGGTTCCATCCTCCAAAATCTACCTACATAACTTATGCCATTGCCAAAAACTACTCATGCAACTTCCCCACCAATCCACAAATTGTCCAACCCCGGAAACTAGTCCTCTCAACTGCCCCAACACTCTGCAAAATGCCCCATTCTTAAAATCTAATCCCTCTTGCAACTGCCCCAACACTCTGCAAAATGCCCCATTCTTAAAATCGAATCCCTCTTGCAACTGCCCCACTATCTCTCAAAGCGCCCCATCCCAAAAACAACTACAATTACTCCATCCTCCAAAAATAACACCTACACCACCACGCACACACAAATATATGCACACCATATATACATGCACACACACAAAACACAGACAAAAGCCATAGGCACACAGGCAATGCAGGTGCAGATGGGCAAAGGTTGGAAAGAATTCCATGAGCCCTGCACTGCATGTTTTCCCCACTTGTTCTCTTTACTATTTCACTTGTAGGGCCTATGATTTGCAGTAGGTCTGTAACAAGTTTAGGGTCTCTTGTAAACCTTCTGGGAAGGGGATAGAATGACCAGATCATCCATTTATAGCAGGCATTTGATTTTGGAGTCATTTTGTTTTAGTCATGTAGATATTGAAGAGGGTGAAGTTTCAGGCTACATCCTATATCACTCCTTGTTCCTGTCTAAGCTGTCTGTCTGCATGTTGTTTATTTTTACCATACAGCTGATGGATGAGTTCATGCATTTAATTGTATTATAGCTTTCCTTCACTAGTAATTTTCTTAAAAAACGATACCCGGTTGGGGCCAGTGGAGCGAGGGTTCCACCTTCCACTCAAGCTGAAATGAGGAAAAAGAAGCAAATTTGAAAGTGTTCTAGGTTGGTGACCGGGGAGAAAATCACTACAGATTCGCCCACCCCCCTGTAATTCCAATTTGCAGTAGTTTAAAATTAAGGCCAGGGTGCAATAGAGATTTTTTTAAAAGAAGTAACATCAGTAAAACGTAAATATTCTGCGAGAGAGGTCGATGTTGACATATTTATTAAACAGTGCTTGTAAGGTAAAGATGTGACTATTCTGCTCTCTAATCCCCTCCCCGGGCCAGCATTAAGATTGTCCTTACCCACCACCAGGGAATGCTCAAGCCCCTCAAACCAATCCACCCTTGAGTGGGAGCCTGGACAGTAAAAGGCAAACAGATTTATGTTTTCGTTGAGCCGTCTTCGAAATTTGCAATTAGCTCTGCGTCTTGTAGGCACCATATAGAGGCTGAGATACAATAAATGCATACTTTGTTTTGAGCTCAGATTTGTATTAAAGGACGCGTTTGCTGATCCAGTGCAGGTGTCGAGTTCTTTTCGGTCAGTGAGTGCTCCGTAGATAGAAGAGACAGGAGCCTATGATACGCAGCCCGTGGGGGGCTTTAGGCTAGGGAACGTCCTGCGACATTTCGGGCAGTGGCGCGAAAGGGCCGAGCGAGGTGGGTGTGCGATCCCTGCCGGCCGCCCGTACACCTGCCCGCCCCCTCCCTCTGCGGATCATGTGCGGGAAGGGGGCGTGGGAGCCCTTTGAATGCAGCCTGCCCCCGGCAGCCGAGGCACTGCGAGGGGACGGAGCCTGACGAGCGGCTGTGGGCGATCGGGGAGGGGAGGCGCCGGGAGACCGTCAGATCGCCAGCATGGCCGGGTCAGACTTCCACCACCACCACCTCCTCCTGCTGCTGCTGCTGCTGTCGTCCCGGAGCTCAGCCTTTAACCTGGATGTTACCGACACCCTGCTTAGGGACGGCGAGAAGGGCAGCCTCTTCGGCTTCTCCGTGGCTCTGCACCGGCAGCTCCGGCCCGATCCTTTCAGCTGGTGAGTCTGAGCTCAGCCCCCTCCCCCTCCCTGAATTTCCTCCTTGGTGGATCGTTGTGACCTTGGTGGGTTCCGAGGGCAATCGTTCGGGGATCTTGCTTGTGCCGTTTCTGTGGCTCTGTCGTTGTAAAGTACGTACGAAAGCAGAGATCTGCCCCCAAGACTTTCAGGTTTGTGACCCCTGCAGGATCTCTCCTGGCACACCGGCGGCTTTGCTGGCTGGGGTGGGAGGTGTCGGTGCCAGCTCTGTGAGCGCAGTGACTGCTTGAGCGCTCCAGATTTCAGCAAACTTTTTCACTATGCCAGAGAGGGCTAACGTCTAATGAGCTTAAACCCCCCGTTCCCCAGTCTTGTTGAGAAGTTGACTCCTTTGCTTTCGTTTCCCTGGCTCAGCCCATTTCTACATGGGGGCTAGGGAAGGATGGCATAGCTTGTAGGGTTTACTGGGGTTCTGAAGAGCGCGGAAAAGGAAGAAGTATACCATGCTTCGACCTGCCCATCATAATTGGTATTTCAAACACCCTTCAACCCCAGTTTCTTCCATCCTCATGGTATTGCTGTTTAGTCAGGAAGTAGGAATGGCTGCAGTTTAGAGACAGACGCCTGAACTAGAGGTCCAGATTTTTGAATGGGTCTCAGGATGAGAAGACTCTGTGAATAAATTCAAAACTGTGTAAGCTGAACAGCGAAATAGTAGTAAATAGTGAAATATTTTAATGTTTAGTATTTAATTGCTTAATGGTTTTTAAGAATGTGTGGTGTTTGATATTAATTATTGTGTTGTGAATTTTGTTAAGTTGGTCAGTTTCTTGAGGCTCTGGGGACAATGGTGAAGGTCAACAGGTGGTTTGATGTACCAGTAAAATCCATGGTTTGAGTTCCCACCTACCAATGAATATGGTTAAAAATTGTCAAGAGCTAAAAACTGCTTGTAAAAAAACAAGTTAGAAATTTGTTAGTAATATTTGTATGATATGCATTTTGAGTTTTTTTTTAGATGTTCCAATATATAGAGAACAATTTGTACAAGTTCCACTGTTTTTCCTGACTGGCTGAGATTTTAAACATGCATCATGACATATATTTATTTATTTAGACAGATTTGTATACCACTTTATCCTTCAATCATAGTGGTCACATCACAATTGGAGGGTTTCACTTAACATAAGGGTACTTAACAACATTTAGACAGCACAATTGGGTTACATTTATCATTGTACTATATGCAATATATACATTAAGGCTCTGAAGAACAGGATGTTTTATTTGGATGGTGAAGATGTGTTAGTTTGGAGGGTGTCCTGAGATTTTGTGGAAGCCCTGAAATGGGGCTTGTTTTGAAAAGTTTGCCCCCCCCCCCCCATCAGGAGGCACATCACATGCGCTCACCACCAGCAGACAGCTATTTAAGGGGCAGATTCTGCTTCAGTAGCAGGCAGAGATCCTTTTCTCTAGGGTGGGAACTGAGTGACTGTAAATGAAGGGTAGCAAGCGTCTGCACATTTCTCCTCTTTCTGCTGATAGTGGTCGCCCCTCAACACTGGATCAGCTTTTATTGATGGGGGTGTTGAAGGGTGTCATGTGGAAGAGGGCGTGCTGCATGATATATGCGTAAACAGCATCAACAGCAGTGTAGTTGCCTGGACTGTATTATAAACTAGACTGCTTTTCTCCGTTCCTTCCTTTCCTACTAGTTTCCAAGTGTGATAAGGATTCACCCTTTTCAGTTCAGGGGTACACGGGACAATAGCAGTATTCTCCACTGGAGATGTTGGAGTGACATTGCAGAAGTTAAGTTCACTGTCGCAATGTAATCACTGCAATAATTACATTAGCCAGCTTTCTTTACATAGAGATGTACACACACACACAAATGAAGATTCTGGTAATCCTTTTGACGAGTAACACACACACAGACACATACAGTCTGGGAATACTAGTATAGGAAACACACACACACATGAAGAGTCTGGGAATCCTTCTGTCTCTAGTAAAGGGTCAGAGGGTGTCCCGCTGTCTTTTACAGAGAGTAAGAAGGGGCATGGGCAGAGGAAAGCCTTGGATCAGGGCCATGTGAACAAGTCCCCAAAGGACTCCATGATCATCATAATTCCAGCTGTTACCCAAGTTTCCTGAGGAACTGTCTGCTTCAAAAGATCCATCAGTAGCAAGGAGGAGGAAGGAAATTCTGTCATATTTCCCGTTTCCCCATGCTTTGTCCTTCCCTGTATCCAGACTCTGAAGCAGATTACTGAGGATCTTGCCTTCGCCCTGCTTAGCAGAGGTAGAATGCTCAGGGACTCCCAATTCGCTGATCTTGAATATTAGTGTGGCAGAGAGCCTCCTAGGGGGGAGGCTGCAGTGAGGTGTGTCTCAGGAACAGGGGCAGGAATTGTGATCAAAGTCAGCTGTTTGTTTCCCAGCAGAAGGAGTTTCATCCAAGGGCAATAGAAATCCTTTTACTAGCCTGAGGTACCAGATTTCTGGTGTTCGGGCTGCTTCTGCCTTCTCTGAGGCAGCCAGTGACTCTACTGGGAGCTGTGACCTCTCCAGTCAGGCTGCTGTGCTCTGTTACCTCTAATCCCTGTCATTGCTTGGGATGCAGGGTTCCCAGGAGTCTTCTCTGGCTGATAGAGACCACCTGGTCCACCCTGTCACGGTAGCTTTTTTTCCCACCCTATCAGTGACGGCTGAGTAGAAATGCGTCATGAAGATCCAGTTGTATGTTGCCTGCTCACAGCCATGCGAGAAAGCTTCAGGACATAAGATTTGACATACTGGGTCAGACCCAAAGTCCATCAAGTCCAGTGTCCTGTTTCCAACTGTGGTCAGTGCAGGAAACAAGTAACTTTTCCATGCTGCTTATCCCAATGATAAGCAATGGATTTTCCCCAGTTCACTCTAATAATGGTTTGTTGATGTTTCCTCCAGGAACTTTTCTAAATCTTTTTTTTTAACCTGGCTACAATAACAGTATTTATTACATCTTCTGACAATGAATTTCAGAGCTTAATTACACGTTGAGCGAAAAAATATTTTCTCCAATTAGTCTTACAGTAAACGTATTATTCTGTAGCTTCATTGCATAGTTTTTATACTTTTTGAAGGAGTAAACAACTGCTTCATGTTTACTCGTTCCATGCCATTCATTAGTTTATAGACCTCTACAGGGCCAGCCCATCCACTAGGCAAACTAGGTAGTTGCCTAGGGTGGCAGGCCCTGGTGGGCAGTATGCTGATCCATCCCTCCCTTAAAATGAGGCACAGCCGCCGCTTCAGTGCTAAAAGTGGCCTTAAAGCAATGGTGCATGTGCTTGTAATCATGGCGTACCGCTCCTGCCCCTCCGACAGGAAGTTGTGTCAGAGGGAGGCAGGAGCGGCAGGCCATGAGCATGCATGCAGCTGCAGTAAGGCTCGCTGCGGCATGGAAAGGAGGAATCTCTATGCCCCTCTCCTCAAAAGATGAGAATATGGATGCTGGGGGCGGGAGGCGTCACAGCAGTGGCAGCAATGCAATGAGCCAGCGGGCTGGGGGGGGTGGCACAGTGGTGGTAGTAGCAGCGCGGTGAGCCGGGGAGGGGTCTACCTAGGGTGACAGAAACCCCTTGGCCTCTATCATATCTCCCCTCTGCCATCTCATAAGAACATAAGATATGCTATACTGGGTCAGACCAAGGTCCATCAAGCCCAGTATCCTGTTTCCAACAGTGGCCAATCTAGGTCACGAGTACCTAGCAGTTTCCCCAAAAGACACAGGTTCCACAATGCTTGTAGGGTCAAGCATTGATATCCTGGGTCCCTTTTAAATAATGGTTTATGGACCTTTCCTCCAGGAACTTGTCCAAACCTTTTTTAAACCCAGCTACACTAACAGCCTTTACTACATCCTCCGGTAACAAATTCCAGAGTTTGATTACATGTTGAGTGAGCTCTATAAGCCTTTCCTTATAAGGGTATTATTGCATTACTTTTATCATGTTGGTCACTCTTCTCTGTACTGTTTCTAATTCTGCTATATCTGTTTTTAGATGTGGTGACCAGAACTGGATTCAATACTCAAGGTGTTGTCACAGTATAGAATGATACAGAGGCATTACAATATCCTTTTTTTATTCTCCATTCCATTCTTTAAAATTCCTAGCATTCTATTAGTTTTCTTGGCCACCACTGTATACTGAAGGAAGGAATTTAATGTATTATCCACATTGACACTTAGATCCTTTAATTGCATTGATTCCTAATGTGGAACCTTGCATCATGTAGCTATAGTTAGGGTTGTTCTTCTTAAAGTGCATAACTTTGCACTTGTCCACATTAAATTTCATCTGCCGTTTGGAAGCTCAGTCTCTCAATTTCTAAAGATTCTCTTGAAAACGTTCACAATCCTCTTGTGATTTAATGACTTTGAGTAATTTTGTGTTTTCTGTAAATTTTATCATTGTTCCTATTTCTAGGTCATTTATAAATCTGTTAAAGAGTAGTGGGCACAGGACAGATCCCTGGGGCACTCCACCATTCACCTTTCTCCATTGAGAAAATTGACCGTTTAGCCTTACACTCTGTTTTCTGTCTTTTAACCAGTTTCCAGTTCACACCAGGACTTGCCTCCTATCCCATTACCTTTTAATTTTCTCAAGAATTTCTCACGAGAGACCATCAAAGGTTTTCTGAAAATCCAGATACATTATATCAATTGACTCACCTTTTTTCTACCTGTTTTTGTAGACCTTCAAAAAAATGTAGCAGATTGGTGAGGCAAGACTTTCCTTGGGAAAATGCATGTTGACTTTGTCCTATTAAACCATGACTATCTATATATTTGGATTGGAGGAGTAGTCTAGTGGTTAGAACACTGGCTTGGTAACCAAGCAACCAGGGTTCAATTCCCACTAGCACTCCTTGTGGCCTTGGGCAAGTCACTTAACCCTCCACTGCCTCGGAAGAAAGGCCTGGCAATCTACTTCCGGTGACACTGCCAAGAAAACCCAGGAGCTTCTGGGTCACCAGGAGTCAGGACTGACTCGAAGGCACACATTGCATTTGCATCTATATATTCAGTAATTTTGTCCTTTAGAATGGTTTCTACCATTTTGCCTGGCAGTGAAGTCAGGCTTACTGGTCTGTAGTTTCCCAGATGATCCCTGGAACCCTTTTTAAAAATTGGTGTTAAGGAGGTCTTTTTCTCGGTAATGGGGAAAAGGAAGAAAAGTGCTCTGGTCTATAATACAAAGACTGCTAAAGTGGTAGGCCCGATTGATGCTCATTTTAGGATTGTTGGGAAGGTTGCAATGTCTCAGTCCTTTGTTTCAGGATCGGGAGAGATTCCAACTGTACGTACTTCATCTTCATTGTCTCCCGCTGAGTTTCAGGGTAATTTAGTTCCACCCATTCGAGATTTGGATGCTCCTGGTGTGGCTTCCTTGTTTCCCTTTCAGACTCTTTTCTAGTGGTTGAACCTTCTGTTGTGCATAAAATGTCTCCTTTGCCTTCGGTAATTACCTTTAAACTTGTGGGGGAAGCAGAGGCTTCACCTAAGAAAGTTTCTTTAAAAGACATTGTTTCACATATGGAATAAGTCCTTCATGTTTCTCATCAAAAGGTTTCTTTATTTTCTAAAGAAGGTTGTAAATAAATTTGAGGATCATGAAGGACGGTTGAAAGAGTTGGACAGTAGGGGTGTTAAATTTGAATGTCAGATATCAGTTTGTCAAGCTGTGTTAGCCTCTTCTGTACAGGATTCTCTTGCTTCATCTTCAGGATGAATCTTTGGAGAATTCTATCCGTTCTAAAAACTTATGGTTCTTGAATTTTCCCCAGACTCACTATCTTTCCCCACAAATTATTTTTTATAAATACCTTAAGGATATTTTATTATTCGGATGCTGATTGTATTTGTTTATCTCAGATTTATTTTGTCCCTAATGGGAAAGTGATTAGAGTCAATGGGGGTGTGGATCAACAGTTTGATCAGTTATCCTCTCCTTTGTTGGATATTTCTTTGTTTTTGGAGTCCTCAAAGGAAGATATTTCATCTAGAGTCACTCTACTGGTCAGTTTTGACTCTGAAATTGAAAAGGATAGAGTTTTGAGGGCATATTTTTCTAAGAAGTCTGTAAATTTCTATGGTCAGCTTATTCAAGTCTTTCCTGATGTCTCCAGGGTGACCCAGAAGCGCCGGAAGACTGTTTTTTAGAGATCAGATCACGTTAATTGGCTCTTGGTGCTTCATTTTATTTGAAATTTCCCTGCAAATGTCACATTTTTTTTCAGGGTAAGAAGCATGTATTTCTTGAGGTTGACCAAGCGGAAGAGTTTCTTAACGGGAAGGAATCTGTGGTTTAATTTACATTTATTGTTTCTTGACTTAGATTAAGGGGGCTTTGTTTTGTTTTCCAGGGATCTTTGGCAGAGATGGTTTTCTTTCTCTTTTGGAGTTTGGATCACTCTCCTCGATGTGGACTTGTTTTGTATATGTATCATATATGTGTGTGATACATATACAAAACAAGTCCACATCGAGGAGAGTGATCCAATATATATATATACACGCACACATACAGCACATGATACCGCCTAAACAAAGTATGTATGGAATATGTTTTTGCACCACTGTATATAGCCCACTCTGTACATAGCTCATACCAATCTAGCACACAATACAACACACACTCAACTTCACCCTCACTGCATGTATAACACACTCACTTTACTCAATTGTTTGCTGTGATACCACCTTGATTATTAAGATAAGGCGGTTTAGAAATACTGTTAAATAAATAAATAAAATATATACTGTATATGTGTTTATGTATATATATGTGTGTGTGTGTGTGTATATCCTATTAACACCAATTTTTTAATCTTCAGGTACCATAGTTTTAATGATAGATTACAAATTGCTAATAGTAGCTCTGCATTTTCATTTTTGAGTTCTTTCAGTACCCTAGGTTGTATAACAGCTGGTCCAGGGGATTTGCTACTCTAGTTTGTCAAATTGCCTAGTATCTCTGCCAGGTTCGGTGAGATTTGTTTCGGTTCCTCCGATTCTTCGCATCATTTCTGGCGGCAGTATCTCCCATACATCTTCTTTGATAAAGACCAAAGCAAAGAATTCATTGAAGGGCCTTTTTACTAAGTCCTACTAAATTTTGCATTTAACATGTGTTTTTAATGCATGGTAAGTGCAAAGCTTCCGCAGTAACTGCTAGGGGTATGACCAGTATATTCCTGGCAGTTAACACATAGATGCTTACACTAACATGCAATGCAGTTAATATTGGGTGCATCTAACAATACCCATAGAGCTATCATGAGTGCATGCTAATGACACCCACTCTAACTGCAATGTGCAGTTAGGGTCCACACTCTCCTTCTAACCCACTCAGTCCCTGTTCCATTGCATGATGGTCAATTAATACACATCTTAGCAATTGCTTGCTGTCATGCCCAAGTTAGATGTCACCATGGACATGAGTGCTCGCTAAAACGTGCATCGGCCATTTAGTGGGATTTAGTAAAAGAGCTTCTTAGTCTCTCCACTATACCTTGTTCTTACTTAGTGCCCCTTTTACCCCTCTATCATCTAATAGTCCAACTGACTTCATCACAGATTTTATGCTTTGAATATACCCTGAAAATGTTTTTAGTATGAGTTTTTGCTTCCACGGCTTGCCTTATCAGTGCCTTGTATTTAACTTGTCAGTGCTTATTCTATTTCCTGTTTTCTTCATTTGAATCCTTTTTCCACTTATTGAATGATGTTTTTTTTTACTGTAACAGCCTCTTTCATCTCGCCTTTAAACCATGGTCTTCTTCCATCTCATTTAGAATGTGGAATGCATCCAGTCTGGGCTTCTACGGTGGTATTTTTAAACAGTGTCCAGGGCTGATGTAAACTCTTAACCTTTGCAGCCACTCTTTTTAGTTTTTGCCTAACTTTTGTCCTCATTTTATTATAGTCTCCTTTTTGAAATTTTAGATTCCTTGCTGTTCTTTCTCAATTTATTAAATCAAATATTTATCATATTATGATCACTAATGCCAATTGGTCCCAATACCATCACCTGTCATACCAGATCCTATGTTCCACTAAGAACTAGGTCCAGAATAGCTCTGCCTTGTTTTGGTTTCTGAAGCAGCTGCTCTGTGGTGACATATAACATGTTTGCATGCAGCTAAAGTGAAGGAATAGCCTAATGGTTAAAGTAGCGGGCTAGGACCAGGGAAGCCAGGGTTGAAATCTCGCTGCCACTCCTTGTGACCTTGAGTAAGTGACTTAACCTTTCATTGCCTCAGGTATAAACTAAGATTGTAAGCTCTCTAGGGGCAGGAAAATGCCTACTTTATCTTTGCATAACTCGCCTTAAACATCAGAGTTCCCTTCAGCTCCCCCTTTCATCTAGAAACTTTATCTCCCTAGCATGTTTTGACATGACATTGACACAGTTGATACTGGGATAATTGCATCTAATTTCTTTACCTAAGTGTATTATAGGCTTCCACTTAGGCAGTCTGAGCTTGCCATGAACAAGTGGGTCATTCAAATGGACTTATCCGTAGAGCAGCATCCATGTACTTATCTGTACAACCTTATCCATGACTTTTCAGCAGCACTATACGGATAGTGTTGCTGAAAATTATTACAGATCACCTTGATTCTGTCCAGAGTCCTGGGGATGAGTGTGGGCATTCTGCCTAACTCTGCAGATAGCAATATTCAGTCCACTACTGGTATAGTCGTGTGGTTTAATTTAGGACATCCTAAATTATGTGCTATTTATAGAGTGGCAGTGGTCACAGCTTTTCATGTATATTCAGCTCCACTCGCTATCAAGATAGCAGCGCTGAATATATGTAATTACTTGGATGCTGTGGCTACTGTTTAAAAAAAACACTGATGGTAGTATTTGAATATTGACCCAGAGTTCTCTGTGGCAGATGAGGGAGCTCAAATCAGCACATTGGACTTCTGCTACAATCAGATTTTGCCATCGTATTTCCATTAAAACTGATGTGTGAAGATAGACGAGAATGAATGTCTGTGAAGTGTCTGAGTGTAGCTCTCTGAACTCAAAACTAGAGATAACAGGTGTACAATGCCCATCCCAGGACTGCTGGAAACCCACACGCAGCTGTGCTTAAATTAGTTTTAAGAACCGTTATTTGAGAGAGAAGAGGTTTTGAGCATTTTTTGAGAGGGAGTGCCAGAGAGACTGGACATTTCTTCAGTGCTGTAACATTTTCCACACCTCAGAATGCAGCAATCTGTGGCCTCTCATCAAATCTCTGAATGCATATTTAGGGCCAGATGTATTGCAGGTTTCTCCCATTTTGTGTTTATGGGGAAAATGCTTAATTCATCTGGCCCTTAGTATCCCATGAGGGCTCAGCAACTCACCCTGTCAGCTATCTCTCTTTCCCCTTCTGCTGGCTCACTCATGTCTTTTCCTGTTAGCTCTCTCTCTCTGTCACTTTCTCTTGGTTCTTTCTTTGTTTTCTCCCCGCTGTATCTCATGTCTTTTCCCTCAGCTAAGGTCTGTATATATCTCCTGTCTTACACCTGGAAGCTCTTCCCAAGTCCTGATCCACCAGTTCTGCCTCTTCCTTATCGCTGGCAGGTTCTGATCTGTGATATCCTGGAATAGCTCTCCAGCCCTCACCACTGCCTTGCAAAACCACTGTGTAATATTGTCCCAAAGCTCACGTTCTGCCCCTGAGGACTATGGCTGTAATTACTGTTGGCAAGAGAAGATTTCTTTCTTTTGTTCTCCTTGTCTATGACATCACAATTCACTAAGGGAGAGGGCTGTGATGTCACCAACAGTGGGAAATGGAGTTTTAGATTTAGCAATAAAGGTCAGAGTGATGAAGGTGGTGGGCCCAGAATGTGCTCCTCCCTCTAACCATGAAGCTGCAGGAGATGTCAGATTCCAGGACATAAAATGGTTAAATGCCAGAGGACAAAATCAGTAGGCATATTTATAGCATAGCATCAGTCCTCAGTATAGTAGATAGCGTGCACACTGTGAATTTCTAATAACATTCAGAGATGATCTCCTGATTTATGCATTAAAAATTAATCTCTTATTATGGGCCCCAGCCTTCTCTGCAATTAACTAAGCTTGTTCTGGCAGGTGCTGCAAAGCCTCAGGTTTTCAGAGAGATAGGTATGAGCAGCTTGCTGGCCATAGATTCTCCCTCTTCCCAAGACCCTGCCTTTGCTGTGCTTCTCTTCTGCCCTTCGGGGAAGGAAGGGGACGTGTTATAAATTATTCAGAAGGTATCACAATCTGAGCAGAGAGACTCGATCAATATCAGCTTGGTCCAGTGGGGAGTGGGTGCCTTCCCCTCCCCTGTCCTTTTCCTGCCCTTCCTGCCATGGGAACAGATGAGCTTGTTTAACATGGTACTGCAGTAATAAACAGTTTCTAGGGGTACTCCCCAGCTCCCCCTTTGGTTTCATAGCCGCTTATGTTGATGGGAGTTTCCTTGACACCATTTGGATGGTATGAAATGTGTGCATTCATAAAAATAATTCTACTTCTGATGGAATAGAACGAATGAAGGGTGGTCAAGCATTTGGCACTAAGATTGAATACGATGAATTTTAGAGATATACGGCTGGGCTGCAGAAAATCCAAGGAGCAATACTTGATGGTGGGGGAGGGGGGAGTGAGATACTGATGTCCATTAAAAAGGAGAGAGACCTCAGGGTGATGATCACAAGGTTGCTATACAGTGTGACAAGGCAGTGGGGAGAGTTAGAGGAATGTCAGAGTATGTAATTTAATTTAATAACGTAAAGCCCACTTTTGTAGTGAAACTGCCCAAAGTGGTTTATAAAAGCTAAAATTAATTAGAGATGTTTTTATCTTTACTTTTGCCAATGGTAGATATATATATCAGTGCTTTTTCCCTAGAAATTGTGCCAATACTCA
The DNA here is from genome assembly GCA_033557465.1 of Ichthyophis bannanicus. NCBI lineage: Eukaryota > Metazoa > Chordata > Amphibia > Gymnophiona > Ichthyophiidae > Ichthyophis > Ichthyophis bannanicus. The sequence continues at coordinate 654,993,376 of CM066033.1, read as the reverse complement.
AATGCAGGGCCGTTAAGGGAGGCGGGTGGGGGGATATTGAATCAAAATCACTGGTCAAGGCCCTGTCCCCTGCAGACAGCTACAGAGAAAATCCACATGGCCCCAGGTGATGATGAAATTAAAATAGCAGGTCTCCTCCTTCCTCCCCTCATCGAGGAAGGCAGCAGCAACAGTAGTGGCAACAGCAGGAGCACAGGGTCCCTTGTCAGTGTACAGTGTGAGCTTACAGACCGCAGTACTCAGCATGGGTTTCCAGTCTAACAGGAAGCTTACCCTAGAGGGGTCATGGGCCTATGAATATTCACTGGCTTACAGGTAATGGACCACAAATTAGGAAAAAGAACATGCAGTGAAACCATGAGCCAAATGGAAACCCTGAGAAGCTAGACTGTGTGTGCAGTGCCTCCTACTCTAGCCTACCCCTCCTCTCCACTGTATATAGCCCCTTGTAAATAGCCCATGCTGTATATATTGCATCTGTTAATTAAGCTACACCTTTATACACCCACACAAACACTACTATTCCACCACTGCATGCAGACACCCCCCTCCCAAAAAATTTGAATCTTTTGAAGTGAAAACCGCTTTGATTTTAGGATAAGACGGGATACAAATACATTTAAATAAATAAATAAAAATGCATTTCCTTCTGCACTTTGCAAAATAAAGGAATAGAAGAGATACACATTTCTTATGTTCTTAGATTCCAGTCTCTGACAACAAAATATAAAGGGCCTGATTTTCAAAAGGCATTTACACCAATTAAGCCCAGTTAGTGCCGTTGAATATCCCCCTCCTAAGTCCCCTATGCGCCCTGATGCTATCCGGTTAGCACCAGGCATGTTGGGGAGAGCGGAGGTAGAGAATGTCGCTAACTGGGCAGCAGCGATATTGCATGCTGCCCGGTTAGCGAGCTGTGCCTAAAAGATAGGCAAGGGTGTTGCTCGCCTACCTTTAAGGTGCAGGAACTAACCGAGCAGCATCCAATATCGCTGCTGCATGGTTAGCCTCGGTGGCTTCCTGTGTCTGCAGCGATCACCAGATATTCGCCATGGCATTGAATATCTGGGTTTGAGGTCAGTGGGAAGGGCTATTTGCTGATGAGGTGCATAGCCCTTCCAAAATGCACACGGCTCGATATTCACTTGAGCAGGCTATGTGCCGCTACAGTGCATAACTGTGCCCGCCGACCCTTAACCCCAGATATTCAATGCCGGGGTCATATGCAGACACCACCCCGAAACTGTATATAAGAATGTATAATAGCTCATGATGTATAATAGCGCACTATGTATATAAACCAACTATAATCACTTCCCCGCCAACACCTACACAATACACTATACACTGCATGAAGACATTTGCCCCCCCTTGATTGTTTGCTGTGGAAACCGCTTTGATTGAATGATAAGGCGGTATATAAATACCATTTAAATAAAATAAAAATAAATAAATATGCGGTCTCGGCCTTGAATATCCAGGGATCGCCACACACGCCGGAAGTCGCAGTAGCTAACTGAGCAGCAGCGATATTGCATGCTGCCCGGTTTGCTCCTGTGCCTAAAAGATAGGCAAGGTTTTTTCTCGCCTATCTTTTAAGTGTAGGTCGCTATCTGGGCAGTATGTAATATCGCCGCTACCCAGTTAGTGACAGTCTCCACCTCTGCTCCATCCATCACTGCCTTCAGAACAGCTATACTGTCTTATTCCAAGCAATGGAAAGCTGTCAGTGAGTTTGAGCCACTAGATGGTCAAACTTATTAAAAGCCGTGATGTACTGGAAGAAACCAGAATAGCTTTTCCAGAAACAGCAGTGGTTGTCCACGTTCAAAGAAGAAACTAATACAAACCCTAGGTTCAAACTTGAGTTTTTGAGGTAGGGCCCATTGAGGTAGGGCCCATTGTTCATTGGAAGGACTCAAAGTCTTGTACAACTGATTTTTCCTACCTGCAGGATCTCAGTTTTGCTACAAAGTTTTACTAAAGAGATGTATTACAGCAGAAGGCAGCAATGTGAAAGTTGCTTTAGAGCATCGTGTTCAGTTCTGGATACTATGGGATCATTTTAGAAGCTCTATTTGTGCTTTCCCCTGTTTGGAATACCATTGCAGTCACATCTGTGTAGTCATCCATGAGTATTGTGTTCAGTTCTGGGCACTATGGGATCATTTTAGAAGCTCTATTTGTGCTTTCCCCTGTTTGGAATACCATTGCAGTCACATCTGTGTAGTCATTGCTGACAATGTCCATATTGGGTACGTCCATGTTTATGAAATCATGCTCGAACTTAGATGTGCCCAACCTTTTTTGAAACATTTTCACCTGGATGTCTCAGATTGCACCTGGATATCATTTCTAAAATGTGTCTTCATGGGCTTGATTTTGTAGCAGGATGTCTCATTAAAAGCCCAGAAAGGCAGCTATGCTGAGCCTATTTTATAAAGGCAACATTTGGCATCAAATGCACTACAGTTTTCTGTATGTATATGTTTGGTTCCATGTAAACCGCACTGATGATAATAGTGCGGTATATAAGAGATGTTAAATAAATAAAATAAATAAATAAATCTATGTGTCTTTTATAAGATAGGCTCCCAGAGCCAGCCCTAAGAGCATGCAAATGTATGCACAAATTGACATCTGCTCCAAAGAAGGTATAAATGTGTGTATGTACACTATGGGTGTACAAACATTTTATAAAATACACATGTACATCACAACTCTACCTCCGCTCTGCCCGAACTATACCCCGGGAATGCCTGTGCATAGACTGTAAAAGTAGGCATACACTTTCTGTGCATATGCAATTGTGAAATTTTATAAAAGCCCTTTTATTCATGTAAAATAGGCTTTCTGTGAGGGGGGGGGGGAAGGTAATTTTATAAAGCTTATCTCGGAATGGAGGAATAGCCTAGTGGTTAGAACTAGTGGCCTGGTGACCAACAGACCAGGGTTTGATTCCCACTGGCACTGCCTTGTGGCCTTAGTCAAGTCACTTTACCCTCCATTGCTTTGGAAGAAAGGCCTGGCAATCTACTTCTGGTCACACCTTGCCAAGAAAACCCAGAGGCTGCTGGGTCACCAGGAGTTGGCATTGGCTCGACAACACACACACACACATCTCTAACATCTCCAAAAGGATATAGACAAGGTAGGGTCAGTTTAGAGAGGATATTGAAATGGTTCAGGGTTGGCACCGTAAGCCCTAGGAAATGATAAGAGAGGCCCTAAATGTGTATACCCTAGTGGAGAGAGAGGGTGAATATGACAGAGTCAAAGGAATACACAAGCAGCAAACATCAGGCAACAGAGGTTCTAGAAGATGAGGCACCAAGGAAGTAAACTCAGGAGTAACATAGGAAAGTCTTCACAGAGAGGGTGGTGGATGCATGGAACAGCCTCCCAGGGGAGATAGTGGAAGCCAGAACTGTAGCAGAATTCTACAAAACATGGGTGAGATGTGGAGGATACTTAGGGGTCTTATAACTAAAGTGCCCTATGCAGGTAGCACAGGGCTTTGGTGCATGTTAAGCGTATGCTGAGGCCCATGGTACCTGTTAGCCTGCACTGTGTTGGCCCTGTGTTAATTTCCATGCTGTGAATCATGCATTAGGGTGGTAAGGGGGGTCAGTGGTGCTCATAGTGAGCACTACACAGTTAACAGGGGAGGGAGGGTGTAAACACTGCCTGCTAACTGCAATTCTTGCAATTAGCATGGATTCACCTAACACCACCTCAATAGGTTGAGTCAAGTGCACTCACGGTAATTGTGTATGCCACTGCAGCGTGTTAGGGTATTGTTCAGTGTGGTAATTGCCAGGAACATGCTGGACACACCCCTGGTGGTTAGCACCCAGCGTTTGAAGCTACTGTGCATTAGTTTCTGCGCTAAGTGCATGTTAGTTGGGAAACTCCAGCGTACTTTAGTAAAAGGGCCTCCTAGTTGAAAGAAGATAAAGTTAATGCCAGAAACGGTTTTTTGTGTTATACAGCCTTATAACAATGCATCAGCTTATATATATTTTAAGCTATAATCTGGTTAGAGTAGACTGCATAGATGTGCCATAATATTCTTGTTTTATTCTGTCCAACGCAATAGAATATGGGAATGAAATGATACATAATTAATTAATTAATTTGGCTGAACGTTTATACTGCTTTTCGTGAAGGTCAAAGTTTTGCACATAGAAAGGGGTTAAGCAATGTTTACATGGAACAATTATACAATTATAACTTTATACAATAAGGATTAGAGAACAGAGAATTTTTGCAATGAGCTCAGGCATGGGCTTTGTTGCCTTTAACTATATACAGAGTGTTCTTCATAGTGGGGAGGTTTTAGGGTGGGGTTAGGAGGAGGTGGGTCCAAAGTGGAGGGTGAACAGGTGGGTTATAAGACGTTTGCAGAAGGTGCTAAGGTGCTGAGGTCCTTGGTGTATCTTATGGAGTCGGGGAGGGAGCTCCAGGATGTGGGAACATAGAACTCACAAGATCGGGCACATGCTTGCTGGCTGCTTTTTGTTATCGATTACGGGGTGGCTAGAGTGTTCATTGTGGAGGATCTTCGTGGTCTGTTTGTCTGTGGTGCGGCAATGAGGGTTTAAAGGTCGGGAGATGATTGGTGGTTGAGGGTTTTTTATATCAGTAGGAGGATTTTGTATTGGATTCTGCTCTGCAGTGGGAGCCAATGAAGGTGTTTGAGGATGGGGGTTATGTGCTCATGTCTGGAAGCACCTTGGATTATCTGAGCTGTTGTGTGGAGGGCTGTTTGCAGAGGAATGAGCATTGATTTTGGTAGTTGAAATAGTCAACATGAGATATGATGAGAGCTTGTAGGACTGAGCGGAAGTCTGGTGGAGCAAGGAGAGGGCGGAGGTGCTGGAGGGTCTGGGTTTTGCAGTAGATTGCTCTTGCTGTATTTGTTATTTGTGTCTTGAGGAAACAGCATCCACGTGCCCATTTTAGATAGGGTTCAATTTACATGTGGATGTCAATAATTCATAACAATTACAAGGGCCTGGGTGGGTCAAAAATTTACAATGGTATTGCTCATTTCATCCAGGGCATGCATGTGTATGACCTAAAATTTCCAAGGTGGGATTTACAGCTGCTCTCTGGCACATGTAGATTTTTAAAATGTGCTTGTTTCAGTCATCCCTTTATGGGAGGAATTAGGAGCATTATGCTTCTTAATCCCCTGATGTTTATTCCCTCCTCCAAATTGAAAATGAAGATTACGGCCCTTGTATTTAATTGGAGGCATTTGTACATCTAGGTTTGCAGAATGGCCCACATACACTTGTAAGTTCTAGCACTTACACTTAAGCGCAGCGTTGTACCTAGCCCTGTGTGAGCCGTACAGCCGCACAGGATGCCCAAAAATAGGGGCACATTTAGGGCCGACTGCTGCCTCAGCTCCCCCCCATGCTGCCTGCCCTTGCCCCACCACCGCTTTTCCTGTTCCCTTGGCAGTGGCGGCTGCGGTGGTGGCGGTAGCGGAGCAGACCTCCAACTAAAAAATAAAAACACGTGGGTCTTTCCGATTTCACGCTTGCATGGCTGGTCTGATGCTCGCTTCAGAGGAGGGAGGGCTCAGACCAGCCATGCAAGCGTGGAGTCAGGAAGACCTGCGTGGTTTCTTTTAAACTGGAGGCCTGTTCCATTGCTGCTGCCACCACCACTACCAAAGGAACAGGAAGAGCGGTGGCGGGGTAGTGGGTGGGGGGGGGGGGGGGAGCTGGCTGGAGATAAAGAGGTGTGGGGTAAGATGGGGAGATGACAAACGTGTGATGTCGGGGGAGGGGCAGGTTTGCAAGTCGCACAGGGCACATTTATGGCTTGGTACGACCCTGCTTAATTGTGTAAGTTGCCGAGTTACCTCTGTTTGATTTTTTTCCCCACGTGTAGACTTGTAAACTGGCTTCTCCAGCTCTGTGTTGGCAAATCCACATGCACTGCTGCACATCCAAAAGGTTCCGCGTCTAGTGGAGCCTTTTTTAAAATACCAGCAGAATTATGAACATACCGGCTTCAACGTCTCAATTCCAATTTCCACATTCTACCTAAAATTTGCCTTCACATGAAAGAAAAGGGGTTTTAACCTCCAAAGTGAGTGACTATTGCAGGGCTTCCCAAAGCTGTCCTGAAGGCCCCACAGCTAGTCTGGTTCTCAGAATATTCGCAGCGACTAGGCATGAGATACATGCTGGATTTCCAGTGCAAGCAAACTTTTCTCATGCATATTCATTGTGGATATCCTGACAACCCATATGGCGGTGGGGTCTCCAGGATAGGTTTGGAAGCCCTGAGCTGGGAAGTACAGAAAGGGCTTCATCCTGGAAACCTGAAGATCTTTCTTACTAAATCATGTTTACTGCTGGGGCACAGATCATTAATAACACTAATCTCAAACGGAGAAGAGATAGAGCCTTAGCAGTAAATGTTAAACTACGCACAGTGTATTTTCATGGTTGGATTAGAAATATCCAGCATTTTAGCTCTCGCTCTGTTTTGAAATGCTATTTTGTTTTTTCCCTTTTTTCACATCTGGTTATCTGGGCATTGACTCCCTCACAGGGAGGTTTGAGAACCGAAAACTCATCATTTTACCATGGCCAGACTCCTGTCTCTCTCTCCCAAGACAAAACACAAATGAAAAGGTTCGCATTCCTTAGCAATCCAAAACAAGAACAACAGGCAGGAATCGATCCAAAGCCGGGGGCCCAGGTTGCTGGGGGCATCTTTTCCTGTGCCAGCCAAACAAAGGAATGTACGATGTCTGGGGCCAGCAGTGTGGGAGGAAAAGCTGGCAGCACAAAGACAAAAGCTCTCTAGAAGGGTTGTTCTCTGGGGAAGGGACTTCTTTCACCCGCTGTACTTCTGGTGGCAGGTCCTCGGCATTGACTTGACTTTTATGGGGGGGGGGGGGGAGGTGGTGACGTGTTTATCACTCAAACTATCTCTTAAGTAACTGATTTGATCACTTTCTATAGCTTAGCGTTTCATATTTTCATTTGTATTATTTTTATGTTGTGATTTGTATTTATTAAGTATGTTTTTTGTATTCCGCTTTGAATTCATTGATTACGAGGAATATGCATGTTTAAATAAATAAAATCAGGTGAAAAAGAGAACACGTCAGACGACCTGCCTTCTTTCTCCTCTCTGCTCTGCCTTAGGAGGATCCTGCTGCCGGTGGTGTGGCTGCCATCTTAGTCCACTGGAACGCACAGAAATAAAACGAATAAATAAAAACAACACAAAAATAAGATCAGACTCTCTTCGTTGTTTATTTATTTATTTAACCGCTTTTCTTAGAGTCAAAGTGGTTTAGATAACTTTAACTTACAAAGTTTACAAATAACACATTACATTCTGCTTTTGGAATACATGTTTGTGACTGAGGCGAGGGAGAGCTTTCAACAGTGGGGGGGGGGGGGGAAGAATTAAAAGGAGAACATAAACACCTTGTTTGGGTTTGTATGAGTGTGATCGTATGTGCTATGTTCCACTTTCAAAGTGTTCAATGGATAGGTGGGTTTTGAGTCTCCTGCGGAAATCAGCTAGTGCAAGCCAGCGTGTGGGTGCATAGAACGAGAAAGCTCGGTTGCAGACGATTTGGCTGCTTTTTGCATTCTGGTTTGGAGTAGTAAGTGTGTTTTGTGCATTCACTGTTCTGGTGTTAGGGATATGAAAGACTGGAGGTACTGTGGGGATAGGTTTTGGGTTATTTTGAAAATGGTGCGCAGAGCTTTATATTTTGCTCAGGATATTCCTGGGAGCCAGTGTAGTTCTTTTAGTGTGGGCGTTATGTGGTCAAATACTGCAGCACAGTATAGGATGCAGGCGGCTGTGTTCTGAGCCCTTTGTAGCAGGCGCATTGCACATTTCAGTATTCCTTGGTAGATAATATTACAGTAGTTGAGATGTGGGGATATAATGGACTGGAAAACTGTTTGGAAGTCACAGGTATCGAAGAGAGGATGTAGGTGTTGGAATATTTTCATCTTGTGATATATGAGCTTTGTGGTCATGCTGATATATGGTTGTAGGATAAATCGCAGGTCTAGCGTTTATATCGAGATAACGCACCTGTGGCTTTACTTCCAGCTTGTTGTCCTGGATTTTTAGTGTGTTTGGTGGATGAAGGTTGTATCTCTGATAATGTAGAGAACTTCCGTTTTTTTGTAGTTTACAGATAGATTGTGATGCAAGAGCCAGTTTATTAGTGCAGTATGTAGAAGCTTAGCGATGGAGAAACATGCATACAGCATGATATAATCTGCATGTATGTGATGGAAGACATCATAAGCCTGTATGATTGAACATATTGCGACCCTGCCTGCTTAGCTCCCATGGGTAAAGATAGGCGCAGCACCTGCAGGTGGCTAAGCTGGCAGCGGCGCAATATTGCCACTGCCAGCTTAGTGATGAGTGCCACCTTTGCTGTGCCCCAGAATGCCCACAACACGCCCCGATAATACTCAGCACTGGGGCGTATATCAGCGTTCCTAGAGGATATTCCTCTAATATCTGTCTAAGGTTTATGGGTCTATTACCCATGTAAATGCCTTTGAGTATCAAGCCTTCCGTGTTTAGGCCTAAAGCTGTGGTGTTGAGGATCAAGGGGTGCATGAGAGTCGATGTAATCTTGTAACTGTTGTTGAGCTGCTTTCTCAATTATCTTTATGAGGAAGGGTAGGCTAGAGATGGGTCTGTAGGAGCGTGGAGACATTGGGTCCAACAAGGCACTCTTTATTATGGGGCAGATGGCTGCACATTTAATGTTAGTGGGCATGTGTCCTTGTGTTAAAGATAGGGTTGCCAACTGGCTCCAGATGCACCCGACAGGGTCGATCCAGTCCTGGGTTTACCCCATTGCATGCAGGAATATGTAGTTCTGATTTCTCCATTGCACGCCATAAGAAAAGGAAACCTACAAGTCACTGCATGCAATGGGGTAAACCCAGGACTGGATCAAGCCTGTCTGGTGCATCTGGAGCCAGTTGGAAACCTTAGTTAGAGAAAGTTATGTGATCCTGAGTAATATGGACATAAACTCAACGAGCCATTTTGATCCAGGATATCGGGCATGGGTCCATAGGAGATGTAGTGGCGTTGAGGTTGGTGATGATGTTATCAGTGTTTTCTGGAGAGACTGAATCGAAGGGCTGCCAAGCACTGTCATTTGTGCCATTGCTTGGTATTATATCTGTGCTGTTATAATCTCTGTTAATCTTGCATTTCTTCAGCAGCTTGTTTTATTGTAAACCACTTAGATGCTTTTGTTATGGGCGGTATATTAAGCTCCTAATAAACATAAGCATGTAGTTGGCCATAGCTTGTGGACATAGAGCATTGTGCTCTTTTCTTTGATTAGGCTCCTTTGGTCTCGAAAACATGCTCCTCTACAAAGCTGCACCTTGTCTTCATTCATTCTCATGTCTGTATGAATTGAGTCTTGTCTTTAACATGTGCTTGTTTCACCAATATAGCACCTTTATTCATGTTTTTTGCATTGAATAATGTATGCTACATTACAGGAGGCACATGAGTAGGATCTCCTTATGTTGAATGTCTTTTCCATGTTTCTATCAATAATGACCAGCTTCTGCTCTTCCATTATACTCAGTCAAGCCATTATTCCATTGTGTATGTTGTGACTCAAGACAATGACTTGTACACTTTTAAGTCTTGACTGAATCCTTCAAACAAAAAAGACTATAATCCCTAAATCATATCTGGGAAGATTTCTTCTCCACTTAAAACACCCAGGGCAAACCTACTGCAGTACAAATAAAAGAAAACCTCAGAGAGAGCCCCCCTTTATAGGGACACTCAATCCAGAACTAGAAAAATTGAGAAAAATGATAAAAGTTTTACAATCCCCATTCCAGAAGGATGAATTACTGAAAGAGATATTCCTTGCTCCACCAGTGTTAGTCTTTCTTCTGACAATCATTCCTTGCTCCACCAGTGTTAGTCTTTCTTCTGACAATCACCTAATCTGATTTAAAAAATAGTGAAAAGCAAGTTCTCAATGGAAACTCAAATGAAGAGAATGGCATAAATTCCTGCAATATATCAAGCTGCAAATTGTAGCAGCACATTTCCCAGGACCCCACATTACACACATGGGAAAACATTTAACATACGGGGATCCTACTCATGCTCTTCTTCTAATGTGGTATATAGTACTCAATGCAGGCGCTACCATAGGTGAACTAGGTGGTCGCCTAAAGTGCTGACCCTTCAGGGGTGTCCATTGTCATTGCTGTTGCTCCTCTCCAGGACGTATAGCTTGCCACAACCATTAGGAGTGGCCTAGTGGTTGGGGCAAGTTGCCTCAGGTCAGAGGGCTGGGGGTTCAAATACACTGGGAGACAACAGCATCGGGCCAGAGGGACTGAGGTTTCTTGTCCCACAGGTGCTCCTTGTGGCCTTGGGCAAGTTACTTAACCCTCCGTTTCCTCAGATACAAAACATAGATTGTGAGGCTCTCAGGGACAAGGGAAATATATACCATACCTGAATGTGAAAAGCAGTATATAAGCATTGCTAAACAAAAAATAAGCACCATGGGGCTCTTTATTTACCTTTAAGCTTTGGCGCCACGGGGTTGTTTGCTTCCACTCCTTCTCTGACGCCTGACGCCAAAACAGACAGTCTGCATCGGGCATCGGAGATGGGGCAAAAGCTTAGAGGTAAGCGCCAAGGGGCTGTTTGCAGCCTTTGCTGCTGTTCTACATCCTGGAGTGGGGCGACAGTGGCAGCAATGAGCGCTGCGTGGGGGGGGGGGGGAAAGGGGATGGTGCTGTTGGTGAGGGGACTGGCACAAAACAAGAGGTTTGCCTAGGGTGCCTCATCTCCTCGTGCCAGCCCTGAATGCAGGAAAAGTGCAAAAGGATGCTACATTGCAATGCTTTTCAAATTTTTATCCCCTATGACCCCATTTTAACGATTGAAAATTCATGTGACCCTAGTGCAGCACCGGCATCTGGATGCTGTTTCGGCCTGGTTCACCAAATGCGGCCGTGGCAGGAACCGGTTCGCGTGAACCTGGACAAACCAGCCAGCTCCCACCACTGGTTTGCAGTCTAACAGGAGACTGAACCAGGAGGGGACAGATGCCTATGAATGTTCAGTGATTGCCACTACTGGGCATAGTTCATAGCGAAAATCCAGAGAAAATGAGAAATGGCCATGTTTCTGTGATCCCATCTACTAATGATTTGACCACATTTGGGGTCCCCACCCTAAGTTTGGGAACCACTGACATAGATATAACATAAAATGGCAAAATGCATCCATGACCTTTACAATAGGGACTTTACAATGAAACTTTAAAATAATACAGAAACATAAGACTTTTGAAGTTGCAATGATCAGATATTTTGGAATAGACAAAGGATTTCACAGACATCTTGGCTTATCACATTTGAGCCATAGAGTTCTACTGCCTGTCTTCTGCTGTTCACCCTTCAACCTTCCCCCTCGGGCCTCCACCTGCCCAATTTTTCCCTTCAGACTGTCATTGGAATGATTTCACTGGTCTACAGTTTTTTAAAAGTTGTGTGTTTCAGAGACAAAGTCTGCCAGTTCTTATGGATTTTGATGTGCTGAATTAAAAAATGATAATTATAACCGCTGATTGGCTACTGTTTCCAAGATACCTAAACGTTCCATTTTACACATATATAGTGCGTTGGTAGTAGAGTTTTAAGCAGACATGATTATAAACCTAGGTCATTTCATGTGTATATGGTTGCCATAAATATGATCTTGGTAATATTTCACCTGTTGTCTTTGTTGAAAAGTTTAAAAATCAGCCAAATGCTGTTTATTAAAAAAGTTAGCATGAACAGGAAGCAAGAAGTGACTGTGTATGTGTTAGTATTCATTTCAGACCTTATTCAGTGTCTACTCAGTGTTTCTTGGTTTGTCTCTTATATTCTGTAGAGTATCTCTTATCACTGTCCAGCAATAGTCTGCAAGCATCGACGGGCCCCATTTTATCTTTATATTGTTTCTCCATCGCTGCAATGTCCTGATGAAATTGTTCACTGCTCTGCAGTTTGGTGGAAAAGTATCAAGATGAGAGTGCAAAAAATGTATCTTAAGTGACATGTTGGGGAGTTTTTCCACCAACTCCCTATAGTTGTCTGCCTTGTTGTTTCCAAGAACTTGCTGTCACTAACTGGAAGGCTTTTCATGCCGTCCTTTCTTTGTCACGTAGTGCATGGTTAAATGCATCATCTTGAAGAAGTTCATGAATCTGAGGACCAACAAAGACAACTTCCTTTATCTTAGCTTCACTTAGTCTTGGAAATTTCCCACCGAGATACTTGAAAGCTGGTTTTGTTTTGTCCATGGCCTTGACAAAACTTTTCATTAGACCCAGCTTAATGTGTAAGGGTGGTAACAAAATCTTCCTTGGTCCAACAAGTGGTAGATGCTGCACACTTTTTTTTCCAGGCTGCAGTGACTCATGGAGTGGCCAATCTCTCTTGATGTGGTGGGAATCTTTTGGCACGATTATCCCATTCACAGAGAAAACAGACCGAGCAACAGAGCAACGATCTTCAGATCACCACAAAGCTGCTACTGATGTTGGTCATAGTTTATGCATCTCAACAGCTGTTTTATATTATCGTAGGTTTCCTTCATATGGACTGCGTGACCAACTGGAATCGATGGCAAAACATTTCCAATATGCAGCAAGACAGCTTTGACTTGTCTTCGCTGAATCGATGAACAGTCTCCACTCATCTGGATGATAAATGATGTTGAGGGCTGCCATCAGATCATCAGTGTTGTTGCAGGCCACAAGATCATATTCCATGAAGAAGAATGAAACAAGATTGTTTTGATATTCATGGAATATGTAAACCCTAATATCACCTAACAGGAGATTCCACTGTTGCAGTTTGGAGCCCAACAGCTCTGCCTTAGGTAGTTCCAAATCTCTGACAAAGTCATTCAGTTTACCTTGTGTTATGAGGTGTGGTTCAGAGGAGGCGGATGGGAGAAAATTTGGGTCATGTGACATTGATGGTTCAGGACCATAAGTTTCATCCCCTTCCTCTTCCTTGCCTGACTCAAGTGAGAGTGAGTCTGGAGCATCAGGAACCGGCAGTCCTTCTCCATGGGGCACTGGGCGTATAGCTGATAGAATGTTTGAATACTGCACAGTCTACTTTTTCTTTTTCGACAAACCTTTCCCATCAGGAGGTGCCATGCAGAAGTAACAATTGATGATATGATCTGTTGGCTGTCTCCAAATCATTGGCACTGCAAAAGGCATAGATTTCCTTTTTTTATTCAACCATTGTTGAAGATTTGTTGCACAAATGTTGCAGCATATGTGTGGGGCCCAGCTCTTGTCCTGCTCTCCAATTTTGCAGTCAAAGTAAAGGTGGTGGTTTTCTTAATCAAAGCAGTTTGTGTTTTTGTGATGTAAAAGTCACTTCACCACAAACAAAGCAACAGTGATCTGCATTGTTCAAACAATTACGAGGCATCTCTCACTTTGACTTAATGGAAAAAATCAAACACTGAGAAGACTTGTATACAGCCAGAATACTATGGACACATTTTATTATTTTTTTTAATGAATATAATGTTGCGCAATTTGTTCTGCAGAGTGATGTAATTAAGCTGAGATAGGATTGCATCATCTGTGACTTCTAGGAATAACATGATGCAATTCATATCATGTATGATGCAATAACACCTTCAAATTATTGGAACACTGTGAGCTAAATACAATTTATTTATTAGTATCATTCATTAATTGTTTGCCTGAAAAGCAGGTACTGTTCAAACAAAAGATTAGATTTATCACAAATCCAGTTGAAGACATGCATGTATTTTAATAATTTATGATTTAAATTGAGATCCCTTCCCATTATTGCTTGCATATCATTAGCACTTCCGAAGTCGAGGCTGTATGCACTGACCCAGTAGTGCAAATTAAAAGCTAGAGCCATAAACAATTTTCAGCATCATTTTTGTTCTCAGCGACCCAGACTTAGTAAAGTGTGACTGAATTTATTTTGGAAGCATTTTGGCTGTAGAATGGTTCATGATTGATTTGTATTTTCTCGTATTGCCTTCCTCTGCTCATTCTGCCTGTCTTGCAGAAAGAGGTTTTAGTTCCCAAAAGCTAGTCAAAAAATGTATAAAAGCTAGTTCAGTATGAAAGTAGCACCTTTATATTCTTTGTTTTAATTGCTTTCATTTATGAATCTTCATTACGGAAGCTCATGGTGTAATGGTGATTTGTCTACTTATATTTAAAGTCCTGAAGCATTATGGAGTTTGTAGTCCTGTTCCTCCACTGCTATCCTGTTCTCAGGTCTCTATCTGGGACCTCTTCTTTGTCCTCTCTGTACCATTCTGTTGGTTCCCTAATCTCCTCCGAGAGACTTCAATACTACAAAGTTGTCAAGTTACCCTGTTCCTAGAGTGAGATTTTTGGCCAGTTCTGATTTTTAATTTGTCTTGCAGTGCAATATGTTATCTGTAGTCCCTGATGTCACCCATTGAAATCAGTACTGCTGGTCCCATAATGCATCAGAATGAGCTTGTCAGAAATCCAGGACTGGCTTAAAATCTCACTCCTGGAACTGGGTAATGTGGTAACTCCGCTACCATCTTTATGCTGATGACTCTCAAATTTACCTCTTTGTATCTGAAATTTCTCCAGGAATCCAGACCCATATCTTAGCCTGCCTGTCTGACATTGCTGCCTGGATCTCCCGCCAATGTCTGAAATTCAACATGGCCAAGACAGAGCTCCTTATCTTTCCCCCTAAACCCACCTGTCCCATTTCTCCTCTCTCTCTTTCTGTGGACAACACTACCATTCTCCTGGTGTCCTCAGCTTGTAACCTTAGGATCATCTTTGACTCATCTCTTTCTTACTCTGCAAACATCCAAAAGATAGCTAAAACCAGTTGTTTCTTTCTCTATAACATTAGCAAAATTTGCCCTTCCATCCTAAACGTACTACCAAGACCCTTATCCACTCTCTAGTTGCCTCCCATTTAGAAACATAGGACCCGATATTCAAAGGCATTTACACGGTTTACAAACCTGTAAACCGTGTAAATGCTGCTGAACGGGATATTCAACGGCACTAACATGATTAGTGTCGCTGGATATCCCCCACTAATGCCGCTACATGCCCCGATACTAACTGCTTAGCTTCGGGGCGTGTCGTGGGCATTCTGAGGCATGTCATGGGTGGCTGTACTCGCCCCTAGCTGCTGGAGCTAAATTTCGGGCCCATAAAAACATGATGGCAGAAAAAGACCAAATGGCCTATCTAGTCTGCTCTTCCATATCAACGACAATAGTCCCTTCTTTTCCTTTAGAAATCTTCTGTGTTTGTCCCATGCTTTCTTGAATTCAGATACGGTCTTTGTCTCTACTACCTCCACTGGGAGACTATTCCATGCATTTACCACTCTTTCTGTAAAGAAATATTTCTGCATATTACTCCTGAGTCTATCCTCTTTCACCCTCATCCTATGACCTCTCGTAGTAGAACTTGCTTTCAATCAGAAGAGGCTCTCCTCTTGTGCATTTATACCACAGAGGCATTTAAACGTCTCTATTATATCTATCTCTATCTCAACTTGCCCACTCTTCTTTTGTGGACAGAAGTACTTTGCCTCCTACACTGTACCGCTCCCTTGGACTTTTTCAGTCCAAATGCATGACCCTGCATTTTTTTTAGCATTAAATCTCTGCTGCCAAATTCTCAACCATTCTTTAAGCTTAGCTAGATCCCTCCTCATGTTATCTACTCCTTCCTGGGCGTCTACTCTATTGCTGATTTTGGTATCATCTGCAAAGAGGCCTTTACCTGACAGCCCTTCTGCAATATCACTAACAAAGAAGTTAAAAAGAATTGGATCAAGGACAGATCCCTGTAGCACACCACTGGTAACCACCTCCTCCTCAGAGTGAGCTCCATTTACCTGTACCCTTTGTCACCTCCCACTCAACCAATTTCTAACCCAGTTAGTCACTTTAGTGTCCATCCCCTGAGTGCTTAATTTGTTTATAATTCACCTTTGCGGAACAGTGTGAAAGGTTTTACTGAAATTTAAGTACACCACATCTAGGGCTCTCCCTATTGCAACCTCCTCCTCGCTGGTCTCCACTTCTCCCCCTTCAATTCATTCAGCTGCATGGCTAATCTTTTGCCAGTATTGCTACACTCATGTAACCCTTCTTCTCAAGTCATGTCACTGGCTACCTATCCATTTCTGCATCCAGTTCAAACTTCTCCTACTGGCCTACAAGTGCTCTGCCTGGCCCATTGCTAAGGCCAAGCTGCTGTTCCCCAAAGTGTGCCACCCATTCTTTTTATTTATTTATTTAGACAGTTTTGTATACCGCCTTATCCTTCAATCAAAGCGGTCACAACACAATTGGGGGATACATTTTAACACGTGGGGATATGAGACACATACACTAATACTTACAGGGAACATGGGCAATGGAGGGTTAAGTGGCTTGCCCAAGACCACAAGGAGCATCTGTGGGACTAGAAACCCCAGACCTTCCAGCCCAAGGTTGCTGTCCTCTAGTGGGATTTGAACCTCCGACCTTCTGGCCTGAAGTACCTTGCCCCAACCACTAGGCTACTCCTCCCTTTGGCTCCTTTTACCTCTCCTTTCTTGTCTCTTCCCATACCCCTCCTTGGGAACTCCGCTCATCAAGCAAAATCCTATTATCTGTGCCTTTCTCTTTCATTGCCAACTCCAGATTTTGTCATTGCACCGTGATGCTCTATATACCTGGAACAGACTACCCAAGTTGGTACACCAGGCTCCATCTCTGGTTCAGAGTTGCCAAGTTCCCCAGTTCCAGGAGTAAGATTTTAAGCCATTCCTGGATTTTGGACCAACTCATTCTATTGTATTATAGGACCTGCAGCACTGATTCCACTGGGTAAAATCAGGGACTACAAATACCAAACTGCACGGCAATGAAAATTTAAAACCAGTACTAGCAAAAAATGTCACTCCTGGATCTTGGCAGCTCTGCTGGTTATGTTCATATCCAGGCTGAAAACCCACCTCTTCAAGGCTGCTTTTGGATCCCTTATTCCTCCTGTTTACCACCTATATGTGCTTTAACCATTTCCTCCCTGTTTCCACCCTTGCCCCCTGTTTGCTGTATTTGTCTGTCTTGGATAGATTGTGAGCTCTTTTGAGCAGGGTCTGTCTCTTGCATGTGTCTGTACAGTGCTTCATATGCTTGTAGTACTATAGCAATGATTAATGGTGGTAGTATAAAGAATAGGAAGTGCAGTACTGAACCTCCAAAGCCACTCTGAGGCAGGAAAAGATTGAGAAGTGGAGGACGAGCTTGTGCGTATGGAACCAGATGGACGTCTGTGCTTCTGACATCCCTCAGCAAGATGAATAATAGCATCTGTTGAAACCTTAGCTGGACTGTGGTCTGAATCATCGGTGTAGCTTGCCGCCTCATTGGGGGGGGGGGGAGGGGGCGGGGAAGGATAAAGAAGTCATACTGACAGTGGGTTCAGGGATACCAGATTGCCATTAGTGCCTGCAACATTTGTGGGGGTTACCGCCCCCCCATGCTCCACCCAAACTATGCCTATGGTCTGAACTCATCTATATTAGAACAGGCAGTGGGACTTGTGCAAGGGGTTTAGGTGCCCTAGGCAGGGCTGGCTCAGCCACTACATAGACTAGGCATCCACCTGGGTGGCACACTTTGGGGAACAGCAGCTTGGCCTTAGCAAATGGCCAGGCAGAGCAGCACGGTGAGCCTTTGGCCATTTGCACACCGCTGCCCACCCTATCTCCGCACACACTTAAGGCCTTCTACGTCCATGTCCTCCAACATTAACTGTCAGAGGGGGCAGGACATGCAAGCCTTAAATGTGCACATGCAGGTGTTCAAAGGCCTGAGGTTGTGCTATGCTGCTTTTACGAATGGTTAAGTCAGCTCCAAGAGATATAGGATGGGCAGCGGTGTTGGGTACAGCAGTGGTGAAAGGCAAGAGAGGAGAAATGCTGGACACTTCAGGTGGAGGGGGGGGGGTGGAGGAGGAAAGAAGTGGATGTTGTGGATAATGGTGGGGGAGGGGGGAGAAGAAGAGATTCTGGACACCGTGGGGGGGATAGGAAAAGAAAGGAGAAAAACTGGACACAGGGGAGGAGGTCACTTAGATAAAGGTTTGCTTAGAGTGCAAGATAATCTTGGGCTACCCTGGCCTTAGGTGACTGTTCATCTTTGCACAACCTCTTAGCCCTTTGCTCACTCCAAGATTTTGATAAGTAAACTCAACTATCATGATCACTGTAACATAGAGGTGCACAAGTTCAGTCATTTATTTAAAAGCAGCCAACTCTTCCTTGTGGGTGAAAGTACACGCAGAAGGTTCTTTGAATTTGTGTGGCTTCTCTGGACCTGTAGCTCTGTGTCTGAACCCTCTCCTGGAGACGCACGTAGCCAGACGGGTTTTCAGAATTACCACAATGAATATACATGAGATAGATTTGCACATAATGGATCATCTCGTGTATATTCATTGTGGTAATTCTGAAAACCCGTCTGGCTAGGTGTGCCTCCAGGAGAGGGCTGAAAAACACTGACACAGTCTTTCATTGTAGCTCCCTTTTGCTGCCCCCATTAGAGATTGTTGCCCTAGGCAGATGCCTAGTCTGTCTAATGGTTGCAATGGACCTGATGAGCAGTCATTTGTAATTTTCTAAAATAAAGAAAGAAATAAGTCCCGCATCCAGGGAAATGGCAGCCTCCACCTTCCCCTTTAGTTGCAGTGGAGAAAAGATAGCAATTTGAATAAGGTTCCAGACGGTGACCTCACCGAAAACAACTGGTGCAATAGTGATGGTGCAAAGATAGTTAGCACCCTAGGCAACCTCCAGCCTTACATATCTCCCTTTAGTTAACTCTCAGGCTTTATCTGCCCCTCCCCCCTCACACTATTTTGATAATTAAACCCAAATGTTATGATCACCTCACTACCGTTACTCCTAATGAGAGCAATTTCCAAAAGCCTTTTACCTAAATGGGGTATTTCACAACTGTCCACACTCCCTTTGTGTAAAAATGCATGCTGATGTTCTTTGGGGTTGTGTGGCTGTCATAACATACTGTTTGACTTTGACTACAGCCTGCTTTGTTACCCACAGAAACTGCAGCTCCAAGCAGCTGCCTAGTTTGCCTAATAAGTAAGCTGGCTCTGCACAAAGAAAAATGTTTTGGGTAAGTTTTATCTTTAAGGGGTATCATTCACTTAAGTTTACAGCTGAGATCACCTAACACAGTAACATAGTAGATGATGGCAGATAAAGACCAGTATGGTCCATCCAGGGCCGTACCGATGGCGAAATGCGCCCTGTGCGACTTGCACATCAGGCGCGCGCCCCCCCCCCGCATCCCCATCTAGCCACTTTATGGGGGCGGGAGAGAAGAGGCACGCGCCCGATGTGCAAGCCACCTGCCGCCGGCATACTAAGCAGGTCTGGTCCCTCCCAGAGAGACCAGACCTGCTTAGTGTGCCGGCAGGAAGACTTCAGGGGCGCATTTCGGCTCTCTGCTGTTGCGCAGCAGGCAACGGCAGAGAGCCAAAATGCGCCCCTGAAGTCTTTGCGCCCTGTGCAGCTGCACCGCTCGCACAGGACTCGTTATGGTCCTGGGTCCATCTAGTCTGCCCAGTAAGGTGGCCAGAGTGATTGTATCCATCTCTCCGCACAGGTCACCCCTCTATTTGTTGAAGTCTAAAAGGTATTTAATTTTGTTTTGATTCCATCCTGTTTCTTTCCCATGCCTTTTTGAATTCTATCACTGCTTTTGCCCCTACCACCTCCATAGGGAGGGCATTACAGGCATCTACCACCCTTTCAGTGAAAAATTATTTCCTGACGTTGCTTTTAAGTTTACCTCCTTGCAGTTTCATGTTATGTCCTCTAGTTTTATAACTTCCCCTTCTTTGAAAAAGATTTATTCCTTCATTAATACCCTTTAAGTATTTAAAGGTCTGTATTCTATCTCCCTGTCTCTCTTCTCCACTAGGGTATTGTGGCAAGGAGGCCTATCCGGAGTCTGGGGGAGGACAAAGAGACAGGGAATTCACCCTAGTAAAGGGCCCCCTTTTACCGAGACAGGGTAGGAAAGCCATAAACACCTCCAGGAATCAGAAAACGTCCACGTGGACCATATTGCATGCTCCCCCTAGTGGAATGAAGGGGAGAGGATACAAGGCTCAGAACCCCTTAGGCAGTGAATGCTCCAAGTACTCAAGTGCCCGAAGTTAGGCTGGTTGCCGACACCTGAGTAGGGTGGGGTTGGAGCTAGAGCCCTGCACGCATAAACCCAGGCCAGAGTAAGATTGGAGAAAGAAGGAAAGGAGAGAGAGAGAGAGGAGGAGAAGCAGGAAGCCAGGCTGAGCAGAGCAGAGGAACAGAGCTTTCAGCTGGAGAGAGTGCTATTTGGCATGTAGCACGGCTGCAGGAGAGTTTGGAGCCAGGAACAAGAGAGACTCCAAGATCCCCCGGGAGGCTGTTAGCTGAGCATGGTGAGCAGGACCGAGAGTCAGAGCCTATGCAGCTGGGAGAGCCCGAGGTGAAGCTGATTGAGGAGGACACTCCCATGGACTGTTCCTTGTGCCAATCTATTAAACCTGGAAACGTAGAAAAAGCAAGCCAGTCCTGAAAGAAAGGCTTCCAGGAAAAAGGTACCCTTATTCCAAGCAGGGTGACTGGGATCCCCGTGTGTTTATAGAGGGGACGTTTACCACAGACTTTAAATGTGATTGTTTTTGTTTTGTGCTTTAACCCCAGCAAAGCTGTAAGAAGGGAATATAATTGCTTGCTGGTAAAGACTGTGTATCCTGCAATAGAGAAAACCTTTAAAACTGCATTTTGTGGTTGGATATGTTTTGGACAATGCTCTGCTTTCAAGAGTCCTGAACCAACAATCCTATGCGTGGTATGATCGAACCATTGTGTATATAAAAATAATAAATTTCTGTCATTTGCCTTACCTGCTTGAGCCTGACTGCAGCTTTCTGCGTGATGCTCCCATGAAGCTGAATGAGGACTCCATTTCCCAGAGGGCACTGCAGGGAAATAGTTCAACAAAAGCTGAAAAAGCATACAGCAGAAGGTTCCTCTATAATCCACGCCCCTCTAAGCTAGAGGCGAGTGGTGGTGGCGTGACAGTGGCGTAGTTGTGAGGATTTTCTACCATTCAGGATTTTCTACCACTCAGGATATACAAGAGTGATAGTACAGAAGGTTGGCAGAAAAGATAAATTTTTTCTTCGAGAGTCAACACAGGAGCAAGGTATCGCCAGAGATGGATCCAAAAGAGCTGGTACAATGGATGGCCACTCAATTCCAACGCCAGCAGGAGTTGGCCCAGCTAGCGCAGGAGAATGCAGCGGCGGCTATGAGGGAGCAGCAAAAGCCTGTCCTGGACTTAGTGGAAGCTCTTATTACTTCCCAGAGGCAAGGAAGTGGAGGAACCCTAACCCTGGAGGGACCAGTGATGCCGCGAATGGACAATCTAGCAGGCCCACACACCAGCGGGGCGTTTAACTTTGGAAAACGTTCTCCAGATGATGATATAGATGACTTCTTGGAGTCATTTGAGAGGGTGGTTCAAGCCGTGGGTTGGCCAGATAGCCAGTGGGCGGTGAGATTGGCAACCTCCTTAACAGGAGAAGCACTAGCTGCATATAGGGCTATTCCAGTTGCCCAGGCCATGGACTATGATGCAGTGAAAAGTGCAATTAGAGACCGATTAGGGTTAACAAAAATGTTCTATCACCGTATGTTTAGAGCCACGGTCTTAAAGGCCGGAGAGAACCTAAGGCCTTAAGCCAGTGAATTTGAGGTTTAGCTTTAAAGTGGCTAGCCCCAGAAGGAAAAACAATGGATGCCATGGTGGATATGGTGATATTGGAGCAATTTCTGTCTGCAGTACTTAAAAGGGTACAATCTTTTCTGATTCAGTAAAACTGCCAGAGCACAGGAGAGGCAACCCTTTTGGCGGAGCGCTACATGGAAGCTGAATTGGCGTTTCCCCCAGAGGTGGGCCCTCCAAAAGTAGGGGCAGAGGCCAGTTTTGATTTCTCAGAAAAGAAACAGGGAAATAATGTGAAATGTTTTAAAACTTGTGTGTCTGCTCATGAGAGTAAGTGGGCTGAGAAACCTGCAGAGGGGATGCAAAGTCCGCATTGGGTTAACTGGTACCAATGTAAAACATCTAGGAGAGGAATTTCTCTTAAATGTTAACATACAGGGGGTCTCTACCCATGCTCTGCTCGACTCTGGGGCCGACCAAAGCATGGTGTCACGGAAGCTTTGGCAGGCAATTGAGGCCCAGGATGAGTCTAGCCAGAGGAAGCCAGAAGGGCAGGTCCAAATTAAGTGCATCCATGGAGCTGCTTCTTTCTACCCTGTGTACAAAGTGGATATAAAAGGGTTGGGGGTGCAGAAAGAAGTTCTCGTGGCAGTGGTTCCAAAACTACCCTATGATTTAGTATTGGGAAGGGATTGGCCCCAATTTAGGGAAGGGTTACAAAAAGGCCTAAAGCAGAAGGTCGGGTTTGTGTCCACCCGGTCTCAAACCTAGGCCCGAAGGGACGAGTCCCCTGAGGATTCTCTGAGTGTTTTACCCTCACCTGATGACCTGGAGAACCTTCCATCTTCTAGAATCAAGAAGGAGAGGGCTGTTAAACACCGCGAGAGGTGATGTAGGGCTCGGGGAAGGGCTGAGATAGTGTCTGGCCAAGGGTTACCCTGGGTATCTGCCGAGTTGGTTGAAAAGTTCCCGTCCTTCCCTAAGGAACAACAGGCGGACCAGGCACTTACCCGAGCATTTGAGTATGCCCAGGTGGCGCGAGATGCCCTTCCTAAATTTCTTTTGGACAAAAGGGTATTATACAGGGAGAGTCGCGAGCCCCGGACAGGGACGGTCAGGAAACAGTTGGTGGTGCCCGCAGTTTTTAAGGGATTGGTCCTAAGGCTGGCCCCTGACCATCCGGTCGGCGGCCACAAAGGGGTACAGGGAACCCTGGACCAGATTCTGGTATGTTTTTACTGGCTCGGGATCTTTAGAGAAACTGCCCGGTTTTGCGCTGCCTGCCCCTCGTGTCAGCGGGTCACGGCTACTCGGCCTCCAGTAGTACCCATGGTCCCAACCCCCATAATTTCTGACCCTATCGGACGAATTGCCACGGACATAGTTGGGCCCCTGATAAAAACACCCCGTGGGTTTCAGTATATTCTCATTATGGTGGATCTAGCCACCAGATTCCATGGTCAGTCCCTTTACGCAACATTTCCGCCAAAACAATAGCGTTAGAAGTGGTAAAACTATTTTGCGAAGTGGGTTTTCCCCGGGAAGTATTAATGGACTGTGGGTCCAATTTTTTGTCCAAATACCTGGCACAGGTCTGGAATGCTTTTGGAGTGCATCATGTGAAAACGGCCGCCTATCACCCCCAGTCTAATGGCCTAGTAGAAAGGCTAAATCAGACAATAAAACAGATGCTAAGACGAGGCTTAGACGGGAACATGGCAGAGTGGGATGGGTTGCTTCCTTTTGTTCTGTACGCCTGCAGAGAGCGGGTACAGGCCTCTCTGGGGGTATCCCCTTATGAATTAATGTATGGTCGAGCCCCTCGGGGAGTCCTGGATATATTACGGGAGCAATGGATAGAGCCTGAGAAAGAGGCCATGGGAGTCACGCACTTTCTCCGTGATTTAAGAGGGCGCTTAAGTAGGACCTCCCAGGTTGCAGAGGAGAATTTACGGGCTAGTCAAACTCGCCAGAAGGGGGCGATATGATCAGGATGCTAAACCCCGCCAGTTAGCCCTGGGAGAGAAAGTCCTAGTAATGGTGGCAGGCGCCACTCCCAAATTTGAGGTTCAATGGAAGGGACCATGGAAAATGACCAAACAAGTAGGCCCGGTATCCTATGAGGTAGAGAGTAGTATGGGTCGCAGGCAAATTTATCATATAAATGTGCTTAGGCCCTGGCAAGAAATATCTGCAGTGGACAGTCTATCCAGGGTAGAACATCGGGCAGGGAAGCTACACCACAACGTAGATGCCTTATCCAGGATTACGGACTGTTCGGAGGAGCTTCAACAACCTCCGCCAGCCCGTAATATCTTAAGTAGGGGGGTATGTGGCAAGGAGGCCTATCCGGAGTATGGTGGAGGACAAAGAGACAGGGAATTCACCCTAGTAAAGGGCCCCCTTTTACCGAGAAAGGGTAGGAAAGCCATAAACACCTCCAGGAATCAGAAAACGTCCACGTGGACCACATTGCATGCTCCACCTAGTGGAATGAAGGGGAGAGGATACAAGGCTCAGAACCCCTTAGGCAGTGAATGCTCCAAGCACTCAGGTGCCCGAAGTCAGGCTGATTGCCGACACCTGAGTAGGGTGGGGTTGGAGCTAGAGCCCTGGAAGTATAAACCCAGGCCAGAGTAAGATTGGAGAAAGAAGGAAAGGAGAGAGAGAGAGGAGGAGAAGCAGGAAGCCAGGCTGAGCAGAGCACAGGAACAGAGCTTCCAGCTGGAGAGAGTGCTATTTGGCATGTAGCACGGCTGCAGGAGAGTTTGGAGCCAGGAACAAGAGAGACTCCAAGATCCCCCGGGAGGCTGTTAGCTGAGCATGGTGAGCAGGACCGAGAGTCAGAGCCTATGCAGCTGGGAGAGCCCGAGGTGAAGCTGATTGAGGAGGACACTCCCATGGACTGTTCCTTGTGCCAATCTATTAAACCTGGAAACGTAGAAAAAGCAAGCCAGTCCTGAAAGAAAGGCTTCTAGGAAAAAGGTACCCTTATTCCAAGCAGGGTGACTGGGATCCCCGTGTGTTTATAGAGGGGACGTTTACCACATACTTTAAATGTGATTGTTTTTGTTTTGTGCTTTAACCCCAGCAAAGCTGTAAGAAGGGAATATAATTGCTTGCTGGTAAAGACTGTGTATCCTGCAATAGAGAAAACCTTTAAAACTGCATTTTGTGGTTGGATATGTTTTGGATAATGCTCTGCTTTCAAGAGTCCTGAACCAACAATCCTATGCGTGGTATGATCGAACCATTGTGTATGTAAAAATAATAAATTTCTGTCATTTGCCTTACCTGCTTGAGCCTGACTGCAGCTTTCTGTGTGACGCTCCCATGAAGCTGAATGAGGACTCCATTTCCCAGAGGGCACTGCAGGGAAATAGTTCAACAAAAGCTGAAAAAGCATACAGCAGAAGGTTCCTCTATAATCCATGCCCCTCTAAGCTAGAGGCAAGTGGTGGTGGCGTGACAGTATACATATTTAGATCTTCTCTCATACATCTGACGCAGGCTCCAAATCATTTTGGTCACCTTCCTTTGAACCGTTTCAAGTCTTTTTATATCCTTTGTGAGATATAGTCTCCAAAACTGAACACAATACTCCGTGAGGCTTCACGAGTGACTTGTACAGGGTGTGACGCAGTGGCAGGACTGGAAGCCATGGAAATTGATACTGACCCGCTGGTTGGTTCAGGTATTGCAGGAAAAGGCAAGGTTTTCCCTTCTCAGCACAAGCTGCAGGGAGCTAATCAGCTAACACAGTTCACCTCAGGGGAGGAGAGAAGCAGAGCTGCTGATTGGGCACGCCCTAGTAGGAGGCGGGCTCCCCAGAGCAGGGGCACCTTGTTAAGCAGAAAGAAGGAAGACAGTAGTAGAATGAGTAGGACGAATGGGATGAGAAGGAGGACGAGAAGGCAAAGGACGTTGGAAAAGCAAGAAGCTCTCTTGGATGCAGAATCCTTTGACCTAGCAAGAGAAACACTGCCCAGCCGTAATACAAGGAAAGGGGATTCAGAACCAGGAAGTAGGTACCAGGGATACTCAGTGCCTGAAAGAACCTTCTGGGAGCAACAGAGGTTAGAAGCACTGAGAGACCCAGGATTAAAGCCTAGGTTTCTGGAAGACACAGTTGACCCTTGGAGAGAAAGGCACCGTGGCAAGGCATTCTCAGACAAGCCTCATTTTAAGGTACCTGCTGTATTTAATTCCTATGACAAGTTTTATGAGAAGCCAGAAAGAGTGAATGCTGACTTTAAAGCTCAGGACAGTTTCAGGCAGTGTGAGAGCCGTTGGCTACAGCCTGAAGTCTCTTTTAACAAACCCGGCTTTCCTCACCAAACAGCTCAAGCTTTTAGCAAGCAGGCTGACATAAAGAATTCAGCTGAACTGTTCAGAAGAGAATTAAGCCAAGATAATTCAGGAGGTCCTACCTTTGAATCACTCTTTAAAAGCAGATCTCGTGCAGAGGAACTTGCTAACCCAACACTTGCAAACAGAGATAAGTGGGGGAGGGGTAACTCCACTGCAGGCATTGATTGTTTAAACAGTGATGGCATTACTTGCTTTCCAGAAGTAAATAATCACTTACCTAAGCAAGGAGAATATCCTCCGTCTAGCCCAGCTAGAAGGCAGGCTGAACTTCTTCTCAGTGAGTTTAAACAGTTCTTAGATAAAAGAGCTGTTGCTGAACAAAACTCAGTCCAAGCAGGAAATAGTCCTGAGACAGGAATACCATTACCTGCTCCGTTGCCTATGATTGAAATTAATCAGCCAATGGACTGCTCAATTGGGCTGATTGACAAAGCTGTCTAAAGCAAAGCTTGAATGGTCATATTTTCTACCTTATCCTGAATGGTATGCTGTTCAAATACCTGGATGCAAAGCTTATGAAAATGAGTAGTGTTTAAGTATCTGGATGAAGAGCTTAGGAAGCACTAAGAAAATAAGCTAGAATATAATCTGGTTACAACACATGAGCATTATTGTTTCTCATTTGATTATTTGTGAATACAAAGAAAAAGGACACATGATGTAATGTGCACTCCAGTGTGAAGAATAATTTAAGCACAGTATTGCAAAGCCTGGATTTTTCCTTTGTTCCTGTTTTGGTAATCCTCACGCCTGTTCCATTCCACCAAGGAGCGGTGTAAATAAAATCCTTATAAAATAAATATTCTTGTTCCCGACTATCATTTGGCCCCCACAACTACAAAAGGCCCATTCCTCCTTAACCCTCAAGGTTAGGGAGTGGGTGCAGGGTAACAAGGGGCATTAATTCCTCCTCCTTTCTGCTGGATATTCCTCTTTGTATGCAACCCAGCATCCTTCTGGCTTTGGCTACTGCCTTGCCACATTTTTTTGGCACCTTGATATCCTCGGACACTATCACTCTGAGGCCCCTCTCCTAGTCTGTGCACGCCAACCTCTCGCTGCCTATGGCATACATCTCCTTTTGATTTCTGCATCCCAAGCAAGCCTGGTTTGATGCATAGGCAACAGAGGCAGTTGCCTTCAGCCCAAGACCCAGAACACCTTTTGAAGTCAGTGCCTCCTGCCGAGAGTGCTAATTATTTAATTGTCCCTTATAATACAGAGGAAATACAAAGGAGGAACTTCCTTTCTCCTAGGACAAGCAGGATGAGTCAGCCACACTATGTGACATTATCCAACGGCGCTGAGATGGAAGTACTCTCCATAGCTCAGAAGGGCTTTCGTCCTTCTGAGCATGAGCCAACTGGCCCCACACCCCAGCCCGCCCCTAGCTAGCCAGTTTCAGTTCTTCTGCCTTGCCAGCAAGACGGACGTTTCTACTTTTCACCGAATCTAAACAATTAAGAAAATTCTCATCTTACTGCGTATGTATATAGTCAGTTTTTATACTTGCCATTAATGTTTTCCAAAGCTGCTTCTTTCAGATCTGTTTCAGGGCTGAACTTGAGCCCCTAGACCAGCCATGTGCTCCCCAAAGGCAACAGAAACCCCTATCGGTGCTGCCAAGGGCCATGGGGACGCACGGCCCATGTACCGGCGAGGGACTCCGCCGCTAGCTTTGGCCTCCGCTCAGGGTGTGCCTAAAGGCCTCCACCCCCAGCCACAGGCTTAAATGGTCGACGTGACCTCATAGATGCGGCATCCCAGGAGCTCTGAAGGTTAAAGCCCTTGCAGCAGCCCAGGATGCGCCTAAGAAGGCCTCCGTCCCCAGCCTTGGCTCCTCTTCTCTCCGGGGTCCTTACTCACACGTGTGGACATGGGTGCAGCCATCTTGCTCCAGCCATGCTGCAAGCTGCGCCCTCTCCGACAAAGATCCAGCAGACCTGCATCGCCGCCGACATACAGATGCCGATGGCACGAGGATGGATCCTCACAGAGAGAACAGGATCGTCTTACAGCCGTGGCATGCACAACTCCGGCTCTGCGCAGAGACGCCGCACAGGATAGCGCTGGTAGGTGGGTTGAAAGCCGGCATGCACGGAAGTGACCCAGCATCTTACTTCCCCTGTGTCGCCATTGGCGGAGGCCACGGAAGCCACTCCTCTCTGGCACGTCATCATTTGAGCCTGAGCGCGACCCTCAGCGCCGAGATCTCTTTACCTCAGGAGCTCTCCGACTACCGAGGCTTGTGTGAAGATGGGGCGGCACGGCTGGCCATGATGGCGCCGATACTTCTCCCTTGCCAGCTCCACCCCTTGCCTTGGATGGCAGTGGAGACTTCTTCTCATGGCGCTGACCCGCCAAACCGGCAACAGCAAGGAGCAGGCTTGCTCTCCGCGCCGCAGGAAAAGGTCTCTGGCGCGTCACCCCCCTGCTAGCCAAGGCTGCATTTGGGCGTGACAGCGATGATACCCCGCTCAGTCCCAGCAGGAGTGGTGCCTGGCATTCAGCGCTCCAGGACAGTCACGCTTGTAAACCTACCCTCCGGAGCAGATGCGTGTCTGCAGCCGCTGGAGGAGGGACGATGTTCGATGCCAGCTGCTATGAGCCTGAACGAGCGCCTCCGCCACTTTAAACAGCATTATCCCCTTGCCTCCGGATCTATTGCTATGCGCCGCATACCCCAGTCTCGGTGCCGAGATACCGTCACCCATTCCTGTGCTGCACACTGGTTCGTGCACCGGTTTCCAAGCAGAGAAGCGGGGGGCATTCCGGAGTAACAAGGCAGGGAGGAATCGAAGCCAGCTCCAGTGCCAACCCCACTACGGTGCAGCCTACCATGATGGGCAGACGTTGCTCTCCGCTCTGTCCTAAGTAGCATTGGGGTAGCCCTAAGTAACATCGGGCAGCCCGGAGCCCCTGTGGCTCAGCATCTTGATGCTTGCAGGATTAAATTCCTCTGGTGCTCCTTGGGCAAGCTATGTAACGCTCCTTTGCTTTGGAAGAAAAGGCTTGGCAATCTATTCCTGGTTCCCAAAGCAGAGAAGCTGCCCTATTGCAAGAATGGGGTGGCAAAACGAATGTCCATGTATTTACTTATTTGTATTCGCTGCTGTGTGATCTCAGTTATTAACATGAAGTGTCAATGGGACTGTGCTAGTTGCACGAGTGTGCCCACTTATCCAAGGGGAGGCTGCCTTCTCCTGGGACAAACAGGTCCTGTGACAGCCTACGTGAGCCTCCCTCGGTGACACAATTCACACGATTGCTCCAAAGAGATGCGAAGGCTCTACATAGGCCCTATCAGACTGCACAGGTCACTCTGAGTGCCTGCCCGAGGTGTTAGAAGAGCAGTCCACAAGGGGGTCCCCTGCTGCCATGGATGGGTGAGTTGTTGCCTTTCCCCTTGGACAAACAGGTCCCGTACAGGACAGCAATGCTTGAGTGCCTGCCCGAGGTGTTAGAGGAGCAGTCCACAGATGGTTGAGTTGCTGTGGCCCCCAGAAAAAGTCCGGGCAATCTAACCGACTACAGTGAGATGCACTCCTCGTCACTCCCAAAGGAACACTTGCCAGTCCACCTCCAGTTGCACATCCAAGAAGATCAAGAAGCTCGAATGACTGCAGGGCATGACCAGCTATTCTCGGGCTCCAACCACATCTAGAAATGTGGAAGATGACAGTCACAACTCCTCGGGCACAGAGGGAAAACCTCAGGGCCTACTGCCGCACATTGCCATACAGAGGACATGCAGAGGACGATCCTCATCACCCAATGGTTTTTGCAATAAACAAGGCCTGCATCAATCAGACAGCCCCGCTGGGGGCACATTGTGGACCCCGCATCTTCTATTGGTATGCAGGTGTCATCTAAGGGTCAGGGTTCAGTACACTCATCCTGCAGAGACCTGCCTCTGCTCCCACAGGGCTGAGGTGTCCAAAAGAGAGGGTGCCCAGTCTCCGCAACTAAAACAAAAGCTTGAGGAGGTCAGAGCCCGAGGTCCCAAAGTAAACAGTACCCACCATCATGTTGGGAACTGCCTTCCACGTCTCGGTCTCAGCAGCGCTGTCATTGCTGCCAAGGAGCAGCCACTCTCTGAATTTGGACCCTGCTAAGCATCCAGACCCTTTCCGGACAGATGGGGCCATGCTACATGGACCCTGCTAAGCATCCAGACCCTATCCGAACAGATGAGGCCATGCTACATGCCTGTGCCCACAGATGCTCCTCAAGAACATGCGGTGGCAGCACACCTCCGTGGAAAGGGTATCGGTCTTCCTTGTAGATGTGCTTGCCTCAGCCTTACCATCTCGGGAGACCCGTACAGCGGTCCATACCCTCCTGTTTCCACTGGGCCTTCTGGTTAACCACCTCAGAACCCATATTGACCAGATGCCGTTGGAGCGGACAGCAACACTGCAGTCTCCAAGGGAATTCTCCCATAACTTGGGGGAAAACCATCACCTTCGGCCTCATGTCAGAGAGAGCTCATGTCAGAGAGAGCCCCGCACTAAGCAGGCTCCCCTAGCAATCTCTGTGGCACTGAACCACTGAACCTAAGGTCACGGTGTGCATAAAGACAGAGAGGCAGACTCAAGGCCAGCCTTGGGATCACCAGTTTTGCATCTTACATTATGATCAACCCAAGGGCAGCACTTTGACTTGGTGCACACAAAACTGATATAGCCAACCACAAAATGCACCACGGTCACAGGTTCAAGACCTGGCTGAGGACCAGGCTGGGGAAATACAAAGCAATCACCCCATTATGCTGTGTAGCGATGCCTAAGGCTCTGCACTCTAAGGCCCTTGATTGTGAAGATCGGATGCTCCAGGCAGTCGACAAGACGACCATGGCCTCACAGCATTACACAAGGGAAGCGGGTTGACGCAAAAAAACAAACAAACTCCAACCCGTGGGCTGACCGCAAATCGATCTACTCACCACGTGGCGAGCACGAAGTGTAACTGTTAAAATGGATAGCACCCAGTCCATCTTCAGACACCAGTGTGCTTCAAATGAATAGCACCCAGTCTGTGTTCAGACACCAGTGAGCTTCACTCCCTGGGGTCAGCTCTACCCCTCAAACACTCACAAGAAACACACACACAACGCAAGAGCCTGACCCCGTCGACAGATTGTAAAACCCTGTCGACAGGTTATAATCCTGACATGGCCATATTGTTTCCTACCTACCAATGCACTACTGATGATCGGCTACCGTACACCCATCAGTATGCCATCCTCAGCAGCGCCTAGCGTGAGCGTTGACAGCCGGGCAGGTCACCCAATACCCTCGACTGCCTTGCGGCCACCCCTGCAAGCACTCTGCTGGCTAATACGGGAACTCCTCTAGGGCTGGGCTCTTGACAATCCCACTGCCGTGTCACGGCAGCCAGATTCCAGCCATATCTGAAATAGACCCAGCATCCTAACTGCTAGTCCTGGTGGCACCCCCTGCCACACACGCCACGCTACCTACTACCCTACCCCCTGGCCAGCCGGGCCTCCGGACTACAGGAGCCTTTCCCAGGAGGAGCTGATGCTGCAAACTCTGGAAAGCATCAGGGCCCTAGGTTACTGTATGCCCAGGACATACACAGAACAAATGCCCAGGACATACACAGAGACAGACACAGAACAAATGTACAAACAACCAGGCAAATAAGGGCCTAGCTACCGCCCCCAGTAGACTACATCTCTGGGACTCCATCTGCATCTTCACCTGCCCGGATGCAAGCAGGGACACGCACAGTATGCAGGCAGCCCAAAAGACCCTTCCTCATGCTGCGCACTACTCATGTAGCAGGCCACCTTGATCCGGCAACAGGGACTATCACATCCCCAGCCAGGACACCGATGGCAGCGCTTGGGACATCTCACTCTGTACCGTATTGAGAAGTACAAGGTCGTAGACTGTTTCCTATACCTCGCAACAGGATACACCCCAGCCAAACATTCTCATCAACCTACTGCAGGCTTAAGGATCAATCTCACGCCAATCTCGTAGCACAGTCCATACTGCTTGCTACTCGCTGCTAACATAAGAACATAAGGTATGCCGTGGGCCCAAGTTTTCCGTGGGCCCACCAAACCCAGTTTCTCCTTCCAAAGTGAAAAATCTATCTAGGTCATAAGCACCTAGCAATTAAAGACACATGTTCCTCTATGCTTGTTTTGGACCAAGCAGTGATTTCCCGGCTGTCTCAATGCTTCATTTCACACCACTCTCAATTCACACCACTCTCACAGCCTGCCGATATTGGGGATGATGCTACCCTTGCTTACAGCGACCAGCTCACTACTGTTGCCGTATTAAGGCTCCGATTTACACCACCCTCGTGGCCAGCCGTCCTCGAGGCCGTTGCTATTCTTGATCGCTGTGATTACCTCACTACCACTGCTCTAAGCACTTGATCGCTGTTATCACCGCACCGCTACTGCCTGAGTTGACTGCGTACACTGGGGGCGCCTAGTATCTGCATACTTCACAACCGTGACTGTTGCACATGCGTGCTTCGTGACTGCAAGCCCACATGCTCTTGTTGCGACATGCTGACTGCAAGCCCACATGCTCTTGTTGCGACATGCTGTACCACATGGCCGCATACTAGGAAACTGTGCCACATGACCGCATGCTGGCCCTGAGGAAGCGACCTAAGCCTCGGCCTTCCCCCATCCACCACAGCGCATGGCAGCTTGGGAGGCACCTAGTGTGGCTGACTCATCCTGCTTGTCCTAGGAGAAAGCGAAGTTACTTACCTGTAACAGGAGATCTCCGTGGACAGCAGGATAAGTCAGCCACACATTCCCGCCCACCTCCCCTGGGAAGGGCTTGGCCTCCAGACCTGGTGCCCACCTCCTAGCGGCAAAGGCTCAGCTAGTGATGAACTGGCTAGCTAGGGGCGGGCTGGGGGGTGGGGCCAGTTGGCTCATGCTCAGAAGGGCAAAAGCCCTTCTGAGCTATGGAACTTCCATCTCAGCGCCGTCGGATGACATCACCTAGTGTGGCTGACTTATCCTGCTGTCCATGGAGAACTCCTGTTACAGGTAAGTAACTTTGCTTTCTTCTTGACACATACACATTACCTTTTTCCGTTTTAAGGTGGCTAGAGTTGTATCTGTTGCTCTTTGTAGACTGGCTCCCTCTATGTTTCTGTTTAGGGTTTTACCTGCCGTTCTGTACAGGTTACCTCCCTCTATTTTTTTGAATGAAAGTAAACTGAAATAACCTTTACACTTCAAAAAAGAGAACGGCAGGTACAATCCCTTAACAAAAGCACTTCTAAATTTCATTCCTATGGGAACCAAGAGCTTAAATTCAGCCCTGATCCCAAGTGAATGAGTTTGCACTTCTTCACATTAAATCAGTGGCTCTCAACCCTGTCCTCTGGGACTCCCCAGGCCAGTCAGGTTTTCAGGATATCCACAATGAATTTGCATGATCTGCATGCACTGCTTCCATTGTATGCAGATCTATCTCTTGCATATTCATTATGGATATCCTGAAAACCTGACTGGCCTGGGGGGTCTCAGAGGACTGGTTTGAGAACCGCTGCATTAAATCAACTGCCAAGCATTAGACCATCCTTCTACAGGCCGATGCAAAAAGGCAGTGCTCTATTAACGTTTTACGTCTATTTGCAGTGCACCGATAGCGCACGACTTGAGCGTGGGCATGCAGAAAGGGGTTCATATGCAAAAGAGCCACATGTTAAACTATGGGCAAAATGGCAGTATTAAACTGGGAGAGCAAGCCAAACACATGCACACAAGAAGTCGGCACAAGTTTGGCATGCTCTCCCAGAGAAATGGGCACCGCTTGGCTAATTTGCATAGGGAGCGACAGTATTTTGTTAGCATCAGGGGCTTTCTCCAATGCCTGGATCATCTGAGGGGAAAGGCATTGGGGAAAGTCCCCAATGCCATTAAAAATATAGTCAGAGGCCAGGGCCTCCAATAGAAAGTCAAATTTCTGGTGGCCAAGCGGCCCTGACCCCCCTCCCCATCCACCCAAGTAAAAATAATCCCTGGTGGCCCAGCAGCCCTGAACTCCCACCCCTCACCCAACCAAAAATAACTCTGGTGGCCCAGTGGCCCCAAACCCCCCACCCCCCCCCTCCTGGTACCCTTAGAAATGAGCAGAAGCGCAGCCCATCCTCTCCTGCTCTTGCCTCACCACCTTGAAAAATGGCGGTGCCTGGCCCTGTGTGGTGTTTCCTGGGATGCACCCAGCAGGGTCAAACTGCCATATAAGGCATATTTACCTTATATGGCAGTCTGACCTTGCCTGGAGCATCCCAGACTGCACCGCACAGGGCCAGGCCGCCATGTTTCAAGTTAGTGGGGCAAGAGCAGGAATGTGTGGGCAGCACACCCGCTCTTTTCTAAAGGTACCAGGAAAGGGTTTGGGGCAGCTAGGTCACCAGGGATTACTTTTACTTGGGCAAGTGGGGGGATTGCGGACACCAGGGATTTGCTTTCTGTCGGTGGCACTGGCCCCTGACAGTATTTTGATGTACTGGGGGCTTTCCCTGATGCCTGGATCATCTTTGATATTGCTGCTCAGATGATCCAGACATCAGGAAAAGACCTCGATGCCATCAAAATACTGTCAGGAGGTATGCAGTAGATGTTTAGCCACCTCAAGACCAGAAGTAGAAATATCGACGCTAAGGCTGGTTGCAAAATCTTCTACGTGTTTCTCTGCATCGGGCGCAGCCAATATTTGCAAACCATTTCATTATGTGCAGCTCATTTGCCTATACTTTAAATACATTTAAATACTCTTGGCATTAATTGTGCACTTGATTTTTTCTTTGCTGTTTACGTGCACGTCCGTCTCTTTTCTGCATTTGTCGTTAGCATTAAGTGTGCTTAAAAGTGGCATTATTTGTGTTTAAAGGCTGCTCTAGTTTTGTACATTGGCCTGCTAGTTTTTGTAGGTCTTTCCTCATGCTGTCCACTCCCTTTGTCCACTCTGTTGCAAATTTTTGTGTCATCTGCAAAAAGGCAAACTTTTCCTTTCAATCCTTCAACAGTATCACTCACAAAGCTATTGAAAGTGCCGATCCCTAAGGCACGCCACTACTCACATTCCTTTCTTCTGAGTGAATTCCATTTACCGCCACCTTCTGTTGTCTGTCAGTCAACCAATTTCTGATCCAATTCACCACTTTGGGACCCATCCCCAGGCTGCACAGTTTATTAATAAACCTCATGTGCGAAATAGTATTAAAGGCCTTACTGAAATCTAGGTTGATCACATCCATTGCCTGCCCTTGATCTAGTTCTCTGGTCACCCAGTCAAAGAATTCAGTCATATTTGTTTGGCATTATCATCCTTTGGTAAAATCATGCTGCCTCAGATTGTGCAACCCATTGGATTCTGGAAAGTTCACTATTTTTTTTAGTAATGCCTCCATCACTTTTCCTACCACCGAGGTAAGGCTTACCAGCCTATAGTTTGCATCCTCCTCCCTTTTACCACTTTTATGAAGAGGTACCACATGAGGGCTTCCTCAGTCTTGTGGAACCTCCCTCGTCTCCAAGGATCTATTAACATATCCTTTAAAGGTTCTGCCAGAACTCATAGTTCTCTCAGTATTCTGGGATGTATTCCTTCAGGAACCATGGCCTTGTCCACTTTCAGTTTTACAAGCTCTTCAAAAACATCTTCTTCCATGAATGGTGTGGTATCTATGTACTCTATTCCTGTTTGTGTATTTGTCAGTCATACATGGTCCTTCTCCAAGATTTTCTTTCATGAATACAGAACAGAAGTATTTGTTTAGTATTTTTACTGTTTCCGTGACTCTATCTTCAGCATTTTTGAGTCTTGCAGATCCTTCTCTGGTCTTCTTCTACCACAGGATTGAGCTCTGGCATTTGGGATGAGGAGACCTGACCCAGGTCTCTGCAGTATCACCTTGCCCTTCTGCTATCAGTTTTGCCACTCCCTTGCTGCTTAGCTTATCAGTTCTTTGGGGGGTGGAGGAGTGGCCTAATAGTTAGAACAACAGCCTGCCACCTAAGAGATCAGGGCTCAATTCCCAGTGGCACTCCTTGTGACCTTGGGCAAGTCACTCCCTTGCCTTGGAAGAAAAGGCCTGGCAATCTACCTCTGGTCATACTTTGCTAAGAAAACCCAGGGGCTGCTGGGTCATCAGGAATCAGCATTGATTTGATGGCACTTAAAACACAAACAACATTTTGGGGAAGGGAGCCAGGACTACATTCTGGTGCAGCACTGTATTTAGCTCATGGCAAGCTATATTCAGGTATACTAATGTTGTACCTGAGGCAATGGAGAATTAAGTGACTTGGCCAAGGAGCCACAGTGGGATTTGAATGTTGGATTCCTTTTGTTATTCACCTGCTGCTCTAGCGACTAGGCTACTTCTGCATTCCTAGGAATTAAGATGAACTCCTAGTCAGTGATCAGAAATCCTAGACACTATAGCGCTGGGGTCCTGAGAGGGATTCCTCTTCCCTCCTACAGTGCTGCAGAATCTCTATGCTCCTAACAGGGTAAGGAGAGTGAGTGCACTAGGGTGGGTGCATTGCATTGCCGGACTTGCCTGGAGGGGAATGGCCTGAGTAACAGTGAGGTCATGGATTGGGAATTGCCATGAAATCTGCTTATGGGATCATACTGTCCCAGCCGGGGGTTTAATTTCATCCCTTGCTCCTGCCTGTCATGGCTATTACTGTATTATTCCCACACTGGTATCCCATACCTGCCAAGGAAACAGCTGTCAGTGACACTGTGCTGCGCTGAGAGGACGGCATGTGCTCCTCTCTCAGCAGTTCATGCTAATGCAGCACACATTAGGAGTGACCTTGTAGTTACAGCAAGATCACAAGGAGCAGGGTTCAAATCCCACCACTGCTCCTTGTGATCTTGCTGAAGCTACTTTGCCCTCCATTGCCAAGTACTTATAGGGCTAGTAGCACCTGCTGGATAAGTGCCAAGCAGCAAGATATTCAGCAGCACTGTCTAGAATAGATAGAGCTGCTGCTTGTTTCCTTTGCCTCAGCACTATCTGGATGGAGGTGGAGCAGCCCACGGCTGGAACACGAGTAGTGCCGGCACTTATTTGGACAGTGGTGATATTCAGCTACTATCCAAAGAGATTTAGGACATCAGAAAGGCCACAGGGGGTCTGGAGGGACACAGGTTCCCCCCCCCCCCCAAGAATTTGGCCAGTCAGGTACCTGATTATCTGCTGTGTGCTGGGCAGATTTGCAGTACACTCAGGCTTATGAACGATGGTGGAGTCAGAGCTTGCCTCTTGGACGGCCGCAGTTAGAGTGGCTGAGCCAGTAGAGGGGCCTGGGTGATTGCGGCATTTGTCACCACGTCTGAGGGAACAGAGCAGACTGGGCATCTCAACGGATTTGAAGTCACCAAATTTAAAGGGGGCTGCCACGCTAATGAAAGCATCAGAGGGAGAGGGAAAGTGGGAGGTTGTGGCT
Source organism: Ichthyophis bannanicus (assembly GCA_033557465.1). Lineage (NCBI taxonomy): Eukaryota > Metazoa > Chordata > Amphibia > Gymnophiona > Ichthyophiidae > Ichthyophis > Ichthyophis bannanicus. The sequence continues at coordinate 654,955,644 of CM066033.1, read as the reverse complement.
TGCATGGCCCATAATTTAAAGGGCTGGTGGTGCTGAGGAAGTGGCATTTGAGCAGCGCCAAAGATGGGCCTTCCTGAGGGAAAGTAGGATGCCGCAGTCGCAATGTCTAAAATGATGAAGGGGTTGCAATGTTGGCAATAGCTTGCCATCATGTTTAAATTTAAAGGGGTTATAATAAGGACTGTACCAAGCTAGAAATGCGTCCTATGCGACTAATGAATCTGGTGCCCCTCCCTCCACCCAGCCATGTTCAGTAACCCTCTCTTTTTGAGCTTCTTGGAAGCCCAGTGATGATATCCACGCTCCCTTCTGCGCTTGTGCCCCTTGTGACCGCACCACTTGCACAGTCCTTGGTATGGCCCTGGTTGTAATGGCCCGATTTACCTATCTCAGGGCAGGATATCCCCAGTGGGAGGAGGAAGGTGGACAAGGCCAGAGTAAAAATGCAGCGCAGACAGCAGCCCGAACGAGCTATGGGGATCGCATGACAGGCTTCTGCTGCTGAATCGCTGAGTGAAATGCTGGGAGGAGTTGCATGTCTATTGACACCAATATTAACTCTGGGCCCCACCAAACATTTAATTCTGGCTACGCCCCTGCTTCATTACAGCCCCCCCCCCCTTCCATGTACCACCCTCACAGCCTTAGGAGATACACATCACTATGTGTCTTCTCACCAGTTCCCCCACCTAGAAATACATGCCTTTGGAAGTGCATGAAAGGGAAATGTGCCTTTATGTTACACTATAAGTATGCACTTTTCAAAGGAATTTTGCGTTACGTCACAGGGGAAGGAGTTTGTGTTCCTACAACTGAATTTTTAAATGCTGCCTTTGCTGCTATCACCGCCGCAGCTTTGACTCGACTCTATCTGAGGGCGCATTTTGTGCTGCTTGTTCTGTTGCCAAAATACACACCTAATTTCATGCCCAATTTTAAATCCTATGGGAATTAGGAAATAACTTCTGTAACTCACCTAAGCGGCTACAAACAAAGTAAGTCAAATTCAAATAGCAAAAGGCCATCCTTGCAGTTTAAGGGGGTTATGTGTAAACAATTAACATTTCTTCAAAGGTTCAACCACTTTTAAAGGACCACCCAAAAAGATGTTGCAGTGTAAGCTTTCGAGACAGCTGAAGAGACCTTTATCTGCAAGTACGATTCAATCAATGAAACTTTACTACCATATAGAGCATTATGGATCCCTTTGAAACTGGGTCGATGCATGAGTATTAGGTGACCTAAGCAAACTTTCAGCCTCGTAACCTCCGCACCCCCAACTAACTTTCAGGCGCCTAGTACCTCGCCCCTCCGATTTTACTAATTAAACTCAACAATTGTGATCACCCCAATGCCACACTTTTCAAAACAATTGCATAATTGGATGATATACTTTTAAATATGAAATTTTGTTTCATATTTTTATATATAAAAGTAAATGGTTATCTGAAAGCTGCCCAGAATCCCTGCAGGCAAAAGCGCACGCTGACAACTTTGAGATAGTGTCACTGTCAGGACCCATCATTTTGCTTTGCCATTGCACTTTGCAGCCTCCTTGAAGTGCATCCCTAGGCAATTGCCTAGTCTTGCATTATACAGTAAGCTTGAAAGTTAATTAAACTTGGTTTGGCAGCATCTAAAACATAATGGTCCCGTAAAGCTGATGAGGGTTCTATCCTTGGAGGAACGTTGGCCTATGTGGAACATCTAATGAACCTATATTCAGCTGCTGTGATCAGCATTTTTTTAAAAACACCGACTCTGGTACTAAAGAAAAATCCAGATATTCAGTGTTAGCCACAGTCCGGCAGTGAATATCCGCATAGAGCGATGAATGGCGCTGCGATCTGAATAGCAGCGATATTCTCCCCGGCAATCCAGACCCGGATCTCTGCCTGCCTCTCTGACGTTGCTACCTGGATGTCTCACCGCCGCTTGAAGTTGAACATGGCCAAGACTGAACTTCTTATCTTTCCCCCTACAACCTCCCCTCGTCTTCCTCCCTTCTCAATCTCTGTGGATAACTCTGTAATCCTTCCTGTTTCCTCAGCCCGCAATCTGGGGGTAGTCTTCGACTCCTCTCTCTTTTTCTCCACACACATCCAGCTCGTAGCCAACACCCACCATTTCTTTCTCTACAACATTAGCAAAATCCGCCCCTTCCTCTCTGAACACACTACTCAAACGTTTGTCCACTCCTTAGTCACTTCCGTCTCGACTACTGTAACTTGCTCCTTGCTGGTCTCCCTCTAAGTCACCATTCTCCCCTTCGATCTGTTCAACACTCTGCTGCGCGACTAATTTTCCGCCAGCCTCGTCATACCCACATCACACCTCTTCTCAGGTCACTTCACTGGCTCCCTATCCGCTTCCTCATCCAATTCAAACTTCTCCTGCTGACCTATAAATGCATTCACTCTGCTGCTCCTCAGTGCCTTTCATCTCTTATCTCTCCTCATAACCCCCCTCGGGATCTCCGCTCTTCTAGCAAACTGCTTCTATCTGTGCCCTTCTCTTCTACTGCTAACTCCAGACTTCGCTCCTTTCACCTTGCTGCACCTTACGCCTGGAACAAACTACCTGTGTCTGTATGCCAGGCACCCTCTCTGACCCTCTTCAAGTCCAGGTTGAAAGCTCACCTCTTTGCTGCTGCTGTTGGATCTTGACTCACCTGATCTCCTTTTCTCCCCTTGTTCCACCCCTGCCTACATTTGTGTGTTTTTCTGCGTTTTGTCTTGACTATATTGTAAGCTCTGATGAGCAGGGATTGTCTCTTACATGTCTGTAGTGTACAGCGCTGCGTGCGACTGGTAGCGCTATATAAATGCTGAGTAGTAGTATTCAGTCCACTATTGGTCCCGCCTCCCTGGAACCGGAAATAGCCCGGACCTCTCTCACCAGGTACTCTGCCGATTATAAAATCAAGCTGCCTGCGGCGGTCCGCGCCGCGGCGGCGCGCGCCCAAGGAGCAGGTCCTGCTCCTTGGACGAGCTCCTTGGGGCGGGCGAGGGGGTGGGCGCGGGGTGGAAGCTGATCCATTTAGACTTTGGAAATTTGTATTACAACTCGGTCTGCTGTGTTGGTTTTCTCTCATGCCTGTTTGTGCAGGCATTTGCAGATCCACATCTCCCCTCATGGCAACTATCCCGGTCTCTTGGGGCTGGCGACCGGCCCCCATTTCTGCGCCTCCCCCTGGTCCACTTGCACGTTGCATTGATAATCTGGTCTATTGTGCCCCCTCCTCGACATCGGCCTCTCTATCCTCTCGTCGTTTCACTTTACCAGCTCCACTGGTGTCCCTTCACCTGGTACTTCTAAATTGCCGCTCTCTCAAATCTAAGTCTCTTTTAGTTCGGGACCTTATTGACCAACACGCGTTAGATCTCTGTTTTCTCACTGAAACCTGGCTCAGGGATGGGGACCTCCCCATCCTCTCTAGTTCCCTCCCTCCCGATTTTGCAGCGCTTTACTGCTCTCGGCGGGGCAGAGGTGGAGGCGGGGTGGCCCTTCTCCATCGTGCCTCCCTTAACTTTGAGGAAGTTCCATCACCGGTACTGCTGCCCCCAGAATCCCTCCTCCTGAGGCTTTCCTCCGCCTCCCCTCCCCTCTACTTTCTCCTTCTTTACTTCCCTCCCTCCCTTGCAGCCTCCCAGTGGGAGGCCGCCCTGCAGGCTATTTCTGATCTTGTGCTACATTTCTCCAACCTTATCTTGCTGGGCGACTTCAACGTCCATCTTGATAATCCCATTAGATCAAAGGATCAGGCCTTCGTTAGCCTTCTGAAGGATGCTTCCTTACATCAGCACGTGGTGGGTCCTACCCATGTGGCTGGTCACACCCTAGATTTAATCCTGTCTCCATTGTCACTACAGCCCACAATCTCACTCCCTTTCACCTTAAGTGTCCCTTGGTCGGATCATTTCTGCGTTTTTTCTTCACTTTCCTTCCCCCAGTCAGGGCTCAGCCCCCCAGCCCCTCCCATTCCTCTCCTCCGTCGTAACTTATCTCAGGAAACGCTTCAGGTGTTCCCTCCAGCCTCCGCGATTTTCCCCACTGACTTTGCCGACCGCCCCATTGATGACCAGGCTACTCTTTGGGACTCCATCTTATCTACCTCCCTCGACAGCCTGGCACCCCTCCGTCCTGTTTCCCAGTCTACTAGGGTACCTCACTCGCTCTGGTATCATCCTACTCTCCGCACTCTTCGCTCTCAGATGCGTCAAGCCCAACGCCATTGGGCCCGTCATCCCTCACCAGAGCTCCGTCTTCGTTTCCAATTTCTGTCTTCTGAATATCGTTCGGCCACACAATCTGCTAGACTCACCTTCTATTCTGCTCAAATCTCAGTGGCGGCTAGCTCTTCTCAGCAGCTTTTTAATGTCCTGCAGAAGCTGTCGCCCACCAAAGCTAAGAACTCACCGGCCACTTCTACTCCGGATCCTCAGTCCCTCACCACCTTTTTCTCCAATAAGGTATTGACCTTACGCTCCTTTTTCTCCTCTCCACCCCCCCTCTCTCCCCGTCCCCTCTTCCCTATAGTTCGACCCCTCTCCCCCTGATCCCTTCCTCTGTCTGCTCTTCACCTACCTCTGTCACTAGTAATCCTGTTTGCATGCATACTTGGTCATCTTTCTGCCCTGTCCTCTCAGCGGAAGTGTTGATGTTTTTGTCTAAATCTAGGAAAACCACTTGTGTCCTCGACCCCATCCCCTCCCGGTGGCTCTCCGAACCTTCCTTACAATTGGTCCCAATCATCACCACTATCATTAATTCCAGCTTTTCTTCTGGACAATTTCCGACATCTTGGAAGTCTGCTATCCTTCACCCTTTATTGAAACAGCCTTCCCTCGATCCATCTGTCCTTTCACATTGGCGCCCAGTATCCAACCTCCCATTTCTCGCTAAGCTCCTAGAACGCTGCACTTTTGATCAACTGAGTGCCCATGTTGAATCTACCAATTCCCTCCACCCACGTCAGGCTGGTTTCCGCCAGGGACACAGCACCGAAACCGTTCTCCTTGCCTTACTAAACGAACTGCACATCGCCCATGACCGTGGTAATATTACTCTCCTTGTATCACTAGATCTGTCCGCGGCTTTTGACCTGATTGATCATCCTACACTCCTGTCCCGACTCTCTGATATTGGTCTCCGTGGTGCTGTTTGGCACTGGTTTCGCTCCTTCCTCTCCTCCCGTTCCTTCTCTGTACACGTTAATGACCAGGCCTCTCCCGTCCTTCCCCTCACTTGTGGTGTCCCGCAGGGCTCTGTGCTTTCCCCCATATTGTTCAATATCTTTCTTGCTCCGCTGCCCTTGATCATTCAGCAATATCCGGTCTCCTCTTACATTTATGCAGATGACATTGTTCTCCTGTTTCATACCTCGCCTTTATCCCCCGATGTTACTCAGTTAAATCTCTGCCTTTCCCATATCGCTTCTTGGCTATCAGAACATTTTCTTCACCTCAATCCTGCAAAGTCCTCCGCAATGTGGGTTTCCTTGGGTGGCTCATGTCCCACTCTAGCTCCCTCCATCGATTCAACCAGCATTCCTCTCACATCCTCTTTCCGTTACTTGGGCGTTCTTCTAGATCCTTCTTTGTCCTTTCACGAACATATCTCCATGATCTCCCGCGGTTCCTTTGCTGCTCTACGGCGTATCAGGGCCGTCCGATCCATATTACCCATTAGCTCCCTAATCACTCTTGTCATTGCTCTCGTCATTAGCAGATTAGATTACTGTAATGTTTATTTAGCCAACCTCCCTAAATACAGCCTGCAAAGGCTGCAGCGCATCCAGAATACTGCCGCTCGCCTCATCACCTCTTCCAGTAAATTTGACCACATTACACCTATCCTCCTTCAGTTGCACTGGCTTCCCCTTCATTACCGCTTCCATTACAAATTTCTGATTCTTCTTCATCGGGCCATCTACACCAGTACTCCTCTCTATTTGGCTGATTGCATTTCTCTACATTCTCCTCATCTTCAACAACTCCGTTCCATCAACACTAATCGCCTATCCCTTCCCTCGCCCTCCCAAGCCCGCCTAGAACAGACACGACACTCTGCCTGGTTCTTTCTCGGACCTATGTTATGGAATACGCTACCCACTTATCTTCGGCTAGAGTCATCATACCCCCAGTTCAAGTCTTTGCTTAAGACATATTTATTCCAGAAAGCCTTTGACCTCCTCCCCGAAGTCCCCTCCTGACTGTCCTATGTTTTGTCTAATATGTTATAAATTGTCTTTGTTTGTCTCCCACTTTGTCTTTATGGTTTATTATGAGTTGGTTTCACTATATGATTTGTTTGCCCTTTCTGTACCTCTCTTTCCTATCTAACTTTGGTGTTCTATTTCCTGGTGTGCAGTGTTTAATCAAATTTTTTATTGTACACCGCTTAATGCTTATGCCCTAGCGGTATATCAAATATGTAAATAAAGATAAAGATAAAGATATTCAGACAGCAATCCAGATAAAATTGGGACAGCCTTTTTGCTTATCCAGTTAGCGGACCCTGTGGGACATGTTTACTAAAGTTTAATGTGTGTTAAGTAAAGTTAATGTGTGTTAAGTGCCGCAATGGCCCATAGACGTGAATGGACAGTGGCAGCACTTAACACGCATTAACTTTCAGTAAACATGTCCCTCTGCTTTTTACTCTAGGTTATAACTGCTGTTCTGTGCAGATTAAACCACTGTATGCTTTTTAGTTAAAGTCTAAAGTAATTTAATTTAATATCAGTTTTTACGTTCTGATATGTTCAAAACGGATTCAAAGTGGATTACATATGCAAAAAATGACATACTTAAAATAATCAGATAAAAATATAAACAAACTACACATTTGTAATGTGGTTTAAAAGACCAAAGATGAGCTAAATAAACAGATCATGAACATAATCACAGTCCCCTTAAATTTAGATATTTCTAAAGTAAATGCATTTTCAGAACTCAACAAAAAGCCATATAGTTAGATAGACTTAATATCTTAAGGTAGCTGATTCCATTCTAAACACGCACAATAAGAAAACAAGAGCGGGAGTGACCTGCATGGAGTGGTAGTTACAACACAAAGTAAAAAGCATAGAGCAGGGGTAACCTGCACAGAATAGCAATCACAGCCCTTAAATGACGGCTGCTCTTTATCTGCCGCCATTTATTCTGTTATTATGTAATATCGCCACCAGCCCGATGACTATCAGCTCCGTCCTATCTGAAGGGGCCAGAATGATTTCAGCGGCACTCTAGATAGTCCTGACCAGTGGCACTGTTCCAGTTAGCTGAGGCCGTCATCTGGATAAGTGTTTCTGAACATTGACCCCTAAGATTGTGAATGTTTAAGGTCACATCACTTACCAAATCTTTATTCTGCAGACTTCTGTTGTTCAAGATAAACGGTTTGCTGATGAGGGGAAGCTATTAGATGTTTTATTATTTGTAGCTATCAAAATGGTAATAGGCAAGCGAAAGAACCCTGCAACTTTGGATGTGAATTTCTGGTGGAATATGATGAATATGATTTATAAGCATGAAAGTGTGGCAGCAGCTACAAAGCCTAGAATTGGTAGGTGCTGAAATATTTGGGGCCCTGTAGACCTTTACATGGTTTATAAGTAATGATACAGCGCCTTTTCTATTAATGAGTTAATGGCTAAATGCTTGTGAAATCCTTTTTCTTTGCTCTTGTGTTATAATTAAGATATGAAACCTGACCTAGAAAAGACAACTGAAGCAGACGAATTTGAGGTCTTGGAAGCCCATCTTTTTTTTTGGTCCTTTCAAATTTGTTGTTGTGGTGGTGTTTTTTAAATTTAATGTGTGGTCTACTTCTTCCAGTTTGGCTGAGGTTGAAATAGCTTTGTGCCCCCAGTGGGGTTGGACAGCAGGGTATTGACTTTCCTCCTTCTTCCCCCCACACAAGTTCTTGATATCAGGCAAAGGCCAAGACAAGACTGTCCATATCTCCCAGTTCAGATCTTTGTTTAATCTTAGCAGGAAATGCTAGTCAGTCTTCTTGGCCCCTTTAAATCTATCACAACCTATAAAGATGCATTTTTTCAAAGGAAGGGGAATTTTATGCAGAGTCATGGAATTATGGAATAGTTTGCCAGCAGAAGTAGTTTGGCTACAACACTAAGGGGCCCTATTACTAAAGCTCATTAGGGTGTTGCATTTAAAGTATGTTTGACTGAAATCCTCTAGGCGTCTTTAGGAGGGGTCCCACGATGTCCATGGCCATACGCCGTATGGGTTCAGATATCGTGGGGGTAGGAATCATGGGTACCGCTGGTGGCTTGGCAGGGGTAACCCGCTGACACGATGGACAAGATTCACAAAAACGGGCGGTCTCTTTAAAAAACCCCGGCCAATAAAATCGGGCTAAAATTTGATCCAGGGTCCCCTGTATTCCCTTATGACCCCCTATAGGGTGGTCGTGGGCCAGCCTTAAAACCACGGCCTTGAAAGTGGTCGGAACGACCAACTGTTTCCTAACTGCTCCAGTCTGAGGGTCATTACTCTCCCTATATAATATTCCCTTATCTAATAGGAATCTCGGGAGCGTATCCCGCTCAATTTTGGCATACTCAAACGCCCGTTTTAATGCGGGGTCTGCTTGCTGCTCCTTGGGGAAAGATGGAAATCTCTTAACGACGTCTGCCGGAACCCAAGGCAACCCTTGTCCGGTCTCCATTTCTGCCCTCCGCTGAGTCCTATGCTTTCTTTCCCATCGTTTGTCTGCTTTACTTTTCGCTATCTTCTCTGAAGGGACACTAATTAGATCCTCATGTGTGGGAAGCTCATTTAGTGCCTCATCTGCCGGTTCCTCTATCTCCCCTAGGGGTTCATCTTTTCCTTCTGGGGGTTCCTTCTCTTCCTCTGGGGGTTCAGCTTTTTCCTTTGAGGTTCCTGCCTGGGCTCTGGTGGAGACCATACCTGTCTTCATGTGTAGGCCCTTCTCCATCCCTCTGCGAAACTGGGGCCAGTCCCTACTCAGTACAATATCGTGGGGCAACTTAGGGACTACAGCCACTAGCACCTCCTTCCGTGTACCTAACCTTTTTACTGAAAGTTTGTACAGAGGGTAAAAGGAAGACGCTCCGTGTATACAACGGATCTTAACTCTGCCTTCTGGTTGACTCGGTACTGACCCACTGCGGGCTTCTATGGTCTGCCAGTTTTCTTGAAACCATACTTTGGTCTGCACCCGAGTCAAGCAGGGCACTGGCTAAAACACCCTGAACCTCCACATTCAGAAGAAAACCTTCTTGTGCGTGTTTACCATTAGCAATTATCAGTGCTGTACGCATCATACAATCTTTTTTCATATGACCTGCTTTACCACACTTATAACATTTTCTTCGTTCCCATTTACTTTCTCTCCCTGGCAGACAATTGGTTACATGTTTCACATTTGGTTTCAACTCCTTTTCTGATTTTTCAAAGTTTGCCTCTCCCAATACGCTTAGAGCGCCCCCTTTTGGTTTACTAACCAACTCGGCCTCGAGATACCGTTCCGTAAGGAGGGCGGCCTCTGCTGTGGTCTGGCAACTTTGCAAAATCAAAAAAGCACGTATTTCCTTGGGAACTGCAAGTGATCCCCTGAAGAACCCGAATTGGAGAAACGCTCAAAGGCGCTGGGGGGAAGCGTCGGGATCACTGAGTAACAGGGATCATTGAGTAACATAGATGTGATTTACAGCTTTGTGGTTGGCACTTGATAGTTGCAGAGGGGTATACCCGATACCATCTGATACATAGATTTCATCTGTAAAAAGAAAAGCAGTTCTGAAGGGACCCCAGGGAATTTTGATTGTATTTGCCACACCCGACAGCTGTGCAGTATGCCATTGTGGAGGTCGTTGATGTGATATAGCACATATATTCCTATGTAGACGACCAGTCTAAGGAATAGGTGCTAGTCTGAGACCTCCTGGCAGAAATTTCAGTGAAGTTTACAGTGTTGAACAAGAGAAAAAGAGAGTATTACTTTTAGGGAATATTCCCTCATTTTGTTGTATTGAACGTGTTTGCGTTGTTCAACCAAACTATTAGGCAGGATTAAGAAGTAGACGAGGGAAGCAAAGAGCTTCAGCATTAAGAGCAAAACTGTAGATTCTGACTTATTCACCACTGCAGAATTGGCTTGAGATTCTCGGGCTTCTGTCTCTCATTGCCCTGGATTATCGTGTAGAGAGGCTATTAGAAGATGGGTAAATTTGATGGACTTTTTGATCTTCTTTCAAGCTCACCAACTATAGAACATTGCTATATGGGAGTCCAATGGCGTGAATCTGCTTCTGCCACTGACCTGTTAATGTCAATGCACATTTTTTTACAGCAGTGCCTGTGTGTTCCTCTGATCCAGGGCAAATGTCATGCCCTGGGGTTCTGAGCAGTATTGTTTGTCCCGTTGGTGTTGTATAGCTCCTCATCCTGTCCACGGCAGAACTCTGAATATGTGCAAATACCATGTAGGGCGCTTGAGGGAATTCCAAGAATCTGCCTGTCCGCAGTGGGAGTTAAAACTGAGATCTGAAGAGAATGAAGTTTTTGTCTGCAGCAATCCCACATACAGCACAAGGCACCAATGTTTTCATCCCACTTCTTGGCTAAGGATTAACTGGGAAAAGCGACTTCCTGTGTCTGTCTACCTAAGCATGTGCCCGCACATCTGTCTGCATGAGTATGTGCCTGGGCAGCTCTCTACCTGCCTGTGGCCTGGCATCTTCATGTGTATCACCGTCACTAATTTCCTCTCGCTTTTAGATACGTACACATGCTATTTCTTCTGCTTCTAATGAGGTAGCTGGGCAGTGAATTGTGTGCACAAGCTGTATACAAGAAGGAGCATCCTGCATCTATACTGCTCCCATATTTCTTTTATCAAGTTTTAATTCTGTTTGCAGCATGCAGAGGATACATTTGGGGTGTGGGGGGGGGGGGGTCGCCTTGTTTACCCATATGGACAGGTATTTGTGGCATATGCCATGTCGTCTTTTTCTTCTGGTTTCTGAACAAGATCCTTGTGTGCTTGACCATAATCCCTCAGACAAATCTAAAGGCCATTCTCACAGATCCTTTGTACACATCTGGTATTTCTAATCTCAATCCCACACAAGATCTTTCACTCCCATCTCCACACACCCAACATATTCAAAACTCTCAACCCCCACACACCCAAATTCTTCAACATGTCCCTCCCTCACCCCATCCTCCCACATATCCAAAATTCTCAGTCCCAGTCCAGGTGCCTTTTAAAATCCCCAATTCCTATCCCACTAATCAGGAATTAGTGCCCATCGGTCTACATTTTTTTCTTAAAAATGTGTTTCTTATTGTGTTTGTTTATCTTTCAGTAGAAGAGAGGAGATACTGATAAAGAATTGTAGTAGCACTTTCAGATGAAAAATGTGTCTGCCTTGGATCTCAGGATCTGATCTCTTGTCCTGTGCCTGGCTTGTGGAAGGATGCCAAGGCTGTCTCTGTCCCATCCATGTTTGTGTCTGACCCTTCCAGTCAGCCAAGTACCCCTAGTCCTGTCTTTTAGTGAAGAGAGAGACACATAAAGATTTCACCAGCCCTCCTTTTTTGGTCATGTAGAATGGCTGAGTTATTTGAATAGAATTCCAGTTTATTTTTACCAGCCTTGCATTGGTTTCCAAGTATATGGCTTTTTCTCTCTTTTCCTCCCTCCCAGCAAAAGTTTTATTATTTATTTATTTAGCGAGGCTTATGTACTGCTTTTCACCGGGTCAAAGCGGTTTACTTTGAACAAAAAACCTCAGTTACATAGAACATATAACAGTAAACTATGTACAAATGGTATGTGTTAACTGTTTACATTAACAGTTCTTATATATTCCATATATTATGGAAGAAGAGTACTGGAGGAGCGCACAGCTCCTGCAGTTCAAGATTCCCCCAGCAGGCACCGCTGTAGAGCGTGGTGCAGGGGCGCTGGCTGTAAGGGAGCGCACAACACCTTCACGAGTCTCCCAGCAGGAGACATTGTAGTTCACAGTCCTTGCAGTCATCTTCCAGGTATGGATGCTTTGCTCTGAGGTGTTTTATTCTTTTTAGTCTGTTAATTCCTCTAATATTCTAAGAATGAGCTACCAGTTGGATTCTGAAGGTATTAGAAGAGCTCCCTCATGTCTCATGTACTGTGAGGGCGTGCTCGCTCCTGTCAGTGAGCATGGAACTGAAGCATTTTGTGCAGTGTGGCTACAAAATGCTGGAGCTAAATGAAGGACGTAAAGATTTACTTTTCATTCTACGATTATGGCCTGCAGAGTAAACTATAGAGGATGTGGAGGAGGAGCGCTGGCTTCAGGGGAGCTCACAGTGTGAGACTTTGGCTCAGGAGAGAAGAGCCATGCGGGCCTAGATTGGAAGCAACGTGGCAAGCCACCCGTCTTTAAGATAAGTTTGCCATGCTGCCTTCAAAGTGTGGGCCGAGCTGGAGGGGGTGTACTGCATTGGCATGCAATGGGGAGGCGCCCGGCCTGGGAACCAAGGGGCTGCCACTGGCTGTAAGGAAGGGCTTCTCAACCAGTGTGCCTTGGAATACTGTTCTGCTTTCAGCCCAGATCAGATATGCCACAGGAAAAAGTCTTCACTGTCTGCTGCTCATATGGGTTCTGCTCGCAGCAGCTAGAGACACTAGCGATGATTCTGAAATGTGCAGAAGATTGTTTCTGAGCACATTTCTAGTCACACATGATCAGCACCATACCAAGAGCTGTGTGAACAGTGTGGCAACACATGTTGCAGATACAGAGGGGCACAAAAAATTATAAATGACAGAAAAATTCTAAATGTAAACGTGACAAATTCCACAGTTTGTATTAGCCAATAGGCCTATGTGAAGTAGGAAATACTATTTGACTAAAGTACTAAACATGCAAGTCTTTGACTGTTTTGAATAAACCTGCTTTCTGAAGCTAAGCAGGATTGGGCCTGGCTAGTGCTTGGATAGGAGACCACCTTGGAATACCAGGTGCTGTAAGGAAGAAAGACTTGGCAATGTACATCCTGTTGCATCTTGCCAAGAAAAGCCAGGGGCTGGGTTGCCAGGAGTCAGCATAGACTCAACGGCACACATTGATTTATTTTTTTTAACTAAACATGCAACTGATAAAGTCTGGTATGTCCTAATGGGGGGAGTGCGCCAGGTTGTGAGTCGCTTAGGACATAATTGAAGCTTGATTCAGCGCTACACACGATTCTCTCTTTACTAGATACAGCATGAGCCCTGGCGTGTGATAATTAATAGGCAGAACATAGTGGATAGCCGGACCCTGCTTTGTGCATTACACACACTGCACAGTTTCTTCTCCTTTGAGTTCTTCCAACCTCTACTGAGGGTTTCATTGCTTCCTTAGCTTTTCCTTTGGTCATGTGACTCCTCTCCCATGTGCACACTGCCTGTTTCATGAAAGCTGGTGTGCTGCACAACATTTTTTAAAATGTAGGTGTGCCTTGGGCTTGAAAAGATTGGGAAACACTGCAGTAGGCAATGGTGTGGAAGGAAAAAGAGGTATAGAAAAATAATCTAAATAAATAAATAAGCAAGCAAGCATAGGCTGTGGGGGAGCTCACAATGCCTGCCACCTCGGCATCTTCCAGTAGGGGGTGCTGTAAGGAATGGTGCAGGAGCATTAGCTCTGGAGGAGCTCACAGCTCCCGCACTCTCACATTCTTTCAGCAGGAGACATAGCAACATAGTAAATGCTCCTTGACCAAGCTCTGGAGCCTGCCGCCACATGAGACCCCGGCCATGTTGTCTGCCTGCCTGCCTGCTCCCCAGCATCTCTTCCAGCTTTGCCTGCTCCTCTTTTGGGTCTGGCCCTGCTCCACATCCTCCTACTGGACAGCGTTATCAAGCCAAGCCCTTGGGGCAATGCCAGCTGCAATGTCAGACCTAGATTGTGACCTAGATTGGCTACTGTTGGAAACAGGATACTGGGCTTGATGGACCTTGGTCTGACCCAGTATGGCATATCTTCTTCTTCTTCTTCTTATTATTAATAAACACTTTTTTTATACTGCACTTTCCCATGGATCAAGTGCGGTTTACAATGAACAATGGTATAAATGGTACAACAGGAATGCATACCTATTCATATTACATAGAACATTTGTGAACGTTTTACAGAGAACTTATCTACTATACATTACAGAATGTAGTGACAATCCGACATTCTGATATTTATACAACTATATACAGTGAGAAAACTTAGCAGCTATATATATCTCTCTCTCTCTATATATATATTATGTTCTTATGCTTTCCCCACCTGCCCCGATTGGAGGACTCCATGCCGACAGAATCAGCCATCGTCCACATCACCACGCCAGAGTACTCTCACCTTCTGCGCCATCCAGCCCACCTCACAGACGCTGCAAAAGAAGAAGTCTTTTCAGCCTTCTGCTACACTGGCATTGTGATGGAAGCTCCTCAAGCCTGCATTAACACCGGTGCAGAGAGAGCAGCCCCTCCTGCCCTCGGAGACAGCACCAGCACAGAGAGAGAAGCTACTCCAGCTCCCAGAGACACTGGCGCAGGAGCAGGCAGGGGGAAGAGTGCCGCAGAAGCCGTGATCCTCACAGGCAGCACAGAGGATGTCGCAGCAGTCATTGCCAGCACCCGCACTGTGTCAGCTCTAGCAGCCGCAACTCCAGCCTCCAAAGCAGCTCCATGAAGCAAGCCAGGTACATTACAGCCCCTCCCCCTCTTGGGATCAACCAGTCCAGCAAGGGGGGCCTGACAGCTACATCCTGGGAAGCCCCCTCCCTCAGGGGTAGCATGCACAACCCCATGAACCTCCAGAGTACCCGGCTGGGATCCTCCAACTGCTCTCCAGCCTGCTGCAGCAATGGAGCTCTGGACTACACTCATCTGCACCGGCTGTGCCACTGCCAATGCCTTTAAGCCAAATCCCAACTGCCCCCGCTGTATGCCCTTCGACGCCGGGAGACTCTTCACTGGGACCCTCACTCTAACATTCTCCTAAGTGATCTGCTATGCTCAGCAGCGGTGAGGAGGCAGCCATACTCGAGACTCAGAACACAGGGGATGCCCCGACAAAGGACTCCGGGCACAAGTGATACCGGGGGCCCCCTCCCTGGCACCACCACAGCCTGTCCCTCCAAAGGACTTGACATACCCTAAATTTCTGCGTCAGGTTATGACCTCCCTAGCCATCACTACCTGCGACAACAACGACTTGCAGAGTAAGGTCCAAGGGGCTCCCAAATTCTTGGAAGCTCCAAAGACACTGGTTTCACTGCTGGTCTACCAACGTTTATGCGACAGCTTGGGAAAGCTTTGGCAGAACCCTGCCTCCAACTCTGCCTGTCCCCACAAGCTGGACGCTAAATATTTCATGCAACCCGCTCCTGGATTCGAGAAGGCCCAACTTCTACACCACTCCATCGTGGTGGAATCTGCCCTAAAGCGGACCAAGTCTTCTTACAGCACAGCCAATAACCCGCCAGGAAGGGACCACAAACTCCTCGATGGTGTCGGCAGGTGGGTCTATCAAGGAGCCATGCTGAGCGCCAGGGTGGCAGCCCATCAATTCCAGCACACCTTGTATCAGGACATCCTCGCAGAAAATCTTAAAGCATCTCTCTCCAACCAAATCCCAGAGGCACCGGCGGTGACTGCAGCTCTCATGGACCTGGAAGACTGCACAAAACACCAGGTGCGGGCGGCCTACGATGCCTTCAAACAGCCACCCGAACTGCAGGAACAGCTATCTCAGCCCACTGGCTGGCTTGGCTATGCGCATCTGGCCTACGAGAGGACACTCATGATCGCATTGCAGATTCCCTCTGTGCAGGCAATTCACTCTTTGGGGACAAAGTCAAAGACACCATCAATGACATGCGCGAGCATTGCACCACTCTAGAAACATTGGCAGAGGAGGACCTTGAATGCACCCGCTCCAACCGCAAAGGCAATCACCACCAGAAAACTTACTCGTCTTCCCAATGTTAGAACTCCTACCGCAAGAGGCAACCACCGCGGTACAAACAGCAGTCTTACCAGTCTTCCTATTGCTTCAAACCCCACTAGTGGGAGCGCAAGCAATCGAAGGCGACACCTTCCGCAGTGGGGAACGCCAACCCTACTTTTTGACAAGAAGCTCCAGGCCAGCCCACCCACGGGGGCCAGCATTCGGCCTTCCTACATTCCTGGGAAGTCATCACGACAGACGGTTGGGTCCTTAGGATCATCATGGAGGGATATTGCATCAGATTATCATCCATGCTAGTGCAACACACCCCTGCCTCCAGCAGTACGCTTTTGTACCCACTCCTCGCCATGATGGTGGAACTGATATCCCTCCTGGCCGCAAGGGCAATAGAGCCTGTCCCACCCAAAGAAATCAACACCGGATTTTATTCCAGATACTTCCTGTTTCCCAAGAAGTCAGGTGGCGTCTACCGCATCCTCGACCTCAGGAAGCTCAACAAATTCATCATCAAGGAGAAGTTCCAGAGGCATTCCCTGTGATCCATCTTGCCTGTTATCCAGCCGGACGAATGGTTAGCCTCCTTGGACTTGCTGGATACATACACGCTTATCCCCATGCATTTGACACACAAGAAATACCTGTAATTCCAGGTGCTGGACAACTACTAACAATACTGGGTCCTCCAATTCGGGCTCTTCCCTGCCCCGCGAGTGTTCACCAAGTGTGTTACTGTGGCAGCGGCGCACCTATGCAAGTAGGGTATCTGTGTTTTCCCCTTCCTCGATGACTGGCTCATATTTGCACCATCATCTCAGGAGGCCCAAGCAGCGTTCCAGGCAGCCATCTCCCTCCTGTCATCCCTGGGCTTCCTGGTGAACCATGCAAAGTCTCACCTCCTCCCTTCCCAATGTCTGGAGTTCATCAGAGTGGATATTGACACCACAGCATCCAGGGTCTTCCTCTCACAACATCGGAAGGATGGCATCATCAGCCTGATGCGGAGCATCTCCTCAACACATCAGATGACCGCGAGATGCCTTCTATGCCTCCTGGGCCACATGGCAACATCCACGCACACCCTCCCCTAGCGAGACTATGCATGTGTCACCTGCAATGGCACCTGCACACTCACTGGAATCAACACTCACAACCCCTATCCACAGTCATTCTGGTGGACATGGTTCTGACTGCCTCTCTGCTCTGGTGGACCTACAAGGTGAACCTCTCCCTAGGCAGGCCCCTCCAGCAGTTGACCCACCAACTCACCATCACCACCGATGCCTCACCTGTGGGATGGGGGTCACACTGCCTACAGCTCCGCACTCAAGGGGCCTGGATGGTGAAGGAACGAACACTCTACATCAACCTGCTCGAGCTCAGGGCAATCCGCTATGCGCTCAGCGCTTTCCAGGACCAGATCACGGGCAAGACTGTCCTGATCCAGAAGGACAACCAATTAGCCATGTTTTATGTCAACAAGCAAAGGGGGATGGGTTCCCACTCTCTCTGCAGGGAGACCCTCAAACTTTGGACTTTTGCCCTCTCCAAGCTGTGCCTCCTACAGGCTTTCTACCTGTCGGGGACGCAGAATGAACTAGTAGACCACCTCAGCCGCCAGCTGAACCCACACGAATGGGCCCTCAACCCTCAGATGGCAGCCTCCCTCTTCCATTGGTGGAGCTGACGACAAATCAACCTGTTTGCCACCTAGGAGAACAAGAAGTGCTACTACTCTACACAAGTCCCCTCGTAAATAAACATTCCTCATGTTAACTGTGGAAGTGTTCTTCTTGTCCGGGGCCATGGCCTCCCCCTGTCTACCTCAGTGCTTGCTCAGCATGGGAGGCACTAAGTGTGACTGACCATCCTGCTTGTCCTAGGAGAAAACGAGTTTACTTACCTGTAACAGGGATACTCTGTGGACAGCAGGATAAGTCAGCCACACATATCCACTCATCTTCCCAAGAGGGGTTGTCCTCCGGCCCTAGTGCCCGCTTACCTAGGCTGGGGAAAAACTGACTAGCTAGGGGCGGGCCAGGGGGTTGGGCTTGTGGCTCATGCTCAGAAGGCAAAGCCTTCTGAGCTATGGAGAGTATTTCCATCTACGGCGCCATCAGATGACGTCACCAAATGTGGCTGACTTATCCTGCTGTCCACTGAGAACTCCTGTTACAGGTAAGTAACCTCGCTTATCTGCTACTCCATGCAGGCATTGTAGTGCATGTTACCTGTAGGGGAATGATCACTTTTCCCCTTCTTAGACTCTATACCTTTTGGGTATGTTGGTTCCTCTTCCAGTGTATTCTTGAAGAATTGTGAGCTGGCACACTTACTTTTCTATGCTGCAGTCTCCCAGCCCTGAGTTCAGGCTTTTTCTTTGCAAGATTTATGGGCTCATGATCATTAAATATGGGCCTGGCTGGCATCCTGCTCCCATCAAGTGCAGATGTGTTACAAACATTTATTTTGCTTCCAGCATACACTGAGTGTTTTTTCTCTCCACACCATCTCTTCTCATCTTTTATTTAAGCGATTCCCCATGGCCAGAGCACATGCATGCATGCTTAGGTCTGAACTGAGCATGTGAATCTGTCTGTGCACGTCTATCGGATTGGCTCTGTGGTGGACATTGAAACAGTGTTCTCTTGATCCCTCCACCAGAACCCAGAAAAAGAGCCTGAGGAACATGTGCATCATGGGGAGGGGAGGGGGGTTACTGGGAACTGCTAAATAAAAGGAGAAAGATAGTGTGGCTGCATGGGCAATGGCACAGGTTCCGCTTAGCTCTCTGTATGGGATACTAATGCAGGACTTTCATCTGCTTTCTGTGTGCCATGCTGACCCAAAAATTGCAGGCAACCCTCTGTGCGAGTTGCTCAGCCACATGCCTAATGTCTGTGGAGTTTATTAATTCAATTTTCATTGTAAGAAAGCAATTCACTATAATATGTAGCTAATTTTTGAGTATTTAATTATGCCTTATTGTAGCAGATAGCTCAGATGCCTCCCCTTTTGCCCACCATTCCCACTGCAGTGTCTTTCTGTTTCTAAGATGATAAGCAGATACAATAGAGTGAAATGAATAAGTAATGTGACTCTTGTGCTGGACTTTTCCAGAGCTTTCCAGGCCTGTGTTTCACCAGACCCAGTACAACTAAGCTTTTATGCTTTCCAAACCCACCGATTCTGGAAACAAATTATGCATAGGGGGTCTGCCTGTCTGGGGCAAAATAACTCTTCCAAAATTAAACAAAATGGGAACAAATTTGACATGGGGGAAAAAAAAGATTAAAAAGAGACAGTTAAAAAATGCGTTGGAATAAAAATGGTTAAAGTACAGGTGAGTACCAGCAGGTTCTGGTGAATCATAGCAAATCACCAGGACCCGATGATACTCGATTTCTACAGGACCCGAAGATACTCGATTTCTAAAGGAACTCAAATATGAAACTACAGATGTCTTGTGGTAATCTATATTCTCTATGAACAAGCAGGAAATAAGTCCTCATGTATGGGTAATGTCACCAACAGAGCCCCCCCACAGAATGCTCCCCAGCTTCCAAAGAAAGTTTTTAGGATGTACACTGTGCATGCACGCCTGCCTTCTTATCCGCTGCAATGCCATACTCTCCAGTCTTCTTTTTTTCTGCAGAGCCCCTAGGATGTGTTCCTGCAGTCTGGAAAAAAGATTTCTCTCTGGATCTCATGGCTGGGATTTTTTGCTCTTATTTTTCCCACCTGTCATCGCTTAGAACTTTTTTCCTCTTTGTGTTTTTTAATGCTTTTGCATGGTTTTTCCCCTCCTCTGGGTGGTTTCCCACCCATGGCAGTTTTTAAGTTTGACTTTGCCAAGGCAATGTTTTTCGGCATGTCTAAGCCAGCTTGTGGCCTTAAGAAATGCACCAAATATGGCAAGACCATCTCTGTCACAGACTGTCATAATTGGTGCTTGCAATGCCTTGGGCCTGACCATGAGCCAGCAGCTTGCAAGCTCTGCTTGTAGATGACGTGCCGAAGGCTGAAAGGCTGGGAAAAACAGAAGGAGTCCTTCTTCAACTGATCTGATTTAGCATCCTCAGTTCCAACCCCCTCATCTATGCCTGCAAAAGGTCGAATTGGCCAAGGGGAAGGAACAGTGTGCTCAGTCAGAGTTGAAGGGCCCGAGTGGCGAGGGTAGGCTCTCTGCAGAGACCCCCGCCAATGTCGAAGGGTGAATACCGGGAGAGGTTCTGGGTGCAGTGTCCCTGCAGCCCTTCTCGACAAGATGTGGAGAGCGATGGCCGTGAGTAGCCGGCCAAGATTTCCTGGTGGGAGGACCCAACCAGAATGGTGGAGTCCACTCTCAGTGCCCAGGAGGGCAGCTGGATGTCTCCTAATGCACCTGTCATAGTGGAGTCCCCACCTGAGGTGGCATCGGGCCCCCTCACAGGTAGGGTTCTGGAGGAACACCTTCAAGCCTTAGAAGCTTATTTAGTGGTGTTGGAAGCCTTGCAGAATGCAGGCTTCGTGGCGTGGAATACATCATCACCGGACTCCTTCCAGCCTATCCTGGAGACCCTTGCCCTGCCTGCATCGGGTGGGAGCCATCTCTCTCTCCAGTGTGTCAAAGTCTGAGACCCAGGGGCACTGCCATCGGCATGCCAGGTAGCACGAGGTCATCCATGCCCTTCTTCCCCCAAGCTACAGAGCTGATGGGATGAGGACATTTGGCACTATTTAGACTTTCTACCGGAATCCAAATTTCAAATGGGAGACCGAGGCAGAATTGACGGCATCAGACCTTCAATCCCCGAATCTTCCGTCCAATCTTTTGCCTCCACCCGAGCAGTGCAAGTCATCCCTGGAGGATATGTCATTCCAGGACTTCATTAGGGACATGGCCAAGGCCATCCCCTTTACCTTGGGATCGGTGGAGGAACCAAAGGTGCAGGAACTGGAACTCCTTCAGTATCCCTTGGCCCTCTGGGAGGCAGTGATGGTTCCCATCCACCATGTCTGCAGCGGCTGCTGCTGTGGCTGTGGGAAGTGCTGTTCACACTTCCTGTCATCAGCCGCCGGCTTGATTCCCTATACCAGGTCCAGAAGGCCCCAGGGTTTGAAAAAGGTGCAATTGCCCCACAATTCCATTGTGGTGGTCAGCCCTAAAGCGCACAAAGAGTGGTAAAATGCACTCCTCGGTCCTGCTGAGTTGTGAGGCTCAGACCCTGGACTCCTTCAGGAGGAAGTACTTCCAGGGTTCAATACTGATCGCCACGATCCTGGCTTATCAGATTTATATGAGTATGTTCCTCAAGGATGTAATGTTGAACCTGGAGGACTTTGCCGTCCTTGATGCTGAGGATCATCGCAAGTCCTTTTGGGGCCTCATGGCTCTTGACAAGAATTGCTCAAAGTTCATGTTGTGGGGCTCCTAAGACACGTTTGAATCTGCTGACAGAATGGCAACTGTGGGCATCACCGCCCACTGGATGGCGTCGCTGTGTCTTCCAACCTGAAACAATGGGTCCAGAACAAGATCACTAATGTCCCTTGCCATGGTGAGAATCTCTTCAGCAAGTCCATGAAGGAGAGAGCCGAGGAGCTGGAGAACTAGCAGATAACTCTCACCAGGCTCTACAGAAAGACCACAGACCCAGCACGGAAGAAACATCACACCAAGAAGGCCTTCTTTCACGCCCGCTCACCGATCCAGCTGCTGCCCCAGCCTAATGTGCAGACCCCCCACCCATTGCGGAGGGAGAAAACCCTGAAGGTGCAACCTGTGCCCCTGTCCAAGCCAAGTGCAGGGTTATGACGGTTCCTCAGTAGCATAGCCAACCATCCATTGCCTGTTGATGTACTCACACAGGTCGGGGGTGGCTTGTACACTTTGCCTACTGGTGGCCCCTTGTCACCTCAGATATATGGGTGCTGCAGATTGTCCAAAGTGGATATTGGCTGCACTTCACCCAACTGAAGTTTCCATACAACCCCAGGGAGTACCCCATGGATCCTGCACACCAGAGCCTATTGCAGACTGAGATCGAGGCCCTGCTATCCAACCTTTCTATCGAGCCAGTCCCCCAACTCAAATCAGGCAAGGCTCCTACTCCAGGTACTTCCTGGTACCCAAAAAGACTGGTGGGTTCCGTCCAATTCTGGATCTGTGAAACCTCAACCGGTTCCTGGTGTGTGAAAAGTTCAAAATGCTTTTGTTATGGATGTTGCTCCTGTACTTTGTACAGGATGATTGGCTATGCTCCTTGGATCTTAAAGCTGTGTACATGCATATTCTTATCCACCCACATCACAGGCAATAACTCCATTTCATGCTGGGCAGCCGACACTACTAGTACCATGCGCTTCCCCTCGGGCTAGCTGTGGCCCATCTGGTCTTCACAAAGTGTCTGGTGGTCATGGCCGCCTTCCTCTGGACCCAGGGGGTCTTCATCTTCACATAACTGGATGACTGACTGATCAAGGCAACCACGCCTGCCAGCGTTCAGCAGTTGGCTGTGCTCACAATTCAGTTGTTTGAGGGTCTTGGCTTTGTGGTCAACTATTGCCCTTGCATGGCTCATGCATCCACTTGGCGCCTTTAAATTCCTGCACGCAGGGGCACATGATCTCTTCAGGCGCTTCACTTCCCCAGCATGGTGACCTGTGATTCTCAGCCCAGCAACGATCTCTGGCACAGCTACGATCCTCAGCCATGCTGCTCTGTACTAACAAGGAAGACAGACTTCAAGGCCCAGTGCCCTCCGAAGTGGTAAGCTCCTCCCCTGATCGCCCTTGCACAGCTCACAAATCCGCCTGATGCCTTTAAATTCCTGCACGTGAGGGTGTGCCTGCATCTGGCGGGCCTTGCCAAAGGGCCCTTGGGCGTGACCTTTAGTATGGAGCTTAGCAATAGTTGAAGAATCACTCTTCTACTTATCCCTTACTCCATCAAGGGTAAGAAATCATCTATATCATATCATTCCCAGGAATTCAATTAATTTCACCATCAAATAACATAAATGAAAATGGAAACTAAGCTGTATTTCACCCTCTGCTCTATCCTAATCTTACTGCTACTAGTATCGCATACAATTTCACTCACTCAACAGATACAAAGTATTCCAATCATTCACCACCATGATCATCTCAGATTAAATGCAACAGCTAATAAATCTGCTTCTGGAAATCACTGCAATAACAGATCTATTCACATTACATCATATAGACAATCACTGCGTGTTAATTTAAATGTTAGTGAAAAATCAGTTACATTAAGATGCTGCCTGTTTAATGCGAGATCAGTAAGGAACAAAATTCCAGTTTTAGTAGACCACATCCACAACAGTAAACCAGATATCAGGTTTATCACTGAAACCTGGCTCTCAGACACTGATACAGTACTGATAAACCAATTGAAGCTACCAAGCTACAACATCTTTCATTGTCCAAGAAAAAATAGGAGACGAGGTAGTGTTCTCATCTAAGAATGATCTCAGGGTCTCTTACACATCAGCAGTAAGCACTGAAGGTCTTGATATATGGATGATTGAAAACAAGATCTCTTAATTGGTCTACTTTACAGGTCTCCAACTTCAGATCCTAATACATTAGCTACAGTTCTAGAATCAACTTGCTCAAATAAATCGATTTAGTAAAAATTTCATCTTGCTAGGTGACTTCAATTTAACATCCATGAACAGTAGTCACACATCCTCCTTAATGCTATGGACGATTTAGGATTTCAACAGATTAATACCCCAACACACTAAAGAAGAAACATGCTAGATCTCATATTCCTTCCTAAAGAAATTGCCAATAGCTCTCAGCAAAGGTCAATTCAAACACAATCAGTATGTTGGTCAGACCATCACCTAATATACTTCACTATAGAGCAAAAGTCTTCCATAAATAGAGCTATGATCAGAGAAAATATAGAACACCAATTTAAGTAATTTGACAGATGTTTTTAAAGGAAACACTATCCCATTTTAATCCAAATTTAGATGATATTGAAGCTATACTGAATAACTAGAATACGACTCTACGTAAAGTAGCTTCTGCCCCCCAAAAAAGAGCAATAAAGAGAAATAGAAACTCACAACCATGGTACACACAAGAACTGAGATCACTAAAGAGAAAGATAGAGTGAAAATGGAGAATTACTAAATCCCTGGACAACATGAACCTGTACATGGACACATTCAAAGTATACCAAACAAATCAACAATCAGGAGATGTCCTCATTATTATGAAAAATGAGCTTAACTCTTCCCTCCTTCTAACTAAGAATGTTGAAGGTATGGACATATTTATTATAGAAAATAAGCATTTATCTTTCTGCCTACTATACAGACTTCCAGTAGCTCACCCAGATAGCCTCGCCATAGTTATTGAAACTGTATACGCTACTTCAATAAGAAAACCGTTAATTTTGCTAAGTGACTTGAACCTAGCATCTGTACACAATACACATGCTATGACCTTTCTCAATACTATGTCTGATATGGACTATCAACAGATAATACATGTACCTACCCACAACAAAGGTAACACCTTAGATCTAGTATTCCTACCTAATGATATCTGCCAACATCATCAATATTCACTTCCACAAGCATTACAAATCCCCTGGTCTGATCACTACTTAATTAATTTTGCATTTCCATCCCAACTCCCTACTTCTTTACGAAATAATATAGATATTCTATGCAGGATGTCTTCTTAAATGATATTCTTCCACAGATGGAACTAGAATTGAGTGAGTTAGATGTTATCTTGTGATATTGGAACGCTACAATCTCTAGGGCTGCTACTGCACCCACCTCCTATATGAATAGGAGACAAAAGCATTCTGAAGAATGGAACACGCAGGACCTAATTACAAGGAACATAAAGAGAACTTTAAGGAAGATTGAGCATACCTGGAGAATAATTAAATCTATAGAAGACAGAAGGCTTTATATGAATACTCTTCAACATTGTAAAGATGTTATAAATAACAGGAAGAAGGAATATCATACTAAAATTCTCATCAACTCTCTCAACTGTCCTAGAGAGCTCTTAAAAATTGTAAAAGCCCTGACTCATGTCCCCAATCTAGATATAAATAATCTCAGCATCAAACCACAAGCTCTAGCCAACCATTATATAAATAAGCTAAAAACTGCCTTCTACTGAGTCAAGTTTGACTCCAAACACCAGTTTGATTTGCCCTGTAACATGGCCGACATTCCATCAGATCAATCTAGAATACTTAAATAATATATATCCAAAATTAATATAACATCTAATCTAGATCCTTGCCCAGTCAATTGGTTAACTGCTTCCTGAGCAGAACTGTCTCCAGTCATTCTCAAAATGGTTAATTGATCCTTGACACAAAGCTTCATGCCACTAGCGCTAAAGCAAGCGATAATCAGCTCTATTTTAAAACATAAGTCATGGATAAAGTTTGCTCTAATTCATATAGGCCAACTTCCAGCCTCCTGTTCTTGGCAAAAGTAATTGAAAAAAATCGTACAAATCCAACTTCAGGACTATACTGACATAAATTCACCTCTAGACGAACATCAATACGGATTCAGGCAGAGTCATGGTGTAGAGACTCTATTAGCTCTTTTTGATAAACTGATCAGAGGAATAAACAGTTCAAAATGAGCTTTCATCCTCATATTTTTAGACATTGCATCAGCATTTGACAGCATAAGTCATAATATCTGGCTTGCAAGACTCCGACAAATAGGGATACAGAACACCATTCTTCAGTGGTTTCAAACCTATCTATCTGACCGTACTCAACAAGTCAAAATTGGTCAACAGACAAGAGCAAGGTATACTACAAGGTTCAGTCCTCTCAGACCTCCTGTTTAATATTTATCTCCAGTCAATCTGTACAGGGGCGGCCCAAGTGGGGTGCAGGGCAATGTGCAGAGACTCAATACATAGTAACATTGTAACATAGTAAATGATGGCAGATAAAGACCAGTATGGTCCATCTATGCAGGGCCTCATTTGCATAAATATTTGCATAACGTTTATGTGCGCTAACGTTTAGTAAACATGCCTCTAAATGAGTGTGTGGATAAAGAAAAGACTACCAGATTTCTACATTACTATACTCCAGTGCCAACTGCCAGGCACATTAGGAAGTACTATAAACACTGCCCATTTAGAACCCATAGGAAACCCGCCGTATCATAACAGCACTACCAGGACTCACAAAGCACCAAACCCTGCCTATCAAAAAGGCAACCCATCCCATCCATCCTGGAATGGCTGCTTCTTCGCATGTGAGAAACACTGATGTCTGTGCCCATCGTGAACTGATGGCTCGACTCGATGTATTGAGTCCACTGGAGCCCAGGCTTGCAGAAAGCATAGCTGTTGCATAACTCCATGGTGGTGGAGTCGGCTATGTGTCGGCTCAAGAGCCAGAAGATGCACTCCTCGGTGCCTCTGGGTAGGAAGGCCTGTACCCTGGACATCCTTGGCAGGAAGTGCTACCAGAGCTCGATGCTCATCTGCTGGATCCAGGCATACCAGCTCTACATGGTCATGTACCTGAGGAACCTGGCAAAAGAACTCGCTGGGTTCTCGACTGGTCTTTCCGAGGAGCCCCTACAGTGGTTCCAGACCCTGGCCAAAGCCGTCTGTGAGTGCTCCAAGTTTATGACTCAAGCAGCCTATGATGGTTTCAAGTCGGCGGCTAAAGTACCCATGGCGGACATCGGTGCCCAATGCCAGGCTTGGCTACAGTCTTCTGACCTGGAGCAATGGGTTCAGGACAAATTGGTTGATGTCCCCTGCCAGGGAGAGAATCTCTTTGGCAAACCCATGACTGATAAAGCTACTGAGCTGGAGACAGAGTTCATGATGAGGACCAGGCTCTCCAAGAAGACCGTTACCCTCCCCCAATGGAAGGGCTTGAGTAAAAAGCCCCTTTACTCAAGGAAGAGAGCTGCTTACAGAAACTACCCACAGTATCAGGCCTCCCCAGTAGGGTCAGCAGGCCAAGGGACACAGGCATGGCCCTCGTAATCAAAAGGCTCCCAGGCCCCAGACCCTGGTCCTGGCCTAGCCTGGCAACAGTTTTTGACTCTTGGGTGTAGCCTCTCCACCCCCAGGAGGTCAGCAGCCCACAGGGAGATATCTGATCCACTTTGCCCATTGGTAACCAGCCGTTACTACAGACACTTGGGCACACCAGGTGGTCAAGGAGGGTTACCTCCTCCACCTGACCCAGATGCCCCCCCCTTTCTTCCCAGGAGAACCCCCAGGACTTCCCTTCATCGGAATCTATTACTGCAGGAACTCACAGGTCTCCTTGAGGACAGGGCGGTGGAACCGGTGCCCCAGCACCTCTATGGCAAAGAGTTCTACTGCAGATACTGCCTCGTGCCAAAAAGAATAGGGGGCCTAAGGCCCATCCTAGACCTGTGGACCTGGGAGAGCATCTTGAACTTCTCCCTCACCAGGAGCCTGTTCAGTGGGGCAAAGATGGATGTCTGACTTATTCCACTCCTGAGATGGAATAAGTCAGACTCCCAAATATAAAAATGGGAATGAAGTAGATACCACACCATTCACAGAAGATGATGTGTTAGAACAACTTGCAAAACTGAAAGTGGACAAGGCCATGGGACCGGATGGGATACATCCCAGGATACTGAAAGAGCTCAGAGAGGTTCTTTCAGGGCCGTTAAAGGATGTTTTCAACAGATCCTTTGAAACAGGAGAAGTTCCTCAGGACTGGAGAAGGGCTGATGTGGTACCTCTTCACAAAAGTCATGACAGGGAAGAAGTGACAAACTACAGGCCCATGAGCCTTACCTCGGTGGCGGGAAAAGTAATGGAGGCGCTCCTGAAAGAGCGAATAATGGACTTTCTCAAAACCAATAGATTGCATGATCTGAGGCAACATGGTTTTACCAAAGGATGATCTTGCCAAACAAATCTGATTCACTTCTTTGACTAGGTGACCAGAGAACTAGATCAAGGGCATGTGATGGATGTCATATACCTGGATTTCAGCAAAGCCTTTGATACTGTTCATCATAGGAGGCTTATCAATAAACTCAGTAGTTTGGGGATGGGTCCCAAGGTGGTGAACTGGATCAGAAATTGGTTGAATGACAGGTGACAGAAGGTGATGGTAAATGGAGCTCACTCGGATGAAAGGAGGGTGATTAGCGGGGTGCCCCAGGGTTCGGTCCTGGGCCCGGCACTGTTCAATGTATTTCTGAGGGATATTGCTGAAGGATTGAATGGAAAGGTCTGTCTTTTTGCAGATGACATGAAAATTTTCAACAGAGTGGACTCCCCTGAGGGAGTGGATAACATGAGGAAAGATCTACAAAAGCTGGAAGAATGGTCTAATGCTTGGTAGGTAAGATTTAATGCGAAGAACTGCAGTGTCATGCACTTGGGAAGCAGAAGTCCAAGGGAAATGTATGTGATAGGGGGCGAGAGGTTGGTGTGCACGGACCAGGAGAAGGACCTTGGTGTGATTATTTCTGAGGATCTCAAGGTGCAAAACAGTGCGACAAGGTGGTTGCAAAAGCCAGGAGGATGTTGGGTTGCATACAAAGAGGAATTACCAGCAGAAAGGAAGAATGCCACTGTATAAGTCACTGGTGAGGCCTCACTTGGAATACTGTGTTCAGTTTTGGAGACCATATCTTGCAAAGGATGTAAAAAGACTAGAAACTGTTCAGAGGAAGGTGACAAATGATTTGGAGCCTGCGTCAAGCCTTATTAGAAGAGACTTGAAGACCTAAATATGTACACTCTGGAGGGGAGGAGGGTAGGGGAGATATGATTCAGACCTTTAAATACTTAGAGAAATAATGAACAAACAAATCTCTTCCAAAGACGGGGAAGCTGTAAAACTAGAGGGCATAACATGAAGCTGCAATTGAAAGGCAATCTCAGGAAATACTTTTTTACTGAAAGGGTGGTGGATGTTTGGAATGCCCTCCCGATGGAAGTGGTGGGGGCAAATACAGTGACAAAATTCAAAATGGCTTGGGACAGACACAGTGGATCCCTTTAAAGCAACAGGATAAAATCAAAATAAACTTTACTATCTAATTTCTCAACAAACAGGGGTGTCCTACACGTAGCGGTGGGTTCACCCCTAAACAAGGACATGGGGAGGGGTGGCCTGCACGGAGCGGCAGGTGCACCTACTCTTGCCATCTTATTGGGCAGACTAGATGGACCATACTGGCCTTTATCTGCCATCATTTACTATGTTACTAAATACCTGTATCTTGTAGTCACTATAGATGCCTCCTTGCTGGGCTGGGGAGCACATTGTGAGGATCTCTGCACTCAGGGCAGTTGGTCTGAGGCAGAAAGCCAGCTGCAGATCAACCTCCTGCAACTTCGGACCACATACTTGTCTCTCCAGGCCTTCCGCCACCGTCTGCATTATCAGTCAGTGTTGGTCCAAACGGACAACAAGTGGCAATGTTCTTTGTGAACAAACAAGGGGACACAGGGTTCCACACCCTCTGCCACGAAGTGGTGGCTCTTTGCTCCTATGCAATCTGCCAAGTGATACTTCTGTGGGTGGTGTACCTGCTGAGACAAGACAACACCCTGGCGGACAGACTGAGCAGGGTCCTCCAGTCACACAAGTGGTAGCTGGACCTCAGAGTGGCCATTTGGCTCTTCCAACTCTGGGGGACCCCTCTAGTGGATCTCTTTGCCAGCCTGGACAACTCCCAGCTGCCCCGCTTCTGCTCATGGTAGCACCACCCATCTCGGGTGGCAACTGATGCCTTCCTCATCCCGTGTTCGGAGGGCCTTCTGCATGCCTTCCTGCCCATCCTGTTGAGTGCCAAGACCCTCTTCAGGGTTCTTTGCAACAGGGCATTGCTGATCCTGGTGGCTTCACGGTCGCCCAGGCAACCATGCTTCTCTCTGCTTCTCTGCTTGTTGGCAGAGGCCCCCGACCCCCTGGGGAGTGCCCTGGGGTTATTGTCCCAGTAGGAGGGCTCTCTCCTACACCCCAATCTGGGGTCCCTGTCTCTGACAGCCTGGCTGTTGAGAGGGTAGCTTTGGCCCTTTTCAACCTCTCAGGGGAGGTGGAGGAGGTCCTTTTAGCCTCCCGTAAGACCTCCACCAGATGAGCCTATGCCTTCAAGTGGTGCAGGTTTCCGATGTGGTGTGTGGAGCGACGGGCAAACCCGTTCTCATGCTTGGTGTAGCTGGTGCTGCAATTCGTGCTTCATTTTTCACAATCTGGGCTCAAATTCATTTTTGTCATGATACACCTGAGTGCTCTTGCAGCGCACTACCACCCTATCAAAGGCAAGCCCCTCTTGGTGTAGTCTCTTATCACCCACTTCCTGTGGGGTTTCCTGTTGTCTAAGCCCCCCATCTGCCCACCAGCGGTGGAGTGGGACCTCAATGTGGTGCTAGTGCAGCTCACTGAGCCGCCATTAGAGCCCCTGACTACCTGCCACTTGAGGTATCTTTCATGGAAAGATTCCTCAAGTGGAGGGAGGAGTAGCCTAGTGGTTGGGACAAGGTACTTCAGGCCGGAAGGTCGGGGGTTCAAATCCCACTAGAGGACAGCAACCTTGGGCTGGAAGGACTGGGGTTTCTAGTCCCACAGATGCTCCTTGTGGTCTTGGGCAAGCCACTTAACCTTCCATTGCCCATGTTCCCTGTAAGTATTAGTGTATGTGTCTCGTATCCCTGCTTGTTAAATGTATCCAATTGTGTTGTGACCGCTTTGATTGAAGGATAAGGCGGTATACAAATCTGTCTAAATAAATAAATCTTCCTGGTTGTGCTCACATCTGCTCGCAGGATCAGTGAGCTCCAAGCCTTGGTGGCAGAACCCCCCCTACATCAGGTTCTACAAAAACAGGGTCGTGCTCTGCATGCATCTGAAATTCCTCCCAAAGGTGGTATCCCCATTCCACCTCAACCATGAGGTGGTGCTCCCCACCTTCTTTCTGCGACCTCATGCCAGCAGGGCGGAGGCCATCCTCCATATTCTAGATTGTAAGAGGGCCCTGTCCTTCTACCTTCAACGTACTCAGGGCCACCGCAAAGCTTCACAGCTTTTCATTTCCAATTTTCCCAGTTGGCTGGGGGAGGCAGTGACCAAGTGGACTCTGTCCACCTATTTATTTATTTATTTACATTCTCTTGCTGTAGCAAAGTGCAGTCAATGAATAAGTCCAGGAGTCGACTGACAGGATCCAAGTCAGTTTATTGTGCATAAGGCCCAGTCAGTCAAAGCAGCAAAGGTACTGAGCGAAGGTTTGTACAGAGACATAACTTTTTATACCGCTTTTTCAGTTTGATACATGAAAACGTTCTATTGGTTCTAGCTCGATACATGCAAACTTCTCATTGGTTATACATTCCCTTCATTTGTCCAATTAGAAATCCCTCCGGAGCCTAGCAACCGGCCCCCTCCTTTAGGATTGCTTGAACAATGGTACAGTTCTAGATCTCGTTACTTTTCTACTGCAAGGTTAACTTCGGCTTCTGGAATGCATATACTGTTACTTTTCTGTTCTTTCACATACAAGAGAATAATAGAAGACTTACGCATTCATGAAATCCTAACTTACAGGCCTTTCATAGTAGCAGGCTATGCTAGGCCATAGCCTACCTCATTGTAACAGCATCAGCATTATGGGGTATACGATGATATCGCCACATAGCTAATACTTTCGTAGCTGCCTTCCGCTCGATAGTGTTATCAAGTGATGATGTTATCATGCGTAAGCAAAGGGGTAGGAGACAAGGGAGCAATAAGCACATAGCTAATATGAATAAGACAATCAACATAAGGGATTTCAGACCACCAATCCAAGAAAACAATGACCCAAACCACCCATCCATTTTCAAACTGTGCCAAGTCTGGACAGGCACAAATGTCTGCTCTCTCATCTGGATGGCTAAATCTTCTTCAACTACATGCCCATTATTATCAATCTGTAAACAACAATTACTTAGATTCAGTTTCCCACATACTCCACCTTCAGCTGCTAACAAATAATCTAGAGCTAAACGATTTTGATAAATGGCTGTACGCATTTGTGTACTTTGCTTCACTAGAAGGTTTAGTGCTTTGCTAGTTTCATTGGTTATTATTTCAACAACAGCTTGCAAACGTATTATTCGATTAATCAGATAAAATGGGGTACGATATCCCCAAGTCCCATCCTGCTCCCAAGTAGCAGGTCCATAGTATGCGATGATTCTCTCCGGTGGCCATTCTTCACCATCCCATTTGTTCCATTGGCCTATTTTCAAGGCCTCTTTCAGCTGTCGACTTCTGTACACAGGATATCCCAGCTGTTCTCCCTGGGATGTAGGCAGAAGGAAGAAGGAAGGTCGTATGGTTCCCAATACACATGCGCCTCCCCAGAGATGAGGAAGTCTGGCATATGCTCGGGTTCCGCAAATCCAGTACAGTCCAGGTGGTGCTTGCCAAGAATGATATGCTGCTAAGTTAGTCCAGATACTGGCAAGTTTGGGGAACTGGACAAGAGGATTGGGAGGCTCAGTAGTGTTGACGCCGGACCACCAAGATGTCTTCTTAGTGGTACTGTTGTAGAACTTCTGATTGAGACAGACCAGCTGCCCCACTTCCATATTAAACATGGGTCCATAACGAGAAAAACATAAGTTACCCACAATGGAGTAAGCCAATACCCATTCACTTGTGGTATTGTGTATATTAGTCTGATTATATGGAACAGAATAGTTCAGTTCTTGTGCCTCCCAAGGCCATTGGTCTCCCATTGTTGTCCCTCCACAAAACAAACAGTCCATAACATGGAGACTAGATGTGACTGCTCCCGCTAATTCAAGAAATAAGTTCTGGGAGGCAGGAGGAATTTCAAACTCTGATTTCATGGCTTCATAGAAAGAATGATGTATACGATAGGGTGAGGATACATAGGTGTTGGTATTTAATCACAGATATAAAATAGTCCCAGGATCTATACCACCACCTGCAATACGCAACCCAAAATTGTATCCTTGCTTCCAGTGGCTGGAGTTAGCTATGAAGAGTTGGAGAGGATTACAGGCTCCTTTCTGACATTTCTTTGGCTCTGACAGTCCAATCTTTGTTAAGCTACCTTTTCGATGATCTCCATCTCGTCCCGTTGGTGCATTCTTCCAGGTAGCAAAATATACGCATTCCCATTTTGGGCAAAAATAATCATGTTTAGATGAAGTGGTGTAGATGGTGGCTGTGGTACTCTTTCCAGTACATTTTCCCCATCCATAGGCTCCCTCTGGACACATGTACTTATCATCATAATAGTATGCTCGCTCCCATGACCCACATCTGTGGTAAGCATTTCTGTTGATTGCATCACAAGTATCAAAGTTCAGGGTAATAGGTTTTGTGGGGCTGGTGAGATGTTTTGTTATATTCAGGATGGCTCCATCTTCATCATTCCAACGTATTTCAAATGTATAGTAGGATGGGTTCTGTCGAGGGCTGTAAAAAGTCTTACTTTTCCCCTTTGTGCAAATATTCAATTCAGTGCCATTATAAATACACCGGCTGACTGTACCAGTGCAAGTATAGTAGGAATGATAGAGCAAAGTCTGAGTAATCTTTTGTCCAGTTCGGGTGGTGGTTATGCAAGCTGCACAAGGGGGTAGAGCAAAAGTCTTTTCCAAGATTCCCAGGATCACCACTCCCACAAAGCAATAGTGGAAGAACATGATGATTACAGTCTCTGGAAGTTAACTGGAAAGTTGAGGATGATGATCTGTGTTGAGCTTGCTTCTGTTTCTGCTGCGATGGTCACTTTCATGTGACGTAGGTGGATTCTGAAGTTTCTTCTGTAATACTGGCTGTCTCCTCAAGGTGAGTCGCAATGGAGTCTCGGGATCATTTGCTGATGTCCATTGGCCAGGATCAGGAGCAGCTGCTGGCTTCACTCGACTGTGGTGGATCCAGGGTTCGAATTCTGCAACTTTCACTGCGGTGGGTGTTGACAGGATGACGACATATGGTCCCTTCCAATGCGGCGCCAGTGGGGTTTTTCTCCACTCTTTCACCCACACGGACATTCCCGGCTTGAAAGGATGCAGAGGTTCAGTCAGGTTAATGGGTAGTCGGTCTTGCACCCACGTTTGGAGTTTCTGCAAAACAAAACCTAAAGCTAATAGTTCTTGTCTAGTTATTTCAGATCCTATCTGTCTCATGTCTCCCTTTATTCCCTGCACTATGGGTGGAGGTCGCCCATACAAAATCTCAAAAGGGAAGACTCCTAAGGATCTGGTGGGAGCTGAACGTATCCTAAGAAGGGCTATGGGTAAAACCTGGAGCCACTTCAAGTGTGTTTCTTGGCAAAGTTTGGATAACTGAGCTTTCAGGGTTCTATTCATACGTTCTACTTTCCCTGAACTCTGGGGTCTGTAAGCAGTGTGTAATTTCCATTTTATTTGCAAAGCTTGAGCTAACTGTTGGGTCACTTGAGATACAAATGATGGACCATTATATGACCCTATAGTTGACGGTATTCCAAATTGGGGAATGATCTCATGGAGCAATGCCCTAGTGACTTCTCGGGCTTTCTCAGTTCGGGTGGGATAGGCTTCTACCCACCCTGAAAATGTGCAGACTAACACTAACATATAGTGATATCCATTTGCACGGGGCATTTCAGCAAAGTCTATCTGTATGTCACTCATGGGGGTTACCCCTACTGACTGAATTCTTGGGGGTGGAACAGGACCTTGCTTAGCGTTATTCTTGGCACATATCAGGCATTGCTGCGCCACTGAGGCAGTCAGGGATCCTAGCAATGAAATACAGAAATGGGGTCTCAGGGCTTTCTCCATGGCTGTTTTTCCATAGTGTGTGGCTTGGTGGAAAGCTTGGACAAAGGCTGGTCCTAGTGCTTCAGGGATGACTGTAAGACCTGGGGGTGGACTACCTTCTGGAGGTGGTAGCACTATCCAACCTTGTTCTGTTAAGACTCCTCCCTCTTTCTCACAATAATAGTCTAACTCTTGTGTAGTATATCGGGGTGCCCATGAACTGAGGGGCACAGGGAATAGGGCTGCTTGCATTACAGTATCTTGAGTCCTTACTTGTCCTGTGGTGGCTGCCTTTCGGGCTGTGGCATCTGCAAATCTATTCCCTCGGGCAATTTCTCCTGCTCCTGCCTGATGACCTCGACAGTGCATGACTGCCACTTGTTTGGGGGCCCACACAGCATCTAATAACATCAATATCTCGGGCCCATACCTAATGTCCTTACCCCCTGAGGTGATTAACCCTCGTTCTTTGTACAGGGCTCCATGTGCGTGCAAAGTAGTGAAAGCATATTTGGAATCTGTGTACACATTTATGCGGAGTCCCTCTCCTAATGTCAAGGCTCTGGTGAGGGCTATCAATTCAGCTTTCTGTGCAGAAGTTCCTGGGGTCAGGGCTGAGGACTCAACTACCAGATCACGGGTCACCACTGCATATCCAGCACAATGATGTCCATTGATGACCAGACTGCTTCCATCTACAAAGAAAGTCCGTTCTGGGTCCTCTAGAGGGACATCAGTCAAATTAGGGCGACGAGAGAATACAGTGTCCATGGTTTCTAAGCAATTATGATCAGGTGGCCCAGGACCAATTGGAAACAGTGTAGCAGGGTTCAGAGCTTGGCTAACTTTCAACTGTATCCGAGGGTTTTCACACAACATGCTTTGATACTTCAACATTCGTGCATTGGTTAGCCAGAAGTTTCCTTTATGTTCCATGAGAGTCAGGACAGAGTGTGGCACGGTGACTTGAAGAGTTTGTCCTAGTGTGAGTATGTCTGCTTCGCCCACTAGGAGGGCTGTTGCTGCAACAGCTCTCAGACAAGGGGGCCATCCTTTTGCAACTACATCCAATTGTTTTGACAGATAAGCTACTGGTCATTGCCAGGATCCAAGAGATTGGGTCAATACTCCCAATGCGTTTCCTTGTGATTCATGGACAAAAAGATGGAAAGGCTTCTGAACATCTGGAAGACCTAACGCTGGAGATGACATCAGGGCCTTTTTCAAAGTTTGGAATGCTACATCTTCTTCAGGTCCCCAATCTAGTGGGGATTTTTCCATTCCTCTGGTGGCTTGGTATAGTGGTTTTGCAATCAGGGCAAAGTTGGGGATCCATATGTGACAATATCCTACTGCCCCCAGGAAGGCTCTTACTTGCCTCCTAGTGGTTGGAGTGGGAATATTACATACAGCTTCTTTATGTTCTGGCCCTAAACGCCGGATCCCACTGGACAACTGGAATCCTAGATACTTGACTTCAGTTTGGCATAGTTGTGCTTTGGCTCTTGAAACTTTGTATCCGGCATCTTTAAGAAGGTACAAAAGTTCACTAGTAGCTTGCAGGCATTCACTTTCTGAGTTGGTGGCTATGAGCAAGTCATCTACATACTGAAGAAGAACCCTCTTTCCTGGGTCTACTGGGTAACTTGAGAGATCTTGATTCAGGGCAGCACTGAAGAGAGTAGGTGAATTCTTGAATCCTTGGGGCAATCTAGTCCAGGTGAGTTGACCCCACCTTCCTGTTGTGGGGTCTTACCATTCAAAAGCAAATAAAAGTTGACTGGTGGGTGCTAGGCGCACACAGAAAAAGGCATCTTTCAGGTCGAGGACAGTGAAGTGAGTAGCCTCAGCGGGGATCAGTCCCAAGAGAGTGTAAGGATTTGGTATTACTGGGTGTATAGTTTCAACTGCATCATTTACTCGCCTTAGATCTTTTACTGGGCGGTAGTCCCCTGTCCCAGGCTTCTTCACTGGGAGAAGAGGGGTATTCCAAGGTGACTGACATTCTTTGAGAAGTCCATACTTCAGCAGTTTCATCAGATGATGGTGAATTCCTTCAATGGCTGGTCGAGGGAGAGGATACTGCTTCACATGTACTGGCTACACTCCTGGCTTGAGGGTGACAAAGACAGGGGCTATGTTCTTCGCTAGGCCAGGTGGATTATCTTCTGCCCAAACTTCAGGTGGGGCTATAAGGTTGATAGGTATACAGGGACTGGTTGACTTTATTGCAGGTGCACTATAGAACTGCCATTCTTCTTCTCGGGGAACAGTCAGCACCATTAATCCAGCAGGCTTTGGGTTCACAGTCATTTTCATTTCTCCTCCTTCAGCAAAGGATATTTGGGCCTGGAGTTTGGCAAGCATGTCTCTGCCCAATAGTGGAATAGGGCACTCAGCATATACAAGAACTGGTGTGTTATCTTCTGTCCCCCTAGCTCACACATGCGGTTCTGCAAAAATGGTTTTGTGGCTTTATTTCCAGTGGCTCCTATAATGGTGACAGATCGTGAGGACAGTGGAGCTACTGGCTTGGCTACTACTGAATGTTCTGCTCCTGTATCTACCATAAATTCCATATATTGGTCCCCTATATTTAAATTTACCATAGGCTCCTGGGGACCCAGGGTGAACTTGGAGCCCGGTCTGGCCTAGTCTTCATCTATGTCATCCAGGTCATAGCCCGTTGCTACTGCCACTCCCTCAATGGCTTCTTCCCTCTCCTGTTGGAACTGCGTTCAGTTCATTCCTCCTCTTCTTCAAAATCTTCCTCCTGACCTCCAAGGACTCCCTCCTCCCCTCGCAGGGGCGGAGTCCAAATGCGGGCACTCATTCCTCCAATGTCCTTCTTCCTTGCAGTAGGTGCACTGATTTGCACCTAATGGAGGCCTTTCACTTCCGTGGCCTCTTCCACGTCCTCTGATTAGGAATACCTCCTCCACGTCATTCGGTTATAGCAGCAGCAAGAAGATCTGCTTTCTTCTTCATCTTTCGTTCACTTTCTTTGTCTCGTTCATTCTCACGATTCACAAATACTTTGAGCGACTTCCATTAACTGAGCTGTATTCATGCCCGCAAATCCATCTAATTTCTGCAATTTTCATTTTATGTCTCTCTGGGACTGACTAACAAATGCTGCATTTACCATGCGTAAATTTTCCTGAGCAGCGGGATCATATGGGGTATATAGTCTATAAGCTTCAGACAACCGCTCATAAAAGGCCGTTGGGCTCTCATCTGGACCCTGGAGAACTTTCGATACTTTTCCAATATTCATGGCCCTCTGGCCTCCCCTCTTCAGGCCCTGCACTAAGGCCTGGCGAAATCTGGTTAGGGCCGCCGCCCCCCTTTCGTCATTCGGGTCCCACCCGGGATCTTCATTGGGATATTTTGCAGCTGCGGCCTGCGGGGGATTTACTGCTCCCCTCTCTACAGGGTTCTCTTCTAACCACCGGAGGGCTGCTTGCCCGATCCGGCCTCGCTCCTCAGTAGTGAAAAGGGTGGACAGGAGCTGGCGACAATCAGCCCAGGTAGGCTGATAGGTTTGCATAATACTAGACATTAATTCTGTTAATTCCTGAGGCTTGGCTGTATAGGAAGCATAATGCGTTTTCCAGTTTAATAAATCTGTGGTAGAAAAGGGTACATAAACTAAGCTGGTTGGTCCTGGTGCCATCTGGCCCTGATCATTTAAAACAGGAATTCCAGGCACTTGGCGTAATGACATTAGGTGCCCTGCTTCTTGGGAGTTATACTTCTTAACTCATAAGGCTCCTGGGCACCAGTTTCCTTAGTGGGTGACCCTGAACTGGCAGGAGAGCCTCCGCTTTCTATCTCATCAGAAGATTCAAGTCCTCCTGCTGTACTTGGGCCTGACCCGAAACTTTCACTCGGGGTAGGGCGCTTCTTAGGCTGTTGCTTCGGTATTTTCTGGGGCTCCTCATCGGGCTCTACTTCAAGTTGTGGGGCCGTGGGGACTAATTTCTGTGGGTGCCGGGGTAAATTATCCAGAATATCTGAGGACTCTGGGTCAGAATATACTGGCGGCTTCTCTTCCTTAGCTTTTGTAGTTCCCCTAGTGGTAGCTACAAATATTTTACAGTGCTCCTCATAACAGCGCTTCATCCATGATGGCTGCTGTTCGCATACACTCAACCAGGAATCTATATAGGGGAACTGGTCGGGATACACTCTCAGTATAAGCTGATGGATTCGTAAAACTGTCTCAAAATCAAAGGTGCCCTCTCGGGGCCATGAAGCAGCTAATGCGGGCCACTCCCTTTCACATAACACTTTTAATCTGGATGGAGTCATTTTTATACTATAATCGCCCGAAAATCCTTTACGGAAATTCTTGATCATACATGCCAACAGAGTTTGCGTGGACTCCGTCCCTCCCATAATGTAAACGTACCTGCCTACGCTACTGCCTACGTACTCAACGTACCTGCGTACGTTACGTACCCTACGTCCCTACATACACGTAATGACGTACAAGACAACGTACAATAAGGATAGGTAGTATGGCTGTAGGTAAGGGGTCCGTACAGCCCACAGAACACTGGAGGGGACAAACACCACTCGCTTCCTCCTGTTCGCGACCTGGGCACGGTCGCCCGGCCAGGAACTGCGCTACTTAGGAGTCAGCTTTCGCTTGGTCTGTATTTAAAGACCTCTTATTCACGTACACGCAAGCATATTTCAACATGATATCATATTTCAATATTTCAATTGCCCAGGTTTTCTGACTAACTGATTATTCCAAACAAACAAGAAGGGTCGATAGTTTCAGCTTCTGCTTTCCTTATGCGGAGCTTACTAGGACCGCCCTTATAGGAGGTGATCAGGCTCCTTTGTCTCGCGCATACTCATGCGAGATTTCCCAGATTTCCCAGTTAGTCTATACCAAATTTACCAAATTGGTCTTACACTCGCAAGACGCTGTCCCAGGCTGCTCTTTCTGACTATTTAATCACAAAAATGTCTACTCACCGGATCCGGTCCCCGATACCACACCAGCTTCTGAGTTGGAACCTGGACTCCCCTGGTTCGGAGGTGTTGGCCAGCTGGACCCGATGGCCCGCTGAGGCAGGTGGAACCCTCTCCGGCTCAAAGGGGCCGGCGGTGCCTGAGGTTTCCCCCGCGGTCGGACAGACACAGTTCCAATCGGGCCAAACCTCAAGGCGAATTACGTGGATTATTCACTTGAATACCATTTACCACTCGCACTTCCCGGCCAACGCACCAAGAATATGCTGTAGCAAAGTGCAGTCAATGAATAAGTCCAGGAGTCGATTGACAGGGTCCAAGTCAGTTTATTGTACACAAGGCCCAGTCAGTCAAAGCAGCAAAGGTACTGAGCGAAGGTTTATACAGAGACATAACTTTTTATACCGCTTTTTCAGTTTGATACATGAAAACGTTCTATTGGTTCTAGCTCGATACATGCAAACTTCTCATTGGTTATACATTCCCTTCATTTGTCCAATTAGAAATCCCTCCGGAGCCTAGCAACTGGCCCCCTCCTTTAGGATTGCTTGAACAATGGTACAGTTCTAGATCTCGTTACTTTTCTACTGCAAGGTTAACTTCGGCTTCTGGAATGCATATACTGTTACTTTTCTGTTCTTTCACATACAAGAGAATAATAGAAGACGTATGCATTCATGAAAACTTCTTATTAAGCATTTTTAACACAGCTTTCTTATTTTTCACAGATTTTTGGTTCTTTTCTAGCTATAATGGGAACTCACTCTTATATACCGCGCTATTCTGCATCAGTGCGGTTTACATTGAACAAACTGAAATTACATTGAACAGGGCATGTAATTACATTGAACAGGGCATGTAAGCCTGGGTGGCAGACTGCATTGCCCTTACCTATGAGCAGGCTGGGCTCTCGCTGGAGCGCCAGGTCACAATGCACAACATCAGAGCCATGGCGACCTATGTGGCAAGCCTGTGTTCCATACCAATGACACTGTAAACCACTCTGATGTCTATGAAGGTGCGGTATATTAAATCGCATAAGAAAGATACAGCTAAAACACGACAACAGGTATTTCCTGTCTACCCCAGAGAAACAGGAAATACCAGTTTTTGCTTTTCAAATCCTTAAATTGTGCAATGAATAAGTTCCCACTGCTTTGTGCGAGGTAGGAAGAAGGGCTACAGCTAGGACAAAGGGAGGCTGAGGCTGGGTGGTTTGGAAAAGGGGAAACTGATGCTGTTGCTGGGGTTTGAAGAAGGTGGGCTGATGCTGTTGCTAATGCTGGGACTGGTAGAAAGGGGGGGGGGCTGTTGCTGATGCTGGGGAAGAGACTGGCATTTGGAAATTGTTTTGGTTCATCGAATGGAATGCAACTAAAAATCCACAAAATCGTTTTTTCATGACAAATTCACCTATCAACCCCAATGCCACTAACTGCCTCAGAAATAACCACCTAAAATTCAAAATGATAAACACCTAGTGTAGCAGCAGATAAGCATGCAATAAATAAATCCAGGAGTCTTTTCAAGGATCCAAGCCAGTTTAATGTGCACATGGCTCAAGCAATAAGCAATTTCAAAATGGCTGAGCAATGGCTTCTAGTAAAACAACAACTTTTATAGCTTTCTTGTCCATTCTAAGCATAGGCAAACTTTTCATTGGTCCCAGTACCCCTCTCACCCATCTATTGGTCCCGGTACTGATATGGCTACCCAATCGGGACTCTGGTCTGGGCCCAGCACCTGGTTGCCCCCCTTCTAGTCCCAATTACAATGGTCAGTGTCTCCAACTTGTTACTTCTCTCCTCCAAGGTCGCTGAGCTTGTTAAAACATATGGGAAGCAGAGGCACTGTGACCTTGCTCTCTGCAGAGTTAATTAATTCCATAGAAGCATAGCACACCTTATCAGTACCAATTAAACTTGTTTTTCTTTATTTTCTAAGTTTCGTTTCTGCTTAGCTATGTTCAGTTAAACTGAGTTAAGTTTCAATTCTATGGTGTCATCATTCAGGGGGGTTTTCATTCCTCTGGGCCTAACTACAGGCTTCAGTTACAGGTCAAGCTGCTCAGGCCTGTCTGCTTAGTTCAATTAGCATGGATCATAGGCCGTCGCCTACCACACTAGGATGAGAAGTCTTATTCATAATATAATTATTATATAATTAAGGGTATCTCTGTTATTTTTATTCAGTGTTTATTGGGTATATTGTTAACTACCTTGCTGTATATTAATTGAAGGGTGGTATAGCAAGATTTTAATAAGCATAAACAAGAGCTTCCAATCTGATTGGAAAGGAGAGTACCATAGCAGAAAAACTAAGGGCCTGATTTACTAAAGCTTTTTAACCATTCTTTGTCTATAAGAAAGAAAGCTGTATAAATCAGGCCCTTGGTTATTATCTGCTGGACTCTGGAGTAGCGCTTAGAATCTAGATCATGACATAGCACGTAGACATTTATTTGAGTGGGGATTGTCTGAGGTGAAATATAGAAACATGACAGCAAAAAAAGACCACATGGCCTATCTAGTCTACCCTTTTGTATCAACTACAGTAGTCCCCTTTTTTTCCATTAGAGATCCTCTGTGTTTGTCCGATGCTTTTTTGAATTCAGATACTGTCCTCGTTTCTTCCACCTCCACTGGGAGACTATTCCACGCATCTGCCACTCTTTCCGTAAGAAATATTTCTGCATATTATTCCTGCATATTATTCCTGAGTCTACCCCCTCCAAATAAGGTCGCACCAAAGACTTATACAGAGGCACTATCACCTCCTTTTTTTCTGCTGGCCATTCCTCTCCCTATGCACCCAAGCATCCTTCTAGCTTTTGCCATCACCTTTTCTACCTGTTTAGCTACTTTAAGATCATCAGACACAATTTCACCCAGGTCTCGCTCTTCTTTTGTGGATAGAAGTACTTCACTCCCTACACTGTACCGCTCCCTTGGATTGTTGCAACCCAGCTGCATGAACCTGCTTTTTTTAGGATTAAATCTCAGCTGCCAAATTCTAGACCATTCTTTAAGCTTAGTTAGATCCCTCCTCATGTTATTTACTCCTTCCTGGGTGTCTACTCTATTGCAGATTATGGTATCATTCGCAAAGAGGCAAACCTTACCTGACAGCCCTTCTGCAATATCACTAACAGAGATGTTAAAAAGAATCAGACCAAGGACAGATCCCTGCAGCACACCACTGGTAATCTCCTTAGACTGAGCTCCATTTACCTGTACCCTTTGTCGCCTCCCACTCAACCAATTTCTAATCCAATCATTAACTTTAGGGTACATCCCTAGGGTGCTCAGTTTGTTTATAAGTCGCCTGTGTGGAACAGTGTCAAAGGCTATATTGAAATCCAAGTACACCACATCTAGGGCTTTTCCTCGGTCCAATTCTCTGGTCAGCCAGTCAAAGAAATCAATCAGATTTGTCTGACAAGACCTGCCTGAGGTGAATCCATGCTGCCTCGGATCCGGTAATCCATTGGACTCCGGAAACCTCACAATTTTCTCTTTCAGCAGCATTTCCAATAGTTTACTCACCACAGAGGTTAAACTAACTGGCTTGTGGTTTTCAACCACATCCTTACTTCCGCTTTTGCGTAAAGGGATCACATGTGCCTCTCTCCAGTCCATTCAGACAAAAAACCTCCACATATGATGGAAAATTAAACGTATCTATTATATATCCATCAATATATTATAGTAAACCCATTATTCATGCTCTATTTCTTATGTCGGAGCCTGCCGAGGGAGGGCTGGAACAGCGTAACCAACCCCCTCCAGATGGCAAACTACTTTTATTTTATTTCTCACCCCAATAATGGTGCATTAAACAGTCACTTATCTTTAATGAATATCAAAAAAACTCTTCTTATTGTCTTCTGAGTTGCTGACCATGAAGTTGAAGGTGCAACTTCATGGTCAGCAACTCAGAAGACAATAAGAAGAGTTTTTTTGATATTCATTAAAGATAAGTGACTGTTTAATGCACCATTATTGGGGTGAGAAATAAAATAAAAGAAGTTTGCCGTCTGGAGGGGGTTGGTTACGCTGTTCCAGCCCTCCCTCGGCAGGCTCCAACATAAGAAATGGAGCATGAATAATGGGTTTACTATAATATATTGATGGATCTCTCCAGTCCATTGGCACTACTCCCGACTCCAAAGAAGCATTGAAAAGGTCAGTTAGTGGAGGTGCTAGAACATCCCCCAGTTCCTTTAGTATTCTCAGATGTATCCCATCCTGTCCCATTGCTTTGTCTACTTTTAGTTTAGCTAGTTCCTCATGAACAGTTTTCTGAAAATCGTTCAAGATCCCTGTCGCTTCTATTCCATTTCTGCGTGTTTTTTGAGGTCCTGTTCCTGGCCTTTCATCTGTGAACACAGAACAGAAATATTGGTTAAGCAATTCCGCTTTATTCTCATCAGCTTCTACATATTCCTCTCCTTCACCTTTTGAGTCTGACAATACTACTTTTACCCTTCCTTCTCTCACTAACATCTGAAAAATGTCTTATCCCCGCATTTTATTGCTTTGGCTATTTCTATCTTTGCTTTCCTGACTACTTTGCTAGTTTCTCTAAGTTTTCCAAATATAGATGCCTGTCTTCTTCTATCTGTGATCTCTTGTATTTCATGAAGGCCTCTCTTTATCTTCACTTTTTTCAGTTACTTCTTTTGAGAACCATAGCAGCCTCCTTTTCCCTTTACCTTTTTTTTTACCATTCTAACAAAAATGATGGTTGCCCTTAAAATATCCCCTTTCAGTTTTGCCCACTGTTTTTCAATATCCCCCAGCTGTTCCTATCCCACTAACGACTCCTTGAGGAATTGGCTTTTCTTGGCAAGTTAGTTTTCCTAGTCTAAGACCCTTGCTTTTGAATGGATTTTATCAGCCCTAGTTCTAATACTGAACCACACCATCTGGTGATCACTGGATGCGAGATGATCTCCCACTATAACATCAGAAACACTTTCACCATTGGTAAGTACCAAGTCCATTATGGCCCCTTCATGTGTGGGT
The DNA here is from genome assembly GCA_033557465.1 of Ichthyophis bannanicus. Classification (NCBI taxonomy): domain Eukaryota; kingdom Metazoa; phylum Chordata; class Amphibia; order Gymnophiona; family Ichthyophiidae; genus Ichthyophis; species Ichthyophis bannanicus. The sequence goes on along the minus strand of CM066033.1, from coordinate 654,910,839 downwards.
TCTTTTTCCAGTTGCCTGAATAGTTCTCTCTGTAGAGAATCTAGGATCTAGATGACAGCACAGCAGGGATGTGCCAATCAACATCCGGCATATAAAAATTCCCTATCAGTAGCACTTCCCCTTTCTTGGTAATGCTGCGTATGTCTTCTATTAGATCTCCGTCCACTTCTTCTCCCTGTGAGAGAGATCTATAGATCATGCCAATGCAAATGGATTTCTCTTTCCCTCTTTCTTTTTTAAGCCACAGTGCCTCCTCTCTCTCCCTTTTAAGCCCTGTAATTCTATAGCTTTAATATTATTTTTTACGTATAGTTCCACTCCTCCTCCCCTTCTTCCTACCCTGTCCTTTCTGAAGAAAGTATAGCCTGGTATAATTACATCCCAGTCATCGTTGTCCGTGAACCATGTTTCTCTTATTGCCACTAAATCCAAGTCAGCCTCTTCCATTAGAATCTCAACATCTGGGACTTATGCTACTGGCATTTATACACACTGCTTTCCAGATATTGTCCCTTTTACCGATTTCTACAGAGGTTTTTAATGTTTCGCTTACCTAGGGCTTTCATTTACCTGGGAGCTTTCTTCACCCATCCCCAACGAATCTAGTTGGTTCTGTTTGAGGCAGTCCTGAATAGAAAGAAGTCAGTCTTGGTCTGCTGCCAGAGGACTAGCTGTAGAGATCTTTTGCCTTCATTGAGAGGCTAGTCTTTTGTATGTGTATCCTCCTAGCCAAAAACCTTAATAAAATTCAGAAGAGAGAAATAACAGAGGCAGGTGGCATCTTATAGACAAACCAGTTTATTGAAGCATGAGCTTTTGAGGATGTGTCCACTTTGATTGCTAAGATTCACGGACTATTCTATTAGGTGTCACCTGTCTCTGTCATTTTTGCTTGTCCAGACTAACACGGCTACCCTGAAGTGTTTCCGAAGAGAGAGAATCTGTGATCCTCATAGCACAATTTTGGCTAATATAGTTGTGATTTCCTTTACTTCTCAAGATACCCATCGAGAAATCCTTTAATCTGTGATGTTCCCCTAGCTTAGAAACTCATATCCAAGGCTCTCTATGCCATCCTAACATTTAGTCTCTGGAATTTACAGCCTGGATGTTGACAGGGAGGTAATATATATATATCTTGGATTGTCTAAAAAGGCATCTCAGATCTTTCTGGCTTCTAGAAAGGAAGCTACCAAGAGGTTGTTTGATTTCAAATGGAAATGGTTTGCTATATGGTATCTGAGCAAATCCCTGGATCATTTTACATCACACAAAAATTGCTTGAGTACCTCTATAACTCTGGTCATAAAACTGTGGGTCAGAATCCTAAATGGGATCATACCATCAGTAAATGGTGTCACAGAAAAGGGGCTGCTCTGGTCCTTCTGGTCCTCCTTTGTGCCCACTAGTGGCAGTCTGCCTGAGACACACGCCGAGTACCGGGATGTATGAGCACACACTGACACATAGGGCTCTGTGCTGGCTGCTGCTTCTGTCTTCATATTTTGGATAAGTAGGGGCAGGGCTGGATGTTGTTAGTCATAGGCTCCAGGCACTGTCATTCCAAAATATAGACTTTGAGGACATTATTAAAGACTTTGCTTAAAAAAGAAGCCCAAGAAATTTACTTAAGAAATACCTTGAAATTCTGGAATTATGTTTTTGAAATGTAATTTTGAAGTTTTAGTTGCATAAAATTTTTGTCGCACAATCTTTTTTCCTTATATTTCCTGCTTTTTCAATATTTCTTTCCTTTGTAGGCCCCTAAAGGTTTGTAGGCCTTTGGCACTGTGCCCACAGTGCCTAATGGGAAATCTGCCACTTAGTGAGGATGGGGAAGGGGAGGGAAGGGGATGTCTGCTAGTTTTTCATTATCATCTGGGGTCATGTGAATTTTTAATTGTTAAAATAGTGTCATATTGGATAAATATTGAATCAGTGCCCCAGCTCTCCAGTGCCTCTTTGGAAAATCTACTTCTCTCTTTAGCAGCCCAAGTCACACAAAACTGTCTATGGGGGTCATCCTGAAGGCGAATAGCAGGGATGCACATCCGATTTGGACTATAACCCCCACTATTCACTGTTAGCCTATTCTGGCTCCAAAGCTCCCTGTGCGTACAGGGCCTTTCTGTGGGAAGCTCTGGACAGGGTGGGAGGATGCGGTGACAGGGCAGAGAGTGGGCGGAACGGGGGTGGTGTACACAACCAGGACGTACAGGGCCTATTCCGGTCACGGTCCTGTATGTTCAATGGGGCAAAGATGGACGTCTAACATTCCACTCCTGAGATGGAATAAGTCAGACGATTGATAGAGATCAGGCCAGGAACACCCCCCCTCACACTGCGCAGAGGAAGGTAGGCACCTGATGCCCAATTCCAGCTCTGACATCCCCCTCAGAGGGTCAAGCGGTGGGGGAAATGCATTCTCATGCTGTTGGGCCTTTCAGCACTCCTGCATGGCATCCTGGTGCCATGGCAACGAGACACCATGGCATTGGGGCTCCAGCAGGAGCATAAGGAGGAATAACCTGGTAATAAGGTGGGCATCCAGCGCAGCAGCATCAGGGCCCATCCGGCCTGTCTTAAGTGCCAGATTCTGCACCCGCGGGAACATCTAGCTCCGACGGGCGCAGAATCAGGTACACATCTGGGCTGTCCATATTTTGGACATCCAGACCGACTGGACGACCCCAATTTGAATTGGCCTCTATCTGAATTACAACTACCTGGTCTCCACATGTAAAGATACAGTATAACAATACTTAGCAAACATAGGGTCCAATATTTAAAAGCACTTATCCAGATGGCAGCAACTGCTTTCTTGATTAGTGCCACCAGCCAGGTCTATCCAGTGAATTTTAGTAGCACTAACCAGACAGTACCACTGAAAATAATTGACTGAATGGAGCATGGGCAGTCCTGGAAATTACCCAGATAGCATCAATATTCAGTCCTATATTCAGATAGCTTTTCTGGATAACTTAGGACAGGAAAAATGCCGTCTATCCAGATAAGGGACTGAATATTGCTGCTAGCTAGATAGTGGCACTAGATATACATATTTTATTTAACTGCTGCAGCCAGTGTTTTAAAAAAATGCTGATCGCTGGGGCTGAGTAATGATTCTTATAATATTTTATCACATTTCCAGTTTGCTTCCTATACATGTGTTTTTCTCCCTCTGTGTAACAGAGCATCTCTCCTGTCATTTAGTAATGTCACAATATATTGTTTATGACTGTAGCAGCTGATAAGCATGCAATAAATAATGCCAGGAGTCAGTTCAAAGATCCAAGCCACTTTATTGTGCACAAGGCCCAGACAGTCAAGCTTCAAAAAGGACTGAGCAAAGTTCTTACAGAAACATATTCATTTTATACATTTCTTTTCAGTTTGATACATGCAGACTTTCTATTGGTCCCAACGCCCCCTGCATTTGTCCAATCAGAGACCCTTTCTGGGCCTTTCATATTTGCAGGCTATCATAGGCCATAGCCTACCACATTCCCCCTTTGATTATTCTCACCCGCAAGTTAAAAAGGGTGGGAATTAAATCACATATTATACTTGTGTAACAGCATCATCTTGGGGTATAGGGTAATATTGCCACATAGCTAAAACTTTTGTAGCTGCCTTCCGTTCTATAGTGCTATCAATGGCTGCTGGCTTTACTCGACTGTGATGAATCCAGGGTTCGAGTTCTGCAACTTTAACTGCAGTTGGGGTTGATAAGATAACATAAGGTCCCTTCCAATGCGGTATTGTGGTAGGCTATGGCCTATGTTAGCCTGCAAATATGAAAGGCCTGTAAGTTAGGCCCTGATTCCAACCCCCATCTTAGTAAGAACCAAAAATCTGTGAAAGTCTGAGAAAGCTGCTTTAAAACTGCTTAACAAGAAGTTTTTCATGAATTCATAAATCCTTCATTATTCTCTTGTGTTCTGAGGATAGAAATGTTTCAATACTTGCATTCCTAGAGCTAGAAACGACCTCGCAGTAGAATTGTATCAATACCTAGAAACTGTGCCATTGTTAGAACAATCCTAAAGGAGGGAGCAGGGTGCTAGGCCCAGGAAGGGTCTCCGATTGGACAAATGCAGGGGTCGTTGGGACCAATAGAAAGTCTGCATGTTGCGACGCTCCCGCCCCCGCCCTAGGGCTAAAGGACAGGAGTGGCCTATTGTCCCATGAGGAATGGATTAAAACTATTCCCTTGGAATGATGGGAGATGTAGTTTTGTTCTCCTTTCTCTCACTGATAAATGTAGTTGCGCCAGAGACGGTAAGGCTTTGCAAGAATATTTTATTCGTGTTGGGGAGATTCCTCCAGCGCATCAAAATTCAGATACATGAACATAAATGGTGCTTTAAATGGTAACAGAAGAAACTCAGGAATATAAGACAACATAAAGTGAGATCAGCTTTTCTTCTATGGAGCTTAACTCAGCTCTGCCTCAAGAGGTGACTTACATATATTGCAGCCTCATGCAATCACTGTTCCCGTCACAGTGTGAACTCAAACTCAGGTGCAAACAATTAGGTTTTCAGAGCACGGCAGCAGAAACTTCCACGTTGTACTCTTTTCATACAAGGTACAGGCAAGCTTTGTTATACTGCTATTTCCTTACAGCATATTGAACAGTCCATGCTATTATCGTCAGAGTTTATCAAAGGTAAGACATTTTCCACTTGCATAAAATCTTCTGACTGCACAGAGCTATTGTCCTCATTCAGCTTTGACTGTCTGCCTGCTTTCAATTCTAAGAATTCTTTAAAGTCCTGAAGGAGCAATTCAGCCTGTTCAGTTCCTGACAAACCGTTGTCAGCCAACACTGAGTTTTTCTCCCAGTCAATAATGTTTCCCCCTTCAGCTCTTGGCTTGAATGACTCAGGGTAACAATTGGGATCTTTTAAAACAGCCTTAAATATAGGAGATGGGACTTTAACTTCTCTATCCAGGTTCCTATAGAAACTGCTGTCTTTCTGCGAGGCTCCTCTCCTTTTAGATAGCTCAAAAGCTTTGTAGCTGTGAGTGCTTCTGGGCCTCTCTGGTCCAAACTGTATCCACGAGGGCTCTGCCTTTCCCCAAGACTCTAAACCAGGGCTTCGTCCACTTCTCGTAGGACTTCCTTTCCAAGCACCTGTTAAGATCCTTGCAGGTCCTCTGTTGCTACCAGGCTCAGACGTGCAGCCAAACTGCTTCCTGGTCAACTGCTCATGGCTTTCCTGTTTCTCACAGCTATTCTGCTTCTGCTTCCAGGCCCTCTGCTCACAGGTCCTCTGCTCCTGGGAATTCTGCTTCAAGCTATTCTCTCTCTTCTTGTTCTTCTTGATCCCCTTAATCTGCTTGGTCATCTGCTTGATCTCAATCCGGGACTTCCCCCTCCAGTTCTGTTTAGCAGCGTCATTCACCACTTCATAAAGGAATTCTTTTTCAGACACACCCCGTCCAACCCCTGGGTATGCCCAATCAGCACTGCTCAACTCCTCCCCTGGGCTGGTCTTCATTCTCAGCTCACCAGAAGAGGGCTTTTTTTTCCTTTTAGGACTGTAAATCCTGTGTAAATCCTGCTGCATTTCAGGATTTCCTTCAGTCTCCATTTCCTCAGGAGGGCGCTCTTCACCACAATGTATCAAACTGAAAAGAAATGTATAAAATGAATATGTTTCTGTAAGAACTTTGCTCAGTCCTTTTTGAAGCTTGACTGTCTGGGCCTTGTGCACAATAAATTGGCTTGGATCTTTGAACTGACTCCTGGTATTATTTATTGCATGCTTATCAGCTGCTACAGTATCAACGGTGTCTTTCTCCACTCTTTGATCCACACCGAGACTCCAGGCTTGAGAGGATGCAGGGATTCTGTTAGATGGATGGGCAGCTGATCTTGTACCCATGTATGAAGACTCTGCAAAACAGAACTTAAAGCCAATAGTTCTTGTCTAGTAATTTCAGATCCAATCTGTTTCATATCTCCTTTTATTCCTTGCACAATAGGCAGGGGTCGCCCATACAGGATCTCAAAAGGGGAAACTCCTAAAGACTTAGTAGAGGCTAAGCGTATCCTAAGAAAGGCTATAGGAAGAACCTGGGGCCACTTCAGGTGAACTTCTTGACAAAGTTTAGACAACTGAGATTTCAGGGTTCTATTCATACGTTCTACTTTTCCTAAATTCTGAGGTCTGTAGGCAGTATGCATCTGATAATGGACTTGCCTCCTGAGGTTATCAACCCTTATTCTTTGTACAGGGCCCCATGTGCATGCAAAGTTGTGAAGGCATACTTGGAATCTGTGTACACATTTAGACGGAGCCCTTTTCGTATTATCAGTGCTCTAGTGAGAGCTATCAGTTCAGCTTTCTGTGCTGAAGTCCCCGGGCCCAGAGCTGAGGACTCAACTACCAGATCAAGGGTCACCACTGCATACCTGGCACAACGATGTCCATTGATAACGAGACTGCTTCCATCCACAAAGAAAATCCGTTCTGGATTCTCCAAAGGAACATCAGTCAAATCTGGGCGACTTGAGAATACAGTGTCCATAATTTCTAAACAGTCATGATCAGGGGGGCCAGGACCAATTGGGAGCAATGTAGCAGGATTCAAAGCTTGACTGACCATCAATTGCAATCGTGGATTCTCACACAGCATACTCTGATACTTCAACATTAGCGAATTTGTGAGCCAGAAGTTCCCTTTGTGCTCCATAAGGGTCAAGACAGAGTATGGTACGATGACTTAAAGATTCTGTCCCAAAGTGAGCTTGTCTGCTTCGCTCACTAGGAGGGCTGTAGCTGCAACAACTCTCAAACAAGGGGGCCAACCTTTTGCAACCACATCCAACTGTTTTGACAAATAGGCTACTGGCCGTTGCCAAGATCCAAGAGATTGAGTCAGCACCCCTAGAGCATTTCCTTGTGACTCCTGAACATAGAGGCGGAAAGGTTTCTGGACACCTGGTAGACCCAGAGCTGGTGATGACATCAGAGCGTTTTTTTTAGAGATTGAAATGCTGCATCCTGTTCAGGTCCCCATTCCAATGTTAACCTCTCCATTCCTTTGGTGACTTGATACAATGGCTTTGCCAATAGAACAAAATTGGGGATCCATATGCAACAGTACCCTGCGGCCCCCAGGAAGGCTCTTACTTGCCTCCTGGTTGTTGGAGTGGGAATACTGCATACAGCTTCTTTGCATTCCGGTCCCAAGCGTCGAATTCTGCTGGACAACTGGAATCCTAGATATTTAACTTCGGTTTGACATAATTGCGCCTTGGCTCTTGAGACTTTGTATCCAGCCTCATTTAGAAGGTGCAAGAGTTCACTGGTGGCTTGTAGACATTCACTTTCTGAATTTGTGGCTATGAGCAGGTCGTCCACATACTGAACCCTTTGTCCTGGGTTCACTGAGTAGCTTGAGAGATCTTGATTCAAAGCAGCACTGAAGAGAGTGGGTGAATTCTTAAATCCTTGAGGTAATCGAGTCCAGGTAAGTTGGCCCCGCCTTCCTGTTGTGGGGTCTTGCCATTCAAAAGCGAACAAAAGTTGACTGGTGGGGGCTAGGCGTATGCAGAAGAAAGCATCTTTCAGGTCCAGGATGGTGAAATGAGTAGCCTCAGCGGGGATCAGTCCCAAGAGAGTATAAGGATTTGGTACCACTGGGTGTATAGTTTCAGCTGCATCATTTACCCGCCTCAGATCTTGTACTGGGCGGTAATCCCCTGTCCCAGGTTTCTTGACTGGGAGAAGGGGGGTATTCCAAGGTGACTGGCACTCCTTGAGAAGTCCATACTTCAGCAGTTTCATCAGATGGCAGTGGATACCTTCAATAGCTGGTCGAGGAAGAGGATACTGCTTCACATGCACTGGTTCCGCTCCTGGCTTGAGGGTGACAATGACAGGGGCTATGTTCTTCGCTAGGCCAGGTGGATTATCTTCTGCCCATACTTCAGTCAGGGCTGAAAGGTTAGGAGGTATACAGGAACTGGCTGGCTTGGTCGGAGATACGCTGTAGAACCGCCACTCTTCTTCTCAGGGAACAGTCAGCACCATCAATCCAGCAGGCTTTGGGTTCACAGTCATTTGCATTTCTCCTTCAGTGAAAGATATTTGCGCCTGGAGCTTGGCAAGCATATCTCGGCCCAAGAGTGGAATAGGGCATTCAGGCATATACAGGAACTGGTGCGCTATTTTCTGTCCCCCTAGTTCACACATGCGGTTCTGCAGGAAAGGCTTGGTGGCCCTGGCCCCAGTAGCTCCAATGGTGATGCATCGAGAAGACAAAGGGGCTACTGGCTTTGCCACCACTGAGTGTTCTGCTCCTGTATCTACCATAAAGTCCATATATTGGTCCCCTATTTTCAAACTGACCATAGGCTCCTGGGGACCCAGGGTGAACTTGGAGCTCGGTCTGGCCTAGTCTTCATCCATGTCATAGCCTGTTGCAGCTGCCAATCCCTCAATAGCTTCTTCCCTCTCTCACTGGAACTGTGCTCAGGTCATTCCTCCACGACTCTGAAATTGACCTCCTGTTTTCCAGGGGCTCCCTCCTCCCCTCCTGGGGGTGGCCAAGATGTGGGCATTCACTTCTCCAATGTCCTTCTTCTCTGCAATGGGCGCACTGATTCGCAACCAGTGGGGTCCAATTATTTTCACGACCCCTTCCACGTCCTCTGCTCCTTCGATTAGGAAAACCTCCTTCACGTCGTTCAACTAAAGCGGCAGCAAGAAGATCTGCTTTCTTCTTCATTTTATGTTCACGTTCTCTGTTACGTTCATTTTCACGATTCACAAACACTTTGAGCAACTTCCATTAACTGGGCTGTATTCATGCCCGCAAATCCATCCAGTTTCTGTAATTTTTCGTCTTATATCTCTCTGGGACTGACTGACAAAGGCTGCATTTACCTTACACAAATTCTCCTGGGCTGCTGGATCGTATGGGGTATACAATCTATAGACTTCAGATAATCATTCATAGAAGGCTGCTGGGCTCTCATCTAGTCGTTGGAGAACTTCAGATATTTTTCCAATATTCATGGCTTTCTGGCCTCCCTTCTTTAGGCTTTGCATGAGGGCTTGGCGGAACCGATTTAGGGCTGTCTGCACTATTTGGATCCCACTTGGGGCCATCAAGGCTGATGGGTCTGCATAATACTGTTCATTAGTTCAATCAAATCCTAAGGTTTCTCAGTGTAGGAGGCATAATGCGTCTTTCAGTTCAGTAAATCAGTGGTGGAGAAAAGCACATAAACAAGGCTGGTCGGCCCTACCACTACCTGGCCTTCGGTATTAAGGGTGGGTAGGCCTTGGACCTGGCGCAATGGCATAACGTGACCATCCCTTTTACTGGTAGTGGTACTTCTGAAGGCATACGGCAATCGGGACTGTCGGGGTTCCACTTCATGTTCTTGGGGGCAGGCTGTGAGTGACCCTGAACTGGCAAATGAATCCCTGCTTGTAGTGTCATCGGTGGACTGTGGCCCACTCGGAGGCACTCTGAACTGAGCCGGGGCTTCCGGTCAAGAGGGGGTGTGCGTCAAATGCAAGGCATTGATAAGGCAGGCAAAGAGAGAATTTGAGAAGAAGCTTGCTGCAGAAGCAAAAACACGAAATAAAGACCTTTTCAAGTACATTCGTAGCAAAAAACCTGTGAGAGAGTCAGTTGGTCCATTAGATGATAAAGGGGTTAAAGGAGCATTAAGAGGCGACAAGGCGATAGCGGAGAGACTGAATGAATTCTTTGCTTCGGTCTTTACTGAGGAAGATGTAGGGATGTTACCCATGACTGAAGTGGTATTTAAAGGTGCGGAAGAATTGAAGGAAATAGATACATCGGGAAGATGTCTTACAACTATTAGATAAACTGAAGAGTAGCAAATCACCTGGGCCGGATGGTATACATCCAACGGTGTTGAAAGAACTGAAATATGAGATTGCAGACCTGCTATCAGTAATCTGTGAACTATCATTAAAATCATCTCTAATACCTGAAGATTGGAGGATCGCCAATGTAACACCAATTTTTAAAAAGGGTCCCAGGGGTGATCCGGGAAACTACAGACATCAGTACCTGATGTCAGTACCAGGAAAAATGGTAGAAACCATCATAAAGAATAAAATTACTCAGCATGTAGATAGTCACAACCTAATGGGAGACAGCCAACATGGCTTTAGACAAGGAAGATCTTGTCTTACTAATCTGTTATGTTTTTTTGAAGGAGTGAATAAACAGGTGGACAAAGGTGAGTCAGTTGATATTGTGTATCTGGACTTTCAGAAAGCCTTTGACAAGGTCCCTCATCAGAGACTTTTGGCAAAACTAGAGTCATGGGATAGGAGGCAGTGTACTATTGTGGATCAGGAACTGGTTAAAAGATAGAAAGCAGAGGGTAGGGCTAAATGGCCAATTTTCCCAATGGAGAAAGGTAAATAGTGGTGTACCCCAGGGATCTGTGCTGGGTCCGCTGCTTTTTGACATATTCATAAATGACCTGGAAAGTGGAATAACGAGTGAGGTTATCAAATTTGCAGATGACACAAAACTATTTAAAGTTGTTAAAACCCAAGAGGATTGTGAAAAATTGCAAGAGGATCTTGATAGATTGGAAGACTGAGCATCAAAATGACAGATGAAATTTAATGTGGACAAGTGCAAGGTTATGCACCTAGGGAAGAACAACCCAAACTATGGTTACACGATGCAAGGTTCCACATTAGGAACCACCACCCAGGAAAAAGATTTAGGCGTCATTGTGGATACCATGTTAAAACCCTTGGCCCAGTGTGCAGCGGCGGCCAAGAGAGCAAATAGAATGCTAGGTATGATAAGGAAAGGAATGGAAAATAAAACAAAAGATATTATAATGCCTCTATATCGTTCCATGGTGAGACCGCACCTTGAATATTGTGTGCAATTCTGGTCGCCGTATCTTAAAAAGGATATAGCGATTTTGGAAAAGGTTCAGAGAAGAGCCACCAAAATGGTAAAGGGGATGGAAGGATACTCCTATGAAGAAAGGCTAAAAAGGTTAGGGCTCTTTAACCCTTTCAAGGCCTCCTTTAAATTTTTAATCCACATTCTGCAGCCGGGTTAATTCTTGCATATTTCAGGAAAAGTTTGCCCGTCTTAGTCAATATGTTCTAATAGTGATCTTCCTTCTGCTATGGTCATGTATTATATACCATTTGATAGGAATATTTAGTCAGAATTTTGGATCCCAAGAGTTTCGGGCTCGGCCTGGAAAGGGCTAACCTGGAAAAGAGACGGCTGAGGGGAGATATGATAGAAGTCTATAAATTAATGAACGGAGTAGAACGGGTAAACGTAGATCGATTGTTTACGTTATCAGAATATAGAAAGACTAGGGGACATGCAATGAAGCTACAGGGTAACTTATTTAAGACTAATAAAAGAAATATTTTTTCACTCAACGTGTAATCAAACTCTGGAATTTGTTACCGGAGGATGTAGTAAAGGCTGTTAGTGTAGCTGGGTTTAAAAAAGGTTTGGAGAAGTTCCTGGAGGAAAGGTCCATAAACCATTATTAAGAAGTGACCGAAGATATCAATGCTTGACCCAGTACAAGCATTGTGGAACTTGTGTCTCTTGGGGAAACTGCTAGGTACCTATGACCTAGATTGGCCACTTTTGGAAACAGAATACTGGGCTTGATGGACCTTGGTCTGACCCAGTATGGCATATCTTATGTTATGTTCTTATGTCCTCCTGCTGCGGAGGTGGCTGGTGAACTATTTGGGGTACATCTGCAGGGAGGTGTCTCCCCCTGCCCCAGGCTCTGCCCGGGGTGGTGGCAGAGCTGAGGGGACTGGCCTATAATGTCTGGAGATTCTGGGGCAGAATAAATGGGCAGCCTTTTTTTTTTTTTCCAGACTTCCGGGCCCCCCCCTTGTGGTTGCTACTAATCTCCTACACTGTTCCTTATAGCAACGCTTTTATCCAGGAGGGCTTTTTTTTCCCTTCACAAACACTTAACCAGGAATCTATATAGGGGAATTGATCAGGGAACATTTTCTGTACAACCTGATAAACACGGGAAACTATACTAATATCAAAGGTGCCCTCACGGGGCCATGAAGTGACCAACACTGGCCACTCCCTTTCACAGAGCATTCCTGATGGGTTCGGAGACATTTTATTTCAAATCGTTTTTTATTAAGTTTCCAAAGTTACATACAAAAGAAAACATATGAAAAGAAAGAGAGCAAGATATACATGGACATGGAACAATAGAGCAAGGATACTCGACGGATTAAGCAGAAGCCATGTACATCAACAACATAATCCCAACAGCTCATACAATACTAGCAGACGAATGGGAGATGTCTCCAGCAAACTCATCTGAGAGGCTGACGCAAGAGAAGTTAGCTCTAACCATACCCAACGTATCGCCACAGGCATGTGCAGATATTCATGCTCTGCGCGAACCCCCCTCCCCAAGTCCCCCTAAGTCCCTCCTCGCACAGTAAGCCCTTTAACCCCCTCCCCCCCCTCCCCAACCCCCCCAACCACCTAAGAACCTCTTCTACCCACCCCTACACCCCCAAACCCTCTCCCAAAACCCCCCCCTCAGGAGCAGCTAATCTCTTCCACAAGCCCTCCGCCATGAGTCCGTATCATCTAACCATCCAGGCGCAAAGGCGCTTCCACTCCACACCCCAAAACTTTCAGATCCTCCTCACACATCACTCATCATTCATACCTCGCAGGATCCCCCGGGAAGTGAAAAACTCCAGTGACCCCCTCCCAGACTTTTCCCCAGGCTATTTGTTTCTTGGTCCCCAGCAGATGGGCTGTGCGGAACTCGTGCCTCCTAAAATTTAGTAAAGCTCGGCACCATTCCCGAATTCCCGGGGGTCTATCCTCCACCCAATGGCGAAGTAGGCAATATTTCGCTATCAAGAAGCCACGGGCATAAAGCTGTCGCGTAGGCGCGACACCTAATATTGTGGAGCACCCAATCCCGGACGGAGCAGTGTTGGAGGCACCACCACCGGGGGCCCCCTCGGTCGTCTCCGGCAAGGCGGTCTCCACCAGACCAAACAAACACCATTCAGGTGAAAGTGTCGTCCCAAGGGGTCTGCAAACTTGCAGCTCTCTATGTACGTCCTGCCAAAACTGATTTACACTCACACATTCCCAAAAACGGTGTAGCAGTGTCCCCCTGTGAGTCCCACATAAATGGCATACATCTGTCGAGAGCACCCTCATCCTAGCCGCCCAAGTGTTGGGTACATATGCTCTCCAGAGCAATTTATATTGTAGCTCTTGAAATTTTACAGATTCCGAGAGGAGCCTGATTTGTTGGAAAGCTTCCTGGCAGGCGGCTACCGTAAGTTGGACATTACCATCGTTACTCCACCGCCGGAGTAGTTTCTCTAACGGGGCCCGCTCACCCCCCGGATAGCACTCCTCCCGCCAGGTCCGCAACGAAAGCGTACCGTCGGTGGCCGCTATAAGCTCCCATACTCCCGATGTACCGAATTGAAAGCCCCCAGTGCGCTGTAATGTTCGGACGTAGTGTCTCGCTTGCAGGTAAAAAAAGAAAGTCTGAGGCGCAAGGTGAAATCGTCGCATCAACACTTGAAAGGAATCCAACTCCGCTTGTGATTGCATACGAAGTTGACCCAGATACCCCAGACCAGCTTGCACCCAACTCACTGGGAGTCCCCCTTGGTTCCCAGGCTGAAAATCAGCATTATCGCGCAATGGCAGACAATCAGTACTGTACCAATGTACCCCTTTTTTTTGGCAAAGGAACCGCCATGCCTGTTGCAAGGCACCAAAGTAAACCGACCCGCGCCATGCCTGTGGCAATACCGGCGTCCGGCTATGCAGCAAATAGGCTGGGTGATAAGGTGCGGAGAGCCGCTCAACCAGTCCCACCGGCAAAATATCCTCCCTCCGCAAAATTAAATCTCTCAGCGGCCTTAGCAAGGCTAGAAAGTTATAATCTCTCACCGAAAATAACCTAGCCCCCCCTCCTCCCTACTACTCATCAGCACCGAAATGGGGATCCGCGATTTCTTGCCCCTCCATAGAAAGTGTCTAATGTGGCGCTGCAAAAGCAGCACATCCCTTCTCAACAGCCAAATAGGCAGATGGCGCAACAAGTACATCCAACGCGGGGCCTCCATCATCTGGAAGAGAGCAAGACGCCCCATAAGCGAGAGCGGGAGATCCCTCCATTTCTGGAGGGTAGCCGCCATTCTATTCAGCATAGGTCGGATGTTAGCGGCATATAACTTCGACACATGATCTGGGATCTGAATCCCCAGATAACGGAATTCCCCTAATGCCCAGCGCAGGGGAAAAAGCCCTTTCCACTGACATCTGGCTCGGCCACCCACATCCAACGCGACTGATTTACTCAAGTTAACCCGGAGTCCTGAAAATGAGCCAAATCGCTGGATCATTCCCAAGGCCCGCTCCAGAGAGGCCTGCGGCTCACACAGACAAAGCAACATATCATCTGCAAAAGCACTAATCTTGATGCCACCTCCTGGCCATTCAATTCCCTGTATTTCCACTTCCGCTATAAGCGCAAGAAGCAGGGGTTCCAACTGTAGCACAAATAATAGGGGCGATAAGGGGCAGCCCTGTCGCGTACCTCTACGTAACTCAAAAGGCTCGGAGCAAATTCCCCCACTCGCCACACATGCCAGCGGACTCGCATACAACGCTCTCACCCAGGACAGAAACGCTCCCGTAAAGCCAAATTTCGCGAGGACCGCAAAAATATAAGACCAGGATACTCTATCGAAGGCTTTTTCAGCGTCGAGGCTCACCAAGAGTAAGGGCGTCTCCTGGTGCAAACAGTGCTCCATGCCAAGCAACACCTTACTGATATTGGAGAAAGCCCCTCTCCCTTTGACAAAGCCCGATTGGTGAGTCCCAATCAGCCAGGGTAGGAGCCCTTGCAACCGGGCCGCCAACACCGAGGCCACCAGTTTCATATCATAATTAATTAGAGATATGGGACGATATGATGCCGGATCTTCCGGATCGCGACCCTCTTTTGGGATGATAGTTATCGCCGCCGTTCTCATGTCTC
The DNA here is from genome assembly GCA_033557465.1 of Ichthyophis bannanicus. Lineage (NCBI taxonomy): Eukaryota > Metazoa > Chordata > Amphibia > Gymnophiona > Ichthyophiidae > Ichthyophis > Ichthyophis bannanicus. The sequence continues at coordinate 654,895,769 of CM066033.1, read as the reverse complement.
TTGGGTAAAGCCCCCTCTCTTGAGCATCTTGGTATAATGCCATCAAAGTAGGTGTTATATGAGGCATCAGAATTTTATAGAATTCAGCGCTATAGCCGTCGGGGCCCGGAGCCTTATGAGGTTTCCCTTTCTTTATCACTGCCTGAATTTCTGCCCCAGTTATTCTCGCATTTAACCCCTGAAGCTCCGCCTCTGTCAGTTTGGGCACGGGGACGGCCGCCAGGAATTCACGTTCGTGGGCTCTATTCTCAGTATCCGGCGTATATAAGGCTTGATAGTATTGGCGAAATACCTGGACAATTTTCCGTAAATCAGCGTGGGAAACCCCTTGGTCGTCCCTCACTCGGGCCACCCCCTGAATGCCACCCTTCCGTTTAACCAAGCGCGCCAGAAGTCTCCCCGTGCGTTCCCCAAATCGAAACAATTGATGCTGATAGTACTGCAACGAATGAATAGCACGCTCATGGAGCACTTCATTCAAAGCTCTTTGTGCCTCTAAGTATTCCCCAAGCCTCTTCGGGCGCGCCATAGCAGTCCGCTTGGCCTCCTGCAGCCAACTCGTCAGATCTAAAAGTCTCGAATTAAGGCGTTTCCTCTCTCGCGCTACATACGCTATAATGTGGCCGCGCAGCACTGCTTTACCTGCCTCCCAAAAGGTCGCCACCTCAACATCTCCCGTATCATTTAAGCTGAGATACTCCTCCCAGTGACTTACCAGATAAGCCCGAAAGTCTGCTTTCTGCCAGAGATGACCCGGAAAAGTCCACTGTGCTCCTCCCGAGGCAGTGCCCTGCCAATCCAACACCACTTTAGCATGATCAGACACTACTATGGGCTCGATCTCCACTTGGATCACTTTACCCAGGCTCTCCCTGGAAATCAGAATATAGTCAATCCGGGACTAAGTTTGATGTGCTCTCAACAGATGCGTATAATCCTTCTCTACCCCATGCAGAACTCTCCAGGAGTCAAGCAGATCACCCATCTGACAAAGGTATCCCACCCCTTTCTTACTCCAAGCTCCACTAGCGCCGCCAGTCATGGACCTATCCAACAATGGATCATGCAAGCAGTTAAAGTCCCCTGCCAATATCAACGGGATCTTCGGGGCCCCCAATATTTTCCTCAGCACTAGTTGGAAAAACTGATGGTCATAAACATTGGGGGCATATATGTTACCCAGAAAAAGTTCTTGCCCCTGTATTTTAGCATGTAGAAAGATAAACCGCCCTGTTGGGTCAGTCTCCTCCCGCAGGATTTCCACGCCAAGGCCTCGGTGTACCAGAATCGCCACGCCACGTTTCTTTATGGCTGTAGATGCGGCAAAGACCTGCCCCACCCAGTCTTTTCTCAGCTTAGCATGCTCTACTGCCGTCAAGTGTGTTTCTTGTAGTAATGCTATTTGGGCACGACTCCTTTTTAGAGCTTGGAGCATCTTGGTCCTTTTAACAGGGGTATTTAGACCTCCAACATTCCAGGTAACTATACGGAGATCATCCCGCATTTTCCCTATTCCGCATACATTCCAATAACCACAGCCACCAATCATACCACTGTTCCAGGTCGCCCAGCCTCGACCCAGAACTCCAGCCCATCCCTATCTTGCTCTGAATGGGCATATGTGGGAATTGTAGATGTTGCACCTTATACCCGAAGCCACTCATCTTGGAGTTCAGGCTCACTCCACTCACTACACATAGAGACCACTCCTCTCCCCGTTCCTCCCCATCTCCCCCCCAACCCTCCCCCCCTCATCCCCCACCCTGCCCCCAAAACAGCCCCCCCACCCTCCCCCCTTCGCTCCACTGCCACCAAGCTGACCCTTCCCTGTACATAAAAATCATACCCCATAAAACAGAAGCACTCAACCCTCAGTTACCGCACTGAGGTGGGACTTCCAACATGGTGCTTCAGGGCCGCCCCACCCCCTCCGCCCCTGCGGCCTCCCCTCCCCCCACCCACCAAAGAAGCAGATGCAAACAAATAACATACTAACCAACACATCCCTATTATGATGTCCAAACATTCTTATAGAAGGACTAGGGGACATGCAATGAAGCTACAGGGTAAACTATTTAAGACTAATAAAAGCAAACATTGTTCACTCAACATGCAATCAAACTCTGGAATTTGTCACCGGAGGATGCAGCAAAAGCCGCCAGTGTAGCTGGGTTTAGAAAAGGTTCGAACAAGTTCCTGGAGGAAAGGTCCACAAGCCATTATTAAAACGGGACCCAGGATATCAATGCCCGAACCAATACAAGCATAGTGAAAACTGTGTCCCTTGGGAAAAACTGCTAGGTACAGATGACCCAGCTGGGCCACTGCTGGAAACAGACCACTGGGCCCGATGGACCCTGGTCTGACCCAGTCCGTCATAACTTATGTTCTGATGTTCTTCTATGGAAGTCATGTTAACAGATTAGATCCATAATATTCAGTGCCGGATCCATAACTAAGATATCCATCTTGGAGTAGTATTCAGAACTAAGCCAGGGGAAAAACAGTCGCCCGGCCTACAGATATCCAAGGAAAGGCCTTGAGTCAAGTCTCAGCCTACAGTCCCACAACAGCAGAATCTGAGCTAGGGGCCCGGACAGCCCTCCTTTCCCCAGGAAAAAACATGGCGCTCATGATCAGGCCTCTGATACATCCGCTGGAAAATGCTGGGTTAGGAACTTTTTTGCAGCCGCCACTTGATCAAAAGTATGATTCTGGCCATGGAGGGAGACACGCAGTGTGGCTGGGTAAGCCAAAGTGAACCGGGCTTTCCTGCGGTATAATTCAGTACAAATTGGGGAAAATTCTCGTCGCTTTGCCGCAACTGCCGCCGAATAATCTTGGAAGATTAGTACTCGCCTGTTATCCAACATGAGGTCGCCACTCTTTCGGTAAGCCTGCAATATGCGCCATTTATGCTGGAAATTCATCGCTCGAAGGATCACCACTCGCGGCCGATCTCCATTCTCCCTCCTCACACCCAGGCGATGTGCTCTTTCAATTTGAAAATGACCCTTAAGGTCCGCCAGGCCCAGCACTTCGGGCAGCCAGGTTTCCAGAAAGACCAACAGTTCTCCATCCGGCCTATCTTCCCCCAGACCCACCAGACGTAGGTTGTTCCGGCGGGATCTGTTCTCAAGATCCTCCAATTTGTTTTGCATCTCAAGTATGGCTTGCTTTTGAGTCTCCAGCACCTGGTCTCGGCGGCCCTCACCCTCTTCTACACCTGCCACGCGGTGCTCAAGCTCCTCCACGCGCTTACCAAACTCCGTCAGCGCTTCTTCCATTCCATCTAATTTTTTCATGAGGCGATCAAATTTGGGATCGAGGAGCCGGACCACCTCTTTCGCCAGCTCCTCTGAATGGGAATCGGTGCTTTCCGCACCAGGAGAGGACGGCTGCACCGTGGTCGCCGCGGAGGGCCCTGCCCGAAGTGGCTTGTCGCGCTCCTTTCTCGTCGGCAAAGGCATCTCCGTCACCCTTCAGCTGTTATATTTTAGCAGTGCAGTACCCGGTAAGCGAGTTGAGGTGGGTAGAGGGGGGAGCCCCAGAAAATTAGATTAATTAGCAGGTTTATCGGCGAGGCGGCCCCGGAGCGAGAGAGAGACGTCTGCTCTCACTCACGCATCGCCGGAAGTCGGAGACATTTTAATTCCGTAGTCTCCAGCAAATCCCTTGGTAAAATTCCTAGTCATACATTTCAACATAATCTGCGTGGACTCTGACCCCCCCCATGATGACGTACTTGACAATAGACAGAGGGAGCGGGCAGTCAGGCTGCATTTTCCTGAGGACTATGAGTCAGAACTATGCAACAATATTCCTCTGGGTACACTTATTAAAAAACCCTTATTATTGCTCATAAACAAAGGGTAGGCAGAAAACATAAGCTTAGATTGGTTGTAATAAGCATAATGGATGTGTGTGCTCATTCTAAATAGGAACAATTTAGATAAAGTCCTTAAAATATAAAACTATTTTTTTGCAACATGTTATAAGAACAATCCCAATAGAAAGAACTATGGCTCCTAACATGACGGCCACATATCTGTTACGTATGACTAGAGTAAAAATACTTGGCATGAAACTAACTGCCAGCCGTCGTCAGCACTAAGCTGAATAATGCAAAGGAATTACTTTAAATCTTACAGTTTAAAAAGCAGATATTCAAAGGACATGAAACGGGTACGTTTTCATAAAGTGGGTGGATATCTGGAATGCATATACTCCCCTTTTTTTTTCTTTTTTTTTTTATAAACAATAAGTATGTCCTCTATGAGGTGCTTGCCACAGTATATAAAATCTCGTTTTTACTTTTAATTTTGTTCAATAGCATACGCAGTCAAAACCAAATATATATATATATATCTCAGGAATTAAAATTCAAGCACGATTAACTCCTCATTCACTCAGGATTTGAATCACTTTCAAATCGCGATCTGGTAACTACTGGCTCGGGATGCTTCGTAGCCCTGTCAGGGTTCTTAACCTCTACTTCAAAGGTCAAAGGAAAAACAAAAGCTGTTTCCTTAATTTCTCTATCATTTCTGTTTGGACCATAAAAGACAAGTAGGGCTGAGATATAACAAGAACAGTTGAGGAGATCGAAAGGGGTTAATAAGAACTTAACCCTTTCCAGGCTGAGCCCAAAACTGTCGGGATCCAAAATTCTGACTAAATATTCCTACCAAATGATATATAATACATGACCATAGCAGAAGGAACATCACTATTAGAACATATTGAATAAGACAGGTACAATTTTCCTGAAATAAGCACAAATTAACCCAGCTGCAGAATGTGGATTAAAAATTGAAAGTAAGCCTTCAAAGGGTTAAAGGATACTAAAACATTCCTTTCTACGGGCTGTGTGAAAGACACACCCCTTCTCTCTCTGCTTGCTAGAGAGTCACGCTGTGCTGGAAAAAAACTGAAATCAGTGAGACAGCTGTCTTTGTACTTAAAAGTGACTCCTGAGTTGGTTTTTCCCTCTTCTTTCTTCTTTTCTTAGTACTATTCCTTAATCGGTAAACTGTTTCACAAATTACCCAACAGAATAATCTTACACTATACCAGAAGGGAAACCCGCGGTTTCAACAGATAACAAAAATCAGATACAAACAACAAACAGTAAGGACAATGGAACAATGGGGGAGACAAACACCAAACGCTTCCTCCTTTTTGCGACCTGGGCGCGGTCGCCCGGCCAGGAACTGCGCTACTCAGGAGTCCGCTCTCACTTTATCTGTATTCAAGACCTCTCAGTCACGCAGACAACAAGTCATGTCAGCAACAAGAAATTATTTTTCAAATGCCCAAGGTTTTACTGACTAATTGACTATCCTAACCAAAGGGTCGGTGGCTTCTGCTCCGCTAACCCTTATGCTAAGCGTACTAGGACCGCCCTTATGAGAGGTGATCAAGCTCTCTCATCTTGCGCACTTATGCAAGACTCCCAGTTAGTCTATACCAAATTTGTCTCACATACTCATGCAAGACTTTCCCCAGGCTTCACTGACTATCGAACAAGAAATTGTCTATACCAAATTAGTCTCACATACTCATGCAAGACTTTCCCCAGGCTCGCATACTCATGCAAGGCTTTCCCCGGGCTTCACTGACTCAAATGCCCAAGGTTTTTTACTCACGGATCCGGTTCCCGATACCAAACCAGTTCATGGGTTGGATCCTGGACTCCCCTCGGGTTCGGAGGTGTTGGCCAGCTGGACCCAGTGGTCCGCCGAGGCAAGGCGGAACCCTTCCCGATACAAGAGGACCGGTGGCGCCTGAGGTTTCCCCTGCGATCGGACAGACACGATTCCAACCGGGCCAAACCTGGAGGCGAAAGTACTTGGTATATTCACTTGAATACCATCCACTACTCGCACATTCCCGGCCAACGCACCAAGGATATGTAGCAGCTGATAAGCATGCAATAAATAATACCAGGAGTCAGTTCAAAGATCCAAGCCACTTTATTGTGCACAAGGCCCAGACAGTCAAGCTTCAAAAAGGACTGAGCAAAGTTCTTACAGAAACATATTCATTTTATACATTTCTTTTCAGTTTGATACATGCAGACTTTCTATTGGTCCCATCGCCCCCTGCATTTGTCCAATCAGAGACCCTTTCTGGGCCTAGCACCCTGCTCCCTCCTCTAGGATTGTTCTAACAATGGCACAGTTTCTAGGTATTGATACAATTCTACTGCGAGGTCGTTTCTAGCTCTAGGAATGCAAGTATTGAAACATTTCTATCCTCAGAACACAAGAGAATAATGAAGGATTTATGAATTCATGAAAAACTTCTTGTTAAGCAGTTTTAAAGCAGCTTTCTCAGACTTTCACAGATTTTTGGTTCTTACTAAGATGGGGGTTGGAATCAGGGCCTAACTTACAGGCCTTTCATATTTGCAGGCTATCATAGGCCATAGCCTACCACATGACATCATAGTTCTCTGAAGATGAACTGTAATACCAGTGATCAGTGGTGAGAACCTTCCATGGTGAGTGACTGTAGAAGAGGACAGTGAGATGGGCCTTAGGTAAAGCTGGTTAGACTGTATCTGCCTGTGGTACATTTCAGAGCTGTAATCACAGAATGGAATCATGCCTGATGACATCTCAAAATTCTTCAAAGAGAAGTCTGTCTCTTCAAATAAAATGTTAATTTATCTGAGGAAGGGTGGAACATGTTCCAACAATTTTGTGGCTAGTATTGTTCTCTTGTCTAGATCTTCCCTCTTCCTGCTCCCTCCCCAGCTATAGCAGCAAAAGATGACTTATATGGTAAGATACAGATCCAAGGCAGCAGCTTTGGCCCAAAGTTTTAATCGCTCAAAAAGGGACAATTATTATATAAGAAAGAATTTATGGCTGTCCATTGCCTGCTGTGGGAGACATATTCCAGCTGGGCAGAGGGAGGGAAGGGCTTCTGTGTCTTACCTGAAGCATGGCTGTATTTCAGAGAGGTTGGCTCTCTGTTGGTGCACTGTATTTACCTTGTGCTTTGGATAGTATAAAGCTTGAGCTGAACCTGACCAGCCATGAGCTGAACCTGCCAGTCCCTTCCTGATAATGCCAAATAAACTGGAGTTATGACATTGCATCTTGAATAACTGTGGATACTTAAGCGACGGGCATGAAACTGCTGGGGCTATATATGTTGTGTCTGTGTGTAAAATTAAAGTAATTATTATGTGTATGTTGTTGATAGTTTGTGTATGTTTGACATGGTATATGGTATGTTAGTATGGTAAAAGTCCTAATTACACTTTTCCATCTGCTCATAAGATGTTTCTTTGTATTGTGCTGACAAAATGTAAGCATCATAAGAACATAAGATATGCCATACCAGGGTCCATCAAGCCCAGTATCCTGTTTCCGGCAGTGGCCTATCCATGTTATATGAATGTTCTACCATGCCGCCAACTATGGTGCATCATTTATATTCTGTTGATATCATATCATATTTCTGATATATGTCTGTTCTACTGTGTGGTTTTATGTGCATAATACTGACACTGTTTCAAAGAATTGCTATTACTAGGATTTAATTTGCCTCGCTCCAAGTTTGCCTGATTGTTCTAATTGTGTATTATGCTGGCATATAGTCATTTACTATTGTTATGCTGTTCCTTATTGTTTATGACAGACCAGTCCATACCAGTGGATTACCTCCTCCTCCCACCAGCAGAAGGAGATAGAGCCAAATACTTGGTCTCAATATATAGCCTGGTGCAGCCCGGAGGTTCTTCAGTATTCTCTGTCTCTCGCAGTTGGATGCAGAGACTGGTGCAGCAACCAAGGACAACAAGGAGTTGCAGCCCTGGTCACGCTTGCCGGAGGCACTGGCCTCAGAGCCCTGGATACTCAGGAAGCAGGTGCCAATCCCTTCGGGGCAGCTTCCCTGATGTAAAGAATTCTTGAGTAGTGGGACTCGGTGGAAATCCCCGTGTCCAGAGCAGCATCAATGGAAGGAGTTTCAGGAGAGCACCAGTCCCTTTGGGGGGTGGCTCCCCTGATCAGAGGTTGAGTGGTATGTCTCAGCAATACTATTACTACTACTACTACTTATTATTTGTATAGTTCTACAGGGTGTACACAGTGCTTTCCAGAGACATATAAGAGACAGTCCCTGTTCATAAGAGTTTACAATCTAGTCAAGATAGACAACACAACAAGTGGCGACTGGGATGCATCTAGGGCAGTGGTTCTCAACCTTTTTTGTACCGTGACCCCTTTTACCATTGGTCAACTTGTGGTGACCCCCAGTAATAAAATCAAATGCGTCTCTCTTCCTTTACCGTTAACGCATTGTCGCTGTAATCATTTGTTGAATTATTAATATATTATAGGCCTTTGCAATATGTTTTTATTTATAAAATTTACTTATTTAAACCACAATAATTAATCACAATAACAAGTAACAATATTTGATTTCAAAATTATGATGATTTTGTAGTCAAATCACTAATATGAAATAAAATTATTTTTTCTACCTTTGTTGTCTGACCAATTTATTCTCTGATCATGCTGGTCCCGATCTGAGGCTTCTGCTTTCCTGTCTTCTCTTAGCTCTCTTTCTGTGGTCTATGGTCCATCTGTCATTTCTTATCTCTTCTTTTGTTTTCTTTACTTCTTTCCATCAGCCTATTTCCAGTCCCAGTAACCATCCCCAGTATCAGCCCCTTTCCAGTCCTCACTCTCAGTACCTTCCAGTATCAACTTGCATTCCCATGACTGCCACTGGTGTCCATTCCCTTCCAGTCCCCCTCCTTCCCCACTGACCAGTCCCTTCTAGTACAAATACCATGGCAGCCCCTCTCAGATCCACTTTCTTCCAGTTCCATTCTCCCATCCCCTCATTTCAGCCCATTTGTAGCCTTAGCCCCCAGTTTTCTTCCAGGGCCAGCAGCTCTGTCCTCCTCTCCCCACAATCAGCCCATTCCCAGTCAAAGCCCCCCCCCCCCAATCATCTCGCTTCCAGTGCTAGTCCCCCCTCAACCCCATTACCAGTGCTAGGCTCCCCTCATCAGCCCATTACCAGTCCTAGCCTCCTCTAATCAGCCTAGTTCCAGTCCTAACCTCCCCAATCAGCTCATTTCCAATTCTAGCCCCCCATCAGTCCATTACCAGTCCTACCACCCTATCAGCACATTACCAGTCCCAACCCCCACTTGATCGGTCCATTCCCAGTCCTAACCTTCCCTAATCAACCCATTACCAGTCCTAGCCCCCCCCCCCATCTGCCCATTATAATCCTAACCCGCACTCTCTCTCCCCTCTGTCCAGCATTTATCCCCCGTCTGTCCATTATGTCCCCGTCTCTTCCCTTTGTCCATGTCAGCCCCTTCTGTCCATATCAGCCCCCTCCCTCCTTCCCCCCTCCCTCCATCCATGTCAGACCCCCTGTCCATGTCAGCCCCCCTCCCTCCCTCCATCCATCCCTCCATCCATCCCTCCATGTCAGCCCCCTCCCTCCTCATGTCAGCCCCATTGCAGGTTCCCTGCCCCCTCCTCCCCTCTCCCTGTCTGCCTGCTACTGCCATGTTCTTCTGCAGCCGCGGCTCCCTGTCTCTTAGGGAACCGCAGATGTGCCTGTGAAACCGTTGCGGAGCCTTCCCATCTCTCGACGGGCTCTGTGCAGCATTGTCCCGCCTCCAAAGGAAGTGGTAAACAACTTCCTTTGGAGGTGGGACAATGCTGCACGGAGCCTGTCGAGAGACTGGACGGCTCTGCAACGGTTTCGCAGGCACAGCCGGGGTTCCCTAAGAGGCAGGGAGCTGCGGCTGCAATAGAAGGGAAGCGGTGAGTTTGCCGCTGCCGAGAAGTGGACTCAGCAGCGGCAGCAACTTTTGCGCGTTTTTTTTTTTTTAACAGCGGAGTGAGGCGACCCCTGCTAAATCCTGTGGCGACCCCCATGGGGGCGCGACCCATAGGTTGAGAACCGCTGATCTAGGGGAATGGTAAGGAAATACATAGGTGGTGAACAGGAGACTAGGGGGATCAGGATCCAGAAGCAATCTCAAAGAAGTGAGTTTTTAGCCTGGATTTGAACAGGGCCACAGATGGCGCCTGATGTACTGATTCAGGCAGGTTGTTCCAGGCATAAGGCGCAGCAAGGTAGAAAGACTGAAGTCTGGAGTTGGCAGCGGAAGAGAAGGGCACAGATAGAAGGGATCTGCTAGAGCGGAGTTCCTGAGGAGGGATGTAGGGAGAGAGACGAGAGGAAAAATACCAAGAAGCAGCCGAATGAAGAGATTTATAGATCAGTATAAGTTTGAACTGGATGTGGAAATGGATAGGGAGTCAATGAAGCAACTTGAGAAGAGGGGTAACATGAGCATAGTGACACTGGCAGAAGATTAGCTATGCAGCTGAGTTTTGAACAGATTGAGTGGGAAGAGATGATTCAGAGGAAGACTAGTGAAGAGGAAATTGCAGTAGTCTAGATGGAAGGTGACAAGAGAATGGTTAAGTGCTTTAGTAGTGTGTTCAGAAAGGAAGGGATGAATTTTGTGAATGTTATAGAGAAAGAAGTGACAAGTTTTAGCTATCTGTTGGATGTATGTGGAGAACAAGAGGGAGGAGTCAAAAATGACCCCAGGGTTGCGAGCCGAGGAAACAGGGAGGAGTAGAATGTTATCCACAGAAATAGAGAAAGGAGAAAGGGGGCAGGTGCCAGTCTCTATGGAGGTGGCACCTCTGATCTAAAGAAAACCTGAGCTCTTGTGGAGTCTGCAGGGCAGAGAGGCAATAAGGCCAGGCAGAAGCCTCTGGCTTTCTGGGCCTAGAAATAGGGGAACAGGTCTCAGTGGAAGCTTTCTGAGACCCACTCCCCCAACCAGGATAGGGGGAAGAATATGGACTACAATACTGGTATCTGTAGTGGCCCACATGGCAACTCCTTTTGCACTTATAAAAAATACAAAGAGACAGGGAAGTCTCTCAGGAGCAATCCATTGAAGATGCTTGAGATGGTGGAGTTAAAATAATAGAGGGGTAAAAGGAGCATTAAGGGAGGAAAAGGCTATAGTGGAGTGACTGAATGAATTTTTTGCTTCAGTCTTTGCTGAAGAAAATGTAGGGAAGTTACTCATGCCAGAAATGGTATTTAAAGATGATATATTGGAGCAATTAAAACAAATCTCAAGAAACCGGGAAGATGTAGTAAAGCAACTCGATAAACTAAAGCATAACTAATCACCTTGACTGGATGGTATACATCCTAGAATGCTGAAAGAACTCAAAAATGAAATGCAGACCTATTATTTGACATTTGTAAGCTATTATTAAAATACTCCATAGTATCCAAAGATGGAGAGTAGCCAACATAATGCTGATTTTTAAAAAGGGTTCCAGGAGTGATCTAGGAAACTACAGACCAGTGAGCCTGACATCAGTGCTGGGCAAAAAGATAGAAGTCATTATAAAAAACATAATTACTGAACATGCAGATAGTCAGGATTTAATGGCAGAAAGCCAGCATGGATTTAGCCAGCAAAAGTCTTGTCTTACAGTATATTCTGTTATATTTTTTAGAAGATGTCAATTAACAGGTAGATAAAGGTGAGTTGGTTGATATAGTTTATGTCAATTTTCAGAAAGCCTTTGACAAGGTCCCTCATGAGAGACTGTTGAGGAAATTAAAAGGTCATGGGACAGGAAGTGGTATACTATTGTGGATTGGAAACTGGTTAAAAGACAGAAAACAGAGTAGGGCTAAATGGCCACTTTTCTCAATGGAGAAAGGTGAATAGTGGAGTACCCCAGAGATATATGCTGGATCTGCTGCTTTTTAATATTCATAAATGACCTGGAAATGGGAACAAAAGAGTGAGGTGATCAAATTTGCAGATGACACAAAATTATTCAAAGTTGCTAAAATACAAGAAGATTGTGAAAGATTGCTAGAGCGCCTTGAGAAATTGGGAGAATTAGCTTCCAAATGGCATGTGAAATTTAATGTGGACAAGTGCAAAATTATGCTTGTGGAGGCCAATTCTGCATTGTGCATGTTCGGGCCGTCCAAGCAGTCAAAACATGAATGGGGCCTATTTGTACCTGATTCTGCAACTGCAGGAGCTGTACATTCCTGTGGTTGTAGAATCAGGGCACTTAGATGGCCTGGCGTGCACACGATGCAGAGCGGGGAGATGTCCTGGAGGCAGCCCGTCTCCACCACTCAGTGCTCCGGCTGGTGTGCTGGTGAAGTGGCGTCCTTTCACCATGGCACCAGTAGGTCCAGCCAGAGCAATAGATTCCCCACTCCATCATGGCCTCTTCACCCCACTGCCTGACCCTCGGCGGGGGCCCCCAAGGCCGGGATCAAGTGGCAGGGACACACCCATGGGGTCTCCATAGTTCAGGGGGGGGGCGGGAGGCCATAGAGAACACATCACCCAGCACTTATTCCACCTTCAGCCTGGAACAGGCCGGGCGTGTAACTTGCTGGTGGCAGAACTACAGAGGCATGCCTCTGCACATCTCGCCATATTGGCACACCCCTGGACTGCCTATGGTCTGGCCCAGGACATTCCCCTCCCGCCCCCATCCAGCGCTCCTTGCACAAACCCTATGTATGTGCGGGGAAAGCTGGACCCAGAATAGTGTGCCGGGCATAATCGGGGGTTGAACGTCCAATCCCGCTATTCGCTGATCAGAATGATCTTGTTAGGGAAGAAAAATCCAAATTATAGTTACATGATGTAAGGTTCCACACTAGGAATTACCACCCAGAAAAAGAATCTAGGCGTCATCGTGATAATACCTTGAGAGAATGCTAAGAATCATAACGAAAGGAATGGAGAATAAAACCAAGGCTATGATAATGCCTCTATATTGCTCCATGGTGCAACTGCGCCTTGAATATTGTGTAAAGTTCTAGTTACCATCTCTAAAAAAAGGTTGTAGTGGAATTAGAAAAGGTACAAAGAAGAGCATCCAAAATGGTAAAGGGGATGGAAGAATATCCCTACGAGGAGAAGCTTAAAAGGCTAGGGCAGCTTGGAAAAAAGACAGCTGAAGGGCGCTATGATAGAGGTCTATGAAATAATGTGAAGTGGAATGGGTAAATGTAGATCAATGTAGCACATTTAAGACAATTTGGACAATTTTTTTTTCACTCAGCACAACTCGTAATCGAACTCTGGAATTTATTGCTGAAGAATATAGTAAAAGCTGTTAGTGTGTCTGGATTTAAAATAGGTTTGAGCATGTTCATGGGGGAAAAGTTCATGAACTATTAATTAAAGTGGATCAGGGAAATCCACTGCGTTTTCCTGGGAATTTGTCTACCTTTTGGGAATCTGACAGGTACTTGCAACCTGGATTGGCCACTGTTGGAAACAGGATACTGGTCTCAATGTACCTTTGGTCTCTCCCAGTATGGCATATCTTATGTTCTTAAATTGCTGTTGTATCTCTTAGCTCTCAATTACCAGGTGCCCTACAGGGCAGCTTTTATTAGGCAGATCCCTAGCCTGAATAATCAGTTGCGTTGCCAACTGCAGGCAGAACTGGCAAAAAGCAGAGACCGTTACTAGCATGCTTTTCACCACTGACATGTGGACTAATCAGAACACTGTGCAGGCCTGTCTCTCCTTGACAGCACACTGATGGCAGCCGGACAAGGCAGGACCAGACTGTAGGGTATAACGGAGGAACAACAGAAGGAAGCTCTATTAAGCAAGGACTTTCTCATGTGCGTGTATAGTGCTGTGTACAATTTGCTAAGTAGTAGTAGCCAGGATATGAAGGGGACAGGTGGCGGCTTGGTGGGCTGCTTCCCTGGATAAATACTACTGATGCTGCAGGCTGGATTGCCTAATCCCTTAGAACATACAGGAGTTCACGCTAAATGAGAAGCAATGGTGGTAATAAAACTGTGGATTTACTGCAGAGGCTCCATTTGCAGTCTTCCTCCACTCTGTTAGTCAGAGCATTCTTTCCTGGAAGGAAGGATCGTGGAGGCTCACAGTCTGAGAATAACTACAGTATAAGCACATAGTTCTAGAAGTAATATGTCTTTTGTACAAGTAACCTCAAGTATCAAAAGCCTCAGAATCATAGTGTAGTAATGTGGTTCTGGTTTTCGATGAAGTTATTAGTGCCTTCAGCTTGGAGTAGTAAGTTGGGTCTAACAAATTGCTAAGGTATGTAGAAAGAAGTCTTGCCTTTCTGTTGCTGGGTGTTTTTTTCCATGTGTTTTTTTCCATGGAGTGGAGGAGTAGCCTAGTGGTTGGGGCAAGGTACTTCAGGCCAGAAGGTCAGGGGTTCAAATCCCACTAGAGAACAGCAACCTTGGGCCGGAAGGACTATGGTTTCTAGTCCCACAGGTGCTCCTTGTGGTCTTGGGCAAGCCACTTAACCCTCCATCACCCATGTTCCCTGTAAATTAGTTATCTCCAAGTTATAATGCCCTGTTCAATGTAATTTCAGTTTGTTCAATATAAACCACACTGATGCAGAATAGCACGGTATATAAGAGAATATAAATAAAATAAATGTGCTTCACATGCAGGCATGCTAAATTTATGGTGAGCTGTGCTCCCGATTGAAACCAAGTGGTGAACGAGCTCCACATGGCTGTTTCCATTCCAAGGTTTTTAGGACTACTGCTTCCAGTTTCGCTTGGGCTTTTCTCCTGAAGTTAATGGGAAAGTTCCTGGATCTCGGAAACTTTCCCATTAACCATCCCAAGGAGTAGGATTTGCTACCTCAGAGAGTCAATTTTCAGATGGAGGGCCAGCACCTTATCATATTTACTTTGTTGTGGGGCCTCTGAATACAAAGGCTATATGGTTAAATCCTCTGGACTGCAACCTGCTCTCCACTCCATGGCTAAAAGTATGTGCATAGTTTTCTAGCACCAGTACTTGTTGGTACAGGGAAAGGCAGTGCACAGAAAAGTGAGCTAGAGTTTCTTCCTGCTGGCTGGGCCACTTGGTTATTGCTTTTCTTGGATGTTTCTGATTCAGTATGTCAGGCTCCTTCTCTAGCCTTATTCAAATCCAGGCTAAATATCCATCTCTTCGAGGCTGCTTTTGGATCCTGATGCGCCTCACTCTCTTGTTCACTACTTATGTGTATCTTGTCCCAAATTTTGTGATGTTCTTTATCTTGATTAGATTGTAATCTCTGATGAGCAGGGATTGTGTCTTACATCTCTAAAGCGGTATATCAGATTTTTAATAAATATAAACATTGATATGTACAGTGCTGCATTCACCTTGTAGCACTATGCAAATGATAAGCAGAAGTAGTAATACTCCTGGTAGGATCAGTGCACTAGTCCTGAGCCTCTAATACAAGCGGGCTTGAGGAGCGAGGCATTATGGAGCACTCAGTTGGAGACTAACAGTCTCCTAATGGTTGAGACTAGGCATCTTGGAGAGCATACAATGAACTGTGCACTCAAGGCAGTAACAGACCTCTGCCATGTAAACAGTAATAATAATGGCAGCAGATAGTACCACTATTTCAGTGGTGAGTTGTGACCTGGTGCCACCCTGGAATACAGAGTCCATTGTGAGGGGCAATGTGATCAGTCCAAGCATCCCTTGTCAATTGCTTAGACTGCCTGACTGTATTGGACCAGTGAGGCAAGACTTTGGTTCCCACTAATGCCCCTTGTAACCTTGGAGAAGTCACTTAACTTCTTTTGAATGAGAAGAGACTCTCTCACCAGAGCCATTGCTGGGGTATTGTCAAAGGAATTATGAGAAGCTCTGTGGCCAGAGGTGGTTAACCTTCAGAGGTCCAAGTTGCACCAGAGGGACTACACTTGGTAGATACCGATGCTAGTCCAGACTGTTATTCTTAAGTAGTCATTGAGATTGGCTAAGTTAGGGAAGACTGCGTTCGTGAAGGCTCTGTATTCCAGATAGACACTCAGTGATGCAAGTGCTGAGTGGAGTCCAGAAGTTGATTCCTGTACTACTGAGCACCAATGCTCATCAATGGTGCTGTTGCTGGGAAAGGCCTGCTATGGATACCTGCGCTGGGTGAAATTCAGTGCTCAGCTATTATGCTTGCACTGGATGAAGTCTGGCACTGCCAACACTGGGTGCAGTCAGGCAAAGAGGCAGCTATAGCGAACACTGTTGCTAGATAAGGGACAGCACTCATTGAGGCTTAGACAAGGCAGGCACTGCCACCCAGCATGGTGTTCAGCGTGCCACTCAGCAAGGGGTCACCATTTAGCAAGGTCCTTCTGTGCTAGGGTTAGTCCACCTCTCATTGATGCCCACAAGACCAGGTAAGGCCCACTGCTCACCAGTGCCATCGGCAACAGGTAAAGGTCATCACTCTTCAAGGTGATTTGTACTATGGAAAGACCAGCCCACTGCAGTAGTTACTGTCTGCATTTTAGGGGAGCCAGTATTTGTCATTATAGACCTTGCATTTTTTTCATTACTGGCCTTACTAGGTTGACGTTAGCATGCTCTGCTGGTGGAAAGGCTGGGATAGACAAGCATACAGCAGTGCTTGTCCTGCTGGACTAAGGGATTGTCTTGCAATGCTAAGATGGGCATTTGCCAATGCTTGTGTTGTTAGGTGATAGCATGCATGCAACCATGCTTACTTCAAAAGTAAAGCTTGCTTGCCAGATGAGGGCTAGCCTGCAGTAAAGCTTGCTTGTCAGCAAAGGCTAGCACACATTGCAGTATCTCCAGCCTGGTGAGTCTAAAGCCAATGCTGGGTACCGCTGATCCTGCTGGGCTATGAGCAGCCCTGAGCCATGTTTGTCTTATGAACTAGGCCCCAGAGTTGGCAAGGATGGCTAAACTGGGTAGACATGAGCACTCATCAGGATTGACAATGGTAGGTAAGATTACAGTCCATTAGAAATGGTTACCCCAATAGGGATGGCTGGCAGCCTTGGGGTTGTTCATAGTAGCTATGGCCAGCACTCCTCATGAGCAATAACTATGAAATACTTGCTCATGTCTCCCATTTTGACCGTGTAACCCCACTCTTAATCCAATTCCACTGGCTCCCAGTATCCTCCTGTATTCAGTATAAACTCCTTACCTTAGTTCACAGGACACTCCATACTGGTGTTCTTCATTATCTCTCAAGCCTTATCATGCCACATTCGCCACACCAGCTACTTTGCTCCATTCATGCCAATCACCTTCACCTCCCTTCCGCTGCTCAAGCCAGATTTGAAACCATCCATCAAATGGCCTTTTACTTTCTTGGTCCCAGTGTCTGGAATGCCCTACCTCCTGACCTCAGACTAGAACTGTCCTATGTCAAATTTAAATCAAAGCTCAAAACCTATAGTACATCTTTCAGAAAGCTTGTGGGTCTATCCTCTGCCTGACTCTTCTAGCCTTTGCCTCTCTGACTGCTGCTCTCATTCTTTCTCAGGAGTGAATATGGTAATCTTTCCTGTAACTTAAGGCATTCTTTTCCCCTTCTCCCTTGATATGATTTTACTGTAAACCACCCTGTTGCTAATGTGAAGGGCGGTATATCAAGCCTAATAAACATAAACATGGGTGTCTACACTGGAACAAGACTGGTAAAACTTATGGGACTGGGGATGCAACTGCTTGAAAAGAAGCCCTTTCTAGGAGTGAGTCTTGTGGATTTCAGCCACCAGTTGTTTGTGTAAGCGTACAGATTAGCATTCTAGGACTGGCTGCTCTGCCCAGGAACCATCACTTATCTGAGCTGTGCAAAGCTGGCGTAGGATTGAGAGCAGAACGCATAGAAGCTGATCATGCTAAGTAAAGGCATCACATAGGGATCACCACTGTGTACAATATATTTGCCCTCATTGCAGTAAGATATAGGTGTAAGCCCACAGCCAGGGAGTCAGCAGGTATAGAACATATTGTTGTTGGAGGACAATGCCGCTTGCAGATGACTGGTGTCACTAGATGGCCATTCTGTGCCTCCGAGCAGACTGAAAGGATGCAGATCTGGCACGGTCAGCCTCTATGGAGGATCTGTAGAGCCACAGAATTATCATGGTTCTTAACAACTCTGACCTTCTCTCACCCAGCGTGAAGGGATGCTTTGGTATATCCCACTGGTCTGGACTGCTCTGTCATGGATAATAAGGAAATATTAATTATGTTTATCTGTTAATTAAAGTTCCTTGAGTCCTGACAGACCAGTCCAGGTTCCTGCCCCAGAAAGCCATGACCCTTAGAAAATGAGGGGATCAGTAGGTGCCCCTAAGGAGCATTGGTATACAGCCTGATTCCGTCCCTGAAGTACATGTCCTCTGTATGCCTGGTCTGAACCAGACATACAGAGGGCGTCGCGATTCTGATCCTGCGGGTATGTCAAGCCCCATGGGATCAGAATTACGATTAGGCCTGTACGTGCAAGCCAGGACTGCGATTCTGCCCGGCCTGCACGTATAGGCCTTGCCCGACTAACTCAGTCAGGGCTTTTAAATGGAGCTGCAGTGCCATTGCATCTGGTTGCCATGGCATTGTGTCTCCATTTAAAAGCCATGATCCCTGGCCGCCGGCTCCTGCAGCTAATTCCCCCCAATCTGGCCTCCCAGGGCTAGGGTCGGGCTGCAGGGAATACCCTCTGCTCTCTGCCGCCCCTTCCCAACCCTGGGCCCGCCGATCCTGCAGAATTGTTCAAGTCACCAGCCCCAGACATACAGGGCCAACATTAGAATCAGCCCTGTACGTCTGGGGCCAACGACCGCCCACTGCCTGCCTTAATGCCGCCCCCGATCCTCCCCTTTCCTCGTCCATCCCTGCTATTCGCAGCTCGGAATGAGCCTGATATTGTATGGAATTTTACTGGGATAAAGATTGCAAGCCTAAATCTATGCTGGGCTGAGTTATTTGAGATATGCTTTGAAGGCCGAGAATGTGTAAAGATGTTATGGCTGGATCAAGGTCATGGTGTCCTATTCAAAGATTTTAGATAAATTTTAGGATATCTTAGTAACAGTGAATCTTGCTTGGACATTCTGTGGTAATATTGTTATAAGTGAATAAGAAAGTTTTGAGTGGTTATTCTTGTAAGATAGGATATTTCAAGTAGCACTGAAGCTGGTCTTTTGCTCCAGCAGAGAATATTGAGGGACCTTTGGCCTGCACCCAGGGCCGGCCCGTCCATTGAGCAAGAATGTTTTTTGCACAGGGCCCCGCGTTTCAGGGGGCCCCGCGCAAAGAACATTCTGCTTTTTTTCAAAATTAAATAAATAATAATTTTAAAAAAGCTGGCTGCTACCGTTGCCGCTGCCACCGCGGCAGCGGCAGAATGGAGTGTCCCGTGGGGCCCCCTCTGCCCGGCTGAGTCCCTCCCTCCCTCTGCGACGGCTGAGCCCCTCTGTGCCGGCTTTCAGATTCGCGAAGGGAGAGTGTCTCCCTCGCGTCTCTGTTAAGCCTGCAGGGGCAGATGGGAAATTTCCCATCAGCACCTGCGGGCTTAACAGAGACGCGAGGGAGACACTCTCCCTTCGCGAATCTGAAAGCCGGCACAGAGAGGCTCAGCCGTCGCAGAGGCAGGGAGGGAAGGACTCAGCCGGGCAGAGGGGGCCCCACGGGGCACTCCATTCTGCCGCGGCAGCAGACAGCTTTTTTTTTTTTTTTAATTTTACTTGAGCCGATGGGGGGGGGGGGGGGTTGGGAGTGGTAATGGGATATGGGGGGGGGGGCTAGGAATGGAAATGGGGGGGGGGGGTTAAAAAGGGGGGTGGGCGGATGGGGGTATGAAGGGTAATGGGCAGTGGGCAGTTAGGGGGGGTTAGGACTGGTAATGGGCTATGGGGGGCTAGGACAGGAAATGGGCTGATGGGGGGGTTAGGACTTGAGGTGGGCTGTTGGGGGGGTTTAGGACTGGTAATGGGCTATGGCTGGCTAGGACTGGAAATGGGCTGATGGGGGGTTAAGACTGGAGGTGGGCTGATGGGGTTAGGACTGGTAATGGGCTGTGGGCTGTTGGGGGGGTTAG
Source organism: Ichthyophis bannanicus (assembly GCA_033557465.1). Lineage (NCBI taxonomy): Eukaryota > Metazoa > Chordata > Amphibia > Gymnophiona > Ichthyophiidae > Ichthyophis > Ichthyophis bannanicus. The sequence continues at coordinate 654,875,829 of CM066033.1, read as the reverse complement.
GACTGGTAATGGGCTATGGGTGGGGCTAGGACTGGAAATGGGCTGATGGGGGGTTAACACTGGAGGTGGGCTGATAGGGTTAGGACTGGTAATGGGCTGTGGGCTGATGGGGGGTTAGGACTGGTAATTGTCTATGGGGTGGTTACGACTGATAATGGGCTATGGGGGGCTAGGACAGGAAATGGGCTGATGGGGAGGGGTTAGGACTTGAGGTGGGCTGATGGGGTTAGGACTGGTAATGGGCTGTGGGCTGTTGGGGGGGTTAGAACTGGTAATGGGCTATGGGGGGGGGGTTAAGACTGGTAATGGGCTGTGGGCTGATGGGGGCTGTCTGGTAATGGGCTATGGGGGGGATTAGGACTGATAATGGGCTATGGGGGAGCTAGGACAGGAAATGGGCTGATGGGGAGGGGTTAGGACTTGAGGTGGGCTGATGGGGTTAGGACTGGTAATGGGCTGTGGGCTGATGGGGGGGTTAGGACTGGCAATGGGCTATAGGGGGCTGACTGGAAATGGGTTGATGGGGTTAGGACTGGTAATGGGTTATAGGGGGGGCTTAAACTGAAAATGGGGTGATGGGGGGTTAGGACTGGAAGTGGGTTGATTGGGGGCTAGGACTGGTATTGGGTTGGGGGGTTGCTAGGACTGGAAATGGGCTGATGCAGGGACTAGCAGGGAATGGATGCTGGGTGAGGCTGGAACTAGAAGGGAGCTGATGTTGGGGGAGGATTATTTTATTTTATTTTATTTACAGTCTCTTATATACCGCACTATTCATCATCAGCGCGGTTCACATGGAACAAAATGCTCAGTACATTCAACACATATGAGTTTACAGGTAACAGGGCATAAATAACTTGGATAACCGGGGTAACTATATACAAGACATACTACATGGAATCATATGCACAGAGGTTTCATAGGAAATCACCAGCCCACTATAGGATTGAGTATCAAACTTGGTGTGATGTTGAAGTACCATAAATTTATCTGGGACTGGTATTAGTGGGTGATATTGAGCTCTAGGTGATGCCATTGGGTTCTATAAGGTACTTGTTGAAGAGGTGGCATTTTAGGGCTTTCCTAAACTGTGTTAGGCTCTTAATAGCCCGGATATCATGGGGTAGTGCATTCCAGCATTTTGGGGCACTGAGACTGAAGGCTCTGTTGGCTGTCGATTTAGTGCAAACAGTAAGTTCCTTCGGGATTTTTAGGGAGTTTATAGCCGTGGATCTTCTTGCTCTATTTGGAGATGTGATATGGATGAGGGAGGCTAAGGATGCGGATGTGAGATTATTAACAGCTTTAAAAGTGATTATCAGGGTCTTGAAAACTATTCTAGCTTGAATGGGTAGCCAATGCAACTGTATCAGCAGTGGCGTCACGTGGTCGTTCATGGAGGCTCCGTGGATGACTCTTGCTGCCGCGTTCATGGCTAACTGAAGCGGGTTTAATGTAGATTGGGGAAGGCCTTGCAGTATGACGTTGGCATAGTCGAAATGAGGTATAACCAACGCCTGGAAAATTGTCCGGAAATCAGTTGGATCAAGCATGGAACGTAAATGTCTAAGTGAGCGGATCTTGTAGTAAACTGATTAGAATGGGATGGGACTGGGAGAGTAAAATGGAGAGGGGAAAAATATTTTGTGTGGGAGGGATAAAATCTACAATTGGCCGGCTATTGGGAGAGTAAGTGGGGATTGAGGATGGAGGGGTAAAATTTGAGTGGATGAAATAGGAATGAGGAAAGAGCAAAAGGAGAAAGATTAGTATGTTAAAGCAGATGTAGAGAGAGAATGGAAAAAAACTAGAAGAGAGAAGAAAGGACAAATGGACAGCAGACGATGGAGAGTTAGCAGAAGACACGAATAAACCAGAAGAAAGTGGCTGGAGCAATTGCAGCTGAAAAAAAATGCACAAAAGGTAGAAAAATATCTCTTTATTTTGAATTTATTAATTGGAATATGTCAGCTCTGGTAAATGTGTATCATTAACGTCTGCGCTTTGTTTAGTACAAGAGCAAATTAATGTATAGTTTTATTTCTACAGTGTTGTACATTCCAAGTTTGGCTTTTGGGATTCCCAGTTTAATTATTATCTTCCTGTTTCTAAATTGTGATTACTTGTTTGGTGATGGTCTATGTTCTGCATGTGTAACTGAGCTGAGGTGTTCTGTTTATATAATTCCTATTTGACATTGCCACTTGTTCTCTTTCCCCAGTAGGTCATATATCAGCGATGGCGAACCTATGGCACGCGTGCCAGCTGTGGCACGCGAAGGCCTTGCAGCTGGCACGCGGGAAGGTCCGCAATCGAAAAAAAAAAAAAACACCCCTGTCTGCTGCCGTTGTCGGGGCCGCCGCGGCAGAATCGAGCGTGCCGCGGGGCCCCCCTGTACCCACCCGGCAGAGCCTGTCCTCCCCGTAGCAGCTCTCTCTTTGGAGCTGCAGTCAGACGCGCCGGCTTGCAGAGCGCGAAGGGAAGAGTTTCCCTTTCGCGACTCTGTTAAGCCCGCGGGGGCTGATGGGAACTTCCCATCAGCCCCCGCGGGCTTAACAGAGCAGCGAGGGAACTCTTCCCTCGCGCTCTGCAAGCCGGCGCGTCTGACTGCAGCTCCAAAGAGAGAGCTGCTACGGGGAGGACAGACTCTGCCGGGTGGGTACAGGGGGGCCCCGCGGCACGCTCGTTTCTGCCGCGGCGGCCCCGACAGCGGCAGCAGACAGGTTTTCTTTTCTTTTTTAATTTTCCCTGGGCTGGGCTGGGCTGGGGGGGGTGGGGGTTAGGAGTGGTGATGGGCTGGGCTGGGCTGGGCTGGGGGGGTTAGGTGTGCTGATTGGCTGGGCTGGGCTGGGGGGGTGTTAGGAGGAGTGATGGGCTGGGCGGGGCTGGGCTGGGGGGTGTTAGGAGTTGTGATGGGCTGGGGTGGGGGGTTAGGAGTGGTGATGGGCACTGGGCTGGGGGGGTTAGGAGTGGTGATGGACACTGGGCTGGCTGGCTGGGGGGGGTTAGGAGTGGTGATGGGCACTGGGCTGGCTGGGGGGGTTAGGAGTGGTGATGGGCGCTGGGCTGGGGGGGGTAGGAGTGGTGATGGGCGCTGGGGGGGGTTAGGAGTGGTGATAGGCGCTGGGGGGGCTTAAACTAAAAATTGAGTGATGGGGGATTAGGACTGGGAGTGGGCTGATGGGGAGGTTAGGACTGGAAATGGGCTGGTGGGATTAGGACTGGGAGTGGGCTATGGGGGGCTAGGACTGGTAATGGGTTGGGGGGTTGCTAGGACTGGAAATGGGCTGAGTGGAAGGGGGCTTGAACTGCAAATAGCTGTTGGGGATGGGGCTTGGAATGGAAATGGGCTGAGGGGAAGTGGGGGGCTTGAACTGCAAATAGCTGATGGGGACGGGGCTTGGAATGGAAATGGGCTGAGGGGAAGTGGGGGGCTTGAAGAAGGGAATGGATGCTGGGTGAGACTGGAACTAGAAGGGAGCTGATGTTGGGGGAGGATTAGAATGGGATGGGGCTGGGAGAGTAAAATGGAGAGGGGAAAAATATTTTGTGTAGGAGGGATGAAAAATCTAAAATTGGCCAGGTATTGGGAGAGTAATTGGGGATTGAGGATGGAGGGGTAAAATTTGTGTGGATGAAATAGGAATGAGGAAAGAGCAAAATGAGAAAGATTAGTATGTTAAAGCAGATGTAGAGAGAGAGAGAATGGAAAAAAAACTAGAAGAGAGAAGAAAGGACAAATGGACAGCAGACGATGGAGAGTTAGCAGAAAACATGAAGAAGAAACCAGAAGAAAATGGCTGGACCAATTGCAACTGAAAAAAAATGCACAAAAGGTAGAACGATATCTCTTTATTTTGAATTTATTAACTGGAATATGTCAGCTCTGGGAAATGTGCATCATTAACATCTGCGCTTTGTTTGGTACAAGAGGAAATTCCTATTTGACGTTGCCACTTGTTCTCTTTCCCCAGTATTCACTGAAATGTATTGGTTTAATATTTGCAGTGTTGCCTTTTGATAGGTAGGGTATGGTGCTTTGTGAGTCCTGGTAATGCTGTCAGGATACGGCGGGTTTGCTATGGGTTCTAAATGGGCAGCGTTTGTAGTAGTTCCTAATGTGCCTGGCGGTTGGCACTGGATTATAGTAATGTAGAAATCTTTTAGTCTTTCTTTATCCATACACTCATTAAGAGACATGTTTACTAAAAGTTAGTGTATGGTAACATTATGCAAATATTTATGCAAATAAGACCACTTATGCAAATGACGTGCTGGCACTTTGAGGAAATTCTTTGGTTTTGTGCGGCAGTTTGGGCACTCGGGCTCAAAAAGGTTAGCCATCACTGTCATATATTGTTGTTCTCTGAAATGTATTGGTTTAATATTTGCATGTTTCCTTTTGATAGGTAGGGTATGGTGCTTTGTGAGTCCTGGTAGTGCTGTTAGGATACGGCGGGTTTGCTATGGGTTCTAAATGGGCAGTGTTTGTAGTAGTTCCTAATGTGTCTGGCGGTTGGCACTGGATTATAGTAATGTAGAAATCTTTTAGTCTTTCTTTATCCATACACTCATTAAGAGGCATGTTTACTAAAAGTTAGTATATGGTAACATCGTGCAAATATTTATGCAAATGAGGCCCCGCACCGAGTCTCCGCACATGGCCCCGCACCCCCCTTGGGCCGCCCCTGCCTGCACCAGGCTATATACTGAGGCCAAATGTTTTGGCTCTGTCTCCATCTGTTGGAAGGAGGAGGATATAATCCACTGGTTTGGACTGGCCTGTCAGGACACAAGGAACTTCAATTAACAGGTAAACATAATTGACATTTTTCTATAAGTATGTTGTATATCAAGTTAAACCTGTTGTTACACTGCCTTTGGTGAATTTCTTCATAAAGATGGTAAATTAAAAACATAAAAATGTCTACACAATTCATATAGTTTGTATGTGTAGCAGAGGGAGCTGTTGATACAGAGGATAATTTTATAACCACTTTCCACATGTAAAGCTGGGAAAAGTCATGCTAGATACATGTGAAAAGCTGTGTGCAGGCAGCGATCATATGCATATTTTTAACTTATTGAAAATAGGTGCCCTGGGGGGCACAGTTTTGGGTTTACATGTATAATTTACAAAATGCCAAGCCTGGCAGATATACGCATGTCTGGAGCAAATATAAATATATGTGCATGTCTTCCGTTGCTGATCACATGTATAGACGGCAGTTTCATACGGGAAAGTGTATATAGATTTTTCCTTTATCAAATGGGCTCTGTTTAAATGCATTACTGCTTATATCCACTTATGCAGTTAGTTTTAAAATTACCCCCATAGTCTGTGTAGAGAGATTATGTAGAAGGTAATTTCATAAACATCAGCAGAGTTTAGACATGTGAGCACATGCGTATTTCGGGACAATTTTATAAAGTAAAGTATGGGCATAAAATGGGGTGTAAGTGGGGGTAAGATGCTCGCATACGAGGTGTGAGCACATAATGCCTATCCTATGGCAGGTATAAATGCCTGCATCTAGATACCTTCCACCTAGAATTGAGGAGCAGCCTAGTGATTAGAGCAACAGCCTAGTACCCAAGAGGTCAGGGCTCAATTCCTACTAGCACCTTTTGTGGCCTTGAGCAAGTCACTTTACCCTCCATTGTCTCAGAAGAAAAAAAAAGGTCTAGCCATCTTACCAGTCTTGCCTTGCTAAGAAAACCCAGGGGCTGCTGGGTTGCCAGGAGTCAGCATTGACTTGATGGTAGTTAAAGAAAGATTTTTCAAACACGTGTCTAAGTTATAGCATTTTATAACTTATGGGGTGAGGGGGGCTATTCAGTGTGGTGGTTAGCCATTCTAACGTGGCTAGCTATCGCCACTGAAGCTAAGACCCAGGTATTCACTGCTTGGGTCATATCCAGTCACCGACATTTAATATCCAGGTTGGCCAGATAGCAAAGAAGCTAACTGGGCAGTGGCGATATTCAGCTGCTGCCCGGTTAGCTTTGGCGGCAAAAGTTGGGTCCCATTTCAGGGACCTAACTCTCTCCAGGAATAAGCAGGAAGTCAGTCCTCACATATGGGGTGACGTTGGTGCTGACAAAGCCAGCGCGGAGCAATTCCCCAGCTTTCACAGAAAGCCTTTGGGAATGCTACCATGCATGCATGGTCCACTTCCCGCCCAAGGGTGCCATCTTGCTCAGTCTCCTTTTTTCTACAAAGTCCAACAGATGTTTGTCCTGTTTCCCCAGAAAAATCCTCCAAAAATTATCCTTAAACGTTGTTTTGTTCCCAGTTTGTGTACTGGTTCCTCTTCTATCCTCGAGCTGGTGCTGTCCCTGATGCTGTCCTTGGCTCTCCCCTTCTTTTTGACGAGGCTTGCCTCAACTGGCATTCGCACCCTTTTTCACCCGGGGGTCGTCGACACCAGCCGGGTGTCTCCCACCATGTCCCCCAGTGGTTTCAAAAAGTGTGACCACTGCGGTCAAACCATGTTTGTTACAGACACCCATGACTTCTGCTTGTGCTGTCTCAGCCCGGACCACGACAGTATCACCTGCGACCTGTGCTAGGCTATGACTCAGCGAACCAACAAGAAAAGGTCAGAGTTGCAAGAAAGACTGTTCCTGCAGACCGACTCAGCCCTGACTTCCCTGACGCTGAGCCCCAAGGTGAGCACATCCCGAGAGGCCCGGGTGTCTTCAGAATCCTGCGGCGGCGGCTCCTCCGTAACGATGCCAGTCCCTGGGAAGAAAAAGCCTTGAAGCCAGTCAAGGTTCCACCGGTCTCAGCGCCCCCTAAGGTTTCTAAGAAGAAGTCTTCAGCTGGCGGTGACCATGCAAGGCTCCCTGAAGCCATGCTCCTCATCGAAGACGCACTCGCAAGAGACCCTTGGTGCCCATGCCGAAAGCTGTGGAACTTTCTGTCATCGAGTCCAGAATGGCAGCCCTGGAGCAGAATATCTCTGCAATCCTGGCCCTGCAGCAGGCAATGATGTCAGGTTTGTCCGCATCATCTGCCCTGACAACCAAGCCCTTGACTGCGGGGGAGTCCCCGGGCGTTGAGCCAGGCTCCGAGCGAGCCCTTGGCACCTAACGAGGTCCCAGTCCTGATCCTCGGGTGTCCGGTCCTCCCTGGTCAGTTTCCAGGAGTCTGACCTGAAACCCACCAAGGAAACCCAGTTCCTCGGGGCCAGCCTCGAGGCCTGAGAGCCCCGAGACTCTGAATCCTCGACACCCTCCAGCTCTGATTGGCATCTCCTGAGCTCTTGAGGCCGAGATGTCCCTTTGGAACCGCCTCTTCCAGAACCCCAGCGCCATTCTCCCCACTAAGGACATGGCCTTCCACGATTTCGTCCGGGACATTGCCCGGGCCCTCTCGATCCTGACTGAATTGGAGGAGGACCTGCGCACCGAAGAACTGGAAATCCTCCAGTATGAGTCCCCGCCAAAGGAGACTCTTACGGTGCCGGTCCAGCCCATCCTCGAGCGACTGCTCCTGCGGATGTGGGAGACCCCGGCCTTGGTGTCATTGATCAGCCAATGCCTCGATGCCATCTGTCACGTTAAGAAGGGCCCTGGCTTTCAAAAATCTCAACTCCCACATAACTCCATAGTCATGGAGTCCTCGATGCAGAAGCTCAAAAGTCAGAAGAACTATTCTTCTGTTCCCCCGGGCAGGGAGGCCCGAGCCCTTGACACCCTCGGGCGCAAGTGCTTTCAGGGCTCCATGTTGGGCTGTCAGATACAGGCCTATGAACTATACATAGGCATATATCTCATCCAGGAATTGGCAGGCTTCTCCGCAGGCCTTACTGGGAAGCCATTCCAGAGGTTCCAGGCCCTAACAGCCAGGATCTGGGACTGCTCAAAATTCCTGTCCCGCACCACCTATGATGGCTTTGAGTCAACAGCCCGGGTGGCAGCAGCTGGCATTGGTTGCAAACCTCCAACCTCGAGCAATGGATGCAAGAAATACTGCTAGATGTCCCCCTGCACCAGGGAAAACTTATTTGGCAAACCCACGGCCGACAAGGCGGCCGAGACTGAGGCCAAGGTCATGACCAGGCAGAGGCTCTCGAGGAAAACCTCGACTCTCCCCCGAAAGAATTCATCGGAAAAAAGACCACCTTTCCCAAGGAAAAAGGGGTCTTTTCACCAAGGTCATTACCAACCCTTCTTGGGGCAGCAACAGTAGGGCCCTCAGCCCAAGAATCAGGGCCACGGGCCAAGAAAGCCAAAGGCTCAGAAGCCTCAGCCCTCAGCTCCCACCCAGTCTGGGGGATGCTTTTGACTTCCCGGGCAAGGCCTCCTCCCCCCCTGGAGACCCTCCCCAGCCCACAGGCGCTCTTCACCCACAGGTGGACTGGGGTCACCATGGACCAGTGAATTCTCCAGGTGATAAAGGAGGGCTATCCCCTCCGGTTTCAGCAAACGCCACCAGGGATCTTCCCAGGAGAGCCGGTGCGGCCTCTCCTTCACCAGTCCTTGCTCATCTCGGAACTCGGTGGCCTGCTCAAGGACAGGGCAGTAAAACCTGTACCCAGACATCTGTGGGGAAAGGGCTTCTACTCCAGGTATTTCCTTGTCGCCAAAAGAACTGGGGGCCTCGGGCCCATTCTGGACCTGCGAAACCTCCCTCACAGACACCTCCCTCTTGGGTTGAGGAGCGCACTGGAGTGAACTCCGTACTCAAGGCACCTGGTCTCAAGAGGAGTCTCTCTTACAGATCATCCTCTTGAAACTCAGAGCCATCTTCCTGGCCCTGTTGTGTAACCAATCTGTGTTGATCCAGACAGACAACCAGGTCGCCATGTTTTATGTAAACAAGCCGGAGGGCATTGGCTCGCACTCCCTTTGTTGGGAGGCGATTGCTCTGCTCTCCTTCACTGTGCATCATGGAATGTTCCTACAAGTGGTATACCTCCCGGGTTAGGACAATTGCTTGGCGGACAAGCTCAGGAGAGTCCTGCTCCCACAGAAATGGTGTCTGAACCCCAGAGTGGTGCAAAGACTCTTCTGCCTCTGGGGCAGACCCATGATGGATCTGTTTGCCTCCCTGAACAACATGCAGCTACCCCACTTCTGCTCACACCAATCTCACATGGGGAGAGTGGCGGTGGCTGCCTTCCTGATCCTGTGGTCAGAGGTCCTCCTTTATGCCTTTCCACAGACTCCACTAATGACCAAGACCTACTTCAAGGTCCAGAGCGAGCAGGCATCAGTGATTCTGATCGCCCACAGATGGCCCCGGCAACCCTGGTTTTCTCTCTGCTCTCCTTGTCGGTGGCACTCCCAGTTCCACTGGGTTGGGACCCAAACCTTCTGTCCTAGGAGGAGGGCTGTCTCTTGCACCCCAACCTGGGGTCACTAACGTTGACAGTGTGGCTGCTGAAAGGGTAGCCCCGACCCCTTTCAATCTCCCAGGGGAAGTTGAGGAGATCCTGCTGGCCCCCCAAAACCTTCCACCAAACAGGAGTATGCCCTCAAGTGGAGAAGATTCTCTGTCTGGTGTGCAGAGAGAGAAGAGAACCCCTTCTCCTGCCATATGCAACTTGTACTGCAGTACCTACTGCATCTCTCGCACGCTGGTCTGAAGTCCAACTTGGTCCAACTGGCCTCCCGAAAACCTTCCAACAGACAGGCATATGCTTTCAAGTGGAGAAGATTCTCCATTTGGTGGGCAGAGAGAGAAGAGAACCCATTCTCCTGCCATGTGCAATTTGTACTGCAGTACCTACTGCATCTCTCACACACCGGTCTGAAGTCCAACTCGATGAGGGTACATTTGGGCGCCATACTGTGCACCATCACTCTATAGAGGGAAAACCCCTCTTAAACCAGCCCCTGGTCTCCAGGTTCCTGCGGGGTCTCTTGCTATCAAAGCCCCCTCTTTGCCCCCCTGTGGCAGAATGGGACCTGAATGTGGTGCTTTCCCAACTCACCAGACCACTGTTTCAGCCCCTGCCACCTGCCATTTACGATACCTATCCTGGAAAGTGTTTTTCTGGTGGCCCTCATGTCCGATCGAAGAGTGAGCGAACTCCACACCTTGGTGGTGGATCCGCCCTTCACAAGGATCTATAAGAACAGGGTGGTACTCCACACACACCCTAAATTCCTCCCAAAGGTGGTATCCCCCTTCCACCTCAACCAAGAGGTGGTTCTGCCCACCTTCTTCCCACGGCCTAATGCCGGCAGGGAGGAACTCATACTGCATACACTAGACTGTAAGCGGGCCCTGTCTTTCTACCTGCGGCAGATGCAGGCCTATCGCAGAGCTCCTCAGCTCTTTGTATCATACGACCCCAGTAGAATGGGGCTCCCAGTGATGAAGCGGACTCTGTCCACTTGGGTGGCAGACTGCATTGTCCTTGATAATGAGCGAGTGAGTGTTTCCCTTGAGCACCAGATCACTGCACATCACATGCGGGCCAACCTCCACTCAGAGCTGGTGACTGAAATCAGCAAGGCTGCCACATGGTCTTCAGTTCATACATCTGTAGCTCATTACTGCCTGGAGAGCAAGTTCCGTAGGAACAGTGCCTTTGAACAGGCAGTACTCTGAAATATTTTTGGGGTGAAGGCAACTCCTGCCCTCCGACCCTTCTGTATTCAGGCTACCGGAGTGAAGTTATCACCGGATGCGATGGTTCATAAGAACATAAGATCTGCCATACTGGGTCAGACCAAGGTCCATCAAGCCCAGTGTCCTGTTTCCAACAGTGGCCAATTTAGGTCATAAGTAACTAGCAGTTTCCCCAAAAGACACAGGTTCCACAATGCTTGTATTGGGTCAAGCAGTGATATCCCAGGTCCCTTTTAATAATGGTTTATGGACCTTTTCTCCAGGAACTTGTCCAAACCTTTTTTAAACCCAGCTACATTAACAGTTTTTACTAGTGGAGTGGAGGAGTAGCCTAGTGGTTGGGGCAAGGTACTTCAGGCCGGAAGGTCGGGGGTTCAAATCCCACTAAAGGACAGCAACCTTGGGCCGGAAGGACTGGGGTTTCTAGTCCCACAGGTGCTCCTTGTGGTCTTGGGCAAGCCACTTAACCCTCCATAGCCCATGTTCCCTGTAAAATAGTTATCTCCAAGTTATAATGCCCTGTTCAATGTAATTTCAGTTTGTTCAATGTAAACCGCACTGATGCAGAATAGCGCGGTATATAAGAGAATGTAAATAAATAAAAATAAATACATCCTCCGGTAACAAATTCCAGAGTTTCATTACAGGTTGAGTGAAAAAATATTTTCTCTTATTAGTCTTAAATAAGTTACCCTGTAGCTTCATTGCATGTCCCCTAGTCTTTCTATATTCTGATAACGTAAACAATCGATCTACGTTTACCCATTCCACTCCGTTCATCAATTTATCGACTTCTATCATATCTCCCCTCAGCCGTCGCTATTCCAGGTTAAAGAGCCCTAACCTTTTTAGCCTTTCTTCATAGGAGTATCCTTCCATCCCCTTTACCATTTTGGTGGCTCTTCTCTGTATCTTTTCTAATAACACTATATCCTTTTTAAGATAAGGTAACCAGAATTGCACACAATATACAAGGTGCGGTTGCACCATGGAACGATACAGAGGCATTATAATATCCTTTGTTTTATTTTCCATTCCTTTCCTTATGATACCTAGCATTCTATTTGCTCTCTTGGCCACCGCTTCACACTGGGCAGAGGGTTTTAACATGTTATCTATGATGATGCCTAAATCTTTTTCCTGGGTGGTGGTTCCTAATGTGGAACCTTGCATCGTGTAACGATAGTTTGGATTGTTCTTTCCTAAGTGCAAAACTTTGCACTTGTCCACATTAAATTTCATCTGCCATTTGGATGCCCAGTCTTCCAATTTATCAAGATCCTCTTGCAATTTTCCACAATCCTTGTGGGTTATAACAACTTTAAATAGTTTTGTGTCATCTGCAAATTTGATAACCTCACTCATTATTCCTTTTTCCAGGTCATTTATGAATATGTCAAAAAGCAGCGGACCCAGCACAGATCCCTGGGGTACTCCACTATTCACCTTTCTCCATTGAGAAAATTGGCCATTTAGCCTTACCCTCTGCTTTCTATCTTTTAACCAGTTCCTGATCCACAATAGTACGCTGCCTCCTATGCCATGACTTTTTAGTTTTGCCAAAAGTCTCTGATGAGGGACCTTGTCAAAGGCTTTCTGAAAGTCCAGATACACTATATCAACCAACTCACCTTTGTCTACCTGTTTATTTACACCTTCAAAAAATATAACAGATTAGTAAGACAAGATCTTCCTTGTCTAAAGCCATGTGACTGTCTCCCATTAAGCCATGACTATCTACGTGTTCAGTAATTTTGTTCTTTATGATAGTTTCTACCATTTTTCCCGGTACTGACGTCAGGCTCACTGTAGTTTCCGCGATCACCCCTGGAACCCTTTTTTAAAATTGGTGTTCCATTGGCCATCCTCCTATCTTCAGGTATTACAGATGATTTTAATGATAGTTCACAGATTACTAATAGCAGGTCTGCAATCTCATATTTCAGTTCTTTCAACACACTTGGATGTATACCATCTGGTCCAGGTGATTTGCTACTGTTCAGTTTATCAAATAGTTACATAGTAACATAGTAACATAGTAAATGAAGGCAGATAAAGACCAGTATGGTCCATCTAGTCTGCCCAGTAAGATGGCAAGAGTAGGGCGCCTGCTGCTCTGTGCAGGCCACTCCTCCCCATGTCTTTGTTTTAGGGGTGAACCCACCGCTCCATGTAGGACACCCCTGCATGTTGAGAAATTAGTTAGTTAAGTTTATTGTGATTTTATCCTGTTGCTGTAAAGTTGTAATACATCTTCCCGGTGTATCGATATTTCTTTCAATTCTTCCGCAGTATCACCTTTAAATACCACTTCAGTCATGGGTAACATCCCTACATCATCCTCAGTAAAGACTGAAGCAAAAAATTCATTCAGTCTCTCCGCTATGGCCTTGTCTCCTCGTAGTGCTCCTTTTACCCCTTTATCATCTAATGTTCCAAATGACTCTCTCAGGATTTTTGCTACGAATGTACTTGAAAAAGTATTTATTACGCGTTTTTGCTTCCATAGCAAGCTTCTTCTCAAATTCTCTCTTTGCCTGCCTTATCAATGCCTTGCATTTAACTTGCCAGTGCTTGTGCTGTTTCCAGTTTTCGTCATTTGGCTCTTTTTTCCATTTCCTAAAAGATGCTTTTTTGGCAAGAACAGCCTCTCTTACCTCACCTTTAAACCATGCTGGCAGTATTTTGGACTTTCTTCCACTTTTCTTAAAGTGTGGAATACAGCTGGTCTGAGCTTTCAAGATAGTATTTTTAAACAACACCCAAGCTTTATGCAAGTCTTTAACCTTTGCGACTGCTCCTTTTATTTTTTTCTTAACTATTTTCCTCATTTTATCATAGTCTCCCTTTCAAAAATTAAAAGGTAGTACTGTGAATTTCATAAGAACATAACATAAGAACATAAGATATGCCATGCTGGGTCAGACCAAGGTCCATCAAGCCCAGTATCCTCTTTCCAACAGTGGCCAATCTAGGTCATACGTACCTAGCAGTTTCCCCAAAAGACACAGGTTCCGCAATGCTTGTACTGGGTCAAGCATTGATATCCTGGGTCCCTTCTTAATAATGGTTTATGGACCTTTCCTCCAGGAACTTGTCCAAACCTTTTTTAAACCCAGCTACACTAACAGCCTTTACTACATCCTCCGGTAACGAATTCCAGAGTATGATTACACGTTGAGTGAAAAAATATTTTCTTTTATTAGTCTTAAATAGTTTACCCTGTAGCTTCATTGCATGTCCCCCTAGTCTTTCTATATTCTGATAATGTAAACAATCGATCTACGTTTACCCGTTCCACTCCGTTCATTAATTTATAGACTTCTATCATATCTCCCCGCAGCCGTCTCTTTTCCAGGTTAAAGAGCCCTACCTTTTTAGCCTTTCTTCATAGGAGTATCTTTCCATCCCCTTTACCATTTTGGTGGCTCTTCTCTGAACCTTTTCTAATAATGCTATATCCTTTTTAAGATACGGCAACCAGAATTGCACACAATATTCAAGGTGCGGTCTCACCATGGAACGATATAGAGGCATTATAATATCTTTTGTTTTATTTTCCATTCCTTTCCTTATGATACCTAGCATTCTATTTGCTCTCTTGGCTGCCGCTGCACACTGGGCCGACGGTTTTAACATGTTATCCACAATGACGCCTAAATCTTTTTTCCTGGGTGGTGGTTCCTAATGTGGAACCTTGCATCGTGTAACCATAGTTTGGGTTGTTCTTCCCTAGGTGCATAACTTTGCACTTGTCCACATTAAATTTAATTTGCCATTTTGATGCCCAGTCTTCCAATTTATCAAGATCCTCTTGTAATTTTCCACAGTCCTTTTGGGTTTTAACAACTTTAAATAGTTTTGTGTCATTTGCAAATTTGATAACCTCACTCGTTATTCCACTTTCCAGGTAATTTATGAATATGTCAAAAAGCAGCGGACCCAGCACAGATCCCTGGGGCACACCACTACTCACCTTTCTCCACTGGGAAAATTGACCATTTATCCCAACCCTCTGTTTTCTGTCTTTCAACCAGTTCTTGATCTACAGTACTACTCTGCCTCCTATCCCATGACTCTCTAGTTTTGCCAAAAGTCTCTGATGAGGGACCTTGTCAAAGGCTTTCTGAAAGTCCAGATATACTATATCAACTGACTCACCTTTGTCCACCTGTTTATTCACACTTTCAAAAAAACATAACAGATTAGTAAGACAAGATCTTCCTTGTCTAAAGCCATGTTGGCTGTCTCCCATTAGGCCATGACTATCTACATGCTGAGTAATTTTATTCTTTATGATGGTTTCTACCTTTTTTCCCAGTACTGACGTGAGGCTCACCGGTCTGTAGTTTCTCGGATCACCCCTGGAACCCTTTTTAAAAATTGGTGTTACATTGGCGATCCTCCAATCTTTAGATATTAGAGATGATTTTAATGATAGTTCACAGATTACTAATAGCAGGTCTGCAATCTCATATTTCAGTTCTTTCAACACCCTTGGATGTATACCATCCGGCCCAGGTGATTTGCTACTCTTCAGTTTATCTAATAGTTGTAATACATCTTCCCGATGTATCGATATTTCCTTCAATTCTTCCGCACCTTTAAATACCACTTCAGTCATGGGTAACATCCCTACATCTTCCTCAGTAAAGACCGAAGCAAAGAATTCATTCAGTCTCTCCGTTATCGCCTTGTCGCCTCTTAGTGCCCCTTTAACTCCTCTATCATCTAATGGACCAACTGACTCTCTCACAGGTTTTTTGCTATGAATGTACTTGAAAAAATCTTTATTTCGCGTTTTTGCTTCCGCAGCAAGCTTCTTCTCAAAATCTCCCTTTGCCTGCCTTATTAATGCCTTGCATTTCACTTGCCAGTGCTTTTGCTGTTTCCAGATTTCGTCATTAGGCTCTTTTTTCCATTTCCTGAAAGATGCTTTTTTGGCAACAACAGCCTCTCTGACCTCACCTTTAAACCATGCTGGCAGTTTTTTGGACTTCCTTCCACTTTTCTTAAAGCATGTAATACAGCTGGTCTGGGCTTCCAAGATAATATTTTTCAACAACACCCAAGCTTGATGTAAGTCTTTAACCTTTGCAACTGCTCCTTTTAGTTTTTTCTTAACTGTTTTCCTCATTTTATCATAGTCTCCCTTTCAAAAGTTAAAAGGTAGTACTGTGGATTTCCTTACTATCCCTCCTCCACTAATTAAATCAAAGACGATCATGCTATGATCACTATTGCTAAGTGGCCCCAGCACCCTTATCTCTTGCACTAGATCTGGTGTTCCACTAAGGACTAGGTCTAATATGGCTTCCCCTCTGGTCGGTTCATGAGCCAGCTGCTCCAAGAAGCAGTCATTTATGTGATCTAGGAACTTTATCTCCCTAGCATGTCCTGCCGTGACACTGACCCAGTCGATACCGGGGTAATTGAAATCACCCATTATTCTTACTGCGCTGTAACGTTTGTTAGCTTCCTTGATTTCTTTGAGTATTTTATCATCCATTTGTTCATTCTGGCCAGGCGGTCGATAGTACACCCCCACTGCCATCGCCTTCCCCTTTTTACATGGAATTTCAATCCATAGAGATTCTACAGCAAATTTTGTTTCCTGCAAAACTTTAATTCTCTCTGACTCAATGCCCTCTCTAACATAGAGCGCAACCCCTCCACCAATTTGATCAGCTCTATCATTATGATATAGTTTGTACCCAGGTATCACAGTGTCCCACTGGTTGTACTCCTTCCACCATGTCTCTGATATTCCAATCATATCTAACCTCTCATTGAGTGCTATATATTCTAACTCTCCCATCTTATTTTTTAGACTTCTAGCATTTGCATACAAGCATTTTAGAGACTGTATTTTATTCCTATTAATCTGGCTATTGGTAGACATGGGTAATTTGGGATCTTTAATTTCTGTCTGCCCCATACTCGAGTACCACCAAAAAACAGCAATCTTCCACATGGGCAACCAGGAAGACAGTCAGGAGACGTGGCAGGTATAAGGGCCTTTATTAATCTACGGATCAAACGTGCCTAACCCAACACTGGCCGTGTTTCGTATTACACTTCCTCAGGGGTTTACGGCTCACTAGAAATAAATACATATGTAAAACAGACACACAACAAATAAATATAAAAACAAATGAACAATGTTAAAAAATGTTAAAAAGGTAAATTAAACTCATAACACATTAAAATGTTAAATGAAACATAAATTAAGAAATAACTCAAATCAATTCAAACAAAACAAAACGTGATAACCAATGATAAAATCATCTGGAATATAAAAATACATAAGATTATAAATACATAAATAACATGCACTATCCAAATGACAATAATGTATAAGTTGTGCCTACAATAAAAACAACCATTGAATAAGAAACGAAAAGAGCTAAAGGGAGAGAGAGTAGGACCAAAAAATGAATACCAAATAGATAGAAAATGTGAGCTGAAAGTGAATAAAATCACTAAATTATCGCATAACTAAACGAATGGATACTTGTAAAACAATCAAAAACATGTGACCCATAGATAAAACTGAACCATGAATGTGATGATGATTATAATAAAACACCATAGAAAAAAGATTGTAGAATAAATATCAAACGTTGCAGTTTCATACCGCTATGGCTACCCGTACAAAAGGGCGAACTCCTGATCTTGCCAAGACAACAGAAATATGCTCCGGTTCACATACAATATGAATTGGAACTATCTAATAAAATAAATAAATATGTATATAAATATTCACATGCTGTATCTAAATAAACTAAAAGAACTAAAATGGGGGATGAGTCACCCGAGTATCTAAAGAAACGTATTTCCTACCAGAGGAAACCAAAGTGCACAAGGGACCTGCTTTAAACTTTTTAACGCCAAGATCACAATTGTATTACAAATGCTAATAAAAGATAAAAATTGAATGCTATAGTGTATACCGTAAAAATGTTACAGGAGCCTTTTATTCTCCCACTGGGTTCCAATTGATATACAATTTGGTTTTAACGGAATCAAACCTATAAAGTGTGCAAAGTGAACCCCGCATGTGAACGAGTAAAAATGATCCTCTCAGTAGGACGCCCGCATGTGCGCTGTTGATATTTAAAACAAAATTGTAGCGAGGGCTATAGTGAATAAAAATATGATATAAAAATGTGAGAAATAAATACTCATAAAATGATGGTTAGTAAACCAATTTAAACGTGTAAAACAAAAATCAAATGAATAAAAATAACCCGGATGAGGACAGACCATAAATGTCAGAGATATCATAAAACGCCAAAGTTAAAATGCTGTATAAAATAATTGTGCAGTCTCGTACCGCTGTAACTACCCGAGCGGCAGGTGCACCTTAATGATACCAGATCAACAGAAACTGCTCTGTATCACATACAATATAGATGAAGCTATCTAAAAATGAATAAATAAATAGTTTATGTTATGTGGATATATGTTAGTACTCAGCTTTTATCCGTTATTAACATTTGCAACATGACTGGTTTCTCGGTGTTATAGAGTTTAAAAGCAGGTCCTTTGAAAAATTTGGATTTTCGTCTGCCCCTGTTATAATATAAGGCCGTTTAGATACTAGGGCGACTTTTCACTTTTTAGCCTTCACATATTTATTTATTTATTTATTTTTAGATAGCTTTATTTCATCATCCATTTGTCATTGTGGCCAGGCTGTCGATAGTATACTACCACTGCATTCGCCTTCCCCTTTTTACGTGGAATTTCAATCCATAGAGATTCTACAGTAAATTTTGTTTCCTGCAAAACTTTAATCCTTTTTGACTCAATGCTCTCTTTAGCATAGAGCGCAACCCCTCCACCAATTTGATCAGCTCTATCATTACGATATAGTTTGTACCAAGGTATCACAGTGTCCCACTTGTTGTCCTCCTTCCACCATGTCTCTGAGATACCAATCATATTTAACTTCTCATTTAGTGCTATATAGTCTAACTCTCCCATCTTATTTTTTAGACTTGTAGCATTTGCATACAAGCATTTTAGAGACTGTATTTTATTCATATTAATCTGGCTATCAGTAGGCAGGGGTCATTTGTAATCTTTAAGCTCTGTCTGCTCCATACTCAAGGGCATTTGGGTTACTTTTATCTTTATTGGAATCTCTCTGCTGATATGCCCTAACTTCTTTCTTTTGGTAGTATCCTTCAAGGATACATTGTTCCAAACCATGCTTTTTTGGGTGACTGTCGGCTCTTACCTATTATCTAGTTTAAAAGCTGCTCTATCTCCTTTTTAAAGGTTAATGCCAGCAGCCTGGTTCCATCCCGGTTAAGGTGAAGCCCATCCCTTCAGAAGAGCCCCTCCTTTCCCCAGAATGTTCCCCAGTTCCTAAAAAATCCAAAACCCTCATCCTTGCACCATCGTCTCATCCACGCAATGAGACTCCGGAGCTGTGCCTGCCTTTTGGGTCCTGCGCGTGGAACAGGAAGCATTTCGGAGATGCTACCCTGGAAGTTCTGGATTTCAGCTTCCTATCTAAAAGCCTAAATTTAGCCTCAAGAACCTCCCTATGACATTTTCCAATGTCATTGGTACCGACATGTACTAAGACAGCAGACTCCTCCCCAGCACTATCTAAGACCTTGTCTAGGTGGCGCGTGAGGTCCGCTACCTTCACACGAGGTAGGCATGTTACCAGGCGATCCTATCGTCCACCTGCCTCCCAGCTATCTACATGCCTAATAATTAAATCATCAACTATAATCCTAACCCTTTCCTCATGGGCACGTGACCCTGCAGAAATGTCCTCGGTGCGAGAGGGTTTAACATCACTTCCTGCCACTCCAGAGTGATGCTCTCCTGTCACGTGACCTCTCTCCTCCATGGCAACAGGGATGCTTCCAGGCTGGAGGTGGGACTTCAGAACTATATCCCTGTAGGTCTCGTCTATGTACCTCTCTGTCTTCCTTATGTTCTCCAAGTTTGCTACTCTAACCTCCAGAGATCGGACTCGTTCCCTGAGAGCAAAGAGCTCCTTGCACCTAGTGCACATGTAAGACCCCTCACCAACTGGGAGAAAATCATACATGTGACACTCAATGCAAAAGACTGGAAAGCCCCCATCTCGCTGCTGGACTGCTGTCTACATCTTAGTTTTAAGGTTGTGTTTAGATATTTATGTTCTTTACTTACTAAGGGTTGCTGGGGATACTTATACTAATAAAACTATATCTAATTTGTTTAATGTACTTTGTTCACCTGAAGCTTAATTAATCTCAGGTCCTTAATATATGCCTGATAAGGATAAACATGTGCACCTGAGAGTGAATATGGCACTTCCTTTCCTTTAAGAGGTGTAAGCACCTCTAAAGCTATGATTATCCCAGGGGTGGGTGTCGGGGGGTGGGGGGGAGGGAGTGAGGGAGGGAAAGAAGACTTATTAAAAGCCGGTTGCTATACAGTACCCTGTCCTATGCTTCTAAGGTAATCTATGACCAATTTCCAGGGGGGAGTCCCACATCCCTTGCTTAGATAGAGGGAGTCTTGGGGTCTAAATTTAACCAGAAAGCTCTCTTCTGTGTTTTAAATTTAAACTGAAAGCTCTTTGCTGCTACTAGGCCCTGACTGATTTAACAAATACACTGGGTTCACAGATTAATCAGCTTTAATCTAAAGAATTCCTTTTTCCTCAAGATTTAGAAAAATTCCCAGAAGTAAATACTTACAATTGCAGATCTCTCTCCAGAAGTAGCAGTCCCCTTTTGTAGTCCTTCGTGTCCTTGCAGAATCTCTGTAGAGACTTGCCTCCTGCAACTTATGGCCACCTGTTGGGTCGCCGGTAGTGCTGTTGTGGTTTGGTACTTGGCAGCCTGGAGCTAGGGAATCCCATATGTGAGGGCTGACTTCCTGCTTGTTCCTGGAGAAGACGAAGTTACTCCCTGTAATAGGTGTTCTCCAGGGACAACTGGAATCAGTCCTCACAACCCTCCTTCCTCCCCTTTGAGTTGCTTTCCTACATTGTTTCAGTCCTTTTTTTACTATGTCATCTGACTGAGCAAAATGGCACCCTTGGACGGGATGGGGACCACGCATGTGTGGTAGCATTCCCAAAGGCTTTCTAGGAAAGCTGGGGAATTGCTCTGTGAGGACTCCATCGGTGCCAGTGTCATCCCATATGTGAGGACTGATTCCTCTTGTCCCTGGAGAACACCTGTTACAGGTGAGTAACTAAGCTTTCACCACTCTGTGAGAATTGGACAGTGGTTATCGCTAGGTGCCACCCCCAGAACTCCCCGACATTAGCCAGCTAGCTGAATATCCTGTTCATAGTGATTAACGCAATTAGCAAGTCTGTCAACCATGTTATTTGCTTTGAATATCCACCCCTATGTGTGTAGATGTGTGCTCTTCCTACGCTCTGCCCAACCTCTGCTCCTGTGCATGCCTTCACTGAAAATATGTGCAATTGGTCTTACACTCATGCTTACAGAATAGTGACTGCCTAAGGTATGTGCATAAACAGCATGTATCTTTATGTAACTCCTTATAAATCAGCCCCATAGTGTGTGCGTGTGTGTGCTTTTCATGACCAAATACGTGATATCACAGCATCTACCCCACCGGCAGCAGTGTAGGTGGAGCACTCTCAGCAGCTTTGCAAGAATGTTACCCACATGCACACTTATTAACACTAGAAGCCCTAAAGTGCGTCAATTGACGCAAATGCATCTGCAAAGTTGTACACCAGCGCCACTGCTAGAACCATGTCCATCATGTTCCATGACTTTGTTAGCAAGGTCAAGATGTTCAAATATGTGCATCGAAAATTAATGACAGATGCACCACCTAGCGGGAAAATGAATTTATACCTAGAAGCCCCAAAGTACGTCAATTGACACACTCAATTGTCTTGGATGCGTCAATTGACATACTTTGGGGCTTCTAGGTATAAATTCATGTTCCCACTAGGTGGCGCATCTCAATCGCTATTTATAGTTTTACTCCAACATTACAAACAATAAACACATGATGACGTCACATACTGCACGTATTTCACAAATAAGTAACTGCACATTAATTCACATCTGCATTTCATGCTAAACGCAGTTGTCGTGATAATGTGTCAATTGATGCACTTTGGAGTTTGTAGGTAAAATGCCTTTTGGGGCTTCTAGTGTTAACCCCTCCCCCAACACACACACACAAGTACCTACTCCTTCTGACTAAAAGTGCAATATTGCAGCACCTCCCCCCACTGGCAGCAGCGCAGGCAGAAGACTCTTGGCAACTTTGCAGGAATGTTGCCCACATGTACACCCTATTATCTTTCTCCCCCCAACACACATGCACCCACACAGTGGCTGCTCTTTGTGATTAAAAGTATGATATTGCAGCATCTCCCACACAGCTTCATGGGAATGTTGCATGTGTGTGGGGGGGAGGGGAAAGGGGGTTGTTATAGTGTCTCCTGGAGAGGGAAAATACATATGTACATTGTATTAGTACAGGGCTCAGCAAAGCCCAGGCACCAGGTCACCATGGCAACCAGAAATGTATTTATTTGTTTATTTAGCAGCTCTTTTATACTGCTGTATCTCAAGTCACAGTGGTTTACGTGGAACATGTTTAACGAACGTAACTTTACATAGAACAATATAACAATCAACCAGTAATAACAACTCAACTATGAACTTAATTAAAGAGATGGGTGCTCACCTCATTATTAATGAGCAATCCGTGAACAGTGTTGCTTAGAGTGGCTAACAGTCCATATGTACCAGTGGGGGGATGTGCTATTGTTTATACAAGCCGAAAGAGAGGAGTGGGAGTTGAGGCTGCTTGGGGGGGTGGTGAGTCTGGTGGGTCATTAAGTATCTGATCCGAAGTGCTCTAAGAAGAGGTAAGTCTTCAGTTTTTGTTCACATTCTCCGATATCTGTTAAGGAACGAATCTCTGAAGGGAGGGAGTTCCAAGTTGTGGGTGCGTAGGAGAATGCTCTGCTGGAGGCGACAAGGTTAGTGCAGGAGAAAGAGGCCAGAAGTGCTAGGAGGCTGTGGTTGGCTATTGTTCTTGATCTGTTATCGAGAGATTTGGTTATGAGGGTCTGGAGGACATTCGCTGAGAGATCATGGAGGTTCTTGAAAGTGATGAGGGAGACCTTATATTTCGCTCGCATGTAGATGGGGAGCCAGTGGAGCTGCTTTAGTATGGGTGTGATGTATGTTCGTCGAGTAGCTCCTGTGATTATCCTGGCAGCTGTATTTTGTGTGAGCTGTAAAGGGAGTAGAGTTGATTTTGGTAGACTCTGATAGACGATGTTCGCGTAGTCCAGTATTGGAGTGATGAGAGCCTGACAGACGTTTCTGAAGTCGGATGGTCTAAAAGAGGCTGACGATTTTGAACCGCTTTCATTTTGAGGTATGCAGATTTAGTAGTTTGCCTGATGTGGGCTTGGAAACTAAGATTTTGGTCTAGTGTAATGCCAAGGTATTTTACTTGATCTTTTTACCTGTAGTGTTAAATTGGCTAAGCTGATTGTGGATGGTGGAGAGAAGGTAGTGTTCTTAGCTCTGTGAAGGTCTTCTGTCTTGTTAGGATTGATATGCAAGTTGTAGTTGCTTAGTCAGTTGATAACTCCTTCTAGGCATTGTCTTATTGTAGAGAAATCTGGGTCGTTGATGGAGAATGGAGCATAGATTAGAATGTCATCAGTGTACAGATGGTAAAGGGAATTGTGACTCTGGATGCTGCTGCATAGTGGTTAGATGAGGATGTTGAACATCAAGGATGACATGGCAGAACCCTGGGGTAGGCCTTGGCGTAGGCTGAAAGGGCAGGAACATTCTGCTCCTATTTTGACTTGCTGATGTTTGTCTTCCAGGGAAGAGCGAACCCATTGTAGAATTGTGTCCCTTAGGCTGATTGAGTGTAGACATGTTATGAATTGTTCATGTATAACAGAGTCGAAGGCTGCTGAGATGTCCAGAAAAATGAGGGTGAATCCTTGTGTGTTTTTTCTCTGGTGCCTTTTATCAAGGTGTCCAGAAGGGAGGCTAGTAGGATCTCTGTGCTGTGAAAGGTTTTGAAGTCATGATGCTGGTGATCCAGAGGGGCGTAGGAGTCAATATAATCTTGGATTTGTATTGCACAGCCTTTTTGATGATTTTGGCTAGGGCTGGGATACTTGAGATCAGTCTGTATGAGGATGGGGTTGATAGGTCAGCTGCTAAGTTCTTTAGTAAAGGCCTAATGGAGGCTTGCTTGAGATCCTTCAGCATGTAGCCCAGAGCTAGTGAGGTTTGAACTACTGGTAGTATGGTTGGGATGAGGTCGTGCTTTGAGTTTTTAATCCAGGAGAAAGGACAGGGGTCAAGAGGGGAGGTAGTGCTTTTGAGGTTTGATATGAAGTCTTCAAGCTGCTGGGAAGATGGAAGACTAAAACGACCAGGTTTGCTTACTTGGGTGGTTGTTGGAATCACTGTACTGGAGGGCTGTGATGGTAATTAAGGATTACTTGGACTGTAGAAACTGGGCCTTGTCACCAGGGGATATTGTAACATGGGGCTTGTTTGCAATTGTGCTTCTGGATAGGTTAAAGGCTATGTTGAGTGAAGATCTAATTATGTTGGTATGGTATTCTCTTTTTTTGAGATGGATACGTTTGCAGTATTCAGATTGGGTAGCTATGTATGCTGAGTAGCTGGATAGATTCCTGTGGCACCTCCATTTGCGCTCTAGTTGCCTGAGTTTTTGTTTTTCTAGGGTTTTGAGGTCAGGGGTGAACCAGGGGATGTGGTGGGGTCTCTTTAAAGCATGTGGGCAGGATGGTATGTTGGTGTAGGATGAGATACATTTGTTCCATTCGAGTATTGAGGAGTCAAGGTTGTTTGGATCATCCATGTCATAGGCAGGATGCTGCTAATGAAAGAGTCTTGGCAAATGTACGAAACATCCTTGAATGTGCTGAGGGGGCCTTTTAGTTGGATGAGGCGATCAGGTTTGGTAAGAAGAAGGTAAGTAGATTGTGATCTGATCAGGGTACTGGAGTGCTTTGAGTCATAGATGAGAGATGTTGATATGGCCAGTTGTCTGGGGTAAAGATAAGGTCTAAAGTTCCATCTTGGAGTGTGTTGGTTCAGAAATGATTTGCTTGAATTGGGGTGCTTCCATTGCCTGGAAAAAAGGGGAGGGGTGTTTATTGACTGCAGCGGGTAAGTTGAGGTTGCCCAATAGGGCGAGCTATTTATTGCTGTGGCGGTGAGAGTTTGCCTCCTCAATTAGTAGTCGATGGAGCTTGCTGTTGGGGATCTATATGCAAGGCATATAAATTTATACCTGGCATCTGGGATTTGCTCCCTCCTCCCCGCCATCATGGGCAGAAAACCCCTTCTGTCTGCTCATAGGAAGTCCAATCTCCCACGGGCAGAACAGGAGGGATCTTTGCCACGATCGGGGGTTAGATGCAGCAGACAGCCTGCAGCGATCCGGCCTGTGGGCTGTCTGCTGCATCTAACCCATGATTGTGGCAAAGATCTGTCCTGTTCTGCCTAAGGGAGATTGGATCCCCGTGGGCAGAACAGGAGGGGAAGCCCAGGGCAGCAGAGAGCAGCGGGGATCAGAGCTTTCATTATAAAAAAAAAAAAAGATCGGGAGAGAGGAAGAAAAAATTTAAAGGGGCAGTATCTTAAAAAAAACAAAGTACAGAGGATGGGTGAATGGAGGGCAGGGGGTGGGAATGCTGGGGTTAGGGAGAAGGGGGTGAGAGTCCTGAAGGGGAACAGAGAGTGGGGAGGGGTTGAAGTGAGGAGGGAAGAGTGCAAGGTGGAGGCTAAAGGGATGAATGCATGGAGATAAAAATGACAATCTGTATATGTCAAAGATTACATTCCCCCAAAACATACCGCAAACACCTCACCCCCACACTACACTCACACAAACACACACCCCACCTTTGCATGACAGAAACACACAGAGGCACACATTCGCACACACATATACACCTCACCTCTGCGTCACACATCACATATGCACATACAGGCAACCCACCTCTGCACCACACACAGAGGCTCCCCAGCTCTGCAGCACACATACACATGCACTGCAGCTCTGTACACACTGCCACATCCCACGCACAGACAGGCACACCACCATTGCACCACACACCCACAGAGACACTTGCTGTCTGAAGCTATAACTATTGTTATCTAAAGATAACGCATGGTGTAGGAACTCTGGTGCTGATCTCAAGAGAACATGAGACAAGCAGAAGAGAACTAGGAGAGGGGGAAGGGATCATGAGGAGGTCATAAGCACTGGCTCCCAAGATTTTGGCCTGGCTCCTAAATCCGCACCAAATTTATTAAGGCCTATATTAGTATTCAGTCAGCCACATCTCAATAGTGTCATTGGTATTCTTCCTGGTTCTCTCACTGTCCCAGCATAGACAAAGGCAGTGATGCAGATGGTTGAGGTCTAGGCAGGATGGAGGGGAAGAAGCTGTGCAGGGATTTGCCCTTTCTCTTAACATCACCATCCCTCCTTTCCCCCCACGCTTGGGTCTTTCTGCTTTCTCGGCTTGCTGACGCAGTGCATGTGAACACTAAGAACCACTCTTCATAGCAACCTCAGCTCTTCACAGCGTCCTGCTCACCTCTGCTGCAGATGAATAACAGGAGCTGCCTGAGCTGGAGAAAAGAAATAGAACGCTCTTAAGCCTTCATTGTCGGAATTCAGATATTGATAAAAATATAGCTAATGGACGGAGAGCAGCAAATTATGCAGGGGCTGAGATCTGTCTTCTCTGGACCTGTCTGTCTGTTTTTTATGTCTCTTTGTTTCTAAGTCTACGTCTGTTTCTGAATCTCTTTATATTGTGCCTCTTTTTCTCTATCCACTACTCATCCAGTATCTCTAGCTCCCACTCTCCGCTTCTCACTCTCTTATACAATCTCCCTTTCCTCTCCCTCCTTCCCCTCTGCCTCCCTCTCTCAGATTCAAAGAACCTGACTGGAATGAATACATAAAGCAGTAAAAGAAATAAATTACAAAGGAGAGAAGATAAATAAAAATAGAAAAAGGAAATAGGGTGATAACCGTTTTATTGGACTAACATAATACATTCTTGGACTAGCTGTTGAAGGTTAAAACCTTTCTCTGGTCAGGACAGCATGAACAAAAGATAACAATACTATAATATGTAAGTGAATCGCAAAAGCCTTCCAGTGACAGTCAGAGGGGAAGAGGGTGGAGGGAGGAGGTTTGGGAGAGATGGATGATTGATCAGAAGATGACACGCCTGTAAAAATTATGCTTTATAATGTGATAGAAAGCCCAGATCTTTAAGTCCCGTCTGGTCAGCTGGGAAGTACCTTATCTTTATTTTTTTTATTTTTTTTTAAGTTTAAGTCTTGTATTTTACTGCACATACAGAAGTATTTTCCCACAACACTTCACAGCTAGGAAAGCATGCTTTAGATATTTATGTTCTAAGCAAATTCACATTGGGCTCCAATTACACAGTGCCTTATTAGCCCCTCCTGTGTCCCAGTCCACCTCCCTTCCAGCTTCCCCAACATAGTCAACTGGGCTTTCAACTGAAATCTTCCCAGTACCATCTTCAGAATTGCCGTCTCAACCACCTTCCAAAATATTTGTATCATAGGGCTGGACTACCACATATGTAAAAATCCCCCCCTACTTCCACACCCCACCTAGCAGAGTATAAAGATATGTGAAAAACTGTATTCAATATAACGGGAGTGAGATACCATTGATATAGTTCCTTATATCCATTCTTCTTAGTCGTGCTAGAAATCAAAGTCCTTCCCAAATCCCTATAAATCCCCTCCCAAATCTTGTCTGTAAAGGTACTCTCTAACTCGTTTTCCCATTCTTCCTGGCATTTAGCTTTTCCAAAGTCCTGCTTCAACAAAATTCTATAGAGTCATTATATTGCTTCTTTAAGGGATCCTGGATGCTAGCAAAAAAGCTCAAAATCTGTGTAACCCTGCTCCTTAGCCCTTACCATTGCCTGTTGGTATAAAAAATATCTAGTCCGAAGATATTCATAAAAAACCCCGTTATTGATGTCAAATTCTTCTTTAAGTGCTAGAAAAGCAATTGCTTCTCCATCCTCGCATAACTGGCCTACTACCAGGGCTGATTTACTTTATTGGTGCCCATAGGCAACAATGGTGGGGGTGTCCTCCGATCGGCTTTGGCATCTTCCCCCGATCGTCTGTGGCTCCCCCCCTCAGATTGGATCTGATCCATCTCCCCCCAAACTCAGCTCTGCCCCAATGTCCTTACTGCGCAACCTGGTCCCTGAGCGGCAGCAGCAAGTTTGCTGACAAAATTCAGTCCTGGACTGCCCAGACCCTGCTGCATCCTTTCCTTTCCTCTCACAGGGCTTCCTATTACCACAGAAACCCTGCATGGGGAAAGGGGAAGGTGGGATGCTACAGGGCCTGGGCAGCCCCAGGCTGAATTTAATTAACGAATTTGCTGCTGCTGCTCTGAGATCAGGGCAGAGTCCAATCGGGTAGAGGAGCCAGAGCAAATCAGCGACGCAATCACTGAGCTGCAGCATCAGGCTCGGATCAAGGCATGGCGGCCGAGACAATACGTCAGCGTCTATCAAAATTTGGCATTGGAGGCAGTTGCTTCCATTGTCTGTGCCTAAATCCGGGCCTACCTACTACATGCAGCCCCTTCTGGTCGATTTACTAAAGAGGCCGCTTTCCCTCACTGGAAAGCTCAAATGAATTGCAATGGTTGTAGCAATGAATGCTCCCCTCTTACACATCTTAATCCTGAGTCATAGTTTCAAACTGTGGTTTAAAAAACGGTTTGCAATTCCCCCCTCTCCCCCGCCTACACTATTTGTCCATCCAAGGAAGGTGTTGTAGGTGTTGTAATCCCTCCTGCCCATTTGACACCATTGTTTCTCGCTAAATTCCTCCTCCATTCGAAAATTGTGTTTATAAAAATTGGGAATCCCCAGACCTCCCATCTCTTTATTACTTATATAGCACATTTTGGCCACCCTAGGAGGTCTCTTACTCCAAATGTATTAAAAGGCTTTCTTCTCTATGTTCTCCACCTCCCCTTTAATTATAGTGATAGGTACAGACTGGAAAAGATGCATCAAAGGAGGCAAAGCTATCATCTTTAAGCTCACAATTCTCCCTAACCAAGATAGAGGAAGGTTTTGCCACTTATTGAGGTCAATAATAACCGATGGATAGTTTAGCTCAACCAGTTAACTTATCTGCTTAGAAATCTTTACTCCCAAATTTTTCATAAACTCAGTTGCCCATTTGAATAAGTGGAGTTCCTTAATCCTTCTCACCTCTGTACCCAAGAGCATTTAAATTCAGAACCTCGGGGTTTTTTTTAACCATTTTTACTTTAAATCTTGACAGTCTTCTATATTGCTCGAACTCGTCAATCAGAGCCCCCAAGGTCTGTTGAGGTCTGATTAGCAGCAAAGATTATCATCTGTGAACAGTGAAATTTTATGATCCACTTCCCCAACCTGTATTCCTCTAATCTCTAAACTACTCTATATCTTTTCCACCAGGGATTTTATTACTAAGGCAAAGAGTAACAGGGATAGCCGCCATCCTTGCCTAGTGCCTTTCTTGATTGGAAATCTCTATAAATACCCACTCATTAATTTTTACACATGCTTCTAGTTGAGTATATAGTTTGACATTCCGGTTGTTAAAATTTTCCCCAAAGCCCATCTTTCGTAAAACCTGTATAATAAATGCTCAATGGACCCTATCAAAAGCTTTTCTGTGTTCATTAATAATGCCAGTGCTGGTATCTTCTTCTTCTGTACCCAACACACTAATTTGAGAACCCTTTTAATACTGTCCACTGCTTGTCTACCCTTAATAAAGCCTGTCTGATCTGTCTCTATAAGATCAGCATTATAGGGGTCAGTCTGTCTACCAGAATCCTAGTGAAGATTTTGATATCTAGGTTGAGCAGAGATATTTGGCGATCTAGTGCACATTCCAGTGGATCCTTCCCAGGTGTTGAGATCACGCTAATACCCGCAAGTAGAGTCGGCCCCAGAGTTGATTCAAGGTATTGGCACCTAACCTAAGGCAGACCTTAAGCTTTACACCCCCCTGGGTGTCAAAATCTATTCTTTAGCTTTGAATGGCCTGTTCTTTGCCATACCCCAGAAGTTGCTACCCTAGGCGACCACCTACTTTGCCTAATGGTTGGGCCGGCCCTGCCTGCAAGTCTTAGTAAAGGAGCCAACTTTCCATTATTCAGGAGCTTATTAAAAAGCTCTACTAATCATGAGGGTCAACTCGATATTATACATTTTATAAAGCCAGGCCGTAAACCCATTGAGGCCCAGAGATTTATCATTAGCCAATTCACTGATTACTTCTATTCTGCTTATAGGTCTCGCCAAGCCTTCCTTTGTCTCCTTCATCAAAACCTGCAGCCTCACTGCTGCTAAGTATTCTTGTATGCTTTCCTCTGTTGTAGTCCCCTCTTACAGTTAAAGCATCCGATAGAATCCTGTGAACTCCTGCCGGGTCTCCTAATCCTTATAAACCATGCTACCCTTCCCATCCCTAATCTTAGTGATCGTCCTTTGCATTGCTCCTGCTTGAAGACACCTAGCTTAAGTGTCACCCCACCTTATTTCTTATTTTGAAATAGCATTGTTTAGCCCAGGAGAGTTTATAATCCTGCTCTTCCAGTCTTACCTCGTGTAACTGTTTCCTAGCTTCCTCAAGCTTTAATTGTGTCTTATTGAGTCCTTTCACTTTGTGCTCTTGTTCTAGCTGCCTCACCTTTTCATACTGCATCTCTAGCTTTTTATTTCTCCTTTTCTTCTTCTTAGCAGCCCACATAATTAATTTTCCCTGCAATACTGCTTTCACATGTCCGACAGCATCTTTATTCCCCATTATATAGCAAATATTCATCTATCTCTTTATCTTTCAAAAGGCTACCATTCAGTCTCCAAAATCTCCCTTGTCATAATCTACACCAGTGCATTGTCAAGCCATGTGAATGGTTTGGTCACAATTGACTCCACTTCTGAAACCAAGTCGGAATGAATTAACAGATAGTCAGTTCTTGAATATACCTGATTGCCTGCAGCTCAGTAAGTATAGTTCTTCTGCTGTGGGTGGAATACTCTCCAGCTATCTATCACTTGTAATAATATTATCACCTCTCCATATAATCGCCCCTTCACTGGCAAATATCTTCCTTTCTAATTTTTGCTTAACTGAGATAACATCAAGGGCTATTTGCCTTTGAATTCAGACACTATGCCTCCGTCTTTGGAGCCCCTACTCTTCCCCTGCATACTATATCAAAGGATACTGCTTGCCTCTCAATAGCCCGTCATCCCACTGCCTTAAATGGGTTTCCTGTAAGAACCCTTATGTCCTGTTTCAGGCATTTAAGATCTTTGAAAAGCAGCTGTCACTTCCAGGGACTGTTAAGCTCCTTCACATTGAAGGAGCCAATACGGACATCGTTAGCCTTTAACCTATCCCCTTTCTTTGCTCTCTAGATCTCCTTCCTCCTAATCAGCGTGGAATCCCCTCTTACAGTATTCTGTTTCTGAAATGTGTAGCACTCCCCTTATCCTCCTGCCACCCAGAAGCCCTCAGCCGCTTCATCTCCCATGGCTGCCTATAATCAAGTGGGACCGATGTCACCTTGGGGCCATCAGGCACAGTGTCTTCCTCACCACATAACTCCTAAAATTGTACCA
The DNA here is from genome assembly GCA_033557465.1 of Ichthyophis bannanicus. NCBI lineage: Eukaryota > Metazoa > Chordata > Amphibia > Gymnophiona > Ichthyophiidae > Ichthyophis > Ichthyophis bannanicus. Next base: position 654,844,492 of record CM066033.1, on the reverse strand, counting down.
ATTCCCAAACTACCCCTCAGCCCCTCTCACTATCATTATCTTTCCACTCTGCTCCCCTTACAGGCCCTATTGTCCCATTCACTGTCAACTCATCTTTTCCCGACCCCTCCCTTACAAAGGCTCATCCATTTCATTCACCCCATGCACCCATTCAAATTTATACACAGAGCCCTCCCCCCACACACACTCATTCATCCTTTTTTACCACTCTTTCTCCAAAGAGAGTCTTTCAACAAAGTGTCTTTGCTAGTGGCTGATTGGTGAATGTTGTTGTGCAGAGCTTTAAGATGGACGCATACACTGCGTTTTTTTGTTAGATTCCGCTATTATTTCAGGTATGCTGGCTGGAATAAACAAGGTGGATGTGATAGGATTATTGGGGTCTAATTCAGGTAGGTGTTTGGAATATTGCTCGTCTGATAAGGATAGTGGATATTCCTGCCTTTTGCTTTTGTTTTTCTTTTGTTGATTTTGTGTGTGAGTGGGACAGTAGTATGGAAGAGTTGATCAGCGGCGTACACCCTCCATAGGGCAAATATTAGTTAAGTAACTCTTACATAAATTAATTAATTGCCACTGAGACTTTAATGTTTATTTTCAGCTATTGTGTATATTGTGGGATGTTGAAAAGCTTCAATACTGTGACACTCCCTAAGGCAGCTGTAATGGCGAAACAGGACCCATTGGAGTGACTGTGATTCTTCAGTAAAGGAAAGTGGCTGTGATTCTCTAGCGAATGTGATTTTTCAACAAAGCAAAAAGAAGTAACTGTGATTTTCCAGCGACTGTGATTTTCCAGCAAATGAGATAAGAACATTTGTTTCCTTTGCAGCATGATAGCTAATGGTTTATTGACTGTTCGCCTACAAGAGCATAACATAAGGAGTGCCTGTGTTATTGGATAAGTGATAAGAAGATTGTATTGAATAGTGTATGTTTACAGAAGATTGTTTTGATAAGTGACTGTGTCTATATAGGGATGGAATGTGGCACTGAAAATGAAGGGTTTTTTTATGATCAATGCATTCGCCCTTTCTCTAGCCCTATTCAAATCAAGGCAAAAAATCCACCTCTTTGAAACCACTTCTGGATCCTGATGGTCCTCACTCTCTTGTTCACTACATATGTGTATCTTACCATACTTTAGTCCCCAGTTTCACTATGGCGGTCATTCTGAACAGGGAATAGCGGGGATGTAAATCCGGTTGGGACGTATAACCCCCGCTATTTCCTGTTCTGCGATTCAGCACCAGGAGCTCCCCGCACATATAGGGCATATGTGTGGGGAGTTCCAGAAGGGGGTGGTGATGGGTAGCAGAATGGGCAGGGCACACAACCTGGATGTACATGGCCGATTCTGGTTCCGGCCCTGTCCTTTGGCTCTAAGGGGATAGACAGGGGACTTATTCTACCACGAAGGTGGAATAAGTCTCCCTGGCAGTGTCGGCCAGCCACGGAGGATACCCCAAAACAGGTGAACGGGCTGGATGTGCCCCAAGCAGAATTGGCCTCCACATGTTTTGTCTTGATTAGATTGTAAGCTCTGATGAGCAGGGACTGTGTCTTACATCTCTATGTACCGCGCTGTGTATGCCCTGTAGCACTATACAAATGATTATTAGTAGTAGTAATGTTGGTGTACTGTGAATGCTGGCATAGACTAGCACAAAGTACTGAGCTCTTTTTTCCTTCTTCATAACGTGTAGGGACTTGCGCATGGATACCCGAATGTATTGCTAATTGCTGAATTGAATGAATATTCTCAGTGATTTGGAAAGGGATTTTTCAAGTGTGGTTTTCCCTTTCTGTAGGTTTTTTGAGGTGATCAATATATCAGAAACAGTTAAAGGGTTTAGGCTGATACTTATTGAAGAAGATTTCCTCCTCGCTCAAAACACCCAGAGAAAGCAAGACAAAGAAAACCTCGGAGAGAGTCCCCCTTGCTGTAGCATCCAGAGCCGCAAAAACTGAGAAGAAACATAAGAGACTTACAATCACTACTCCAGGAGGATGAATTATCGAAAGAGATAGTCCCTGCTCCATCAATGGCCTTCAGACAAGCACCGAATCGGAAGCAAAACTGGTGAGAAGCAGGCTCCCAACAGAAACCCAAAATGAAGAGAATGACACAAGTCCCTGCAACATACCAAGCTGCAAATGATGCCAGCACAAGACCCCACAGTTACTCACATGTGAAAAACAGTCAACGTAAGGGATCCCATGCTCTTTTTCTAAATGTGGTATATATTATTCAATGCAGAACATGTGATAAAGGGTGCTACGTTGCGGAGACAGGTCAACTGCTAAAGACAAGAACCAGTTCACACAGACATATGCTCACACGGCTCAGAGCAGACCCTAGCGCTGCCCCTGTTGTCGGGAGCATTTCTCAGGACCAGAACGCACATTGATGACTTCATGGTGAGAATTTAAAGAGGAGGGTTCAAAACAATTCAGGTGCATAAAACTTTTGAAATTAAAATAAGACGCTTTCAAATGAACCAGATAGGACTTAACAAAGATCTGGGCTTTCTGTCACATTTTGAACCATACATTTTTACTATTCTGTCACGTTCTGATCACCCGTCCATCTCTCCCACTGTCTCCTGACATGAGGAAGAAGCTTTTAACCTTTGAAAGCTAGTCCAAAAATATATCCCCCTTATTTTCTTGTGTTTCTCTTTTGATTTATCAACCATTAAAGTGGACTAACATGGCAACCGCACTACGTTATTAAAGGAGAGAAGAGAAATAGCTGAGAAAATTGCAGGGCACTTTCCTTTCTGTCCTTTTTTCTCATTCAGATTCTGAAAACTTTATTGGCATGTCAAAGTAATATGTGCCCCTGTCTATGTCCTTGCGTTTCCTTCAATGATCAAGCAGCTGAGGGCAGATGACACCTGGGAACAGCTGCTAACAGGAATAGATTCATTGTTAAATAAAATCTTTTTAGTGTCTGCTGGCAAGTCAGTGTCTGCCTCTCTCCCCTCTTCCCTCATGAGGTGACAGCTGTTTAATAGAAAACTCCAATTAGGACTGAAGCTGTTTCAGATAGTAACCAGGATTTTATAGTGGCAATCTGTATTTTCCTTCAGGCACAGGGATTAGCAGAGAGCTAGGAGACGGTAAACCCCCCATCTTTCATACCTTGTGTGACTTTCGGCATATCTCCATCAGCCACATTCCATTAGACCTCTAGCATGTCCCACTGACCACGCCCTGTCAGACCTCCATCATAGTCCCATCAGCCGCACCCCATCAACTCTCCAGTATGCCCCCATCGGCCACGCCTTGCTGGACTGCAGACATGAGGCTAATCGATCTCCGTGGTCGTTTTTCTATGCTGCTCCATCAATTTACTAGTTTAACCCTCCTACGCCATCCTTCTGTTGATGATGTCAAGAGAGTGAGGGACCGGCTCCTTGCTGATGTAGTCTGGAATTGTGCATATCAATGGGGAGGCTCAATCTGTTTTCAGCTCAGAGATTTCCCCAGGGTGCATACAGCCTCCATGTTCTTGACCCTTGCCTCTCCTCTCTGTCCTTTGACACCTGTCTGTGTCCTGTGTCTCGCCTTGTCTCTCTTGTTTGCTTTCGTATCCACGTCTGCCTTTCTTTTTCCTCTCCTTTCATTCCTTCCCCTCCTCTCTCTTGCTAGTCTTCTATCCCCTTGCAGCTGTCCCTCTCTGTCTTCCCATCAGAGTTGTTCCCAGAGGATCCCCAAGCATATTGTTCTCAGAATGGAATAGGAGCCCCCCCCCCCCCCCACCCTCCTTCTCTGAATCCCTAACCTCTGCCTTGGCTGCAGCTATGGAAAAATCTCTGGCCAAATCCTGAGAAGAGCGGTGAGAAAGATAGTCCTACTGACTAACCTTTAAAGGGTTTGGTGGGGGAATTTCAGTTGCTATCCATCCCCCACCCCTCTCATTCTTCCCTTCATTTTTGCTTTGAATATCACAGTTGGAAAGTTCATGGTATTTTATTATTTTATTTTAAGCTTACTGTGTGACAACAGTGTCAGTCAGGCGAGAGTGGGGGAAAGCCTGGCTGTATATATGGAACACTGGTGCCGGGAGGGGCACCTGGGGTGGGGAGAGAGAGACCCGGGTTCTTTGGGCAATGAATGACCTGTGCCCCCTAAAGAGAGAGAAACTTTACTGGCCCAGTGCCAGGGTCACTGATTGGTAAATCTCTTAACTGGAGACAATTTAGAGAACACTTCAAGCTTAAGGGATAGAGAGCAGAGAACAGCAGTGAGATCAATATTTCATTATAGAATTTCATGTACAGTATTTTTATTTATTTAAATATTGGTACTGGCTTTCCTGTCTGGAGCTGAATCCGGCTCCTGGCGAAAGTTTTGGGGAGAGGGGATTGTTCATAGCTTTAATAAAGGCAACAAGGATGGCAATGTTCTCAGACTACCAGCTGCAGAAGGTGACAAACTCCGCAAACGCCGATGAGCACCTCTCAGTGGCCCCTCAGTGATTTGAAATGTCCTATGTGGCCTTTTCTTTGAAAACTACTGGGACCCCTATATCATCAATAAATAAACAATAGTAGCGATGACAATAAACAGGAATTAATAATAAGTGCTGGCCCCCGAAATTGATTCAAGGCGTTGGCGCCCTAGGCAGACCTTAAAACGTATGTCCCTCTGGTTGTCAGAATCTCTTGTTTAGCTTTGAATGCCCTGCCCCCAGAAGCTTAAGAAAGTGGAGGAGTAGCTTAATGGGTTAGGAACCTCAAGACCAGGGTTCAATTCCCACTAGCACTTCTTGTTGCCTTGCCACTGCTTCAGAAAAACTCCTTTATCAATGTTCCTATTTCTCAATGTGTAATCAAACTCTGGAATTTGTTACCAGAGGATGTAGTAAAGGCTGTTAGTGTAGCTGGGTTTAAAAAAGGTTTGGACAAGTTCCTGGAGGAAAGGTCCATAAACCATTATTAAAAAGGAACCCAGGATATCAATGCTTGACCCAGTACAAGCATTGTGGAACCTGTGTCTTTTGAGGAAACTGCTAGGTACGTATGACCTAGATTGGCCACTGTTGGAAACAGGATACTGGGCTTGATGGACCTTGGTCTGACCCAGTATGGCATATCTTATGTTCTTATGTAAGCTACTGCCCTGGGCGACCCAGTCTTGCCTAATGTTTGGGCCGGCCCTGTTCATAATGCAGAATGGCTGTTTAAATAAGACACATTCCAAATCTTCCCAAGCTCCAATACCATAAACCACACCCTCCCCTCTTCTGCCATTATTTCCCCCTCCCCCAAATCTGGTGTCATAATATCCCTGATACCTTAAACATGCCCCCCTATGTGATACATTATGGTCCCTTCTATACCCTCCCTCTGGTAGAATTATCTCTTCATGATCCTCCCCAGAGAATATCCCAGGTCCCCGGACCTCTCATGAATATCATCTCTTGATTTTGGAAGATCTTCCTTTTTTGCAGGCAAGAAGGACATGATCGCGTCTTTATTGAATGACATTGCTTCCTGCCTGTGTAACAGGCTCTCTTCTGCCATTCAGTAATATCACAATGTATTGCTTGTGACATCACAGTTCTTTCATGGTGATAAATTGTGGCATCAGTGGAAAACCTTCCATCATAAGTGACTATAGGAAAGGACAGTGAGATAGGCCGTGGGTAAAGCAGATTAGGTTGTGGTAGATTGCAGAGCTGTAATGAAATAATGTTTATGTTTATTGATGTACTTAATAAACTGCTATTTGTTAGTACATCATATGGTTTACAAATGGTTAAAAAAATCTAATAAGGTAGGGAGGACTGAAAGAACAGGAAGAAAGATGAGAAGGAAATAGTGAAGACGTTGCAGAAACGTCAACCTCCCGGTCTATCAGTTCTCAATCATTAAGAGGGTAATTCTGTAATGTGCCACGAACATTTGCATGCCATCAATGTGCATAAGTCACCTATTTTAGATGATTTATATGTGGGCATGGGCACCTATGTGCGGCATGTAGGCAATTGCTATTCTGTAAGTATTTGCATCAGGGCGATGGCGCATAGTTATGGAGTGGACGAGCACAGGGGCAGAACATAGGCAGAGTACAAATTTATGTGCATTAAGTGATTAGAATACTGTAATTTATTTGCATTTCCTACAAATCTAGTAGCGGACATTTATACCAAGTCTAGGGTTGGTGTAAGTGGTCATGTGTAGATTTGACACTTGTACTCTATCTCACCGTTTATGCCCCTATTCTGTAATGAAAAATAAACATGCACTTTACTTTCTAGAATAGGTGCAAATATGCATGTGGCGATGGACATTGAATTAAGTGGAATTACCCTCCATAATGTAATAATCTCTGATGAAATTTATTGATTGATTACGTTAAACGTATTGTGGCAAGGAGAGAGTAGTGCCACCTAGAAAAGCAGGAAACATTGAAGGTTTTACCTTGGCTGGGGGGATGGGCACATTAGAAAACACTTGTCAGAGAAAACCCAGGGTTAGAAGTTCACAGCAGGAAAACCCCAGGGTTGATAGTCAGTGGGCCAAAACTAGTGTTGAGTCATTCCCACGTTACACACCAGATAGGAATCAGAGAAGCAGGTACTCGGGGGAGGAGCCTGCAAGGGAGTGCCCTTGTCACGTAGCTGCTGGTAAAAAAGGGCAGACAGAAACGGAGGGGGGAGGAGAGAGAGAGAGGAGAGCAGAGGAAGAGAATCACCTGTCTTACCAGCACGAGGATTCTGAACCTGACTGGAACAAGGCTCCCAGGCTCTATGCTGAGAGGAAGGGAAGGCCTGAAGCCAGATTCACTCCCCAGGAGAAAGGGAAATACTGCTGCTCTCCAGGAAGAAATACTCACAGGCCAGGCAGCTGCTGTTGCGAGGCCCAGAGATACACTGCTAGTGCAGTGAAACCACAATGCAGGTTAGTGGGCAGGCTAAACCCTGTATTTGAAAGAAGCTTAAAGAAGGCACAAGAAGGCAGAACTTTTACCCAGGCAAAACCCTTGCTGGAACCTAGATGCAGGCATTGCTCTGCTAGGGAAGCTCCCAAAGCAAGAACTTAGTATAGAGCCCGAAGGAGGTCTGACCTGTCCTCTGATTACAGCTCAGAAGAGGGTTTTATTGATAGAAGGCCTGTATGTAAAACTGTGCAAGTTAAGCATCAAACCAGGAGAAAGCCTAAGCCCAAAACTGAACACAGGGACAGTTCTTCAGATGAGGAGGAGATTACCTGTAGACATTTACATGAAAGGAAAGGAACTTTTAAACCACGGCTGTTGAAATCCCATGAGCTTTTACTTAAAGGGGAGAAACCTATTAGGTGGCCAAGACTGAAGAAACTGTTAATGTATGGGACTAATACCCTTCCAGTTAAGAGTCCAGAACCACTACCTGAGAGTCCTCCAGAGAGCATGGAAATTGACTCTTTCAAAGGGGATTCAGATCCTTCAGTCGTTGACATGGAATGTGATTGTTGCACTGTATGTGAATAACTGTTAAGAAGGAAAATACCTTTTGTAAGAGCTAAGAAGAAAAGCTTGTTTAAAAGACTTTATTTTTGACCACGCAAAGCTTGCATATATTTTTCTTTGGGAGGAGTATCCCTACTTTTGTTTTCCTGTGGACATTATCTGTTGTGAGTCTCTGAGAACCCAAATAAAAATCTGTGATCTTTAACCAACGGCTCAACTACAAATTCTTATACAACCTCGAGGTTAAGGTGCAGCGCCTCCTGCTGGTCAAGCTATCTGGCACAGGGGCGGGGCTCACAGTATATACTGCAAGACATAAACTGCTTTAGGAAGTGCACAACCAACATAAAAAACATTTTAAAATAATAAAAATCCCATCTTCCCTCCCCTCACTAACATATAACCTCATAATTAACATTAGCCCCTATACCCATCACTTCCACAGATACAAAAGATCAAATGCTTCAAAAAGCCCTACCAACCCTCCTATCCTGTGGAGATCTAATAACTAGGACCCCAAAAAAGCACGTTTAAAGAGACATCTTCAACTCTCTCTCAAAACTCTTCAAAGAGAAGTCTGCTTAAGTCTTGCACCTACCTTATTTTTATTCTGTCCTCACTCTATGTCACTGTGCAGCCATAAAGAGAGATAAAGCGTTAAATCAGTTTAGTACATGGAGACAGGTTTTTATTTTTTCTTCAAAACTGAGCATTTATTAACTGGAAACAGGAACTGGAAGGCATACAGCTTACTGGATAGTGAAAAAGAGCTGAGAATAACAGTCTTTAGTCTTTAAGTGGTCAGGTGTTTTTATGCATCCTTCTCTGAATGCCCTGCTGAATTACTGCATAAAAAGCAACTAGGCTCAGCTCTACCATTGAGCGACTGTGTTGCCTGCACATAGCCCCACGTTTCACCTCCTATGACTTATTATGTAAATGGCCCCACATCCATTACTGACCACCCCTGAAAGCAATACCTTCTGAAGGCCCTGGACAGACAGGCAGATGAGCTGCAGGCCCCTTTCAGCTGCTTACCCTAGATGGAGCTCCTCACCACCAAGGTAAAGATATCCATAATTCTCTGGTGCTGCCTAAGATCCATCCATCAGTTAGGATGCAGGATACAGGATACAAGTTTCTGTGCTAGAAATATACATGGAGGGAATTTTATAAAGCCATTGCTGCAGATAATATGGCCGCACATGTGCGTAAATTACCTCTTATAAACTACCCACCAGCATAAAAGTATGCGCTTTGGCAAAAAGATGCACACTTTGCCAATAGTTGTAGCTGGAGGTGTGGAGTGGGCACAGCGTGAACAGAATTCTTACATATGCACATAGATTAAGGTATTTTGTAATTTACAGGTATTCATATACAGCCACTTGCAAGCAAGTGTAAGTCATCGCACCTGCATTCAAGGTGCGCTCTCTGCCATATACACTAGTATTTTGTAAAGACAAGGAGGAAAAGAGGCAAAACACTCCTGTACAGGCGACTTATAAAGAAACTGAGCAGCCTAGGGATGGACCCTAAAGTTCACAGGTAAATGGAGCTCACTCTGAGGAGAAGGAAGTTACCAGTGGTGTGCCCCAGGGATCTATCCTTGGTCCGATTCTTTTTAACATCTTTGTTACTGATATTGTGGAAGGGCTGTCGGGTAAGGTTTGCCTCTTTGCAGATGATACCAAAATTTGCAATAGAGTAGACACCCAGGAAGGAGCAGATAACATGAGGAGGAATCTAGTTAAGCTTGAAGAATGGTCTAGATTTTGGCAGCTGAAATTGAATGCTAAAATATGCAGGGTCATGCACTTGGACTGCAAAAATCCAAAGGAGCGGTACAATGTAGGGTGTGAGGTACTTCTGTCCACAAAAGAAGAGCGGGACCTGGGTATTGTGTCTGACGATCTTAGAAAAGGCGACTGTGAAGCCAAAAGGATGCTTGGGTGTATAGCAGTGGTTCTCAACCTTTTTTGTACCGTGACCCCTTTTACCATTGGTCAACTTGTGGTGACCCCCAATGATAAAATCAAACGTGTCTCTCTTCCTTTACCGTTAACGCATTGTCGCTGTAATCATTTGTTGAATTATTAATATATTATAGGCCTTTGCAATATGTTTTTATTTATAAAATGTACTTATTTAAACCACAATAATTAATCACAATAACAAGTAACAATATTTGATTTCAAAATTATTATGATTTTGTAGTCAAATCACTAATATGAAATAAAATTATTTTTTCTACCTTTGTTGTCTGACAAATTTATTCTCTGATCATGCTGGTCCTGATCTGAGGCTTCTGCTTTCCTGTCTTCCCTTAGCTCTCTTTCTGTGGTCTATGGTCCATCTGCCATTTCTTATCTCTTCTTTTGTTTTCTTCACTTCTTTCCATCAGCCTATTTCCAGTCCCAGTAACCCTCCCCAGTATCAGCCCCTTTCCAGTCCTCACTCTCAGTACCTTCCAATGTCAACTTGCATTCCCATGACCAATGTTCCCTCTAATTTTCTGTAGGCTGTGTGCGCATAAAATATCAGCTGTGTGCAGCTTTTGAAGGAAGGTTAAATTTTTGTGCGCCACATAACGGCACTCGGAGTTATATACTTTAAAATTTGACCACACGTCAGAATACAGTATGTACACCACATTGATTTTAATCAAATTAAATGAAAATAGACGATTACTAAATGAAGCGGGAAATTTCTAGTAATTACAATCATAACTTTTAAATTTTAAGATGTCTGTGTTGTTTTCTATCAGAATTAGAGCCGTAATTTTTGTGCGCTCTGTTGTAAAGTATGTGCGCTCGCTCGTCGAGGTTTGTGCGCGCGCACACGCACACAGCTTAGAGGGAACAGTGCCCATGACTGCCACTGGTGTCCATTCCCTTCCAGTCCCCCTCCTTCCCCACTGACCAGTCCCTTCTAGTACAAATACCATGGTAGCCCCTCTCAGATCCACTCCCTTCCAGTTCCATTCTCCCATCCCCTCGTATCAACCCATTTGTAGCCTTAGCCCCTAGTTTTCTTCCAGGGCCAGCAGCTCTATCCTCCCCTCCACACAATCAGCCCATTCCCAGTCGAAGCCCCCCAATCAGCTCGCTTCCAGTGCTAATCCCCCTCAACCCCATTACCAGGGCTAGCCTCCCCTAATTAGCCCAATACCAGTCCTACCCCCCCATCAGCTCATTACCAGTCCTAGCTTCCACTAATCAGCTCATTTCCAGTCATAGCCCCCCCCCGATCAGCTCATTTCCAATGCTAGCCTCCCATCAGTCCATTACCTGTCCTACCCCACCCCCTCAGCCCATTACCAGTCCTAGCCTCCCCTAATCAGCTCATTTCCAGTACTAGTCCCCCCCTCAACTCCATTACCAGTGCTAGGGTCCCCTAATCAGTCCATTACCAGTCCTACCCCCCTATCAGCCCATTACCAGTCCCAACCCCCCCCTTGATCAGTCCATTACCAGTCCTAGCCTTCCCTAATCAACCCATTACCAGTCCTAGCCCCCCATCTGCCCATTACCAGTGCTAGCTCCCCCATCAGCCCATTATAATCCTAACCCGCACTGTCTCTCGCCTCTGTCCAGCATTTATCCCGTCTGTCCAGTATGTCCCCTTGTCTCTCCCCTTTGTCCATGCCAGCCCCCACCCACCATCCATCCATATCAGCCACCTCCCTCCCTCCATCCCTCTATGTCAGCCTCCTCCATGTCAGCCCCCCTCCCTCCATCCATCTCAGCCCCCTCCCTCCATGTCAGCCCCCCTCTGTCCATGTCAGCCCCCCTCCCACCATCCATATCAGCCCCCCTCCCTCCATCCATCCATATCAGCTCCCTCCCTCCATGTCAGCCCCCTCCCTCCCTCCATGTCAGCCTCCCTCCCTCCCTCCATCCATATCAGCCCCTCCCTCCCTCCCTCTGTCCATGTCAGCCCCCCTCCCTCCATCCATCCATCCATCCATATCAGCTCCCTCCCTCCATGTCTGCCCCTCCTCCCTCCATCCCTCCATGTCAGCCCCCCTCTGTCCATGTCAGCCCCCCTCTGTCCATGTCAGCCCCCTGTCCATGTCAGCCTCCCCTCCAGCCATCCATATCAGCCCCTCCTCCCTCCATGTCAGCCCCTCCTCCCTCCATGTCAGCCCCTCCCTCCATCCCTCCCTCCATGTCAGCCTCCCTCCATATCAGCCCCCCCTCCCTCCCTCCTTCCGTCCATGTCAGCCCCCCTCCCTCCCTCCATCCATCCATCCATATCAGCTCCCTCCCTCCATGTCAGCCCCTCCTCCCTCCATGTCAGCCCCCCTGTCCATGTCAGCCCCCCTCCATCCATACATCCATATCAGCTCCCTCCCTCCATGTCAGCCCCTCCTCCCTCCATGTCAGCCCCCTCCGTCCATGTCAGCCCCCCTCCCTCCCTCCCTCCATCCATCCATATCAGCCCCCCTCCTCCCCTGTCCATGTCAGCCGTGTTGCAGGTTCCCTGCCCCCTCATCACCTCTCCCCATGTCTGCCTCCCTTCTAATGCAGCCGCGGCTCCCTGCCTCTTAGGGAACCGCGGCTGTGTCTGCAAAATCATTGCGAAGCCTTCCTGTCTCTCGACGGGCTCTGTGCAGCATTGTCCCGCCGCCAAAGGTAGTTCTTTTCCACTTACTTTGGTGGCGGGGACATGCTGCACGGAGCCCGTCGAGAGACAGGGAGGCTCCGCAACGATTTTACAGGCACAGCCACGGTTCCCTAAGAGGCAGGGAGCTGTGGCTGCTTCAGAAGGAAGGGGGTGAGTTTGCCGCTGCCGAGAAGCAGACTCGGCAGCGGCAGCAACTTGTGTGCGTTTAAAAATTTTTTTTTAACTTGACGGAGACGAGGCAACCCCCGCTAAATCCTGTGGCGACCCCCATGGGGGTCGCGACCCACAGGTTGAGAACCGCTGGTGTATAGGGAGAGGAATGGCCAGCAGAAAAAAAGGAGGTGATAATGCCTCTGTATAAGTCTCTGGTGTGAACTCATTTGGAGTATTGTGTGCAATTCTGGAGACCACACCTTCAAAAAGATATAAACAGGGTGGAGTCGATGCAGAGGGTGGCTGCTGAAATGATTCGTGGTCTTCGTTATGAAGCATATGAGGACAGAGTTAAAGATCTTAATATGTATACTTTAGAGGACAGGTGGGATAGAGGTGATATGATTGAGATGTTTAAATACCTCCATGGCCTAAATGCACAGGGGGAGAGCCTCTTTCGATTGAAAGCAGGCTCTGCTACGAGGGGACATGGGATGAGGGTGAAGGGAGATAGATTCAGGAGTGATATGCGGAAATATTTCTTTACGGAAAGAGTAGTGGATCCGTGGAATAGTCTCCCAGTGGAGGTGGTAGAGATGAGGACAGTAACTGAATTAAAAAAAGCATGGGACAAACACAGAGGATCTCTAAAGGTAAAAAGGGGACTATTGTAGTAGTTGATATAGAAGTGCAGACTAGATAGGCCATGTGGTCTTTTTCTGCCGTCATGTTTCTATGTTTCTAGAGCTATGAATTTGCGAATCTTGAACTTTCCTAAATCTAGGGGGGTTTCAGCCTTAAATATGTTCAAACAGCATATGATGGAAGTTCTGAAGGCTCCTCAAGAACTATACTATGTTTCTGCTGGTAAAAAGGAGTCCTCTGGGGTAGAAGTGGTACCCGATATAGATATTTTGAATATATCTGGTTTTCTTGAGGCTTGTGATTCAGAGGAATATCACTCAGCAACTTTATTGGTCTCCTGTGCCTTGGCTGTGGATGAAGAATGGATACTTAAAATGTTTTATAAACAGAGAACGGATACTTTTAGTGGCTTCAAAATTGCTATGTTTCCGGATATTGCTAAGGAGACAGAGAAAGAGGAAGCATTTTTTGCTTCAGAAATCTGGGGTTTTGCAGTTGGGGGATACTTTTCATTTTTCATTCCCTTGTAAATGTTTGGTAATGTCTAAAGCTGTTAGATACGTTTTCTTCCATCCGAGTGATTTGGTCACCGTTATTAGCGCCAGGTTACCTGTGATGGCACACTCTTTGCAGGATGCCACCTCTTTGGGTTCGACTTAACCACACTGTTATTGAATCTCCTTGGATCGCTCAAGGTTATCTTGTCTTGGCAATTTTCTTTCTTGTTAATCCCCTAAGGGGTTCTTTCTCTTACCTTAGCTGCATTTTCTCACTCCCCTCTCTCAGCATGTGGACTAGAAGGAATGTCTTTCTCTGTATTCTTTTCCATTAATATGTTGATATTGTTACCTTTCTGGGAATTCTTTTTTTTTTGTACGAGACTTGTTCTTGAATGTATTGTTAAAAGCTTCAATAAATATATAATTTAAAAAAAAGAAAAGTCACCTGTGCAGAACGGTGTCAAGGGCTTTACTGAAATCTAAGTACATCACATCTAGGGCTCTCCCCTGCTCCATCTCTCCCTCCCTGTGGAGTGGAGGAGTGGCCTAGTGGTTGGGGCAAGGTAACTCAGACCAGAAGGTCAGGGGGTTCAAATCCCACTAGAGGACAGCAACCTTGGGCTGGAAGGACTGGGGTTTCTAGTCCCACAGGTGCTCCTTGTGGTCTTGGGCAAGCCACTTAACCCTCCATAGCCCATGTTCCCTGTAAAATAGTTATCTCCAAGTTATAATGCCCTGTTCAATGTAATTTCAGTTTGTTCAATGTAAACCACACTGATGCAGAATAGCATGGTATATAAGAGAATGTAAATAAATAAATAAAATAAATAAATCTCCCTGGCCACCCAGTCAAAGAAATCAATCAGATTTGTCTGACAAGACCTGCCTCTGATCCTGCAATCTACTGGACTCCAGAAATCTCACTATTTTCTCTTTTAGTAGCCTTTCCAATAATTTACTACTGAGGTTAGACTAATGGGCCTGTAGTTCTCAATGTCATTCTTACATCTGCTTTTGTGTGAAGGGACCACATGAGCCTTTCTCCAGTCCTCTGGCACCACTCCTGACTCCAAAGAGACATTGAAAAGGCCGCTAGAACGTCCCCAAGTTCCCTCAGTATTCTTGAATGTATCCCATCCGACCCATTGCGTTATCTACTTTTAGTCTAGCTAGTTCCTCACAAACACAGTCTTCTGAAAATCGTTTGAGATCTCTGTCACTTCTGTTCTTATTTGTGGGTGTTTTCTGAGGTCCTGCTCCTGGCCCTTTATCTGTGAACACAGAACAGAAATATTTGTTAAGCAATTCCGCTTTAGCCTCATCAGTTTCTGCATATTCCTCCCTTCATGCTTGAGTATGACAATACCACTTTTGCCCTTCCTCTTCTCATTAACATATCTGAAAAATGTCTTATTCGCACATTTTATTGCATTGATTATTTCTCCTTCTTTTTGTACCTTTGCTTTCCTGACTACTTTGCTAGTTTCTCTAAGTTTTTCCTAATATAGATGCCTGTCGTCTTCTCTCTGTGATCTCTTGTAGTTCATAAAGGTCTCCCTCTTTTTCTTCACCTTTTCAGCTACTTCTTTTGAGAACCATAGCGTCCTCCTTTTTCTTTTACATTTATTTACCTGTCTAACAAAAAAGATTGGTTGCCCTTAAAATATCCCCTTTCAGTTTTGCCTACTGCTTTCTACATCCCCCCAGCTGTTCCCATCCCGCTAACGACTCCTTGTGGTATTGTTCCATCTTGGCAAAGTTAGTTTTCCTGAAGTCTAAGACTCTCGCTTTTGAATGGATTTTTTTTAGCCCTAGTCCTAATACTGAATCATGCCATCTGGTAATCACTGGATGTGAGATGATCTCCCATATGACATCAGAAACACTTTCCCCATTGTAAGCATTAAGTCCAGTATGGTCCCATCACATGTGGGTTCTGTTACCAGTTGCCTGAATAGTTCTCCCTGTAGAGCATCCAGGATCTCCTTACTTCTAGATGACATTGCAGCAGGGATGTGCCAATCAACATCCGGCATATTGAAATCACCTATCAGTAGCACTTCTCCTTTCCTGGCAATGCTGCGTATGTCTTCTATTAAATTTTTGTTCACTTCTACTCCCTGTGAGGGGGATCTGTATATCACTCCAATCAAATGGATTTCCCTTTCCCTCTCTCTAGTTTAACCCACAGTGCCTCCTCTCTCCCTTTTAAGCCCTGCAGTTCTATAACTTTAATACATTTTTTTACATATAGTGCCACCCCACCTCCCCTTCTACCTACCCTGTCCTTCCTGAATAATGTATAGCCTGTAATAATTACATCCCAGTCATGGTTTTCAGTGAATCATTTCTCCTTTACTGCCACTAAATCCAAGTCTAACTCTTCCATTAAAGCCTCAACATCTGGGATTTTATTTTCCATGCTAAAGGGCATTTATACACACCACTTTCCAAATGTTGACCTTTTTACCCATTTCTACAGAGGTATTTAATATTTCACTTACCTTTGGGCTTTCACCACTTACCTGGGGGATTTCTTCACCCATCCCCAACAAATCTAGTTTAAAGCCCTCAAAAATCTTTCTGAGGCAATGGAGGGTTAAATGACTTGCCCAAGGCCACAATGAGTGCTAGTGGGAATCAAACTGGTCTCTTGGTTTTCAAGCCAGTGCTCTAACCTTCAGTGTGTAAAGCCTGCATACGTGCGTAAAAAGTACATGCATGGAAAAAGCATATCTACTTTTATGCAACCTGCAAGTAAGCATTCCCAGGGCACATTTTTGGCAGAGCAGAGGCTTAGTTGCAATGCATTCAAGTATTTTCTGAGGTTATATGTGTAGAGTGTATGCGCCAACATAAATGACCTGGAAAAGGGAATAACTAGTGAGGTTATCAAATTTGCAGACGACACAAAACTGTTTAAAGTTGTTAAAACCCAAGAGGATTGTGGAAAACTGCAGGAGGATCTGGATAAATTGGAAGACTGGGCATCCAAATGGCAGATGAAATTTAATGTGGACAAGTGCAAAGTTATGCACCTAGGAAAGAACAACCCATACTATAGTTACACGATGCAAGGTTCCACATTGGGAACCACCACCCAGGAAAAAGATTTAGGAGTCATCGTGGATAACATGTTAAAACCCTCCGCCCAGTGTGCAGCGGCGGCCAAGAAAGCAAATAGAATGCTAGGTATCATAAGGAAAGGAATGGAAAATAAAACAAAGGATATTATAATGCCTCTGTATCATTCCATGCTACGACCGCACCTTGAATATTGTGTGCAATTCTGGTCGCCGTATCTTAAAAAGTATATAGCGTTATTAGAAAAGGTACAGAGAAGAGCCACCAAAATGGTAAAGGGGATGCAAGGCTACTCCTATGAAGAGAGGCTACAAATGTTAGGGCTCTTCAACCTGGAAAAGAGACGGCTGAGGGGAGATACGATAGAGGTCTATAAATTAATGAATGGAGTGGAACGGGTAAACATAGATCAATTGTTTACGCTATCAAAATATATAAAAACTAGGGGATATGTAATGAAGCTACAGGGTAAACTATTTAAGACAAGAGAAAATATTTTTTCACTCAACGTGTAATCAAACTCTGGAATTTGTTACCGGAGGATGTAGTAAAGGCTGTTAGTGTAGCTGGGTTTAAAAAAGGTTTGGACAAGTTCCTGGAGGAAAGGTCCATAAACCATTATTAAAATGGGACCCAGGATATCAATGCTTGACCCGTGTCTCTTGGGGATACTGCTAGGTACGTATGACCTAGATTGGCCACTGTTGGAAACAGGATACTGGGCTTGATGGACCTTGGTCTGACCCAGTATGGCATATCTTATGTTCTTAACTTAGATATTCAGAGTGAGGGTAAGTTTGTGTACCGGCAGTTGTGTGCCGTGGGGGCTGCCTCTCTATAAAGACACATAGGCACCTATGTTACCTTTATAAAATAGGCTTTTGGACTTTTTGCATAGGATTCCTATTGTAAAATCAAACCCATATTACAGCAATTTATCATCTTCCAGTAGGTGGCAGCATAACATGCAAGCACCATCTACACTACAGTAAGCAGAGCCTAAGTATAGAGAACACTGAACCATAGAACAGTACATGTAAATTACTGTTAATATCAGACGCTTATGAGCATCTGTCTCTTGGTGAGACAGGCTGCCAGCACCCTTAAGCTCGGGTACCCCAAGCCAGTTTCTCACTGGCTCCCCTGATAAGCTGGTTCTAGATAATAGTCTGCATGGAGCGGTAGTTACAACCCTAATCACCTTACTGTGTAGACGGGCCATGCTAGTTTTTATCTGTCATCATTTTGTATGTTATAGTCAGACAGGCTATCTCCTGATTCCATAGACTAGCCACAGTACAGACTGATTCCTCTCTCCACTGTTTCATCCTTGCTTCTTCTTTTGGGTCCCTGGGTGGCTATTCCCAAATTGTTCTCTGAAAGATAATGAAAACAGATGCTTTTCCGTGACAGTCTCAAACATTGTTACAGGATAAGTACTAGGCTTTTTGTGCACGTCGGACCTCTTCTAAAAAAATAAAATCCCAAAATACACCATTTTTTAAAATTTATTTTTATTTTTGTTTTCTATACCGCTTAAGAAATGAATCTAAGCGGTTTACAAAGAACATTAACATATTACATTGAACTTGGCTAACATAAATTTGGTAGTTATTACATAAAACAAGGACAGTAAACTGCATCATATAAGTAAATATTAGGGTAAGCAGTACAAGCATTAATAACTAGGTGTGGAAGTTAAATTAAATTAACATTAATTAGGAGTCACATAATCAACTGGATTATTACCCTCTACCAACAGATAAGAACATGCAACTGGGGAGTCTCATAGCGTAGGCTCTGGTTGCAAGGTAGATTGTAGCTATGTAGGGTTGGTGTTTGGGCACTCTAGACCTTTCCCAAAGAGCTCAGTAAATAAGTGTGTTTTTAGCTGCTTCTGAAATGTTGGGAGGACTGGTATGCTTCTTTGTGTGTCTGGCAGAGAGCTCCAGAGGGTTAGTGAGTAGAATGAGAATGCTCTCCTGCATGTAGCGTGTTTGCTTTTTCTGAATACTGTGGGAATTATTAGGGTGTTCTGAGTGTTGCCTTGCCTTGTCCTGTTTGGGATTGTGTGACTAAGTGATTCCAGGTGTGTTGCCGATAGATTATTTAATATCCAATTCTGCATTCTGGGTCTAAGGCACTGAGAAAATACAAAATTCATTAAAAAGTCCTCAAGCTACCTTCCTTTTGGGGTTCAGGTCGGACTTCCGTGGCAGTTTGGGAAGGTGTACTCTCCGGGTCCTCCAAAGGAATACCAAACTCTGACCCAGCTTGCTGTCTTCAGGCAGACTTTAACTGGGTTCCTCCAGGCTACTTGCTGCACATTTGAGTTGCCAGCCTATGGAATGTCCTCCTCCAGATCTCTATGGTCTGCTTTTCCTTTTGGTTTCTTTTTCACAGGTTAGGTCAAGCCAGCCTGGGAAACTTCTCTTTATTCAAGGCCAAACCATTCATGAAGAGAGGCAGCTCTCTGCCTCTTGTCAGCAGTCCCTGAGCCCTCTGGGCTCTAATAGCTCACTCAGCTAATGCTAGCAAATATCTCTTCAGACTCTCATTTAATAGAGCATTTTATAATTACCTTCAAAATACACACAGAGAGCTCCCACTAGGAGTGACCTAGGTCAAGCCAAGCATTAGGCAAGACCAGGCTGTCACCTAGGACAGCAGCTTCTGAGGAGTCAAAGGACAGTAATAGTTAAATCAAAACAATAGACCCCAATAGCTGCACAGACTCAAAGAGCTATCTGCACTTCTTTCACTTGTAGGGAAAACGGGCACACGTATACAGTACATACAAAAAGCAAAGTTTCATATTTAAAAATATGATTTTATTGTCATTTAATTTGTATTTGTATTTAGCTCATGCCTTTCCAGTGGTAGTTTACGGCGAGTTAAGATGGCCAACATTTTTACAGGATTGTTGTGGGAGTGGTGTTGTTGGAATGATCACAATTGCTGAATATAATTTTTAAAATCTTGGGGAGGGAGGTGCATAAGGCTGAAGGTTTGCCTAAGGTGCCCGATATCCTTATACCAGCCCTGGCATTTCTAGGCATTTAAGACAGGTTCTTTCTTCGGCTTTAAACTGTCCATGTTTTGGAGTGAAAGTGCCTAGGCCTTGCAGAACAACAGTCTGGCCCTAAGAGTCCCTAGAGCTGCCAGAGAGGGGGTGAGGCTTAGTCATCATAAAGGACTCCAAGATGGAATCTACCAAGATCCTTACTGGAGAATGTCTG
Source organism: Ichthyophis bannanicus (assembly GCA_033557465.1). Classification (NCBI taxonomy): domain Eukaryota; kingdom Metazoa; phylum Chordata; class Amphibia; order Gymnophiona; family Ichthyophiidae; genus Ichthyophis; species Ichthyophis bannanicus. The sequence goes on along the minus strand of CM066033.1, from coordinate 654,824,778 downwards.
TCCTGGTCTTCTGGTTTCTAGAGAGGAATTCAAGCTGTTGGAGATGTACAAATTCACAATGTCCCTGAGGAGAAACACAAGAGTGGTTGAGGGACTCACACTTGTGCAGGAATTGCCCTGCATTTACTAGCGGAACCAAGAACATTTCTCAGCTAAAAAAAAAAAAAGCATTCAGTTACTATAAAGGGAGATCTCTATAAAGTATCCTGAAAAGGGCCAGAGAGCCAGAGGAAACCGCAGATCTGGTGTAGTTGATTGTGCTGATGAACTGCAACTTTGTGAACATTTGGATGTTATCAGATGAAGGTGTACATTTTGTCATGTTCTCACCATTTCACAGCTCAATAAAATTAGGGCCCCTTTTACTAAAGCCTGCTAAGGATTTGCCATTAACGCGCCAATCTCACGCGATCAGAGGAGTCATTAGGTGTTACCCACATTAAGAGTTGCATTGACACTGAGCGCATGACAGTTGCCCTGGGCTAGCGGTAATGTGCTCTCTACGCCCACTCCCCACCCCATCCCATGATCGCTAATTAATATGCGTTTTAGCATGCGAAGGCAGACACTATCGCGTGCTAGTGTTCCCATCTGCCTGTAGCTGTGCGTTAAAATGCCCGTTAACCAGCTAACGGGCTTCAGTAAAAGAGGCCCTTAATTTTGGAACAAACACCATACCCTGTATGGTTTGTGTAGCTGGAGGTACCCCTGAAGTCCAACCATCTACAGGCTTAGAAGAAAGTCTCCCCCTTGTTCTAATAGCCCAGGTGCCCACTGGGGTACAGGATGGCCTGCAGAATCCAGCAGTGCCCTTGTGCCTTATGAGAAGGTGGACTCACTATCTCAAATAACTTAAGGATTTTTTAACATTTTCAACAGTAGAATTAATGTATGGAGAGGTTGAGTGGGTGGGGGGGGGGGGTTGATCTCTTGTTTTTTCTTCTCTCCCTCCATACTGTAGAGTTAATGGAAAGGAGGTGGGGGCTACATTTTCTGCCTTTCCTTTATCTGAGGGTGATCAGAACTCAACCCTTTCACCATGTACTTGTCAGACTCTCGTCGTCTTAGGGACTGGGCAAGAGAGGGGGAGAATTGGGAGCATAGGGCAGCCTGAGATCAGCATGGAATAAAAACCTTCCCACGCCCTCTCCTCCCTTCCCACACATTCTGTTGTCCTGCTGGGGTGCTTTCTTTACTGTCACTGCAAGGGTTCCACCAAGTTAGAGACCTGAGAGGCCCTAGAAAAGAGTACCTTTGAGTGCAACCCCTCTGGGGATGGTGCAGGAGAGAGTGTATATCCAGATTTGGGGGATCTCCAGAACAGTGGTGATGGGGAGCATATCCTTACCTGAGGATAGAGTTAACTGGACAGTTTTTTGGGTAGTCTTTGATTATATACAGTATGTTTTATTCTATAGTTCTGACTTTTGACCAATGTACTGTTCTCTACATGATAGTGTCACTGCTCAGCAAGTCACGATTTATTGGTGATAAATGTATTTATATTTTTACAGGATTTTGGTGGGTGCTCCCCAGGCTACGGCCTTGGCTGAGCAGAAAGCAAATCGAACAGGAGGCCTATTTGCCTGCCCCCTCAACAGTGAGACTCATGACTGTCACCGGCTGCCAATTGACGATGGAGGTAAAATTAGGATGCATGATTTGGGGGATTGGGTGGGGGATCAGAAGTCACTAGTGATATCTACTTGTATCTATGCATAATGTGAGAAACAGTTCCTAGCATTTGTCACGCCCTTGCCCCTGGCCTCTGGCTTAGAGGGGCGAGGTAACGGAGAACTTCTCTTGGTGAGCTCAAATAAACTAGCTTTTCCTCAGTTGGATTCTGGGACATGTAGTTTGACTCTTAAGAAGTGTAGTCATGGTCTGATGTTAAGGCAAATAACATAATTTATTTTACAGTAAAGTTCAAGTAAACTGTACACAGGAATTTTGTCCATTCAGGATTGTTTGCAACAGAGCATTTAGATCAGTATAACTGTTTCACAGTCTTTTAAACACATGCAGCTGGTTAACAACGTTGCTCAGTCTTAGAGAAACAGCTCTGCTCAGCAAGGTAAAAATACTTCTTTTTAACCTTGTGTTTGTGAAGCACTTAATAGCAAAAGAATAACTCAGTTCCTCTGGAACAACTTCTTCTTTCCCTCCTTCCTTTCAGGATAGGTTTTAAACTCAAAATAAGAAAACAAATAGCAAACATTCACAAGCTTTCTCTTCAGCGTGACTCAGCACTTTCCTGAGAAATGCAAACACGTGGAGTTTTCTTCAAACCCAATTCCTGGCTCAATTCCAGTTACCTGCTTCTAGGAGACTTTCTCATTCAATGCTAGCCTTTAGCATAATGATTCCATGCTTGTAGCTTGACACAAGGTACAGTCCATGGGGATATCTAGATCTTGCAATTCCTCCCCTGCCAACTCAATCTGCATATCCTCTGGTGTTGTTAGGGCAGTGTCCTGTTCTGAGCTCTGGACACAGTGCTCAGAATACAGCCTCCCTGGGGGTTCTAAAGTCTCTCCTGAGCTTAACTCTTCCCGATAAAGACAGTCAGTACCTGAAGCACTGGGCAGTTCTCCCTGGTTGTGCTCGCTACGGTTCCTTGTCTCCTTCCAGCCTCTCTGGAACGGTTCTCTGTATTCCTCTCTGGGTTCTCTCCTGGAGATCTGCAGGTGCTCCTGGTTCCACTCCTGATTCGCCTGAATCCTCTGAGTCTTCCGAACCTCCTGAGCTTCTCCTTTCCTCTGAGCTTCCCCTTTTCCTCTGCTTTAGCAAGGGTTTATATTTCCCTCTCCAGGGCTCCAGCCCTTCCTCCACTCCTCCCAGGTGATTGTAATCACCTCTCAAGCCTGCAGTTACGTCATAGGAGTTAGGGTGTGGCTGCCTGAACTTTCTCTCCCTCAGGTTTCTTTCTCTATGAGGGGCCTGAAATCCATGCTCTGCAGGGATTTCTCCTTTCTCTGAGTTAAAGTCATTGGCCTTTTCTATACTCATAGGCTCAAAACAGGCTTCCTTGTCACATACCCCCCTACTAAAGATATTACAGGCTGGCGGAAGTTCCACCGAACAGTCAGTAATCCTTGATAAGGCATCTGCATTCTGATGTAACTTCCCTGCCCTATGTTCTATCTTGAAATCAAAAGCTTGCAAAGCCATGTACCACCAGGTTAATCGGGCATTGTGGTTTTTCATCTGTTGTAGCCACTTTAAGGGAGCATGATCAGTGACTAGTAGGAATCTTCGTCCCGTGAGGTAGAACCGGAGGGCGTCTATTGCCCACTTGATGGCAAGGTACTCTTTTTCTATGGTAGAATATTTCTGCTCTGCGGGGGACAACTTCCTACTAAGGAACATTACGGGATGCTCCTTTCCTTCCTGCTTCTGGGATAAGACTGCTCCTAAGCCTGCCTCCGATGCATCCGTTTGCACAATAAAGGGCTGTGTGAAATCCACTCTGCGCAACATTTTGAGCCTATATTCATAGGCTCAAAACAGGCTTCCTTGTCACACAGAAATTGCCTCAGGTTGGCCTGATTTGATCCCCAAGTCAAGTGTTCTGTTCCACGGGGATACAGCAGAGTATGTGTTCACAGAGTCTGGGAGAAGGAGGGAATGGAGTCAGATATGGGGCAACCATCAGACCAGCTAGGTAGTCATCTAGGGTGGCAACTTCTGGGGGGGGGGGGGGGGGGAGGGCCCCAAAGAGCAGGGCGTTCAAAGCTAAATGGTAGATTTTGGCAGCCAATGGGGTGTAAAAGTTAAGGTTTGCCAGGGCACCAACACCTTGAACCAACTCTGGGGCCAGCCTTGAATGGTCATAGCTAATGTGCAGCTTTAATACCTACAAGAGCTGTCATTGCAGTGACTGGAGTTAGTAAGTTTTGGGGGTGGGGGGAAGGAGATATGAAATGGAGGCAAACTGCTTGTGTAGATGATGCCAAGATCTCAACCCAGGTTCCAACTGAACAGGAAGCTGGAGGAAACTGTCAGGTCAGAAAAAAATGTTTATGTCCCACTTAAGCAAGGACATTCTCCTTACATAGAACAAAAATTGACTGAATTTCGGAGATCATACAAATGGGTAAATGCAGAATTACAATAAAAAGGGGGAAGGGTGCTGCATCATAGTCTCTTCTTCCCCTTGCTCCCTCCTGACTGCACCTTCTAAGTTCCTGTCCACCTTCCTTTACCTATTTCTGTCTGAAACCTAGAAACATGATGGTAGAAAAAGAACAAATGGCCTATCCAGTCTGCCCTTCCATACCAGCTACTAGAGTCCCTTTTTTTACCTTCAGAGATCTTCTGTGTTTGTCCCATGCTTTCTTGATTTCAGATACTGTCCTCGTCTCTGTTACCTCCACTGGGAGACTATTCCATGCATCTTTACATAAAGAAATATTTCTGCATATTACTCCTAAGTCTATCCCCTTTCACCCTCATCCTATGCCACCTCATTGCAGAACTTGCTTTCCACTGAAAGAAGCTCTCCTCTGTGCATTTATGCCATGGAGGTATTTAAATGTCTTTATCATATCTCCTCTATCCCGTCTTTCCTCTAAAGTAAGCATATTGAGATCTTTAAGTTTGCCCCATAGGGTTTATAATGAAGACCACTGACCATTTTAGTAGCAACTCTCTGCATCAACTCCATCCTGTTTTTTATATCCTTTTGAAGGTGCGGTCTCCAGAATTTCACACACTACTCCAAATGAGATCTCATCAAAGACTTATATAGAGGCACTATCACCTCCTTTCTTCTGCTGGCCATTCCTCTCCTTATGCATCCAAGCATCCTTCTAGCTTTCGCTGTAGCCTTTTCTACCTGTTTAGCCACCTTAAGATCATCAGAAACAATCATGTCTCAGTCCTGCTCTTCTTTCATGGACAGAAGTACTTCGTACTTCACTATCTCTCTTTTAATTCTTCTCTGTTTCCTAGCCCACTTAAATTCATCTGTTTTTCCTTCTTAAGATCATTTCTGTCTTCACTTCTCTGCTAAGGTTTCATTCCATATCCTCCTTATGTGTCTCCAGATTCCTATCCACCTCCACCTCCTCCTCCCCAGCCAGGGTCCTCTTCATCTCTTGGATTCTGCTTCATCTCTTGGATTCTGCTTTGTCTTCCCTCTCCTACCCTTTTGGGTCTTCTCTATCTCCCCTCTCCTCAGATTCTACTGAACATATGCACCGCTTTACAGTGATGATCAGTTTAAAACGTTTTGTCACCTTAAGCACAGACCTAGTAGGTCTGGGTCACATGGGCCAGAACTCCAGGTGCAAGCAGAGCCAGTTGGTAGAGACAGCACGATTCAGGCAGACTTCCACATGTCGGGTATGTGCTGGAATATGGGTGATGCCCACTGAATGTTCAGCAGCAGCAGGAAGTCTAGTGTGTCCTTCCTTCCCTCATACACCCTACGTAGCAAGGGCCAGAGCAGTGAGAGTGCTTGTTCTGAGGACAGAAGGACAAGAGGAGATTCAGTGGTAATCAATCAGCCAGCTCAGAGGAGGAGACAGTAGCAGCCTGATGAGGGTCCTCTATCAAGGTACTTAGGGGAGATGGGGTTAGAGCTGCCACGTTTCTTTGAAGGAGAAAAGCATGCCACTCTTCCTTACCCCACCCTCTGCCCTGCTGCACCCCTTCCTCTCTTAAACTTTCTCCTAGATGTTTCCATCCTGCTACTCCTAGTTTCTCTTGCTGGTCTCACTCCTAAGTCACCTTCCTTTTCTGTCATGTATTTTGTTTTATTTCTTTAACCTTGATTTCTTTATCCTACCTAACATTTGCCATGCTGTTTCTGTCTCCTCTTCCTCTGGTACATGCACCCTCTTCTCTTCACACACAAATGACTCTCCGTATCCTAATGTTCACACATGCCTACCCTCATCTTTCATACTCTCATCTTTCTCCTCTTCTTTCACTGTTTATCTGCTCTGTCCTCACATGTATATTTCTCTGTTTCTTTCTCTATTTCTCTTTTCTTCCATCCCTCCATTGGATCTACCGTCTACCTTTATCCTTCCCTGCCGTTCTCTCTCATCTCTATATTCTACCCTTCTCCATCGTCTCCCTACCTCCTCTCTCCTCTACTGTTTCTTTCTTTTTCTCACTTTCTGCTTCACTTCCCTCCTATCTTCCCTCTGTGCTCTCTCTCTTCTCCTTCATCCTTTCCTTCCTTTTTTCACTTCTCACTCTCTTCTTCACCCTTCCTATTCTGTCAAAGAGCTCCTCAGTTGATTAGCATTGCCTATCTTACAGCCTACCTCTTCCTTTACCAGGAAGCATGTGGGTGAAAGGAGAAGGGGGATCCATCATAGACCTAACAGTGCTGCTGATGTTTTGTATTACTTATGCTGTGACTAGTGGGCCATTGCATGGGCTGACTGAGAGAAAGCAGCTCAGAATGTTTGTTTGGTCCCACTCCCTACATAATACAATCCCCAAGTGGTTAGAACATAAGAGAAGCCATACTGAGTCAGACCAAGGATCCATCAAGCCCAGTATCCTGTTTCCAACAGTGGCCAATCAAGGTCACAAGTACCTGGCAGGTTCCCAAGAGGTACACAGACTCCATGCTGCTTGTTCAATGCGTAAGCAGTGATTTCCTTGGCCCTCTTTAATAATAGTTTATGGACTTTTCCTTCCAGAATTCGTCCAAACCTCTTTTAAATCCAGCTACACTAACAACGTTTACCAGGTCTCTCATGAGAGACCTTTGGCGAAATTAAAAAGTCATGGGCTAGGAGGCAGTGTACTATTGTGGATCAGGAACTGGTTAAAAGATAGAAAGCAGAGGATAGGGCTAAATGGCCAATTTTCCCAATGGAGAAAGGTGAATAATGGAGTACCCCAGGGATTTGTGCTGGGTCCGCTGCTTTTTAACATATTCATAAATGACCTGGAAATGGGAATAATGAGTGAAGTGATCAAATTTACAGATGAAGCAAAATTATTTAAAATTGTTAAAACCCATGAGGATTGTGAAAATTTGCAAGAGGACCTTGATAAATTGGAAGACTGGGCATCCAAATGGCAGACAAAAATTTAACGTGGACAAGTGCAAAGTTATGCACCTAGGAAAGAACAACCCAAACTATGGTTACACGATGCAAGGTTCCACATTAGGAACCACCACCCAGAAAAAAAAAAAGGCGTCATTGTGGATAACATGTTAAAACTCTCGGCCCAGTGTGCTGCGGTGGCCAAGGGAGCAAATAGAATGCTAGGGATCATAAGGAAAGGAATGGAGAATAAAACAAAGGATATTATAATGCCTCCTTATCGTTCCATGGTGCGACCGCATCTTGAATAATGTGTGCAATTCTGGTTGCCATATCTTAAAAAGGATATAGCGTTATTAGAAAAGGTACAGAGAAGAGCCAGCAAAAAGGTAAAGGGGATGGAAGGATACCCCTATGAAAGCTAAAAAGGTTAGGGCTCTTTAACCTGGAAAAGAGACGGCTGAGGGGAGACATGATAGAGGTCTATAAATTAATGAATGGAGTGGAACAGGTAAACGTAGATCGTTTGTTTATGTCATCAGAATATAAAAAGACTAGGGGACATGCAATGAAGCTACAGGGTAACCTATTTAAGACTAGTTAGAGAAAATATTTTTTCACTCAACATGTAATCAAACTCTGGAATTCATTACCGGAGGATGTAGTAAAAGCTGTTAGTGTAGCTGGGTTTAAAAAAGGTTTGGACAAGTTCCTGGAGGAAAGGTCCATAAACCATTATTAAAGGGGATCCGGGATATCCACTGCTTGCCCCATTATAAGCATTGTGGAACCTGTGTCTTTTGGGGAGACTGCTAGGTACTTGTGACCTAGATTAGCCACTGTTGGAAACAGGATACTGGCTTGACTTGACTCCTTGAAAGACTCCTTCTATCCAAGTAAGGACTGTTAATCATCCAGGAAGTTGGTCACAGCTTACCTCAGCAGCACAAGCATAAATAGCTCAACCAGAGCTCTGTGATCCTCAGTCTTGAAAGACTAGAAAAGGGGACTGTTACTTCTGGAGAGAGATCTGCAATTGTGAGTATATACTTCTTGGAATTTTCTGAAAGGAATTCTTTTTATTAAAGCTAATTAATCTGTGAACCCACTATTTTTTGTTAAATCAGCCAGGGCCTAGTAGCAGCAGTTTAAGTTTACATTTAAAACACAGAAGAGAGCTTTCTGGTTAAATTTCATACCCAGCAGAGAGCTTGTAGTTTAAATTTAATAGTCATTCAGGGCCTAGCATCAACAAAGTACTTTTAGTTTAAATTTAAAACACAGAAGAGAGCTTTCTGGTTAAATTTAGAACCCAGCAGAGAGCTTGTAGTTTAAATTTAATAGTCACTCAGGGCCTAGCATCAGCAAAGTACTTTTAGTTTAAATTTAAAACACAGAAGAGAGCTTTCTGGTTAAATTTAGAACCCAGCAGAGAGCTTGTAGTTTAAATTTCATAAGAAGTTAGAGCCTAGCAGCAGCAAAGAGCTATAATTTAAATCAAATAAGAATATAGCTTACCTCAGCAGCACAGGACAGGGTACTGTGTAGCAGCCCTCTTTTAATAAGTGTTATTTACCTCCCTCCCTCCCCACACCCACCCACCCCTCGGATAATCGTAGCTTTATAGGTACTTACACATTTTAACAGACAGGAGGTGCTCTCAGGTGAAGCTCGTTACCCAAATCAGTCATACACTAAGGACCTGAGATTAATTAAGCTTCAGGTGAACAAGGTATATTAAACGTATTAGGTACAGTTTTATTGGCAACCCTTAGTAAGTAAAGAACTTAAAGATCTAAACAAAAACTTAAAACTAAGATGCAGACAGCAGTCCAGCAGCGAGATGGGGGCTTTCCAGTCTTTTGCATTGAGTGTCACATGTATGATTTTCTCCCAGTTGGTGAGAGGTCTTACGTGTGCACTAGGTGCAAGTGCTCTCAGGGAACGAGTCCGTCCTCTAGAGGCTAGAGTAGCAGATTTGGAAAACATAAGACAGACAGAGAGGTACATAGATGAGACCTACAGGGATATAGTCCTGAAGTCCCACCTCCAGTCTGGCTGCATCCCTGTTGCCATAGAGGAGAGAGGTCACATGACAGGAAAGCATAACCCTGGTGTGGCAGGAAGTGATCCTGTAACTAGGACCTGTCCTCCAGGTGATGTAAAACCCTCTCTCACCGAGGAAGTTTCTCCAGGGCCATGTGCCCATGAGGGAAGGGTTAGGACAGCCGTTATAGTTGGTGATTCGATCATTAGGCATGTAGATAGCTGGGTGGCTGGTGGACGTGAGGATCGCCTGGTAACATGTCTGCCTGGTGCGAAGGTAGCGGACCTCATGCGGCACCTAGATAAGGTCTTAGATAATGCTGGGGAGGAGTCTGCTGTCTTGGTACATGTTGGTGCCAATGACATAGGAAAATGTGGTAGTGAGGTTCTGGAGGTTAAATTTAGGCTTTTAGGTAGGAAGTTGAAATCCAGAACTTCCAGGATAGCATTCTCCGAAATGCTTCCTGTTCCACGTGCAGGACCCAAAAGGCAGGCAGAGCTCCAGAGTCTCAATGCGTGGATGAGACAATGGTGCAGAGATGAGGGTTTTGGATTTGTTAGGAACTGGGGAACATTCTGGGGAAAGGGGGGGCTCTTCCGAAGGGATGGGCTTCACCTTAACCGGGATGGAATCAGGCTGCTGGCATTAACCTTTAAAAAGGAGATAGAGCAGCTTTTAAACTAGATAATAGGGGAAAGCCGACAGTCGCCCAAGAGTGGATGGTTTGGAAGAATGTATCCTTGAAGGATACTACCAAAAGCAGAGAGGTTCCAAAAAAGAGTAAAGTAGCCCAAATGCCCTCGAGTATGGAGCACACAGAGCTTAAAGATCCCAAATTACCCATGTCTACCAATACCCAAATTAATATGAATAAAATACAGTCTCTAAAATGCTTGTATGCAAATGCTAGAAGTCTAAAAAATAAGATGGGAGAGTTAGAATATATAGCACTAAATGAGACGTTAGATATGATTGGAATATCAGAGACATGGTGGAAGGAGGACAACCAGTGGGACACTGTGATACCTGGGTACAAACAATATCATAATGATAGAGCTGATCAAATTGGTGGAGGGGTTGCGCTCTATGTTTGCAGGAAACAAAATTTGCTGTAGAATCTCTATGTAAAAAGGGGAAGGCGATGGTAGTGGGGTTGTACTATCGACCACCGGGCCAGAATGAACAAATGGATGATGAAATGCTCAAAGAAATCAAGGAAGCTAACAAAAGTTACAGCACAGTAATAATAATGGGTGATTTCAATTACCACGGTATCGACTGGGTCAGTTTCACGGCAGGACATGCTAGGGAGATAAAGTCTTTACTGAGGAAGATGTAGGGATGTTACCCATGACTGAAGTGGTATTTAAAGGTGTGGAAGAATTGAAGGAAATATCGATACATTGGGAAGATGTATTACAACTATTAGATAAACTGAAGAGTAGCAAATCACCTGGGCCGGATGGTATACATCCAAGGGTGTTGAAAGAACTGAAATATGAGATTGCAGACCTACTATTAGTAATCTGTGAACTATCATTAAAATCATCTCTATTACCTGAAGATTGGAGGATCGCCAATGTAACACCAATTTTTAAAAAGGATTCCAGGGGTGATCCAGGAAACTACAAACCGGTGAGCCTGACGTCAGTACTGGGAAAAATGGTAGAAACCATCATAAAGAATAAAATTACTCAGCATGTAGATAGTCATGGCCTAATGGGAGACAGCCAACATGGCTTTAGATAAGGAAGATCTTGTCTTACTAATCCGTTATGTTTTTTTGAAAGTGTGAATAAACAGGTGGACAAAGGTGAGTCGGTTGATATAGTGTATCTGGACTTTCAGAAAGCCTTTGACAAGGTCCCTCATCAGAGACTTTTGGCAAAACTAAAGAGTCATGGGATAGGAGGCAGTGTACTACTGTGGATCAAGAACTGGTTAAAAGATAGAAAGCAGAGGGTTGGGCTAAATGGCCAATTTTCCCAATGGAGAAAGGTGAATAGTGGTGTACCCCAGGGATCTGTGCTGGGTCCGCTGCTTTTTGACATATTCATAAATGACCTGGAAAGTGGAATAACGAGTGAGGTTATCAAATTTGCAGATGGCACAAAACTATTTAAAGTTGTTAAAACCCAAGAGGATTGTGGAAAATTGCAAGAGGATCTTGATAAATTAGAAGACTGGGCATCAAAATGGCAGATGAAATTTAATGTGGACAAGTGCAAAGTTATGCACCTAGGGAAGAACATCCCAAACTATGGTTACACAATGCAAGGTTCCACATTAGGAACCACCACCCAGGAAAAAGATTTAGGCGTCATTGTGGATAACATGTTAAAACCCTTGGCCCAGTGTGCAGCGGCAGCCAAGACAGCAAATAGAATGCTAGGTATCATAAGGAAAGGAATGGAAAATAAAAGATATTATAATGCCTCTATATCGTTCCATGGTGAGACTGCACCTTGAATATTGTGTGCAGTTTTGGTCGCCGTATCTTAAAAAGGATATAGAGTTATTAGAAAAGGTTCAGAGAAGAGCCACCAAAATGGTAAAGGGTATGGAAGGATACTCCTATGAAGAAAGGCTAAATAGGTTAGGGCTCTTTAATCTGGAAAAGAGACGGCTGAGAGGAGATATGATAGAAGTCTATAAATTAATGAACAGAGTGGAACGGGTAAACGTAGATCGATTGTTTACGTTATCAGAATATAGAAAGACTAGGGGACATGTAATGAAACTACAGGGTAAACTATTTAATACTAATAAAAGAAAATATTTTTTCACTCAACGTGTAATCAAACTCTGGAATTTGTTACCGGAGAATGTAGTAAAGGCTGTTAGTGTAGCTGGGTTTAAAAAAGGTTTGGACAAGTTCCTGGAGGAAAGGTCCATAAACCATTATTAAGAAGGGACCCCGGATATCAATGCTTGACCTAGTACAAGCATTGCGGAACCTGTGTCTTTTGGGGAAACTGCTAGGTACGTATGACCTAGATTGGCCACTGTTGGAAACAGGATACTGGGCTTGATGGACCTTGGTCTGACCCAGTATGGCATACCTTATGTTCTTATGTACATCCTGTGGTAATGAACTCCATAGTTTGACTATGTGTTAAATGAAAAAATATTTCTCCAATTTGTCTTAAAATTTCGTGTTCCCTAGTCTTTCTGCTTTTTGAAGGAGTAAACAATCAATCTCTCCCCTTTGTCATTTTGGTGGCTTTTCTCTGTACCTTTTCGTATTATGCTATCACCTTTTTAAAATATGGGGACCAGAATGGCACACAATATTCTGGGTCCAGTTACATCATGGGAGGATACAGGCATTATAATATTCTTGGTTTTATTCTCCATTTCTTTCCTTGCATTCTATTTGCTTTCTTGGCTGTCACTGCACACTGTCCTCTCCAATCTCTGATGGTCATCAATTCCAAACCCTTCCCCCCCCAAATACAGAATGAGAAGCAAGCCTTATTTTCCAGCAACTCTCCTCCTAGCTTCTCTGGCGCAGTCTCTAGCCTCCTCTGGCGCAGTCTCTAGCCTCCTCTGGCGCAATCTCTAGCCTCCTCTGGGTGTGGGTGGGGAATCATGGAAACCACTCCATGAGATCCAGCCATTTGCTTTCCTCAGAGCATGGGGAAGGACTGATTCAGTGCCAGCAGTGGCAGGCTCTGCTTTCAGGGATGCCCTTGGTAAAGCTAAAATCTATTGTGACTTTATGGGGTTAATTTTATACCTTCTCCCATGGGTGAAAAGTATACGCCAACTTTCACTTTGCAGATTATCCCAGGAAATGCCTCCATGCATATTGACACCTACTAGCTTGTTGGGATATTTAAAATAATGCATGTAGTTCAAACCCAGCCCCAGCCTTGCATCAGATAGAGGTTTGTGTGAAATGGCACTATATGCATACCTTTACCAGAGCTGGCTTAAGACGTGAGCCAGTGAGGCACTGGTTCAGGGTGCACCACAGTAGTGATGCAGGAAGCCTGCTTCACTAGCTCACTTCCAGCCTGCCCTCTGCCTCCCCAGCAGCAGCTGTGTTAAGCATTAACATAGTCACAGGAGCATTTGCTTTTGCTCCTGCTCCTACGGCTGCATTAATGGTCAGTACAGCTGTGGGAGCATTTGCTTTTGCTCCCATGGCTGTGCTAAACTGAAGCCATTGGCCACACTGCTTGAGTATAGCACAGCCACAGGAGCAAAAGTAAATGCTCCTGTGGCTGTGCTGAGCATTAATACAGCTGTGGGAGCAATAGCAAATGTTCCTGCAGCTGTGTTGCATGTGCTTTTGCTCCCCCATCTTTATTAATGCTTAATAGAGTCGCGAGAGCATTTGCTTTTGCTGCCATGGCAGTATTTGTTTATACAGCCATGGGAGCACAGGTAGGGAGGGGATAGGTGGTGGCTGAGATTTGGCTGGGGGGCTGGAAATAGGCAGATACTTGGACGGGGGGGGGGGGGGACTGGAAATGGGTTGAGAATGGGCCTGAAGGAGGGGTCTGGGACTGGCAGTGATCTGAAATGGAGCTGTGGGAGGCTGGCAATGGGCTGATATTGCTGACTGGGGGGAGGCTGGGACTGGAAATGGGGCCTGTGTCAGGGGGCTGAGACTGGTAGTAGGCTGAAACTGGGGTTGGGGGGACTAGAAATGGGCTGATACAGGGACTGGGGCATGACTTATAATGTCAATGGGCTGATACTGGGCTTAGTACTGGAAATAGTCTGATATTGGGGCTGGGGGGACTGGTAATGGGCTGATATTGGGTCTGGAAATGGTATGATTTAAGGGCTGGAGGGGTCTGGACTGGAAATGGGTGATACTGGGCATAGGGGAGGAGGCTGTGCAGCCTGGAAATGAGCTGATACTGGGAAAGGGCTGGGTCTGGAAGGGGACTGTGATGGGGATCTGGGACTGAAAGGGGATAAGGCTGGCAAATGCTAGGGTCAGGGTGGGAAAAAGAGGGGGATGCTGGAGAAGTGAGAAGGGAGAGGAGGACAGATATTGTGGGGAGTGGGAAGAAGCAAAGTCAACCAAGGGAAGGTTGAGAGGGTTGTATAAGGATGCAGGCTGAGGTGAGAAGGAGAAAAGACAAGGGTAATGACTGTTGTAGAAGGAAGTAAATGGGTGAGTCCTGGGGAAGAGGGTTAGGAGGCAGGAAGACAGGTACTAGGGACATGGGATGTAGGGAAGCAGGGATTCTGACAGGTGGAGTCTCAAAGATTTGGTGAGAAACCAGAAGAAAGTCTGGGTACTAGGAATTTAAGCAGGGACTTAGGGCTTGGGTGGGATTGTGAGTGGGGACTTGGAGTTGCTTGGGGGGATAGTGGGGACTAAGAAATTGGCCAGAGATTAGACAGTGGGGACAAGGTGATTGGATAAGGGGTATGAGTAGGACTGCCAGATCAAATGCAGAAATATAAGGAAGAGAGAATATTTGAAGGACCTGGAGGGGTTGGGAGGCAGTTGAAAAGGACAGAGTGCTATGGAATGGACAAGAACCACAAGAAGGAACAGGTCTTTCTTGAAGAAGGTGAAAGAGGGTAGAAATTGGAGAAATAAAAGGGGAAATAGAAGCCTGGATGGGGGTAAGACATAAGAAAGGGCCTGGAGGTGAAGAGAGGATGAGTGCTAGGGAATGAATTGGGGTTGATTAAAGGATGAGAAGCAGAAGGTGGTAAATGAAGCTGAAGAGGAGATGAGTACTGTGATAAGGAAGCTTATCATAGCTCAGGTAGGAGCTATAGAAAAGATGATGTGACTCTGAACAAGCAACCTGTCAGTTCTGGTAGAAGTAAGAAAACAGAGTTTTCACATAAAAGACTACCAGTCCCAGAATGCACCAGGTTTCCAGCAGCCATGAGAGGGGCTGAAATGAGAAAACGTGTGTGCAATCAAGAGAGCTATGAGGTAATCCCTAAGCACTCATCTCAAAGGGCAGGGCCTGATTCAACACAGCTGTGCTGTGTTAGGGAGGAGCACACATTAGGACAGAATAAGAATAGAGCTTATTCTACAGATAATAGCTTCAGGAAGAGACACAGCAACAGCTTCAAGCTCAAGCACCAACATCATTTGGAGAAACAGAAGCCAAGCCAAGCGGATAGAGAGAGAAGGAAACTCTCTGGAAGGAAGAGAAGAAAGGCCATTGGAAGGTCTGGGAGAGTCCTATACTGGGAGGTATTCCAAATGCCAGCAGAGTCCATTGGACTGGAGTCAGCCAGAGGAATGGAATGGCAGAGATAGGAATCACCAGTGGCTACCTGGAAGAGAGAAGACTGCACGTGGAAAGGACTTTCAGACCTATGCCAGAAGGTATGTGAGGAAAGATCCAGTGTCCAGGGATCAAGATTGGAAGGCTGGACATCAGAACTGGATTACATACTGGCCAGGCTATACAGAGAGGAATTATGATAGCAGGAGAGGCTCAGGTATGAACACTGATCCAGACCCTATCTATAATAGTGAATGGCAGCAAGGGAATAAGCATTCTCATGATAGTGCCTTATTGAAAGACTCATCTGTGCCAATGTATGATAGTGACCCTATGCTGATTGATGAAGGGGAAATTACAGCAGATGAGACTATTAATTACATGGACTGTTCTCTATCCCAATGCTATTGCTAGCTTTCTGTGAGCAAACACATCAGCCATCACAAAGAAACCTAACTTTGTTCTTATTTCCACTGCAAACAGCTCTTAAAGCAGGATTTTGGGTTCACACAGTAGCAGCCAGCCAGCTAAAGGGTTTCAGCTGGACAATTGATAGTAATTAAAGCTGCACCTGATTGTGTGTGTGAGCAAGGTGAGAATCACTGCTGGATCTGAGTGGAAAATAAGCAGAAGTTAACCTAACAAGCAAAGTTCATTTATTTCTTTGTGCCTTTTTATTTGGTAATTATTTGCTAAGAAAACATTAGCTAATTGCCTGACAAGCTGAAGGTTGTTTTTCTGATTTGCTTTGTGACTTTATGTTATCCATTTAAACACTGCAAGCAAGTAACCTCATTTATATTGCTACCAAGCATACTTGTGCTGGGTGAATTAAACCCCATCAATAAAAGAAGTATTTTATTGGCTTTACCACTGGTTACACAACTCAATTATTGTCTTCAGCTGTGTTTGGAGTGAAAGAACTACATTACCCACAATACCTTGCAAGAATCATATGAATATATGCATCGTCAAGATTGTGTAAGTTCTCACCCTAGGCAGCCGTCTGACAGTACAGAGGGAGGAAATGGCAGACTAGAAAGTGGGTGAAAGAAGGGGGAATAGGATGGTAGGAAAGGAATAAGACAGATGTGTAATGGAAGGATTAGGGAGGTAAAGTTTAAGAAATGGAAAGCTGGTAAGTAGGTGAATGGTGGAAGACTAAAGGAAGGAGAAAGCTTCATTCCATTCTTCTATAGTTAGGTAAAAGGCAAATGAGAGAAATAGAAGGACCAATGTCAGAGAGAGATCTAGAGAAGGAAAAGACGAAGACAGGGAGTATGAAGAAATGGAACATGAAAATGGGATGCTGGAAAAGGACTTAGAGGAAGTAGAAAAGAGAGAATGGGACCAAGCCAACTGGAAAAATAAAATGTTCAGATAAGAAAGGTAAAATAGAGTGTCACATTTAGAAAATAAATTATGGCCATTTCGAAAATGTGCATTTCTTATAGTTCATTACAAGAGGAAATGCATTTTTGTTTCTTTTTCTTCCATGTTTCATATCTTGGTGTGTGTTTTTAGGGTTTTCCAGTTCAGTTTTTGTCTATATATTTGTTTCAAATTTTGTAGTTTTTTAATTCTTTAATTAGTGATGGTCTGTGTCTTCCATGTGCAGCCAAGATTAGAGATTTTTGTTAATATGCATGTACCTCTAGAAATCTGTAGCAGTTCAGCTTGTTCCTTTTCCACCTGGAGGTTGCTGGGATTCTAGAATATTTGCAGTGCTGATTTTCCATAGGTAGGATTGGTGCAATTTGAGTTCTTGATGCTGGGATCAAGTATCCATTTGCAGGGTTTTGTGTTATGGCACATGATGTCTAGCAGTGGAGGGAGTTAGTGGTATTGTCACCAATATGAAACTAGAATTTGAATAGAATTTTTCTGTATGTTGAGTTGTATAGTGAAACACCCTACTTCTGCTTTGCATTTGTTAGAAGAGTTTTATTGACGAGTCTAGCAGTGTTCCATATGAATGAATAATTATGCCCTATCAGACTGATAAAGGCAATTAGGCATTCGCTGGCAAATCATAATTAGCCTAGCCATGTATTTTCAAAAAATATACTGTACATATAGTATCAGGTTGCTTAAATTGCTAATGGCCAGATATCTGTATATATGTGGGGCATGTTCCTAGTTACACATCCCACATAACTGTTAACTAGACCTCAAAGGACTTAAGACTGAACTATATAAATATATATATAAATAAGTTCAAAATCAGATGTAAATCATTTTGATCAGTGAGTAATGTTAAATGTAATCTAGTTTATGACTCAAGTTCTAACACTGAGTTACATGTAATAGTTCTTGATTCTTTGTTTAATGTAAACCGCCTTGATGATGGAAAGGCAGTATATAAGATCACAAATCAATAAATAAAATAAATGTTGGGGGAGGAGCAAGGATAGGCCAGAAAATTATCCAGGTAGTGACAATATTCACTTACTATTCAGGTAATTTACACGTTTAGTTTAGGCTTATGGAATATCAGACCTAGCCGAAACAGATAATACAGTAACCACACCATCACTCTATTCAGCACCGCTCTCAATAGGGATAGTGACACAGAATATACAGATTAAGTTAAATTGAAGGTGGCATTTAAGAAGCCAATGGGATGAAAATTTACTCCTGTTTGTAGAGCTTGTACTGAAATACTGGACCCAAGGGGGGGAGGGTGCGAAAGCAAAAGTTGGCTCCAGGTTCTACAACCCCTTGAACCGGCCCTTACTTTTTTTTTTGTGAGGAAAGTCACTTTATTTGTATGTTGGCTATTGTTCAACTTGGCTACTGTTGACAACTAAGTCCAATTTGCTAGATTCTTTTTTTTTTCAAAAATGTATTTAAACATTTTCATTTAACAGATAGTCTTTAACATTAAAAAGTACAAACTATATCCCCCCCCCCCAAAAAAAACCCCCTCCAGTACCCAGAGGTTGCACAATACAAATCACAGCAATCATGTTCAAGATATTGATAGATACTCATCAAGAGATCTCCAGATCCGCTCCACTTTCCCTATACAATTTAATGAAATTGAAGCAGCACCTTCAAATTTACGAATCTGACAAACAGAGTGCCACCAAAAGATGACAAGGTCAGATGCATCTTTCCAGCAGCGCAAAACATGCTGAACAGCAATAGACACCAAAATGTCTAGCAATGATCCATCATAATTTGAGAGTTTTCCTCTCAAGCATAGGGATCTAAAGAAAACTATACAGTGGGCAATTCTAGAAAAGCCCTTTTCTGTAGGTAGTGCACTATTTAATCTGCAGAAATGGCTTTTAAAGTGGCCCTTCCCATGGCTGGTGGTCTTTGTTTTCCGAAAACAGAACACTAATTCAGCATCTCATTCCGTTCCCTGACACTGCATGAATGATTCAGCTGTAGCCAGAATGAAAGGGGTTGATCTAGGGGTAGATTTGTGTCTCCTTTTAACCAAAGCAGTTCTGTAAATTCAGCTCCCTTCACCTCTCCTACTCTGAATCCAGCCTTGATGAAGTAATAAGAAGTAGCTAAAGTCGAAGTGTTAGAATTTCTTTTGAGTATTGATTCAGTCTTTGTCTTCTTTTTCTTTGCAGCGGATCGCAGTAAGGAAAGCAAGGAGAACCAGTGGCTGGGAGTCACCGTGAAGAGTCAGGGAGCTGGCGGCAAGATTGTGGTCAGTGTAGGAATTGGCTCCTTTTGATGGAGAAAGGCTTGGGGACTTGATCTATGCATGTTCTTTGTTGCAGAGGCAGAGTGTGCATCCCTTGTGATAGCTGAGGCTTGACATTGTGGCTGTCCAGTAGATCACTGGCAAGGTTGACGGGTGGGCTGGGTCTGAGTTTCAGCCTTGTAGAGGCAAATGTTTGGGAGATGTATATGCCCATCAGCTATATACACATTTACACTGGGTGTATGGCCTGCAGGAGCTGTGTGACTGGCCACTGAAAGCCAAAAGTGAGACTTCATATGGAGTAGACATGAGGCTTGTTATGTTGGGGAGGACAGAGAAAGCAGAATCAGTAGGGATGGCAGGGGACAAAGGGATGTTACCTGACATAGCTATTTCTTTTCTTTTAGACCTGTGCCCATCTGTATGAAGTACGACAGAGGGTACATCAATTCTCAGAGACCCGGGATGTCATTGGACGCTGTTACATCCTGAGTGAGGACCTGCAGATCAATGATGACCTGGATGGGGGAGAGTGGAAGTTTTGTGAGGGTCGCCCCCAGGGACATGAACGCTTTGGCTTTTGCCAACAGGGGATGTCTGCTGGCTTTACCTCTGACAGTCACTACATCATGTTTGGGGCTCCTGGAACATACAACTGGAAAGGTGGGTCCTACTAATATGGGGGAAAAAGGAGGTGGGGATTGGGGGTTACTGTAGGAGAATGTGAGGTTGGGGAGAATATCTGGAAGGGTAGTAGGGTAAGGGAGATGAGATTCTTCTGTATTTTTCCCACATGACACTATCAACTCTCTAGTTAAACTCTGAATGCGAGGGAGCACCTGGACTCGTCTGATGGCAGTCACTTGAGAGCCGAGCCCTTGATTATGGAAAGGAATCGAAATAACATACTGGAGCTGATGAGAAGTCAATGGGAGATGAAAGCAGGGATAGGGGTGGACCTCATGGGGTCGCTTGTTAAATTATTTTCTCAAATCAGAAGTATCTCACCAGTTGAACAGACTAGATGAGCCTTGTAGCCTTTAGATGCTGTCATGTTCTGCCTTTCTGTGAGCTGGGTAGAGCTGGTGCCTTTGTCACATGTCACTAATAAGCTTTGGTATTTATGATGCAGGGGTGCATGCATTCCGGCTTCAAGGGTTGCAAATAGGCCAGGTTTTTGGCAATTCCTATTGAATATTCATGAGATAGTATGTCTGCAAATGTATTTTCATTAGGGATATCAAGCTCAATATTCAGCCATGAGCAAAAATGAAACTGGATGTTCAGTGCTGGATGCCTGATATCCTCCGGCGCTGAATATCCTCCGTTGCTCTCCACTCAGCAGCGATGTTCAGCCACTAAGCCAACAGTAACACTACATACAGTTAGGACAGCCATTGAGCCATCTTTGTGTGGTTATCTGTCTGGAAAGGTGCTGGAAGTGCTCCAGGCCTGCTCATGGACTATCGAGATTGTGCCAAGGACGTCTGTGGAGATATTCAGTGGCTCTGGCCAGTTAGTGTTGATGAATAACGGGCTCAGTGGGGTTATGTGGTAACAGGTCTGTCCTGCTTGCAGCCCTCAAGGACTGAACTTATGCACCACTGCTATAATGTGATGATAATATGATTATTTCCAATGAAGATGTTTTGCCTTTGAATCTGGGGAGGGGTGCAAAGTGTATGAACACTTTCCAAGTGTGTGCATGTGCCAGATCAGTAGGTATGTTGGTAAGTGCCCGGCCAGGCTGCATGAGAAGAGGTGATCAATTATGCCCGATTGTGACTGAGCTGCATCGTCAGGAAAGGGACATGTGGTGAGGTTGATCTCCCCCCCCCCCATCCCCTTCCTTTGCACTTTGCCATTATTGCCTTGTTTGTTGCAGGGAACATGAGGGTGGAGGTCTTTAACCAGACCTTTTTGGAGCTGGTGAATTACGACGATGGGCCGTATGAAGCCGGGGGAGAGAAGGAGCAGGACCCTTCACTTATTCCGGTCCCTTCCAACAGTTACTTTGGTATGGTAGTGCTAAGAAGCAGGCCAAGGGGGAGCCTGCTAGGTCTGAGGGTGTGGGACAGGGGGAGCTGAAGGGATTCTGGCTGTGGGCAGTAACCCAGGCCTGGCACCAAGGATCAACCAAAAGAGAGGCAAAGAGAATCTTTCTGGACAGAGTATCCTGAGCCAATTTAAAAGAAACTAATTGTTAACAGCTGAATCTCAGGATTCCAGTTTGAGTCTTTGATTTGGTGTATTGTAGAGGTAATTGGTTAATTTCCCCAGTTCTGCCAGAGAGCCCTTCAGCATCCCACCTCCCTTGGTCTTCCCTGGCTCCCTTTGCCTGCAGTCTTTTTCCTTTGCTTTCTAACTGTTCTCCCTTTTCTTTCTTTGTCTCTTTCCTTTTGGTCTGGAATGTACAGGGATATTGTTTGTGACAAACATTAATAAGTCAGACCATGACCAGCTGGTCTATAAAACTCCGGAGCCCACGGAAAGGGTGGCGGGACACACAGGAGACGTGGCACAGAATAGCTACTTAGGTTTGTAACCAGTGCCGTGTGTGGTGCCAGGCAGTGTGCAGCTGTCTGTTCCCCGTACCTCCCCCATGCCCCTCACTTCAGTACTGGAAGCCCCTTCCCTCTCCTCTCACTCCACTTTGTGTTGGTGCCTCCCCTCTGGTGAAGGACAATTTGTCTTCAAAAGCTTCAGTTCATTGCACAGGTCCCTGGAAGTGTTTGACATCACTGCATCTCCCGACACAGCAAGGAGTGCTGTATGGAACCAGCACATCGATATCTTGTGGCAGAATGGTGGGGGGGAGGGGGGGAGTCTGGCTGTGCTGGCAGAGAGGAAGACTAGGCTCTGCGGTATTGCTGCAAGGAAGAGGTGGGCCACGCAGTCATTGTTTCATTGCTTGCGGAGGGAGCAGTTTTGCATAGCCCATGGTTTGCCAGTGTACATAGATACTTCTAGTACACATACCTTGTAGGCAGTTTTCAAAGAGGAAACTGCCCGGGATGCCCTTTCATGGTATCCGCGTATAACTGCTGCTCCTATGTGTGCAGGCGGCAGTAGGGGTGAAATAGCACATGTGCTTTTGGAAATCAAATGTATGTGAGCTTTTTTTCTCTCCTGACCTAACCTCCATGTCTTCTCCCTCTCTCCGGGAATGGCTCTGTTATGTGTAATATACAAAGCTGCACGTACCTTTAGCGGGCAGAGGAGAGCAGTTTACCTGGGTAAATACCTGTTTACCCTCTCACAGTTCTCCTCCCTATGTGTTTGTGGGTGTGCAAGTCCTGGTACTCATCTGCAGGGGCGGCTAAATCCTGGGTACGTGGGGGCAGGACTGTATGAATCCTAGCACTAGAAGCGGTACATAGGTGGGACATCCTACGGTAGTGTGCTGGCAGGTAATTCCTGCTAATAATCTAGGAGTTCCAGGGTCATGGTTATTTCACGGTTAATTTGCCCGTGTTCGTGGGATGCAGTGATGCCCCTCCCTTGCAGATGTGTGCTCAGGAGTGCAGTGTGACAACCTCTTTGGATTTTAAATGTTCCTAAAAGCTGCTGTTGCCTTGTCATAACTGTGGAAAGTCTGCGAGATGCAAAGGTTTCCCCGTCCCTCCAGAGTCTTTGCTGTGAGGCAGCACCATGGGATGACTCTTCCAGGCTCTTTGGCCCAGGGATGGGGAGGATAGTGTGGTCTCAACAATGTGATATCAGGCCATCCGGGATTTATTATCCCAGCACAGAACAGAAACTTCTGCAGGTACAAATCTTGCAAGGGAGTGTCAGGGCAGGGGCTCTTTAATGTTAGCGGTGGGAGGATGGGAAATAGCATGACATATAAACAGCATTCAGAAGCCTTGTAAACCCTTTGCCTCCTGTTTTGGCAGGAACAGGGAAAAGCAGTCCTTTTAGGGGGAAGGAGTTCTGGAAGTTTCCTCCTGATTCTCTGTACTTCCTGCTCAGTTGGAATCAAGGCTAGGATTTGTCACATTTGCAATTCTTTTGCTTTTCCCTGTTTTATATCCTCTCCCAACTTACTTAAGCCCAGTCACTGCAACAACAGTCCTTAACTGGGGGGGGGGGGGGGCTGTGCACCTGCTGCCCTTCATCATGGACCCTCATTAGTAATGCTCAGGCTGCCTTCCTCTGCAGACTGTGAACATGCCTCTAGTGCATCTGACCTGGGGAGCAAAAGACCTGAGCGGGGAATTGAACCCATGTCCTGCTGGATGGTGCACAGAACTGCTCATGAACCCAACCAGTCCATTTTATCTATGGAAGTTTCCTGCTGCTCTTATAGAAATAGGCAGTATAAGTCCATAAATGTAAATTCAGACCTAACTCTGGAGTGGAGGAATAGCCTAATGGTTAGAGCACTGGCTTGGGAACCCAGAGACCAGGGTTTGATTCCCACTAGCACTCCTTGTGACCTTGGGACAGTCACTTAACCCTCTGTTGCCTCAGAAAAATCCAAGTTATCAATAGCTCTGTTTAATGTATGTAAACTACTTTGATTGAAATGATAAAGCAGCATAAAAGAACATGTTAAATAAATAAATAAACTCAGTCTGCCTGACCTGGAGGGGGAGAGATTATAGTAGGATGGTGGCATGAGCATTTGCTCCATGCTCCTTTCACAGGTGGGGAGAGGCCTGGAAGACTCTGAACCATGCTGCTGCTGTGGGGGCTAGGCATGCCTCATGATTTGTTTGTGTGATGTATGTTGTGTGTTTGCATGATTGCCTCCCAGATGCATGGCGGGAGAGTGGTTTGGTTTGACTTTGTTAACATTTAAAGTTACGTCTGTGAAATGTCATGATTTGCTCTATCCTTGCTCCCCTACCCCACCTCTCTGGACACCCCCAGACTGCTAAGCTGACAAGTTACCCAGATCCAGGAGGAAGATTCAGGACCAGTCCTGGATTTTCAACAGCCCTGTCGTGATGCATTAAGGGACTTGCAGCAATGGCAAAAATTGGTAACTACAAATCCCATACTGCTTTGGGATATAAATTCAAAAAGTCTCCATCCTGGAAGAGGGGTCTCTTGGCAGATGTGAAACTGAGCTGCCTTGGGCTGCGGCATCAAGAACCTGACACGCATATCCTAGTGTTCCCTCGAGTACCTGGGAGGCTGCAGCCATAGGGCTCATCACAGTCTCTTTGTGCTTCTATGGGCCTGGCATTTTATTCTGGTGGGGGTCGTGGTGGCGCAGGGAGAGTCCCACAATGTCAGAGAGCTGGGACCTCTGAGATTGAGTGCTTTTTAAGAATGTTTTCTCACAATGACTTTGTTTCTGTTTTTCATCCTTCTTGTATTCTGAGGCTGGGACATTCTTCCCTTCTTGAGAGTTTCTTTGGAAAATGAATTTTTTTCCAGTGCAAAAATGCGCTCTAGGAATACATCCAAGACTTTGAGATTGTACCTAACATACCCAAGGCTTCATTCCTGCCATATGATGCGCAAAACAAACCCCTGTGGCATCACTTACTCCCAAGTGGTGAGTTGACCTCCTGCTCCCTCTACTCCTCAGCTCTGGTTACCCAGAGAGTGCCTGTGGTGTCCCCAGTGAGCAGTGCAATGTGAATAAATCATAGATACATAGAAACATGATGGCAGAAAAAGACCACATGGCCTATCTATTCTGTCCTTCAATTACAATAGTAGGCACTTTCTCCTTCTTCCCCTCCCCCGTCCCTTTTCACCAGAATGCTCGTAGTTTTTATTTCTTTGTGCTGATATGCTTTGCTGATGTCCCTTAAATTGTTGCTTGCAATCCAGCGCTGTCCCTTGATCGATAGCAGATTCTGCTGTATAACTCTTTCAGGTCTTTACCTGACTCTGATCTGCTCTGTACAGAGGCTATTAGTGCGCCAGGAATCCCTGATCAAACTGGCTCCTGTATACAGGCAGTCAAGGAATCTGCTATTTATAATAACAATGGTACTGGTAGGACAGGGCTGTTCTCCCAGGGCAAGCAGGATGAGTCAGCCACAAGTGGTGACGTCATCTGACGGCGCTAGAGATGGAAGTACTCTCACTAGCCCAGAGGGCTTTAGCCCCCTGGGCATGACCACTAGCCCCACCTCCAGATCCGCCCCTAGCTGGCCAGTCTTTGTCTTCCGCCTTGCCAGTAAGACGTTTTTTATTTTACTCTCCTACCTTGTTCATCATGAAGAAACCTGGATTCAAGAAATGCCCAGCCTGTTCCAGAAAAATGGCTAACTCAGACTCGCACCATCTCTGCCTCCGATGCCTGGGTAGCGATCACGCTGTTGAGGACTGCTCTGCATGCGGTCGCATGTCCCCCCGGGCTCTGAAGTCATGCCGGCATGCTCTTCGGGATTTCCTGGCTCCTGCTGCGGCTGTGAGTACTCCCGCTGCTGCTGTGAATACTCCCGCTGATACAGCTTCTTCCGGTGCTGCCGTTGTTGCTCCGGCCAGGGACGCGCCGTTTTCGGCCTCCGTTCCCCGCCGCGATGCCCTGAACCCCCCGGACACGTGTGGTCTTATGGAGGCATCCATCTTGCCAGGGGTTTCCTCTGATCCTCCTCATCTGCTTCCTGCCTCTGCGATGACAGCTTCCTGCCCTCCTGGGCCTGCCTCCTCTCGGCGCAGCCTCCACGGGCACCTCGGAGCAGACCCGAACAGCGCTGACTGCCCCCAACAACGGAGTCATGCGGTCCGGCAGGGAAGCCGTGAGCGCAGAGCCCACAAACGGCGCAGACATTCCCCAGATTGTCGGAGCCGCTCGGGGAGTCGGAGCCGCTCACGGAGACTGTAAAAATCCACCCGCAGCAAAATGAACAAGCAGCACAGCAGCCGGCGCAGACGCGCATCATCGGAGAGCCGACTTGAGCGCAGATCCAGGCGCGCAAGCCGCAGGCGGCACAGGGATCGCAGCCTCAGTTCGGGGTCATCACGCTGCCGTGGTAAGAGACACAGGCACAGCAGCCACAGTTCCTCGCGCTCCCAAAGTTCACTCTCCAGCGAGAGCTCGGACCCACACACCCCCTCATCCGCTCTGGACAACTCTGTCTACGCGGCTTCCTGCAGCTCTGAGGACCCAGACCTCTACCTCCCCGCATCCCCTATGCTTCCAGTCTCTCATGAGGAGGCCAGGCAACCTCTCCAAGGCAACGCGCAGGCTCCTATGGCTCTACCCTCTCAAGGAGCCCCGGACACCCTGCTGCTCCTGAAAGATATGCTTCAACAGTGGACGTCAGCGCTTTCCAACCTGTCCTCCCACCAGGCGCAGCCCCTTAGCACCCCGGCTGGAACTACCACACACCTGGACACCATTGCCATGGTCTCAACCAGCCAGCTACAGCAACATGTCCCACTGCCGCTGGAGCAGGAATCTACACCGGCCGCCTCTACCAGCATGGTGCAGTCTCAGGATCAAGATCGCCCTGATGACCCTTCGCAATCAGGGACCTCTTCTCATGCAGACCAGGACAACCCCTCAGGGCCACCCGATCCTCCTGAGGACTTAACCTACGCAAAATTCGTCCAAAAGGTCCTAGCAGCTTTATCCATTACTTCTGCTGACTCCGTAGATCAACGTGACAAAGTTCAAAGCACCCTCAAGTTCGTGGACTCCCCTAAGGCCATTTCGGCTCTACCTGTCCACCAGCTCCTCCACGAGAACCTTACAAGATTATGGCAGACCCCTGCGTCCAATCACTCGTGCCCCCGTAAGTTGGACTCTAAGTATGTGGTCCAACCCATTCCGGGATTTGACAAGCAACACCTGCCCCACCAGTCCATCGTGGTGGAATCCGCCCTCAAGCGGTCTAAATCCTCACGCACCTCTACCAACGCGCCTCCCGGGAAGGACAACAAACTTCTGGACGATGTTGCAAAGCGGATTTATCAAGGATCCATGCTGAACGCCAGGATCTCAGCACATCTTTTTCAACACGCCATCTACCAGGACACGTTGCTGGCCAACTTAAGAGCCTCCGCCAAGGGCGCTGAACTTCCACCGGCACTCTTGTCTGCCATCGCTGATCTCGAGGAATGCACAAAACATCAAGGTCGAGCTGCCCACGACGCCTTTGAGACAGCCTCTAGGGTGGCCGGAACTGCCATCTCTGCGCGCCAGCTTGCTTGGCTCAAGGCCTCAGGCCTGCAGGCTGACTCTCATGACAAGCTCGCTGACGCACCTTGCACAGGCGACTCACTTTTTGGCGACAAAGTCAAGGAGACAGTGAGTGACATGCGCGAGCACTGCACCACTCTCAAAACACTGGAGGAGGGCTCAGATCGTTCAAAATCCTACTGCAAGGGATCCTTCCACGGCCCATCTGGTCCTAAGCGCTACAACCCCTACCATAGGTGGCAGCAGCAGCCGCGCTACAAACAGCAGCATTACCAATCTTCGTATAGGCAGAAACCACGCCAACGAGAGCGCACTTCAAAGAAGGCCTCTCTGCACCTGCCAAAAACAATCCTAGTTTTTGACTCACCGCCCTGCCAGCACCTTCCGACAGGGGGCCGCTTATCCGCCTTACTTCACTCCTGGGAGCAGATAACTACGGATCAATGGGTCCTCTCTATCATCAAACAGGGCTATCGCATAAACTTCTCCTCAAAGCCACCTGCGCGGCCGCCCTCAGTGAGCACCCTTCCCTCCCAGCATCTAGAGGCCATGAATACAGAGATCCAGGCATTGCTTGCCTCCAGGGCCATCGAGCCTGTTCCTCCCGGCGAGACCAGCAAGGGTTTTTACTCCAGGTACTTCCTTGTTCCCAAGAGGTCGGGGGGTATGCGACCCATCCTCGATCTACGGAAGCTCAACAAGTGCATAGCCAAGGAGAGGTTCAGGATGCACTCCCTGTCCTCCATCCTGCCCCTCATTCAACCTATGGAGTGGCTTGCCTCTCTGGACCTTCAGGACGCATACACTCACATTCCCATGCACCCTCATCACAAGAAATTCCTGCGATTCAGGGTAGCGGAGAAGCACTACCAATACAGGGTGTTCCCTTTCGGCCTGTCACCTGCTCCAAGAGTGTTTACCAAGTGTGTAGCGGTGGCTGCCGCCCACCTCCGCAGACAAGAGGTATGTGTCTTCCCCTACTTGGACGATTGACTGTTCTCAGCACCCTCTCCTGCGGAACTGCGGATGGCTGTCAGGAAAGCCACCGCTCTTCTCTCCTCATTGGGATTCCTTGTCAACTACCCGAAGTCTCATCTTTCTCCCACGCAGCGTCTGGAGTTCATCGGTGCTCGAATCGACACCACTCAATCCAAGGCCTTCCTGCCTCAGAACAGGAAGGAGGCCATCAGCGCACTCGCTCTACAAGTCCTCAACTCCACGCACACCTCCGCTCGAGCGATCCTACGCCTTCTGGGACACATGGCAGCCGTCACCCATGTCCTTCCCATGGCGAGATTACGGATGCGTGTTCTCCAGTGGCACCTCCGCACTCATTGGTGCCAACACGCTCATCCCTTGTCATCCCTGATCCCCAGGGACCCCCGGGCAACCAAGGCGATCTGCTGGTGGACACACTCCTCCAATCTATCACAGGGCAAGCGCCTGCAGGCCACGACCCCTCAGATCACCGTGACCACGGATGCTTCAGCTCTAGGATGGGGGGCTCACTGTGCGGGCGCACACACACAAGGATCATGGTCCACCACCGAGAGGGACCTCCACATCAACGTCCTCGAGCTCAGAGCTGTCCGCCTTGCCCTCCTGGCCTTTCAGGCTCTGGTCAGGGGAAAAACAATCAAGATACAGACCGACAACCAGGTCGCCATGTTTTATATAAACAAACAGGGAGGCACGGGCTCACGACCTCTGTGCAGAGAAGCCCTCCTCAACTGGCACCTAGCCCTCTCGCTCCAATGCAGCCTCCAGGCCTGCTACCTACCGGGAGAGGAGAATGTACTAGCAGATCGCCTCAGCAGACAGCTAAGCCCTCACGAATGGACGCTTCACGAAGACGTGTCTTCATTCCTCTTCAGGGAGTGGGGCCTCCCTCAGATCGATCTCTTCGCCTCCCAGGAGAATGCCAAATGCCGCCTCTTTTGCTCCAAGAAGCCGTCCCCGCACAGACTAGCGGTGGACGCCTTCAATGTGACCTGGGACCAATGGCCCTTAGCCTACGCGTTCCCGCCAACTTCGCTCATCGCACGGACAGTCCAACGGATCATCAGGGACCGGGCCCGGATCATCTTGGTGGCTCCATTCTGGCCCAAGCAAATATGGTTCCCATACCTCCAATGCCTAGCAGTGGTCCCTCCCATCCAGTTCCCCCGGCGGCCAGACTTACTCTCGCAGGACGGCGGCACGATGCTCCACCCCAACCTGTGGATGCTATCACTGTCGGCCTGGAAGCTGAAAGGCTAGCTCTGGCACCCTTCAACCTAACGACCGAGGTCCAGCAGATCATACTGGTGGCCCGGCGCCCTTCCACCAGGAAATCATATAGCCTCAAGTGGCGGCGCTTCTCCATCTGGTGCGTGGCTCGGCATCTTGACCCCTTCGCTTGCCTGGTGCCGCAGCTCCTCCAATACCTTGCATCGCTCTCTTCGCTTGGCCTTAAGACTCAGTCCATCAAGGTCCACCTGTCCACCATTGCGGCCTTCCATCACCGCATTGTTGACACCTCGATAGTGGCGATGCCCATCGTGGCCAGCTTTATGAAAGGATTATCCAATCTACGCCCTCCGCTCAGGGAGCCCATGCCCGCCTGGGACCTTAACGTCGTCCCTTAAAGTCGTCCTCAATCAGCTCACGGAGGAACCTTTCGAGCCCCTACAATCAGCAGATTTGAAGTTTGCTTCCTGGAAAACACTGTTCCTTGTCGCAATCACTTCGGCCAGGCGGATCAGTGAAATGCATGCTCTCGTGGCTTACCCGCCTTACACCATCCTTCACCTCGACCGCGTTTGCCTTCGGACACATCCCAAGTTTGTCCCCAAGGTGGTGTCCGCTTTCCACATCAATCAAACCATTGAGCTGCCCTGCTTCCTTCCCGGACCACACTCCAGTGCGGATCAACAACGCCTGCACACTCTGGACTGTGTCAGGGCCCTACGGTGCTACCTCAATAGAACCTCACCACTACGCAAAGGCTCTCAGCTTTTCATCTCATACGACCCTAACAAGCCTGGCCTACCAGTGTCCAAGCGCACGCTTTCCGGCTGGATTTCCGCCTGCATGGCCTTCTGCCTTTCACGCGCTGGAGCGAGCCCCACCGCAGGTATCACAGCACATCACCTGCGGGCGTTGGCCGCCACCATCGCCAACCTTCATTCCGTTCCTATACCTGACATCTGCAAAGCCGCAACGTGGTCCTCTGTGCAGACTTTCCAGAGGCACTACTGCCTAGACAGAGCTGATCACAGTGGCTCCGCATTCGGGCTAGCAGTACTGTCGACTGTCTCTTCCCCTTGCCAGGACAGGAACTTGTGACTTTTGTTGATTGCAACTGATTGATGTCTTTATTGGTGTCATTGCACCTTATTGCTCTATTGATTGATGTCTCTGCACCTTATTGCCCGTTGATTGTTTGTTGATTGATGTCATTGCACCTTATTGCCTGCGGGCGTCCCCTGTTGATTGATGTCATTGCACCTTATTGCCTGCGGGCGCGTCCGGGTGCCACTTTATTCTTGTTGTTACTGCACCATTCGTGCCTTATTGTTTGCTTGTTGTTGCTGTGCACTATTCTTGCTGTTACTGCACTTCGTGCCTTATTACTCGCTTGTTGTTGCTGTGCACTATTCTTGCTAAGAGCACTGTATGCTAATTGCACATCCTGTTCATTCATTAAATGTACTTGCACCATACGGTCATGCGTGTCTCCGTTTCTTCAGACCTTCCCCGCCGCTGCATGTGTAGCTGGGGAGACACCACTTGTGGCTGACTCATCCTGCTTGCCCTGGGAGAAAACCGAGTTACTTACCTGTAACGTGAGTTCTCCAGGGACAGCAGGATAAGTCAGCCACACCTTCCCACCCTCCTCCCCGGCGGGGACCTCCTGTCTCTCCCTATCCGCCTCCTAGCCTGAATATCGCGTCAGCTTGGAAAACCTGGCCAGCTAGGGGCGGATCTGGAGGTGGGGCTAGTGGTCATGCCCAGGGGGCTAAAGCCCTCTGGGCTAGTGAGAGTACTTCCGTCTCTGGCGCCGTCGGATGACGTCACCACTTGTGGCTGACTTATCCTGCTGTCCCTGGAGAACTCACGTTACAGGTAAGTAACTCGGTTTTCTTGCCAGAAGATGACTGAGGGGGTGGGGCAATAGCCAGTTGCCCTCGGCCTTGTGATGGCATGGTAGATTCACTCCCAGCACTATCGATCAAATTTTATATACTGGCTTTCCCGATGGACTCCTAATTTAAAGATTTTTCTACAACCAATATCATAGTAAAACGTACAAAAGTATCAATTTTAGGAAAAATACTATGGGCCCCATTCTGATCGGGGCCTGTCCAGACGTCCAAAATCTGGACAGGCCGGATTTACACTTGATTCTGCACCCACAGGAGCAGAATCTGGTGCAAAAGGCCTGGATGGGCCCTGATTCTGGGCCACTGCCCTGCACCAGAATAACAATGCTGTTCCCCACCGCCCAACCCTGAAGGGGTCTGCCAAGGCTCGGGGTTGGGGCACGGGGAACCTCCCGCTGCCGCTTACCTGCCATGGGGGGTCCTCCAGTTCCAATCCTATACCTCGGGGAGACTTATTCCACCACTGAGGTGGAATAAGCTCCCCGGCCAACTCTGCCTTCCTGGACATACAGGACCATGACTGGAATTGGCCCTGTACGACCGGGGTCACGGGCCCTCCTCCATCCTTCCCACACTCCACCTCCAGCCTTCCCCCTCCTGCCCCCATCCAGAGCTTCCCACACATCTCCTCTGTATGTGCTAGGAGCTCACGGGGCAAAATCGGCCCCAAGTGAATAGCGGGTGATGTAGGTCCTAACCTGACGTACATCCCTGCTATTCCAACATCGGAATGACCCCCTATGTGAATAACCAGGCCTTACATTATTTTTGGAACACTGCTGGCTTGGTCTGGGTTTTTAAATTTACCCTAGGATGAGCATAAATATTATCAGAGGACATAATTAATGATATAGGATGACAGATAGATAGCTGCATTATGGTGAATAATTTTATGCCACAAAAGCAGAATCTTGAAATTAGTACATTGCTTGATGGGAAGCCAGTGCAAAGTCGTTTCTGTGAGTTAGTGGATGTAGCCACACATGCCAGTGTACTGGAGCTCCTAGGGGGCTGCTTCTTTTGGGTTTTGCATCCCCTTAAGGTTAGCTCTGAATACAGGTAGGGATAAACCCTGGAAGAGCTTATGGAGCTATATCTGAGGTAGGATCATGCCATCCTAAACTCCATGTCACCATGAGAGAGTAGTCCAGTCTTGGTTTGCTGACTCCTGTCCCATTTCAGTGTAATTTGTTGTTTGATGCTCACCAAATTGCCCGGGATTGATTATTTTGATTTGATTTCTTGTCTTTCCCTGTATTGTTTAAGGTGATGATGAACTGAACAGCCATCATGACATGGAGCTGGGTTGGCAGCTGTGCCCTCATTACCACCGCCCTGCCTTTGGGCATGTTGCTCTAATTGCTTGTGCTGTCCCCTTGCCCTGGCTGAGCCCCTTGCTAATCATGGCTTGGCCAAGACTGCACATATAGCGGTTGAGGAGGAACCTGCCTTTTTGATGTGCATCAGGCATAGTAGGCAGGTAGCATGCGATCCAAGCCCAACACTCACTCCTTTCCCTGAACTCAGCTTGCTCCTCACCTCTCCCCACCCCAAAAAGAGATTAACGTCAACCTTCTTTCTTAGAGGAACAGTGCCATCACTCCTTTGGTGAGGGGCACAGATTTCCTGATGAGAACTTTAAAATAGAATTTTCTTAAGGGGCATTCTAGGGTTGCCAACTGGCGACATTGATTTCCCTAAGAAAAGCAAAACAGCAAGTCTGCATGCATTGAACTGTATTGCTCTGTTCCTTATACATGGCATCAGATCGGAAGCCTACCTTCAGATTTCATCTATCAGAGCAGGCATTCTCAATCCAGTCCTTGGAGCATACCCAGCCAGTCACCTTTTCAGGAACTTGAACAAGAAGGTGTATATAAATATCTAGACGTTGAAGAAGAAGCAACAATCAAGCTAAATTTATTGAGAGAAAACATCAGCAAAGAATATTACAGGAGATTAAAATTATTGTTGAAAAGTGGTTTAACTTCTCAATATAAAATGCAAGCCATTAATCAGCTGGCAATTCTCGTAGTGTCATATGGCTTTGGAATTTTAGACTGACCCCTTAAAGATCTTGAAAAACTGGATGTATGAGCAAGAAAACTTCTCCTTGCCCATGAGGCAATCTATAAGAACTAGTGTATACCAAAACTGTACATTTCTCAAACTAAAGGAGGAATTGGGCTTATAGAAATTGATTATACATAGAGAGCTACCATCATAGGCCTCCAGGTCTACTTAAGAGCATCAACATAGTAACATAGTAAATGACGGCAGATAAAGACCAGTATGGTCCATCTAGTCTGCCCAGCAAGATGGCAAGAGCAGGTGCACCTGCCGCTCCATGCAGGCCACCCCTCCCCATGTCTTTGTTTTAGGGGTGAACCCATTGTTCCGTGTAGGACACACCTGTATGTTGAGAAATTAGTTAGTTAAGTTTATTTTGATTTTATCCTGTTGCTGTAAAGGGATCCACTATGTCTGTCCCATGCCATTTTGATCCCAACACGCAAGAAGTGTTGACCTATGAACACAAACATCCAGAATCTATCTCCATTATCAAATTTGGACAGGCATTTTGAAAAGTAGAAGGAATAGATGAGACTCTACCACAGAGAAGGAAACTACAGAATTTGCAAAACAAGAGAAACAATCTCTTCAAGGAATTAGATCAGCAGACAAGAAACAATAAGTGGCAAATGCACAAATACAGTGGTGAATGCAAAGTGTTACTCTAGGAGTCATTTGTCAATCAAATCAAGACACATGAGTGGTGAAACGTAAGAAGGAGAGATTGATACTAACAGCCTCTGACAGTGTATTATGGACAAGATGGTTCACAGTGTGCATAGAACAAACTGGAAAAACTGGTATAGATAGATTTTGTAAGGAAGAGCTGGAAACGTTTATTTATTTATTATTTATTTATTACAATTTCTTATATACCGCGCTATTTAGCATCAGTGCGGTTTACATTATAACTTAACGACCATAACAACAAGCTGTCAGGTTTACATCGAACAGGAGTATAAACTTGGAAAACAGGGTTAACTATATACATAATCTATTTACATTGGAAGGATAGATAAAAGTCAGATAATGCATGTAGGTCTTTTCTAACTAAATTGTTGCTGGCTGCAAAGTTCCAATGAAGGAAAATCTCTATACAGAATGGCACAACAAGGTGGTGCACCTCATCCACTGGAAACCTTGCAAACATTATAACATTGCTGCACTGGAAAAGCATTGGGATCACCACCATAAGAAAACTGTGGAAAATGAAGAGGCTCTGATCATCTGGGACATTTGCATTTCTTCCAATAAAAAGCTGGATGCAAAAAGACCGGACATTGTCGTGAAATAGAATAACAAAAGAACAGCATTGCTAATAGAGGATTCGATGCCAAGCAATTTGATCACATCACCCCTCTCCTCATCCATTTACACTGGCTTCCTGTACCATCCCGTATTCATTACAAGATTCTCATCCAGGTCCATAAAACACTTAACCCTGGTTCCCCGGATTACTTAGCATCCTCCCTTATTCCGCTTGCCCCACAACGCTCTCTCCATGCAATTCATATGAACCATCTTCAGCCTACTCGCCATTCAGCATTTTATTTCCTTGAACCCTCCCTTTGGAATAATCTTCCTTCACATCTCCGGCTAGAGTCTTCTTTTACAAAGTTAAAAGCCCAACTTAAAACCAACCTTTTCTGCACAGTTTTTGATCTCCCACTGGACTCCCTCGGTTGACTTGCTTATGTTTCCTACCCACCCTGCTCCTCCTCTCTCACCGCCCTCCTCCAGCCCTGTCTTGTCATGTCTCATTTTCCCATCTGTCCTACACATATTGGCGTTCTTTTCATTTTCTGTTTCAGTTTTTATTGTATTCTATTGTAAACCGCTTTGCTGTATCCACATTAAGTGGTATATCAAATCTTAAATGAATGAAATGAAATGAAAATGAAATTATTCCGTGCATTGAGTGGAGAAAGAAGATCTTTAAGTACCAAGCAATGCAGTCAGAGACTAAGAAAATGTGGCAGGGGGATACAGAAATTGTTTCCGTCGTATTGGGTGCTAGAGGCTTGATTAAAAGGAATTCTCAAGCACACCTTGATAAATTGCCTATACGTGTTACATCTAATGAACTCCAGAAGAAGGCTCTCTTTGGCTCGATGCAGTACTTTGGTGAGCATTAGCAATCAATATGAGCGATCAAGATTGTATTCCACATACCCTGGCTTAGGCGTGAAGGTTATGACTGTCGTGGTTTCGCAAAACTAACCCATTTGAACAAATTGCCCCGATAGAAAATGCGTGACACTGACTTGCATGCACTTCCTCCCGTGAATGCAAATCTGTTTCATGCATTATGAATATCAGGAGCGTAGTCACAGGTAGGCTGTCCCCTACCACTTTGAAGTCAGATCACCTAGTCAGGGGCAGTGACGTGGACCAGTGAGAGGAGAGATAGAGGTAGCCAGCAAATGCACTGTCTATTGCCCCACCCATATTAACTTCAGGACCACTCAAAAATCAGACCTGACTATGCCACTGGTGGGTATCCTGAAAACCTGACTGGCTTGGGTGTATCCTGAGGACTTGCTTGAGGACAGAAAAAACATTTCAGATGGCATTATTGTCCTTTTATGAAATGTGGTGCAATTAATAAGACATGAGCTCTGTGAAGTCAGTGACCTAATAGTGTGTATTGCATAGGTGTCAGAAAAGGGTGGGCCACATGGGCGCTGGCCGCACCAAAAATCGTGGCATGGCCCATGAGGATCCCATCCCCCTTGGACAGAAGAAGAAATGCCCCTTTCTGTCTGCCTGCGGGATCCCCACAGGCAGACAGGAGGGGTCTTTGCCAGCTTCTCTTCTTCTGTGCATAGATGATGGGATCCCTGCAGGCAGCCTACTACTTGCCAGCCACGATCATTGCAAAGACCCTTCCTGTCTGCCCATGGGAGATTGGATCCCCGCGGGCAGAACAGGAAAGATCTCTGCCCGCAGGGCGGGGCTTCGGGTGGTGCTTGGGCCCCCCCCCCCCCAAAGAAAAGGGCCCTCTGCCGCCCCTGGTGTATTGGGTAGATATCCAGTCTCATGGCATCGCTAGCCATCCACCTTTATAGCAGTGAGGTGTGGGGAGCGGAAGAGGCTGTGATAGAAATGTAGGCCAAAGTCAGTGCACAGTGCTGGGTGTCTGGAGTCTTCCAGAAATATCTCCAAAACATCAACAGCAGCAGTGTCCATTGCCCTGACATGAAACCCTTCCTTGGAAATTCTTCCCTCCCCTGGATACTAAGAATGCAGCCTTATTTTTAGGAACATGCTCACCACACTGTCTCCCTGAGGATATTTACTGGAAGTAAGCTGAGCTCGTATTCCTGCTCTCACTCTGATCTCTTGGGCAGTCTTGCAAAGCATGGCATGAGCGCTATGATAGGCCAGAGACCCCTGAAAACCACCTTTGCTGTTTCCCTGAGATCCTTTGCTACTATTTTGTGCAAAGTGCCTCTATCCAAGGAGGTCAGAGGCCCTCATTGCTATCCCAACAGCAGGGCAGAGGCTTCCTGTCTCCATAGGCTTGGAGGGAAGGGTGATCTGACTGCAGTAGCTCTCCAAAGACCCATATTGAAAGCAGAAACAGCTATTTCTTGGGTGGCTTTGAAGCTCAGAGAAAGCTGAGATGTTTTTCATCTACAAGTAAGACCAGAATTAAACCTCAGAAGTTCAGAACATGCCAGATGGAAGCGGGGACCATACTAAGGTCTTTATCTTACCATCCAAGTTGAGGGACGTCCGATAACCTTCAGTAAAGGTGGATGACAAAATATCACTGAAAAGTTTCACCTTGTTATTACTAGCCCCTCCCAAAACCCAGTACTGCAGACAAATTGTATTCCTGCTGTCTGTGCAAAGAAACACTTGAGAGAGGGCTGGGGCAGCAGCGGTGGGAAGAAGTCAGGCCCAGTTGCACAGGAAGAAATGGGGAGCTGGAGGGGTCTTAGCTCTGTTTTCAGCAATCCCCAGACCTGGATGTTATATGCACCTGGGGGCTGAGCTGTGCTCGGTATCTTTCTCTAAGCTGAAAATGAAGCTACAGAATGAGAAAAAGAAGCGTCCTGACAGAGAGAGCCTGTCTTTTGGCAAAATCATTGCTGTGCTGATTATTCCTGCAATAAACATTTTATATTCCTCAGTGTGTTTGAAAACAGGGAATTTGCAGAAGCATGTGACTGTGTGCTGAGTGCTCACTGTATATGAATGTGCATACCTGGTTGTGTCTATACTCACTCACTGCACAGTCCATGCCCTGTAGCCCCTCTCCTCGTCTCCCTGCCTGTTCCTAGGAGCCACGATTTCTGCTCCATGCCATAGGGCATAGTAGCTCTTGCGATTCTTGCAGATCTGAGGAGAGCTCTGTGTGCGGAATTAGTGTTGTGT
The DNA here is from genome assembly GCA_033557465.1 of Ichthyophis bannanicus. Taxonomy (NCBI): domain Eukaryota; kingdom Metazoa; phylum Chordata; class Amphibia; order Gymnophiona; family Ichthyophiidae; genus Ichthyophis; species Ichthyophis bannanicus. The sequence continues at coordinate 654,787,113 of CM066033.1, read as the reverse complement.
GAGATTGGGTGTGTGTTTATTTATTTTTTGTTTATTTGGTTATCTAGGCATCTTACTATACAGTGAGGCGCCTAGATCGCTACCTTTGCACTAGTTGGAGTGGCTAAATGTAGCCATGTAGTTTGGCAATATGCCTGTGTTCACCTGCTGGTAATGTAGGTATCCCTGGGGACGTGTTTAGGTTGGACGAAAGAGGGGAGATAAGTAGTCGCATATAAATGAATTTTATTTTTTCTGACTCAGCTGTTTCTTGTTTCCCTTTTGGCCTTCCAGTTGAACCAGAACCAAAGCTGGGATCTTGCACCATGAGCCTTCATTTACAATACCCTGGAGATTTCTTTTCTTTTCTTTTATATCCCCTCCCAACTTCCTTTAGTTAAGTTGCTGCAATGAAAGTCCTCAACTGGGGGTGGGGGGGGGGGGCATACTAGGAGGACTTCCAGAAATCTGCAGTTGTGTGCTAAGTTTGGCCGCTAGGTGTCTCTTGCATGGTCTGGGACTTCCTTCTGCCAGCAGCTTGGCAAACCCAGGAAGTGAAGACCTGAGCCAGAAACTGAAGCCATGTCCGGAGCTCCACAAGGCAGCATGCCACACTTGCCACCGGGCCATTAGGCTGGCCAGGCACGTTAACTGAATGTTCAATGGTATGCCCATAGTTTCTCCCGAGAATCCCAGCTGATAAAACAGCAGTGGCAATTTTCAAACAGCCTACGCAAGTCGACAGGATATTTATGCCCCATTTCCTTTAACAAATTTTCAAAGAGAAACTACCGGGATAGATTTGCTTTGAAAATTACCTAATGTAAAAGCATCTATAGTATTATTTGGGAGGAAAGCATGAGGGGGAGAAGGGAGGGCACACAGAGTTGCGCAAACATGTCTTCTGTTTTCTTTCCCTGAACTAAATAACCCCCTCTGAGAGCCAGGTTTAAAATCGAATGCTCTGGGAAAGCTGCTCTTTATTTATGTATCTATTTATTTATGTGCACTTATATTTATCGCCTTTCCTAAATCAAAGCCTATGTACTTCTACCCACTCCGAGCAATGCAGCTTTCAGCCAGACCATTTCACATGGTGGTACGACTTTGACAATTGCTCTCACGATGTACATTTTGGGGTGTCTTAACATGCCTGGCTGCTGCACTGTCCCACGCACGTGCTTGTGTATACTTGGTGATCGTAGGGCTGAGCGAGAGTCTCTGCTCGTGCCCTCTGAAGGGAACAGAGCCTGGGTGGTTTCCTGCAGAACTGTTCACTGTGAGGTGCTGTCTCAGCCTTGTGTCTCCCGAAAGAACCTCTTGTTTTTCTTTCATTTTCCCCTGTGTTGTTCAAGCTTCTCAGTGTTCTCTCCTGTCAGTGTGAGGAGCGAGGGAAGCCAGGGAAAAAGTGTGGTAGAACCGTAGAAAGGGGCTGATGCATATTTGGTTGCTCCCAGATCGGAGGACGTAAAGGTCACGGGCACTGGCAAAAGATTTCAGTGATGAGGCACGGGGGCTGCCTGGCAGTGCAGTGATGTGTGAATTGGGGTAGTGGGCATTCCCAAGAGCCTGAGTTGGGGGTGAGGGTGCATGCCCAGAAGTGTGAGGTTGGAGGTTACAGTTCTATAATATTTCCTTCATTCATCTGAACATGAGCTAGGGCTTCATTGGTACGGGCCAATTGCTAGAAGTGTGTACCTGAGATGAAGCTAGGCAAATAATGGCCTGGAAAAGCAGCCCACAATAGCCCCTTGGGCTCATAACAAGCTAACACCCGAGAGAGTGAGTCCAGCCAGGACAGAGCAGGATTGGAGGGATGCTGAGTGGTTCCCCACAGTGAAGAGGAGAGAAACTTGAGAGCTTGGAGTGTCTTATTTTTGCTGTGTCTGTGAATATGAGTAACTACTTGTGAATCTCCCCTCACATTACCCATAAAGTACTTCTGCTTGCACAACTACTTTTAGGATTCTCCGTAGACTCTGGAAAAGCCATCACCCGGAAACATGAGCTGAGTTTTGTAACTGGCGCCCCACGAGCTAACCACACTGGGGCGGTGGTCATCCTGAAGAAGGACAATGTGAACCGCCTGGTTCCAGAGTTCACGCTGTGGGGAGAAACTCTGGCCTCCTCCTTTGGATACACTGTGGCCGTGGCGGACCTGAACAGTGACGAGTGAGTCAAGAGCACAGAGATTTACCACTTGATTTAGGACTTAGCGCACAAGTGAGGATCTTAACCCCAGAGCCATGTGATATCTTCCAGTCTAGACTTTTATTGTATGGTGTAGGGATTTACCACGTGGTGAAGTGGTTTATTACAGGGGCTTATTGGGTGGTCTCTGGACTTTGTAGATGTATTAGATTATTTTTCATTCCTCTCCTTCCTCCCAGCCCAACACAGATCAGGTTTTGCAACACCAGATAGATGTAAATAGATCTCCTGGTTCTTCGATTATACAAAAGTTTCTTTTCACTAACGAGAGGTGTCTGAATTAACAAACCCTAAATACCTCATTAGCAAGCTGAACATGAGGCCTGGGCTTAACAGACAACATGGAGTGTTGTCTGTCAAGCCCAGAGTGGAGGAGTGGCCTAGTGGTTGGGGCAAGGTACTTCAGGTCGGGGGTTCAAATCCCACTAAAGGACAGCAACCTTGGGCCGGAAGGACTGGGGTTTCTAGTCCCACAGGTGCTCCTTGTGGTCTTGGGCAAGCCACTTAACCCTCCATAGCCCATGTTCCCTGTAAAATAGTTATCTCCAAGTTATAATGCCCTGTTCAATGTAATTTCAGTTTGTTCAATGTAAACCGCACTGATGCCAAATAGCGTGGTATATAAGAGAAGATATATATATATAAACATTCGTTCTCTCTCTCATTACCCTTCTTCCACAGGTGGATGGATCTGGTGGTTGGGGCTCCCAATTTTTTTGACCGTAAAGAAGAGATTGGAGGGGCAGTATATGTATACATCAACCAGGCAGGGCAGTGGGACAGCATAAAACCCCTCCGACTAAATGGCAGCTACGAATCCATGTTTGGGATCACAGTCAGCTGTTTGGATGATATCAACCAAGATGGATTCCAAGGTGAGGCATCTGTACTAGTGGAGGGGTGTGCTGGAGGTGGCGGTGGCAGTGTGAAGATTCAGAATGTGCACTTCCTTGGGTTTAAGGATGTTCAGTGTGGCTGCTCCTTGGACACTAGCTCAGCCCAGTGTGAAAGCTGGAATGGGATGGAAGAAAGTATAGCTGCATCACAGAGTAATGGCAGTCTGGGTGTTGCGAAATACTGCAGACTCAGAGGTTCTAGTAAGGCCATGCCGGAGACGTCAGCTCTCCTGCTTAAGCAGAAATAGTCAATGCAATGGAAGTCATTAAACGTGAAACCAAACGAAAAGAGATTTGTTCAGTAAATCTCAAAACTCAACTGACACATATAGGGGTAATGCTTTAAAGCATTTTCTGGGTGTAAAGCATGTTTTGTGCATGTAAAATTTCACGGCCAAATGTGCGCCAATCAGCCGGTGCATATTTACAGTATGCGCATCTTATGCATAGGTATTTCTGAGGGTGTAGTTTGAGGACAGCTGGAGCAGAGTTGCACTATACATAACTGTTTTATAAAAGATGTGCATTTATGCATTGACTACGCACACATTTATATCTTCAGAGAAGGTGTAAATTTGTGCAAGAGCATTTGTACGGCACCAGAAGTTATTGTACGAGTCTGTTTTACAAAGGCACATAGACATCCGTATTGTCTTTGAACATTTCACATCGGTACCCTGTATGACGTTACTTCCTTTCTGGTAAGTCATGCTTCCTTTAATGTGTCAGGCTATTGGTTTAGTTGAATTAGTTGCAGATCGCTGCAGAAAGAGGGCACCAGACCCTGCCAGAGTAACAGGACCGCTGTTGGCAATAAAAGTATAAAGAGCTCACTGTTCAGCTGAGGATAAGAGACAAGTTCACACAGAGTTAAAATGTCCTTTTCTGATGGTGGATACATGCTCCTTTAGTCCCCCTGACTGCCTGCCCCTTAGCAAAGTTACGCTGACGCTGTGAGCCTGGGTCCAGTATCACTGCTGCATTTTCTTTTGCAGATATTGCAGTGGGTGCTCCTTTTGATGGAGAAGGAAAAGTTTATATTTTTCATGGAAGCAGCTTAGGAATCATCACGAAACCAGCTCAGGTAAGAGCAGGGTGAGAAGAGAGCGGGCAGGAGGATGGAGGAGGAGAAGGAGGTGGAAGGGAAGGGAAGGGAGCTGATGGATATTTTAGTGGTTAGAGCACTGGACTGAGGCCTAGCTTGTGAACTTGGGCAGAGCACTTAACCCTTAGTGCCTCAGGACTACAAACCCTTTAGGACCAGGAAAATACTTCAAAATAACTCACCTTGAACTACTTGGAGGGAGGGGCAGAGAAGTGGATGACTGAAAATGGATGCTTGGGGTCATCCATTAAGGTCGTCTGAAGTCGCCACCAATTGTCTCATCATTTTACATCCAACATTAACAAATCTGAAAGGATCAATCAATGAAATTTGCTGTTCAAACAAACCCCAGAATGCAGGCAGTGAATAGTCATGGCGTTCCCATGTGTACACATAGCACAGACATTGCACACACTTTGCCAGCAAAACTGTACCTGTAGAGAAAGCAGGTGCAAGTGACTGTATATACTTTGTGCTTGTGGAAAGTTTCAAAACAAAAGTGTGAGGGTACTTGTCACTCTGACACTTGGAACAAAATCCGCTGGTATAAAGTACTGGCTGACTTTCTCCTAATGTGGACCATATAAATCTTGTTCCTGTAATGCACTGCATGTTATGTCTTTGAGAAAGATTTGATGGAAGGAGGAAAAAGTAGGGTTGATGGAAACAGAGAAAGATTGAAGGTGGCAGCGTAAGATAGATCAAAGGATGGAAAAAAGCACAAAAGAAGGGATGGCAATTGATGGAAAGACTGCAGGAGATAGAAGGAATTTATGTGTGTAAGGAGACGCAAAGGTGAGATGGATTAGAGCCAAGAGAGAGGATGGAGGGTTGCTAGAGCAAGGGATGGTTGGATTGGCAGATGTTCTATAGATCTTGTGTGGGTTGGCTTATCTGACCCCCTTCCTTTTCCTGACTCTGGAATGTGCTCTTTTAGATATTGGATGGCGAAGGCGTTGGGGTGAAGACCTTTGGCTATTCAATTTCTGGGGGACTTGATATCGATGGGAACTCATACCCAGATCTTCTTGTTGGGTCACTCTCTGACACTGTGGTTTTGTACAGGTGAGAACAGTATGATTAAGTTTTAAGTACAAATTTGATAATCTGCCTTTTGACAGCATCAACAAGGTGAACCACAGCATGAAACCCCCAAAATGTAAAAAAATCCAAACAAATAGGTAGCAGTACAAACACTTCTACACACCCATGAAAATACACAAATAACATGACTGAGCATTCCAAACTGCACAGTCTTAACTAACATATACATGCCAACAGCAGTACACACCTGTCTCCAATCTCACAAAGGAAAGATCTGTGCAGAAAACGAGGGGGGTGGGGATTTTCAGCAGTGGCAACAGTACTGTTAAAGCTGCTGGCTGTCGCCATTTTAACTTTGTCCTGGATATTGACTGTCAAGGCCATATCTGGGCCACAGCATTGAATATCTGGGTTACCCGCATTGCGATCTTGCAGTCTGGTCAGCAGCAATGTTCAGCCACTGGCCGGATTGCAAAATCGGCTAAAGTTAGGAGAGCCAGGTTAGTGCCTCTGAGTATTCCAGTAAGTATTCCAGTGAGCGGCGTTTATGCGGTTTGCAGGTCCGCAAACCACGTAAATATCTTTGAATATCCCCCCGAGGACTTCAATTTAGTTTTAAACTTGGGATATAGCAATGTTCTGACCATAAATCTGAAGGAAGAATGTCCATAACATTGGTGCCAAATAACAAAAAGGTATGCTGGGTGATTTCCAGATGGGTGCAAGAAGAAGGGGGAATAGCAAGAAGATGCTCTGAGAGGAGAGCAGCAGAGGAACCAAGATGGTGGAAAAACACACACCTGGATTGTAAAGTTTCTCAGCCGTTTTCATAGAACCGATGTGGTGGAACAGGGGTTCTCTCTATTATTGTTCTTTGTTTATCTGTACTTTTATGTCACCCTGTAAAATACTGTTTACAGATATCAAGCACACCAGTAGGTGGCAGCAGTATTGTGTTGTATTTTGAAGTCACTGTCAGAACTAAAGAGGTTAACTCCTGATGTTTTAAGGCAGTGGCCTCATCCTGATAGCTCTAAAGAGGCAGTTTAAAGGTCATGGTTGCTGAAGAATTTTAGGGGAGCAACATAAAAAAACATTTAACTACCATTAAAGTGGACTAACATGTTTGCCACACTTCTTTAGGGAAGAAACAGAACGCTGACAGGGTCACTGTTGCATCGAGTACTGTTAGGAACAAATCCATCAGGGAGATCTAACGGTGATCTGTGCTTGTCCCTCAGTTCAGTTTGTCGGACAGAAGGCTGAGAACTTGCCTTGATCTTCAGACCTAACTGAAGAGGGCACAGGATTTAACTCTGGAAACAAGTTAATGTAAAATACTAGTTAGGATTTGCATGAAATCCATTTTCTTTTGCCTGGCGTGTGCTTTAATGTTTTCAGGTTCATTATTCATCCTTTCTAATGATAAATTTGTTAGTTTATTAGCTCGGTCTCTGAGACTTATTAGTGGACCAGGTGAGACACTAACATGTCCATACGTTTTGAACAAAATGGTCTCTGAATCTTTTTCTTTCTGAGAACTCTACAGCTTCAGGTTGTGATGAGGTCTCAGTGTTGCCAGAATCTTGCGGGAAATAGCTTGTGGGCTGGGGACTAGCCTATGGTAAGAGGGAGCCCATTGGGTGGAGGTAGTAGGGTGTTAGGGCAGAGCATGTGGGCAGGCAAGGCCTGCAGAGTGCTTGCTGAGATCCTTAGATGGCCAAGGGTGTGAGGGAATAAAGCAGATGTGTTATATGACAATTACTTTTTACCTTCTAGAGCCCGACCTGTGGTGCATGTGGGCTATAATGTCAGTATTCATCCCCACACCATTGATCTGGAGCACAAGAACTGTCAGCATTTCACTGGAGTTTGGTGAGAAGATGTTTCTCTCTGTTGCCTTGGACACTATCACAGTGATATCTTTAGTTTGGAAACACGGTGTTCACCTTCTTCTGAGGTCATTTCTGTGTGGTGACTCTAAGTTTAAAAAAAAACCCTAAAAACATTCTGGGCAACTGAAGGCAATTGTGTCTCTAACGTAAAAAATACTCTGTTCTGACCCCAAAAGAATAGAACTGGACCAAATCCTTTGGGTATTGTAGTCCAGGACCTCCCACATTTTAGCCTGCCATATTTTTCTGTTATAACCCTCATCCTGTGGGCAGACCCAGAATTCTCTGAGCAATCAACAAGCCTCACAGACCTCTCTCGCTCTTTTTGTTTCTCTGCAGTGTGGATTTGAAAGCTTGCTTCAGCTATACAGCCAGCCCCCATAACTATTCCCCTAAGATACGTGAGTATTAACTCTCCAATTGCCAGAGGACGACTGTTGTTGAGCTACATTGTCAGGCGAGCACTTACAATGCTGTGTGCATTGGACGCTCACCCCTGTGTTTCTTCTCTACAACTTATGTCACACAGGCCTCTCCTTTCTGTGAAAGCATTGGATCTCTGCGCCATGCTGTCCTTCCACCCCTTTTCCTCCCGTACTCAGTCTCACCCTATACATGCTGCCTCAGTCCTGCTCTGGGCCATACTCTTCACACTTTGCTGTCTCCTGGGACTGCCAGTTCTGCGGCTGTGTCTTTTGTGAAGCTGATTCCCACCGTGTGCCCAGTGCATTTTGATGGCTTTGTTTTGTAATGGTCCATTCTTGTCCCATTTCTAGTTCTGGACTATGTCTTTGATGCTGATGCAGACAGGAGGAAGCTGGGAAAGCTGCCCAGAGTTTTCTTCTTGAGCAGGAAGTCCACAGATCCAGAATACCAGTACTCGAATATGGTGGAATTACCACGCCAGAAGATACACTCCTGTGTGAAGACCAGCTTCCAGCTCCAGGTACGGGCCAGCCTTCCTCAACCAGCTACATCCAGCTAGCCGGGATATGTTTTTTCAGTTGTTGACAATTTTACTTGTGTTCACATTGGCTGCAGGTATAGCAGAGCAAACCTTCCAAAATAGTGGTTCATGTACCAGTTCAAAACATTTCGGTAATAAGTGCTATACTGAATCTAGGACACAATCACCTACGATTTGGGTTGCAGTGATATAACCATAGCAAATATGCAGCAGCCCAAATTAGGCTTGGGTTTTTTCCGCTGCTCTGATTTGTTTTCCCTTCAGACAGTCAGTTGCCAAAATATGGCCCATTTTGGAATGTGGAGAGAGCTGCCTTCAATGTGATACTGTAGCAGCTGATAAGCATGCAATAAATAATACCCAACAGTCAATTGCAGGATCCAAGCCATTTAATGTGCACAGGCTCAGAACAGACTAAAAGGGACTGAGCAATGAAAAACTACAGCATATTCATTATATACAATTTCACAGTTTGATACAAGCAGACTTTCTATTGGTCCCAACGCCCCCTGCACCTGTCCAATCGGGGACCCTCTCTGGGCCTGGCTCCTTGTTCCCCCTTTCTGGCTTATTCTAACAAAGGCATAGTCTTAGACATAGATACATTTCTACTTCAAGGACATTTCTAGCTCAGAGAATGCAAGGACAAAACAAACCAAGCATAAAGAACTTATACAAACTTCATGGGGGAAGGAAAGGGACTTTCAAAAAGCAGTTTAAAGCAGGTTTCTAAACTTTGGTTCTTTTCAATACTACTCTCAGGTGGGGGTTAGGATCTAGGCCTAGTTTACAGGCCATAGCCTACCACAATACAAGGTTGACCATTTTGTAAGTAAGTACTCAGATTTTCTACACTTTATCTGCGCATCTTCTTTTGGGCATAGAAGTTGGTTCTAGAACTTGTGGAGTCCATATTCAGAAGTATTTATCTGTAGGAACTTTGGGAATTAACTGAATTAATATGTATTTTCTGGGAGCAAGCAAGAAGTCAGTCCTCACATATGGGTGACGTCAGCACTGACGGAGCTCATAGGCAATCACTCTCCAGCTTTCAAAGAAAGCCTTTGGGAGTTAAACCACGCATGCGTGGTCACCTCCCCCCCCCCCCCCCCCAAGTGTGTCATCTTACCTCCATCTTCTTTTTTCCACAGAGCCCAGCAGATGTCCTGTCTGTTCACTCAGTAAAAAGTTGATGATTTTCTTTTTTCTTGGTGCTCTTTCGCCCTCCTTTACCAATTCATGTTCCGATCACCTTCACCCGGGACTGTCCCCACCTCCAGCATCACGTTTTTTTCTTGGGTCCTTTTTCTTCCTTTTCTTTTTTCTTGGTGCACGAGTTTTTCCTTGCACCCACACCGATTGGGACATTCGAGTTTGATCTCGCGGGAGCTGTCTTTCCCACTATGTTGTTGGTCAGTGGCTTCAAGCAATGTAGCAGGCGCTCCTGCATCATGTCCATCACGGACCGTCATAGCTGCTGCCTTCACTGCCTCTATGCGGATCATGATGACTCCACCTGCCCTCTCTGCCTGCAGCTGTCAAACAAGAGTCGGAAGAGCCATGGATCCAAGCGGGAATTGATCTTCAGCCAGAAGTCCTCGGTCTCTGCCCCAGCATTGAGTATGGAATTGCTGCCCTCAGGGGCAGCGTCCGACAATTTTTCATCGCGTGGCCGAGCTTGTTCCGAGCCCCAGGGTTATGGAGCTTTGGATCGGGGATCATCCAAAGACCTTCCCTGTAAGGTAAGGTCTTCACCCAAATTGACGCTGAGGCCTGATGCCGGAGCCAGGGGTAAGATCTACGGTCACCGGCCTCAGAGTCCTCAATGCGAGGCCGAGGGCAATGACTGGAAATGGCCCCCGAAGCTGCCCTTGAAGGGCAGATGAACCCATCACCATTGGAGATTCCCCATAAGAGGAGCCGGCTTCGGACCCAATTCCATTGATGCCCAATCTGGTGGCTGTGATGCCACCTGGCCTTGAGGCCAGGATGGTGGCCCTGGAGCACAGCCTGGCTGCCTTCCTGGACTCGCAGCATGGTCCGATGCCCAGTGTCTCTAGGTCTTCGGTACCAATGTCGGAGCCCTCCTCCTCAAGAGCTTCCCCAGAGGATGTCCAGCTGGTCCTCGAGAAGCATGCGTTCTGAGTCGAGTTGCGGCACACCTCTTCACCCATGAGGCCTCAGGTCTTGCCCCTGAATGCTTCCACATTGGGGCATCAAGCCTCTCTGTCCCCATCGACACCTTCTTTGGGGCATCGGGCTGTTGCCCGTCAAGTCCTCGAGGCGCATTCTGACTCTGACTCAGAGTGGGAGACTGAGAACAAGTCACCCGATACTCTGCTTCGTAGGAATGTTCTGTCAGATCCCTCCCCAGTGCAAGAGCGGAGGCAGTCCCTGCCCAAGGACCTTGCATTCCTCGACTTTGTGTGGGAAATGTCAAAGGCCCTGTCCTTTGTGACTGATCCGGAGGACAAGCCTCTAGCCGAAAATGGAGATTCTCCAGTATGTGCCTGTCCCATCCATTCTAGAGTGTCTGCTCTTCAGGATGTGGGAAGCCTCAGTGATGGTGCCTATTGTGAGCAAGCAGCTTGATTCCCAGTATTGAGTCTGTAAGGGCATTGGGTTTGAAAAGCCACAGTTGTCACACAATTCCATGGTGGTGGAGTCAGCCATTCATCGGATCAAAAGCCAGAAGATGTACTCCTTGGTGCCCCTAGGCAGGGAGGCCCACACCCTGGATGGGTTTGGTAAGAAGTGGTACTAGGGCTCGATGCTCATGGCCCCCATTCAGGCTTAACAGTTGTACATGGGCATGTACCTGAGAGACCTGGCAAAGGAGCTTGCCAGGCTCTCTGCTGGTCTTACTGATGAACCTCTAGCATGGTTCCAGTCCCTGGTCTGTCGGTCAAGGACTGCTCCAAGTTTGTTACTTGGGCAGCCTATGATGACTTTGAGTCATGTGATGGGGCCCGTATGATAGACCCTCTGGGAACCCTATTAGGCGGCTGCCTAGGGTTTTAAGTTTCAAACTGCTTTTTCTACTAAAAAGAGTCTTTCAGGCGAATGGTAAAGCAAAATAAATCAGGGCTTTATTCCCTTTCCCGAAACAGATATTCTTTGGATACAAACACAACAAACAGCATCAAAACAAAAGATGGCTACAGAGAAAAATATCTTCTTTTCCTTTGTTATTAGCACAAGGTTATTTTCTTCAGGGTTAACAAAAATAAATGACATCATCCGAAAAACATATCGTGCAATCCATAGGGACTGGGTCTGAAGGATAGCTGTTATTCTCCCACTGCATTACTTCGGGTTCACTCCCGATAATACAAGGGTCACACTCTTTACATGTGCTGGCTTCTTGCAAACCCTCCTGTGGTACATGGATCACTTTTCCCACAAAGTGTTCTTTAAACCTAGGGCTGTGAATGCCCGGTATGAGAATAGCTTCTTGCTGGCTTTCCTTTCCCTTCCCACCTAGTGGGAACACTGGATATCTTTCAGCATTAAAGTTACTTCCAGGGCCACGCCCTTTAGAACATACAGAGCTTTTAGCCTCTTCTTTAGAAAAACAAGGTTCCCACCTTTCTACCTTGTTTCTGGCTCTTGCTTCTGTGCTGTTGAGAACTTTCTCCCGGACTCTCCAACCACCCTCAGAGCTAGCAAAATCCTGGTTACGTCCCCGGCTGTTTCTTGCTCTGATGTCACACCTACTGTTTCCTTCTACCGGCAAACTTCCTTCAGCATGACCTGTGCTCATTGGTTGCTTGCTCAGTCCTCCTGAGCTGCTGCCCCTCCTCCTGCTCCTACTGGGACTCTCTCTAGGACTGCTTCTGAGTCTCTCCTCTCCGGGTCTCTCCTCTCCGGGTCTGCCCCTTCCTGGTTCTAATCAGGAACTTATATGCTTCCCTTCTCTGCACGTTACGTGGGTCTTTGGGAACAGGTGCTCCTGATGAGCCTTTCTGTTTCTCCCTACGTCAGGACTATTACAGGGAAAATTCATTCTAATGCCTTTTGGGTTTTCCTGTGCTGAATGCATTTGCTGCTCAGCTGTTTCTACGTGTACTGAATTTTGCTGTTCAGTTAAATCTGAGGTAAGTTCCTCATTTTCTCCTACCTCCATGGGCTCTGTATTGTCTACTGTGTCACAGTCCATAGCTCGGGTAGCTGCGGTGGGCATTGGTGCCCACTGCCTGGCCTGGCTGCAGTCCTTGGACTTAGAGCAATGGGTTCAGGACAAGTTGGTCGATGTCCGATGCCGAGGGGGGCAACCTCTTTGGCAAGCCCATGACAGACAAGGCCTCAGAGTTGGAGTCTGAATATATGATCAGGACTAGGCTCTCTCAGAAGACCACTGATCCTTCCCAGCAGAAGGCTTCGGGGAAAAAGTCCTTCTACCTGAAGAAGACTTACGGAACTTATCCACAGTTTCTGGCCTATCAGATTCCCCAACAGGGTCAGTAGGCCAAGGCCCAGTGTCACGACCCTCATAAGTCTAAGGTTCCCAAGCACCAGACAGTGCCCCTGCTGCAACCTGGTGGGGGGCCTTTGACTCCCTCGGCTTAGCCCATCTCACACCCGAAGGTCACGTCCTGGGGCACATGAGGGGGAGGGACGTCTAGTTTACCTTGCCCACCTCTGGCCAGGCAGCACCACTGATGCCTGGTTTCTGCAGGTGGTGTGGGAGGATTATCTCCTCCACTTCGAGCAGATGCCCCCTCCATTCTTTCCAAGGGAACCCCCCATGACCTCTCTTCACTGAGAACTCCTGTAGAAGGAGCTCAGGCCCCTCCTCACGCACTGGACAGTAGAGCCCATCCCTCTACATCTCTGAGGCAAGGGATTCTATTCCTGATACTTCCTTGTCCCCAAAAAGACAGGTGGGTACTGTCCCATACTAGATCTGTGGGACCTCAACTGCTTTCTGGTTAGAGAGAAGTTCAAAAATGGTGTCCCTTGGAACGTTGCTGCCCTACCTCCAGCAGGGAGATTGGCTATGCTCCTTGCATCTAAAAGATGCCTATACCCACATCCTGATTCATCCCAGGCACCATCAGTTCCTCTGCTTCATCTTAGATGGGTGCCACTGTCAGTACAGGGTTCTGCCCATTGGCCTCTTGGCCGCTCCAAGGGTGTTCACCAAGTGCCTGGCAGTTTTCGTCACCTTTCTTCAGTTACAAGGCGTCTTTGTGTTCCCCTCATGCAGGCAGGCTCACCAGAGGAGGTCCTTCAAGCAGGCCGCCACACCCTCTCGCTGCTGCAGGGTCTGGGGTTTGTCATCAACTACCCCAAATCCGACCTGCAGCCCACGTAACATCTGGAGTTCATAGGAGCCCTCTTTGACACTACTCAGGCCAGGGCCTTTCTCCTTCTAGACAGGGTCCAATGGCTTGCATCCCCGGTGACCGATGCAGGGTCGCATGGTGGCGACAGCCCGCCTCATGCTGCACCTTTTGGAGCACATGATCTCAATGGTTCACATGACCCCAGATGCCTGCCTGCGAATGCAGCAGGCACAGTGGTCCCTCAGCATTCAATGATCTCATACCACAGGTCACCTAGATGATCACGTGTGGGTCACCAGTCCCCTCATAAATTCCCTTGCCTGACAGTATCTGTCAAACCACTTTGCAGGTCTGCCTTTCCAGGCCCTGCTAGTCCAGAGCGAACCTCACTACAGACGTCTCCAAGTTTGGATGGGGAGCCCACTGTGACTGTTTCCGATCCCAGGGTGTCTGGACACAGGAGGAAAGCCTGCAACAGATCAACTTCCTTGAGCTCTGGGCAGTGGCGAACACCTTTCAAGTGTTTCAGAACCAACTGTCGAACCAGGTGGTCCTCATCTAGATGGACATTGAGGTAGCGATGCTCTAACTCAACAAGCAGGGAGGCACAGGTTCGTACCTGCTATGCTGGGAGACAGTCCACATCTGGACCTTTGCTACAGTGAGGGACATGCTCCTTTAGGCGGCCTACCTCCTGGGAAACGAGAATTTTCTGATGGGGATAGACTCTGCAGGGTGCTTTAGTCACACGAATGGCATCTGAACCCGGATGTGGTCTGCTCTCTCTTCCGGCGCTGGGGGACTCAGATGATGGACCTCTTCGCCAGCCCCAGCAATACTCAGTTGCCTCACTTTTGCTCCCGGATACCGTTCTGCGACCGAGCGTCAGCTGATGCTGTTCTGTTCCCATAGATGGGGAGTCTGCTGTATGCATATCCTCCCACTCTGCTGGTTCCACAAGCCCTGCTGAAGATCAGTTGGACCGGACCACAGTGATTCTCATTGCTCCCCGTTGGCCCCAGCAACCGTGGTTCCCACTGCTGTTGCAGCTGTCTCGAGCGGCCCCGGTCCCCCTGGGTTTTGCTCCAGACTTGATTTCACAGAAGGACGTATCTCTCCTGCATCCTGACCTCTGCTCTCTGGCACTGATGGCCTAGCTGCTGAAATGGTAGCTCTGCACCCTTCCATCTTTCCACAGAGGCAGAGGATGTTCTGTTGGCATCCCACAAGGATTCCACCAGGCAGGCGTATGCCTTCAAGTGGCACAGGTTCTCACTGTGGTGCTCCGACAAGGGCCTTAGCCCGTTCTCCTGCCCGGTGCAATCCATACTCCAGTGCCTGTTGCACCTTTCTCATGCTGGCTTAAAGTCCAAGTCCATCAAGGTGCACCTCAGTGCCGTGGATGCACATCTCCATCTGGTGGGTGGGTAATCTGTCTCTGTCCACCCTCTCGTGAGCCAATTCAGGAGAGGTCTCCTATTCTTGTCACCCCCAGTCCAGACACCCCCAGTGGCATGGGACCTGAATGTGGTTCTTTGGAAACTCATGGCTCTTCCCTTTGAACCGCTTGCTTCTGTTCATCTCAAGTTCCTTTCCTGGAAAGTTGTTTTTCTCATCACTCTCACTTCTGCTCGGTGGGTCAGTGAACTGCAGGCATTGGTGGCTCACACCCCATATACCAGATTTCACAGGAATAGGATGGCACTAGGCACCCTTCCTCATTTTCTACCAAAAGTGGTATCTACGTTTCATCTCAGTCAGGAGGTGGTTCTCCCATCTTCTTTCCTAGGCTTCATGCATCTCGGGTGGAGGCCTCCCTCCATACCCTCAACTGTAAGAGGGCGCTCACCTTCTACCTCAAAGGATGAAGGTCCACCGCTGCTTGTCGCAGCTGTTCATCTCCTATGACCCAAACAGGCTTGGCATTGCTGTCTCGAAGTGCATCCTGTCCACCTCGGTGGCATACTTCACTTCCTTTGCCTATGAGCAGGCTGAGTAAAATGCGTACTGCCTACTTTTGGGATACTTTTCTTTCTACATATCAAATAAATCCAAGGATCAGACAAATGCCTTAAACATAACCGGATTCCTGGAACTTTCCCTACATCTCCCCTTGGAAGTATTCACATTTGGCTTCACTGCTAAATTAAAATCATCCCCAAGTATAAGCTGCCCCTCCACAAACTCATCCAACAGCCCCTCACGCCTTTCACAAAATTCTCTCTGTCCCAAATTATAGGCGTATACACTCCTTAGAGTGTGTTTAGTATTCCCCTATTGGAGTTTAACAAAAAGATACCAACTCTGAGTGTCTCTCACAACATTCAAGGTTTGGCAAAGAACATCCCCAGAAATTAAGACAGCCACACACCCCCTTCTTTTTATGACTTTATTAGAAGAAAACCAGACATGGTTGTACCATCTATGATGAACTCTAAATTTGCCCTTACCCAGCAAATGCGTCTCTTGCAGGAAAGCAATCTATATTTGCAACCAAGTCAACTCTTTACATAACAACTGTCTCTTGAAAGGAGAGCAACATTTGGCGTGCCAACCTTCAAATACCCTGTACTCCTCATTACCCCCCTCCTAGTAATGAGTCCAACCTTCGGGCCTATCCCCCCCCCCAAAACCCCCATCTACAACCATCCCATGGCTCACGTCTGAGGAGCGAATCAGTTGAGCAGTGGAGCACAATCCACAGGACACACACATCACATACTCCCCACCCACTCCTCACTCATACAGTCCCCTTACACAAGAGATAACCCCCCAAACTCTTCAACCCACAATCATTCTGTCATTCAGTCACCCCATACCGCAGACAGCCACATAATCTCTATCTCAATATCCCCAAATCTATTATGAGCCAATCTTAGTCCATGGATTTGCTCGTCCCTGCATCCTCAGTTGTGGCTGTTTTTTCCATCTGCAGCTACAGCCTCTTTCCACCTTTCACCACCCACTGCCATTTTGGAAGGGAAATCTCCTTTCTCTGCTGCTCATACTCGGAGAGCACCAATGATGCTAGATTAGACCATCCGGCTTTCCTCATGGGCTCCACTGCCTCCTCCAATGTCAAGGCACAAATCAATTTCCCTCCCAAAGAAAACTTCAGTCCCACCGGGAAGCTCCACTTGTACCAGATGTTCTCATCCATGGAATCCTCTCCTTTTCTTCATGGTTAGAGATGAAAGATCCACATACAACTCAACTTGTCCATTGCCCCAATTCAGCTTGCCCATTTTTTAGCGGCTTGAAGCACTGTTTCTTTCATTGCATATTCATGAAAGCAGGCTTGGACATCTCTGGGCGCTCTCCCACGCCGGGGCCCCAGGGTCCGATCTGCCCTCTCAGTTTTGAAGCATGGTCCTTTAGTTTCCAGTTGAGCCGCAGACGCCATTACCTTGCTGATTTATTTTCACTAGATCTTTATAGTCAGTAAGCTCACCAGATTCCAACAGACCCCAAATTCTAAGATTGCAATGCCACGAATGGTTTTCTAAGTCATCCAACTTCATTTGGAGTTCATCCTGCATTTTTGATAGTGCTGTTTCCTTAGCATGCAGGGCTGACAGTACCCCCTCATGCTCCTCCAATTGCACCTCTGATTCATCCACTCGCTGACCCAGCTGACATATATCTGCCCACAGCTCCAAGATCCAGACTTGAGCCTTCTTCTTAAATGATGCTAAACTGTTCTTAAGGTCGGCTAACCAGTGTTGCATATCCTTGCAGAGCAGCTCACTAGCGGACCTTGTGCCACATCCTGCTCAACGGTTTTACTTGCGCCCATCTTAACTGCGCCAGGCCCTGCAGGCTCTCTGCTCTTGAAAGCATATGTTTGAATATTGATCGCAGATTTTTTTGCTGCCATCAGGGTCACACAATGTTTCCTGAGGGAGAGTTGCACAATCGAGTGATCAGGGGAAGCTGATTACCACTCCAGGACAGAGATTTAGAATGATTCCACAAAGAGCTCTGGGATCACACCACCGCCATACCCAATGATGTCACTTCTTCTTCTGTGTTCTAGGTTTATATGGTTGCCCCTGTATCAGTATAGCTGCAGTTAAAGCAATTTTTAGTCTTAGATATATAAGCAACAGAGGCTTGTCCGATCATTGTGTGTGTTCTGTCTCCCAGTTTTCGATTTCTAAATGTCTAGACCAAGCCAAACCAAACCTTGTGTGCAGGTAGGCACTCAGGTCAATATTCTTCATTTTAAGACCCAGAGATCAGTGGTGGCATCTATCTACTCCATGACTCTTCCTTCAATATACACACTCCCCCCTCCCCCCAATATTCTCCTGAGATTTGCTGCTGGCACCGGCTTCATAGCAGCTGTTCTGTTTTACGACATGCACTATACAGCTCTCAAGGAGTCTGGGCTGTCTGCTTCCCAGACTTCCACACGAGACTGATAGTATACTTATAGTTTATTAAAATCTTGATATACTGCCCTTCTAGGACATCAGAATGGTTTACAATAAAAGAAAAGAAAATGGAAAAGAGCTCTCCAATAAAATATTTAAAGTAAAGAAAACATTCGCACCAGGATAGAATAGAGAGTAAGTGAGTAAAGAAGGGAATGGGATTTAAGAGGAGAAGCAGGCTATATGTGTAAAAGTAAGTTAAATGGCTGGGTGATCATAGGCAGCATGAAACAAATGGTTCCTTTTCGTCCCTCCAGTCTAGTCCCGTACCCCTGGGTTCTCATCCTCCTCCAGCAGCTTGGAGAGTGAGCATGTCATCTTTTTGATGACATCAGTGTACTAAGGCAGCTGACTCCACCTCCTATCCCCAGTAAGCTCAGTCTCCAAGCAGCAGGAGTAGATCCAGGGTGCTGGCTCACTGAAGAAACAACTAAGGAGTGCTTAGGTAGTACTTAGGAGTGGTAGCTGGATTAGGTTGTTTTTTGTTTGGGATTCCAAAAGAAAAAAAGAAAAATCGGAGAGCAAATAGAAGTTAGATTAGAACAAGCAAAACTTGAGAAGAGCTGCCAGGGCCAGGGGACCCCCCCCCCCCCTCCAGAGGAGGAGACTGTGGACTTCAGAACCGGGGCAATCGGCATCAGTGGCTCCTGAACCAGTGACCAGGTAAGGAGCTGCGAAGGAAACAGAAGCTGGCAGGCAGCAGAGAGCAGCACTCCCGCCTCGACGCAGAAGTCGGGAGATGGAGGCTGAACACGAGGTGGGGGGAAAGAAGCTGACAAAAGTACTTTCAATTTGTCCAGCTCAACCCAGAGAGGAGGAGAAGGCTTGGGAGCTAAGGAACCGTGAGTTTTTCTTTCTGCCAAGTGGACTGCGCAGCATTGGCTGGTGACCACATGACTGTCAACAGGTCACACAGCAGCGCGGGAAATGCGCCATTTTAGCAGCATTTTGGTGTGAGTGAGGAAAGACAGGGGGAGCCTCGCTGACTGCTGAATGAGTTTTCCCGTGTTGTGAGGAGCGTTGGGGACTCTGGGGCCTCACTATGTTCCCTTTTCTTTCCCAAATTGAAAAAAAAACCCCAACAAAGAGAAGATCATGTTAGAGAGAGAGCCCTAGGGAACCTTCCCCACTAGGCTACAGGTTTTTTTTGTTTTTCTTTTTAGGAGTTTGGGCTCAACAATAAAGCCATGCCAGCTAGACCACAGTGTGGGGCTTGCGGAGCCCATCGAGGGTCCATAGGCTAGTATCTGCCAGGGATGTGAAAAGGAGGCTCGGACAGTGGAGCAGGGACTGCAGGAGGACGCTGCAGATCCTTTGGGATGAGCAATTTCCTCAGAAGCGGGAGGAAGTACTGCTCAATCTCAAGAGGGGCAGAGATTGACAACTGGGGAAGTCAGAGATACCGCACCACCTCTGCTAGAGCCATACTGCTAGAGCCTCTGCTCTCTCCAGCTCCATCCACATCTCAGTCTCAGGGAGGTGAGTCCTCAGAGGGGTTCCCCAGAATTCGTCCTCTTACTGCATAGGGCGTTCTGCATGCAGAGCAAGAGCAGGGCAGAAAGAGGCCCACTACAACGCAAGAGCCAGAACAGGTGGGGAAGACGGCTAAGCAGCATAGGTTAGAGGGAGACTAGTAGGAGCAGTCTCCTCTTTTAGATGAGCCAGAGGTCTTTGACCTGGCTACAGAATTGGATGTGGAAGAGGAGGAACTAGAGGAAGGAGAGATTCCTCAGGAGGAGGAGTCCCAGATAGTATGGGAGGAATTGGCGGTGCTCATTACGGAATCGTTGAAGACACTTAATATGCCGACAGGTCTACTGGTGGAGGAAGAGACATTAGAGGACCCGCTTCTCCAGGCAGTGCGTAAGACACAAAAGGTATTTCCCGTGCCTGGAGTGGTTAAGCAGATGATCCAGGAGGAGTGGGATCTTCCGGAGTCTGGTCTTAGGGGGGGTATGAACTATGACCAGGCTGTATTCGCTGCCGGAACAAGAACAGGAACTGCCTCGCTCTCCCAAAGTGGATGCGGCGGTCTTGGCCATTAAGAAAAAGACTACATTCCTGATATGTTTATGTTTATGTTTATGTTTATTAATCATTTGATATACCGCTTAGGCCAAAAGGCATTAAAGCGGTTTACAATAATATATTATTTGAGGAAATAGGAAAAGAACGCCATTATAAGATAGGACAGAATAGAAGACAGAAAGAAGTACACAGATAAGAGAAGGAGAGTAATAGAGACAGCAAGTTACCACGAATGCAGGCATAACGATCCAGTCCAGCAGTACGGCTCTCAAGGATGTCCAAGATAGAAAGATGGATACCTTGTTGAAGCAGGCATTTGATATCAATGCCCTCTCATTGTAGGCTTCCATTTGTGGAACTTGGGTTGCCAGGGCATGCCTGTGGTGGTCGCAGGGAGTGTTGGAGCTGGGGAATGTGGCTCCAGAATCAATAGCAGCAGTGAAACTAGAGTCGGGGGCCGCGTATCTGGCGGACACTTCCTATGATCTGATTAGAGGGCTATCTAAGAGTATGGCCTCGGTGGTGGAATTGGGTGGTGGATGGTCTTTCCAAAGCCCGGCTTAGCAAGCTTCCATTTAAGGGCAAGCTTCTATTTGGAGAAGATTTGGAAAAGTTGGTAAAGGACTTGGGAGAATCAAAAGGTGGCAGTCTCCCAGAGGATTTATTTATTTGGGTTTATATACCGCACTGTTTTAAATGGGCGCGGTTTATAAGCAAAGACAGGCTCACAGTACGGCACTGGCGTGAGGTCAGCCAAGGGACTTCAGGTATTTCCACACTATATGTTTTGCACTTTACCACTGCAGAAAGCACTGCTGCACAGGTGGTCCCACCAACGCCATCCCCTATCACAGCAGTTGCCCTACCCAGAGGAGAACAGATGCACTCTCCGGTGGTGGTTATGTCCCAAGAAACTCATAGCAGGGATGTTGCTCGAGTCACCATGCTGGATCCTGCTGACGATGGACACAAGTCTCTTGGGATGGGGGGGCCCACTGCGAGGGGCAGTTTGCGCAGGGCCTCCATTTTGGATGGATTAGAGAAGCTTTTGCTTTGGCATATGTGTTGAAGGGAAAGTCCGTGCCAGCGGGGCTGTGGGCGCATTCAACCAGGGCTTAGGCGACTTTGTGGGCAGAGTATATTATAGTACCTCCTGACATTTGTAGGGTGGCCACTTGGTCCTTCCTTCACACGTTGGCAAAACATTATCAGTTGGAAGTGCAGGCAGCGGGAGACGCCATATTTGGGCGGCAGTTATTCAGGCTGGAATCGTGGGTCCCTCCCATAGGTAGAACTGCTCTGTTACATCCCAGGGGTGTGGGACTGGACTGGAGGGATGATAAGGAAAGTTCTGGATAGATTGTAATCTTTTGGTCTCACAGTCAGGAAGTCTGGCAAGAACAATGCTACAGATATACATTTAAACTTGTCAGGGGTTTGTTGTCATAAATAGACCTGAGCTCAAGGCAGCTCACGATCGCTGATGCAGATATTCGAAACCTGTGGGCAGGTCAGATGTAATTGGTGAGTGCAAGCCCATCACCAAAAATGGAGTGTTTGCGTGTGTGGGAGCCTCAACTAAGCACAATTTAAATGTAATCTGTCTGTATAAGCAGTGAAATTCAAGCAAAAGTTAAGTAATGTCAAAGTATGAGAATGAGCAGTTAAAACTTTCTAGTCAAAGAAGCCTTATGGACAGTGATGTTGTGAATGTTTCTTTAAAAAACCGGGGACACTGCTATGCTTTTGACTTTACATCTGGACAGCGCATGTTGTGAATATTCTCAAGAAAGTGGAGACATTGCTGTGCTTTTGAATTTATATAGAAGAGTTTTTAAATTGGACACTATCCAATTTTGTAAAAAAATAAATAAAAACGTAACAGATATTTTTTTCTAAAAGTTGTGTTATGGGGTATGTTAAGGAACTGATGACTGAAAATGAGGAGCGAGAATGCCAAGGTTATACAATAACCTGTGTGGCTCCATTCTGATGCTTCCACACAGCTTTTTCACATGCATGTGACTTGTTTGATGTGCCCCCATATATAATATTTCAAACAAAAACTTTTTGAGTATAGAAGAGAAGGATTTTCTTGTGGACTGTATGATCCGAACACCTGACCCCCAGAATCCCTTCCATTGGGAATTGGGGATCCCTGGAATTCAATCTCCCTGCTTTCTCAGCACTCAAGCATCCTTTCTCCATGTGAGTGTAAAACTGGAATAGATGTGGGAGGCGGGATGAGGACAGGCAACATTGGCTCTACCAATGTTTTCCATGGCCCAGTTCTCCAACAGACAATCTAAGGCTACACCAGATTTAAGAATACAGGTGCTGGAGCTGTAACCATTGGAAATATTATGAATTAAACAATCCATATTCCCACTGCAGATCACAAAAGGCCATCTTAACTTGATCCTTTAGAATCTGGATCATTGACCATATGTTCCTCGCTTGCCATTGTCTCCAGTTAATTGCACTGTTGTGGATTATTCTACAGTGGGAGAGCCTTTGGGTTATTCTACAGTGGGAGAGCCTTTAGGGGGAAGACTGCTATCCTGGAGTATTGACTTGAAACTCTGAAAGGCCTCCTCAGTAGCAAAAATGAAGGGAAACATCATCCTAGGAGGTGGCAAAGATATACTGAGAAGCAGCCCCAGTGGAAAAGGCCCTGTCGTTCCTTCCTCCAAAGCAGCATACTGGCTTCTCTGAGACTGACAGTTTCTCGAACCATAAACTGCCTTGCTTAAGCCTGAAGTCTGGGAAGATGATGACTCCCAGATCTTTCCCTGTCTTCAGCTTCCAAAGAGGGATACAAGGCATCTTTCCATTCCAAAAAAAACATAGCAGCTTTTCTATTCTCTTGTAAAATGCTATTCGCAAAGAAACAGGAAACTTACTCAAAACGTAGTTAACTTTTGGGGCAATAGTCTAATCTAATCTAACACAATTTTATATACCGCAATTATCCCATACTAAATAGCAGTTCTGCGTGGTTTTCATCAAGGAAAAAACATCCATAGAAGAAAAAACATTAATTTTGATTAAACAACCATGTTTTCAATCTTTTACGAAACTAAGGAAAAGAAGGAATACATTTCAAATATTTGGGCAATTCAGACCAATACTGTACCGCCAAATATGGAATGGTGTGCCTAAAACATAATTTTAAATAAACACCCCTATAAGATGGGATACAGTAAGGTGTTAGTAGATTGTAAGCGCTTAGATTTACAAGACATTAGTGGAAGTAATAACAACAAAAGATATTCCGGAACAAAATCATTAAAGAATTTGTGTATAAACGTAAAAAACTTAAAATGAATCTGGTTAGTGGCCTTTAACCAATGTAATTTATGTAGCAGAGGGGTTATTTTAGTATACCGGGAAACACTTAAAATAAGATGGGCAGCCATGGATTGACGCAGCGGTCTGTAATCGTCTAATCTGAAGTTGAGAACACTTCAGAAATAATTAATTTCCATAATCCAAATATGACAAGATAGCACTTTGCACCTTTATCAACTCTTTACAGGCCGATATTCAGTGATCAGTAGTTTTCTTTAAATGTCTGCTGCTGGGGACAAATTATAGTAGATAATCATTGACATTATCTGAATAGTAGCTGCTGCTGAATTTCTGGTATTTGCAGTTAGTACCGGTGGCTATCTGGATAGCAGCAATATTCAGCCATGATCCAGACAGCCAATCCGTTTAGACTTTAGGTTTTTACTCCCTAAGTTATACAGCTACTTATCCAAAGAGCACTGCTGAAAATTGCCGCTATCCAGATAGGTGCCAGCTTCTCCCTAGGTCTGCCCTCAGATACCCCGCCCCCCAACCACTATCTGAATAGTACTACAGCAACCAGAGGGAATATTCAGTGGTACTTAATTCTGGCATCACCGACGTTTATCTAATTAGCAAGTCCTGCTGACCAGAGAAACCCTTTTGAATATCAGGCCCATAGATGCTAAGTGCCTCCATCATGAAATGTATAGCAGAGACCATTTAAGCATTAACTTCTCTACCAGCGCACAAGGTAGTGTGATATTTCTGGAGATGGTATGCTCTAGGATACCAAGGTAAACAGAAATGGAGGTAGGGTACAACAGAACCACTTTCCCATATATTTGAAAGAGTCAGTCTGCCATGATATAGATAAGAACTGAAGTCCTCTTTGTGAACAAAACTATTTAAGGGAGAACTGATGATTAGGACCAATTCATCCTGTAGCCAGACAGATTGGAAGAATTCTCAATTTGAAAATGGGGGGAATTGCTGTGAAAAATGACAACATATTGTCTGCGTAGGCAGAAAGCTAACATTTATAGTATTTGGCCCCAACCCAATTGTCTAAGTGCCAGAGAAAGCAACGCTAGTGCCATCAAGTTAAATAGGAAGGGAGGAAGAGGGCAACTCTGCTTAATCCTGTAAGGCAGCAGAAGCAGCTCTGAAGAAAGATTATTTGCAAAGGCTCACACTGTAGGTCTGGTATACAACACATAACAATGCTTAAAAAGCATGGACCAAAACCGAATCACTCTAACAAATGAAAAAGAAACTGCCATTCTACACAGTCAAATGCTTTTTCTGCATCTAGCGATAATGATATTAATGGCTCTGCACTATGATTGACTAAGGCCATAATATCAAAAGAAGTCTCGCGCTAAGAGATGTAGATCGGTCCACCATAAATTTCTGTGCATAAGACTGCTGAGAACTGAAGAGAGCTGAAGAGCCAAAACGTTTTGCAAAGATTTTTGCAGTCTGTGTGGCCTAGTGGTTAGTGCAGTAGCCCAGAGGCAGAGAGCAGGGTTCAAGTAGCCCAGAGGCAGAAAGAGCAGGGTTCAAGTCCCACTGGCACTCCTTGAGGCCTTGGGCAAGCCACTTAACCCATTTCTTTATTTCTTTTATTTAATGTCTCTTCTATACCGCGCTATTCATATCAGTGCGGTGTACATTTAACAGAACCCTATACAATGCAGTCGGGCTGCATTGTATTTACAGTGAACAGGAACTAAAACTTGGACAATAACTGGGGTAACTTTCTACAAGTTATTTACACTCTTCTGCCTCAGGTACAAACTTAGAGGCTGATGCTGAAGTTGTGTGCTGTTAGCTGTGTGTGTGTTTTCATAGTGCACTGGTGTGCAGCAAAGGGCATGTGTGCAAATGAGCTGTGTGCAAAACTTCAGCGTAAAGTTAGAAAAGAGGGGAGCCAACAGATGCGCTACAAGTGGCTGTATACGCATGCACTTAAATGTTATATGCACAGAATGTCCAGGTTCTTTTTGCGCTCACCCCATAATAATCAATACTATTTTGCCCAAAAACATTTTTTATGAAAACACAACAGAGACCTATAAAAGATAAATAATATAAATGAGTCCAAAATACACACAAGGATAAGACGTAAAAATCATTTCTTCTTGAAAGCTGAACTTTCGCTTATATATTGAAAAGATATATGCAGAAAATTTTCATGTCGAAGGTAACTGTTCATTGGTACCTACACAAGATCTGCTACTGAGCAAAAAAATTCTGGAGCATCTACCATGGGATGTAAATGTTTAGAGAATACTTCTGCATTCCCCAATTGCATGACCAACTTTACCCAGTGGCCTTCCTGATCTGGACAGAAACAACTGGGATTTTCTGATTAATATTGTGACCCCACATTTTTTTCCCTGTTGCCAATGAAAAAGCAGTCACACAGTATCTAAAACTGTCCAGTTTAAGCAGTTTAAGTGATTCGGTATGATTCAAATGGGTCTCTTGTGAAAAAAAAAAAAAAAAAAAAAAAAAGGACATCTGCCTGTTCCTTGATGAGCGGATTGTTGAGGCCCTTTTGCTAACACTTAGTGAGCACTGTCTGCTACATGGCCCTTAGGAATAAAATGGACCATGCAGCAGATACAGCGTGCTAAACATTAGTAAAAGAGGCTCTAAATAAAGCAAACTTAAATCTGCTGGCCATAAGGAAACATACACAAAAGAACTATTTGCTGGGGCACCCGAATGACTATGCAAGGCAACGAGGGATATAGTAAGGGACTAGACTGAAAGACAGCTTTACTTCTTAAGAAAAGCATTAATTTAAGGTTGCATGGCAGAAAGCAGAATGTAATAAGGTACAACACAGTATAGAACATCCAGGAAAAAAGCAACCTAGTGGGCCTCAGAACAGAGGAAGATGAGGAAAGAGGAGATCCCAAATGAGACAAATAGTATTCCTGAAGTCCCTGGCTTTACCTCGAGCCCATTACAAGAGCAGAACCAACCCCAGTCCTTTCCTAACCCACAATAAAATATAGCAACCATTCTCCCATGACCATCACATCTCAATACTCCACACTCAACATACCCATCCACACTCAACATATATACCACAGTCACACAACCTCGCCATGGTAGTTTCATCCCAGCTATTAGTTATCATGGATTAACAACCCTAAGTGCAAAGCTAAAACCAACTTCTAGGCCATCCAGCTAGACCAGTCCAGACAAATGGGTTAATTCTCCCTGCCAGCAGATGTCGAGACAGAGAAAGTCAGAAGAGCCAATCAGAGCTGTGACCTCGCCCCTGGCATAAGTCCCAGGCACAGCTAGAAGTCTCCTCAGTACCTTCTCTGTCTCAGCAGATGTTGGATTCTCTTTTATTTTCTCCTACTTGGCCTACAACCTGGCTTCCTCCATAAAACCAGAAAATTCATTGCAGGAATTTGGTTGTAAGATCTTTATATGAGATTTCAAGAGAGTTCTTGGAGCAGGACACAGATAGACACACAGTTATACTAATGAGAGTTCTGGATAACGTTTCTTTAAAAAATGAGGATTTTGTTGAGACATCTGTCACCACTAAGGCAAGAACAGCAAAAGCTGAGTTCCATACAACTAAAGTATTAGATAATTGCTGGCCAACAACTTGAATGTTACAGACCATTGACTGCTAGGTCAGCCTTGCCAATGGTGGTTGAGTCTCCCAGAACCAAATCGCAATCACAGAAATATGGTAGGAACAAACTGGATCCACAACCAGCCCTGTGCTTCAGTTTGTAATTATCGCCAGCCTAAGCCTCAGTGATGCCACTGTGCATGCACAGTGGAAGTTTGGCATGATTTAACTGGAAGAAAATGAATACCAGTATGAAGGGTAATGTTGTCTTTGTGAATGATCAACTGCACTGGTACCCAAGAAATAGTTTCAATTGATTATGTATTTAAAGCTTTGAATAACCTGATAGATATATTAATCATTAAGTCCCTTGGTAACACTGCACATATATGGATCGGAGGCTTCTTAGAGGGTGTCACTTTCTACTGGTTTGAATTGTTAAATAGACCATGTTTTGGAGAGTTTGCATAATTAAGTGTAGCAGAGCAAGACAGGTCTCCAGATCCTAATCTTTTCATCCTCCTCCCTGTGTTATACTCTAATCTCAGGAGAACGTGAGGGACAAGCTCCGTTCTATTCCAGTGACTCTTACATACAACATCAAGAACTTGCGAAGCAAACGGCAGGTGGGCCATGAAGCTCTGGCACCCCTCATGCCCGTGTTAAATGCACAAGTACCCAATACTTACAGGGCAGAGGTAAGACATCTTCTGTGACTAGAAACTAATCCACCCTTTTCTCTTCATCTGTTCACCTCATTCCTCCTCCCACAATTCTGACTGCCTTTTCCCTTCACCCCATTCCTTCTACTCCAGGGCTGGATTTAAGATTTCAGTGCCCATAGGTAGGACCGGAGAGTGAGGGCAGAGATTCTCCCTTGTAGCTTGGAGAGAACATGGAGGGTCCCCTGGAGAGAGAAAAGCAGGAGTGGGGTTGTTTGGTCAGAGTGCCATGGTGGTGCTTCTGTGAAGTGTTACTTGTGGATGTTCTTAAAGTAAGTGAGAGAAGACTCCTTTGCGTACCTGGTGCCTTCAGTATTTGGTGCCCTAGGTAGCTGCCTATGCCTGTTCTACTCCAGACTATTTCCTCTCTCCTGTCCCGCTCACCCTTAAACTAGATAATAGGGGAAAGACGACAGTCACCCAAGAACACATGGTCTGGAAGGATGTATCCTTGAAGGATACTAGCAAAAGAAGGAAGTTAAGGCATCCCGATAGAGAGGTTCCAGTAAAGAAAAAAGTAACCCAAATGCCCTTAAGTACAGAGCAAACAGCTGAAAGATTTCAAATTGTCCTTATCAACTGATAACCAGATAACCAATGGGACACCTGGATACAAACTATATTGCAGTGATAGGGTAGATCAATTGGTGGAGGGGTTGTGCTCTGTTATAGAGGGCATTGAGTAACACAGGATTAAAGTTTTGCAGGAAACAAAATACACTGTAGAATCTCTATGATTAGAAATTCCATGTAAAAAGGGGAAGGCGATGGCAGTGGGGGTGTACTACCGACCGCCTGGCCAGATTGAACAAATGGATGATGAAATGCTAAAAGAAATCAGGGAAGCTAGCAAAAGTTACAACGCTGTAATAATGGGTGATTTCAATTACCCCGGTATTGACTGGGTCAATGTCACAGCAGGACATGCTAGTGTTACTACTACTGATCATTTGTATAGCACTAGAAGGCACATGCAAAAGATGGACCCTGCTCATCAGAGCTTACAATCTAGTCAAGACAGAAATGCAACAGCTGAGGACAAGGATACACTTAGGGGAATGGTAAGGAAGCACATATGAGAGTAAGCGGATCAGGATCCAAAAGCGGCCTCAGAGGTGAGTTTTCAGTCTGGATTTGTTACAGGCATAAGAAGCAGCAAGGTGAAAGGAGCAAAGTCTGGAGTTGGCAGTAGAAGAAAAGAGCACAGATAGAAGTGATCTGCCAGAAGAGTGACGTTCCCAAGGAGGGGTGTAGGGAGAGATAAGAGAGGAAATGTAATGAGGAGCAGCAGAATGAAAAGTTTGAACTGGATATGAAAATGAATAGAGAGCCAATGAAGTGACTTGAGAAGAGGGGTTACATAAGCATATCAAGGCTGGCGGAAGATTAGCTGCACAGCTGGGTTTTGAACAGATTGAAAGGGAGTGAGATGATTCAGAGGGAGACCAGCAAAGAGGAGATTGCAGTAGTCAAGTCTGGAGGTGACCAAAGAGTGGATAAGTGTCTTAGTAGTGTGTTCAGAAAGGAAGAGGCAAATTTTGCTGTTATAGAAAAAGAAAACAGATTTTAACTATCAGTTGGATGTTTGTGGAGGAGAAGGAAGAGTCAAAGAAAACCCCAAGGTAGCGAGCCGAGTAGACAAGGAGTAGTAGAGCGTTATCCACAGAGACTGAGAAAGGAGGAAGGGGGAAGTTGGTTTAGGGGGAAAAATAAGAAGCTCAGTTTTGGCCATGCTCAGTTTTAAACAGCAGTGAGACATCCAGGCAGCAATGTCAGATAGGCAAGCAGAGATCTGGGCCTGGATTGCCAGAGAGATTTCAGATGTAGCAAGGTAGATCTGAGAGTCATCAGGTAGGGAGATAAAGTTTCAAAATGAAATAAATGACTGCTGCTTTGGAGTAGCTGGTTCATGAATTGATAAGAGGAGAAACTATTTTGGACCTAGTCCTTAGTGGAATATAGGATCTGGTGCAAGAAATACGGGTGTAAGGGCCACTTAGTAATAATGATCATAGCATAATCACACTTGATTTAATAAATGGAAAGAGGATGTCAAGGGAATCCACGGTACTATCTTTTAACTTTAAAAAGGGAGACTATGATAAAATGAGGAAAATAGTTAAGAAAAAAAATAAAAGGTGCATCTGCAAAGGTTAAAGATTTACATCAAACATGGGCATTGTTTGAAAATACTATATTGGAAGCCCAGACTAGGTGTAGTCCACGCTTTAATAAAAGTGGAAGGAAGACCAAAAAACTGCCATCATGGTTTAAAGGTGAGGTCAGAGATGCTGTTGTAGCCAAAAAGCATCTTTCAGGAAATGGAAAAAGGAGCCAAATGAAGAAAACAGGAAACAACCTATGTACTGGCAAGTTAGATGCAAAGTATTGATAAGGCAGGAAAAGAGAGAATTTGAAAAAAAGCTTGCCATAGAAGCAAAAATGCATAATAAAAACCTTTTCAAGTACATTTGTAGCAAAAACCCTGTGAGTCAGTTGGATCATTAGATGATAGAGGGGAAAAAGGGCACTAAGGGAGGACGAGGCCATAGCGGAGAGACTGAATGAATTCCTTGCTTTGGTCTTTAATGAAAATGATGTAGGGAAACCACCCATGCCTGAAATGGTATTTAAAGGTGATATATCAGAAGAATTGAAAGAAATATCAATAAACCGGGAAGATGAATTACAACTATTTGATGAACTGATGACTAGCAAATCACCTGGACTGGATGGTATATATTCAAAGGTGTTTAAAGAACATAAAGAACTGAAATATGAGATTGCAGACCTACTATTAATCATCTGTGAGCTATCATTAAAATCATTTTTGTACCTGAAGATTGGAAAATGGCCAGTGTAACGCCAGTTTTTTAAAAAAGGTTCCAGGGGTGATCCGGGAAATCATAGACTGGTGAGCCTGACATCAATACCAGGCAAACTGGTAGAAACCATTATAAAGAATAAATTACTGAACATATTGAGAATAATGGCTTAATGGGAGAAAGGGAATATGGATTTAGCTAAGGAAAGCCTTGTCTTACCAATCTGTTATATTTTTTAAAGGTGTGAATAAACGTAGACAAAGGTGAGCCAGTTGATGTAGTTTATCTGGATTTTCAGAAAGCCTTTGATAAAGTCCTTCATGAGAGACTCTTGGAGAAATTAAAAAGTCATGGGATAGGAGGCAGTGTACTATTGTGGATCAGGAACTGGTTAAAAGATAGAAAGCAGAGGGTAGGGCTAAATGGCCAATTTTCCCAATGGAGAAAGGTGAATAGTGGTGTACCCCAGGGATCTGTGCTGGGCCCCCTGCTTTTTAACATATTCATAAATGACCTGGGAATGGGAATGAGGTGATCAAATTTGCAGATGACACAAAATTATTCAAAGTTGTTAAAACACAAGAGGATTGTGGAAAAACTGCAAGAGGATCTTGATAAATTGGAAGACTGGGCATCAAAATGGCAGATGAAATTTAATGTGGACGTGCAAAGTTATACACTAAGGGAAAAACAACCCAAACTATTGTTACACGATGTAAGGTTCCACATTAGGAACCGCCGTCTAGGAAAAGGATTTAGGCATCATCGTGGATAATACGTTGAAACCCTCGGCCCAGTGTGTTGCGGCGGCCAAGAAAGCAAATAGAATGCTAGGTATCATAAGTAAAGTAATGGAGAACAAAGCCAAGGATATTATAATACTTCTGTATTGTTCCATGTTATGACTGCACCTTGAATGTTGTGTGCAATTCTGGTCGCCATAACTTAAAAAAGATATAGCAGATACAGAGAAGAGCCACCAAAATAGTAAAGGTGATGGAAGGATACCCCTATGAGGAGAGACTTAAAAGTTAAGGGCTCTTCAACTTGGAAAAGAGACGGCTGAGGGGAGATATGATAGAGGTCTACCAAATAATGAATGGAGTGGAATGGGTAAACGTAGACTGATTGTTTGCTCCTTCAAAAAGTAGAAAGACTAAGGGATACTCAATGAAGCTACAATGCAGTCCATTTAGAACTAATAAGAGAAAATATTTTTTTCAGTCCACGATTAATAAAACTCTGGAATTCTTACTGGAGGATGTAGTAAAAGCTGTTAGTGTAACTGGGTTTCAAAAAGATTTGTACAAGTTCCTGAAGGAAAAATCTATAAACCATTATTAAAGAGGACCAGGGAAATCTGCTGCCTACCCCGGAATAAGCATTGTGGAATCTGTGTACCTTTTTGGGAACCTGCCAGGTATATGTGACCTGGATTGGCCACTGTTGGAAACAGGATACTGGGCTTGATGGACCTTGGTCTGACCCAGTATGGCATTTCTTATGTTCTTATCCTTTCACCCTGTTTATTCACATTTTGATAAATTGCCCTATGCTTGTGCTTATGGTGATTGCACAATAATTTCTTCCCCTCACCCTGGCCTCCTCCACCCCTTTACTTCCTCTCCCCAAATCCTTTTCTTTCTCCTCTCACCTTGTTCCTCTGTTTTCTCCTCTACACCTTTCACTGACTTCCCTCCCTGTTGCTGGCCTCCGTTCATTCTGGTTGGTCGCCCTGGTCTCTTCCTTCCTGTCACTAGTCTGCCCTTGTTCTAGCTGAGTTCTCTGCTGACCCCTACATTTTGGCTTGCTCCCCTGCAGGTGAACTTTCTGAAGGAGGGCTGTGGAGATGACAAGATCTGCCAAAGCAATCTGCAGATAAAGTACCACTTTTGTACACGAGTCGGCAAAACTGACCAGTTCTCAAGGCTGCCACGGTAAGAGATGGTCTGTTTCTTCCATGCAAATGCACATATGATATAAATGTGTGTTTATGTATTGGACAAGTACCTATATATGCATGCATGTGTATAGACCTGGATATACATGTGTAAACAGTTGAAGGAGAGTCTGTGCAATAGCGTTGCATTATTTTCCTTGTTTAGTAATTCTCACCTGACTCCGCACCCCAAATTACTGATACTAAGCACTTTTATCAGAGACAGAGAAGAAACTGTGCCTGCTCCATGAAGCTTACAGTTTAGTCTAAAGAACATTGAGCCCCTTTACAGTTTCAGAGAGCTTGGTCTTCTAAAGTCTAAATGGGTTAGGTGGGGTTGGGGATATTCGAAGAGGCTGCTGTGTTGTGTTTGAAAGTTTTAGATCAGGATGTGGTAGGATAAGGTGAGGAGGAGGGAGGTTGATTGTGTGATGGGGTGT
Organism: Ichthyophis bannanicus; assembly: GCA_033557465.1. Classification (NCBI taxonomy): domain Eukaryota; kingdom Metazoa; phylum Chordata; class Amphibia; order Gymnophiona; family Ichthyophiidae; genus Ichthyophis; species Ichthyophis bannanicus. Next base: position 654,754,437 of record CM066033.1, on the reverse strand, counting down.
AGGCATTATGAGCTACAGGGAGAAGGAAAGGGTGAGTTTGGAAAGGACTGATAAGGCATCTTTGATTTTTCCGGAGATCAAACCTAAGCTTTCCATAGAAGCTCAAGACAAGACTTTGACTTTCATACTTTGGACATATCATGTAAAGAGAAAGATCATTAGAAATCATTAGAGAAAGATACCATGCTTGGCAAGGTTGAAGGTCAGTGCAGATGAGACCAGCAACAATTAGCTGCCTAATTGAAGGGTAAACACAGTTTAGGACAACTATGTACAGGGTTGCCATGAGTGGATATTAACTTGACAGCACTTAACAACAACAGTACCAAGATCGGAGGGAGGCAGTACAGAAGCTAAAAATATTGAAGAGATGATGTGTATTTTGCTGAGTGCAAGATAATGTGGAATAAATAGCTGGTGTTACATGATCTGATCCAGAAGGAAAACCTGATTGCATATTTGGGACCAAAACTGAAAACTGGGGAAGGGAGAGGGAGAGGGGGGTTAGCTCCCTGTTATATCCTGTAGGGTATTCAGTGGTGCAGTGGTGTATACTCGGGGAAAAACAGGGGTGTGGGGTTAATATATAAAACTTGGGTGGGGAGATCACAGTTAAGGTTGTGTAGACCTAATAAGTTAGAGAAGCATACTTCTCTGGAGATGTTATTGTTTTATTATTAATATATAAAACTTGGGTGGGGAGATCACAGTTAAGGCTGTGTAGACCTAATAAGTTAGAGAAGCATACTTCTCTGGAGATGTTATTGTTTTATTATTTGCTATGTTCAGATAGAGATTTGATTAGTGCATTACTGGAGGTGATTTTAGACTTTAATTAAAGGTTTCAAGTTTTTTTGTTGTTGGAGAACTTCAGTCTGCCTGTAGGATGCACCATGAATAATACAGGGCAGGGTTGATACATTAGATCTAATATTTAGTTCCATTATGTCTGAGAACGTTGGCCTTTAAAAATAAAGCATTCCGATATAATGAGCAGGGGGCAAGATGGCATCGTGAGTGGCATGTAGTACTATGGCTGACGCCTCCAGCATTTGCAATTTACCCACTGGTTTTCCGATGCCTCAGGCCCCCAGCAAAAGGAAGGGGAAGGTTTCTGGCTCTACCTCCACTCGTCACCTCCTGCCCAGCTGGTCAACGAACTATGGAGGATTTCACAAAGCAGCCAGGAGCTCTCCATTTCAGCAATCTTCATGAAAGCGAAGACCAGTACGGGGGGGCGTCTCTGAGCCCCGAGCTGAGTCCAGCCCCACGCAACTGGGAACTGCTTTGACCAAAGGGGCTGTACTAATTGTCCTGGAAGGTGTTTCCCCAGCTCAGATGCTAGTGGAGGAGGCAGTGGTGAGAAACAGGAAATGCCCTTTAACTTCCCGGCAATCAGCTTGCTGGTGGGCTGCAAGAGAACACAGCCGCTGGAGTGAAGGAAAACTGTGCTGTTCACTCCAGCAGCTGTGCAGAGGTGAGCCGGGGCTTTGGGCCTCCCGGGCTGCCTCTGCGCCGGTTAGGCAGGCACAGGGCTCTTTCGGGGGAGGGGGGGCTAGGACTGGAAATGGGCTGATGGGGGGGTGCTTGGAATGGAAATGGAATGATTGGGGCTGGGATGGGGCTGGAAATGGTGGGGTTTGGACTAGAAATGGGTTGATGGGGGGGCTAGGATAGGACTGGAAATGGTCTGATGGGGGGCTAGGATAGGACTGGGAATGGCTGATGGGGGGACTAGGACTGGAAATGAACTGATGGAGGGACTAGGATAGGAGTGGAAATAGATGATGGGGGGGCCTAGGGCTGATGTGGGTGGATAGGAGAATAGGACTAGAATGGAGCGGATGCTGGGAGGGGCTGGAACTAGAAGGGAGCTTATGTTGGGGGAGGACTAGAAGGGGATGGAGCTGGGGGAATGAGGATGGAGAAGGGAAAAGATATTTTGTGTGGGAGGGAAGAAAAATCTATGATTGGCTGGGTATTGGGAGAGTAAGTGGGGACTGAGGATGGAAGGGTGAAATTTGAGTGGATGAAAAAGGAATAAAGAAAAAAATGGAGGAAAGAGCAAAAGCGGAAAGATCAGTATGTTAAAACAGATGTAGAGAGAGAATGGATACAACTAGAAGAGAGAAGAAGTAGACAACATCAGACAATGGAGAGTTAGCAGAAGACACAAAGAAACCAGAAGAAAGTGAATGGAGCAATTGCAACTGAAAAATAAAATGCCCAAACAAAAGGTAACTGGAATATGTCAGCTCTGGGAAATGTGCATTGCTAATGTCTTTGTGTTTTGTTTAGTACAAGAGGAAATTGATTTATAGTTTTGTTTCTCCAGTGGTGTTGTACATTCCAAGTTTGGCTTTTGGGGTTCCCAGTTTATTGTCTTCCTATTTGTAAATTGTGATCCCTTGTTCTTTGTTTGGTGACTGTCTATGTTCTGCATGTGTAACCGAGCTAAGGTAGTCTGTTCATGTTGTTTCTATGTGACACAGTCCCACTTGTTCTCTTTTCCCAGTAGATGTATTGGTATTCTCTGAGATGTATTGGTTTAATATTTGCAGTTTTGCCTTTTGATAGGTAGGGTTTGGTGCTTTATGAGTCTTGATAGTGCTGTTATGATACAGTGGGTTTGCTATGGGTTCTAAATGTACTTCCTAATGTGCCTGGCAGTTGACACTGGAGTATAGTAATGTAGAAATCTGGTAGTCTCTTTATCCTCACTGCTCAAGCAAATTGTATTCAGATACTCATTAAGAGGTATGTTTACTAAAAGTTAATGCACATTCACAAATGTTAATGTGCATTAAGTAGAGGAACAGCCATTTATTTCTATTGGCGCAGTGGCATGTAACGCACATTAATATTTAGTAAACATGCCCCTAAGTCAATTGCCAGGAGAAAAAAGAGGCTTGTGAAGGATTCCTTTGAAAGCTGCCTAAAATTTTAGATGGGAAACATATACATTTTAAAATAAAATAAATTAAATGTATGCCAATGAAGTCCAGTGGATATGCAAATGGGACCTTGCAATGAGCCTCCTTACATGGCCCCAAATCATGCTTGAGCCACCCCTGCCTATGAGGAAAGGCTAAAGAGGTCAGGGCTATTCAGCCTGGAGAAGAGACGGCTGAGAGGAGCCATGATAAAGGGGTTGAATGGGTAAAGAGGGAACAGTTATTTAGTTTAATTTATTCAGCAGTTTTCTTTATCACTTTTTGTAGTGAGCATCAAAACTGTTCACAAACAAATAAGTAGCGAGCCAGTGAGGTAGGAGCTCGGGGTACTGAAAGCCGGCCTCATCGGTTCGCCCTTCACTGTGCTCTTGTTGTTGTGCCGCCTCTCGCATGTCATACCCGGCAGCAGTGCAAGCTGAGGAATGGCACGGGGGTGGGGGTGAATGAACAAGACCCCCGCTGCTATCTCCAGGATTGATGGTGACGCTGGTGGCAGATAGCAGAAGGGGACTCCTGCTGGGTCTGGGGCTGGGGGCTAGGAAAATGAGGTTGATCCTGATGTTGGGGCTGGTGCTGAGGCTGATGTCAGGGAGGGGGGCTAATGTTGGGACTGGGAGAAGGGAGAGGAGGACAGATACTGTGGGGGTGGGAAGCAGTGGTGTATGTAGGGGAAGGTAGAGAGGAAGGGGCAGACGAACAGATGCTGAAGCAAGGAGGAAAAAAGGCAGGGTAAATGAATACTCGGGAAGGAAATAGATGAGTGGATGTAAAGGAAGATTAAAGATAGGTATGGAGGAAAAGGCAGTGGCAATTAATGCTTAGGAAAGGGGATAAAGAAAAGAATTGCCATACTGGGTCAGACCAAAGGTCCATTAAGTCCAGTATCCTGTTTCCAACAGTGGCGAATCCAGGTCACAAGTACCTGGCATATCCCAAAAGTAGCCAGTTTTATGCTACTTATCTTCAGGGATAAGCATGGTTTTCTCCCGGTCTACCTCACTAATGGTTTATGGCTTTCTCCTCCAGGAATTAATCCACCTCGGAGGTGGAATAAACACTGGCCACCCCTCCGGATTGGCCGGCCAGCCCCCCAGCAGCAACAGCAGCAAGCCAGATGAGTCCCCTCTACCCAATCAGGGCCCTGGCTGCCCCCGCCGGGGCTGGACGGTGGGGAAACTGGGGTCTCCACAGTAGTGGGCTGGATGTGTCGTGGGGAGGATGTCCCTGCGGCAGGATTGGGTGCTGATGGGCCTATCCTGTTCAGGGCTGTCCAGACTGCCTGGATGTGTCCTGAGATCAGGCTCTATATCAACTGGCATGCAGCTGTTACCATACTTACAAGGCTCTGCCAGGAAATTTGGAAGGCAAATTCATGGTCAACCGATTGGAAAAAATCTTTGTTTATACCAATACGGAAGAAAGGTGATCCGATTGACTGTGGAAATTATCGCACAATAGCTCTGATCTTACATGCCATCAAGATTCTACTCAAGATCATTCAGCAGAGACTACAACTATATCTGGAACGAGAACTGCCTGAAGTGCAAGCAGGGTTCAAGAAAGAGCGAGGAACAAGAGACATCATCGCGAATGTGAGATGGATCCTTGAAAAGACAAAAGAATACCGAAAGGATATCTATATGTATTTTATTGACTACAGCAAGGCTTTTGACTGTATAAACAAGTGGTTCACAACCCTGTCCTCGGGTACCCCCAGGCCAGTCAAGTTTTCAGGGTATCCACAATGAATATGCATGAGATAGATCTGCATACAAGGAAGCAGTGCATGCAAATCTATCTCATGCATATTCATTGTGGATATCCTGAAAACCTTTATACAATACCACTCCACTATCTTACCAGATTTTATAGTATAGATCTCAAGGACAATAAAAAAAGGAGAAAAACAGGTCTCAGAACAAAAGGGGCTACATGTGGATTAAGAGAAATACACTATGGCCACCTCCCCCCAATATATCAATGACCTGAAAAAAACCTCCTTTTTATTAAAATAGTGGAGTGGTATTGTATATAGTTGATTATTGTGTATAGTGACCACTCTTTTTTGGTGTTATCCTGAAAACCTGACTGATCTGGGGGTACCAGAGGATTGGGTTGGGAACCACTGGTGTAAACCATGAGAAACTCTGGGCCACATTAAGAAGCATGGGTATACCAGAACACCTGATAGTTCTCTTGCACAACTTTTACATTGATTGTGATGCAACAGTTCAAATGGAATTTGAAGAAACAAAATGGTTTAAAATCAGCAAGGTGTTCGACAAGACAAGATTTATATGCAGGACTGTATGAAGACAACCAAGGTGTGACGATTGGTGGAAGACTCATCAACAACCTTCGCTATCCTGATGATTCCACATTACTGACTGAAAGTGAAGACGATCTGAAACATTTGCTTCTCAAGATCAAGGAACATAGTCTTAAAATGGGCCTGCACCTTAATGTTAAGAAGACAAAGATCCTAGCAACTGACAAAATCAATAAATTCATTATTTTGCTAAATCCATGTTGACTTTCTCCCTTTAACCCATGTCTGTCCATGTATTCAGTAATTTTGATCTTAATAATGATTTCCAGCACTTTGCCTATCACCAATGTTATATTCACCGGTCTGTAGTTTCCTGGATCACCCCTGGAGCCCTTTTAAAAAATAGGTGGTATGTTGGCAATCCTCCTAGTACCTTGGACAATTTTAATGATAGCTTAAAAATTATTAATAGTAGCTCTGTAATTTCATCTTGAGTTTTCTCAATACACTTGGGTGTATGCCATCCACTTCAGGTGATTTGCTGCATTTCAGTTTATCAGTTCTATTATGTCTTCCATGGTCACTGAGATTTGATTCAGCTCTTCTGACTCATCAACATTAAATAGCTAAAAACGGGAACATGATGGCAGATAAAGACCATATGGCTTATCCAGTCTGCCCTTCCATACGAACCACTAAGCTGTACAGTGGTATAGAAAAACTGTTAAATAAATAAATAAAAATACAGTCCTTTTTTCTTTAGAGATCCTCTGTGTTTGTCCCATACTTTCTTGAATTCAGATACAGTTTTTGTCTCTACTACCTCTACTGGAAGACTATTCCACGCATCTACTACTTTTTTCGTAAAGAAATATTTCTGTATATTACTCCTGAGTCTATCCCCTTCCAGCCTTCATCCTATGCCCCCTCGTTTCAGAGCTTCCTTTCAATTGAAAGAGGCTCTCCTGTGCATTTATGCCATGGAGGTATTTAAACGTCTCTATCATATATCCTCTCTCCTGTCTTTCTGCCAAAGATCTGAAAGTCTTTCCCCATATGCCTTATGGCAAAGCCCACTGACATTGTAATTGCCACCCTCTGCACCAAGTTCATTCTGCTTATATCCTTTTGAAGATGTGGTCTCCAGAATTGCACAATACTCTAAATTAGGTCTTACCAAAGATTTATACAGAGGCACTATCACTTCTTTCTTCTTGCTGGCCATTCCTCTTCCTATGCACCCAAGCATCCTTCTGGCTTTCGCCGTTGCCTTTTCTACTTGTTCAGCCACCTTAAGATCATCAGAAACAATCATCTTAAGATGGCTAAACAGTACAGAGGATGGCTACTAAAATGGTTAGTGGTCTTCATTATAAAGCATATGAGGACAAAGATCTAAATATATAGCTTCCTCACATCAACCAAAGTAAAGAATTTATTTTGTTTCTCAGCTAGGACCTTACTTTCCTGAGTACCCCTTTTATCCTTTGATCATCCAGTGGTCCAACTGACTCCTTCCTTGGCTTCTTGCTTCGAAAGTACCAGAAAAAGTTTTTATTGTGCGTTTTTGTCTCTCTGGCAAGCTTCTTTTCAAATTCTGGTTTTGCCTTCCTTATCAATACCTTGCATTTAATTTGCAAGTAGTCTCAACACAGTTAGTTCTTGTACCAAATCCTGTCTTCCACAAAAGACTAAATCTAATCTAGCTCCTTCTCTAGGAAGTTCCCGAACCAGCTGAAGCAGTTTCATCTAGGAACTTTACCTCCCTAGCTTATGATGACGTGGCATTTATCTGATCAATAGTGGGGTAATTGAAATCACCCATTGTTATTATATGGCCAACTCTGTTAGCTAGCCTAATTTATGTTAATATTTCATCATCTATCTGCTCATTCTGTCCAGGCAGACAGTAGTAAACCCATACCACTATTTTTGTCTGCTTCACACATAGGATATCTATCCATAAACATTCAGTGGCACATTTTGTTTCCTCGATGCTTTTAACATATAGCACCACCCTTCCACCAATTGGATCCATCCTATCATTTTGATATAATTTGTACCCTAGTATCACACTGTCCTATTGATTATCCTCCTTCTACCAGGTTTCCGAGGTGCCTATTATATATATCTTCATTTAGTGCTATATATTCTAACTCTCCCATCTTATTTTTTATGATTCTAGCATTTGCATACAAGCATTTCAAGTTATGTTTGTTTGAATTTACATCCTTCATAGTGGTTGACAGAGATAACTTTTAATCTTTTAACTTTCTGCTCTTTATTTGAAGGCATGTGGGCTATTTTAGTCTTTATATGCTCTAACTTCCCTGTTTTGATTGTATCATTCAAGGATACCTTACTCCAAACCATGCGCTCCCAAGTAGCTATCAGCTTTCCACCAGCTGCTCTATCTCCTTTTTGTACATTAGTGCTTGCAGTCTATTACCACCCCAGTTATGGTGAAGCCCATTTTTGCAGAATACACTCCCTCTTCCCAAGAATGTAGCCCAGTTTCTAACAAATCTAAGATCTTCTTCTCTGCACCATCATCTCATCCACACATTGAAACTCCAGAGCTCTGCCTCTCTCTTGGGTCCTGTGCGTGGAACATGAAGCATTTCTAAGAATGCTACTGGGGAGGTCCTGGATTTCAACTTTCTACCTAAAAGCCTACATTTGGCCTCCAGAACCTCCCTCCTATATTTTCGTATACCACTGGTACCAATATGTACTAGGATAGCTGGCTCCTCTCCAGTACTGTCTAAAGTCCTGTATAGGTTACTTCTGAGGTCCTCCACCATCACAGCAGGCAGGCAGGTGACAAAGCTATTTAAATGCCAAATGATTAAATCACCTACTAGGAGCCCCTGGAGACACATCCTCTATGTAAGGGGATATTGCATCCCTTGAGGGGCAAGTCGTGGCATTAGGATCACTTCCTGCCATACCAACATTGTTCTTTCCTTCCAGGTGACCTTTCTTCAATGCAGCACAGAGGCTGTCAGAATATAAATTGGGACTTCTCTACTATGTCCCTGTAGATCTCATCTATGTACCTCTCTGTCTGCCTCCTGCTACTCTAGCTTCAAGAGGTTAGACTTGTTCTCTGAAAGCCAAAGGCTCTTGGCACCAAGAGCAAACATATGACCTCTCACCAACTACACTCAATGTAAAATCCTGGATAATGTCCATCTCGCTGCTGGACTGCCGTCTGCATTTATGTATTGTTGAACTGTTTAGTTGTCTAGAGTTGCTAAGGGGGGTTGGGATACTTAAACTAAAAAGGAAGTCTTCAGGATTTTTTTGGTATATTATCTGCTAATATTTTGTCTTTGCTTTCCAGTGAACTGCTAATAATCTAATAAGGATTAATCACTTACTGATTAAAATATCCCGTGATTACAAATTTGACTCTTAATTGGGAAAACTGACTATAAATTAAAGGAGGTGCCTGGGCAGGAGTTGGGGAAGGTGGGTGGGGAAAAAAGATTAACTACCTGTCTGTTTTGTATTAAACCTCTAAAAGGCCTAATTATAAACTAGGGCAAATTCATTCTAAACCTTTAAGCAAAGCCAATAATTAATTTAGGCTTTTAAAAGATTTAAAATAGAGAGTTTTCCAAATAAGTCCACAATCACTTTTGACCCAAGCTTTAAGTCACCAAAACTTCCCAGCACAATTGTGTTCACTTACCTAAGGTTTTTCTATTAGATGTTGGGGACTTATGCAGGAAAGCAGGGATTCAGACTTAAGCAGAGATTCTGGGATTGAGTGAGAGCCAGAAGAAAAGAATTAGACTGGTTCATTATTGGGAGTGTTAGTGGGGACTTGGTTGGGTACTGTGAGTTTAAGTGGCGACTCGGGTCTTCATTGGGATTGTGAGTGAGAACTATGGATTTGGTAGGGTAGAAGTGCGTGTGGATTTGAGGATTTAGGTGGTGGATAATGTGGATTAAGAAACCAAGCAAGGATTAGGGAAGACAGTGGGGACAAGGTGAGTGGGTGAGGACTATAAATAGAACTGTGAGATTGAGTGTAGGAAAATAGGGAGGGGAGATGGTTTGAAGGATCTGGAGAATTTGGGGAGATAGATGAAAGGGACAAAGAGCTATGGAGAGGGTGTGAGACAAAAAAGGAGGCGGGTCTTTGAAGAAGGTTAGAGAACGTGGAAAAGAGGAGGCAAAAGGAAGAATGGGAGCTTGGATAGAGGGTAAGACATAAGAAAGAGACTGCATGTGGCAAGGGGATGAGTGACAGGCATGGAGCTAGGTCTGGTGAGGGGATCTGAGGCAGAGGAAGATAGATGAGGCTGGGAGGGGATTTAGTAAAGAGGGTACAAATTAGATAAATGACAAGGGGAAGAGGAAGCTTGGGAAGAAATGAGATGACTAGGAAACTAAGAGAAGGAAATAGAAAGCTGGTAAGAAGATAAAAGTGGAAAGAAAGGGACTGAAGACTAGAGAGGGAGAAGAAGAAATGAATTCTAGCTATAGGTAGATAAAAAGGCAGATGATAGAAATGGAGAAAAAAGATGAAATAAAGGGATCAATACCAAACAGATGAAGGGGAGAAAGGGAAGAAAACAGGGAATAAAGAAACAGAAAATGAGAATGAAATCAAGGGAAATGACTTAGGAGAGAACCAACAAGATGAAGTGGTAGAGAGAGACCAGGACCAACCCAAATGGAAAAGAAAATGATCAGACAACAAAGTTACCTTCCAGTGTGGGGCCATTCTCATGGTACGAGCCCTAATGTCTGCATGGTTCATATCATAAAACTAGCCCCAAGAAGAGAGTGCAAAAGCTAAAATTGGTTTAATCAACTACAATACCTTGATTTGGCCCTGGTAATAAAAAGTAACATAACATAAAGGAGAAGAAAAAGAAAAAGAGTAGAGAAATAGGAATAAGTGAAAAACAAAAGACATGGATAGATGGAAAGGAGGAGAAAGCCTTAGTGACAGACAAGAAAATAATAGAGTTTAGAGTTTTGAATTCACAGTTCAAGGTTTAGGATTGAAGACAGCAGAAGATCATGGCTGAAGGCGGGACACTCATAAAGCTACCGAGTCAGCACATCATTAAAAACCTAAGTAAAATGAAAAGTTTTAAAATATGCTTTAATTTGGGAAAGGAAGATTCGGTCGTAGTTAAGTAAGCAAAGGCCAACTGGGTAATTTCAAGATGTAGAGTAGTAAATGAGAGGACAGTCAACAGACTGTTGTATTGCAAGCATAATGGATACCCAGACCTATCTAGGGAAATTATATAGCAAAATGCCTATTTGAGAAGTCCAAAAAGGCACCTATATTAAGCCCATTTTATAAAAACTAAATAGGCTCCTATGTGCCTTTTATAAATAGGCTCCCAGATCCAGCCCCAATAGTGCACAGATTTACTACTACTACTGAGCATTTGTATAGCATTACAAGATATACGCAGCGCTGCACAGACATGTAAGAGACAGTCCCTGCTCATCAGAGCTTACAATCTAGTCAAGACAGACAATACAGAAGGTGCAGACAGGGATAAAACAAGGGGGAATGGTAAAGAAACAAGGAGATCAGGTGTGTCAAGATCCAAAAGCAGCATGCACTGCCCCCATTGTATTCAAATTTATCTCATGTATATTCAATAGGGACAGCCTGAAAACCTGAAAGGTTTAGTGCCCTCCAGGACTGGAGTTGGAGATCCCTGATCTAAGCATATCTAGTGCTATGCCCCGATACTTAGCTCTGAAAGGTGGATCAAAAACTGGAGTGGAGGAGCAGGCTAGTGATTAGAGGAGCAGCCTGGTAACCAAAGAGACCACTGTTCAAAGCCCATTGGTACTCCTTGTGAGCTTGGGCAAGTCACTTAACCCTTCAATGCCTCAGGTTGCTTAGATTGTAAACCTTCTGGAGACAGGGAAATACATACTGTACCTGACTGTAACTCACTTTGAACTACTGGAAAGGTGTGAGCTAAATATTAAATAAATAAAAGACAGTGGTTGACAAAATCAAATGCCTTAGAGAGGTCTAGTGAAATGAGCTGTTCAAATGATCGGTAGTAGTAGAACAGCTGCTTTCCGTGCATCCAGGGAGCACCTTGTCTCATTCAACGTTGCAGCTACGATGGATTTGATAATATGTCCAGTATAAAAGCTGCATTGCCTTGGTTGAAGTGGATGTCCTTTCCCAATGAAATCAGACAGCTGACAAATGAGACTTTTTCTATGATCTTGAACAAAAGTGAAGGATTAGAAATTGGGCAATAGTTTGAAAGAACAGAAAGGTCGAGGTTTGTTGTTTTTTTTAACAGGGGGACAGATAACTGCTGGTATCCAAGGCATAAAAATGGAGCCTGTAGTGATACTGGCATTCATCATGATGAGAATTATGGGAGGTCTATAGGAATGTTTATGGGAGCCCTGATGCAGGCCTTCTAGCTGAAACATTCATGCGTGTTGGGTCTTGTTTATGGTTTACTTTGGTCTCACTTTTTATTCAAATTTTGTCTACTTGCATCCCCTTCCTAATGGACGTTTTTCTTATCAGCGACATCAGCCTCATTTGCCCCCCTTCCCCCCGCCTTGCTCCTGTTTTGGGCTTATTCTTTCTGTGAAGAGTCACCATCTCTCTTTTCTGATGATTTATGTCTGGGTATGAACAACAAAGAATGGATCTACTCTTTGGGATCCTGCCGTGTGCTTGTGATTTGGATTGGCCATTATTGGAGACAGAATGCTGGGCTTCATGAACCCAGTATAGCACATTATGTTCTTATATAAGCGACTAAAGGTTTAATGAGAGTCAGTGTTGGAGTCTGACATGGTCAATGCATATTTGGAAGAAAGATGTTTTCCCACACAACTAAAGGAGTAAGTTGTTACTCCAGTCTTGAAAAAGGGAACTCTGGATCTATCTGTGCATAATAAGTATCATCTCATCTCCAATATCTCCAAGCAGTGACTTGCCAGTTCGTTGACTATATGGAGACTGCTAATAGATTTGATGCTAGTCAGGCAGGCTTTAGGGTTGATTCTGGTACAGAGTGTATGGCCGTTGTAGTGATGGATGATCTGTCATGTTGGATAAAAAAGAGCCAGTGTGTTTGGATCTTCTGGATCTGTCCATGGCATTTGATATGGTACATCATGCTATTTTGCTGGATAGATACAAGCAGGTTGGTGGGGATGGTTTTGCTTTGGATTGGACCTTTTCTCTTGGGACTGGTGCATAAAGTAAAGATAAATTAAGTTACTGTGACTAGATTGCAGAGTGCCTCAGGGCTCCTGTTCGTCTCTACTTTTCAATATTTTTATGCTGAGGAGAATGATCCAGTCCTTTGACTATGAATTATCTTTTTGCCAAAATCCTGAGCTAGCACTAAGGTTGCTAAATGGCTGCCTATTGGTTGTGGTAAACTGGATAAAGGAAATCAAATGGTGCCAAGAGCTAGGAATTGAGGGTATAACACTAGATTGGTGCCAAGACAGAATCATTGGGCCCAATACTCAAATGACTTATGCTAACTTTGAGAGTTATGTTCCTAAATCTGTCTAAATTTATACTCTAAAGTTTCACTACACTTAGGAGCTTAAAAGTAGGTGGAAATGGGAGGATTTAGGGTGGGGAAAAATTAGAAGCTTAGCACTGATTTTCAACACTAGGTTCATAAATCTAGGCAAATGAATGGCAGGCCTAAATGATAAGCATAACTTTTAAACTCCTAAGTTAAGATGTATGTTCAGCTAAAAACTTAGGGCATGTTTACTGAAGTGCACTAAAGAAGCACCCCTTAGTGCGGGGTAGTAAACAAAAATTAGTGGGCAGCCCAGACCCATGTTGACCGATGGTTGCATTCCCGATATGTCCCCATGAAGTTAGTGCTGGTTGGAGGACTATCCCCTGCTAAGCAGGCATGCACTCTTACCACCGGTGCATGTACCAGAACGCATAGTTGGCGCGAGCTAATGGCATCTGTGGCAGCTGCATCTTGCAATCACTGCCCTCTCTCCACCTCAACTCACACAATGACATTACCATGGAATTTTTACTGCGGTGGCTGTTTCAGTGTGCAGTAACCGCTACTGTGGTCCCACACTAACTGCTTAGCGTAGGATTTAGTACGTGGTAACCATTACTGCACTTTAGTAAACATGAACCTAAGGCTTCTAGGTTTGGCTGAAAATAGGGCACAAATTTAGAAGCTTAATATAGGCATTTAAATTTAGGAGCTCAGCTTTGTTTTTTTAAGATTGGGCTCTTTGTGTTGGGTTCTGTGGCCTGACAGAAGATGCAAAATAAACCAAAGGTGGCATGTCGTGTCATCTCAGTTTCACAGGAGAGTGATAACACGGCTGTGAATTTTGACACCAGTTCCTTATTGAATAGCAGGTCTCCTCTGTGTTAGGTGGGGTTATAGGAAATAGAGATTGGTGTTTTTGGAACTGTCCGCAGTGAGATTGGTTATGCATGTCCTGGCCATAAGTGTAATTAACTATTGCAACACATTATATATGGGATTACTTGGAAAGTTAAAGAGCTATGGCTCTTTCAGAAAATGGTGGCCAGGGCGGTAACCTGCAAGTGTGAGGACACTGTTATGTAAATTTCACTGGTCATCTGTGACTGCCTGGGTGAGATGCGTGTTAATGAAAGTTAACATGTGTTAAATGCTCAGAACGCTTTTATTTCTATGGCTAGAGTGGCACTTAAGATGCGTTTACTTTTATTAACATGCGTTAACCTTTAGTAGGTATGTCCCTATGCATGAATGAATGAGTAAATAAATAAAGCAAGCAAGCAAAGAGCAGCGAGAGGGGGGGGGCTTATGGGTCCAGGGAGGAGTCGGAGTCAGTAGAACATTTACTTCTGCTAGTTGAGGCGAGTTGTATGTAAACACAGCACTTGTAGATCTTTGCCATCATTTTCTCTCACCGCCTTCTACCTCACCTTCACCTTTTAACACACGGTGTTCATGGTGGAATTTCTAATGGAATCGGTAGTAGAATCTATAATTTGAACTTTGATTAGAGGGAAACCAGTTGCACACTACAGCCCTGGGACCTTTCTTCTTTTCTCTCCGCAGTGAGGATGATGGGAATGCCGTCTTTGCTCTGACAGATCAGAAGGATATTGCCCTGGAGATCACCATCACTAACTTGCCATCGGATCCCTTGTATCCCAAGCGGGATGGAGATGATGCCCACGAGGCGCAGCTGACGGCCAGCTTCCCAGACACGCTCTTCTACTCCGCATTCCGGCCCTTGGTGGTAAGAACAGAGGCAGGGCTCAGACACTCCTGGGGTAAAAGCAGGGCCAGGGCACAATATGGTAAGAGAGGGAGGAGACAGGGATGCTTAAGGTAAGTTTGGCAGTATCAGGGCTTGCATATTAGTTCAAATAATTTGTATTCATTTTAGCCAAACCATTGCAACAATACAAAGCTCACAAAGGCTTCCCAGTAACAAATAACACCAGAAAATCAGGCAACCATGCAAAATCTGCCCATTACCAATACCCACCCCTCCCTTCCCGCTAAACAAGAAGCGAATTGAGGCGTTCACTCCACCTCCGGGGCAAAAGAGACATCAGAAATGGGTGCCAAGCCTGCAGAAAGGACCGGCATCTCTTTAGCTCCGACATCCCAGCAGTCTGGAGCTCCATGCACAGCAGTGCGTGCATCTGCAGCCGCCAAGGTCAAAGGCTGCTGGTCTATCTAATATTGCATGAGACAGCGCTTGACAACCAAGAAGGCTTTGCAAACAAATATTATCTCTGCCCGCGCTCCCAATTCCAGTTCGTACCAATCATCCATCAGACATACTTATGGAGATGGCTGCAATGCTGTGTGCGGCATACAAGATGAGTTCCGAAAAACAGCCCAAAATTTAACAATGCGTGTGCAAAGCCAGATACAATGTGCAAACGTCTCCACTTCTAGCCCGCATTTCGGGCAAGTTGCCACCTCCACCACTCCCACCCAGTGAGCCCTTTGGGGAGACATATACAGCTGATGCAAGAATTTAGAATGGGTTTTCTGCCACACATAACTCTCCACCACCTTGATCACACCATACACACAACCTCAAAAAAACGCTCCACAACATATCGGCACCATGCCTTAGATTTATTTATTTATTTAGACAGTTTTGTATACCACCTTATCCTTCAATCAAAGTGGTCAACAAGACATTGGGAGGCATACATTCAACAGGAGCAGATACGATTCACATACGTAAAAATCTACTTATAGGTCTAAATGGGGATGGGCGTTTGGGGCTAAGTGGTGAGGGTAGCTAGTGGGCCACTTGGGTGGTATCTAGTGCTTGGCAACTTAAGGTGGTTGCTCATAGGCCTCGGTGAAGAGATGGGTCTTGAGAGCTTTGCGGAAGTCCTTGGTATCATTTAGGGTCCTTAAGTCCATGGGGCTGGAGTTCCAAAATGCAGGTGCCAGTAGCGAGGGAGCTCTCTTAGATGTTACTTGCTTAGTCTTGTGATAACCTGTGGGTAAAGTGATCCTGTTGTCATTGTTGGTTCTTCTAGGCCTGTTACTGACATCCTTGGTTATTACATCCTGGAGCGCATCTGCAGAGCGGTGGTGGAAGATTTTGAAAATGTTCAGGATTGATTTGAATTTTGCCTTTGCAATTATTGGGAACCAGTGCAGCTGTCGCAGGAAGGGGGTGATGATGCGTGCTGCAGTATTCTGCACCATTTAGAGTGGGTGAATAGACTGCTGGGGGAGGCCTTGGTATAGTGAGTTTTCATAGTCTAGCAGTGGGGTGATAACTGCTTGGCAAACTGTGCGGAAGTGGTCTTGGTCAAGGATTGGTTTGAGTTTTCTGATGATCCTCAATCGGTGTTAGGCTTTTGCTGCACTTTTAGTAATGTGAGATTGTAAGTTCAGAGATCTGTCCAGGGTGATGCCCAGGTACCTCACTTCGTCCTTGAATGCTATAGTTTTGTTTAGAATGCTGATTGTTTGTGGCGGCTTGAATGTGGAGTCTCTGGTAATGAACATAGCCTCTGTTTTATCAAAGTTGACCATCAGGTTGTTAGCGGTGAGCCAGTTGTCCATGTCCTCAAGGCAGCTTGTCATCGATGTCATGTCAGGTGATTGCAGATTGATTGGGGCATATACCATGATATCATCAGTGTACAGGTGGTAATGTAGTTTGTGGCGTTTGATGATGTTGCATATGGGTTGGATGTATATATTAAAGAGTTAAGATGAAAGAGCTGAACCTTGTGGTATTCCTTGTGTAACAGGGAAGTGAAGTGATTTCTTTTGAGCACATTTGACTTGCTGCGTCCGATCCTTCAGGTAGGAGGTAAACCATTTTAGGGTGTTCTCACTTATTCCGATCTGCTGCAGGCACTGTAGCAATATGGTGTGGGACACAGTGTCCAAAGCCGCTGAGATGTCCATGAACACTAGCAGGAATCCGTTCTTTATGTTATCCTTGCCTTTTAGGAGATTGTCGAAGAGAGTGGTAAGCAGAGTTTCCACATTGTGCTGTGGTTTAAAGCCATGCTGGTGGACATCAAGTGGAGCGTTCAAATCTATGTGATCCTGTAATTGTCTCTGCACAGTCTTTTCAATGATTTTTGTGAGGAATGGAAGGCTAGAGATGGGGCGGTAGGATTTTGGATCAGAGGGGCTTAGCGTGGTGCTCTTGAGGATCGGGCGTATCGTGGCTTGCTTGAGGGCTTGCGGCATATGTCCTTGCTGGAGAGATTCCTTAACGATTTTGTGGAGGTAATGGGCTAGTTGGCTTCTAGTAACTTTGATCCACGCCACTGGGCATGGGTCAGATGGCGAGGTCGTTGTGTTAAGGGCATTCACTATGTCCTCTGTTTGCTGTGTTGAGGGTATGCTAAAGTTCTCCCAGGTTTGCTGAGGCTCTGTCACTTTCAGGTTGCATGCCTGGGGGAGAGGAGCGCTTGTTTGGTTGGAGTTCTTTGCTTTTAGGTAGTTTGCAAATTTTTGTGGGTCCAGTTGATGGGTGCAGTGCTGAGTGGCGTCTTTGGTGAGCTTCTGCACAATGTTAAATAGCTCCCTTGGTTTGTTGGCTGGTCTCACGATTAGGTTGGTATGATGATGTTGCTTGCGCTCATTGATCAGGTTGTTGTATTCCAATTGCTTGGATCTGTATTGGGCCATAGAGTCTTGTGACTTGTCATGCCTCCATTTCCTCTCCAGTTTTCTGAGAACACGTTTTGCATCCCTGATATCATGGTGCCTGATATCATAGATCCTTAATACACACAATTCTCAGAAACAGAGAAACCAGAAAATGCATGTAAACATGCTAGCCCGCCCAACCAAGTTAACAAAATGTAACCAAGCGCCTTCTCGTTCTATGCCCTGCACCTCTGGAATACACTTCCCACAGCATTAAGAAATACCAAAGAGCTCTCAGACTTTCACGAGAAGTTAAAAAGCCACCTATTCAAAGATCACTTTAAAAACTGACACCCCACCCTCGCAGCAGCAACGCAACATTCCACTCACATCTGTATATATGTATATAAAAAGAATGCTGTTCATGTTAAACTATTTATAATGCAATATTAAGTTCTTTGTTCCATATAAAGTTAAAGTTCTTTGTTCTATGTAAACAGCTTAGATTTCTTGATTTAATGGTTTAGAAAAACAGTTAAATAAAATAAATAAATAAATCCACATCAAGCTCAACATTCACCCCTCAAACCCAGCGCTGCAGCACGGCCACAAAGGCCTCCCCAGCCAATTTCTCCCATATCCAGAAGTGAAACCAAGAGATGAGTTTCCCCTTCATGGCCTTCTTGAGGAGAATTAGGTCAAAGGCCATATCCCAAAAGACCTGGGGTGGCACTCCAACAGCTGCTAAATATAATGTTGAGCCTGCAAGTAGCTGTAAAAATCCCGATCCTCCAACCCAAACTCCTGTGCGAGGGAATCAAAGGTCCACAATCATCCCCCACTCCCCTCCCAAAGTTGACCAATTCGCCATACCCCTCGCTTTTCCCAGGAGTCAAACCAGGAGCGCTTCATACCAGGAGCAAAATCAGCATTGTTATGCAGGAGGAGGTAGTCCAAAAACCCACCATCAGGCCCAATTTTTCCAGTCCCACCATCAGGCCCAGTGCACCGGCCGCACTAAAAAGCTTTGGGGCCCCACCCTGTACTGGCACAGCATCCCTGAATGTAGTGCATACGCCAGATTATGCGGCGCCACCAATCTCCGGTCTACCACATCCACTTTACCCCCTAACCACCCCCACACACAGCGCAGTAAACAGCTCACATTATAAAGGCAGAGATCCGGTTCCCCATCCACTACTGCCCATTGTAATAATTTCAAATGCATCCACGGCCTCTGATCCAAAGGAATTGATTCACTGCCTGCCCCCCTTTATCACAGTCCAGGGAAGCACCAGTAATAGAGACTGAAAAGGGAACAACCACTGGGGCAAGATCATCATTTTCTACAGTTGCATGCGACCCATCAATGACATCAGGAGGTCACGACACCTCTGAAACTTGTCCAGCATGCCCCTCAGTAGTGGCCCAATAAGTAAAACATATAAGAAGTCCAACTTGCAAGGCAGCACCATGTCAAGATACTTAAGGGATCCCTTCGCCCACCGCATGGGGAACACCTCCCCCCTCCACGCACAGTGAACAATACCAGCAAGATCCAAAGCCAGGGATTTATCCCAATTTACACACAGGCCCATAAGGGTCTCAAACTCACAAAAAATATCTGTTACCCAGGGCAACAACATCTGCGGACTGCTAAGCAACATAAAGACATCATCCGAGAACAAAGCGGCCCGAATCGCCTCCTCACCCACCCAAACTCCACACACATCTGGATCGTCTTGCAGCTTCCGGGCCAGAGGTTCCATGCACAGGGCAAAGAGCCCCAGGGAAAGTGGGCATCCCTGCCTAGTACCCCCTTTTCAGGCTAAATCACTCAGCAACAAAGCCATTAACTCCCACACTCACCTGAAGGGACCTATACAGAGCCTGCACCAGTGCCACAGATGCACCCCAAAGCCAAACATTTGCAGCACGTCAGGGTCTTGCATATTAGAAGCATCACATGCACTTCTTTCCAAGGACTTTGGCCAATTGATTAACTCTTTGGCAGCTACCATCAAGATTTATCAGCATCTTCTCCTTATCCATCAGTGCAGAGTGTAAAGACAGGACACCTATAAGCTATGTATAAAACATGAATCCATTTTGTAAAGGCAACATATGCATGGGTGTTTCTTTTATAAAGAAGGATCCTGGACTAATCCCCGATAGCGAATAAATGCTCCTGCACAAAGTCTGAAGTAGGTACAACTTTGTGTTCTGGGTGGGGGTCTGCACATATTATATAAAGTACACACATACTTTGCTCCAGCTCTTCCCCAGCAGTGCCTCTGCACAGTCTGTGTGCTGCTATATGTATTTTTATTTATTTTATTTATTTATTTGCATTTCTTATATACCGCGCTATTTCAATCAGTGCGGTTTACATTTCAACAAAATATACAGCAATGTAACCGGTTACATTGAGTTTACAATAAAACAAAGTTACTTACCTGTAACGGAGTTCTCCGTGGACAGCAGGATAAGTCAGCCACACCTGGTGTCGTCCCCCGACGGCGCCGTGACGGAAGTGCTCTATAGCTCAGAGACTTCTGAGCATGTGTGAGGTGGTCCCACCTCCCCAGCCCGCCCCTAGCCGGCCAGTTGGTGACTAGCTATGCCGTTACGGCTAGGTGCGGTGCGCAGGCCACCCTCGTGAAGGGGAGGCGGGAGGGGTGGTGTGGCTGACTTATCCTGCTGTCCACGGAGAACTCCGTTACAGGTAAGTAACTTTGTTTTCTCCTAGGACAAGCAGGATGTGTCAGCCACACCTGGTGTCTCCCGAGCTAAGTACACGCTGAGGTGAATGAGGGAGGCATGCGTAAGATTCAAAGTTTATTAAGCACCACAGGTTAATTGTGCAATCGTGAACAGTGCAAACCACAAAGTGCAAGAACAGGATAACTGTGCAATATCGAACAGTGCAGTAGTTGGAACAGTGCAGAGTAATAGTGACATTAGTGCAAAACAATAGTGCATAGACAGTAAGTAACTAGTGCAATATGTTCCAGGCAATAGCGGTCAGTGACGGGAGACAAGCGTCCCAGAGTTCAGTCTCGTGCAGCGCTCACCCTCTCTGGAGGAAGGGCTGCGGATAGGACCGCTCGGCCAAATGAGCCGTCTGTCTCGGATTGGACGTCGAGGCAGTAGTGTTTCTGGAATGTAAGGTGAGAGGACCAGGTGGCGGCTCTGCAGATATCGCTCACTGGAATCTCTTGAGCGCAGGCCAGGGAAGCGGCTATTGCGCGGAGCTGGTGTGCACTCGCCTTGTTTGCTGGGAGAGTGCCAGCTTTCTGTAGACAATAGGCCACGCAGGTTGAGATCTAGAGAGATAGTGTGCGTTTGGTAACAGGTCTCCCAGGTTTGTTAGGGTCAAAGGAGACGAACAGCTGTGTCCCTTGACGAGTGGCAGATGTCCTCTCGATGTAGGTGCGTAAAGCGCGCACACAATCTAGGGAATGCAGACGTTGCTCCTCGGGGGATGAATGAGGAGCTGGGAAGAAGGATGGCAGCTCTACTGCCTGGTTGATGTGAAAAGCAGAGGCAACCTTCGGAACAAATTTGGGGTGGGTCCGCAGGGACGCCCGGTTGTGATAGAGTTTCGTGTATGGCGGGTGCGCCACAAGGGCCTGTAGCTCGCTAACCCTTCTGGCAGAGGTAATGGCGACAAGGAAAAGGGTCTTCCAGGCGAGATACTTTCCTTCGGCTGTGGCTAATGGTTCGAATGGCTCCTGCGTAAGCTGTTGTAGAACTATGTTAAGGTCCCAGGAGGGTACCGGTTTCTGGACCGGGGGCTTTAGATTTCGGAGCCCTCTCATGAAACGGGTAACAATCGGAAGGGTGGCAATGGAGCCTGAAGTTGTGTCATCTGTGCGCTCGTGCAGAGAAGCAATGGCAGCTAGGTGCACCTTGATGGATTGTGGTTGTAACCCCGATCTGTAGAGGAGGGCCAGATACTGAAGGATTGTGGGTATCGGGCAAGAGGCTGGCTCGAATCCTTGATCCTTGCACCAGATGGTGAAGCGTTTCCATTTGAGGCCATATGCCTTCCTGGTAGAAGGTCTCCGTGAAGCCAGGACAATTTGTTGCACATCCAGAGAAAGGTGTGAACCGTTGAAGGTTAACCTTTCAGCCTCCAGGCTGTCAAAGCTAGCGTCTGGAGATTGGGGTGCCAGGTTAGACCCCCGTTCTGGGTTAAGAGGTCTGGTCTCAGAGGTAGTCTGATTGGTGGCTCTTGGGCGAGCTGCAACAGCAGTGAGAACCACATCTGTCTTGGCCAATAAGGAGCGACCAGGATCACTTGTACTTTCTCCTCGATGATACGTTGTATCGTGTTTGTCAAGAGAGGTGTCGGCGGGAAGGCGTAGGCCAGATCCCAACTGTTCCAGGGGATGGCGAATGCATCCGAGGCTACCCTCTGCTGTGACGGGTGCTTGGAGCAGAACAAGGGGCATCTTGCATTCTCCTCGGTCGCGAAGAGGTCGATCTGGGGGTTTCCCCAGTGCTGGAAGAGGGTGCGTGTCACTTCCGTGTGGAGCATCCATTCGTGCGGTTGAAGTTGCCTGCTGAGTCGGTCCGCTAAGGCGTTCTGATCCCCTGGAAGGTACGTCGCCTGGAGTGTGCAATTGTTGTGCAGCGCCAGAGCCCATGTGTCGAGGGCTTCCTTGCAGAGCGAATGGGAGCGAGTGCCCCCTTGCTTGTTTATGTAGAACATGGCGACCTGGTTGTCCGTCTGTACCAGGACAGATTTCCCTTTCAATCTGGGCATGAAAGTCTGTAGGGCATATCTGATGGCCCTGAGCTCCAGAAGATTGATGTGGAGGGTTTGTTCCGCTGCGGTCCATGCTCCTTGCGTGCTGAGGTGCCGTAGATGGGCCCCCCAACCCGAGGAGGAGGCATCCGTGGTGAGGGTGAGCTGGTGTATGCGTGGGTGAAGGCACTTGCCCACAGAAAGGTTGGATGGCTGTGTCCACCAGCGCAGGCCCTGGACCACACGGGGAGATATCTGAATGCACGTGTTGAGTGGTTGGGAGAGTTGTTTCCAGTGCGTTCGTAGGTGCCACTGCAGGGTACGCATATGCAGTCTCGCCAACGGCAGGACGGAGGTTGTCGCAGCCATGTGGCCTAACAGACAGAGGATCGCGCGGGCCGAGGTACGTTTCTCCGCTGACATCTCCCTGGCCAGGCGGATGATGGTGTTGATCCGTAGTAGGGGCAGAAAGGCCTTGCAGACTTTGGTGTCTATTATCGCCCCGATGAACTCGGTGCGCTGGACCGGTTCCAGTCTGGACTTCTCCTTGTTGAGAAGGAATCCCACTCTGATCAGCAGGTCTGTCATTCGGCGTACTGCCCTGAGGAGTCCGGAAGCTGAGTCCGCAGATAGGAGCCAGTCGTCCAGGTAGGGAAAGATGGCGACTCCTTGTTTGCGGAGGTGCGCCGCGACCACCGCCACACACTTTGTGAAGACTCTGGGTGCAGGGGATAGGCCGAATGGCAGGACTCGATACTGGTAATGGCAGCCCAGTGCTGTGAATCTGAGGAATTTCCTGTGAGAAGCGTGGATCGGGATGTGTGAGTAGGCGTCCTGGAGGTCCAGCGTCGCCAACCAGTCCCCCGCTCTGATGAGGGGAAGGATGGAGTTGAGCGAATACATCCGGAACTTCTCTTTGATTATGAATTTGTTTAACTTCCTGAGGTCTAGGATCGGACGTAGTCCCCCTTTTTTCTTGGGGATAAGGAAGTACCGGGAGTAGAAGCCAGTGTTGACCTCTCCCGGGGGCACTCGCTCTATCACTCTGGCCTGGAGGAGTTGCTGTAAGAGTTCCTGCAGTGGCTGTTCCAGGTGCTGCGGGGGCTGGCTGGTAGGATGCTTGTGCTGACGTGGAGGGGAGGAGAAGGGCAAACTGTAGCCCGACTGGACAATCTGCAGGACCCACTTGTCCGTGGTGATCTCTTGCCAGGCTGGGAGGAAGAGCGACAGGCGACCCCCAACCGGGGTATAGTCAGAAGGAGGAGGCGTCTTTCCCGGAGTGGGAAGGGTTGGACTGCTTCTGCTTGCGCTGTCGCGTTTGCTGTCGCTGAAAAGGCGCCTTCTGGTAGCTTGGCTTGAACTTTGGCGCCTGCCACTGACGGTTGGAGCCATGGAATTGTTTTGAAGGGGCGAAGGGCTTTCTGAAGTAGCCCCCTTTCTGGTTCCAAGAGGGGCGTTCAAGGCCGTCTGCTGCTAAGGTCTTTAGGGTGGTGCAGTCCTCTTTGAGCCCTTTCACAGTGTCGGCTACCTTCTCCCCGAACAGAGAGTCGCCTGAGCAGGGGGCATCTGCGATTCGGTCATGTGTGTTGTCGGAGAGTCCTGAGGCCCGGAGCCATGCCCAGCGGTGGGCCGAGATGGCCGTGCCCGCTGTTCGGACGGCAGTGTCAAAGGCATCGAAGGCAGTGCACATCAGATGCTTGCTGCATTCTGCTAAATCCTGCATATAGGTTGAAGCCATTGTCCGTGAGTCCTTGGGAAGGTCCTGTAGATGCTTCTTAAGGTCGGCCAGGAGAGCGTCCTGGAAGAGGACGTGTTGAAATTGGTGGGCTGATATTTTGGCGTTCAGCATAGCCCCTTGAAACACTTTTCTCCCAACGTCGTCCAGGCGTTTGGGGTCCCGACCTGGTGGATAGTTCGTCTGAATGCGCGTGGACTTGGATCTCTTGAGAGCTGAGGACACCACGATGGACTGGTGGGGTAACTGGGCTTTGGCGAACCCAGGTCCCGAGTGGACAATGTATTTGGTGTCCATGCGCCTGGAGAAGGTTTGACCAGATGCTGGTGACTGCCAGAGTGTCAGCTGCTTCTCCTTCAATCTGCGGTGGAGGGGAAGGGCCATAGCTGGCTTGGGACCGCTTAGCTACTTCATGACCTCTGGTTCCTTTTCATCCGAAGTTTCCTCCGTGGTGAGTCCCAGTTTAGAGACCACTTTCCTGAGGAATTTTGGGTAGGTGAGGTCCTCTGGAACTGTGGGTGGAGGCTCTTCTGCCTCGTCCATATTGTTTTTGAAGTTGTCAGAGCCAGGACCTGATTCTTCCACTTCGGAGCCAGGTTCCCGGTCATCTGCGTCGCTTCCCCCGGAGCCCAGGTGTGCTGGTGAGGGAGATCGCGCCCTGGAAGGAGCCGGGGAGGGAGTCCGTGCTCTAGGGGAGAGTCTGGGGTATGGTGAGGCAGGCCCCCGCTCTGAGGGTGTCTCTTGTGGACTGATGGCCCTGCGTTGCTGGTCTGGCCGAGGTGGGGCCGTCTGTTCCACCAGACGAGATAGCAGATTCAGGATGGCAGAAGAGGTGGATTCAGATCTGCTGCTTCTGTGTCTTTTGCTGCGGTGTGAGCTGGATCTGCTGCTGTCCCTTGGGGACCCACGATGGGGATCCCTTGCTTCTGGGGGGGACAGATGTCTGCGCTTTGCAGATTTCTTCCTGCCCCTTTCCTTGCTGTGAGAGTTTTTCTCTCGGCTCCCTCGTTGGCGCTGAGGCTCAGCGCGGACCTCAGGTCTGCCTGTGTGATGACAGGGGGATTCCCTGCTGTGAGAGCATTGCTCACGGCTCCCTCGTTGGCGCTGAGGCTCAGCGCGGACATCCGATCTGCCTGCATGATGACAGGGGGATTCCCTGCTGAGAGAGCGTTGCTCGCGGCTCCCTCGTTGGCGCTGAGGCTCAGCGCGGTCGGCAGATCTGTGGCGGCGATGGCAGGGGGTTCCCCTGGTGTCGGCACTGAGATCGCGTCTACTTGGCTCGCGGCTTCCTCGTGGTGCATCAGCGCGATCTGGGGATTCGGCGCGACGAGGAGGAGAAGTCCGGGCTTGAAGCTGCCGCGCCGTGCTCCGTGGTTCCCCTTGCAGTGACGTGCTGGGCTGGGGGGAGGGCTGTCGGCTGACGTCAGGGCCAGGGCCGCGGGAGCCAATAGGAACGGAGGAGGCGTTCCCGGAGGCGGGGCCTGGCGGGGCCACGAGGGCAGCGCCATCTTGGCCGGCAGGACCGCATGGCCGGGGGGAGCAGCCCGGAGATATGCAAACCGGAGAGGGGCTTACCGTGGCGGCAGAGGCCTCTCCGGGAGCAGGAAGACCCGAGCGGTTTGAAGGGAGCTCTTTGGGTTTCTTCGTCGCTTTAGCGGAGGCAGCTGAGGCAGCGCTGTGCTTGGGGCCGGAGCGATCACCGACGGGGAGAGAAGAGTTGGATTTTTTTGCTGACCTTGGTTCAGTGCAGTTCTCCGGGTCCCGGGAGAGGAGGTCTCGCAGAGATTGCTCGCGGTGTCTCTGGGCTCTGGGGGACATCTGGCAGCAGCTCTCACAGTCGTCCCGTTGGTGAGACGCCCCCAGGCATCGGACACAGTGTTGGTGGGAGTCAGAGAGGTTCAGCTTTCTGCTGCAGGTAAGGCACTTCTTGAAGCCTGGTTTAGGCATTTTTGTGAATTTTTAGTGAATTTTTGTGAATCTTTATGAAGAGAGCTTGAAAGTCCGTCTTGAGGCGAAGGCGGAAGGAAAAAAACTGGCCGGCTAGGGGCGGGCTGGGGAGGTGGGACCACCTCACACATGCTCAGAAGTCTCTGAGCTATAGAGCACTTCCGTCACGGCGCCGTCGGGGGACGACACCAGGTGTGGCTGACACATCCTGCTTGTCCTAGGAGAAACAAGGGATACAAACTTGGATGAACAGGGAGAAAACTATGTACATTGTTATGTAAATAGATTGAACATCAAATTAGGCATTGTAATATGAAAAATGGATAGGTAACAGGAGGAGTGTCAGGCTAAAGCATTTTCTAGTTGAGGTTGTGTTAAGCGTGAATCTTGGTGAAGATGTGTATTATGTTGGGATTGCCTGGGGGGGAGGAGATTGGAATAGTATTTTATGAACAGATGATTTTTGATAGCCCTTCTGAAGGAAATGATATTGGTGATGGAACGAATTTCTGGGGGGAGAGAGTTCCATGCTCCTGGTACAAATAGTGAGAAAGCTCTATTGGACGTCGTTTTTGAACATTTTGTGATTGTTTTTGGCACTTCTAGTTTGTTCAAACATGACGAGCGTCTGCTTCTGTTGGGTGGCATAGGTTGAATGAGCTTGGAGAGCGGGGTGGGGGGCTGATTTTTTGAGGCCTTGAAAGTTAGTACGAGGGCTTTGTATATGATTCTAGCTTGTAAAGGCAGCCAGTGTAGGCTCATCAGTACTGGAGTTATGTGATCTGATCTAGAAGTTCCGGTAAGTATTCTAGCCGCAGAGTTCATGGCTAGCCTAAGCGGGTTCAATGTTACTTGTGGGAGTCCAAGGAGGATAATGTTGGCAAAGTGGAGGTGGGGGGTTACCAGTGCTTGGAAAATGGAGCGGAAATCAGAGGGGTCAAGAAGTGGTCGAAGGTGGTGTAGTGACTGTATCTTGTGGTAAATAGATTTGGTGATGTTTTTGATATGTGGTGACATGTCCAGCTTTTGGTCAAGGGTGATGCCCAAGTACCGGATGGTAGGTTTGACTGTGAGGTCGTGGTTGTTGACTCGAAGAGAAGGCGGTGGTATGAACTTCTGATTTCGAGTGACAAAAAGGACATCGGTCTTGCTGTGATTAATGCGTAAGTTTTGGGAGAGAAGCCATTCGGAAACTGCATCGAAGCATTTTGTTATTGCTGAGAAATCTGGTTGGTCAAGCTTGAAGGATGAGTACATGAGGATATCATCTGCATATTGTGGCAAGGAGAGAGTAGTGCCACCTAGAAAAGCAGGAAACATTGAAGGTTTTACCTTGGCTGGGGGGATGGGCACATTAGAAAACACTTGTCAGAGAAAACCCAGGGTTAGAAGTTCACAGCAGAAAAACCCCAGGGTTGATAGTCAGTGGGCCAAAACTAGTGTTGAGTCATTCCCACGTTACACACCAGATAGGAATCAGAGAAGCAGGTACTCGGAGGAGGAGCCTGCAAGGGAGTGCCCTTGTCACGTAGCTGCTTGTAAAGAAGGGCAGACAGAAACGGAAGGGAGGAGGGAGAGAGAGAGGAGAGCAGAGGAAGAGAACCACCTGTCTTACCAGTACGAGGATTCTGAACCTGACTGGAACAAGGCTCCCAGGCTCTATGCTGAGAGGAAGGGAAGACCTGAAGCCAGATTCGCTCCCCAGGAGAAAGGGAAATACTGCTGCTCTCCAGGAAGAAATACTCACAGGCCAGGCAGCTGCTGTTGCGAGGCCCAGAGATACACTGCTAGTGCAGTGAAACCACAATGCAGGTTAGTGGGCAAGCTAAACCCTGTATTTGAAAGAAGCTTAAAGAAGCCACAAGAAGGCAGAACTTTTACCCAGGCAAAACCCTTGCTGGAACCTAGATGCAGGCATTGCTCTGCTAGGGAAGCTTCCAAAGCAAGAACTTTTTATAGAGCCCGAAGGAGGTCTGACCTGTCCTCTGATTACAGCTCAGAAGAGGGTTTTATTGATAGAAGGCCTGTATGTAAAACTGTGCAAGTTAAGCATCAAACCAGGAGAAAGCCTAGGCCCAAAACTGAACACAGGGATAGTTCTTCAGATGAGGAGGAGATTACCTGTAGACATTTACATGAAAGGAAAGGAACTTTTAAACCACGGCTTTTGAAACCCCATGAGCTTTTACTTAAAGGGGAGAAACCTATTAGGTGGCCAAGACTGAAGAAACTGTTAATGTATGGGACTAATACCATTCCAGTTAAGAGTCCAGAACCACTACCTGAGAGTCCTCCAGAGAGCATGGAAATTGACTCTTTCAAAGGGGATTCAGATCCTTCAGTCACTGACATGGAATGTGATTGTTGTACTGTATGTGAATAACTGTTAAGAGGGAAAATACCTTTTGTAAGAGCTAAGAAGAAAAGCTTGTTTAAAAGACTTTATTTTTGACCTGGCAAAGTTTGCATATATTTTCTGTGGGAGGAGTATCCCTACTTTTGTTTTCCTGTGGACATTACCTGTTGTGAGTCTCTGAGAACCCAAATAAAAATCTGTGATCTTTAACCAACGGCTCAACTACAAATTCTTATACAACCTCAAGGTTAAGGTGCAGCGCCTCCTGCTGGTCAAGCTATCTGGCACAGGGGCGGGGCTCACAATATGCTAAGCACTGGATGTTGAAAGAGCGGATCAGGTCGCAGATTGGTTGCATATATATATTAAACATAAGAGATGAAAGGGAAGAACCTTGGGGGACTCCTTGTTTGAGTATGAATGGGTCAGATGTAGTGGATCCTACTCTGACTTGTTGTGACCTGTTGCTCAGATATGATCTGCACCATGCTAATGCAAGACCTTGTATACCTTTATCTTTGAGGCGGTGTAATAATGTCTCGTGGTTCACAGAATCAAATGCGGCCGCAATATCCATAAAAATAAGGATGAAGCCTTGGTGTAGATCATCAATTCCCATGATTAGGTCGTTGAATAAGGTAGTGAGGATGGTTTCTATACCATGTGCTTCTCTGAATCCATGTTGTGAATGGTCCAGTGATGCTTCAGTGTCGATATGCTGTTGAATTTGTAGTTGAACTACCTTCTCTATGATTTTTGCCAGCAGAGGGATGCTTGAGATGGGTCTGAATGACTCGACTTTGGATGGGTCGAGTTTGCAGTTTTTTAGCAGTGGGCAGATTGATGTGAATTTCAGGCTTTGCGGGAAGGAACCTTTTATGAAAGATTGGTTGAGGATCCTACTGATGGATGGACTGAGGGTAGATCGCAACTCTTTTATCCATCTGGAGGGACAGGGGTCATTAGGTGCTGTGGTGAGGTTGATAGAAGAGATGATTTCTTCGATTTGTTTGGTGGAGACCTCGTGGAATTGTGACAGCACAGTTGGTTGCGGGATGAAGTCTGAAGGGGTGAGGGGTGTGGGGGAGGCGTTAATGTTAGTTTGGATTATTTTTGACTGAAGGTAGTTTGAGTAGGTTTGTGGGTGAGGCATCAGGTCTTGGGGGGGGGGGGGTAGGGTCGCCTGTAAGGGTTTTCACAATGGAAAATAGGTCACGGGGTCTGTTGATAGATCTTTTTAGAGTTTCCGAGTGGTGTTGCTTTCTCTTTTCCATTATCATTTGTCTGTGAGCTTGTAGGTGTGCAGAGTATGCGCATAGAGCCTCAGATGTCCATGAGCGGCGCCAGTGTCTTTCAAGTTTGCGGAGCTGGATAAGAGACTTTCGTATGTCTTGTGAGTACCAGGGTGCATGTTCGCGTCTTGGTTGTCTCTTGGTGTTGGCTGGTAGGTGTGAAGCCTCCTTGAACGCATCATTCCAGTTCGATACTAGAACGTCAGGGTCTGTAGAGGTGTTGGTGAGGAGAGGCAAGATCTTCTCAAGGACTTCATTCTTATCAAAAGGTTGATAGCGTGCTGTCGTGTTACTAAGGGTATGTTGACTATTTTTACAAATGTTGCCGGGGTGGATGTTGGGTAAGTCAAAGAGAAGTAGGTTATGATCTGACCAAGGAATAGGTGTTATTGAGATCAGCATGCTCTCAGTGGTGGTATTGATAGCAGTGTGGGGTGCGAAAATCAAGTCAAGTTTATTTCCTTTGTTGTGGGTGGGAGCATCAATCAGTTGGTTGTAGCCAAGTTGGTTCATCGCATCGAGGAAGGCTGATGAGTGCGAGTCATGTAGGGATGGCAGATTGAAGTCGCCTATTAACCAGTTTAGGGTGCGTGGGTTGATGGGATCGCCAGCAATGTTGATTATGGAAGGAAGGTCATCTGGAGATGGTGTGGGAGCTCGGTATAAAAGGTTGATGGTACAGGTGTCATTTGTTATGGAGAGTGAGTCTAGGTGAGTTGTACTTGTGGTATTACTTAGTCTAAATTGGAGCGAGGATTTGGCAATAATGAGAGTGCCACCTCCCCTTTGATTGGCTCTGTGACAAGCGAAGAATGAGTAGCCTGGGGGTGTCATCTGGTTGATGATGACGTTGTCGCATGAAGATAGCCATGTTTCAGTTATCATTAGTAGGTCGAGGTTGTGGAGAGATATAAGATCGATGGCTATGGGCCATTTTGATCATATAGATCGGGCATTAGCAAGTGCACATCTAAGGTGGGTGTGTTGAGTGCTTTTTTCGGATTGGGTCTTGTTGAGGCTTTGTAATGGGATGTGTAGGAGGTGTGAATGGCGTGTATAAGGTTTTGCAGTTGTGTGATGAGGGGTTTCAAAATGTCTCCTTGCATTGTAGTGGAGGATAGGGATGTAGTTGGTACCAGGGTTTAGTGCGTGGGTCAGGGTGGGGACCCAAGAGGTCAGTAGGGCTAATATGATGGAAATGGAGGATACAGTGAGTTGCATGGTGCTTGTATTGGGTGGTTTATGTATTTATGTGGGGTGGTAGCTTAATGCAGGAATCTTGCGGAACTCTAAGTGTCAGTGCTAAACTTTTGTTATAGAATGCAGTAGAGCTTGTGCATAAAGGAAGCAAGGTGTTTGAAAACTTTTGTCAGCATATGCAGTGGGAAAGGGTGGATCGTAATAGAGGCAACAGTAGCAGTAGGCAGGGTTACACTGAGTGCCACAGTAACAATCTGAGATGATTTGTGTGAACAGCAGGCACTGCTTAACATATGGTACTGCTGAGATTAGTGAGGTTTTAGGAAAGAGGATCTTAGCTGAGGCAGTAGCAAATTTTGTTTCAAATTATGTGTTACAACAGGCAAGCATCAAACAAATTAAGATTGCGACTAAGTGTGGTTTTAAACTAGAAGTTCTTGGCTGAGTCGGGGCGTATGGGAGATACTGGTGGTGCCCAGGATAATAGTGTTCATGGTAGTAAGTAAAATAGTGCGCAGGGTACCTTTTGGAGCGTCTTGAAGCAGGCTGTATGGGTTCCGTCGAGGATGGCTGATTAGTTGCTCACCAATGCTGTAATTTGAGCGGGCAGTTGATGACTCTATTTTGGTGCCCCGCCTAAGGGCCACACCAAAGGGCCCTCTGGCGAGGCCCTCAGGCGCGGGCCCGCCTGACGGCGGTCTGCTTTTAAGGTTCAAGCTGCCTGCCCCGATTGGGCAGTGGAAGTTGGAGGCGGCTCTTCTGCTCCCCGGGTGCTCGATCCGCGCCAGGAGAGCTTGTTGTATATGTTGGGACCAATGTTTAAAGCAATTAACACGGTTAGTAGACCTGCTAACTGTGTTAATCACACTGACCGGGATTCAGTGGCACTAATGTGGTTAGTGCCACCGACTGTCTGTGGGTCCCGCTATTAGGTGCCCTGATGCTAGGCAGCTAGCATCGTAGTGTTCCGGGGTGGCACCTTGGGGATAACCATACAGAGGCAATATTTAGCTGCTGCCTGGTTATCGCTCAGCAGCGAAAGATAGGCACAGTAAAGGCTGTCCTAACTTTTGCCTCTGAAGCTAACCAGGCAGTGGCTGAATATTGTCACTACCCGCTTAGTTTCTGTGCTATCTGGCTGACCCAAATATTTCATGCCAGTGGCTATATGTGACCCTGACATTGAATATTTGTGTCTAAGGTTCAGTGGAGACAGCTAGCTGCCACCACTGAATATTGAGCCTATTGTTGTTAAGTGCCATTGAGTTGATGCCAACTCTGTGGATAGTTTTTCCATCCTCTGGGTTTTCTTGACAAGATGCATCTGGATTTAGATTGCCAGGCCTTTCTTCTGCACAGTCAGCCTACAGCACCTGGTATTCTAAATTGGTCTCCCATCCAAGTACTACCAGGTCCCACCCTGCTTAGCTTCCAAGATAAGGTATACTCAGTACAGTAGTGGTACATGAATCCACACAATTGCATACCAGCCATGTCCTCCATGCATTACACTTGGAAAATGCTTATAAAATTATCCCATAAGAGGGCAATTTTCAAAGCCATTTCCAGGAATAAAACAGTGTTTTACCTGCAGGAATGAGCTGTTTGAGTCTTGCCCACCCTGTTTGTGGGTAGAAGTGTATTTGGGTGGAACATTTAGTGGATGTGTTGCCAGGAATAGGGTCAGAGTGGGAATCACTACAAGACCTGCAAACTGTATTTCTAAAACTAAGTGAATGGATCTCTTAGCTTGTGGCCTACTTCTGACCAGGTGGCAAAACTTAACCTCTGATCTTTGACTTCAATTCTCTAAATTCAACTGCAAATGAAGAAGCACACAGACCCAGAGAGTTATATAAAACAGTGCAACTTCAGCTTAAGTGAGAAATTCACAGGTGTGCCCACTTGTGCAGGTTCCCATGACTCCCTCTCTCAAGCCAAGCCATCACATCTTCTTTTATTAGAGAAAAACTGTTACATGGTACAAATTCAGCTCTACATCAAGCTTTGTTTATCTATATGTTATAGGTCAGAGCACAGACATTCCTCAGCTCCAGAATCCTAAAACAGCAATGTCATCCCACAGTACAACCTTGGCTTTTATAACACATCTCTCTCCAGGCTGCTAGGCTTCAGACTGTCAGCAACATTTCAAGCCTCTGAAAGGGTTAATATGGAGAATGGCTTGAAATGTTGCTATTTCAAGCCATTCTCCATATTAACCCTTTCAGAGGGCCCTGGGACCCCACTTCAAGTTACTTTCAACAGTCCCCCCTCTGATTCTGGACAGAATCACTACAAATGAATGATAGCTCAATATATCCAAATCCAAAATAAATCTTCTGCTTTGGAGTCCTAGGCACCACATCTGGTTCACAGGTGAACTTCATCTTGCTGGTTGGAATAAGTCTTTATATATATGCTCCATTTGACAATATAGATAAAGAATTACAATCATCCTGTGAATTAACCAAAACTATGTGACACCGTTTGCCCTTGCTAGGTCTCGATAAGAATGTGTACAGAGAGTAAGGCTTTACCAATTATTCTTGCAAGCACATTATGCTGACAGTGGCCAACTACTCTTCATAGATCTTTCAGTAGTTCAGAGGTTTGTACTCACATTTACATTACGACACTGGTCACAACTGTAAGTTCTCCAGCAGCATTCTCTTTTTCACTCTGGGCTGCGCTATGTACATCTTGGACAGAATGTCAGTGACTCTCTACGCAGCTTCATGGCTGCATTATATATATATATATATATATATATATATATATATATATATATATATTCTGTAGCAGTGCTGGAATCACTGATCCTTTGGCCCATAGGATTCAGTGCATACAATATATAATTGGCCAACCAAAACTTACTACTACAACACCTCTCTGATTCCTCACAATTGCAAACTAATGGCAATACAGAATTATTAAACAGGATTATCTTATCTAATGTCAATTAATTACAATACATCTACTGCTAGCACTAAATTATTACAAATTTGAATATATGTATACCAAGCTATTTTGCATCTACATTCTTTAATTCTTCTCTTTATCTTTCAAATTAAAGTTAGCATGTGGCCTAATAGGCACACCTCTCTTATCAGTGCACATTTGTACAAGGTAATACTAATCTTATTATTTAAAGGGTAACAAACATCAAAACATAACTGAACGTTTACAGCAAATAAGCTCATTTCAGTTGTTCACCATAAATTCTTATCTCAGGTAATGGTTTGACCCACATTACCCTGAACATTGTCTGATTGACATAGTTATCTCAACTCACAAAGGAAGGGCATTAGGACACACAACAAAGGGAAATAGATGCCTCATGGGCCATTAGATAGAATTCCAAGAATTATGTTCAAGAAAAGGTAATGCCTTCATAACCACACAACTTTCAAAAACATAGAATTCAAACCACTTAGAAATTCAGTTGTCATTGTTTACAACTTCTCTTTGTTAACACTTTATTCAGCACAAAACCGCATAATAAAGGATCAATTAATCTCTTGCACAGGGAAAAATTATTTACACCTTGAATTTACCTCAATCGGCGATACTAATTTAATACCTATTACTAGCAACAAAACATCAGTTCTGCAGGGATCATTCCATAATAACAAAACTGAAACACACAACATAAGAATTTAAGATCCAATAGACTCTTGTAGGTGGTTTATAACAGACCAGGACATTGCTACTCTAATCTCTTACACTGTCATGGATGTGATGCATATCTGGGCTTTCTGTTAGTCTACTAACATAAAAAGAAATCATCATAACACACATTTACCACCTTGATTTAATTACTTAGTCTACCTGCTAGAGTGAAACTGTATCACTCATTATTTGTGACTTGTAAAAGCTCAATCCTACATCTTTTCTTTAAATATCACACTTATCACTATGCTGCTTGTATAATAAGAAACTCAGTTTTAACATGTGTCTAGATCTCCTTTAAACACCTTCATAACTTGTTTTAGTCTGTTATATCATGCAAATTCACACAACTTATAAGATATCTGAATACATCTAAAAGCTATCACACATGCATGAAAGATCTTCCCATTCACTCATAGAACAGGAGACATAGAATGAAATCAGCAGACAAATTTTCTTAACCAGGATATGCTCAGATCCTTAACCTATAAAACAAAACTTGCACATCATGGATTAAACTTATTTACTGTACACAAATAAAGAAATGGTTAATTTTCTTCCCCCCACCCTATCACACTTGTCAAATGCAGGATCCCTGTAAAATAATCTTAAACATAATAAAATTATGATCATGCAAATGTATTTCTCAATAACTCTACTGCCAGTTGGAATTAGAAGTTGTTCTTATTATATATTCACAGGGAAAAAAATAATTAGCAACATTCAGGCTGTACTTTAACCGTAACTATTTTTTGTTTAAAAGAAACCTCTCTGACAAAACTTGCATTCAAGGCCTTATCACCAGATAACAATATCTCTCGCTACAGAATTAGTGTAAACACACAAGACTGTCAGACTTTTTATTTTTACTGTCTACTTCTAAGATTCTTACTTTAGTGTACAATACACTCCCCTTCCCAATCCATTGACTCAAAAGTCTTTTCCATACTATAGTTCAAACCCATACAGATAGAAAAAGCCACTAGCTGTCCAAATACATTAACACTGAAAAATCAATCATAGAATCTCATCTCCTTTCCATATTCATTAAACCAACACATCACATCACATTATTAGACAACTCTCATCAGTTTACTGTCTATCAAAAATCCTTCAATCACTATTAATATCATATCTCACTTCACACATTGTCTTCTAATCACTTGCTCATACCACCAACTACATCCTCATACCAACTAACATACATGCATAGACCATCATAACATACTAATCCTTACAGACTAAGGCTTAAAACTTCCTTAATTTAAAAATAGCAGTATTACCAAAACAAAAACGAACATCAGCATGCACAAAAATCATAGTGCTACATTTATCTGTTTTTTTTTTCATTCATACTGAGATCAGAAAAACTTTCAAAACAAAATGCACCTTTTATCTGGAAACCAAAACGCATCCTCTGACCAGGTAGCAAAACTTAACCTCCGATCTTTGACGTCAATTCTCTAAATTCAACTGCAAATGAAGAAGCACACAGACAAAGAGAGTTCTATAAAACAGTACAACTTCGGCTTACATAAGGAATTCACAGATGTGCAGGTTCCCATGATTCCTTTCTCAAGCTAGGCCATCGCACCTCCTTTTATTAGGGAAAACTATTACATGGTACAAATTCAGCTCTACGTCAAGCTTTCTCTATCTACATGTTATAGGTCAGAGCACAGACATTCCTCAGCTCCAGCATTCTAAAAGCAAAGCATTCTGTCTCGTTCTCACAAACAATGTCATCCCAAAGTACAACCTTGGCTTTTATAACACATCTCTCTCCAGGCTGCTAGGCTTCAGACTGTCAGCGACATCTCAAGCTGTTCTCCACATTAACCCTTTCAGAGAACTCTGGTATCCCGTTTCAAGTTACTTTCAACACTAAGCACTCACAATAAAATCATGTCCATTCCTGGCACCATCGGATGACATCATCAGTGTGTGACTTACTCTTCCTGCTTCTCTGTGGAAAGAAGTACGTGCAAGTCTCTCTGAGTATGTTTTCCTTAGGTCGCTTTCAAAGTGAAAGTATGCATATATGTTCACGTTGAAAATGAGGGTAAAAATGGCACATAAAAAGTATCCATGGACATCACAACAGTACGGACAGTGTGACAAAGGACCTCATGGAAGACAATTTTATAAGAGGGCTTCTTATGTGGGAAAGGGTTTTTTAAAGTTATCTATGCATCTTTATCAAATCATCCCGAGGGAAACCAGGCACACACATTTACACCTGCTGTGAGGCGTTTGTGTATGTATGCTCTGGTATGAACAGGCATCTATGCACCTATTTTAGAAAATAAGAGCAAAAGATGCCAGTCCTGCCCCCATTTTGCCTATTCTTTACCCCCCAAGCACTATGTTGCTTTTCACCTATTTTTTTACATGTATATTCCCATGAGCAATTTTGTAAGAGCATAAACTGCTGTTCTACAAGCTCAAGCCCTTTATAAAATTATCTTCTAACAGCATGGTTTTCAGAATCCATCGACTTGTGTAACTGGTCACTGGGCAAAAGAGCTATTTGAAAAGTGCCCGACCTGTGTGAGGGTAAAAGTGCATGTGGTGTTTCAGGAAGCCTGATAGGGTGATCTAACTGGAGACCATCCTGCTAGGCAGATCTCCGCACTTGTCAGCGAGCTGGTGCTGTGATCAGCTGTTTAATAAGGAACTAGGTTACTGCTGGGTAGTAATCCATCTGACTTCCTGGGACACTGTAATCGTGTTTGTCTGTTTTCTTCCATCTAGGATAAGGATGTTGAGTGTGTCTCCAATCCCAATGGCTCTCAGGTGGTGTGTGAGCTGGGAAACCCCATGAAACGAGGAGCTGAGGTCAGAGTTGCCAGAAACTTCCACTGCTGTGGCTTAGTCATATCTGCTTCAGAGAGAGTCTGGATAAAGGATTCTTTTTCCCTGTGTCGCTCTTAGTGTGACAGAAGCCTTCATGCAGCATAACCAATGACACTTCTCGCTCATAAAAATGCCAGGCTAGTCTCGGCAACAGTCAACACAGTTTCATTAGTAGCAGTCTGATCAGAAGCAAAAGGGAATTTAATTTGGATAACTGACATCCCATTTCCTTTACAGGAAAACATTGAAAGTAGTTAGGGTAACAGTAGCATAACAAGAAGAAAATAGACTATGGGCTTTTATTTACTAACATGTGTTAACCATTTAACCCATGTTATTGCACGTTGAATAACACAAGCCCTGTTATTCTCAACTGAGCTATTTGCTAATGGGTCACCTAAGTTAGGAGGCCAGATAGGCACCTATTTTATGCTATTCTACAAAGACACGCACGTGCTTATTATAAAATAGCCTTGTTAAAGCTGCATAATGATGTTTAAATGTGGCTGCGTGCATTGAATGCAGCCGAGGTACTCACATAGCTGTGTATTTTATACCTCCTGTGTATGCACTTCCTGATTCCACCCACACTCTGCCTCTCAGAAGCGGGTGCCTTCTTGTCCCCATAGGGAGTTTTACATAACCCATAAATTATATAATAATAGTAATTATACAAAACAGGATTTATGCATGAAAAATCCTTTAGCAAATTAGCTCCATGTGCTTAGCTTCAATTAATTCACGTTAGCGAATAGAACCCTATACCACGTACGTATCCTTAGCAAGCTGCAGGGTTATTCTTATGGCTTTATTTGTAAACTGCAGCATCCTGCACTCTCTGAGCCATTCCCCCCATCCAGCTAGAAGCAGACAGAATGACGCATATGATGTTTTATGTAAAACAAACTCAGATTTGTTAACTGTTGTTTATTGTGAACCGCAACTGAACTATGGAAGATGCGGTATATAAATCATTGTTAAATAAAATAAATAAATAAATAAATAAATTTCTACTGCTAATTAATATAATTTACCAGCTCAGAAGAGGGACCTCGTTCAGTAACTCCTGACCAAGCCAAGTTGAGGCGGGAGGGAAGCACAGGGGGCAGGACATTTCCCAACAAATTACTCATGCAACAAACTGATCTCGTGCTTCCATCACTACAACCTTGATATTATTGTACACAGAACTGGCCATAGGGAGTAAGGGCTTTGGGCTGTTCATGGAAATAAGCAGTCGCTAGAGCTGCGGACTCCCCTGCAGTTTACACATCAGCGTGGTGCAAGAATGAAAGCCAGCTCAAAAACTCACCCAAAACAAATTCACTCATGTAGACATAAGGAGAAATTCCAACAGAATGCATTCAACAGGACAGAGGGAAAATGTTTCAAAGATTATGTCTGCTATATTAGCATTTGCATGAGCTTGCCTGTCACTTTACATGCCTGCATGAGTATATATCATGTCACTTGCACATGATCACATGTCTGTCTTTGTGCCTAGGTATGTTCACATGTCACTTCATCTTCTCTTTCTTTATTTCTCTCCTTGGCGCTCACAGGTCACATTCTACCTCGTTATCAGCACCTCAGGGATCACCATTGAAACCACGGAGCTGGAAGTGACATTGCTGCTCTCTACGTAAGTATGAATGTGCTGCAGTTTTGCCTCACTGGCAGCAGCACGGCTTGAGTACCTCCAAGCAACTTTGCAGGAACGTTGCTTCCATGGCTCCAGAGAAAGTGTTAACCTGCCCCTGCTGTTCTTGTATGTATGCACCTTGTGACCCCATTGGAAACAGAGCTAACTTACTTCTGCTGTATTGGAGAGCTGAGAGCTGTAAGAAGAACAGAAACTTGGAAAATGTTGGCAACTAAGGGTCTATCCAGTCTGCCCATTGTCTGGCCTTTCTGATGCTATGTGGGGTATGGCGTGAGGGCTGTGTTGGGTCTCCATGTGCCCTATTGATGCTGCGCTGTGATGAGGTCCTGTGTGGTCCTGCTGGTGCAGTGCTTTAACATAAGAATATAACAAATGCCATAATGGGTCAGACCAAGGTCCATCAAACCCAGTATCCTGTTTCCAACAGTGGCCAATCCAGGTCACAAGTACCTGGCAGGTTCTCAAAAAGGCACACAGGTTCCACGTTGCTTGTCCTGGGGTAAGCAGTGGATTTCCCGGGTCCTCTTTAATAATGGTTTATGGACCTTTCCTCCAGGAATTTGTCCAAACCTTTTTTAAACCTGGCTACACTAACAGCTTTTACTACACCCTCCAATAATGAATTCCAGAGTTCGATTACGCATTGAGTAAAAGAATATTTGTTCTTATTAGTCTTAAATGGGTTCCATTGTAGCTTCATTGCATGTCCTCTAGTCTTTCTACTTTTTGATGATGTAAACAGCCGATCTATGTTTACCCGTTCCACTCCATCATTAGTTTATAGACCTCTATCATATCCCTCTTCAGCCATCTCTTCTCCAAGTTGAAGAGCCCTAACCTTTTAAGCCTCTCCTCATAGGGGTATCCTTCCATCCACTTTTACCATTTTTATTGTTCTCTCTACCTTTTCTAATTGTGCTATATCCTTTTTAAGATATGGTAACCAGAATTGCACACAATATTCAAGGTGTGGTCGCACCATGGAACAATTCAGAGCAGGGGCGGCCACTTAGGCGGGCAGATCTTTGTGGGCAGCAGGCTATGTGCTTCAACACATAAGGCCTGCCGCGCTACCCTTCCCTCCCCGTGCTGAGCCGCTGATTATGGCAGCAGTGGGGGGCGGCAAGGCCTGCCGCCTCTGAACCCCCGGGGCCTAGGGCAGCAGAAACTCTTGCGCCGGCCCTAATACAGAGGAATTATAATATCCTTTGTTTTATTCTCCATTCCTTTCCTTATGATTCTTAGCATTCTATTTGCTTTCTTGACTGCCGCTGCACACTGGGCAGAGGGATTTAATGTATTATCCATGATGATGCCTAAATCCTTTTTCTGGGTGGTAGTTTCTAAGGTGGTACCTTCGATCATGTAAACAAAGTTTGGGTTGTTCTTTCCTAGGTGCATAACTTTGCATTTGTCCACATTAAATTTCATCTACCATTTGCATGTCCAGTCTTCCAATTTATCAAGGTCCTCTTGCAATTTTTTACAATCCTCTTGGGTTTTAACTGCTTTGAATAATTTTACGTCATCTGCAAATTTGATCACCTCACTAGTTATTCCCATTTCCAGGTCATTTATGAATATGTTAAAATGCAGCGGGCCTAGCACAGATCCCTGGGGTGCTCCACTATTCATCATTCTCCATGGAGAAAATTGGCCATCAAGCCCTACTCTCTGTTTTCTATCTTTTAACCATTTTCTGATCTACAATAGTACACTGCCTCCAATCCCATGATTTTTTAATTTGGCCAAGAGTCTCTCATGAGGGACTTTGTCATAGGCTTTCTGAAAATCCAGATACACTATATTGACCAGCTCACCTTGGTCTACCTGTTTATTCACTCCTTCAAAAAAATATAATGGATTAGTAAAACAAGACTTTCCTTGGCTAAATCCATGTTGACATTCTCAAGGTGTGACATGACACCTCCATAAGGACATATCTATTTCCAGAAAAAGCTACAATACATTTACACAGGAACTTTAAGTAAAAAGTTCGCTGAGCGTGAGTACCTTAGGTTTTTACTGTTTAAAAAAAAAAAAAAGCCCGGTGGTGGAGTTGAGTGACTCTCTTGCAACATCTGGGAAAACCATAAGAGGTTGTCCACAGAAAGGAGTAGCCTTTTTCAAAAAATAAAGTTTCGTAATATCACTTTTCTCCATCTCCGAGCAAAAGGACACCAAAAGCATAGTCCTCCGTGGAATGTTTCCTAAGGAGGATTCAAGAAATTGTGTCAAATCCATTTCATCAGTATTTACTAGCTCTGCCACTTCCCTCTGGGTTTTGAGAGGTAGCAGTATGTGGTAAATAAAGGAAACAGAAGATTCACTAAACAGTGAGTGCAAAGGAGTTTCTTTAACATATTTCTTAAAGAACTCCAGAGGCAAGAGGAGGCGAACTATAGGAAAATTAAAAAAACCTAAGGTTCCACGCCCGAGCACTATTCTTCATTGATTTTAATTTGCTATGCATCAATAAACTGCCCTTAATGAAGGAATTATTTGCAGCTTACACTGCTTTCCACCAGGAGACTCTCCCACTCCTATCAGCGAGTAGGTTGCCATGTTGGTGCAGTAACTTCACTGGATCATGAGAAAAAAATACATAATGGTGCATGGAGGGGCTATGGGACGGTAATGTGGCCCAACTGACTTGCACCTTGTATAGGGAATCTGGGGGCTGTGATGGCGCTCTGCTGAAAGTATCCTATTTTTTTTTCAGGATCAGTGAACAGCCA
The DNA here is from genome assembly GCA_033557465.1 of Ichthyophis bannanicus. Taxonomy (NCBI): domain Eukaryota; kingdom Metazoa; phylum Chordata; class Amphibia; order Gymnophiona; family Ichthyophiidae; genus Ichthyophis; species Ichthyophis bannanicus. Next base: position 654,712,883 of record CM066033.1, on the reverse strand, counting down.
GACCTGCAGCCGATACTAGCCCGAGCTTATGTGATCATTGAGCTTCCCCTCTCTGTCTCAGGGTAAGCCCCGCCCCCTACTTTATAGGTTCAAGGATTGAGGAGTTGATGTATAAAGATGGAGGGTGTATTCCAGTTCCCCCCTTCCCATCTATGCTAAGGGTCCTCATTGCAATGCTGCTCTTTTTTGCAGGGTAGTAAGGCCCACCCAGCTCTTTTTCAGCGGCACTGTGATGGGTGAAAGTGCCATGACGTCCGAGGAGGACATTGGCAGTCTGGTGGAATATGAGGTGACGGTAAGGAGCTACTGTCCCCCCTCCCATCCCATGTTCCTGATCAGGCCTCACTTTAAACATAGGTGACTACCTGGAATGCCAAATTTTGAAGGTGCCAAAGGAGTCTGCTCCCGCTTAATTTAGGGCCATGTGTATGTTCTGCTTACAAAGGGTGTCACTGTGGCACTATGGACTTCCTCTTCTCCCTTCCTGGCTTCCCAATATTTGTAACTCTGATCCCCCGTACCCCCGCTCTCTAGGATCAGTTGTCTTGTCTTGCCCATAGGTGCCTAGATCTTAAATCTGGCCCTGCCTCAGATCAGTCTAAATGTCTATAGATTCTACACAATCCTGCCCTCTATGAATCTTTTCCCCCAGGTCTCCAACAAAGGCCAATCGCTGAAGACCCTGGGCTCGGCTTTCCTAAACCTCATGTGGCCACTTGAGGTCAGCAACGGCAAATGGCTGCTCTATCCGCTGAAGATGCACCTGGAGGAGAAACGGCACTCGGGGTTGGACACCCGTTGCAGCCCTGTCCAGGCCATCGACCCACTCAGACTGGTGTGTAGCTGACGGCAGGGGAGGAGGGAGAGATCTGATTTAGCTGATGATATAGCAAGGATGGAAGGAAAAGCTTGTTACAGTGTGGGAGTTTGTAATGTTCTGATGCCATAGAAGTTAAAGGGAGGAGAAGGGAGCCTTTCTGTGATACTAGGCAAGGGAGGGTAGAGGGACTGGTTTGGAAGGAGGATCTGTGGTCTCCCTTTGTCCCTCTTTGATTTACAGAGATAGGAAGAAATCATCAGAAATTTCTCCTTGACTGGGATCTCAGCACTTCCCAGAGAGATTAACTGAGAACAGATGCGCTGAGCAGTACCGTCCTGCCTGGGAGCCTTTCACTGCGCTTGTTCCCAGCTGTAGGCAACAGCTGGAGCCGCAGACATGCCAGCATCTGGTAGGAGAGGAGTGTCAGATTCTCTCTCTGAACTGCATTGACAGCTTGTAAAGGATTGCAGTAGGAGAAAAAAGTTATTCTGCTAACTTATGGAGTTAGCCCTTCCCCCAGCTAAAAACCCTCACTCCCCCCCCCCCCCCCCAAGTATTGTTAGTGTCAGTGGGCTCTCTAGGGGAGTGCTGGTGCTGGGCGCCCTCTGCTGGTCTGACATTTTCAGTTCAGTACTTTGTTTAGTAGCCTGACTCCTTGCTGAATTTCTCTCAGATTTTGTTGTAATTTTCTCCCACTTTCTGTTTTTGGCTCCCCATCTGTCTCTCCCTCTCACCCGCAGGTCGCTGGCGGTCAGAGGAGGCTCAAGCGCGATGCTGAGGTTACCAGTGCTGGATCTCGGAGGCTGGTTGCCTATGCCGCTAGGAAGAAGGAGGTGGCTTTGGTAAGTACCAAACTGTGCAACGGAGTTGGCCCTTGGAGCGCATCTTTTCTGCCTTTTTTATGATGGGAAATAGATGTAGTATTTCCCTGAGGGATGTCATAACTTTCTACTTAATGGTGTGAACAAAGGGAGAAATAAGCAATCTGACAGACATAGACATATACAGAAAGTCAGAGATCAGAGCTACTGCAGTTCTTGCAGACATGTTTGTAGTCACTGCTGCGTGAATCCGTATACTTATTTATTTATTCTCACTGTGCTCTCGCTCCCTCTCTATCTCTCTCCCTACTCAGGACTGCGCCAGAGAAACGGCCAGGTGTGTTGTATTCCAGTGCCCTCTCTACAGCTTTGACAGTCAAGCCGTGCTGAAGGTCCGCGCCAGACTATGGAACAGCACTTTCCTAGAGGTAAGCTGGACACAGGCTCAGAGGGACAGAGACTCTCCCTCCCTGGAGGAACATGGAAACAAGTTCACAAGGACTGAGAACCTCTCGTACTAAGATCACATGAATAGAGACCCACAGAAAACTCACAGCGACTGAAACTCCTCCCTCAATGAGCAGACATGGACAGAGACCTACAGGGGCTAGAATGATATGTTAATGCCTCTCTTTTCTCCGTCTTCCCCACTGCAGGATTATCCACCTGTCAGCTCTGTAGAATTGATTGTCCGAGCGAATATCACTGTGAAATCCACAATAAAGAACCTGGTACTGAAGGATGCCACAGCACAGGTACCAGAAAGGCCCAAATGGGTCTGAAATCAGCCTCTGGCCATTCCTCTGCGTCTGAGAAAAAGATTATCTGGTGGGTCCCTGGAATTGAGAACAAGCACTCTTTGGGCTCCTAAGTTTGAGATCAGGATTAATCAGGGCCTCCAAGTTTGCAGACAGACTGTGTTGGGCCCCTGGGTCTGAGAGCAAGTGCCAGCCAGGATCAAGAAACAGTAATCTGGAAGCAATCTGTAGAGGTGTGTGCGCATCTGTGCACCTTGGTCTATGTAGTGGGGCCTGGATAGCTGGCAGGAGAGGAGGCAGAATTACAGAGCCTTTCACTTCTAGGCCACCAGTTCAGATCCTGACTAAGGTGACCTTTGTGCAATGAGGTGGTGATCCCTGTCCAGTTCAGTTTCAGGGTCCATAGTACAAGCATTTACATTGTGGCCCCTGCTGAATTCCCATGAATCTGTAATTCTACTGCACATCTTGCTATTGACCTGTGTCAATGACACAATGAGAAAGTCTCTTTAGTACACTGACTCTGTCACCCCAGTCTGTTTATGTGGGGTGTCCAGGCTGGTTGCTGGACTCACTCAGCCCATCTGGTTTTCAGAATAGCCACAATGAATATGCATGAGACACATCTGCATGTCCCGCCTCCATTGTGTGGAAATCTAGCTCCTGCCTATTCGCTGTGGATATCCTGGGAAGCCAGCAGATTGGTGCCCCTGCATTAAGAACTTAGAGCCTTGGCTTCAGCCAAACTCAGTGTAACCCTTTCTGTGCCAGATCCCCGTGGTGATTTATTCAGATCCTGATGCTGCGGAGTATGGAGGCGTTCCATGGTGGATCGTACTGACCGCGGTCTTGGCAGGAATGCTGATGCTGGCGCTGCTGGTGTTAATACTGTGGAAGGTGAGGAACTTTGCGACCCCATATTGGAACCTCCTTATTAGGAATAATTTGAGAACTGGAGTTGAGGCTCGACCATGGCCCTGGGACCCAAACTAGACATCTGGGAGAGAGTGTAATGCAAAAGAGGCAGGGGAGTGGGGAGGAGGATATAACCCAAACCAGACAGTACTTAGGAATCTGGTCTGGGGCTTTGAGCTGAGAAGATATAACCCTGGTGTCCTGGAACATTTGATCAGCTGGTCCTAGGATGGTCTCTTCTTTTGCCTTCTCCCTCTTCCAGCCATCAGTTTTACTCTTATGCTTATGGCTGCCACACCGAGTACTGAGTTAACTGAGAAGGGTAGAAAACTTATTCTGGGAGTTGAAAGCCTGGAACGCCTTTTCTTAATCTCGGGATATATATGCCGTGGAGGAGAGGCATCCTGGAACTCCTGCTCTGGGGCCACGAAAGCTGCAGTGGGCCTCAAATGTCTTGCAATACTGTTGTTACTGCGGTGAGCTACAGCTGCTGATGTTGTTGTGACCTTCCTCCTAGTGTGGGTTCTTCAAGAGGAGCAGCAAAGAGTCAAAATATGCCACTAACTATTACAGAGCCCACTTAGTACTGCAGCCCTCGGAGGTGGAGAAGCAGGCTGAGGAAGCCTAGTGGTAACCATGGCAGCTCGCACGCGCCTGTTTGCTGTGGGGACTGGAACAGCATGCAGTACAGAAACCTGTGCATGAGAGTGTGCAGCCAAGCAAGTGTGCACAGTGGGGTATACACATTGGTGGGGGGGGGGGAGTGGTGTGTGTGTATATGCACAAATCAAGATCTGCAGAAGGATGTGGATAGGCGTTTAAGGGGGAGCTTGCATGTAGGTATTTGCATGACTATGTATAAATACATGTAAGAGCATTTCATTGTGGGTGCAAGCCGAGTGCATGCATTAACATGTTTGAGCACTAGCGTGTGTTCAAGAGATTGCAAGTGTGTTGGAGGTTTTAGTAAGATCACAGATGCTTGCTATGTTACATGAGGACACTGTGTGAGCCCTGGGAAGGAGTTTGCATGGACTGTGAAAAGAGAAAAAAAAAACAGCTGTCTAAAAAGGGACATGAAGTGTTAGGGTTCATGGTTTGGCCTCTGAGAGGGGGAAGAACATTTTCACATTGAATGGGAAACCAAAGAGCTTTCACTTAACCCAGTCCTTCTCAACCCAGTCCTCTGGGACCCCCAGGCCAGTCAGGTTTTCAGGATATCCACAATGAATATGCATGAGATAGATCTGCATACAATGATCTCCAGGAACAAGCAGGAATGAGTCTTCACATATGGGGGTTCGTCGGCGCCGACGGAGCCCGCACGGGAATGCACCCCAGCATCCAATCAGAAGGCTTTTGGGAGCACCCCTCGCGCCTGCGCGGTAGCTTCCCGCCCTTCCCACTGCCTCTCCCCAGTTTTCGTTTTTCCGCGGAGCCGACAGGACGTACCTCCTGTCACCGCAGAAACTTTTTCTTCTTTTCTTCTTTTCTTGTTTCCTGTGGTCGCGGTTTTTCCCCCCGCTGACTCTGGCACCGCTGGTGCCCCCTTTTTTCCTTATTTTTTGTTTTCCTTTATTTTCTTCGAGGAGCATACTCCTCGTGTTATTCTGAGGCCTACCGGGCTTTCCAGCATGGAGCCTTCTTCCCCTAAGAAGTGCCCCCACTGTGGAGACGTTGTCTTCTGCTCCGACTCCAACGCCTGGTGTCTCTCCTGTTGGGGCCCTGACCCCCTCTCCCCCGGTTCCCTGGGCTTCAGCGTCGGGAGAAGACCCTCCTTGTTTCGAGTGTCCCTTGATGACATCTTTCCCTCTGAGGTGCGGTCATCGGCTTTCTCTCCTCGCCAGGATCAGGTAACCCAACAACAGTCTGTTAAGACTAACCGAGCCTTGAGGGATGAGTCTCATGCGCCGCATGACGATGGCTCCGGCCTTCCCCTCCAGTCCCTTACACCCTGGAGGGAGTCTTCGGGCTCCAGAGCCTCCACGGGGTTTCGGGTTGTTCCTGAGGTTCGCTCCTCACATAACATTCCCGAGCCATGCCCGAGGGTGGCACCCGCTTCGAGCGGTGCAGATCCCTCGGCATCGGCGCTAGCGTCGAGTGTTCCACTCTTTGCCAGGGACTGTCGACTGGTGTCCTCGGTGCCTTCGGGGCCGATCGACTCGACCCAGTCTGGCTCTACGGCATCCCGGCCCTGCGCGGGGGCGGTACCCGCTTTCGGCGGTGCCGATTCCCCGGCATCGGCGTCGGTGTGGAGTGTTCCACTTGTCACTGGGGATCATCGGACCAACCTGACCCAGTATGGCGTGCCCACACCCCTGCCATGCGCGGAGGTGGTGACCACTTCGAGCGGGACCAAGTCCTCGGCATCGGTGTCGGAGTCGGTGGCCCCACTCCCCGCCGGGGATCGGCACAAGGTGCCCTCGGCTCCGCCAGGGCCGATCGACTCGTCCCCGGCTTCCACGGGGGCGGTACTGGCCTTGAGCGGCTCCGCCCCTCCCGCGGCGGTCTCGGGAACAAGGGCCCCGTTCTTCGCCAGGGGTCGCCTCCGGGCTCCACCTGCGGAGCCGATCGATCTATCCCGGTCGGGCGGGTCGGCACCCCCACCTTGCGCGGGGCCGGGGCCTCCCCCGGACGCCACCGACCTCCTGGCATCTACGCGGGCATCGAGTGCTCCACTCGTCACTGGAGTCTGCCCGCGGGACCCGGGTCCTTCGGTTGAGTTGACCCAAAGAAGCGCCGCGGCTGCAGAGCCGGGACTGGGCATCTCGCTCCCCACCGGGGCTAGTCGGCGGGTTACCTGGGTACCCTCGAGGCCGCGTAGTATGCCCCGTAAGGGTTTCCCGCTCAATAAAACAGGCGCGGGCAGAACCCCGGCACCTAGGAGGGCCTCTCTCCCGGCGTCGGAGCCGACTTCGGGTGTTTCCCTCTTCGCCGAGTTTCGGCTTGGGAAGCCCTCGTTGCCCTCGGCACCGATTGTCGCGACCCCGACTCCATTCGCGGGAGTGGCAGCACCGGCGCGGCCGCCGACACCGGGGCCCCCTAAGGAGGCATCGCTCGGTTCGATGCCCAGCCTCGAATCTATCTCCAGTCTGGAAAGCGTGGCTCCGGCGCATTTTGGATCCGACCTCGGTCTCTTCCGATGGCGCAGTGCTGCACTCGCCTGCTCTCCAGCGGCCTCGGCACCACTCCAGCCGCCCTTGCGGATTGCCCCTGGGGCGGCCCCGCCCCCGGAATCGGGGCTGAGGCCGAGTCCCGCGGGCCCGTCGGGGACGTCGCTCCCTTCGATGCCCCACTTGGAGTCAATCCCGGGCTCTGACGATGCAGTACCGACTGCCTCGAATTGGGACTGTCAGTACCCTCCTCTGTTTAGAGCAATTCCTCCCGTGCACCAGCATGGTGGGTCCCCTGGTGTTCAAGCGGGCCCCTCCACCTCGGCCTCCCCCGGGATAGCACCTCTGGGAGAGCCGTCTTTTCAGGACTTCCTCCTTGACGTGGCGGACTTGCTCGCCATTCCTATCCCGGGCCCTTCGCTAAGTCCGGGTACTGCGGAACAGGCAGCCGTAATGCTCCCTTTACCTCCCTCCCTGCGCGATCTCCTGCTTGGGATTTGGCGCTCGCCCTTACAGGTACCGGCGCCGCCTGCAGCCATGCATGCCCGGTATCGGGTGCCCCCCTCTCCGGGTTTCCAGACTCACCAGCTTCCCCATCATTCCATTGTGGTGGAATCGGCCCTGAGGAAGGTCGGAAGCAAGAAGAAGCACTCTTCCTGCCCCCCGAATCGTGCGTCTAAAACTCTGGACAACTTTGGGCGGCGAACCTTCCAAGCGTCCATGTTGGCTTCCAGGATTCTCTCATATATTTTCTATATGAGCCTGGCGCTGCGGGAGGTCACCGAGAGGTTATCTCTTTTGTCTCCCTTTGTGTCGGTCCCTCTGGCCCCTGACTATTCCTTGCTTCTTTACCATTGCAGGAATATCTCTTGGTTTCTTTCTCGGGCTGCCGTGGACTCTTTCGAGTCAGTTAGCAGGTCCTCTGCGGTAGCCATAGGGGCATGTTGTACAGCCTGGTTGCAGGCTTCCGACTTGTGCAGCTGGGCACAACATAACCTGGGTACTTCCCCGTGCACCGGGGAGAACCTCTTCAATGGCGAGGCTTTGCATCAGGTTGCTCAGTGCTCCGCCGACCTGTTTGGCACTGGCCGCCCACGGCCCTCCCCCTCTCCCGGGGGTAGGAAATGTCCTTCCCGACCCTCCTGTCCGAAGAGGAGGAGGGTTCATCCCTCTGCCCGCCTGCCGGGTGCGCCCATGCCAGGGACGTCTCACACCGGTCGGCAGTGCCAGGGCTCGCGCCAGGCTGCCCATGCCAGGCAGCCTTAGGCTATGGTATGCGGCAGTTTGCGCTTAACTCCTCTTACATGAAGTTACTGTCCAGTTCTACACTGGGGTTCTTTCAGTGTGATAAGCGGTTCGGCTGCTTGATTGGAGGTATGGAGTCCCCTCCCCCGGGGGAGGGGAACCTTCCCACGCTAGGTTAGCTTGGCTCCTCAGGGCCATGCTGATCTTCTTCGGACTTACCCTCGGGTACATCCCTCGGATTCCCCTCTGCCTGGTTCCCCCGGATTGAGGGGATCGCGCACCGAATCTCCTTCTCCCAGTGTAGGCCTTGGCCGCTACTCTCCGAGTGTGGCTGAACCATTCCTCGACAGGGCCGGACCACCCCCCCCCGATCTGTGTCTCCGCTTTCGCAGAGAAATCCCTGGGTCCGTCAGGTTACGGTGGACAGGGGTCCCACTGACCCATGCCGATCCCCGGCTCCGCTCCCTGCGCTCTTCGGAGTGGCGGAGGGCATTGGCCCTAACCCCGAGGGTTTTTTTTATATAGGCCGGAGATGGCCCCACGGTCACGCCGTGGCTATAGGGTTTTCTATCCTCCTGCCTTCCCTGTGGCACGGAGGACACGTTTTGGATGACTGCCAGGTGGACGCCTCAGGGGTCTACGTACTCCTGATGTGCTCCTCCCCAACTGATCTGGCGGTCACACAACCATACTGCTACTCTCGCCGATCTGCCCTGCTCCACGCACATAGGCCCATCACTTTGGATGGCCCTTCCTCCCGCCGCCTTCCAGGTAGGCGCCCTCCTGTGGATCAAGGGCCAGTCCGAGTTGGCAGTATCGTTCTCACGTGTCCATACCGGTTGAGTAACCTGGGTGGGCGCTCCCGGGCCCACCTATAGCCCAATATACATCTATACCTGTTATTGGATATATATCGGTACAGGTGGGCGCTTTTTGGGAAATGTTATAGCGCCCTGTGTCTTACCGACTATCCCCCAATTGTCGGTACTGACGTTTTGTTATTTCTTATGGGGTCCGGCCGGCCCGCTTGCCTGCGTTCTGCGGCTCGGGTGCTCGGACCGGTTATGCTTAAACTTGCTGTGATGTCAACAGCCCCTTGGTTTACGCCTCCTTGTCTGGAGGTTTTCGAACCCATTGTCTTCCTATCCCTTGCCGGCTCGGGTAGACAATGTACCCCTCGGTATCCCGGGGTACACTTCTGTTCTTCTCCGGACTGGGTTCTCCCAGATTGGTCAGTCTTCTGATTAGTCCTCCGGATTGGGGACTCTGCTCCTACTGGAGTTCTCAGCTTCTTAAAGCTCCTCATGAAGACCTGCCGTCTTTCCGGTGCCGGTTGACACCTGCGTCTCCAGCCCGCCCGGACTGGGAACTTCGTCCTCTCTGCGGTGAAGTTCCCTTGAAGACTTCGCTACTGCATCTACAGTACCCGTCACAGCTCTGCCTTCTACAATCCAGTAGGTAAGCTCTAGATTGTGCTAGATCATTAACGGTTTAATGATAATTGATGTGGTTTGAAGACTCCCCTGTAGTCTTCGGTTGCTGTGCCTTGGCAACTCTTCTCAACTCCTACCCTCCATCCCTCCGGGGATGCCGGGGATCCAGGTTGGGCGATGCCGCCCTGTCCAGGGGCGCGCATTCTGGGATCTCCTCTGGCACCCTCAGCTAGGGAGTCCCCATATGTGAAGACTCATTCCTGCTTGTTCCTGGAGATAGCACAGTTACTTACCTGTAACAGGTGATCTCCGGAACAGCAGGAATTAGTCTTCACAACCCACCCACCTCCCCTAGGAGTTGTAACTCTCTCTCTCTTTCTCTCCTTCCTCTCCTCTCCTTCTGTCTCAGCTATTAAACGCAACTGGGGAGAGGCAGTGGGAAGGGCGGGAAGCTACCGCGCAGGTGCGAGGGGTGCTCCCAAAAGCCTTCTGATTGGATGCTGGGGAGCATTCCCGTGCGGGCTCCGTTGGCGCCGACGAACCCCCATATGTGAAGACTAATTCCTGCTGTTCCGGAGATCACCTGTTACAGGTAAGTAACTGTGCTGAAGCTCTGCATGCAGATCTATGTCATGCTTATTCATTGTGGATATCCTGAAAACTTGACTGGCCTAGGGATCCCAAAGGACTGGTTGAGAACCACTGACCTAATCCTTCCTTACTGGTTCTGCATCACCTCACTGTTGCTTTTGATTGCCAAGTATGTTTCAAAGTCCCTGCTCTCTTATCAGTCTGATTTTTTTAGTGACCTCATCATCCAGTCATGGTGACATCATCGATATATCTATAAGACGAGAGGCAGATTATGTTACCGTAGTTTTACTGTATTCACAAGAATATTTTATACATGGTTTGAAGATACTAACGTTATAGTCTATCTAAGAGGATACTACCTTTCCCTTTCCCTTGTACCATTTACTAACAAACATACACCACATCTGGTATTTCTGCAGTTGAATATCCCCCCCGCCCGCCCCGAGTACAAATGATGAAATGTAAATGATCCTAGGCCCCATTTGACTTTGCAGGTTGCATTCAGAAGACTTGTAAGAGGGATCTGCTATTCCAGTGATCTTGACTATTTATCATACGGGAGCCACTTTGGCAAAAAATTTCAGTGTGAGAGCCAGGATTGTTGTCAGACAAAGTGATCAGCACCTTAAACAAGTGGGGGGAGAGGATCACTCTCCAATGATGGTGATAGTCTGGAGGTGAGGCCCACTTTGATACTGCAGCCGGCCTAGCCATTCATAGCAACTCATATAGTAAAGTCTTCTCCCCAGATATTCGATCTCTCTCCTCAGTCCATCTCCCCAAACACTTTTCTCCAAACTCATCTCCCAGTACACTCTCCCTAGCACCATCCCAGACAGTCACAACTCTTACTTGCCTCTCCTCAGGGCCGGCCCAACCACTAGGCAAACTAGGTGGTCACCTAGGGCAGCAACCTCTGGAGGGCAGCAAAAGCAGGCCATTCAAAGCTAATTGATTTTGACAGCCAGAGGGGGGTTGTAGCTTGAGGTTCGCCTAGGGCTGTAACATTTTGGACCAACTCTTGGACCCACCCTGCATCTCCTATCAGTCATCTTCCACCGTTCTGCATTCTTTTTAACTTATTGTTTTGATATGCCGCAATTTACCACAGGAATCACAGCCATTTGAGATTAAAAAGACCAATTACTATTGAGGGATTCTACACAATTAAAAGTAATTATTCATTTTTTAAAATCTAGCAAGACTTGCTTAACCGCTCTTCAAACAAAATAGCATATCAGAATGGTTTCCAAAATGAAAAGCAGATTAAAATCCATGAAATACTATATAAAATAGCATAACATAACATTAAAATTGTTCTTTCAAAAAAGACAATAAAACAATGTACAATGTAGCAATTAACATAAATACTAAGATGGACAATCAACTACTCAATCTACTCTACATCCTAATGGACTAGAAATCTGAAGAATGTCAGCCTCCCATAAAGTGGAGCCACCCAGTGGAATTCAAAGGGAAGATGATATGGACAATGGGACTCCAGTTACTATAGTTATTATTATGTAAAACATGTCATAGCCAAGACAGGGTAACACCTAGTATACCCTCTCTCCTCCAAGCTAGCTCTCCTGAAAACAATTAGGGTGCTAAAAAAACCACAGATTACCTCCCCCTCTACCTATGAAGGAACTTGCCCAATATTGGGCAAGCACTCACTGCACCCACAGAGTTGGCACCTATGCTCCTGCCAGTTTAATTCAATACCCAAATACACTTAAAGTTGGAATCTATTTCTTAAACATTCTGGTGATAGGAGGAAGAAAGACCTCAGTATCTTAGGAGCTTATAGATTTTGGCTTTATATTTTCATCCCAATAGATTTGGTTCTCCTGGTACCATATCATAGACCTAAAAAAACGCTTCCATTTATATACTCTTACTGGGCTTGTCCACAGAAAAAAATACAAATATGAAATAACCTCTGTTGCCTGTCACTCTATACTATATGCCTTTTTATGAATGTTAGTCTATCCACTGTTTGTTACAATGTCTACATCAATTGAAGTTTTAAAAAATAAAAAAAAAGCTCTTTATCTCTTACTTCAGCTGACTTCATTCATGTCAATCACTGCTACTTCTCAATTGGTGCACCTCCAGTCTACGCCTCAGAGCTCACTGTTTACCATGTGCTGTGGTTGGCGGTCAAGCTCTTGTCCCAGACCAGTTCCCTTCTCTGATCTCTAATGTGATGAATCTGGTTACGAAATCTGATTTTTGAAAACATGTGCCAACAATTGGCTTGCTTTATTCTCTGCTCGTATACATTTTGCTTCAGTTTCAGAAGCTGATAACTCAAAGAACTGCAATTAATTAATTTACACCTAGCCTTCTCTAGCTTCCATCTTTCATGCCCTCCTTGTGTTTACCCTCCAGTTCCACAATAAGTGTCTTAAGGTCCCCCATTTTCTGGATCTTGTTCCTCTTTAGTCCACAGTGCAATAAGCTTCCCCCTTATGACTGCCTTAGGACACTCCAAGATACTTCTGAGGGCTGTTCACCCACATCATTGATAACTACATACTCCTCAGTATTCCTGTCAATTTGGTCTCTATCCTTTTTATCATTAAAAAGGCTATTGTTTAATCACCATAAATGCCCCTTCTGCTAACCACCATGGGGCATGATCAGACCATGCTATGTTCTTGATGCAGCTCCACCCCACCAAGAGAAGCAAATCCTCTTCCATGTTAATACAAGAGGTGTGAATCATGAACCTTTGAGTCCTGATCATAGGGGTGCAGCATCCTTCAAGCGTCTCTGACTGAAAAGCCTATTTCATCCCCAGAGTGCCTCCCTGTGCTTTTTTGTGATACCACCTCTACTTCTCTTAGATGGGTTCATGCAAGGAGCTAGTACTAAACTAAACTCCCCTCCCACTAGTATTTGTTCCTCTGCAAAACCCAAGATATTCTCTTTAGAGCCCTCCAAAAGGATCCCCCGATTGATATTAGGCCCATAAATACCCACTAGAGTGTAAATTTGATGTTCTAATAGGACTGTCAGGAAAAGAAATCGGTCTTCAATACCCCTTTTGATGGGCTGCATTTGACAGTCCAGCTTCATTCCCAGTAATATCCCCACCTATCCCCTTTTACACATCTGGCTATATCGTGGATGTTTCATTAAACTTTCATCTTTTGCAAGCAAATGAGTTTCTTCTATAAAACCAATACTATTTAATGAATTGATGCATTTGAAAGTGGGTAATTGTCACTTATGGTAAGAGTTCAAACTCTTCACATTCAATGTAACAACTTTTAAAGAAGCCATAATCACAGCATAGCCAACCCCTTCAGCTACAAGTACCCACTTGCTCTCTGTTGATGAATTATAGTACCACCCCAAGTAAAAAAGCAGACATTGGAAACATTAGATGTCCTTTTGGCTCATACCCACCTCCTCTTCTCCCCTCCTCCTTACCCCTCCCCCCCCCAATAATTCTTCCTTGGTACACTGTGGCTGTTGAGCCAAAGACCACATGGCCGTAGACTCAGATGCCATCCCCAGAATGAAACCTGGACAACCCATAGTTCACACTTTGTCACCATCGCTCATATCACCTATTCCACAACCTGTTCCCCTTGTCTTTCCAAACCTCCATATCCTGAACCGACATACATTCCCCCAACAAACAGACCCCGACCTCTTCAGTCAACCTCAATCTTAAGAAACATAGAAACATGACAACAGAAAAAGACCACATGGCCTATCTAGTCTGTCCTTCTGGCAAGCTTCCATCCCATCATATATCTCCCACACCCAACGACCCCTCATTCATTCTCTTCCAAACACTCCCTCAACGTTTACCAAAACAACTTGCTGCAGTATTGCTAGTAGGAAAACAGACTCTAGTAAGCAGTAATATAAGGCCTTCAAAACATCCCTCGTAAAGCCCATACTGAAACTAGATGTGTCCCCTGCTTATTGCTCCCTGTCATGGTGATCCTCAGGCCAAAGGGGAAGAGCCATGTATACTGGAACTCCTCTTCTTTTTAACAGCCTGTGAAATTCCCTCTGGGGCTGCAATGTTATTTGGAACAAGTCCTGAAAGGTTTCAATTTTAAGATTGTTCCAAATAACATTTCCTATGCTGCAGGCCCTCCCCATCAGCCATCATTTTTCTATAAGCTTAGTAGTTGATATGGAAGGGCAGACTTGATAGGCCATTTTTCTATGTTTCTATAAGCATTCTCTTTTCATAGTAGTAATGAAAACATATTACCGGATCTTGGGGACGCTGCTCCCATGGTGCGCCCAACATCCCGTGTGCCCTATTGATATAGACTTTAAAGTCTTCTGGCATTTCCATAACACAATTTTAGGTTTTCTGGACGGGCTCCAAAGCATTGTTATAAATCATCTGCTTCTGAAACATCCCTAATTTGCCATTATTTCAGTGTGTGTAATTTTCCAAATTCTCTTCTTTGGCTCATAGCTCAAAATTTTCATCCAGAGTTCATCTACAGATTTTTTTGAAAGTCTGAAGAGCATCCTCATGCTTTTCAGGCCTTTACTCTGTCACATCTAGCCACAATCCAAGCTCCGACAGCTCAGCATTTAACGTCTTAACCCCTTCTTTGATTTTCAATTTGACAGAGATGATCTCCCGCTGCAGCTTGGACATCCATTGCAGCATGTCATTTTTTGTCACCACCGTGTTGCCTGTGCTGGCCTCCACCAGCATTTCCTCCTCTGACTCACCCTCTGAAAGTGTTTCCAGCGCATTTTAGGCCATAGCACACGAGCCTTTCACCACCACTTGACCCCCCACCATATTTGCTATACTTGTGTTCACCATTTCCAGCGCACATCTTATCAGGCTGCACGCACACTGGCTTGTGAGTTCAGTCGCTGCTTAGATCAGCAGGGAAAACTTGGTTCTCCGTAGCTCGTGGTCATTCCTCAGGTGATGTCACCAAACGTCCCATCCTTATATTTTTGTATTAAAGCCATAGGCTTGTGGCAAAACTCACTGGCTCACACATTTAAAGTTAACTAATTTATTTATTTAACATCTTTTATATACCGTTTGTCTACCAGTCAAAACAGTTTACAATGAACTCGGTGTGTGCAAAAACAAATGAGTGGGGAGAACAGGTTTTATTTATTTATTTAATGTTTTTTCTATACCGTGCTATTTGTCATCAGTGCGGTTCACAAGTAACAAAATCATTCAGTGTAGGAGGTCTACAATGAGCTTACAATAAATGGGGCATTAAACAGGGATAACATGCAAACTATATACAGTCGTCGGCCAAGATTGTAATTGTGGCCCGGCATTATTTACAGGTTAAGCAACAACGTGATAATATACAATCTAGGTGCGAGTCGCATAGTGGGGACAACGCATCATTATATAGGTTATTGTCAGATATCGTAATTAGGTAACCCATGACTAGATACATTCTAATTGCATGTCACAGAGTAAGAGCATATCATCGTTACATAGGTTCGTGTCATATATCACAGGGTTGGCTACGGAATAGGGTTAGGCTACAGATGGCTACGGAGTAGGGTTAGGTTAGTTGATCTGAATGGGGTGTGAGGTGGGTGCTCTGGGGGTGCTGGTTTGGGCAAGTGGTATGGATGGTTTTGTGAAGTCGTCTGAATTGATAAAGTACTGAAGAAACAGATGGTGCTTCAGTGCTTTTTGAAACTGGGGGAGGTTGTTGATGGCACGGATGTCCGATGGCAGGGCATTCCAGCAGGAAGGTGCATAGAGTGCAAAGGCGCGGTTTTGCGTGGATTTGGAACATTTCGTAAGTGCTTTTGGGAGAAGTAGAGTGTTGGTGGCTGCTGATCTTCTCATCCTGTTGGGGGGGGGTGGGGTTGATGAGGTCTGAGAGGGAGATGGACGTGCACTTGTAGATAGCTTTAAAGGTCATTGTTAGGATCTTGAAGGAAATCCTGTATTGGACAGGGAGTGTGCACAAAAGTGATTTACATTGAATAAAATATACAATAACTCATAGCATAATATAATAAGGGGGTGCCATAATGGCAAACAAAGGGTACATGGGGTAGAGATTTAACATATATACAGAGTAGCAGGTAGATAGTAGGGATAGGTTAATGATATGTGGGGGGGGGGGGGGTGCTTGATGATGTGTATAAGCACCTAGCTGCAAGATTTCCATGTGGACTAGGCTTACTGTAAAGCATTCTCTACATGCCCAGTACCATTCACAGGAACTCAGTGGAAGATTTTTAGCACTCCGTGGTGCACTGTGAGACTCTAGTTTGCTTTGATAGTAATCTTATACAGAAAACCAGACTTCACAATAAAAAACTACACATAGACGTGAAGCTCCCATACTTCATAGGAACTGATCACAGTAATTCTTCCCCAATCTGCCAGGTACCCACATATTTTCTGCAGTTAGTCCTTCTGTAATCAAAAATTTGTTTTAAATCTAAACCCAGGTACAAATTCTTGTTTGTGCTTATATTAATAGTGAAAATCCAAGACCAGCATGCAATATTAGCCAGAATTATTGTCCATAAAACTTAATGCCTCCACCAGGTATTCTTTGTTTGTTTCTTATTGTATACATAATTTTCTTTCAGAAAAACAAAATATTTAATATAACCTAGCACATGAGAATCCTCATAGTTTTGGCTGTATTATTCACAGTGATTTTCATCTTGGCAGGATAGAAAAATCCAAATTTTACTTTGAAATTTCTTAGCTGCTCTCACATGACTAGAAACTTCTTCCTTTTTTTGTACTATGATTTTATTTAGATCTGTGAAAAACATTTCCTTTACTTCTCACAGTACCTCACCTGCATCTTGATGTTTCTCAGAATACAAATCACCATTGGTGTGGGTATTTATAGGCATGTTTCGCTCAAGTGATAGCGCTTATTGGGGAGGGTCAGTTTATCCATCTATCACTGTCTGTCTGTGATCGTGGGTTGAGAAAGGGAGAACATAAGAACATAAGATATGCCATACTGGGTCAGACCAAGGTCCATCAAGCCCAGTATCCTGTTTCCCACAGTGGCCAATCTAGGTCATACGTACCTAGCAGTTTCCCCAAAAGACACAGGTTCTGCAATGCTTGTACTGGGTCAAGCACTGATATCCTGGGTCCCTACTTAATAATGGTTTATGGACCTTTCCTCCAGGAACTTTTCCAAACCTTTTTTAAACCCAGCTACACTAACAGCCTTTACTACATCCTCCGGTAACAAATTCCAGAGTTTGATTACACGTTGAGTGAAAAAATATTTTCTTTTATTAGTCTTAAATAGTTTACCCTGTAGCTTCATTGCATGTCCCCTAGTCTTTCTATATTTTGATAACGTAAACAATTGATCTACGTTTACCCGTTCCACTCCGTTCATGAATTTATAGACTTCTATCATATCTCCCCTCAGCCGTCTCTTTTCCAGGTTAAAGAGCCCTAACCTTTTTAGCCTTTCTTCATAGGAGTATCCTTCTATCCCTTTTACCATTTTGGTGGCTCTTCTCTGAACCTTTTCTAATAACGCTATATCCTTTTTAAGATACGGTGACCAGAATTGCACACAATATTCAAGGTGCAGTCTCACCATGGAAAGATATAGAGGCATTATAATATATTTTGTTTTATTTTCCATTCCTTTCCTTATGATACCTAGCATTCTATTTGCTTTCTTGGCCGCCGCTGCACACTGGGCGGACGGTTTTAACATGTTATACACAATGACGCCTAAATCTTTTTCCTGGGTGGTGGTTCCTAATGTGGAACCTTGCATCATGTAACCATAGTTTGGGTTGTTCTTCCCTAGGTGCATAACTTTGCACATGTCCACATTAAATTTCATCTGCCATTTTGATGCCCAATCTTCCAATTTATCAAGATCCTCTTGCAATTTTCCACAATCCTCTTGGGTTTTAACAACTTCAAATAGTTTTGTGTCATCTGCAAATTTGTTAACCTCACTCGTTATTCCACTTTCCAGGTCATTTATGAATATGTCAAAAAGCAGCGGACCCAGCACAGATCCCTGGGGTAAACCACTATTCACCTTTCTCCATTGGGAAAATTGGCCATTTAGCCCAACCCTCTGCTTTCTATCTTTTAACCAGTTCTTGATCCACAGTAGTACACTGCCTCCTATCCCATGACTCTTTAGTTTTGCCAAAAGTCTCTGATGAGGGACCTTGTCAAAGGCTTTCTGAAAGTCCAGATACACTATATCAACCGACTCACCTTTTGTCCACCTGTTTATTCACACTTTCAAAAAAACATAACAGATTAGTAAGACAAGATCTTCCTTGTCTAAAGCCATGGTGGCTGTCTCCCATTAGGCCATGACTATCTACATGCTGAGTAATTTTATTCTTTATGATGGTTTCTACCATTTTTCCAGGTACTGACATCAGGCTCACCGGTCTGTAGTTTCCCGGATCACCCCTGCAACCCTTTTAAAAATTGGTGTTACTTTGGCGTTCCTCCAATCTTCAGGTATTAGAGATGATGTACACACAGCCAAGGGGCTGGGAAGTTTTAAGCTATGTGCAAGATTACTGTCAAACCCTCTGCCTTAAGAGAAGACCCGAGCCTGTAGAGACATGATACATGCAGACCTGCCACAACCATCAGGCAAACTAGGCAGTCGACTAGGGTGGTAGCTTTTGGGGGTGGCAAGAATAGGCCATTCAAAGCTAAACAATAGATTCTGACAGCCAGGCCGGGGGGAAGGTACATAAAACATAAGGTTCGCCTAGGACACAACACCTTGAACCAACTCTGGAGCTGGTCCTGGCTGCATGCCAGTGGGGTCCTCAATCCCTGCTGGCCTGTGCTGTAGCTGTAGAGAAGTGCTTCACGCTGGCAGGTTTCCCACCCTCCACAACAGAACAATAATTTTTTAAAAACACATGAAATGCGTAGGAAAAAGGATGAGTTGCTTTGTTCTGGTGCCAACGGTGGGGGATGAGGAGAGGAAAGGGTGGATGGCTGTAGGGGACAGGGGAAGATGAGCCGATTGATATAGTGTATTTTGATTTTCAGAAAGCCTTTGACAAGGTCCCTCATGAGAGAGTCTTGGCAAAATTAAAAAGTCATGGGATAGGAGGCAGTTTACTATTATGGATCAGGAAATGGTTTAAAGATAGAAAACAGAGAGTAGGGCTAAATGGCCAATTTTCTCAATGGAGAAAGGTAAATAGTGGAGGACCCCAGAGATCTATACTGGGCCCGCTGCTTTTTAACATATTTGTAAATGACCTGGAAATTGGAATAATGAGTGAGGTGATCACATTTGCAAATAACACAAAATTATTCAAAGTAGTTAAAACACAAGAGGATTGTGAAAAATTGCAAGAGGACCTTGATAAACTGGAAGACTGGACATGCAAATAGCAGATGAAATTTAATGTGGACAAGTGCAAAGTTATGCACCTAGGGAAGAACAACCCAAACTATGATTACATGATGCAAGGTTCCACATTAGGAACCACCACCCAGGAAAAGGATTTAGGCGTCATTGTGGATTGAAACCCTCTGCCTGGTGTGCAGCGGCCAAGAAAGCAAATAGAATGCTAGGAATCATAAGGAAAGGAATTGAGAATAAAACAAAGGATATTATCATGCCTCTATATCATTCCATGGTGCGACCGCTCCTTGAATATTTTGTGCAATTCTGATCGCCATATCTTAAAAAGAATATAGCATTATTAGAAAAGGTACAGAGAAGAGCCACCAAAATGGTAAAGGGGATGGAAGGATACCCCTATGAGGAAAGGCTTAAAATGTTAGGGCTCTTCAACTTGCAAAAGAGACGGCTGAGGGGAGATATGACAGAGGTCTATAAAATTAATGAATGGAGTAGAACGGGTAAATGTTGATAGGTTGTTCAGTCTATCAAAAAGTAGAGAGACTAGGGGACACACGATGAAGCTACAATGTAAACTAAGAGTAATAAGAGAAAATATTTTTTCGCTCAACATGTAATCAAACTAGAATTCGTTACAGGAGGATGTAGTAAAAGCTGTTATTGTAGCTGGGTTTAAAAAAGGTTTGGATAAGTTCCATTATTAAAGAAAACCTGGGAAATTCACTGCTTGCCCCAGGATGAGCTTTGTTGAACCTGTATATCTTTTGGGAACTTGCCATGTATTTATAACCTGGATTGCCCACTGCTGGAAACAGGATACTGGGCTTGATGAACCTTGGTCTGACCCACTATGGCATTTCTTATGCTCTTAGGAGAGTAGAAGAGGAAAGGGGTAATGGTGGTGGGAGATATGTGAGGAAATATTGAATGACTGCTGGGGGAGGGGGATGGGGAGGAAAGGGAGTAGGAGGGGGGGATGGAGGGAGTATGTCTACGTGCATGCACAGAGCCCCTGAAAACATGTGCACATACACATACCCTCTGACACATGCATGCACACAAAGAACCCTAGGCACATGCTTTCATACACACAAAAAGAACCCCCAACATACGCTCACACAGATATGCACATACATTCACGTGTGCAGCAGAGGTCTTGACATACACACCCGAATACATAAACATACACAGACACAAAACCAACACTTACACAGCCTCCTGATAAAAACATGCACACAGCTGCATAGCCAATAATTAAACACTCTTCCTGACATACACACAGCCCCCAACACACAAACACACCCTCTGTCCTTAATACACCCTGCTCCTACCCTACCTCAACATACACTGTCTATACAGTCACACACTCATATACAGCCTCTGACACCCTATCCTCACATTTCCACAAATAGTTAAACTGTCCTTCATATCACTTGTGCATACACACGTCACATACACCAGTCACTGCACTGACATCCACCTGTACATCCCCTGCTTTGCTACTGAGACACACTTTACCAAGGCTGTTTAAAGCAAATCCTCCACACTGACATGCCTGAGTCTGTGAAGGGAGGAAAAGGGAAACATACTTTTCAACAATGATTTTGACTTTGTCCTGTAGCAGTTTCACTTTCACATCTTCCAACAAGGAAGTCCTTTGCTTCAGTTTGTCTACTTTCCTTTTAAAGTAGAGACTTGTACTATAAAGAAAACCACATCCATTTCAATTTCTTTACTTGCACCGGGATGCTCTGTCATTAGCACCTTCTGGTATGGCAGGAACGTTTTGTGATCGGATTCCATACCTAAAGCCATTTTCTGCAGTGGTGAAGGGAAAACACCATGAAACTACTCTTTTATGTTACCTGATTTACTACTGGCCATGTGAGTTCTCTCTTGAGATAGTGTTGGAAAGGGAGAGCAGCTTTATTTGCAGTTTCTTCCTCAGAGAGCAGGTATTTTTACATGTCTATCTGGCAGCAGCAAGTTCTCTAGCACTCTATCATGAATTGTGATGTCACAGGCATCATACAGTGAGATCACAGAATGGATCAGTTGCAGGTGGGGGTACTGATTATTAGAGCAAGCAAACATAAGTGTGTGTTCTTCATCACTTTCTTTTTCTTAAATATGATTTTTATTTCTCCATTCTTCTCTCTCCCCCACTTCTCCCCAGTGTGGCTTCTTCAAACGGACCCGCTACCACGAGAACCAAGTCCCAAAGTACCATGCAGTAAAGATTCCACGTGAAGACCGCCAGCTGTACAAGGAAGAGAAGACAGGGACCATTCAGAGGAAAGAATGGGTGACGAACTGGAATGAGAACGATGGGTACTCCCACAGCTCTTCATAGACTGCTACTCCCAGGGACACAGCTTGGGACTCCCGTGGGGGATTCCTCTTTATGCACAAAGAGAGACAAACTCGAGTGAAGATTCCTGGGGAACATCATGGATTATACCTCTGTGTCTAGCCTGATGGAGAGCAGAGCAATCAGCTGTGGTCCTGCTGATATGGGAAAGGAGGGTGGGGGGAGAGGAAAGTGGATGCTCTGCTATGTGTCTGAGTGCTGCTGGCTTCACTCTCTGCTAGTTTTTGGACTACAGCCAGACACTGTGCCTAATCATTGAAGGCCTACCAAATAATTCATCCTGGGAATCCGGGGTGACTCCTCGCCCAGAGAAATAATTGCTGCCTGCCATCTTGTCACAATTCACATTCACGTTTGATGTGCCTAGTCAGCAAAGAATTGTTGCTTATTTTCTGCACTAGAAAAAACTGTTTGTCTTTGCTTGTGATGTGCTTTGGGATACAGCTGCTACAAAAGATAGACAAGGAAAGTGTATCTTCCCCCATACAAGACATGTACCCTTTTCTCATATAAGATGGAAACCCTTCCTCACAGCTAGCACCAAAGCTCAACATGGCTGTGTAAGAGATACTCCATTCACAGTGCAAATTATCCTTTTGTTTACTGCCTTCCAAACCTGAGTATTTAAAGGTTACATCCAGCATCTTCTATGGTGCAGTGATTAAAAGGTTTGTATGGACAGGCCGCCGGATGGTAGCAGCAGTCAGTGCTGAAAGGGCAGTGCTAAGTGCCTGTCAATGAAAATTCTGTACTCCCTTCTCTGAGCAGCAGTAAATCCCAGCCCTGGCCCAGTCTTCTCTCAAATTATCAATCTTTTGTAAACCTTTACAATGCTTAGTTTTGTAGCTGGAGGCTTGGAAAAACCTTCTCCTGTGAGGTCACTCTGCAGATGTTCATGCTGTATTCACACTCTACACCTCAGACCGCTGCTAGTACAAGCTTGTAATGACAAACAGCACAGCAGCATCTGGATTACTTTGTCCATTGTTTTGTGAGAGGCTGGGAGAGGGAGGAGAAGATTTCCAAATTTTAACATGTTTTTTTTCCTAATGCTATGCATACTGTTATAACTACTTATCATTTCTATAGCACTGCTAGATGTGCACAGCACTGGAGATGCATACAGGCTGGAAGCACAGTGGGGATACCTTCTTCCAGCTGGCCCTTTGTCACTGAATTGTGTTCAGAGGTATTACTCTTGGCATTAACAGCTAAAAAGCATCAGGCTGCTAAAAGGTGGCATCAGCAAGCACTGATGGCGAGGAGAGAGGTGATGGAGGAGGACTGAGGGGGGGGGGACTGCTGAAGTAGGTGGGAGAGGTCTGAGCTCACTAAGAGGTGATTAAACACACTGGAATTAAAAGCTCTCTCTCAGTTTATTTATTGTTTATTTGTTGTTACCATGACATACAGCAACGATCTTTGCAGCCTGCATCTTAGCGTGGGGTGCCAGTTGTTGTCTCTTTTGTGTTGGTGTGATGTGCCTTGGCACTCAAGCCTAGCTCTTGCATATTGACCATGCTCAGGGGAACAGACTGCACCTCTTTATGGATAGACAAGTGCCCTACCAGCAACATTCTCATTTCCAGGATCTATGCAGTATTAGTATATTGATGGAACCGACACAGTTACAATGCAACTATGGTAGTGTGGTGGGAAGGGGTTTTCTTTACAACACAGGCCAGATAGCAGTCCAGGGAAAAGAAAAGCAGTTTTTGTTCTGTCCCAACTCGTTAAACTTCCACAAAGCAAAACCCATAACAGACAGCAGTTCAGGGATAAACAAAAGCAGCTCCACTTCTGTCCCAGCTTGTTAAACCTCCACAAACTGGTTCTCCCGGCCCTTCCTCCAGCCCCAGTTAAACTTCCTACCTCAGAACCCCTTTGCATAGATTTCCTTTGAAGAACTTCTGGCCCAACAAGCCTTTCTCCCTCCTGCAACCTGCTGGATTCTTAACCTCTCCTTCTGAAGCCCTCCCAGCCCTGAACTCTGGGCTGCAGACTCTCTTAAAAGAGACTTTGGAGAGGGACAGGTAACATTCTGTATACCCCATTACAGCAACATACAATATTTCTGTGCACTGGAGTTATGCTACCCCATGACTAAGATATCCTTCAGTAGGTGTACCTACTTCTGGTAGCTATGCAGAAAAAAACCACTTAGAGGAAATAGCCTCATGCCTTTGTACCTAAGATACTAAGAGCCATGAGCCTGAGCTAAGTCCCTTGGGTAAAGTACAGCATCCCTTCCTGTTTAACAACAAATCTTCCTGCAGTATAATGACAGTAGCACCGGGCCTGAGGCTGGTAAGTGTGGAACTGTGCCCAGAGTGCCGACTCTGTCAGAGACTATGCCTGGGGCAGGGAGGAGTTTGTGAATGATCAAGGAAAGTCTTTCAGTTGAGAAATCTTAGCCATTCTTCAAACTCATGAATCTTCAGCATCAAGGGACATCTAGCCTTAGGACATCTCTTCAGATCTTTTAATAGTAGGCAAACGAGGTAATCATTTTAGAAATGACTGTCTTATTGGAGAGGGAGGGTATGGAAGCAATATCTTTTACTGGGATTAATTAGTTTAACTCTGTAATGTAACTAAAAAGGGTCTACTTAAAAAGCTATCACAGATATCTGGGGATATGATGTGCTTGTGTGGTTAGGGAGGAGATGAGACACCCCCAAGGGTATGCAACTACTGAATTATTTTATAGCACAAACTGGAAAAGTTCTGATTTACCCTGTAGCATGGGACTGATCCTCTCCAGCAGTCCATGGTGACCAACTCTGTGCTGCCAGAATATCTATCAATGAGGAATGCCACTGTGATGAAACATAGGTATCTCTCCTTTCTTCCTAGTGGCCTCTCTAGGTTCTGGGTTCATGTTGCAAGGGAAATGATGATATGGGTTCACAAATGTTACAATCGCCTATGTGTTCAGACTGGGGAGGACGGAGTGCTGAAAGAGGAATCTTCTTGCAAATTGGGAGGGTGGAAGCCTGTCATCACTTACGGTAAGATCCTGCATGAAAGGAGTAAGACATAGGGTCAGTGGCTCACCTGACACCTGTAACAGGATGTCTCCTTGAATGGACTGGTCCTCTCTCCCCAATGTGTGCTTTGTATTATGGTGGCACCCCTCCCCCCCCCCCACATTACACATTGTGATTTATTAAAAATGTTGCCACCTAGTGTGTGATGTTAGCTGTGTTCTATTACTACTTAGCATTTCTATAGTGCTACTAGGATATATAGTGCTGTACATAGACATGTAAGTGTCAGTCCCTGCTCAACAGAGCTTACAATCTATTCAAGGCAGACAAACAGGGCAACCAAGGGGCTAGGGAGTTTATTACTGGGCAACTATTAAAAAATACAAGGGCATTAAACAAGAGAATAAGGGGGTGAAGATACCCAAACGATCTCAAAAAGGTGGGTTTTAAACCTGGATGTGAATGAGATCAGAAATGGAGCCTAATGTACTGATCCAGAAAGTCTATTCCAACATTGGGCACAGTAAGGGCAAAGGAACGGAGTCTGGCTTTAGCAGTGGAGGAGAAGCGCTCAAATAAAAGCAATTTACCTTATGAGCAGAGTTCCTGATGAGGGCTGTAGGGAGAGAGGAGAGGTAATGAAGAGCTGAAGAATGAATGCACTTGTAGGTCAGTAGGAGAAGTTTCTACTGTGTGTAGAAATAGATAGGGAGCCAATGAAGTGACTTGAGGGGTTACATGAGGGCAGCGACACTGATGGAAAAGTAGTTGGGCAGCTGAGTTTTGAATAGATTGAAGGGGGACAGAGATGGTTTGGCAGGAGACCAGGAAGGAGCAGGTTGCAGTCAGGGCCGGCCCGTCCATTGAGCAAGAATGTTTTTTGCACAGGGCCCTGCATTTCAGGGGGCCCCGCGCAAAAAACATTCTACATTAGCACAAGTAGATTTAAAAAAAACAAACCGGCTGCTGCCGCTGCCGCCGTGGCAGCGGCAGAATCAAATGTCCCGCCGCGGGGCCCCGGCTGCCCGACAGAGCCTCCCTGCAGCATCAGCTCCCAAGTCCCTCCCAATGCGCGGGCTTTCAGAGCCGCGAAGGGAGAGCTCTGACCTCTCGCGGCTCTGTTAATCCCGCCGGGGCTGATGGGAAATCCCATCAGCCCCGGCGAGATTAACAGAGCCGCAAGAAGAAAGGGAAACTCTCGTGGCTCTGAAAGCCAGCACTTTGGGACTCAGGAGCTGATGCTGCAGGGAGGCTCTGCCGGGCAGGCGGGGCCCCACGGCGGGACATTTGATTCTGCCGCTGCCACGGCGGCGGCAGCAGCGGCAGCAGCAGCCGGTTTGTTTTTTTAAATCTATCAGGGCTGATGGGGGGAGGGGAGTTAGGACTGGTAATGGGCTATGGGGGGGCTAAGACGAAGTGGGTTGATGGGGGGAGGGGGGTTAGGACTGGTAATGGGCTATGGGGGGGTTAGGACTACTAATGGACTATGGGGGGGCTAAGACAAAGTGGGCTGATGGGGGGTTAGGACTGGAAATGGGCTGATGGGGGGTTAGGATGTAATGGGCTATGGGGGGGCTAAGACTGGAAATGGGCTGATGGAGGGGGGTTAGGATGTAATGGGCTATGGGGGGGCTAAGACTGGAAATGGGCTGATGGGAGGGTAGGACTGGTAATGGGCTATAGGGGGGGCTAGGACTGGAAATGTGCTGATGGGGGGGTTAGGACTGGTAATGGGCTATGGGGGTGCTAAGACTGTAAATGGGCTGATGGGGGGTTAGGACTAGTAATGGGATATGGGGGGGCTAGGACTGGAAATGGGCCATGGGGGGCTAGGACTGGAAATGGGCCACGGGGGGGTTAGGACTGGAATGGGCTGTGGGAGGCTAAGACTGGAAATGGGCTGATGGGGGTTAGGACTGGTAATGGGCTATGGGGAGGCTAAGACTGAAAATGGGGTGATGGGGGCTTAGGACTGGAAGTGGGCTGATGGGCTTAGGACTGGTAATGGGCTATGGGGGGGCTAGGACTGGTAATGGATGGGGGGGCTAGGACTGGAAATGGGCTAATGGGGGTTAGGACTGGAATGGGCTGTGGGGGTTAGGACTGGTAATGGGCTATGGGGGGGCTATGATTGAAAAAAGGGTGATTGGGGCTTAGGACTGGAAGTGGGCTGATGGGGGGCTTAGGACTGGTAATGGGCTATGGGGGGGCTAGGACTGGTAATGGGCTGGGGGGGGTGGCTAGGACTGGAAATGGGCTGAGTGGAAGGAAGGCTTGAACTGCAAATAGCTGATGGGGAGGAGGGCTTGGAATGGAAATGGGCTGTGAGGGGAGGGAGCTAGGACTGGAAATGGGCTGAGTGAGGGGGGCTAGGACAGGAAATGGGCTGATGGAGGGCTAAGATAGGACTGGAAATGGGCTGTTGGGGGGGGCTTGGATTGAAATGGACTCATGGAGGGGCTAGAACTGGAAGTAGGCTCATGGGGGGCTTGGATTGGAAATGGGCTGAGTGAAGGGGAGCTAGGATTTGACATGTGCTGATGGTGGGGCTAGGAAAGGACTAGAAATGGGCTGATGGGGGGCTAGGATTGGAAATGAGCTGATGGAGGGACTCGGATGGGGGAGCTAGGACTGGAAATGGGCTGATGCAGGGACTAGAAGGGAGCGGATGCTGGGTGGGGCTGGAACTAGAAGGGAGCTGATGTTGGAGAAGGATTAGAATGGGATAGAGCTGGGAGAGTGAAATGGAGAGGGAAAAAATATTTTGTGTGGGAGGGAAGACAAATCTACAATTGGCCGGATATTGGGAGAGTAAGTGGGGATTGAGGATGGCGGGGTAAAATTTGAGTGGATGAAATAGGAATGAGGAAAGAGCAAAAGGAGGAAGATTAGTATGTTAAAGCAGATGTAGAGAGAGAATGGAAAAAAACTAGAAGAGCGAAGAAAGGACAAATGGACAGCAGACGATGGAGAGTTAGCAGAAGACACGAAGAAACCAGAAGAAAGTGGCTGGAGCAATTGCAACTGAAAAAAAATGCAGAAAAGGTAGAAAAATATCTCTTTATTGAATTTATTAACTGAAATATGCCAGCTCTGGGAAATGTGCATCATTAACGTCTGCTTTGTTTAGTACAAGAGGAAATTAATTTATAGTTTTATTTCTACAGTGTTGTTGGGCTTTTGGGGTTCCCAGTTTAATTATTGTCTTCCTGTTTCTACATTGTGATTTCTTGTTTGGTGACAGTCTATGTTCTGCACGTGTAACTGAGCTGAGGTATTCTGTTTATGTAATTCCTATTTGACATTGCCACTTGTTCTCTTTCCCCAGTAGGTCATGGATTGTTGTTCTCTGAAATGTATTGGTTTAATATTTGCAGTGTTTCCTTTTGATAGGTAGGGTATGGTGCTTTTGTGAGTCCTGGTAGTGCTGTTACGATATGGCAGGTTTGCTATGGGTTCTAAATGGCCAGTGTTTGTAGTAGTTCCTAATATGCCTGGCAGTTGGCACTGAATTATAGTAATGTAGAAATTTTTTAGTCTTTCTTTATCCATACACTCATTAAGAGGCATGTTTACTAAAAGTTAGTGTATGGTAACATTATGCAAATATTTATGCAAATGAGGTCCCTTATGCAAATGAGGCCCCGCACCCCCCTTGGGCCGCCCCTGGTTGCAGTAGTCAAGCTGGAGGTGATGAGAGAGTGGATAAGATTTTTGGTAGTGTGTTCAGAAAGGAAGGAACACATTTTGCTGATGTGCTAGACAAAAAAAAGCCATGTTTTAGCTAGCTGTTGGATGTATGTAGAGAAAGAAAGAGTTTTTCTCTAGGACATGTAAAATGGAAGGCTTGATGATAAAATCAATCTTGGTGTAGGCAAGCCACAAAAGGATATGTTTTTGATCTTTGATGGAGGCCAAGGGTAGGGCAAAGTCTTCAATGAGGGTAGAAAAAAATTCAAAGCTGATAGGCCAATGTAAAGGGGGAAGAATACTCAGACAGCAGGCTGGTAGGAGTAGGACCCACAGAAAGTAAAGAGCAGGGGAAAGATGAGAGAAATAGAGAAGTATGGCAAAGATAACAATGAAAGATAAGCCAGCTGATGTAGGGATTAGTTCTATGTCACAGGGAATCCAGGGTCTGATTGCCCATCTGATGGGAGCCATTAAGAACTGGGCACACTGCAAAGGGCAACAAGGTCACTGTTACGGGTGGGCATGAAGGATGAAACCATCATAAAGAATAAAATTACTCAGCATGTAGATAGTCACAACCTAATGGGAGACAGCCAACATGGCTTTAGACAAGGAAGATCTTGTCTTTCTAATCTGTTATGTTTTTTTGAAGGAGAGAATAAACAGGTGGACAAAGGTGAGTCGGTTGATATTGTGTATCTGGACTTTCAGAAAGCCTTTGACAAGGTCCCTCATCAGAGACTTTTGGCAAAACTAAAGAGTCATGGGATAGGAGGCAGTGTACTATTGTGGATCAGGAACTGGTTAAAATATAGAAAGCAGAGGGTAGGGCTAAATGGCCAATTTTCCCAATGGAGAAAGGTGAATAGTGGTGTAACCCCCAGGGATCTGTGCTGGGGTCTGCTGCTTTTTGACATATTCATAAATGACCTGGAAAGTGGAATAACGAGTGAGGTTATCAAATTTGCAGATGACACAAAACTATTTAAAGTTGATAAAACCCAAGAGGATTGTGAAAAATTGCAAGAGGATCTTGATAAATTGGAAGACTGGGCATCAAAATGGCAGATGAAATTTAATGTGGACAAGTGCAAGGTTATGCACCTACGGAAGAACAACCCAAACTATGGTTACACGATGCAAGGTTCCACATTAGGAACCACCACCCAGGAAAAAGATTTAGGCGTCATTGTGGATACCATGTTAAAACCCTCGGCCCAGTGTGCAGCGGCGGCCAAGAGAGCAAATAGAATGCTAGGTATGATAAGGAAAGGAATGGAAAATAAAACAAAAGATATTATAATGCCTCTATATCTTTCCATGGTGAGACCGCACCTTGAATATTGTGTGCAATTCTGGTCGCCGTATCTTAAAAAGGATATAGCGATTTTAGAAAAGGTTCAGAGAAGAGCCACCAAAATGGTAAAGGGGATGGAAGGATACTCCTATGAAGAAAGGCTAAAAAGGTTAGGGCTCTTTAACCTGGAAAGAGACAGCTGAGGGAGATATGATAGAAGTCTATAAATTAATGAACGGAGTGGAACGGGTAAACGTAGATTGATTGTTTACGTTATCAGAATATAGAAAGACTAGGGGACATGCAATGAAGCTACAGGGTAAACAATTTAAGACTAATAAAAGAAAATATTTTTTCACTCAACGTGTAATCAAACTCTGGAATTTGTTACCGGAGGATGTAGTAAAGGCTGTTAGTGTAGCTGGGTTTAAAAAAGGTTTGGACAAGTTCCTGGAGGAAAGGTCCATAAACCATTATTAAGAAGTGACCGAAGATATCAATGCTTGACCCAGTACAAGCATTGTGGAACTTGTGTCTCTTGGGGAAACTGCTAGGTACGTATGACCTAGATTGGCCACTGTTGGAAACAGAATACTGGGCTTGATGGACCTTGGTGTGACCCAGTATGGCATATCTTATGTTCTTACTGTCCTTGGCACCAATGGGGAGGGGATACACGTTGTTATGTATTTGAAAGGCAGCATATTAAGTCCAATAAACCACAAACCACATCACCCTTCTAATTGGGTCTGTGAGCCTGCAAGTGCAAATACGAAAGGAGGGGGGAGAATACTGTTCTGCTGAGCGACTGTCCTGATGCACAGGCTCAAGGAAGGAGGGAGGGAGGGCAGCTACCGATAGTCTGTCACTGTATCGACCAACCAGTGATGCTGAGGGAGCATCATAGAGAAGGTCTCAATTCATCACTGAGGGTCACCACCACTACCACGTGGGCATTACTGGGTGAAGACAGAAGAAACAGCTGTGGATCAGAGGAGCAAAAGAAAAACGTAATGCCGTGAAATAAGATAACAAGATGTTTTCAGGCATATCTATGAAAGGAAGGGTAGAGGAAGGATTGTACCACTGGGAGGTGAAAAGGAACATTACAGGGAGGGTGACAGCAGAAATACTGCACAAATACTTGAAGGGACCGGAGAAGAACCAGAGATAGATGGCAGAGGCACATTTGCTAGAGGACGAGATCCTACTCATTTACAGAAGAGAGGGTTCACGTGAAACTAGCAATCGAAAGTGCGCAAGAGGAGCTAAGTTGGCAAGTGCACTGCCAAGTGGAAATTCTTCAGTGTCAGACACAAGTTCGATCTTCTGCTGCCTGGATCGCTTGCCTAGGCATGCTGAAAAGACAGCATTTACAGCCCCCAGGGGAAGGGAAGAAAGTCACAGTCATTGTTTAAGGGTGACCCCTAGTAGTTTATGATTGTAGGGTTCTGGTAGAAGCCCTCCTACATGGCTCCTGATCCGGACCATCACCTCAATGACCACACTAGGTATGCTGGGGGTATGAGGGAGGGGATAAAAATAGGGGGAAAATACCTGCATAGTTCTGACTGAACTGGAGGTATAGAGGAGCAAGAGGAAATTGCCAATCTACAATAAAATAGACAAGTCACTGAGGCCAGAGGGGATATATTAGAGGATATTAAAGGAACTTAGAATAGTTCTATCAGCAATACTGACAGAGTAGACAGCACCTTTTATTTTATTTTTTTTATAAAAATGGAAACTGAAAACAGGCTGGTAACTTGCAGGTCAGTTAGCCTGATCTCTGTGACATGTAAATTAATGGTGTCACTTCTGAAAGAAAGGATCTTGGGATATCTTTAATCTAGTGAGTTGCAGGATTCAAGGCAGCATAGTTTAAGCAGAGGTAATGATATCAAAACAGTCTGATCAATTTCTTTGGATGACCAGTTATTTATTTATTTAGCTGTATTTATATCCCGCTTTTCACCGGGTCAAAGCGGTCAATTGGGGGATACATTTTAACACGAGGGGATATGAGACACATAAGCTAGTACTTACAGGGAACATGGACCAGAGAATTAGATCTGGGGCAAGTATTGAATGTCGTATGCTTGGATTTCAGTAACCCATGTGGCATAGTCCCACAAAGAAGACTTATAAATCTTAGGGGTGAGTCTAAATGTGATTAATTAAGTTAGAAAAAGGTTGTGTAATGCGCAACAGAGGATAATCGTAAATGAAGTTCACTCTGAGGAAAGTAGAGTGAGCAGTGGGGTGCCACAGGGATCAGTCTGGAACTCAGTTCTGTTCAACAGGTTCATAAGTGATATCGCACAGAAGTTAGCAGGAAACGTTTGTCTTTTTCCTGATGATATAAAGACCTTCAGCAGAGTGGACATTGCTGATGGACTAAAATGAGGACAGATCCGTGAAAGCATAAAGCCTTGGTCTTCATTTCCAGTCCTTGAGGGCTGCCAACAAGTCAGGTTTTCTCTCTCATGCATATTCATTAGGCATATCCTGGATATCTGGGTTGTTAGCAGCCCTTGAGAACTGGGAATGAAGACCAAAGGCTTAAGAAGTTGTCAGCAACTTGACAGCTATAGTTCAATACAACTAAAGTACATTGAGGTGCAGGAATTCAAGGGAGCAGTAGTTGACATACTGATGTGCAGCAAACAGGAGAGAGATGATCTCAAGAGTGCAAAAGGACGTAGCAGAGCCAGAAGAATGCAAGGATACATCTGGAGAGCTAGAGCCAGTAGAAAATAGGGGTGGCAATGCCTTACTAATCTGTTATATTTTTTTGAAGGTGTGAATAAACAGGTAGACCAAGGTGAATCAGTTAATATAGTGTATCTGGATTTTCAGAAAGCCTTTGACAAGGTCCCTCATGAGAGACTCTTGGCCAAATTAGAAAGTCATGGGATTGGAGTCAGTGTACTGTTGTGGATCAGGAACTGGTTAAAAAATAGAAAGCAGAGAGTAGGGCTAAATGGCGAAAGGTGAAACAAATGAACTAACAAAATTCCACAAAGATCTTAAGACATTCCTATTCAAAGAGCACTTCAAGGACTAAATGGTGTGTCATTACAGACCAACAAAACTTGTATATACTTAATCCCCAGTCAATAA
Source organism: Ichthyophis bannanicus (assembly GCA_033557465.1). Classification (NCBI taxonomy): domain Eukaryota; kingdom Metazoa; phylum Chordata; class Amphibia; order Gymnophiona; family Ichthyophiidae; genus Ichthyophis; species Ichthyophis bannanicus. The sequence goes on along the minus strand of CM066033.1, from coordinate 654,680,360 downwards.
GGATCACCCTCCCATCTTAATCCTCCCCTCCCCCCCCCCCCCCCCGCAATAATCATCACCCCGGCTTTACATTATCTCTGTATTTTTTTAATGTTATAGACCAGAGACTATAGTTACCAATTGCAATCATTCTATTCAATGTTATTAGGGTTTCAAAGCTTATGTAAAACAGTTAATATTTTGTTTCCTGTAAACCACTTGATTCCCAGATAAGGCGGTATATAAAAAACAGATAAATAAATAAACCCTCCACCTAGTGTGCAGCGGCGACCAAGAAAGCAAATAGAATGCTAGGAATGATAAGGAAAGGAATAGAGAATAAAACCAAGGATATTATAATGGCTCTATCATTCCATGGTGCAACTGCACACTAGAGATCTATAAATTAACGAATGGAGTAGAACGGATAAATGTTGATAGGTTGTTTAGTCCATCAAAAAGTAGAAAGACTAGGGAACATGCAATGAAGCTATAATGTAACCCATTTAAGAGTAACACTGGTCAACATTGAAATCGTTATTGACTTTAAAAGGCCCTAATCTGTAGTATCTTGGTGAGCTGAACATGAATATAACATTAAAAAATTTTTACTGGCTCTCGTTTTGAAGATATTGCATGTAGTTCATTTTTGACGTTTTACTGTGTAAATTTATCCAGTAGGACATCAACAACATCCCAAATAAGCCTTGAATGATGTAATATTGCATCACATTGCATAATACCAGCATGCACACATCATCCAGAGTTGATTGCATCATTTTCTGATGCAATGCAATACTACTGCCAGACGGCTGCTGAAGCCATCTGACGTCAGCAGTGTACTATATGCAGTCGGAAAGATTGAGCATTTAAAATATTTCAGACTGTGTGCGAGACAGTTTAAGCTATTGTTACATGTAACTTTTATTAATCATATAATTTTAGCCATTTAGGTACAATACAGAACAGTAATGCTGCGAAAGTGCGTTAATACCATTGACAATTTCTGCTACATTTGTGGGGAAGTGACATTTGCCAACAAGAAGAAAAGTATCACTTCTCAACTGAAGAAGGCATATCATCTTTACTTTGGATGCAAGATTGGTGACCAAGACAAGCCTTGGGCCCTGCATATATGCTGCGCTACATGTACAACACAGCTTTCACAGTGGTGGAATTGCAAAAGACCAGCAATGCCATTTGCAGTCCCCATGGTGTGGAGAGAGAGCCAAGCAACCACATAAATGACTGTTACTTCTGCTTGGTTCCTCCTCTTTCCAGCAGAATAATGAAGCAAAAGAAGTCGAGCATAGTCTACCCAAACATTCCGTCTGCATTGAAACAAGTTCCACATGGTGAGGGACTTCCTATTCCAGAACCTCCATCAGAATATTCTCTTGATTCATCTGATGAGGACAAGGGTGAGCCGACCTGTTCTTCGCCTGGTCCGTCAGCATGCAGTGACCCAGATTTTCACTGGGATGCATATAAATTCCACACAGAATAACACAGGAAAAACTAAATGACCTGGTTCGTGATTTGGACTTATCAAAGAATAAAGCAGAATTGCTAGGATCAAGACTCCAACAATGGAATCTTCTAGAAGAAGATGTCAACATTACTTCATATCAAAAGCGCCAGCAGCAGTTGGAGCCTTTCTTCAGAAAAGAAAGTAATCTGGTATTCTGTTCTGATATTGAAAGCCTCATGAATGCCTTAAAAATCACTCATGACCCACAAGACTGGAGACTATTTATAGACTCTTTGAAACTGAGTCTGAAGGCTGTGCTTTTGAACAATGGAAACCGTCTTCCATCTATTCCAGTAGCGCACGCCGTCCACATGAAAGAGACATACGATAACTTAAAGCATCTACTGACTTCCATTAACTATAACAAGTACAGCTGGCACCTCTGTGGTGACTTGAAGGAAGTTGCCCTTTTAATGGGACTGCAGCAGGGAAATATAAAATACATTTTATTTTATTTATTTATATTCTCTTATATACTGTGCTATTCTGTATCAGTGTGGTTTACATTGAACAAACTGAAATTACATTGAACAGGGCATTATAACTTGGAGATAACTATTTTACAGGGAACATGGGCTATGGAGGGTTAAGTGGCTTGCCCAAGACCACAAGGAAGACCTGTGGGACTAGAAACCCCAGTCCTTCCGGCCCAAGGTTGCTGTCCTCTAGTGGGATTTTGAACCACTGACCTTCTGGCCTGAAGTACCTTGCCCCAACCACTAGGCCACTCCTCCACGCCAAATACATATGTTTCTTATGTGAGTGGGACAGCCGAGCAAGGGATTGGCACTACTTGCGGAAGGAATGGAATCGCAGACAAAATGTAACAGTTGGAGAGAAGAATATCCAGCACCCAGCTCTGGTTGAGGCTCACAAAATCCTGCTACCACCCCTTCACATCAAACTAGGTTTGATGAAAGACTTCGTGAAAGCCATGGACCGCACTTCGCCAGATTTCCGATACCTGCATGAAAAATTCCCTCGACTCAGCGAAGTAAAGATTAAAGAGGGAGTTTTTGTGGGTCCTCAGATTCGAGAGCTCTTCAAAGATGACCGGTTCAACAACTTGCTGCAGGGTGATGTGAAACAAGCATGGAATGCTTTTCGCCTAGTGTCAAACTTTCTCGGGAATGTTAGGGCAGAAAACTACAAGGAACTAGTAGAAGACATGCTGATGCAGTATCAGAAACTTGGCTGCAATATGTCTCTAAAGATCCATTTCCTTGATTCCCATCTTGATTTCTTTCCTGACAACTGTGGTATGGTTAGTGATGAACAGGGCGAACGTTTTCACCAGGATATCGCAACGATGGAGCAAAGATACCAGGGAAAATGGTCCACTACAATGCTGGCCGACTACTGCTGGACACTCCCCAGAGAAGCTCCCGAACAGCTGTACAAGAGACAGGCGAAAACATCTAAGAAGTAGTCTATGACTTGTTTTTTTACAGGTATTAACTGAAGGCCTATTATATTTACTATTGACATGCATTTCATGATATAAACATTAATTCTTGTAGATTACAAAAAGACTAGAGCCAACTTTGCAATTTCACTGTCATATTTGTGTTCAACATATAAAAATTGATAAGAAATGACTATTTTTATTTCAGTAACATGACTTTTGTAAAACTTTGTTGACCAGTGTAATAAGAGAAAATATTGTTTCACTCAATGCGTAATCAAACTCTGGAATTTATTACCGGAGGATGTAAAAGCTGTAGATGGGTTTTAAAAAAGGTTTGGACAAATTCCTGGAGGAAAGGTCCATAAACCAATATTAAAGTGGACCAGGGAAATCCACTGCTTACCCCAGGACATGCAGTGTGGAACCTGTGTCGTTTGGGGAAACTGCTAGGTACTTGTGACCTAGATTAGGCACTGTTGGAAACAGGATACTGGGTTTGATGTACCTTGGTCTGACCCAGTATGACATTTCTTATGTTCTTATGCCTTTCTACAAATTATTGGTGAGATTGTGCCCAATTTCTGGAGCCTGCATCTTGAAGTCAATATAGATGGAGAGGATGTGGTTCAGAGAAGAGGGCCAAAACTGTGCAGAGTTTATGCTATAAAAAAACTCTACTTAAGGGCTTAGAGGGGACAGATATACCCAGGGCCAGATTTAAGATTGTGGCATCGATAAGCAGGATCAGAGAAAAGGAAGAAGAGGAGATTTTCTCCCTATATTTCATAAAGCATAGACCAATGTTCAATGTAAATAGTTGATTTCTATTGTTCTATGTAAAATGTATACAATCTGTGTACAAGACTGTTAACCTGTTATATGTAAACCGCCCTTGATCTCTGGAAGGGGCGGTATAAAAGAAATAGTTAAATAAATAAAATAAATAAAAATAAAGCAAGTAGAATCAGGTTCCCAGGGATTTGGTGCCCTATGCATAAATCCAGGCATGCATATACCTCTAAGGCAGGGGTCCTCAATCCAGTCCTCAGAACACACCTAATCAGTCAGGTTTTCAGGATAATCACAATGAATATGCATGAGAGAGATTTGCGTGCACCGCCTTCATTGTATTGAAACCTCTCTCATGCATGTTCATTGTGGTTATCAAGAAAACCTGACTGGCTAGGTGTGTTCTGAGGACTGGGTTGGGGATTCCTGCTATAAAGGTATAACCCCCTCCCCCTCCCCACAAACCCAAGCAGTTTTCAGTGGAAAGGAAACTCTAGGACAATAAATGATGATAAGAGGCTCAGAGGGGGTATATGCATGGAACCTCCTCCCAAGGGAAGGGCTGGAGGCCAGAACAGTAAGAGAATTCAAGAAAATCTGCGATAAGCACAGAGGATCATTATAAGTGAGGAAGTGAAACAAAGCTGGGGATCGACAGAAGTCTATGGTATTGCAATAGGAAAGAAATGGGCCAGATTAGATAGGGTTTATGACTAGGGTAGAATTAATGCATCAGCAAACTAGGTACATGTCTATGGCTCAAGTCAGATCTGCCAAGTCTCCTGTCTGAGGATGATAAACCTCTGACAGATGTGGGAGACTTGGGGCCAGAGCACCGTTGCTAAGGATCAGTTTTAATTGAGGGAGGCCAGTGGCTGGCAGAACCTCTAAACTGACAATATAATTGTCAGTAATCTGTAAATTATTTTCATCTCTAGCAGTAAAACATTCCCCTCTCCATATAGCTCTTTCAATTCACATCTTCCCTCCCTCCCTCTTACTCAGTCTCCTCTCCCAATCTATCTCTCTAGAGCAGGGAAAGTGGAGCGGCTGGTCCGAGTATAGCAGAAGGTTATGAGTGGGGCAAGGACTAAATCAAAGCACATTCACAGACCACATCATGAGCTACCTGACTTCTGTGTTCTAGATTTGGATTTCATTACTTGCCTTTCTCAATCCAATCCTAAAGTGAGTTATAATTCCAGGTCCAGTTGATAGGTCCCTTCCCTAGACGGCTTACAATCTGAGTTGCACCTGAGACCACAGAAGATGAAAATGATTTACCTGAGGTCCCAAAGAGCATCAGTACGAGTCAGACTCTAGCTTCCCTGCTCCTCGGCCTTCTGCCACAGTATCTAGGTGGCTACTCCCACTCTAAACAGGGGCTTGCACAGTCCCTGCGCTCACTCATAACCTGCTTCCACCATCACCAGCGCTGCGGTTTCCCCCAAGCTGCTTCACCAGAGGTGGAGGAGAGACCATGAATGAAAGTCCAGGGGAGGAGGGTGGACTTTGGGATGGGGCAGCAAAAGAATATGATTCTATGGGGGGGGGGGAAGAGGAGGAAGAAAAAAGTAAATTCAAGGTCATGATGGGGCATACAAAGGTGTGTTTCTCTAGTGTTAACCTAGCCCTGTGTGTGATCATATTCTATGTGAAAAGGAAGGTCAAATACTAGCATGGGAGCAGGGTATTTATTTATTTATTTATTACAGTTGCTTATATACCGCACTATTCGGCATCAGCGCGGTTTACAGTATAACAAAATGACCAAAACACACATTCTGTTTGGTTTTACATAGAACAAGGGTATGAACTTGGATAACAGGGGGGGGGGGGGATGAACTATATACATGAATTATATACATGAGAAAGGTTACATGCATGATGCAAAAGTCCTGTAACATGGTTGAATTGAACAATATGTAATGAGTCCGTTTCGAATACAAGAGACATTGTGAGAATGGGCTGTAAAAAGGCAGTGTTTCTTAGGTGGTGTTATCTAGAATCATCGCTGGCTGGGTAGTATTGGAGGAAGAGGTGATGTTTGATAGCCTTCCTGAATTGGGTCAGGTCAGCAATGGCTCGAATGTTTGGTGGGAGTGTATTCCAATATTTGGGGACGTAAAGACTGAAGGCCCTATTCGCTGTCGTGTTATTGCATTTAGTCAAGGTCTTCGGGGTTGTTAATAGATTTAGGGCTGTTGACCTCCTGGCTCTGTTGGGGGGCACTGTATGAATGAGATCAGTAAGTGCTGTGGAGGATAGGCGCTTGATGGCCTTGAATGAGAGGATTAATGTTTTGAAGATAATCCTTCCGTGTATAGGTAGCCAATGAAGCTGTTTTAGAATCGGAGTCACATGGTCACTTCTGGTGGCTCCATGGAGAATCCTTGCTGCAGCATTCATGGCTAGTTGTAGTGGGTTTATTGTGGCTTGCGGGAGACCTTGTAGGATGGAGTTGGCAAAGTCAAAGTGCGGTAGGATCAGAGCTTGGAATATGGTCCGGAAATCATCTGGTTCCAGTAGGGAACGCAGATGCCTGAGTGAACGGATTTTAAAATAGACCGCTTTAACAATGTTGCCTATATGGCATTTCATGTCCAGATGTTTGTCTAAGGTGACTCCCAGGTATTTTATTGTTTCTTTGGTTTGTAATTCTGCTTCCTTGACCTTTATATGTGTTGGTGGGGTAAAGTCTGGGTCTCTGGCGATGAACAGTACCTCCGTTTTCTTATGCTGGATGCGTAGATTTTGTGCTTGTAGCCAGTCCGATATGGCATTGAAACATTCTATAATAGGTGTGAGGTCCATTTGAACGGTTGAAAAAGTCATATAGGAGGATGTCGTCCGCATATATCATACAGCTCACGTTAAATGCTCTAATGATGTTGCAAATGGGCTGCATGTATATGTTGAATAGTAGAGATGACAATGAGGATCCTTGCGGCACACCCTGTGTTTGATGGAATTGTTTGGACTCTTCTGCTCCGGATTTCACATATTGACATCGTCCATTTAGATAAGAGCTGCACCAATCGAGTGCAGTATTGCAGATTCCCTTTTCTTTCAGTCGCCCGAGGAGAATCTCATGATGAACCGAGTCAAAGGCTGCAGCGATGTCTAAAAAGATTAACACAAAGCCTTGTCGGATGTTGTCAATGCCTGTGAATATGTTATTGAATAAGAAGGTGAGGAGTGTCTCTACTCCATGGTACTCTCTAAACCCGTGTTGGCAATAATCTAAGGGAGCTGTGGAGTCTATATGATCCTGAATTTGCCTTTGGACCTCTTTCTCCAATATCTTTGCTAGTATGGGAATACTAGCTATTGGTCTGTACGAATCGGCTTGTTGAGGATCAAGTTTAGGGTTCTTCATTAATGGCCTGATCGATGTTTGCTTGAGGGTTGTTGGGAAGGAACCGGTAGTAAAGGAAAGTTCTGTCAGTTTTGCGATGAATGGACTGACTTCCTTGCGTAGCTCCTTGATCCAAAAGGCCGGGCAAGGGTCTGTTTGTGCTGTGGAGGTATTGAGGGAAGCTATTGTATCTTCAATGCTTTTTCTAGATGGTGTGGAAAATTTGCATAAAGGGGTTATGCCGGTAGGGTCTTGGAATGCGGCTGTTGATATTTTGTTGGTCTGTATGATCTTTGACTGAAGGTAGTCAGCGAATTTTTGTGGGTGGATATCCACTTGTTGTTCCGGAGTTGGTTCCTTAGAAAGAGTTTGAACCAAGTTGAAAAGATCCCGTGGTTTGTTCAGAGATCTTTCCAAAGTGTCAGTGTGGTGTTGTTTCATTTTTAATGAGATTGCTTCCCTGTGCCTTGTTAGGTGAAGTTGGTAGGCTGTCAAATCTTGTGCGGAGAGTGATCGGCGCCATTTTTTCTCTAGTTTGCGTAGTTGTGTTAGAGAAGCTCTCAATTCTTGGGAGAACCATGGGCTGTATTTCTTATTCTCTTGGTTGCGTTGTTGCTTTGTGGACGTTGTGCGATAGCTGTGAGGTTGTGATTCCATGCGGCGACTAGTTCTTCTGGGTCAGATGTGGTTATGGTGAGGAGGGGGTTAGTTTGCGAGAGTATTAACTCTCTGTCAAATGCGCGGAAGTTTCTAGATGATGCTTGAGCCGTGCTGTTACATTTTCGGGTGATATACCGCTGGCTGTCCCTGGTGGGTATTTGAAAAGTGATGAGTTTATGGTCAGACCAGGGGACGTCAATGATGGACAGCATCGTGTTGTTGTTTTGCTCAAGGGCTGCATGTGGTGCGAACACCATGTCCAGGATATTGCCCTTTTCGTGTGTGGGTTTATCGATGATTTGTGAAAAGCCCAGATTCTCAATGGCTTCGAGGAATGCAGTTGCATGGCTGTGATGAAGTGTAGGGAGGTTAAAGTCTCCCATGATCCAATTAGGTGAGTTGGGGTTGTGACCATTAGCAGCAAGGTTCAGAATTGTGGGGAGGTCCTCAGGTGATGAAGAAGGAGATCTGTATATTAGATTGATGGAGCATTGCTTGTTTTTGATGGAGAGAGAGTCCAGGTTACATGTACTGGAGGCTTCAGTGATATGGAAATGAAGATCTGATTTGGCGAGGATAAGTACTCCCCCTCCTTTTTTAGTTTCTCTGTGTCTTATATGTATGGAGAAGTTGGGAGGTAAGAGTTGGTTGATGATGACGTTATCCTCTGATGATAGCCAGGTTTCCGTGATTAAAAGTAGGTCCAGGTTATAGAGGGAGATCATATCTAAGACCACGGGCCATTTCTTGCGTATGGAACGTGCATTTATCATGGCACACTTTAGGTTGTGGTGGTACTTTAGTTTCTTGTGATTAGGTGTTGTAGAAGGTTGGAGCGTAATGTGTATAAGGTGAGTGCGACGTGTGTCGCCACTTGGGTGGGGTCCAGACCACTGTTCCCTCTAAGCTGTGCGCGTGTGCGCGCGCACACACCTTGCCGAGCGAGCGCACATACTTTACAACAGAGCGCACAAAAATTGTGGTTCTGATTCTGATAGAAAACAACACAGACATCTTAAAATTTTTAAGTTGTGATTGTAATTACTAGAAATTTTCCTCTTCATTTAGTAATCGTCTATTTTCATTTAATTTGATTAAAATCAATGTGGTGTACATACTGTATTCTGACGTGTAGTCAAATTTTAAAGTATATAACTCCGAGCGTCGTTATGTGGCACACAAAAATTTAACCTTCCTTCAAAAGCTGCACAGCTGATATTTTATGCGCACACAGCCTACAGAAAATTAGAGGGAACATTGGTCCAGACCATCTTTTTCCATAGCTGCTCAAGATGGGGATATGGTTTTGGGATTGAGATAGTGCATTGGATGTTCCTAGCCAATTTGTAAGGAGGTACAGGCTGGCAAGGGCCAGGAAGTGTGAGGCCATATTGTGTGAGAAGGAGTGAGTGATTGCGATATGGGGAGGTTTTTACTGCAGATTATACAGCAATAGTGGGGATAGTAAAGTATCAATAAGGAGTATAAAGTAATAGGTACTGAAAACAGTGAGTATCTGTGTGGCACTCGTGACATCAGCTATTATTTGCTAGGTACTGGCAACAGTAAGTAGCTATGTGGTAAATGGTAACAGTAGTTTGTTAGATGCAACAATTCCTAGATACTAATAACAGTAGCTGAGTATAATGTAAACATTGCTGGATACTGACTACAGTAAGAAGCTGAGATGTAACTAGAACCGTAGTATTTGGGAGCTTGGTATTAGGAACAGTAATAGCATGTGTTTAAGGCTGCTGATAATAACAACTAAATATGTAGTGTAGCAGTAAAGGCAATTCAAAATTGTCTATAACATCAGTTCTGATTGCATTAGATTTAGTGTTATAACAACATATCAAAATAGAGTATGAATAGGGTATATTCGTAATGGTTGTGCTATTAGAGCAGACAAATATTTCGACAACCGTATGGTTGAAGAGATTGATAAACACAGCAATGTACTTCTTTAGTATAAATTACTAGCAATGGAGGAAATTACAAAGATTATTGTTATATGCATTCATAATTTGTGAGATACAGGCGATAATATAGCATTAATGCACATAGGTTGTAATTTGTTATGTTTGTGAGTTGGATTAATGTGGAGGAATTAAACAAATCTAAAGTACACAACTCAGATGTTGGGAAAGTCTGTTTAAGTGTTTGTGGCAGTTATACTTGCGGTTGAGTGGATGAAGTGACGTGAAGTTGTGGTATGTGAGCTCGACCCTACGGGAGCTCGGCTTTTCCCTTTGATGGTTGTTGGTGTCGATGTGGATTTTTCTTTCTTCTACACCTAGATGTCAGACAGAGTGGATCCCCGTTTGGCGGTGGAGCAGTTTACACTTCAGTTGAGGCTGGTGTTGCAGTAGTAGTGTGCTGCGTCAGGATCAAAGAGCTAGATTTCGTCTCGGTTGGCAAGTTAGTTGTTGCTCTTTTCTGCGGGAGCCTTCGGTGGCGCCACGACCTAAGGGCCACGCCAAAGGGCCCTCTGGCGAGGCCCTCAGGCGCGGGCCCGACAGGCGCGGGCGCCTGATCAGCGCTCGCTTTTCAAGCTCCCCGGCTGACCCGATTGGTTAGCACGTGCACCGGAGGTGGGCCGATGCTCCAGCTGGCTCAATCCTCCGACTGAGGAGAGCAGATGGCCGCCCGATGCTGGAAGAGCACAGAGAGGGATGCGCTCGATCAGCGCTCGCTTTTCAAGCTCCCCGGCTGACCCGATTGGTCAGCACGTGCACCGGAGGTGGGCCGATGCTCCAGCTGGCTCAATCCTCCGACTGAGGAGAGCAGATGGCCGCCCGATGCTGGAAGAGCACAGAGAGGGATGCGCTCGATCAGCGCTCGCTTTTCAAGCTCCCCGGCTGACCCGATTGGTCAGCACGTGCACCGGAGGTGGGCCGATGCTCCAGCTGGCTCAATCCTCCGACTGAGGAGAGCAGATGGCCAGGTATAGAAAGAGTAAATGGATATGGAAGCCTGATTTAACACTATAGGCTAGCCCTACTTTCAGATTTATTTCACAGCTGTGAAGGATTAGATTGGGAAGCCCTGCTGGCTCCATCTTGAGCCAGGCCATTTTAACATTCAGAATTTATCCTGAGAATGAGGGGGTAAAAAAGGCATATTCATAACTTTTTAGTCTGAAGAATTCGACAGAGAAGAGACAAAGGTATATCAGCAAGAGTCTCGGCTCTAAGACAAGAGTGAGGCAGGGAGCATATCTGTGGGAGTCTTGCCTCTAAGGGGCAGAGCTAAATGAGTGTGCTAAGGGAGATGGGAACAGCTTCTCAATCATGGAGATATCTATCTGCCTGCCTGGGGATGCTTTGTATATACTTGGGTCTTTCTGGAAGATGACTGGGTTAGGGATTTAACTCACTCCTTTTTTCCAGAAGTTCAAGCTAAGTTACATTCAGGTACAGTAGGTATTTTCCTATCCCCAGAGGGCTTACAATTAAGTTTGTATGTGAGGCAATGGAGGGTTAAGTGACTTGTTGAAGATCAGAAGGCACAGCAGTGGGATTCAGACCCTGGCTTCCCTGATTCTAACCACTGCTATAACCATTCTTCTTAAGCCTACTACTCTTCTTTGTCTTTTAGTCTGATAGAAAGATTAAAACGAGGGTCTCTTCAGGTAATAATTCTTCTTCCCTGAAGTTGTAGACACTATTGGCTTTCCTTCTGAACAAAGAACTGCTGGCAGGCAGCTGTCACCATGGCGATCATGGTCGAATATTCCTGGAAATCTATCTCCAAGTCTCCATTGGTGTCCAGGTCTGCAATGAGCTGGTCCAAGACCTGGGGTTCATGGATTTCCTGCAGTAATGTACAGAAACAGTTTAAGCAGAGAGGGGAAAAAAGGCAGGTGGGAGGCATCAATGTTCCTTAACTTGTCATTTACTACTTATCTATGTTAAATACCAAGAAGTAACAGTCCTTGCATAGTTCTGAGGCAAAAGATCTCCAAGGACAGAACTCGTGTGAAGACAGGGCTCTAGCACATGGGCCTCTGTTCCAGGCTTTAAGACACTGTGCTCAGTCCATGGTCTGGGGCCCTGCCTAGAGAGGGGGAAAACTGAAGACTAATAGCATGACACTTACATATCTGCTTTGTGTGAAATTACCATGGGATCTCTGTCTTGATAGGCCTACAGGAGTCTGCAGGTAACCCAGGTCTCACCTGTATGAACTGAGGGAGTTCCTTGTTAATTAGCTTTCTCAAGTCTGCTTTCTTCAGCTTGCACTGGTGCCCAGAGTACAGGTGAAACACCTTCATGATTGTCACCATGGCATTCTCCAGCTCTGTCAATTCTTCCCTGAATTAAAAATGGCCACATTGGATCAGTATAGTACAGCACAGCACAGCACAGGGTCTCTCACAGAGGGCACTGTATCAATAGAACCCTGGAATTAAACACATGTACTGCCAAGTTACCCAGCTCCAGGAGGGAGACTCTGTGAGCAGACCTACCTTTGAAATGACATCTCCAGTGCAATGTGGTATTTATATTCCTCGATTCTACCTTTTGAAATCAGTCCTGCAGCTCCCACAGTGCCTCGGCATTGGGTTGTCAGAAATTCAGAATTGGCCTAAACCAATTCAGTCACAAACCAGTCAGATTTTCAGAGTACCTCTAATGAATATGCATGACATAGTAGGCATGCAAATTTCTCCTGCATATTTATTAGTGACGTCCTGAAAACCTGACCTGTTTGCAGGTCTCGAGGACTGAACTTGTGCACCCCTGGCCTAAAATCTCCCTCCTAGAACTGGGTAACTTGGCAGCTCTGACTTTACAGGCTCTTGCATAATTAATCCTCCCTCTCTTCCAGACATTCAATGTTTTTCAATTCCAGTACAGAGATTATGATGGCAAATAAAAGAGCACAAGTCTTCCCATTCTCTCTTCCTGTTGTAATACCACAGACCCTACTTGATCTCTACAGTAGCTTCACATTCATGTTTATAGTAACTGAGGCTCCTCTGTGTTTTTCCTAGGCTTTCCTGAATTCTCTTACTGTTTTGGTCTCCATCACCTCCCTGGCAGGCTCTTCCATGCATCCACCACCCTTTCTGTGAAGAAAGATTGCCTTATATTACTCCTGAATGTATCCACCTTTGAGATTCACATCATGCTGTCTTGTTCAAGAACTTCTTTTCCATTCACATATTGCTTCTTGTATGTCCTTTATTATTGTTCAGATATTTGAATGTGTTGATCACATCCCCCCCCCCTCACTTCCCTCTTCTCTAAAGCAGGCCTGTATTCAGGCATAGGCAACTGCCTGGAGTGCCAGATTTTGAAAGCATGAAATACTGGGGCCTGGGCATGAAAACTGGAGACTGATCCACTTGCCTTAGGACCATGCGCTATGATTTCTGGGGGAGAAACCTTCTCCGATCCTGCCTATGGGTGCCAACTTCATTAATCTGTCCCTTCTCTAAGGTATACATATTTAGGACCCTTTGTTTTATCTCATAGGGCTTATGGTCAAGCATTGCACCAATATGGTAATCCTCATCTGCATCACCTATGCTTGGTCTATGTTCCTTTTTGTGGTATGACCTCCAGAACTGAGCACAATACTCTAGATGAGATTCCCCCAATGATTTGTTTAGAGGCACAGGACCAGTTTAAGAGGTGAGGCAGTGACTTAGAGTGCTAAAAGTATGCTTCACTAGCTACACCCTTCCCAGCAGCAGAAACTCCCTTCCTTTGCTCCCAGTCACTGTGCACTTCATACACCTATCCTTTTGGATGCTGGCACAACCGGGGGTTTTAAAAGGGGGAAACAGGCATTTTCTGGATTTTTGCAAGAAACAGGAAGTGCCTATTTCTGGCTTTGAAATGCTGCAGCGGTGCTGGTGGCCAGAAGGAAGCACAAGGCAGCTGGGAGCAAAGGAGGGTGCTCCAGCTGCCTTGTAAATGAATAATCGCCATCATCACAGTGCCTGGGGAAGAGGATTCCATGATGCGATGTAGTGTGTTGCTGGTGCTGGAATTGAAACTGGGACATGGAGGACCAGATCTGATGCTTGGGGAGGGGTTAATGCTGGACAGGTAGGGTGATGTTAAGGGATTGCTAATAATAGTGCCAGACGGGGGTGATATCAAGGAGCTGTTGGGGTGATGATAGAAGGGAGCTGATGGGACTAGGGGGACTGTGTCTGGTGCTAGAGGGTGGTGATTTTAAAGGGCTGCTACTGGGACTTGGAGGACTGAGGCTGATGCTTAGGAGGGACTGGTGCTGGAAAGGGGAAATTTTAAGGGGCTGCTGGTGTGGGAGATCATTCTGGGACTTGTGGGGTGATGCTAAGGGGCTGCTGGGACATATGCTGGGGGGACTGGTGTTTGTGGAGAGCCTGGGATGGAAAGGGATGATGCTAAGGACCTAATGCTGGCCTTGAGACTAGAGGATGGACATGGGGGGGGGGAGAGAGAAAAAGAGTCAGATGCTGTGGAGTGAGAAGATAGAGGAGGACAGATAATGGTGGGGAGGCAGGAAGACGCAAAGGGATATACATGGAAAGGGAGAGAGAGAGCAGCATAGGGATGGGTGCCAGGGTAAGGAGCAGGATTAATGGATATTGAAGAAAGAAATAGATGGGTGGGTGGTGGGGAAGGGGAGAAACTGGTAGAAGGACAGATACTGGGGACATGGAAATGCAATAGATGAGAGACTCAGACTTTGTGTGGGAGGCCAGAAGACAGACACTAAGATTAAGTGGGTATTAGGAATGTACTGTAAGTGGGGACTCAGGAATTGGGTAAGATTGAAGAGTGGGGACAGGGCCGGCCCTAGGCATGTTGCCCACACATGGCCCCACTTAACAACTGAGCCAGTGAGGCACTGTCTTGGGGCACAACAATCTTCTCTCAGTTGCAGGATGATTTTCCTTCACTCCCACAGTTGTGCTAAGCTGCAATACTGGTATTGCCGCCTTTTTTTCTTTTTTTTTTTGTATCTTAAAGTTTTATTCGGCAAGAACTTCAACAGAACATAGTACATTTGCATAACATTATAAATACACATAGTCACTAACATTAAAACTAATCTTTCTTTTCTTTTTTTTTCCTTTACAATATCTCTCAAAGCATCCCTTAAGAACGCTATAACGCTGGAGATGTTCATTCTTGCTTAATTTAATTGTCTTCCCCCCCCCCTTCCCTCCCCTCCCTACCTCCCCCCCCAGTCTGCCTTCCGTACATATGTTGTATTCATGGGTGACCCTCTCCTCGCTGCATACCCTAGCCTATGGAACCTACACCCCCCCCCCCCATGTCTGCCTACCCCCCTCTTTAGCCATCTCCACACCCCTTCCCACTGTCTCCTAACTCTCTCCTCTTCCCCCCCTTTCTCCACCCTGTCAGCCTATGCATTTGATATAGATCTGCCAAACACTGTGCATAGTTGTCTAAGGAAGGCATACTTCCACTCTTCCAGTGCTTAGCAATCTCGCATCTGGCCGCAATGATACACTGCCACACTACGCTCCAATTCCCCTCTCTCGATCCATTGTTCTTTAGAAGGAGACAGAATTCCGGGGACAGATCAATCTTATCTCCTATGATGCTCTCTATGATTCCCCCTATAGCCCCCCAGTACTCCCGCACTACTGGGCATGACCACCACATGTGCATCCAGGTTCCTTTCTCACCACACATCCGCCAACAGTCATCCATCTCACGTACTTTCGCTTTATACAATCGCTCTGGTGTTAAGTACCATCGAGATAGCACCTTCCATCCATTCTCTCTCAATGATGTTGCAATAGACGCCCTCGCTATTCCTTGAGCTATTCACTCCCACTCCTCTACCTCCCACGATGTTCCCAGATCCTTCTCCCAGGCCTTCATGTAGCTTAATTTTTCCTGCCCTCTCGCCGTTAGCCCTTTATAAATCCGAGAAATAATCCCCTTTCTCCCCAGTGAACCTAAACAACTCCCTTCAAACCACCCCAAATCTTCCATAAGGTCCTGCCAATGTCTTCTCTGCTTGATATATGAGCTCAGCTGCAAATAAGGGAATCTGTCAGTTTCCCGCAGTTGATACATATCCCGTATTCCCTCAAACTCCCTCACTCCTCGTCCATCAATTACCTGTGATATTTGTTCCAGCCCCTGCCGGGCCCACCGCTGCACCACTGTCACCTCCGGGCCCTGACCTTCTTCACAACAGGCTAGCACTGACATCACCCTCGTCCTCCTCCTCTCCCCTATTAACCTCCTCCTATATACCTGCCACAGCGCAAGAGTGTGATTCATCATCGGATTCTCACACTTGCTACCTTTCCCCCCCCCCCCACACCAATCTCTCCAATTCACCTGGTCGTAGTCCCTCTGCCTCCATCTGCACCCAGTGCTTATGTTGCTCTCTTAGCCATGAGTATACCGCCCTTAACTGAGCCGCCGCATAGTACTTTTTAAAATTTGGCACCCCCATTCCGCCCTCCAACCTCGCCACTTGCAGCATTCTCGCCGCCACTCTAGGACGTTTCTTGCCCCATATAAATCTGTCCACCAACTTTTGCAACCTGATTAACTCTTTTGCAGGAACTATCACCGGCAACACCTGAAAAAAAATACAGAAACTGGGGTAACAGCATCATTTTTACCACTGCCATTTTCCCCACCTCTGATATCAATCCCCTACTCCAAGCTCGTAATTGAACTTCTACTTCCCGGAACACTTTCACATAATTCAGCACGTATAGATCCTCTAGCTCCCGCCCAAGATAAACTCCCAAATATCGGATAGATCGATTAGCCCACCGAAATTGGAATGTTTGTTGAAGGCCCTTCCGAAGCCCCTCCCCCACTGTCAAATTCAAAATTTCCGACTTGCCCCAGTTAATCTTGAACCCCGCCAAATCACCGTACTCATGTACCTCCTGCATTATGCGCGGCAATGACCCCTCCAGCTGCGCCACCATAAGTAATATGTCATCAGCGAACATAGCCATTTTAAATTTACGCTGTCCTACAGTTATACCCACTATGCGTGGGTCTTTCCTAATCCTCCCTGCTAACGGCTCCAAAGATAAGGCGAATAATAGGGGGGAAAGTGGGCACCCCTGCTTCGTCCCCCTCCCTAACGGAAAAAATCCTGAGTACCCACCGTTTACCCTCACACATGCTTTGGGCCCCGCATATAGTGCCTTTACCCAATCTATAAAGCCCCTCCCAAACCCCATGTGGTTTAGTACCGAGAACAGAAAACTCCATGACACCTGGTCAAAGGCTTTCTCTGCATCTAACGACAGAAGCAAAGCAGGTTCCTGCCGTCGCTTCGCCGCCCATATCCCGTTGAGTGCTTTCCTGATATTGTCCGCCACCTGCCTCCCAGGAATGAACCCTGCTTGATCTCCGTGCACCAACTTCCCCAGAATTTTATTGAGTCTCCCTGCCAGAACTTTAGCCATCAGCTTCGCGTCTACATTTAACAGGGAAATGGGCCGATATGAGGCACACTCTAGTGGGTCCTTACCCGCTTTGTGAATAAGCGTGATTCCTGCCCAACCCATCGTGGCCGCCAGGCCTCCTCCTTCCCTTGGTGTGTTGAACAAATTCGTCAGTGGCTGCACCAATAGATCCCTGAACGTCCTATAAATACTGGCCGACAACCCATCTAGACCCGGTGCCTTCCCTAGTTTCAGACCCTTAATAGCCGCCGCCACCTCTGAGGCCTTTATTACAGAGTCCAACACCTCTCTCTCGCCCTCCTCCAAGCGCGGGAGGCATGCTTCCGTCATATAAGCTTCCATCTCCTCCTCTGGTCTATCGGGCTTAGCTGCATAGAGCTTCTGATAGTAATCTACGAATTCTTCTCTGATTTTCTTCTCTTCCCTTACCACCCCCTCTCTGCCCCTAATTTGCATTATTAATGCCCTATTCCGTCTCTGCTTCAACCTTTTCTCTAGAAACTTACCTGCCCTATTCCCTCCCTCGAAGAACTCTTGGCGCAGCAATTGCATCCGATACTGGATTTTGTCCGCTTCTATCGCATTTATCTTAGCCCTAGTTTCTAGCACTTCCCCCCGCACCGAGCTGTCCCCTCCACCCGCATCCGCCACCTCCAATCTCACAAGTTTCTGTCTCAAATTAAGCTCCTTCTCTTCTCTTTCCCCTTTATTCTAGTTCCCCATTTAACCAAGGTTCCTCTCACCACCGCTTTGAAAGCATCCCAAACCACCCCCTAGAGACTTCACCAGTCTCATTGTGTATAAAGTACTCAGGTATCAGGTCCTTTAACTCATGCACTACTCTAACATCCTTTAGCAAGGCTTCATTCAATTTCCAAAAATGCACCCCTCGCTTTTCTTTCCGACCTCGTAGTGTTACCACCACCGAGGCATGGTCCGACCAGGTAATCGGATCTATGACACCATCTATTATCCTTCCCGCTATTTCTTTCTCCACCCATATAGCGTCTATCCTAGAATACGTGCCATGCATTGCTGAAAAGAAAGAATATTGTCGACGACTAGGGTTAAGAAGCCGCCAAGCAACTACTAGATCATTCTCTTGCACAAATTGCTGGTATCGTTGCCTATCAGCGCGTCTCCCCTCCCCCCTCCCCGTTGAGTCTTGCCCCACCTCCCAAGTCATATTGAAATCCCCGCCACATATTCTCACTCCTTCGCACATCAAATTCATTTTCTCATCCACTTCTCTCCAAAAGGACCTCTGGGGCCCTGTGGGGGCATACACATTGATCACGCAATACCATTCATCTCCTATCTTCATTCTTGCCATTAAGTACCTACCCCTCCTGTCCCGGATTACCGTATGCACCTCAGCTTTGAGAGCCCCACTTACCAGCAGCGCCACCCCCCTCTTCTTCCGTTCCAGCTTATTGGAGGCGAAAAGCACCTCCGAGTAACCCTTAGGCCTCACTAACTGTTCATGGCCCCGAAGTAAGTGTGTCTCTTGTAATAAGACCATCGAGGCCTTTTGCCTTGCTATCTCTCTATACAGCCTTTGCCGTTTGAAAGGTGAATTTAAGCCTTTCACATTTAATGTAAGGATTTTCAAATCACCCATAAGTGTCTCCCCTCACCCTCTTGCCCCTCCTCGACCTCCCCCACCCCCCTCCCCCTCTCACCCCTCCTCCCTCTACCCCCTTCCTCCCCTCTCCCTCTCCCCCTTCCTCTTCCTCCCCTCCCCCCATCCTCCCCTTCCTCCCATTCTAATCACCCTCCCTAATGGGAGATCCGACTTCCTTGATAGTGACATCTTCACGGACCTACGCCTGCCCTTGCCCTAACCCCCCCGCCCTCTCTCCACTTCCTCTTCTCCCCCTCCTACCGCCCACCCTCCCCCTCCCAACTCTCCCCCTACTCCTCCACCTACCCCTGCCTCCCCCCCCACACAGAAAACAGTATCAATTAGTATCTTTAAGTGGGAACTCTTTCAATTGCCCTCATCTTGTACGCCACCGCTTCCACGATGCAGTCTCACCAGTCTCCTCCCTCTAGCTGGTACTCGGTGCCAACGTTGGGTTTTCCATTTAGAACTGGGGGCCCCTGTAGTCTTCTCGCTCCCCCGAGCCGCCTCCACCCCTTCGGGTAGATGATCAGCGCCCAGTTCTCTCAGCGCTTTCCACGCTTCCTCGCTCGACTGCGCCCTTCTCGATTTCCCCTTTACTGTAATTAAGAGTCCAAATGGAAACAACCATTTATATCTCAGCTCCTCCCTCCGCATAAACGCCGTCACCTCTCTGAGACTTCTTCTACGTTGTAAAGTTCCGGGAGATAGGTCTTGGAAGAACTCCAGCATATGCTCTTCCCAGGTGAATTGTTTCATTTTCCTTGCTGCCCTCAACAGTTTCTCTTTACTTTTGTAAGAGCTGAGACAAACTACTATATCTCTGGGTTTATTATCCCTCACGGGGCCTAGGCTCCTGTGTGCTCTCTCGATAAGGAGCTGTTCCTCAGTGGCCTCTCCCTCCACTGATGCCAACAGCGCTTTAAAAATTTGGGAAACCACTTCTTCGGACCTTTTGTACTGTTTGTCTTCCAGGAGGCCACGGACTCTAATATTGCACCTCCTCGATCTATCTTCTAAGTCCTCTAATTTCAATTGTAGTTCTCTTTGTGTTCCGCAGTGCTCTTCCAACTCTTTTTGGAGCTCCTCCAAGGCCTCCCCTTGCTGTTCCAGCTGCGTTTCAGTTTCCTCCACTCGGTTACCTAGGTCTATCAGATCTTGTCTCAGACCTTGAATTGATTCTTTTAGTTCGTTCTTTACCCCCCCCCCCCCCAGTTCTGCCTTGAGCTCATCTTTCAGCTCAATGAGCCAGTCTTTGATCATGCTGGCCAGCTCTGGGCTGCTCCCCTTCTCCTCCTCAAGCTCCGGCTCAGTAGAGGTAGTTGGTAGGGTTTTGCCCTCTTTCTCCCCCTCCCTACCTCCTCTCGGGGCGGCGTACGGAGAGTGAAATTCCACTAGCTTCTTCTTGACTGCGGGTCCACTTTTACTCTTCTCCATTTCCACCCTCGTCTCCTTGCTTTTGGGGGAAATGTTACCGTTATCCCGGGGACTAACTCGCGCGCTGAATCTTCTGTTCTCGTAACCACTTCTTCCTCCCCTATTCACTGTTCTGCGCCCTGAGTCTGAGTCTCCTCCTTGCTTGAGCTCTGTGGCTACTTGCAATTCTGCTCCTGCTGTACACCTTCATCTGCTTTCGTCAATGTGCAGGACTTCCACCCGTCTTCCCCTGGTCAGTAGCAGGGAGCTAGCGGCTGTATACCATTCCCGGCATCCAGCCCACTCGTTGTGCTGCACCGGCACTATTCGCTGCAGATGCATCCCTGAACTTCCACGCTCCTCTTTTCCCCCTCACTGCCGGGGCCTTGAACTCTGGGTTTTAAACTGCAGTTCTGCCCATGTCCGGCTGCATCTGGAGACTGTTTCCTCTCTTGGCGCCCCTCTTGTGCAGTTAACTTTTCTTGTTATTGTTTCTCCCCTGTTCTTTTTCTTCTATTTCTCTTCTCACTCTGTGAGGGTAAGCTGGACTTCACAGCCTGTGCCCTTTATCTTCGGGCTCTCACCTCCTTCGCCTCTTCTTGCTGCCTTCTCGGCCCGCCCAGCCTCACCTTGCCTGGTGCCGGGTGTCTACGGGCTTTCGCGTTGGGCAGCAGTGCTCTCCCCGTCTTCTTCGAGGTCACGGGTGTTCCAGCTCTCCCCCAGGGCACTTCTCTTCCCGCTTTCTATTGTTCGTCGGTGCACTTCTCCTTCGTGCGGCCCTGAGTCCCGTCACTGGCTCCTCATGGTTTTGGCCTCTGCCGCACCGACACTGCTCCGGTGGGCCCGATCGTCTGCACAGCTCGTTGTGCGCAGTCGCTTAAAAGTGCAGCGCTTACTCTAGCATTGCCTCTCCACTGTGTCACGCACCGCTCTCTCCCAGACAGGGATTTTCCACTTAATTGCTGCAGGCTGCGGCGGAGCTCGTTTTCACGCCACCATGCAGGTCGCTGACGTCACTGGAAGTCCCGGTATTGCCGCCTTTTTAAAACCAGAACAGGGGCACTTCCTATTTTGCACAAGAGACAGGAAACACCCTTGCTTCACTTTTAGGGACTTGGTGGTGCTGGTGGCTGCAGCTTAGCATAGTTGCGGGAGCAAAGAAAAATGCTCCCGTGGCCGTGTAGTGATTGTACTGTGGCACGCCCACTGGGAGGAGTGACTAAATGGCTCTGATGCTTTGAAGGGGGGGGGGGGAGCTGGCACTGGAACAGGACTACTGCTGGAAGGCTACAACTGGAAATGGGCTGATGCTGGCAGATGGGACTGGTACTAGAAGGTAGCTAATGCAGGGAGGGACTGGACTGGAGAAGGGGTGATGCAGGGAAAGGCTGGAAATAAAAGGGAAATGATGCTGAGAGGGACTGGGACGAAGAGAGCTGATGCTGGCAGAGGATTGGAAGGGAGCTGATGCTGGGGTCAGGGTGGCGAAAAAGAGGCAGAAGCTGGGGGCATGAGGATGGAAAGAGGGACAGATATTTTGTGTGGGAGGGAAGAAAGAAGGTCATACAAGGGAAAGTTTGAGAGGGAAGGGTATATGAATGGATACTGTGGTAAGGAGGAGGAAAGGCAGGGTTAATGAATATCAGAGAAGGAAGTGGTTGTGTGGCTGTGAGGAATAGATGTAGAAGGCAGGAGGGTAGGTCCTGGGGATAGAATGATGGAGAAAAACAGGGGTTGGGACTTAGGTGGAGACTTTAAAATTGGGTGGGAGAAAAGAAGAAGACAGACTGTAAGACTGACTGGGTATTGGGAGACTCCGGTGAAGAGCCCAGGGCTGGCACATCTCACTGTGCTGAAGTCCCAGCAGCAGAAAGATTGTGGCATCATGTGGCAACATCTCCCGCTTCATCTTTCTTTCTCTGATTTAGCCACAGCATCCACTGCTGCCCGTAGCACTCGCTTCCAGTGTGCAGAGTCATTGAACTGTGTACCGGAAGTAAATGCTACAAGCAGCAATGGCCGCTGCATGCTGACTTGGAGAAAGAAAGATGAAGCTGGGGATGGTGCCTCATGATATTTTTGCCGGGCCGGGGGGGTATAGAGAGAGGGAGATTTGGGGTTATGAGAGAAAGAAAAGGGATATGCTGGATTGGGGGAGGGGGATAGAGGGAGATTTTAGTTGGGGGGGGAACGGGGGAGAGAGAAGACTGGAGAGATGCTGGACCACTGGAGGGTGAGAAGATAGAGAATGGGAAGGGGATAGAAAGCTGCTGGTCTATTGAGGGGGGGGGAAGCTGGGAGGGCTGGACCTTGATGGTAAAGGGGAAGGGTAAAGGAATTGGGAGATGCTGAACTGGGGAAGTGAATGACAGGGGGGATATGGTGGGTATGGTAGAACTATGTGAGAGAGGCCATGGGAAGTTGGCAAGGAGATGAGTGAGGTGAGGATGGTGCTTACGGAGGGTGGAAATGTGGTAATGGGCAGTGGATGAAAGACAGAAAGGAATAGGAGGTTGGTGAAGGAGTGAGACAGGAAATGGGAGAGCTGGGGAGATGGGCTGGAGGTTAGAGGAGTAGATGGAAAGCTGATAGGTGAAAGGTCAAAAGGGGATTGAGGTCAGCGGGGTGAAATTTGAGTGGATGAAGGAGTAAAGAAAGAAATGGAAGAAAAAGCAAAAAGGGAAAGATCAGTATGGTAGAGGCAGATGTAGAGAGAGAAGAGAACGAATGCACAGCAGACAATGGAGTGTTAGCTGAAGACACAAAGAAAGTAGAAGACAAGGACTGAGGCAGTTTTGACTGAAAAATAAATAGAAACATGATGGCAGAAAAACACCACATGGCCTAAAGAAATATTTCCACATATTACTCCTGAGTCTATCCCCTTTCACTCTCATCCTATGTCCCCTCATAGCAAAGCTTGCCTTCAATTGAAAGAAACTGTCCTGTGCATTTATGCCAAACAACAACAGGTAGAAAAAATATTCTATTATTATTAACTGGAATATGTCAGCTCTGGGAGATGTGCAGCATTGATGTCTTGGGGGGGGGGCGGTTCAGTACAACAGGAAATTAATTTCTATTTTTGTTTTTAATATTTAGTTATGATATGAATCAAATTCACATTCTTGAAATCAGAACATAAAGAAATGTCTTTAGCCTACAAAATGTGGAGGTAAGATACAGGAAAATAAAACATTCAGGAAACAAAATTAGAATCAGTTAGGAATCATATATCTAGGAGAGGATTACATATCACAGCCAGCAACATCAATTAGATTTTCTTGTACATAGAGAGACATCAAACCCAACAACTGTTTAAGTTTGATAAAAAAGAAAATTCTTAGCTTCATAGAACACATAACATCAACAAGGAAACTTCAACGTAAAAACAGCTCCCCGAGCAAGGATCCTTGGCTTTAAGGCCAAGAATTCCCTACGCTGTAGCTGAGTCTCATGAGAAAAGTCAGGAAAAAGTTGTATTTTAGAACCTAAAAATAGCTCATCCATACTTTTGAAATATAAACGTAGGACCATGCTATGGTCTGGTTCAAGCAAAAGCAAGGTAGTTCTTTCTGTTACGACTTCAAACAAACTTTTGAGAAAACCAGTTAAGTCCATTGACTCTTGCCCACCAGTAAGCTTCATCTGTTATCCAGATTCCAAGAGTTTCAAGGACAGATATCGGGCCCGTGCCATTGGAGGAATAGACTCCAATAGAATCTTCAGAACCTTCAGCATATATTTCAGTAGCATTTCAAATGGGACCAGTTGAGGAGACTTAGGAAAATTCAGAATGGAAAATCAAAGTAGGCACAATAATTTGTACTATCGCTCCAACTTCCATGCCATCAACATCTTATCCTTGGCCACTATTGCAGTCTACTTGTTCGGCACTTCAAGAAGCCCCAACCTTGCCTCTTGCTGATTCTGCTTTTGAATCAAACCTTCTATGTCCCAGAACATAGAGTTAAATCCTCTTTAACCTTGCCAGCAAATGCCATTCAGTGTTATAAAATTAGAGACATGGAGAGTATAAGACAGCTGCGGTTAAAACGATAGGCAAAAGATGATAAAACCTACCATAAAGGAAACAAATTGTCTTGCTCTCAAAAACACATACTTTGCAGGCTATATGAACAATGTTATAAATTTACTTGTACAGTATCGGCTCATGGTGCCATTTCTTCCCTGTCTCCGATTCACTGTAGGGTGTGTTAACGTTTACGATCCATTTAAACCATTGGAATAGTTATACAGGATAGTTTTGAATAACTTTTCAACATGATTAATAAATCCTACCCTCCGTATACCGGTTGTTGTTATGAGTATACTTTATATGTCTGTCTCCTTCAGCCTCAACAACTCAGATTATGCATTTTTGAGAGCAAGACAATTTGTTTCCTTTCTATGGTAAGTTTTATCATCTTTTGCCTATCATTTTAACCACAGCTGTCTTATACTCTCCATGTCAGTAATTTTATAACATTGCATGGCATAGATATATAGCAATTGTCTTTTGTACATTCTGTAGTCTAATATTAATTGATTTGATTGTATTTCCTTTGAGTTTTATTGTTCACTATTTGTATACATTAACTATTTATTTATTTTTTAATACATAGTCTTATGCATGTTTTTATATCGTGTTTTATGAGGTTTGAATTTATACTGAAGAGATGTTCATTCTGCATGTATAGTTCAATTATGATTTCCTGTTTTAATGTTCCTATTTATAATTTTATGTAATAATTATTTATGTATATTTTTAAAGGTTATAGTCCCCGGAGGAAAGCAGTCGGGCCGAAACACATGTAGGGCAGACCAATTGTCAATAAAGCTCTCAGTTCTTTCAGTGGTGGTTCATTTCCTGTTTTTTCTTTGTGCTTTGTGGACTGCAGGTGTGGAGCTCCTCTGTGCAGGTGAGTCCCAGTTCTTGCTTTCACTGGCAGCAGGGTTACAGATAAGCCGAGGAAAGCTTCTTAGACTTCCACTTCTTTGGCAAAATAGCCCTTTCAGAAGTAGTCCCGTAACTCCACAAATATTGGCACAGAGGTAAGAATAGCTAGGGATGCGTCCTAACATGACACAATCTAGCCTTGCCCAAGCATTTTTCTAACTTCTAGTCTTATTTCTCCAATGTCATGGTGCATTCCAAGTTTGACTTTTGGGGTTTCCAGTTCAATGATTATCTTCATATTTTTAATCTGTGTTCCCTTGTTCTGTATTTGATGATGGTCTGTATGGGGGTTATTCTGTGCCACAAATAGCGGGGATGGACAGCCCAACAGGACATCCATCCCCTGCTATTCGTGCCTTCACCCGGCCTTGACTAACTTCCCTGCTGGTTGTGTGAGGAAGTTAGATGGGGGCAGGGAAGGGGCGGCTCGAGGGCAGAGTCTGGGCAGGTGCCAGCCCTGGACGTACAGGGCCAATTCTAATGTCAGCCCTGTACATCCATGGTTGGCGACATGTGCGGGGAAGTTACTGTATTTTACTGCCGGGGTGCAGATGGGGTGGAGGCCCAGAGGACATTCCCTGCAGCCCAACCCTGGCCCTAGGAGGCCAGATTGGGGGTTGGGCTGCAGGGAATTTGCTTTATTTTGTGGTGGCCAGCATCACAGCTCTTCAATGGAGCCACAGTGCCAAGGCAACATGACGCTATGGCGCCACGGTTCCATAGAAGAGCCTTGACTGAGTTAGCCGGGGACAATCCTGCACATGCAGGACTGTTTGTGATTCTGTGGGGGATCTATGTCCGGGACGGAATCGGGCCCTATATGTTTTGCATGTGTGACTGAGCTGTGGTATTCTGTTTGGATAGTTTCTGTGTAGCAGTCCCACTTGTCATTGTCTCCCAGTAGATGTATTGGTATTCTATGAGATGTATTGGTTTAATATTTGCAGTGCTGCCTGTTGATAGATAGGGTTTGGTGCAGTGCAAGTCCTGGGAGTGCTATTATGGTATGGTGGGTTTGCTATGGGTTCTAAATGAGCAGGGTTTTGTAATAATTCTTAATGTGCCTGGCAATTGGCACTACAGAATAGTAATGCACAAATCTGGCAACCTTTCTTTATCCTCACTGCCCATGCAAATGGTATTCAGATACTCATTAAGAGGCATGTTTATTGAAGATTTACATGCATTCACAATATTAATGTACATTAAGTGCAGCAGCGCCCATTTTATTTCTGTGGGTGTAGTGGCATGTAACACACATTAATGTTTACTAAACATGCCCCTGAGTCATTTCTGGGACAAAAATAGGCTTGTGATGGGCTTCTTTGGAAGCTGCCTAAAATTTTAGATGGGCAGTTTACAAATTTTAAAATAAATTATATTTATGCAAATGAGGCCTAATGGATATGCAAATATTTTTGCAACTGAGGCCGTGCAATGAGTCTCCACATATGGCCCTGCATCACTCTCAGGCTGCCCCTAAGTGTGGACTTGGGGATTAGTTGAGGATTAAGAGAGCAAGGTATAAGGAGGACAAAAGAGATGACTGTGTTATGGGTATACATAGGGCTGTGAAGGCTGAGCGCAGAAAGCTTGGGAGGGGAGATGGTCTGAAGGAGAGGATTTAGAGAGGGGATGGGAGGAAATAGCTTGGGGGTGGGCTGGCCTCTCCATCACCAGAAAGGTTTGCGTGTTTGTTTTTTCTGAGTGTTTGATACTCTAACCTCTTCTGAAGGCTGTGTGATATTTATTTCTCTTTTCTTTCTCAACAAAAATGTTGGCGTTCCTTTCTTACCTCTCTAAGTTTGTTTTGTAAATCGCTTTGTGTATTTGTAAAAGGCAGTATAGCAAATAAGAACATAAGAAATGCCATACTGGGTCAGACCAAGGTCCATCAAGCCCAGAATTCTGTTTCCAACAATGGCCAATCTAGGTCACAAGTACCTGGCAGGTCCCAAAAGGCACACAGGTTCCATAATGCTTGTCCTGGGGCAAGCAATAAATTTCCCGGGTCCTCTTTACTAATGGTTTATGGACCTTTCTTCCAGGAACTTGTCCAAACCTTTTTTAAGCCCAGATACACTAACAGCTTTTACTACATCCTCCAGTAACAAATTCCAGAATTCGATTACATGGTGAATGAAACAAATATTTTCTCTTATTAGCCTTAAATGGGTTACCCTGTAGCTTCATTGCATGTCCCCTAGTCTTTCTACTTGTTGATGGTGTAAACAACCAATCTACGTTTACCCCGTCCATTCCATTCATTAATTTATAGACTTCTATCATATCTCCCCTCAGCCATCTCTTTTCCAAGTTGAAGAGCCCTAACCTTGTTATCCTCTCTTCATAGATATCCTTCCATCCTCTTTACCATTTTGGTGGCTCTTCTCTGTACCTTTTCTAATTCCGCTATACCCTTTTTAAGATACAGCGACCAGAATTGCACACAATATTCAAGGTGCGGTCGCACCATGGAACGATACAGAGGCATTATAATATCCTTAATTTTATTCTCCCTTCCTTTCCTTATGATTCTTAGCATTCTATAAACCATAGTCCAAGAGAAAGAGACAGAGACAGAGGAGGTATGGAGAGCATGAGAGGAAAAGAAATGGGACAGGCTTTGAAGGAGATGAAGAAAGATGGAAATGGGCGAGGTAAAAGAAAGAATGGAAGTCTGGATAGGGGATAAGACATAAGAAAGGGACTGGAAGTGACGAGGGGATGAGTGATGGGGAAGGAGCTGGGGTTGGAGGGAGGATGAAATCCAGAAGAAGGGAGATGGGGAGGTGGATGATTACAGGAGAAGGAAATGGGGGACTAGTGGCTGAAAGACAGGGGAATAAGAGGCTGGGGAAGGAATGAGACAGAGGTGGAGAGTGGGAGGACCAGAGAAGTATGAGCAGTGCATTTTTCCTAGCAAAAACGTGCCAGGAGCCTTCATATGTAGGGTTCTTTCATTAATGAGGACCATGGGTCAATTTTAACAGGCAATGAAAAAGGTGCTGGTACTCAGTACCACCAAGTAGCCCCTCATAAAACAGCCTTGTAAGAGTAAGAAAAAATGGAAAGTTAGTAAATACAGTAGGTGAAAAGAGTGAGATCTGAAGACTGGAGGAGGAGGAGAAATGAAATCTAGCTATAAACGGATAAAAAGGCAGATGAGAGAAATGGAGAAAAGAGATGAAACAGAAGGATCAATGTCAGAGAACAGGGAGGAATGAATTATATCAGTTTTGAAAACGTGCTTTTCTTTATATTTTGTTCATTTCAGAAAGAAATGCATTCCTGTTTTTCAGTGTTCCATGTTTCATAGAGTCCAGTTTCTTGGGTTTTCCATTTCATTTCATATCTGCATATTTGTTTCTAATTTGTAGTCTCTTATTCTTCACTTGGTGATGGTCTGTGTTTTCTGGTTGTAACAGAGATGAGGGATTCTGTTGACATGTGGGTTCTGTACTGTAACCTGTAGCAGTCTGGCTTGTTCTCTTTCCCAACTTGAGGTATGCCGATGTTCCAGAATATTTGCAGTGTTGACTTTTTCATAAATAGAGTTAGTGCAATTTGAGTTTTTGGATCTGCTGCTGGTATAGTATGGTATGGTATGGTAAATTTCTGATTGTCGGTTTGCAAGGTTTTGGTAGTGGAGGGAGTCTGTATTGCTGTTATTGATTCGACAATGGAATTTGAAAGGAATGTTTTTATCTGTTAAATTGCAAAATGAAACATCCTATTTCTTCTTTGCACCTATTGTTAGAGGAGCTTTACCCTTTCCAGGCCAAGCCCAAAACTCTCGGGATCCAAACTTCTGACTAAATATTCCTATCAAATGGTATATAATACATGACAATAGCAGAAGGAAAATCACTATTAGAACATATTGAATAAGACGGGTACAATTTTCCTGAAATATGCAACAATTAACCCGGCTGCAGAATGTGGATTAAAAAATTAAAGTAGGCCTTCAAAGGGTTAATGGCTGGTCTGGGAATGCTGCATGTGAATGAATAATTATATGATTCATATTAAAAATGTATGTTGAGTGATATTAAATTAAATTATAATGGTAGTTTTAGTAGATGGCTGAAACTGGCTGGGACTAGAATATAATTAGAAATGGGCCAATCAAAAAGGAGATTTCAGTTGCCGTCAAACTGGGATTGCCTTTCTATTTCAGGAGCTAGCTAATGCCCTGTTCTGCTTGCGATCTGGGAGCTGCTGCTGGACTCGTTACAGCAGTAAGACGAGGGAAGATGCAGACAGAACATGGCAGCCACACGAATCGCTTAGGAAGTGCTCATTTATAGACGGGGGAAAGGCGGGACCGATTTGTGAAATACTTTAGGCCCAAAAATGGGATAGCACTTAAGCTACAATAGTGGCCTCTTTCTGGTGTGCAGCACTGCTCACAATATGAACCTTGACATCTGTTTGGTCCATACCGCAACATTGGCCTCAAGATGGCGACGCAATAGCAGCTGTTGGCTCAGGGAGTCACAGCCCTTGAGCTGACCCTGCAAAGGCATTTACAGCTCCTTACTTGTGCTACCTCTCCACCCTAGAAGTCCTCTAACCTTCACTACTGCCTTGTCATACCATTCTGCAAGGTAGGATAATAATAATAATATAGTTATCCCATGAGCTTTCTCCTATTTTGTGGAGAACAGTACCTCATCCCTCCTCTTCATGTACTGCTCCTTTGGATTTCTGCACTGGAACTGCATCACTCTGCGCTTTTATCCATTAAATTTTAGTTGGCTAGGTGTCCAGATTTGAGCCAGACAGGCCTACCTCCCCCAACAAGGAGATGGCCTAGTGGTTGGGGCAATTTACCTCGGGCCAGAAGGTTGGGGGTTCAAATCCCACTAGAGGACAGCAATCTTGGGCCCGAAGGACTGGGGTTTCTAGTCCCACAGGTGCTCCTTGTGGTCTTGGGCAAGCCACTTAAACCCTCCATAGCCCATGTTCCCTGTAAAATAGTTATCTCCAAGTTATAATGCCCTGTTCAATGTAATTTCAGTTTGTTCAATATAAACTGCCTTAGTATCATGAAAGGTGGTATATAAGAAATGTTAAATAAATAAATAGCACTCCCTGGGAAGTGGCTGCCCCTGCATTTCAAACATGCTTTAGATACTGACAGCTAATGATCAAAAAAAATTGGTGGGGTACGAAAAGACAGGCTCTCGCCAATGTGAAGGGGAAGGAATCAGATTACAGATACTTCAAGTGGGGAGGAAAGACAGGCAGATACCGGCAAAGGAGGTCAGATACTGCTGGGGTGGGGGTAAGGGGAGACTAGGGTTGCTAACTTTCTGAACGAGAAAAACCCGCCATCTGTGGCTAGCCATGCCCACTCATGCCCCGCCCCTGCCCCAGCCACAAATAAACCTGCAGTGGGCAAAGATGCAGGCTAATGTTTTGAAAGAGAAAATCCCAACACCATTGCTGCATGCCTCTCCTTGCCGTGCTCCTACCCCTTTCCTGCCACACCCCCCTCTGCATTCACTGTCAGCTACATTCAAAAATATATTTGATATATATTGGGTATTTTTTTCTATTAATTTGTAACATACATGCAACAGCAGAAACACACTGCCATGTTTTGACAGGGAAAGTACAATGTATGTAGTACTGAACAAAACCACAGGCATCAGTAATGCACATTTCCCAAAGCTAACATATTCCAGTTAATAAATTCAAGATAAAATACTTTTTTTCTACCGTTGTTGTCTGGTCATTTTATATTTTCAGTTACAATGCCCCAGCCTTTCTTCTGCTACTCTGTCTTCTCTTAACCTGCTTTCCAGTGTCTACTGTCCATTTGCATTTCTTGGAGCTCCTTCCGTCTTTTTCCATTCCCTATGTCTGTCTTTGACATAATGATCCTTTCTCCATGTCTTACTTTACTACCCTTATATTCACTCAAATGTCACCATCTGTCCACCCTTCAGAGCCCAGCATCTCTGTCTCCACCCATCCCTCACCCTCTCTGTCCACCACTTGAGTCCATCGTCTGCCTCTCAGTGGCCACCTCAGAGTCCAGCATTTTCTTCTCTGTCCACACCTCAGAGCCCACCATCTTTGTCATCCCCTCAGTGCTCAGCACCTCTGTGTGTGTGTGCATGTGTAATTGGGGTGTGTTGGAGGATGTGTAGATACGTGTTGAGCATGGCATGTGTTATAAGGAGTATTGAGACTTCATGCATTTGGATGTGTATGTCATGGGGCATGTTGAGGGTTTCATGCATGTGTATATCATGGCAAGTGTTGAGGGCTTCATGCAGGTGTGTGTGTGATGTGGACTGTCAGAGGCTGTATGTGTGTGTGTCTCTTTCTCTCATGACCCCCCCTCACAGGTTTCCTGCAGCTTCTCTCTCACATAATCCCCATCCTTCCACTGGCCTGTTTCACTCTCTCATTCTCATAATCCCACATACTGCTTCTTTCTCTCTCATACCCCTTTCCCCTGGCCTGTAGCTCTCTCTCTTAAGGTCTTATCAGGCTTCACTCAGTGTCTCTGATAATGCCAACCCTGACTAGATTTCCCCTAGGCTCTCTCTCTCTCTCTTATATAACTCTCAGGCCTTCCTCCAGCCTCTATTTCTCTCTCTCTCTCACTTTGTCCTTTCCCCCAGAATCCTCTAACCCATTGTGCAATTTGTGCTCCTCTAGACCACTGTGACTCAGCACCTTCCCGCACCTGGAATCGGCTCTCTGAATGGTGGAACAATGTGGGACAGGAGGCTTGGACTGATCTCTCAAATCGTGAACTTTTTGCCCCACACAGCTCCACTATTCAGAGAGACAATCATCCTCACAGTGCAGGAAGTGCCGCTGACCACTTAAAATAGGCCTTGACAAATTTTCTTGGAATCTAGGAGCTGGCCTAAAAATCAAGGAGCCAGTCACTAAAACCTAGGTCACAATGCATGCCCCCCCTCCCCCCCCCCCGATTTACAGAAGAAAGTGGCCCCACTCTTCCTCCTCCATCTCCCACCACCTCCACTGACCCTCTAAGCTACACTGTATGAGTGTGCGTGCGCATGCGAGGTGTGCACAGTACCGTACCTAGCCCTACAGGGCGCAAAGGCTTAGGGGGCACATTTCAGCTGCCTGCTGTTGCCCTGCTGTTGCCACTTTTTCTTCTCTCAGCGGTGGCAGGGCAGCAGGCAGCCAAAATGCACCCCCTAAGTCTTTGTGCAGGCCTGGTCTCTCCCTCCTCTGACGCGATGTCACAGCAGGCAGGGATTAGATCTGCTTAAAGTTAGTTCTGCTCTGCTCTGCTGCACCGGCAACTTGCACATCGGGCGCACCCCCTCCTCCTCCCCATACCTCTGTCCAGCCGCTGCCCACTCTTGCCCTGCTGCCAGTGCCACTGTGGAGAAAACAGAGGGCGGTAGCAACAGGGCAAGAGTAGGCAGCGGCTGGATGGAGGTATGGGGAGGAGGGGGGGCACATCCAATGTGCAAGTCGCACAGGGCGCGATTCTGGCTCGGTACGGCCCTCAGTGTGAAGGTGGAATACGGTGCTTCACCCTCTGACTGCTTGCATTCTTCTCTCTACCCCCCCTCTCCTGTGTCCCTCCTCCAACCCCCAACTCTTCCTTTCCATTCCCAGACTCTCCCTCACCCCCTTTCATTCACTCCGTACATTACTCCCCACTTCTTTATTAAATCTTGGCATCCAACATCATACAGCCCTCACACTGCCACTCCAGGCACACACTCAAACATTTACCATCATCATTAACACTAAATCAGGTCTGTGTGATCAGAATTTAAAATAAAGATTAATAGTTTACCTGGGCTCCACAGGATGCCCCTGGGCATGAGTGCTGACTGAGGTGGCTGTAATGTTTTGCAGCATTAGAGGAGAGACCGCATGGCAGAGTTTAAAAAATAAATAAATAAAAGTAGAATGCTAGCAACAGTTTTAAAATAAATAAAGAAGTAGGGGCTGAAGGGGCTGCAGTGGCCATGTTTAAATTAAAAAAAATAAAATAATAATAATAATTAGAAGTGGCCCTGCAACTGCCCTGAAGGCAGAAGTACCAGAAATCGAATTAAATAAATTAAAAGAAAAAAATCACAACCACGTTCGTGATTGGAAGCAGCCAGGGTTTCATTCGGGCCAGGCAAGAGAGGAGTCAAGACAGCATTTTTAAAATTAAAATAAAATGGAAGCAGGACACAATTGGCCGCTGCGGAGCAGCTTGAATCATGGGTTGTGCTGGGGGACCGCCGCCGTCTTGTTCAGGGCTTGGGCGGGGCAGAGAGCTAGAAGGGGCTGAAGGCGAGCTGAGGCTGCCGATCGCAGCTGGATCAGCTGGGTGGCCAAGATTGCATTAGCTAGTCATGGCTGCGCTGCTTGATCTGGTCAGCCATCTTCATGGGCCTGAAGCTGGCTGAAGATATTGGCGGGGTTCCTCTGGGGTGGCCACAGTAATTTGTAGACCTACAGAGAATGCAGAGCTGGCCTTAACAGAGCCAGAGGCCTTTTTACCGGCTATGAATGGTAGAAGTGGCTGTGAGCTTTTTTCCCCCCATTATGTTAAGGCTCAGAATTTGCAGAGTGAAAACCAGCATTTGAAAAGCCCTATTTTTGAAGGGCAGTAAAAAAAAAAATCAGCACATGGACTTCAAAACCCCACACTGACTTTCTATTGTCCCCCCAAAAATGGTTTTTCAAATGCCAATTTTCATTCGTTGCTGGAAAATGGCAAGCTGGCAACCCTAGGCGGGAGCCACAGAAGCAAGGGCATATGCAGGGGAAGTTGGAGAGGGAGAGGCAGGTGCATAGATGCTGTAGAAAGGAGGAAGAAAGAGACGTGGTAAACAAATACTGGGCAAGGAGGCAGAGGCTGGTGGAGGAGGGATGCAGGCTGATTCTGGGGAAGGGAAGAATGAGGTATGGGGAAGATGCAGGGTACAGATGCTGGGGAAGGAAGCAGACAAGAAAGCACATGCTGAGTTGGGGAGGGGGCGGGGGGAAGGCAGATACTGGGGACACGGCGATGGGAACACAGGGACAGGTGAAGACTTGGGGACTGGGTGGGAGAGCAGAAGAACATTGACTCGAAGATTGGATGGATATCAGAACAGTGAGTGAGGATTTGGAAGAGAGGGAGCAGAGGAAGAAAGGAGGAGAAACAGTGGAGGGAGTGAGAGCAGGGGCAGCTTTATCATTAGGCAGTGTGATATGATAGCCTTGGGTGGCAAAATGTGGCCCCAAAACGTCTTCACGGCAGCAGCCTCATTTCTTTCTGGTCCCACGGCAGCGTTTCCCCTCTGGCTTCACCTACCTTGGGACCAGGTAAAAGTGAGGTGGCTGACATGGGGATGTTTTGGGGACACTTTTGGCTGCCCCCCAAATTTTGCCACTTGAAACAACTGCATCACCTGCCACTGCCACTTCCCCCAAGGTCTGCGGTGATTGGCAATAAGCTAAACCCAGAGTGCAGGGTCTTTGAGATTCTTGTGGGCTTCCAGGGCCCTGCCAGTCCTGCTCCCCTCTGATGTATACTTTTCACATCAGAGTGGGGCAGGGCCTTAGAAGCGTGCCAAAGTCTTAGAGAGCCCACACTTAGTATGTAGTTTGAAAACGCAGATCTCTGTCGAAGCAGTAGTAGCCAGGGAGAGTGAGGGGGGTGACAGATATGAGAGAACCATAGCTGGAGGAGGATGGTGGATATGGAAGGGAGCCATAGGCAGATAGAGAGAGATACTCTATATGGGAGGGAGGATGCTGGACACAAAGGGAGGCCTTAGGAAGATGGAGGGAGGATGATGGATACAGAAGGGAGCTTAAAAGAGATATTGTGTATGGGGGGTGAGGGAGGAAGCAGGGACATAGGGGATGCTGGACATGGGGGGGGGGGGGGCATAGAGAGATGGAGGAAGGATGCTGGTCACGGGGGAGCCGGGATTGCAAGCAGACGGAGGGGGAAGCTGTACATAAGAGAGCCATAGGGAAATGGAAGGACAATGCTGGGCATGGAATTGGGCCATAGGGAGACTGAGGGAAGATGCTGGGCACAGAAGGGGGCCATATTGAGATGGAGGGTGATGTAACACCAGAATCTGAGAATAAATTTGTTTGGATGAGTTACCTAGATATGAGTTGTACAGTTAAATATTTTACTTCTGCTCTGCATTTCTAGCAGGGAGTTGTATTAGTTGACTTCAAGGATGTCCCAGGTGAATGGATAATTATATCTATTTTATTTATGTGCATAACAAAGAATGACATTAAGGGAGCAATTTTATAAACTCCCGCACAATCAATACACGTTGCCACATGCATACTCGGGGCCTGTTTTATAAAATGAAGCACCAGCATACCTTACTTTATAAAACAGGGGCATACAGATGTGCCTTAACCTAGTCAGAGCAGTTGCACCTGCTTTAGAGCAAGGGTATGTGCCTGTGCCTCGATCTGCGGAACACACACGTTACGTTATAATATTCCATAACTTGTGTGTAAAGTGAAACTCCACCAAAGCTGTTCCCTGTGCATGGCCCAATGGAAAGTATGTGCGATGGACTTACGCATGCACTCTGAGCGGCCACCTACATGCCCATTCATGTGTTAAGTCCTTTAAAATAAGGACTTGCATTTGGAAATAACACATTCATTTGTGTGCATAAATAGCATGTCATTTTCCATATGCCCCTTCTAAAATCAGCCCCCAAGTGTAAATGAAAAGAAGTTTGGGTTGGGAGCTGGAGGCAGAACTTGGTTTACTTGCTTGACCCCGCAACCATAAAGATATTCCACTACCCCTGCACAAGGAGGTCTTAGAGAAACATACGGCAGAAAAAGACCAGACGACCTATCCAGTCTGCACTTCCATATTGATTACTACAATAGTCCTCTCTTCTCTGGTTTGGGCTCTCGGCTCCCTACAAATGCATTAACTTTCCTCGGTGCCAATGCTGATGTTGCCCACAATTAACAGTCAAGGAGCCAGAGTTGGAGCAGTTGCACATGTGCAGGAGGTGGAGCTGTTCTCCATGGGCATAGCAAAGAAGACCACTTGCTGGAGAAGTGATTGTAGGCTGGGACATCGTCCCCTGGAGAATATCATGAAGCCCCCATGCTGCTGCCTGCATGCACCGCATCAAGGTATAGATATAGATATTTGCATATGTACATTATATTTGTAAATTCAGTGTAAATTTGTATTCTCCTCTTGAATGCAAATATTTATGCCCTTACGTTGTCGGCCACCTCCTCTCTGTTTTTTCTAACATAAGATGTCTTGCCTTTACAATGGCTCCTTTTTAGATTTAGCCCACTGTGATGCTTTTTCGTTAAGGACCTCCCATGCTGCACCTCATCTTAAAGCTAGTATTCTTAAAATGCAGAATCCTTTAATTGGCGTGCCTCCCTCCCCTCTGCCTTTGCTATTGCCTCAGCTTTTTAACCCAGTTTTATGTTATGCCGATTTATATTTTTATGTTGCAGACCACTTTGAGTGACAATCTTTAGGTCAGAGAAACAGCTCATAACTTTAAGAATGCATAAAAACAATATCAAATCACATGGTGGGATGATCAGGTAATATCATCTTTAACATTAGCAACTCTTTCCCCATTTTAAGTACCAGGTCCTCTATCTGCCCTCCTGCCTGCAGCCTGTTAGCAGTTTCCTGAAGAGCACCCTAGAAAGGGAGTCCAGGCTTCCCCTGCTTCTGTTTTGGCACTGGGGATGCTTCTACTACTATGCAGCTGTAGGGCAAGCTCTACGTTAACCGGCACCGTGTGCAAAAACTTCGGCGGTGGCAGCTCTAGACAACCACACCCTCCTTTGCTACTGATGGGTGGCGTCAGCACCACATCCCCTCTCCACTTATTACTGCAGCAAGGACATCCGTAATCATAACCTCTCCGCCTGCATCACTGACCGAGCTTAGTGCAGAACCGCTTTTCTCTCCCTACAAAACGTAATAAATGAGGGGCAGCACTCTCACCCCTCCTTAAAACACCCCCTGGGGCTGACTGGAGCTGGGAAGGAAAACTCCTCCCCACAACACCTGCTATTACTACTCATCACTTGTATAGCACTATAGGTCTTGCGCAGCACATACATACATAAGAGAGAGTCCCTGCTCAATGGAGCTTACGATATATTCAAGACGGACAGACACAACAAACCAGGCACTAGGGCAAAGCAAAGCTGAAATGCTTAGAACCCACTTGGGTGATAAATAAGGAATACAAGGGTCAGGACCTAGTGACCTAGAGCTGAGGGCAGGGGTGATCCCTTCCCTAAAACACCTATCAACTACAGAATTTTGGGGTAGGGATAATCCCTCCTCATAACACCTACTGACTGCAGAGGTGAGTGGAAACTCCTCCCAATAACACCAACTGACTGCAGAACTGGGGAGGAAACTCTCTTTACCCAACCCTACCAGGGCTGGGGTTAGACACACTGAAGACAAGGGCAGAACTAAGGAGTGGGTCCAACCAGTGCCAGCAGCCCTGAAGCTTTGTCTTAGTAATGTTACTGAACTTCACCAAGGGGTCCTCCTGCGGTGCTGGGACCAACTGTCCTGCTTGCTCTCTCCAACGCTTGCCCTGCTCCCTACAAATTTAGCCGACTATGGCACAGGGAGAGAACAAGCCCCTCCCTATAACACCAACTAACTGCAGAGCTTGAGAGAAAAGCCCACCCCCCCCCCTTGCCAACCGTATGAAGCGGCTGCAAGACCAGGGAGGGTCCAGTTTGCTAATCCCACATGGGACAGGACTTGAACTTTCGTTCTCTTCCCCATATTACTGCATGTCCATTAATTAATGGAGAGAGAGAGAGAGAAAGACACACACACTCCACTAATGATGAATAAATAAAACAGAAAATTAAAGCATGTATGTTTTCTGGAAGTATTTTTTCCTTCCCTGTAACAGTTTCTTCCCAGTGATATGTATGTTTTAATTTCTTTTTTTAACTATGTATGTGGTTTGCTCTCCAGCTCTGAGCTTCCCACATAAAGAACCTGAAAATAGGTTCCTTCTCACCAGAGAGACAATAAACAGAGTTAAGCTCCCTTCCTTCTCTAGCAAAGAGACCAAGGACAGGACCTTCATTTATCCTCTGAGAAAGACAGTTGAATTTATAATTCAAAAAGCAGGGGTTCCCCAAACTCCCTTTAGTGTCTCCTAACTCCTTGATGTCCTTCATGAATCGGAGACCGTCTTACCTGTCACAGGAGCTTGAAGGTCTGTCCATGATGTGAACAATTCAATAGCAGCTGGAAAACAGATACTGATATGATTTATCTTCCAAAGAGTCTGACTTCCAACAGCACAGGATCCAGGGAAGCATCACATGAGATGTCCTAAGCAGAAGTAAATAGCTATTTGCAAGCACATCCCCTTTGCTAAGCAAATAAGAGCCCATAAAGCTGGGGAACTATCAAAGACTGATTCAATTATTCAGTACTCCCCAACGAACAAAAGCTTTTAAAATCCTAATGGATGGCAATCAAGTCTTGATATAGATATCTATCTGTATCTATATCGCAACAAGATCGGATAGTATCTTTGCATTTTAGGTATGTTGTGTACAATATCTTGAGAAATAATTGGGAAACTTCCAATTGTATGTTATAATATTTTAGTAGCATGTTCAAAGATATACAAAAAAAAATCTGTGCAACTTATTTATTTTATTTAACTAGGCTTATATACTACTTTTCTACAACTCAAAGCGGTGTACATTCAGGTACTGTATATATCTTTCCCTTGGCCCTGAAGGGCTCACTATCTATGTTTTTGTACCTGAGGCTATGGAGGGTTAAATGGCTTGCCCAAGGCCACAAGAAGCACCTGTGGGACTAGAAACCCCAGTCTTTCTGGCCCAAGGTTGCTGTCCTCTAGTAGGATTTGAACCCCTGGCCCTCCGGTCTGGGGTAACATGCCCCAAAAACCAGGCCATGCCACCCACATAGTAATTTCTGAGGAAACAAACCCCAAAATATGACCAGGACAGGATTAATGGCACCCTTCACTAATATGTGGTTGCACAATCATTGGCAGTGATGGCAGCCTCCTAATGTTTCTGTAGCCATCTATAAGTTTCATACATCTGTCTGCTGGTAGTTTCTCCCACTCTTCAACTGTGATTTGTTCCAGACCATGAACATTTCCAGGATTCCTTTTAACAATGGTAGATTTCAGCTCTTTCTAAAAGGTTCTCGATTGGATTGCGGTAAGGACTCATTGCTGGCCATTTTAAAACAGTCCATTTTTTTCCTTTTTAACCATTCTTTTGTACTTTCGGATGTATGTTTTGAGTCATTATCCTGCTGGAGGACCTTCGACCCAGACCTAACCTTTTGACACCAGGTAGCACATTTCACTCCAAAATACCATAGTAGTCCTCAGACTTCATGATTATTTTAAAACGTTCTAGGACTTCAGTTCCTGAGGCAGCAAAACAGCCCCACAACATTATGGAACCTCTACCATATTTAACTGTAGGAAGGGTGTTTATCATCTTATAAGCTTCATTTCTTTGCCTTTAAACATATCACTGGTCTGCATTGGCAAAGAGCTCAAGATTGGTTTCATCTGTCCACAGAAGGATTATGGTTTCTCAAGGTGGGAATGGGCAAAGATCAGGAATGCCTTTTTATGCTGTCTTTGAGCAGTGGAGCCCACCTTGGCCTTTGCCAATGAAATCCTTCTTTGTCATCAGGAGTCAGCATACACAATGTATGGTGTGGGTTGAAACCACCACTCCAGATTGCTCCAGGTCAGACTTAAGCTCTTTGGATGTTGTGCATAATGTTTTTCCAACTATTTGCACCAACTTTCAAAGACTTCTTGGATTAATTTTCCTCGTCCCACCATGTCCTGGGAGGGTCTTGACAGTTCTATGAGCAGAAAACCTCTTAATAACATTGCAGACCGTAGACAGAGGAATCCTAAGGTCTTTGGAGATGGCCTTGTACCCCTTTGAATTTTGATGTTTAGCGATAATGGCTTTTCTGACAGTCTCAGGCAGCTCACCATTGTGAAAATGGAACAGGGAGTGAATGTGACCATTTTAAACATTAGAACCATCATTCATTGGTTGATTCAAGTCATGTGAGTACTGACAATTGATCATAGCCGTGTCTAATTTTACTGCAGTGGGAATGTGGTTCTTCTGTTCAAACTGATTTTCATTGTTTATAAGGGTGTCAATAATCATGTCCTAATCACCCAATATCCTGACCATTCACAGAACGAAAAAATGATATTATTATCCACACAAAAATGTTTCACTCCACTCTTCATAAAAACACAGAATGGGACATTTTAAACAAGGAGAAAAGGATCTCGGAGCATCAGCGTGCAGGTCACAGGCATAGATTATTTCAGTCCTTGACCTATTGCTCAATGGCATCAATGATCCAGAAAAACCTCCTTATTCAAATATGCTTTTGTGAAGAGTGGAATAATCATGTCCTGGCAATGTCCCAGTGTTTATACTATTTCCTGCTATTTCCTTTTTTAATTGGTCTTGTTTTATTTGATTCTTTTGTGTGTCAAATGTGTGTGCATATGTAGTCCAAAGCCATTTCATTGGCCACCTTTTTAAGGAGATGCTGGACATTAAGGGATTGAACTGCAAGGGTGTCAATAATGTTAACCACAATTGTATGCTTTTGACTGTTGCATGTGTTGGTAGTGATGAGATGTAGGTGGTTTTCCTCTTCATATTAGCAGAAATTCTCCTTCAGTTGTGACAAGTTCTCTGTTCCTCAGACTAGACTGTAAGCTCTCATGAGCAGGGACCATCTTCACATGTATCTGTACAGCACTGTATATACTTTTAGTGCTATATAAATGATCAGTAGTAGTAGTAGGCATGGCTCTGTACTTAAATTGGCCTGGATCCTAAAAAGCAGGAATTGGCATCCATTCTTCAGTTTTGCTGAGGAGTCTAAATGCCCAGCAGGGGGATTCCTAAGATTTTTTGAGGGAATAGTGAGCTCTTCTGGATTCCCACTTGCGTGCCACAAGTTATTTACCTGCGAATTTCTAGGAACACCATTTCCAGGGTCCACAAAGTTACCAAAAAGGAAAAATAGTCACAGATCTTTCATTTCAAAATACTGAGATTCTAATCTATAGTATCCCTATTTGCTGGGATACTAGTCACAGACACAGAACTAATACACTAAAAAGCTTATTGTTAAATAGGATGAACAATGACTGCAGATAGAGTCAAAGTACAACAATAGGCAAGCACAGAAAAAGAGATTCCACACCAAAACAATGAATCTGTCTCCTTAGTGGAACTCTGTGTCTTTCAGGGATCTCTTTGGAGATCCTCACAACTTTCCAGCCCTAGGATGCTTTCTTTTTATGTGCCATCAAGTCAATGCTGACTCCTAGCGACCCAGCAGCCCCTGGGTTTTCTGGGCAAGGTCTGACCGGAAGTAGATTGCCAAGCCTTTTCTTCCAAGGCCATGGAGGGTAAAGTGACTTGCTCAAGGTCACAAGGACCCCAGATCTCTTGGGTACTAAGCTGTTGCTCTAACCAGTAGGCTACTCCTCCACAGCCCTAGGAAAGTGCACATGTAAATAAATTTCAGTTTGTTTCTGGAATTTTCAGAAATGCTTTCAATTTTCGGAAATCTTGATGCTTGGGCATTTTGTTTCACAAATGTAATTTTATAGAAACCTTTTTTAAAGACATACATATCAACTTAATGCATCTTAAAAGGTTAAGGATGTGTAAAATCAAATTAAAGTGCATTAACAAATGCACATTCCTATCCGGGGACGTCCCAATCACTAGGCAGTTGTCTAGGGCAGCAAAAGCAGGCCATTCAAAGCTAAATAATAGATTGACAGCCAGAGAATGTGTAAAGCTTAAGGTCTGCCTAGGGCTCCAACACTTTGGACCAACTCTAGGGCCAGCCCTGTCCCTATCCGGTCCCTTTTCCTGGGTGATCTGCTAACGAAACTCAGGGAGAGACTTGGGTCACTGTTTTATTATTCCAGCAGCAGGTTGATTTCTATCAATTCCCTGCTGCTTCCTGAGGGCTCAGGGTAGATGTGTTAGAATCATGCGCTAAATCTCCACCCCATTTTTAATGCAAAACCAACGCAGAAGTTTGCTTCACAATGCTGTAAACAAATTACATACAAATAAGCTACTAAACATGGAGAACGCTCCAGGCATATTTTTTTCTGTGGCGATGGAACAGTGTTCATTATGATATTGATGTTCTCCAACACAGAAAAAAAAAATATTCTACGGGTGCTTAGTGTTGT
Source organism: Ichthyophis bannanicus (assembly GCA_033557465.1). Taxonomy (NCBI): domain Eukaryota; kingdom Metazoa; phylum Chordata; class Amphibia; order Gymnophiona; family Ichthyophiidae; genus Ichthyophis; species Ichthyophis bannanicus. The sequence goes on along the minus strand of CM066033.1, from coordinate 654,637,929 downwards.
GGCTGTTGGGCGGCAGCAGCATGGCTTCGATGAGCATTTTATAGCTACACCTAACAAATGCTCTTAATAAATGCTTTGTGAAATATTATAGGGAGCATAAATTTTTTTATTTTAAAATTGTTACAGTACATTTATTGAGAGCATTTGTGCCACATAGCTTAATGTGCAGACATCCAGGGTATGGAAGTTTCACATCCATGTCGCTTCCAACCCCATGAAAACAGGAAGTCTGCATCAGAGTGACAAAAGGAACAGCATTGCAGCCCAAAAGATTTAAACAAGAACTGCAGTGCTGTTTAAAGCCAGTGCTGGTCGCAGAGAGGAGCAGTGGTGGGGCTAGAGCAGAAGGGCACCAGGATTTGGTTGGCCTAGGACACCTCATATCTTTGCACTACCACTGCCTGCAGATACATTTTAGTGAGCACATTAATTTTCCCAGCGAAGCATATTGCAAGTGGGGTGGAGGCATGGATCAGGTGGGCTGATGTTTGGCACCAGATACTGCGGTATTTTATTGGAAAGAGGAAGGACTTGGGAAGCATTATTTTGGGCCTGCCAAAATGTACATCTATTTTTTCCACGGTTTCAACCTATAAATGAAAAGGGCGACAGTGTGAGAATAATCCCTAATTTTTCAGTATTGTACTTTTTTCTTTCAGATGGATGACCTATTTAAAAAAAAAAAAAAAAAAGCCAGGCCCCTCATCTGCATAACCAGGCCTGGCTGGAGGAGGGGTGTATAGAGCTGGATCTCTCTTCAGGTGAGCATTGCAGTGGATGGGCCAAGGTCTTTAGCATTAGTATATACAGCAAGGGAAGGTTATAATATTTGTAAAAGTTCAGATTGCCAGCCACTCACTTGGTTGTACTTTCTCACTCTCAATCACATATGCCTTATGCTCCTCCCTTACATATCGCTTACTATAGCAGGAATTACAAATGCACTTTTCTCCCCCTTCCACAGAGAGACAGTAGAAGGGGAGGAAAACCAAGGGTAGGGAGGCACAGACCCCCCCCCCCCCCCATAGAAGAGGTGGCCCCTGCCCACTGCTGTAGGACCCCCACCCTTCTACCACAACCTGGTGTAAATATGTTGGGCACCTACCATTGCGGAAAATGAGCATGTGGTCCTATGGATGGGGATGTTTCCCCCAAAGGCTGAAGTTGGGCTTTATCCATAGGCCGGGGGTGGTGGTGGTGGTATGTATAAGATGCAGTCCAGGAGCAGCACAGCAGCTACAAATGGTGGGTTGCACCCTCAATAAGATTGGCAAAGTCCAAAATTTCATGGCTGCCAACCACCTTTGCATCCCTGAAGCACCTGATCCTCAGCTCTACCAACCCCATTTCCTGCCTGCCCTCCTCACCTCTAGAGTGTGTGTGTATATGTATCTATATCTACACACACATACCTATACACACACATACATACATATACACACACACACTTTTTTTATTACAGTTTTTTCTATGTTCCATTTGTTTGCTTAGTATTACTACTAATCATTTGTATAGCGCTACAAGGTATACACAGCACTGTACACATAGATGTAAGGTACAGTCCCTGCTCATCAGTGTTTAGAGTAATCAAGACAAAACATAGTATTGCGATATTTCATTGTGTGTAAAACAACCCAAATCTAAAATAAAGATTTTGAGAAGAGTACTGGCTGCTTTGAGAGAACTTTGTGGGAGGGGTTTGGAAATGGGGGGGGGGGGGGAGTTGAGGCTTTGAAATGGGAGGGGCTGTAAAAATGTACTATCCAGCAGCAGAGATGGTAGACCGGATGAGGAGGAGGGTGCAACAAACAGACAGACACCTTACATAAGTGCTACAGAGCAGAACACTGATATCTAACTCAAAAACCACACCGCACTCCGACCATAGAGTGGCCTCACCACTAACCACCAAGCCACATTTTGCTGCCCCCCCCCCCAATACCACCATCTATTTTTGATCTGCCCAAACCCATCTGCTCACTTTGCAGTGGTTACACCTCTCCCCCAGCCTTGCACATGTTTTCTATTTTCACCTATATTTGCATTCCTCCCAGTCCTTTCAAGGTTGTAGCTGTTAAGAGCCATCAAGTCGGCGTCGACCCTGCGGATAGTTTTTTTAACCTATTTGGTCTTCAGTCAGGCAGCTAATTGCTGCTCAAGTAGCATCCATAGCTGCTGTTATTGTATCATTTCATTGCATTGTTGGCCTTCCTCTTTTGCACGGGGCTTCAACCTTGCCAAGCATGATGTCTCTTTCTACATAATATGCCCAAAGGGAGATCATTTAAAGCATAAAAGTTGAAGTTTTGTCACTTGAGCTTCTAAAGAAACTTAGCCTTGTCCTATAGTATAGGCTGATTTGTTTTTCAGGCAGTCCCTGGTACATAGTTACCTTTGTGCCAGTGCTATCTTTCAAAGGCATCAATTTTTTTCCTGTTTTTCTTTTTCTTCACTGTCCAACTTTTCACATCAATATGATGTTACTGAAAATGTGAGTTGGACAAGTCAAATCGTTGTACACAGATAAATCTTATCCAGGTCCTTCGATGTATAAGTGCAGAGATGGACTAGCAAAGAGACATCACTTGATAACTTCCACCTGCAAAGTACTGACACATAGGAATGCCTGCACTTCTACAGATAATGGCATCAATTTAATAAAATTACACCTAGAACCGGTGGACATTAACAAGGGACGTTTCCAACTGCTTTTTTCCTTATTGAAAAGTTGCCTTTTAAAAGTTGAGATCACTTTGGAGCAGGTGTAAAAACCCATAGGGAAAGATGGATTGTACACATACTTCCATTGTAAAATGGGAAACGCACGGGTACTATTTTAACCCACTGAAACCATGCCAACGATACGACCCCTTTGAATCTAAGTCTGCTGGCCATCTACACAGACCGCACCTTCAAAAGGATGTGAACAGGATGGAGTCTGTGCAGTAAACGTCCGATGGAGCGTAAACATCCAGAATATGTCTCCATCAAACTTGGACAAGAGTTGATGACTAGAAGGAATGAGGGAAAATCCACAAGAATGCACAGGAAAGGCAATAACAATTTGCAAAAGCACAGCTACACAAACTTTTCAAAGAATTAAATCAAACAAGGAACAACAAGTGGCAGATACAAATACAGAGTTACTCCAGAAACCCTTGGTTCATCAAGAAAAGGAACATGAATGGTTAAGGAGGGGTGAAATGAAACCAAAAGGATGAAAGGATGAAAGGTTGATAGTTGCAGCCCAGGACAGTGGCTTACAGATGAGATGGTTTACAGCGAGCATTAAAAAAAAAATAATAATGGCAGCACAGACATATGTCGATTGAAGTTCTGATGGCAGAAAATTTCTATACAAAAAGACATAAGTGCCACGCCTCATGCATTGGAAACTCTGTAAACACTACAACATCATTGCCTGAAAAGCACTAGAATCATGACCCCCAAGAGAATTAGGAGGTTATGATCACCTGGGAAACTCCCATTTAGACCGATAAAAAGCTGGATGTGAGGAAGACGGATATAGTGGTTAAGAAGAAAAAAAAACAACCTCCAAACACACCAGAACGGCATTGATAGAGGTATCTGTTCCAAGCAACTACTCTGAATCGTGAGGAGAGGAAGAAGATTCTGAGATACTAGGAAATGCAGTCAGACCAAGAAAATGTGGCAGAAAGATATGGAAATATTTCTCATCATGTTGGGTGCCCCAGGCTTGATGAACTTCCAAGCACATCTTGACAAACTACCCATACATAAATTCGTGCCATAACTAACATATGCCAATTCAGAAAGGCCCTCAAGCATAACTTATTCATCAAATACTACCCTACATAAAGCTTCCCCACAAGCAACATCTCATAAATCCCTTTCATGTTATCAAAATTAACAGATCAACTTTCTATGTATATAGTTTTACCCCCATATTATTCAAGTTTATCGAATCCAAGTTTATCGTCCTGTTTTATGTAAAACCGAGCAGCCTGTTGTTCTGGTCTTTGTTTATCTGTGAACCGCGCTGATTGTAAATAGCGCGGTATATAAAAAACTGTAATAAATAAATAAATAAATAAATACATGCTACATCTTATGAACTCCAGGAGGCGGCTCTCTTTGGCACAATGCAAGTACTATGCTGAGCTTTAGCAATACATTTGAGAGACTGAGATCATACTCCCCAGGTAGAGAAAGGCGAGTCGATTGATATAGTGTATCTAGATCAGCGGTTCTCAACCTGTGGGTTGCGACCCCCACGGGGGTCACAACAGGATTTAGTGGGGGTCGCCTCGCCTCACCTCACCTCACCTCACTCCGCCATTAAAAAAAAAAAAAAGCAACCAAGTTGCTGCCGCTGCCGAGTCCGCGTCTCGGCAGCGGCAAACTCACCGCCTCCCAGTCCCTTCTAATGCAGCCGCGGCTCCCTGCCTCTTAGGGAACCGCGGCTGTGCCAGTAAAACCGTTGTGGAGCCTGTCTGTCTCTTGACGGGCTCCGTGCAGCATTGTCCCGCCTCCAAAGGACAAGAGACAGAAAGGCTCCGCAATGGTTTTACAGGTATAACCACAGTTCCCTAAGAGACAGGGAGCTACGGCTGTAGAAGAACAGCAGGGCAGCAGCAGGTAGACAGGGAGAGGGGAGGAGGGGGCAGGGAACCTGCAATGGGGCTGACATGAATGGAGGGAGGGAGGGGAGGGCTGGAATGGAGGGAGGCTGACATGGATGGATGGAGGGAGGGGGGCTGAAGGGAGGGGGCTGACATGGATGGATGGAGGGAGGTTGACATGGACAAAGGGAAGAGACAGGGGAACATACTGTACAGACGGGCAATAAATGCTGGACAGAGAGGACAGTGCAGGTTAGGATTATAATGGGCAGATGGGGGGGTTAGGACTGGTAATGGGTTGATTAGGGAAGGCTAGGACTGGGAATGGACTGATCAAGGGGGGGTTAGGACTGGAAATGTGCTGATAGGGGGTAGGACTGGTAATGGAATGATGGGGGCTAGCATCGGAAATGAGCTGATCGGGGAGGTTAGGACTAGAAGTGGGCTGATGGGGGGGGGGTAGGACTGGTAATGGGCTGATTAGGGGAGCCTAGCACTGGTAATGGGGTTGAGGAGGGACTAACACTGGAAATGAGCTGATTAGGGGAGGCTAGGACTGGTAATGGGGTTGAGGCTAAGACTGGTATTGGGCTGATTAGGGGAGGCTAGCACTGGTAATGGGGTTGAGGGGGGACTAGCACTGGTAATGGGGTTGAGGGGGGGACTAGCACTGGAAGCGAGCTGATTGGGGGGCTTCGACTGGGAATGGGCTGATTGTGGGGAGGGGAGGATAGAGCTGCTGGCCCTGGAAAAAAAAACTGGGGGCTAAGGCTACAAATTTATTTATTTATTTATTTTATTTATTACAAGTTCTTATATACCGCACTATTCGGCATCAGCACGGTTTACATTATAACATAAAGACCATAACAACAAGCTGTTTGGTTTACATCGAACAGGAGTACAAACTTGGAGAACCGGGGTAAACTATATACAAGAGATAATTACATAGAACAGAATAGAGTCTTAATAATATCAAGAACGGCATGGTGTGTTCATGAGTGGGTCACTTCCTCTGGTTCAATTGCTGGTAGGGTAGTATTGAAGGAAGAGGTGGTATTTGAGTGCCTTCCTGAACTGGAGTAGGTCAGTAATGGCCCTTATGTCGGAGGGTAGAGCGTTCCAGCATTTGGGTACATAGAAACTGAAGGCTCTGTTTGAGGTTGTCATGTTGCACTTTGTCAATGCCTTCGAGGTTGTCAGTAGGTTTACGGCTGATGTTCTTCTGGATCTGTTGGGGGGTACAGTGTGAATCAGATCTGTGAGTGAGGAGGATGAGATACCCTTGATTGCCTTGAATGATAGGACTAGGGTTTTAAAGATGATCCTCCCATGGATGGGGAGCCAGTGAAGCTGTTTAAGAATGGGAGTTACGTGATCGCTTCTGGAGGCTCCGTAGAGGACTCTTGCTGCGGCATTCATGGCCATCTGTAATGGGCTAAGAGTGGATTGAGGGAGACCTTGTAATATGGCATTTGCAAAGTCGAAGTGTGGCAGGATTAGTGCTTGGTATATGGTTCGGAAGTCATCCGGGTCCAACATGGAGCGCATATGCCTAAGCGAGCGTATTTTGAAGTATACAGCTTTGACTATGTTATTTATGTGATGTTTCATATCCAGACGTTGGTCCAATGTAACTCCAAGGTATCTTATTGTTTCTTTAGCTTGTAGGTCAGCTTCCTTGACACTGACGTGGGCTGGAGGGGTGAAGTTGGGGTCTTTGGAGATGAAGAGCACCTCTGTTTTTTTATGTTGAATGCGAAGGTTTTGTGATTGGAGCCACTCTGAGACCGAATTGAGGCAGTCTACCAACGGTGCCAGGTCTAATTGAGTTGTAGAGAAAGGCATATATAAGAGAATGTCATCTGCGTATATCAAGCAGTTGACTTTGAAAGATCTTATACATGCAGCCCATCTGCGACATCATATGTTAAATAGTAGGGAAGACAATGAGGAACCTTGAGGCACACCTTGCTTTTGATGGAAGCGTTTTGACTCTTCTGTACCGGACTTCACATATTGCCATCTACCATCCAGATAAGAGTTACACCATTCTAATGCACTGTTGCAGATACCTTTCTCTTTCAGTCGTCCGAGGAGAATTTCGTGGCTTACCGAGTCGAACGCCGCAGCGATGTCTAAGACGACGAGTACAAATCCTTGTCGGATGTTGTTAATGCCTGTGATAATGTCGTTGAATAGGTTCGTGAGAAGGGTCTCGACCCCATGATATTCTCTGAACCCATGTTGGCAGTGATCTAGGGGAGCTGTGGTGTCTATATGATCTTGGATTTGCCGTTGTGCCTCCTTCTCAATTATCTTGGCTAAGAGGGGAATGCTAGCTATAGGCCTATAAGATTCGACCTTTTGCGGGTCTAGCTTGGGGTTTTTCAAAAGTGGCCTGATGGAAGTCTGCTTGAGTGCTGCAGGGAAGTACCCTGTTGTGAATGAGAGGTTCATTAGATTTGCAATGAAGGGGCTGAACGCACAACGTAGCTCCTTAATCCAAAAAGCTGGGCATGGGTCCGTTTGTGCAGTGGAGGTATTGAGAGATGCTATGGTGTCCTCGATGCATTTAGTGGATGGTGTAGAGAAGTTATTTAGTGGGGTTGCATTCGTTGGTTCTTGGAACGGGACTGTTGACACCTTGTTAGTTTGCACTATCTTGGATTGCATGTAGTCAGCGAATTTCTGTGGATGAATCTCACTGTGTTGTTCGGGAGAAGGTTCCTTTGAGAGGGATTTGACCAGGTTGAAGAGGTCACGTGGTTTATTCAGTGATCTCTTTAGGGTGTCTGTGTGATATTGTTTCATTGTGGTTGTGATTGCTTCACGGTGTGTGGAGAGGTGAGTACGGTAGGCGGTCTGATCTTCAGTGGAAAGTGATCTGCGCCAGCGGCGTTCCAGTCTGCGGAGTTGAGTCAGAGAGGATCGCAATTCAGGAGAGAACCATGGGGCGGTGCTTCTTTTTCTCCTCTTTGTGTTATTGGAAATTGGAGGTTGTGATATGGCATGCAGATTGGAGTTCCAGGAGGTGATTAGTTCGTCGAGGTCTGGTATGGTTTTGTTGAGGAGTGATTGGGTCTCAGCCAAGATGTGTTCTCTGTTAAATGGTCTAAATCTTCTTGTGGGCGTCCGTGATGTGCTGTGCATGTTTTGGCTTCTGTGCAGCTTCTCATTGATGATGGGGATCTGGAAAATGATCAGTTTGTGGTCTGACCAGGGTACATCAACGATTGATATTGGTAGGTTGTGGTTTTGTTCAAAGACTGTCTGAGGAGCAAATACCAAATCCAGAATGTTTCCCTTTATATGAGTGGGTTTATTGATAATTTGCTTGAGTCCCAGGTCTTCCATAGCACCAAGGAAGGCAATTGCGTGGTTTTGGGATAACGATGGGAGATTGAAGTCACCCATTATCCAATTTGGTTTATTGGGATTGAGGGTGCTGGCAGTAAGGTCAATAATGGTTGGGAGGTCATCTGGAGACGTGGACGTTGTCCTGTATAAGAGGTTGAGGGAGATTTGCTGGTTTGTAATGGAGAGTATGTCTAGATTGTTTGAGCTAGAGGAATCTGTTATGTGGAAGTTAAGGTCCGATTTGGAGACTATGAGCACCCCTCCTCCTTTTTTGTTTTCTCTATGTCTTGTGTGTATGGCGAAATTGGGTGGTAGAAGTTGGTTGATGAGAACGTTATCTTCAGCTGATAGCCAGGTTTCTGTGATCATGAGTATCTCTAGGTCATAGCGGGAAATTGTTTCAAGAACCACAGGCCATTTTTTGCGAATAGAACGCGCATTTATGATGGCACATCTTAGGGGTCGGTAATGGGCTGATACGGGGGGATGGGAGAATGGAACTGGAAGGGAGTGCATCTGAGAGGGGCTGCCATGGTATTTGTATTAGAAGGGACTGGTCAGTGGGGAAGGAGGGGGACTGGAAGGGAATGGACAGCAGTGGCAGTCATGGGAATGCAAGTTGACATTGGAAGGTACTGAGAGTGAGGACTGGAAAGGGGCTGATACTGGGGAGTGTTACTGGGACGGGAAATAGGCTGATGGAAAGAAGTGAAGAAAACAAAAGAAGAGATAAGAAATGGCAGATGGACCATAGACCACAGAAAGAGAGCTAAGAGAAGACAGGAAGGCAGAAGCCTCAGATCAGGACCAGAGAATAAATTGGTCAAACAAAAGGTAGAAAAAATAATTTTATTTCATATTAGTGATTGGACTACAAAATCATCATAATTTTGAAATCAAATATTGTTACTTGTGATTAATTGTGGTTTAAATAAGTAACGTTTATAAATAAAAACATATTGCAAAGGCCTATAATATATTAATAATTCAACAAATGATTACAGCGACAATGCGTTAGCGGTAAAGGGAAAGAGATGCATTTGATTTTATTATTGGGGGTCACCACAAGTTGACCAATGGTAAAAGGGGTCACGGTACAAAAAAGGTTGAGAACCACTGATCTAGATTTTCAGAAAGCCTTTGGACAAGGTCCCTCATAAAAAAAAGACTTGGCGATATTAAAAAGTTATGGGATAGGAGGCAGTGTAGTATTGTGGATCAGGAACTGGTTAAAAGATAGAAAACAGAGGGTAGGACTAACTGGCCAATTTTCCCAGTGGAGAAAGGTGAATAGTTGAGTACCCCAGGGATCTGTGCTGGGTCTGCTGCTTTTTTTTTAATTTATTTTTTTATTGAATTTTACAATAAACTTCAGAAACACTCTGAATAAGAATCAGAAACAGAAACACTCTGAATAAGAATCAGAAACACTCTGAATAAGAATCAGAATTACATGAAACAGAATATCCTCCTAAGGAGATAAAACAGGTAAATATACTACTCCTGGAATAGACCACAAAAAAGAAAGAAACCACCACAATATGATCCAAGAAAAAAGAAATATTAATAATCAGGCACATAATATGATTATAGCATCATACAGAAATAGATAAAGAGCATTGATATTATTATATGGCAGCCGATATGGGACTCACCTGCCACTCCAGCTTCCCTACCTTGTGAAAATTGCAATAGTTGTTGGGACTCAAAAAACCAAATTGTTTTGACTGAAAATTAACCACACATTTACAAGGATATCTTAACTTAAATTGCGCTCCCAAGGCTATCGTTCTCTGACGTAAATGCCAGAAACGCTCTACGCCCTTTCTGGGTGTCTCTAGCCAAATCAGGAAAAACTAAAATTTTTGAGCCCATAAACTGAGATAAATTATATTTCTGTAAAATGTCTGTAAATACAGTGTTCCTATCTGATTCAAAGGCGACGTTAACCAACAAAGTAGCCCTACTGGTCACCTCTAAGGAACTCTCCAAAAACTCTGAAAGATCCATTTGAGGAGGCACAGGCTCTGCAGCAAGACCCTGCTGCCCAACAACCTCCGACGATGAGATCGTCACATATTGAGCCCTTACCACCAGGGGCAGTGAGTCAGCAGGCATCTGAAGAACATCAGTAAAGTACTTATGGACCAGGTCCAAAGGAGCCATCAATGGAGACCGGGGAAAATAATTCTATTTTCCTCGCCTGAATTGATTAGTCTTTTAAATTAACAGCACCAAGGGACTGCAACTCCTCCACCTTTAATTCAAGTTGCGAGACTCTAGCAGCCTGAGCCACCACCTCTGAAGCCGTTGAAGAACACCGAGTTTTAATATCTGATAACTCTTGTGTAACAGCTCCCACAAAAGGCAGAAGGGACTGCTGAAGGGCAGAGATAGCTTCCCACAAGCTATCTAATGTGACAAGTGCAGGTTTCATCACACTCCCAGGAGATCAAATCGCTGGAATGCCGGGGGGAGCTGCTTACAATCTGCTACACTCCAGTACTGCCACTGGAGGGAGGCAATCCCACTCGACCTCCAACAGCAGAAACCACCAACTGGATCTTCACAGGAGCACCCTCCGCAGCCGCAGTGACCTCCTGACCTGGAGACTCAGTGACCTGCTGCCCCTCCGCGAAGCGGCTTCCGGGCTGTGCTGGGGATGCTTGAACGGGGCTAAGAGAAAACCCTTCCATGCTCAGATCCACATACACATGCTGCGGATCTCTCGAAGCCATATGATCCGAGGAGGTGCAAAAGCCGGCAACTGAAGACTGCACCAACCGGTCCGCCGGAAACGAGGTGCCGGAGGGTTTCTGGGCATACTGTTTCCTCTTTTTCCCCATTAGCGGCAAGTGCAGGAGCCGGCTCAGAACCATTCTACCTTGGCGTTCTACTCCACTGCCATCTTGGATGGGTCTGCTGCTTTAACATATCTGTAAATGACCTGGAAAATGGAAATAATGAGCGAGTAATCAAATTTGCAGATGACACAAAAATTATTCAAAGTTGTTAAAACCCATGAGGATTGTGAAAAATTGCAAGAGGAACTTGAAAAACTGGAAGACTGGATGTCCAAATGGCAGAAGAAATTTAATGTGGACAAATGCAAAGTTATTCACGTAGGAAAGAACAACCCAAACTATGGTTACATGATGCAAGGTTCCACATTAGGAACCACCACCCAGGAAAAAAAGATTTAGGCGTCATCGTGGATAACATATTGAAACCCTCTGCCCAGTGTGCAGCGGTGTCAAGAGAGCAAATAGAATGCTATGTATCATAAGGAAAGGAATGGAGAATAAAACAAAGGATTTTATAATGCCTCTGTATTGTTCCATGGTGCAACCGCTCCTTGAATATTATGTGCAATTCTGGTCACCGTATCTTAAAAAAGGATATAGCGTTATTAGAAAAGGTACAGAGAAGAGCCACCAAAATGGTAAAGGGGATGGAAGGATACCCCTATGAAGAGAGGCTACAAAGCTTAGGCCTCTTCAATCTGGAAAACAGATGGCTAAGGGGAGTTATGATAGAGATCTATAAATTAATGGAGTGTAATGGGTAAATGTAGATTGCTTATGCCATCAAAATATAGAAAGACTAGGGGACATGCAATGAAGCTACAGGGGACATGCAATGAAGCTATTTAAAACTAATAAGAGAAAATCTTTTTTTCACACAACGTGTAATCAAACTCTGGAATTCGTTACCGGAGGATCTAGAAACATAGAAATATGACGACAGAAAAAGACCACATGGCCTATCTAGTCTGTCCTTCCATAACAACTACAACAGTCCCCTTGTTACCTTTAGAGATCCTCTGTGTTTGTCCCATGCTTTTTGAATTCAGTTACTGTCCTCATCTCTACCACCTCCACTGGGAGACTATTCCACGGATCCACTACTCTTTCCATAAAGAAATATTTCCGCATATCACTCCTGAATCTATCTCCCTTCACCCTCATCCCATGTCCCCTCATAGCAGAACTTGCTTTCAATTGAAAGAGGCTCTCTCCCTGAACATTTATGCCATGGAGGTATTTAAACATCTCAGTCATATCACCTCTATCCCGCCTTTCCTCTAAGGTGTACATATTAAGATCCTTCAGTCTGTCCTCATATGCTTTATAATGAAGACCATCTAGTAAAAGCTGTTAGTATAGCTGGGTTTAAAAAAGGTTTGAACAAGTTCCTGGAGGAAAGGTCCATAAACCATTATTAAAGGGGACTCAGGATATCCACTGCTTGCCCCAATAAAGCACTGTGGAACCTGTGTCTTTTGGAGAAACTGCTAGGTGCTTGTGACCTAGATTGGCCACTGTTGGAAACAGGATACTGGGCTTGATGGACCTTGGTCTGACCCAGTATGACATATCTTATGTTCATGCTCTGGCTTAAAAGTGAGGTTCATGACTGACATGGTATGCACAAAACTAACCTATATGGAGAAACTGCCCCGAGACAGCAGCCGACTGACCCACTTACTGGCTTCCTCTTCACAAGGAAACATCTGCCAGGGGCAACAGAGGTAGCTGCATTGTTTTAAATATGCACTATCATTTCCTTTTCTCTCCCCCCCCCCATACCTCTTAAGAGTTCCTCCATCTCAAAAAGCCCAAAGAGGAGCAAATAGGTGGGGAGGGGGGAGGGACCTAGCACCACCAGGTTTACACCCCAGGGCTTGCTGGCCACAATTGAGATGTACACCCAAATCCATAAACATCTTTTCCATTCTAATCCAGATTGCACAAATTGAACCACTACCATTTGCTGGAGACTGAGAAATACTGGGAAGAATGAGGCTGCACAGTTCCTTTTATGCCGCGACATCAAAATCAGGTTGGTGGTTCTCAGTCTCATCTGTTGGTAGGCATGCATAACCCACGTGTTTGGACTGGAGGGATAAGGAAAAGGTATTTCCTGATTAAGCTGCAAGAAGGTAAGCTTAAAAGCAACATTTCATGTCCTCTAGTTCCACAGCTTCTAAGTCTTTGAATAGGGTTGGTTTGTAAACACCCTTTAAGAATTTAAGGGTCCATATCATATCCCCTCTGTATCTCCTCTAGGGTATTCAAATTTAGGTCAAGTCTTCTCATATGCTTTCTGGCACAGGTCCCACATCTTTGTTGCCTTCCTCTGAACCATTTCAAGTCTTTTTATATCTTTTGTAAGACATGTTCTCCAAACCTGAACACAATACTCCACGTGAGGCCTCACCAACACCTGTACAGGAACACTAGTACCTCCTTCTTGCTGATTATTTCTCTCTGTACGCAGCCTAATATCCTTCTGGCTTTGGCCATCATCTTGTCATAGTGCTTTTCCATTTTGAGATTCACAGACACTATTAAGCCAATGTCCTTCTCTTGGTCCTTACACACCAGCCTCTCGTCCCCTATCATGCCCAACTCCTTTGTGTTTCTGCATACCAAATGCATTACTCTGCACTTCTTTGCATTAAGTCTCAATTGCCAAGCATTTGACTAATAGCCTAGTTTTTGTAGATCTTTTCTCATGTTGTCTATGCCCTCTAAGTCTTCATATCATCTGAAAAAAGGCTAACTTGTTCTTTTAATCCTTAGGCAATATCACCCATAAAGACATTGAACAGTAGCAGTCTCAGGACCGATCCAAGGCACTCCACTACTCACCCTTCTTTCTTCAGAGAGTTCCACCCCCCACTACCATCTGTAATCTGTCAGTCCATTCTTGGTTCAGTTTACTACTTTCAGATCCATCCCAGGTTGCTCAGTTTATTCAAAAGCCTCCTATGAGGAACAGCATAAAAGGCCTTGTTGAAATCTAAGCAAACCACATCCATTGCATGCTCTTTTATCTAGTTCTCTGATCACCCAGTCAAAAGAAAAAAGAAAATGTGAGAGCCAGAGGAGAAGGGGTTAACACAGTAACACAAAAAATCATCGAAATATCTGAATGCTGGAATTGTACCAAGATTCATACATGAACATTCAGAGGTATATGACATCATATGGAAAAGATGTGAAAACACACTTATCAGTAAATGGTGGACCTTGAGAGAGGGTAGAAAGGCAATCATAAGAGATAAACATGCAGAAGAAGAACATATGGCCCCTAGTATAGTTGTCAGAACACGGGGAGTTGAAGAGATATATTTCTTGGGAATTGCGGGGTGGGAGAGAACCAAGCAAGAGAACCAGGTAAAGAACTGAGTGAAGGGGCAGAGGTTAGATAACAATATAAATCTGACAAAGCCCAGTACCTCAGAAGGTCAATGGAGAGGGGTACAGATATGAGTAGAATAACATGGCAAATCACACAAGTGGAGCACTAGACAGCTGGAACAAGAATTAGCTAATTAGAGAAGAATGTCCTGAATAGTAAGAATGGTCCTGATCAAGGGTATATAATGTGACAGGACCAGATATACAAGGAGTTTGTCTCCTGCGCAGTGAAGGCTGTGTGGGGTATGGATTCCCTGGGTTCCCTATGGCCCCAGTATCCCTGTGGTCATGTTTGAGAGTTTTGTGTGCATGCTAGTTTGTCTTGTGTATGTCTGTTAGACTTTCCTGGTCACAAGAGATCAATGTGTGGTGCATTCTCTCACTGGCTGTTGAGTCATAAGTAAGACAGAATCATGCAGGCAGGACCAGACATTCTGGTTTGTAGTAGTTTAGAGATCTGCATCTGAGATAAGACAGAATGACCCCGTTTGCCTGCTGCGAGAGGTGGCAAGATCTGTAATTCCACTGGACCATTTTCCTTTGTTCTTAGACTTTGTTTCTGTAAGATAGGGAATAATAAGAGGATCCTTTTGGAAGAAAAATGTGTGAGATAGTTATTACCATGTACGAGCGTGTTGTCCTGTATAAGGTGATATTTTATTGGGAAGTACAGGGCCCCACAGAAGTGTAAGTCCTCTTTGTGATATTTCTTTTATTGGGAAGTGATATGTCCTCCCTGAGTGGTTCACCTTCTGGGTGGAGCAAGGTGTCCGCTTGGGAACTGTCTGGCTTACAATCCAGCTGCCCCTTTGCTCCGTACAAACCTTAAACAGATTAGTTTGGCATGATCTTCCCTTGCTAAAACCAGGTTACCTGGGATTTCACAACTTGTTGGCGTCCAGAAAAAACATCATTTCTTTCAGCATCTCCTCCATTACTTTTGCCATCACAGAGGTAAGACTTAGCGGCTTGTAGTTTGTCATTTCTTCTCTGTTGCCATATTTGTGAAGGACCATGTCAGCCCTTCTCTAATGCTGCAGGGATCTATTAAAAACATCTTTTTTTTTAATGTAAAAATTTTTATTTTAATAGTCAAAGTATCCAATATACAAACTCGACATTTGTTGTTACAACTTATTCCCCATATAATGCAAAACTCCTATGCAATGGATCTTAGATTATATGCAAACAACATACTATAACAGCAATCTTTGTTATCATTGTTTGTCCTTAATAAACGGTGTATCAATACCCCTCTGTGTTCTGTTTACTATTTCATTGGCTATATACCTTGTAAGTTATTGGTCTTAAATTTTCTCAAAGGTTATACTGCCTATTATCCTTCAGATTTTTATTTGTTTTCCAAATTTCTTATACATTTCACTCTAACAACAATACAGACTTATTTAAATACCATTTCCTTGAACCGGCCAACACCAACATATATACATTTTCCCTCTTTTATATTCGTCAGTTCTGTAACAATTTATTCCCCCCCAACCCCCCCTCTTCCATACCACCCTCTAGGCCTTCTACCCCCCAGAATCCGACTACTTTATTCACCCTCCTGCATCCCAGCTTCTTCCCCCCACATTGTCACAATTCCCTTCACCCTCCATGCCTCATACCATTGCCACACCTTCCAATGTTTATTTACCTTTTGCATTTTATAAGCTTCTATCTCACATAAACCCCATACTTGCTCCAACTTTCCCACCACCTCGTGTAGCGGTGGCACCCCTTCATTTTTCCACCATCTTATTATCCCATATCCTACAAATGTTGTCATGTCCCTCTCCTCCGCTCTCATTACCTCATTTAGTATGACCATCGCCAGGTTAAACTTAAATGGTACCCCTGTAATTTCCCTGTACAAAATCTCCACCCCCTCCCAGTAGTCCTGAACATTCCCATAGCATGTGTATTAAATCCCCCTTATTTCCACACTTCTTCCAACATTCATTGGACACATTCGGAAATATCGCCTGTAGTCTCACTGGTGTCCAATACAGCCGTAACCTCACCTTCAAACTGTTTTCCAACATTGGGGTACCCCTTGCCAATTTATACATTCTGTTATATATGTCCACCCATCTTCTCATCCCAGGGACCCTGTATTTCTTCCTCCCATCTCTACTGCCCTTTCACCTTTCCCTCCCCTTTCTGCATCAACATTTTATATATTCGCGATATCACCCCTTTTTGTGTGGATTGTTTTCCCATCATTTCCTCAAATTGAGTGGGTCTCTCCATCAAATTGACCTTTACCTCTTTATCTTTGAGAAAATACCACAATTGTACATATGCATAGTGAACGGATTTTTCAATGTGGTACTCCCTCTGTAGTTCCTCAAATGTACAAATTCACCCCCCCCCCCCCGCTTTATCAGCTGCCCTAACCGTACCAACCCTTTACATGCCCACCTAGTATACACCTTTAGGTCCTTCCCCTGACCCCATGTTTTCACCCCCTTAATAAGTGCATGTCTCGAGTACTTTTTCTGTCACAGCAAATGCTCTTTCCACTTCTGCCATACTTGGAATGTTAAGTCTGCAAACGGATTGCCACTCCCCTCTTTATCTTGCCTTCCCCCCCAGCCCCGATCCCATATTCTTCCTTCCTTATATGGCTCACCCCTGATTCAATTTGCACCCAACTCAAAATATCAGTCTCCTCCCGCCATGCCAGAAGTGCCCTCAGTTGTGCCGCTTCATAGTACTTCACTAAACACGGCACACCTAGGCCTCCTTCCATCCTTTGCCTATACAGGATGCTTCTTGCCACCTTGGGAAATTTCCCTTCCCAAATAAATTGGAAGATCAAATTCTGCAAGTTCCCCAATTCTTTTTTTGTCACCCTATACGGCAAGGATGTAAAAAGAAACAGCAATCTGGGCAGTATGTTCATCTTAACCACTGCTATGCGGCTCATCCAAGACAATTCCCGCCCCCCCCCCCCCCCCCATTAGATAGTCCTTGGTTGTTCCATTGTGTAACTCATTCCAAGGGACTCCCCAGCTGTATCCCTAAGTATCTAAAGTGCTGAGGCACCCATTTAAACCGAAAATGTGACTTTAACCTTTCCTCCGAGTTCCTCGTAAGATTAAACCCTAAGGCCTCTGTCTTGTTCTGATTTATTTTATACCCTGCCATACTACTTAACTTTTCTATTGTGTCCAATAACACTGGTAAAGTAGTAAAAGGCTGTCTCAAAGTAAGTATAATGTCATCAGCAAAAAGTGCTATTTTTTTCCTCCGTGCCCCCAACATGCACTCCTTTTATATCCCCATTCTTCCTAATCATTTCCGCTAGGGGCTCTATTGTCAATGCAAATAAGAGTGGTGAGAGCAGACACCCCTGCCTTGTACCCCTTTCCAGTAAAACCTTCTCCGAATACCCACCATTTATTCTGATCCCACTGGTCAACACTGAAATCGTTACTGACTTTAAAAGGCCCTAATCTGTAGTATCTTGGTGAGCTGAACACGAATATAACGTTAAAAAATTTTTATTGGCTCTCATTTTGAAGATATTGCATGTAGTTCATTTTTGACATTTCACCGTGTAAATTTATCCAGTAGGACATCAACAACATCCCAAATAAGCCTTGAATGATGTAATATTGCATCACATTGCATAATACCAGCATGCACACATCATCCAGAGTTGATTGCATCATTTTCTGATGCAATGCAATACTACTGCCAGACGGCTGCTGAAGCCATCTGACGTCAGCAGTGTACTATACGCAGTCGGAAAGGAAAGTAATCTGGTATTCTGTTCCGATATTGAAAGCCTCAAGAATGCCTTAAAAAAAATCACTCATGACCCACAAGACTGGAGACTATTTATAGACTCTTTGAAACTGAGTCTGAAGGCTGTGCTTTTGAACAATGGAAACCATCTTCCATCTATTCCAACAGCACATACCGTCCACATGAAAGACATACAATAACTTAAAGCATCTACTGACTTCCATTACCTATAACAAGTACAGCTGGCACCTCTGTGGTGACTTGAAGGTAGTTGCCCTTTTAATGGAACTGCAGCAGGGATATATAAAATACATGTGTTTCTTATGTGAGTGGGATAGCCGAGCAAGGGATTGGCACTACTTGCGGAAGGAATGGAATTGCAGACAAAATGTAACAGTTGGAGAGAAGAATATCCAGCATCCAGCTCTGGTTGAGGCTCACAAAATCCTGCTACCACCCCTTCATATCAAACTAGGTTTGATGAAAAACGTCATGAAAGCCATGGACCGCACTTTGCCAGCTTTCCGATACCTGCATTAAAAATTCCCTCGACTCAGCGAAGTAAAGATTAAAGAGGGAGTTTTTGTGGGTCCTCAGATTCGAGAGCTCTTCAAAGATGACCGGTTCAACAACTTGCTGCAGGGTGATGCGAAACAAGCATGGAATGCTTTTTGCCTAGTTAACAAACTTTCTCGGGAATGTTAGGGCAGAAAACTACAAGGATCTAGTAGAAGACATGTTGATGCAGTATCAGAAACTTGGCTGCTATATGTCTCTAAAGATCCATTTCCTTGATTCCCATCTCGATTTCTTTCCTGACAACTGTGGTATGGTTAGTGATGAACAGGGCGAACATTTTCACCGGGATATCGCAGCGATGGAGCAAAGATACCAGGGAAAATGGTCCACTACAATGTTGGCTGACTACTGCTGGACACTCCCCAGAGAAGTTCCCGAACAGTTGTACAAGAGACAGGTGAAAAAGTCTAAGAAGTAGTCTATGACTTGTTTTTTTACAGGTATTAACCGAAGGCCTATTATATTTACTATTGACATGCATTTCGTGATGTAAACGTTAATTCTTGTAGATTACAAAAAAAACTAGAGCCAACTTTGCAATTTCACTGTCATATTCGTGTTCAGCATATAAAAATGGATAAGAAATGACTATTTTTATTTCAGTAACATGACTTTTGTAAAAATTGTTGACCAGTGTCCTTGACCTCGGCTGTTTATAGAGTGCCCTGATCCAGGCTATGAATCTTTCCCTAAATCCCATCTGTTCCAGCACCTGAAACATATATAGCCATTCTACCCTGTCAAACACCTTTTCTGCATCTACTGTGACAAAGACCACCTGTTCTCCCGAAATCTGAAGGTGCCACCCAATATTCATTACCTTCTGTATGTTATCACTTTCTTGCCTCTCCTTTACAAATCCTGTTTGATCCCTATGAATGACTTTGGGCATAATATCTTGAATGCAATTAACCAATACCTTAGCTAAAATTTTAGCATCCCAATTAATCAACGATATAGGTCTGTAGGATCCACACACCTCTTTGTCCTTCCCAGGTTTTGGCAACACCATTATCCCTGCCTCCGCCATAATCGCTGGAATCTCTTCCCTTTCCAAAACCCTATTAAATACCTGAGTTAATATAGATGCCACCTGTTCTCTCATTTCCCTATAATATTTTGCCATGAAATCATCAAATCCCAGGGATTTGCCTATTTTTAGGGATCTGATAGCTTCTTTTACCTCCTCCTCCCTAATTTTTCCCCTATCCTTTTCCATTCCTCCGATGCAACCCGCTTCAGATCACACCCTTTCAGAAATTCCCTAATCTCCTCTGGCCCCTGTCTTAACTCAGTTGGTTACAATTTCCTATAATACTCTTGAAAGACCTGACCTATTTCCTTTGTACAGTGCACCCTCTTCCCCTTTTGATCTCTAATGCCATCTATATACACAGCTTTTCTCTGAGCCTTCAGCCTACTCACAAGAATTTTCACCGCCTTATTACCTCCGGCAAAGAACTTTTGCTTCATTACATTTAACTGGTAAGCTATTTCATGCGCCCTAACTCAGCTCAGCTTCGCTCTGGCATTCACCAGTCCGGCCTGTATAGCTGGATCTCCCTTCCTCTGCTGCTGTATTTCCAACTCGCGAATCTGTTTCAATAAATTGTTTTCCCACTTTCCTTTTTTCTCGTTTTAGATGCGCCCCAATGCTAATTAATTTCCCCCTAACCACAGCCTTTTACCCATCCCACACAGTTCTCAGCTCCACTTTCCCCGTTATGTTAAAGTATAGGTATTCCTGAATAGTCTTATTGCCTCCACTTGTCCCTTCTCCTCCAGTAATGAATCATTCAACTTCCAGAATTTTATGCCCTCGTTCTCTTCACCCATATCGAAGAGTACCGTTACCGGAGCATGGTCAGACCAGGTAATTTCCCCTTGTTCCACCTCCACCACCCTGGAAGCCCATCTACCCCCTCCCCAGATCAAATCCAGCCTACTATAAGAACCATGAATGTGGGAGTAAAATGTATACTTATGCTCCCCCGGTATCTACTCCGCCATAGATCTATTAACCCCAACCTCCCCTGCATCTTTTTCATTTTTTGTCTATCCTTTCTCCCTTCCCTGCTATACCCCCCACTGTTATCTACTCGTGGGTTACATGTTGTTAAAATCTCCCTCCCCCCCCCCCCCAGCACTATGGGTACATCTCCCAACCCCTCCAAACTTTTCTCAAAAGCTTCCCCCTCATTAGGGCTGTATATGCTAACCACCCACACCTCCTCCTCCCTGATCCTCAGCCTCACCCCTACCCATCTCCCTTCTTTCCCTTTTATCTCCCCCACTATCATATGTCTATATGTCTCCCCTACCAAAATCCCTACCCCTCCTTTACGAGGATCCTCTCTAGATCCTGCCAACACCACTTTTGGATAGTTCTTGGAGGAGACCATGTATTCCTATCCCACTCTCAGGTGTGTCTCCTGTACACATATAATGTCAGATTTTATACACTTACCCTCTCATTCCAGCAATCTTCTCTTTTGCTATGTCCTCATCCCTTTCCATTAATAGTGGTAACCACTAATTTTTTTAATTTCCTGTTTAGCACCTCTCTCTGCCTCCCTCTTACTCTCCCCTTCCTCTTATCTCTAGATTTTCTGTCCCCCACTTCCCTCTCCCTCATCCGCTCCACCCACTTCTTATCTCCCTCCTCAAGGCCCCCCTCATCTGTTCCCCCCCATCCCTTCCTCCTCTTCCAGGAGGCTTTTAGAGTAGTATACCCCTCTGCCTTCCCCACTTCCTCTTCCTTCTTCCCCTATTCCCTTCCTAACCCACACCTCCCACCAGCCTATGCCCTCCCCTTTCCAAATGTCACCTTCCATCCCCTGCTCTCCCCTCCCCCTCCCATTCTATACCCTTCCACATTATAATGTTCAAACAGATAATCATACACATTTTAACCTTTTAAACATTTCAACTCTTTCACAACCCTTATACCTTAGAGCCAACAGTTCATTCCCCATCTGTACCCAGTTTACAGATTTTCCTCCCTTCACATCATCTTCTGGTTTTATTTTCTTTGTTGTGTCCTTTCTTCAGTTCATGTTGCTCCATGGTGCCATTCTGCATTTCCCCTCCTCTCCCTTTGGTTTCAGACTCCTGCCTGCTCTCTTTCCCTGGGGGCTTGATCCCCACCACCTGGAGCGCTACCTGTGCTTCCTTCACTGTTTGATTATCTTTCACACAAAAAGGGAGAACTTGGAAAGTGCAAAGAGATGTAGCCATCTATCCCTGATGTCTGCCACCCATAGCACCTGTGTCACCGGTTGCATTGCTCTCCTCCTCTGCAAAGTTCCCATAGATAAATCCTCATACACAGTCATGGAATATCCTTGCCACACGATAGATCGCATCTTATTTGCTATCCGCTCTTTCGCTTTGTAGCTGGCCAAACATATTATGATATCCCAGGGTTGATTTATTCTAGATACTCCCAGTGCTCTATGCACCCTGTCCATTAAGATTTCTCCAGGTGCCGCCGCCTCACCTCCTGCGTTGAGAATTTCAAAGCAAATCGACGCTGCCACATTCTCACTGTCCTGAAATTCCTTGTCCTCCGATATACCCTGTATTCTTAGAAAACAGAACTCGAAGAAACAATCTAAGTCCTCCATTTTATATAGCATAGCCTCACACTCCTTTTGTAATTCCCTACGCCATTGCTGATTATTTTCCTCTTGCACTTCCAAACTCTGCAGGCGGTTCTCATGATCTCCCGTGTGTGTTAGCACAGTTATGTCCTCTTTCAAATTACTTAGAAGTTCACTTAGCTCTGTTTACTGCTTGAACCTCCTTCTTGATCTCTGTGAACCATCCTTTAAATTCTTCCTTATTGATTTCCTTTAAAGTCTCTCCATCCTCCTCCTGATTATTCCTTCTTTATTTTTCTCTGTTTGTTCTACTAATTCTTTCTGTTTGCCTTTATGCTCCAGCATGCCATGCACCCCACTGCTTGTCCTGGCCCCCACAAAAGCATACTCTCTCAAATCTGTTGTTTTCCTTCTTGTGGCCATGTTGCTTCCTCCTTGCTGTCTTCTCCCACTCCTTTATTGTCCGCCACATGCTTGGGGCACCTTTCCCTTTACTACTTTTCTGTGTTCACGTCCCTTTCTCTGTTTTTCTTCAATTTATGTTTTGCCAGCATTTTGGGTCACACCACTTCCCCCTCTCTCTCTTCGGTGGCTCTTTTCCCCCGCCGCCGCTCATAACATGCCCCGCCACACTCGTGCTGATTTTTCCCTCGCCTTGAGCTGCTTTTACAGGCCTCTGCCCTGCTTTCTGCTCTTTTATGCCCCACAACTGTCTCATCTCCTGCAATATCTTCAGTGCTCTTTCTACTAGATATCCGGCCGTCGGGCTCCACACGATCCTCCGTGTCTCATCCGCGGTTCAGGCCTCCCTCCTCCGCTCCCAATTGCCATCTTTCCACTTTGCTGCCGCTTCTCCTTCGATCTCTGCCACTGCTCTGCTGATCACTCTCTGCTCCCGGACTCCCCACGCTTCACTTTCGCTCTGTCCACAGAGCTCTCAGCACCCCATCGCGCTACCTCCCACTGCTCCTCCGTGCATTTTTTTTCACTTTTTAGTGGGGTTAGCCCCAGAGCGGCTCTCATGCCACCATAGGGATCAGTGTCATCACTTCCTCCCCTAAACACATATTTTAAAGGTCCTGCCAAACCTCTGAGCTCCTTCAGTATCCTACTATTATTTTTTTTATTTCTTATATACCACCTTTCAATGGTATCAAGGTGGTTTACATTGAACAAAAAACAGAAGTTGCATAGAACATGGTTACAACTAATAAGATACATGCAGTTTGAGTTCTTATGCAGTTAACTATTTGCAGTTTAACCCTTAGACAGTTAAGTATTTACTGTTTAATCTGTGAGCTGTTAACTATTTACAGTTAGAATAGGGTCCAGAACAGTGATTCTTAACCTTGTTGGGAGGTACTGAACCCCACCAGTTTCATATGCACATTCACTGAACCCTTCTTTATTGAAAAATAAAATGATTTTTTTTCAAATTCAAGACATAGGTATATGTTTTACTGGTTCACAAAATGAATCATGCATTAACATCACTGTGTTCAAAGAACAAAACCAATACAATGCATGAACTCACAACAAATTACATACATAACCTTTCACAAAGACATGAACTTTTTTAATACTACCACACTGAAATGGTTTTAATTTTTAACCTTATGTAATCCAATAATGAACTTATTGTATTTATGTTATTTATTATTTTTAACATTTTAACACACACCCATCACCTAATTTCCATCAGGCTACACCGCTACAATAATAATGAATATTTACTGTAAATCAGTGTGACTTCTGCTGTTGCCTATAAGAGACCAGTTCAGAAATGCGTGGCTTCACCATGGCAAGTGCCACTCTTGTGTCATTTTCACAGCAAAGTCTGTTCCTTTTCTTCATTTTTATGTCCAGCATCCTCGAAAAGGATTGCTCGCAAAGATATGTTGTAACAAATGGTATAAAAATTTCCAGGGCTTTCCTAGCAATAACAGGATACATTACCATTTGTCGACACCAAAACGTTGAGAGCATTGTTGTTCTGAAGAGTTGCTGTTGAACCTGGCTCTGCTGAATTTCAATGATTTCGTCGAGGTAGTCATCATTGACATCTGCTGTCTCAACACCAAATGTGAACGGCTGCCTCACCCATGCTGGATATGACTCTCTTGTAGGGAAGTATCTGTCGAGAGACTTTGCAAGCTCATCTAAGTGCGTGGCAATTGCTTGCTTCAGTTCCGTGGGTACAGAAATGTCTCCGATTCCAGACACATCTTCGATCTTACTTACACAGTCGTCCAGCAGGGGAAAGTTTGTGAAGTTATCGTTCTCTGTTCGTCGTTTCCATAACGGTCGCTTTTTTTGAAAAGCCTTCATGTTTTCTTCCGCTTCGATGATGCTGACTCCACCACCCTGCATCTGCTGATTGAGATGATTGAGAGATGCGAATATATCAGCCATGTACGCTAAAATGAGAATGAACTCAGAATTTTTGAAGCAATCTACATGACGATGTTGGTGCTCTTGCAAAAACAGGGCTAATTCCACACGCATGGCAAAAAAACCACGATTCAGCACCTGTCCCCGGGATAACCACTGAACGTTAGAATGGTACAGAAGTACCTCGAATTCAGAGCCCATTTCTTTACACAGCTCACTGAAGATGCGGTGCCTCAGTGCACTATTTCGCACATAGTTCACACATTCCACTACAATTTTTAATACTTCTGTCATTTCTGGAGGCAAGGTATTTGTTGCCAACGCATGCCTGTGCAGAATACAATGCGCAACAATGATGTGTGGTGCATCGGCTTTCACTAGTGCACCAAAACCAGACTTTCTTCCCAACATGACTGGAGCTCCGTCCATAGAAACTGCAGAAACCATATCCCACGAAAGTTTGTTGTCTCTGAAGAAGTCATCCACAAGTTTCTTCACACCGGCTGCCTTAGTTGTTGTTGTAAGAGGCTTACAAAATAAAAATCATCTTCCTTTATCATGTCGTCTTTCACATAGCACACAAATACAGCAAGCTGACTTAGATTAGAAACGTCTGTGGTCTCGTCGAGTTGGAGGCTGAATTTTGCCGGGCTTGAAATCAGATCTGCAACGAGCCAAGATGTCTTTGCTCATGTCCTCTATTCTGTCGCTGATGGTGTCATTTGAAAAAGGAATTTGGGATAATTTAACTTAGGCCACTTTTCCCAGCATCAGATTCGCCATCTTCAACACAGCTGGTTTTATGAATGTTTCACCAATGGTGTGTGGTTTGCCCTGCTTTGCGATCAGGTAAGCAACGTCGTACGATGCTGTGAGGATCGGTTTGTTGATGGGTACAAAGCCGAGAGCAGGCAGAGTAGCCTTTTCATCGAATCTGGCTCTCTTCACCTTGAATTCAGCAAACGTTGTGTTCTTGTATTCCCCATCTCCATGCAGGTTAAGGAAGTGTTCCTTTAGTTTTGCTGGTACTAGACTAGAATTGCTTAACTTGGCATTGCAAATCATGCAGATAGGACGCTGACTCCCATCACGTTCTGTTATATATGCGAATCCATGTTGTACATATTCGTCCGACCACTTTCTTTTTTTGCTCGACATAGTTAGTATGGATTAAAATATTAAGAAATCACACGACATACCATCACGACAGTCACAAGTCGGCTACTGAGTGCACCAAATTCCCTGCAGCACAGACTGGCCAAGCAATGTAGCGTGATCACCTGCAGCCAATGATGGCCAAGCGGGGCGTGTCATCATGAATCATATGAGTCGGGTGCGTGTCTTGTGTCTTGACCTCCGCCGAACCCGAGACTGACTCACCGAACCTCTAGGGTTCGATCGAACCCAGGTTAAGAACCACTGGTCCAGAATCTTGGTGTTTTTGGTCATTTGTGTACGAGAGAGAATAACAGTTTGTCCTGTAACATTTCTGCAATATGTGCATTTTTTTAGCATCTTCTTGAAGTCCTTTAGTTCAGTAGTTGCTCTGAGATTAGCTGGAATTTCCATAAAGGTAGATCCATATATGGAAAAGGTGTGCTGGAATTTATTTTTGCGTGCTGGTTGTTATGTCTGTCTGGGGACTTTAAGAAGGTTTGTGGCTTGGACTCTTTTTGGTCTGTTTGTGTGTGTATGAGAGATTGTAAGCAGCCAGCAGTTAGGTTGTGCAGCCAATGTAGCTCCTATAATACTGGGGTGCTATGCTCTTATCTAGGGGTCTGTAAAATCAACAGAGCTGCGGTTTTGAGCTATCTGGAGTGGAAGGAGTGTGCATTTTGGTAGTCCTTGGAGTATGGAAATACAGTAATCCCAGATAGGAGTAATGATTGCTTGGCAGACTGTGTAGAAAAGATTATGGTCCAGTAATAGGTGGAGGTTTGTAGCGGCCTGAAAGAGATGAGCCTTTAGCATGGATATGAAGAGGGGGAAATATGCCTGGAGTCTTTGTTACGGGGTTGTCCCTATTCACAGCCTCCAGGCCCGGGGAATCCCCTCCGTCTGCTTCCTTTGTTCCTCCTCGGCTGCCTGAAATTCCAGGGGAATGAACTCACAACACCAAGATACAGTATGCAAGTTTATTCCAACGGTTAAAGAAGCTGTCTGTCTTTTATACATTAATAAAAACATATTCATACGTCATCAATCCATCCCCCTGAGGCCCACCACAGCTTACCAGTAACTTTGCAGATACGAGGCGTCTGAGTAGAACAATCAGTTTAGCTTAGCACAGCACATTCCTTTCCATATATAGACATATACAGGATTTCTGATCCCCCTCTGCAGGCCTCCGAATCCTTCTGTACATACACACCTAAAACTAAACCTTATTTTTCCCCTATCAATCCCCCCTTTGGGCCTGCATAGGCCCACCATAAGAACAGCCTAAGTCTTCTGCAAGATAGTTAAGCAGACATTATTAAATGGAGGTCAGTGGTGGCATGCTCAGGTACATCAGTCACTGTGGAAACAGGTGTTTAAAAGTACATAAAAGTGGTGGAGCTCTGCAGAGCCTTCCAACAACAGCCAAGGACAATGAGAATATACAACAAAAAGGAACAAAGATTATAAAACCGCACAGTAGGGCAATAATCAGCCCTCTGAGGCCACCCCAAAGAAAGATACATCAGTGAGTAAGCATGAGAAACTGCTGTAGTTGAAGAACAGTATAAAGCAGTATTAGACAGGCTAAAAGCAGGAGTAGGCGCCTTTATAAAAATAAAACAGTCTGTAGCATTGAGACGAGACAATTTACAATGAGCAAGGGACCTGGTTATATCCCAAAAGAGGGCCAAATAACACCAATGTTATAAGAAGAGCATGGGGCTGGGTGCAGTTTAAATTGTCAAGTACAGTAAACGTCTGCATTTCACACAGATTAGAAGGTACAGCAATGAGATATGTTGATAGAAAGGCTCCAGCTTGTAGCGAGCTGCGCACACAAAGGTAAGGCAGTTTGGGCAAGTAGTATTGCCATATTAACAGTTCCAGAGATGGGCTGAAGGAGGCACCACATGAGTGGTAGGAGGAGAGTCAACGCAGTCTTGCTCATGATGGTCTGGAACCGAAGAAGGAGTCAGTGAAAGCAGTGCACGCTTAATTCTTGATGCGTAGATCCATGAAGGGGAGGAATCACACAGGATGTCTGTCCATCACTGTACCGATAGCTGCTTTTCTTCAGGAGTCTTCTCCTCTCCCTCTCCAGTTGCTAGGGCCTTGGCTGCCCCAGCGTCAGCTACTTCTCATCCTGGTCCTGAAGCCTAATCTATAGCTGGACTGTGTGCTGATGGTATGTCTTTACCAGGATCCAGTCTCCGGGTTGAAAAGAAAGAGCTGAGTCATCTAGCAGAAGAGACTGGAACTGCTGAGCATACCTGTGGAGGGAAGAGAGTTGCCTCTGCTGCTAGGAAATACAAGAGATCAAACGTGAGGCTCAGGAGTGTAAAAAGTAGGCAGTCTTCCATATAACAGTTCAAAGGGAGAAAAATTTCAGTCTGGTCTACCCCCTTAGGGCAAATTGTTCAACAACAACAACAACAACAACAACAACAACAACAACAACAACAAAAAAAAGGCAAGACAGTTTAGTTTCTTTACAAAGTTGTTTAAGGTTTCAGAGGTTCCCCCCTTCTTGGATTGCTGCTTGCATACAACAGCCAGTCCTACGCAACTCAATTAGCTAATACACATTTCTCTCTTCTACAGATCAGAAAAGTTGCAGACAAAATGCCCACACTTCCTCAACCCCTCACAATTTTAGGAGTATACTAATTTGTCTCCAAGTGTCTATTTCCAATTATTGAGTATATATCTGGGCTAGATGACTTCCAAAATTGGAGTTAATGGAGATGTCATAATCAAAAATTGTAGTGTTCATCGTCAGTTCCTCTGCTAGGTGGATACATCAGATACATCATTTCACATCTCAATTTACCTTCATCGTTTTTTTACTGTCAGAGTTCTCTTTTCCGACATAGATATTCCATCACACTCCTCTCAACACCACCTTTTTTTTCCACTTACATCATTCCATCAAACTACATGCATAGGTCCTTCTGTTTTGTTTTTACCATACTAATGTATCCTTATTTGGCAAGGCTGCTAAGAACATCAAACAATTGTTAAAAAAACTTATTGTAAACAAAATGGTAGGTAGAAAATATAAATTTAGATTCTTCTCAATAAGCATAACAGTATGAGTAAACAGTGTCCCTTTCCCACTAACTTAATTGGTCCAGTACTAAGTGGACATGTGCTCTTTCTAAATACAATGTAAAACTTTTTTACAACATTTTTATAGTATGGAAACTCAAAACATTTGAGGACTGATCTTGTAACTGCAGTGTCCACAAGGATTTCTGTAAGCTACTCGTGGTGTCAAAAAGATCCCTTTTGAGGCGAGAGGCCTAAGAAGGTACAAGGCATTTGTGGTTGGGCCTCATGTCGATACTTCCTCGGGTTCCTCTTGGCCTACTTTCCCCTGCCTATTCATGCCTCCGCCGAGGCATAAATATACAAGGTTCATGTTCTTCAGGCCTTGGGGGTCCTCGAGGAGTCTTAGAGCAATCAGAATTCCGGTGGCCCAGATCATCACATTTCGAAGCAGCACGTTTATTGCCTTTTCCTAGGCTGCGGCCTCACCTTCTGTCTGTCTGTCTCTCTGATTCTTTTTCCCAAACCGCCCCTGGATCGTTGCTGACAAGCCAGATTTTGGTTTTTATTTGTCCAATGAACTTAAGTTAATGTTATTGTTTTTATTTGTAAATAACATTACAAATATTGTCATATTTTTCTGGGAATTCAGTTCCATCTTTTTACTAAATGTGATCTATATGCTTGGGAACAAAGCAACTTCAGATCAGCCTCTGTCCAAAATTCTGGCAAACGTAAGGGTAATACAAGTTCAAAGGAAACAGTAAGTGCTACAACATATATCTGTGTTTCGCAGGAATTGTATTCCTGAACCTGAAATTTAAAAAAAAGCTTTCAAAACAAAATACACTTTTTCTCTGGACACCAACACGTAAAATTCAAATACAGAAAAAGGTGAAATTAGACTTACCTGCTAATTGTTGTTCCTGGAGTAGATACAATCTAGTCCCGGACCTCTGGGTTGTCCACCTTATTCAGCAGCTTGGAGACTGAGGAACCTCCTTCCTTGTGATGTCACAGGTATATCCTCCCGGGGACCGCCTCCATAGATCAGTTTCCTATTGACAAAGCAGACTCCCCGGAGCAACAAGTAAGTAAGTAAGTAAGTAGCAACTGCACATAACAATTGTAAAAGTCACCTTTTAACTATCCAATATCTACCAAAAAAAGGGAAGAATTCAGTTTCCCCAACTTCAAAAATGTAAAGTATTAACTTCAAACTAGCCGAGGCCCTCACCTTACCTTATGAAGGGGCAACAGCACACTAACATATTTCACCCAGGGGAATAAAACCCCGCATTGAAAATTCTGCTTACCTGTGGCCGCTTCAAAGTCTTCAGGCTGCAGTCCATAGAAACATCTTCCTGGGGCGGGATACGGGACTAGACTGTATCTACTCCAGGAACACAATTAGCAGGTAAGTCTAATTTCACCTTCCTGATCGTATCTCCAGTCTAGTCCCGGAACTCTGGGTATGTACCAGAGCAGTAAATCTAACGGGAGGGCCCCGCTTTACCAGCCTGAAGTACTGCCGCTCCAAAACAGGAATCCTGCTCCGCCTGAACATCCAGCCAGTAATACCGAACAAAGGAATTCAACAACGACCAAGTCGCTGCTTTACAAATTTCTAGCGGCGGCACCAAACATTCCGCCCAGGACGCTGTTTGAGCTCTAGTGGAATGGGCCCGCAGCCCCTCCAGAACCAGCCTACCCTTCAACAGGTATGCGGATGCAATGGTCTCCTTGAGCCATCTGGCAATGGACGCCTTTGGACGCCATCTCTCCCTTCCTTAGCCCTGCGAATAGGACAAAGTCTCTCAGATCTACGAAAACCCGCCATCCGAAGCAGGTACTTTTTCAATGCTCGTCTAACGTCCAAGAGATTCGGTCGCTCCGCCGCCCGACCACCCGCATCGCTACGCAATACTGGCAAAAGAAATTTCCTGATTTACATGAAAAACGCCGATACCACCTTAGGTAAAAAGGCTGGAACCGGCCTCAACACCACTTTAGATTCAAAAAACGAAAGGTAGGGCTCCCTACAGGATAAAGCCTGTAACTCTGACACTCTTCTTGCTGAACAGATCGCCACCAGAAAAACTACCTTCAAGGTAAGGTCCTTAACCGATGCCCGTGCCAGGGGTTCAAATGGCTCCCATTCCAACGCCCATAACACGAACGGTAGGTTCCACTTAGAAACTATCTGCCTACTTGGCGGCCTTAACAGGGACACCGCTCTTAAGAACCGTTTAACATCAAGATGTCCACCGAGTGAACGCCCCCCTATCCGACCTCTGTAACACGGTAAGGCTGCGACCTGCACTCTGAGTGAAGCGGCCGCCAAGCCCTTGTCGAAACCATCCTGTAGAAACTCTAATATCTGGGGGACGGAGGCTTTTAGCGCCTCAGACGCCCTGTCTGCGCACCACTCTTCAAAAACTCTCCGGACCCGAACATACGCCAAGGACATAGAGCTCTTCCTGGCTTTTAGCAACGTCGAAATAACGGGCAAGGAATAACCTCTGGCTCTCAAAACGAGCTCTCTCAATAGCCAAGCCGTAAGCGAGAACCGAGCCATGTGAGGCATGAGCAGAGGCCCCTGCGACAACAGATCCGCCCAGGCTGGGAGCCTCCACAGACTTGCTACCAGGATTCTTACCATATCCGCGTACCAAGGTTGGCGCAGCCAATCTGGGGCTATCAGCATGACCTGTCCTTTGTGCCTTTCTATGCGCTGAACTACTCTGCCTATCAAAACCCACGGAGGAAAGACGTACAGCAGTTGCTCCTCTGGCCAGTCTTGAATGAGAGCATCCAGGCCCTCCGGACATACTTTCGTTTCTCCTGCTGTAAAACCGACTGACCTTTGCCGAGCGAAAGGTTGCCATGAGATCCATGACCGATGTGCCCCACCGACTCTCCAGCATGTGAAAGACCTCCGGATGAAGGACCCATTCCCCCGGATCCACCTGCACCCGGCTGAGAAAAATCGGCCTCTACATTGTTCACTCCGGCTACATGGGCTACCAATAGCGCCAACACGTTCTCCTCGGCCCACCTGCATAGCTCCTCGACCTCCAGCGCCACACTGCTTGTGCCCCCTTGCCAACTGTCATAGGCCACCGCGGTCGCGTTGTTGGAAAACACTCGGACCGCTGTCCCTCCAAGGAAGGCCTGGAACCTTTGCAAGGCCAGTGACACCGCTCGCAACTCCAGCCTGTTGATTGACCAAGTTTTTTCCTGAGCGTTCCAAAGTCCCTGAGTGAACCTGCCCTGGAAGTGCGCTCCCCAGCCCAAGAGACTGGCATCCGTCGTTAGAGGTAGCCAGTCGGGCGACTCCAAAGGCTTCCCCCTTTGCAATGACTTGGGAACTAACCACCACCGCAGAGCCACCCGTGTCTCACCCGGGCAAGGGAGCCGCTGCAACAGCCGAAACCCTCTGATGAGACCAGCGCCTCAGGAGCGCCCTTTGCAATGGCCGCATGTGCGCTCTCGCCCACGGCATCAACTCTTTTGTTGCCGCCATCGTTCCTAACAGTTGCAAATACTGCCACGCCGTGGGAGCTACCTTGGTTAAGAATCCCCGGACTAGCTTCCGCAGACCCTGTGCCCTTTTCCGAGGTAGAAACACTTATCCCAGCTCAGTGTCGAACCGAGCCCCCCCCAAGTACTCCAGGCACTGCCTGGGAACCATCTGGCTCTTTGAGAGATTGACTACCCAACCGAGACTCTCTAGAACAGACACTACTCTGGCCGTAGCCCTCTCGGACTCGGGTTTGGATTTTGCACAAATCAACCAGTTGTCTAAGTAAGGATGCACCAGGATCCCTTCTCTGCGCAGGGCCACCGCTACTACCACCATGACCTTGGTGAAAGTGCACGGAGCCGTCGCTAGACCAAAGGGCAGGGCCCTGAACTGAAAATGGCCGAAAGGCACTGTGAAGCAGAGGTATCTTTGCTGATCCGGCCGAATGGGAATGTGCAGGTACGCTTCCGAGAGGTCCAGGGAAGTGAGAAATTCTCCTTTTCGGACCACTACTATCACTGACCGCAGGGTTTCCATGTGAAAGTGTGACACCCGAAGACAACGATTCACACCTTTGAGATCCAAAATTGGCCGGACCCCGCCATCCTTCTTTGGCACCACGAAGCAAATGGAGTATTGACCGCAACTGTATTGGTCCAGGGGTACCGGTACTATTGCGCCGAGACTTAGGAGCCTTTGTACTGCCCCCCTCACCGCCTTGTACTTGCTCGGCGAATTGCAGGGGGACTGCACAAAAGGCGTCTCGCACCGGACGCCGCAACTCCAATGCATAACCCTCTCGGATCACCTCCAGCACCCACTAATCTGTTGTGACTCAGACCCAGGCGGCATAGAACTCCTGCAATCGCCCTCCTATGGGAACCAGGGGCGCCTGGGTCTCCCTGACTTCATTGCAATTTCCGTGGGTTTGAGGCAGCGGAGGAGGAGGGACCAAACCCTCTTCCTGCCCTCCGAAACCCCCGGAATACCTGATTTCTATTGGGAAACCTGCCTCTCTGACTGGAAGTATACCTCTGGGAACGAAACTGACGAAAATCCCACTGCTGGCCTTTGCCCACGGGAGCCGTCCGCCCTTGTTTAGGCTTATCCTCCGGTAATCTACCACCTTTAGACTCCCCGAGATCCTTGAACAACTTTTCTAGCTCCTCTCCAAACAAGAGCCTCCCTTTAAAGGGAAGCTTACTTAGGGGCTTGTTTACAAAGCCGCGGTAGTGGTTCGCGATCGCGATCGCAGCCGCGGCCCCATTGAAATCAATGGGGCCGCGGCTCCGATTACGATCGCAAACCGCTACCGCGGCTTTGTAAACAAGCCCCTTAGTCTTGCTTTAGACGAGTTATCCGCCGCCCAATTCCGTAGCCAAAGATAATGTCTTGCCGCTACCGCCGATGCCATACTTTTTGATAAACCTCGCATAAGATCATAATGAATATCTGCCAGGTAGGCCGCTCCTGACTCCAACTTGGCAGCTTCCCCAGCCGTGTCAGAATCCTGACCACCTTGGACTCGCTGCGACCATCGCAAACAAGCCCTGGCCACCCAGGCACCACAGATGGCAGCTTGGAGCGACAAGGCACTTACATCAAAATCCTGCCTTAGCAGAGAATCCAACCTCCTGTCCTGTGTTTCCTTGAGGGCCGCACTGCCCTCCCTAACCCACTCAAAACTACAACTTATACTTAATTGTTCCTCCAGTGAGCCCGGCCTACCAGGCTCACCATCTCTTCAGCTGCTTGGAGACTGAGGTAACTGATCTATGGAGGCGGTCCCTGGGAGGATATACCTGTGACATCACAAGGAAGGAGGTTCCTCAGTCTCCAAGCTGCTGAATAAGGTGGACAACCCAGAGGTCCGGGACTAGACTGGAGATACGATCAGGAACAGATGAATTTATCCTAAAACCCAATATTGTAACAAATAAAATCAGAAAGATCAGTGTAGTTAACACCTATGGTGTTACTGTCCTGTTCATCAGTCATCAGCACCGAACTTAACAATGCAAAGTAATAACTAAAATCTTACAGTTCAGGAAATAGCCATGTTGGTGGATATCTGGAATATTCCCCTTTTTATATTTTTAACCAAAATGTTAGTATTTTGTCACATTTAAATTAAAACCTTATACATAATACCTCAGACTGGTATCAAACTGATCTGAAAACAATGAAGTTATTTTAAAGCAAATGACTCAGAGTTACAGCCAACCTTGATGTTATCTTAAACACAGATAGCAAAGTAAACAGCAGGTCGCTCTTGTGTCCAGCTACATAGTAATATGCATTTCCCTGAAGGAATCTGAACAAGAGAGAGAAAAGTCCTAAATACTAAGAAGTTTAAAAATAAAAAGTTGCTTGAGAATTGTTACTAATTGTGATTTCTATTAAATTCCTATAGTTACAACTCTTTGTGTTTTGTAATATATGAACAATAATTATGCCCTCTATGAGGTGCTTGCCACAATATATAAAATTCTCTTAACTTTAAGTTTGCTTGATAGCATACACAGCTTACAACAATAACTGTGGTCCTTTTGTCAGAGTCTTACTAACTATATTCTTCAAAAACTCTGCAGTACAACGTGAAAGTATCAAGCGACTTACAATGACAGTAAGCTGATTTCTATTGCATGAGAATATTGATAAACCTCGCATAAGATCATAATGAATATCCGCCAGGGAATAAATACGCTGGAACGCTTGCATTAGAAGCCCAATGTCTTTCAGTTAAGTTAAAAATTTTTACAAAAAAGTATGTTAAAAAGAAACAAAAAAAGTTATGTATATTATGGCTACAATTAAGGTCATTGATGTATGCAGGGCTTTACTGACCACAGTTTAAATGGTCATCAAATCGCCCGGATATTCTGAGACCTGTTAGCCATTCTCATGCAATAGAAATCAGCTTACTGTCATTGTAAGTCGCTTGATACTTTCACGTTGTACTGCAGAGTTTTTGAAGAATATAGTTATTGATAGCATACACAAAGACAAAAACATACATATTACCTTCTTATTCACCCAAGATTTAAATCATTTTCAAGTTGCAATCTCGTAACTACTGGCTCAGGATGCCCCATTATCCTGATAGGGCTCTCAACCCCTACTTTGAAGGTCAAAGGAAAACAGAACAGTTTCCACCAGACCTTTCTGACATCATCACAGCCCTTTTACCATCAGCTAGGGGAGCACAGTGACAGCTAGAGAAAAAGTCTGAGATTTCTCACACGTTGGCATACACCCGGCCAAACGGATATCAGCTCTCTTAGTTTTAGGCAAAGGTAACTCCACAATACCTTTTATTCTCTCCCAATTGATTTTCCTCTTTCCTTCACTTATGAGGTGTCCCAAAATACTTAACCTCCCTCTTCACATATTGTAAGTTTTCCCAGGACACCCTTAATCCTTTCTTTCCCAAGAAATTAAGCAGACTGTTAATGGCTTCTATCACAACTGGTTTCTTTTTCCCTGAACTTAGGAGGTCATCTACATAGTGTCTAGGGAGCAGGCCCAAAACACATACCTCAAATCTACTACACTGAACCATTTGTGGTCATGCAAACTTTTGCTCAAACAATATGTATAAGGTTTTGGGACCCCAGGATGCTGGGTCTGGACAATCTTATTCAGATTCCTTAAATCCTGCCGCAGCCAGCAATGAGGAAAGAAAAAATAATAATATTTACTGTAGACTAAAACATATTACAGAGGTTCTTAATTTAAACAGAAGACAAATCAAAGCTTACAAGTGCTTTATGCCTAGGCATCTATTAGTCCTTTATGTATAGCAGCCTATCTGATCAGAATAAGGTTTCCTTACGAAATTTCACCCTGCATACATTGTCTTCTTATCTTAGTGGTCTTATTATCTTTCCAATGTTTTAGCATCTTTCCCAAGGGACTATCTGGGGGAATGTTGGAAAGACTACATTTCTTATTCTCCCCCTTTTCCTTACTACTGCCTAGGCTTCTTCCCATTCTATTTATTATCCCACAGACTTATTACACTTACTCGGCCTCTTCACTTTGTCCGTCTCCGGCTGTACCCCTTGCGGGAGTACAGAACCGCGGTTAAGGACTCCACACTCACTTCGTACACAATTGTACGTCTCACTCACACACAATCAATCAGTCTCAGTTCCCGATAGAATGTCCCAACCACCAAGGTAGGTACTAAAGTCCCACTTTTCCTTACCTCAGTCTGCACAGAATTTACTCGGTTGCTGCAGTGCCTGCTTTTAATTCACCGTCTTTCACACTCTGGTTCACAACACCTCTGTTCTTTGTTCAGCTCCAGAATCTTTTCCGACTAGCAGAGAAACATCTCCGCAAAGAGGGAGGCGAGACTGTTGAAATCAACAGGACGCGTCTTCGCACCTCCACTCAGCAGGAGTCACTCTACTGTGGGAAAATCCCGGCGAGCCCCAGCTGTTGTTATCTACACCTTTACCTGTGGCCAATTCACCTTTGGCCAACCTGGCCAATGAAACTCAGAGAGGAATATTGTGAAGCAGTTTAAGAGCTCTTTATTATTATTATTATTATGCAGTACATTGCTATAGCAATGAATGTGGATGTGGTGGTTAAACATATCTGTTTTGTTTCTTAGTTGTTCCCCCAAAACTGAAATCAGGAATGTTTTTTTTTTCAAAACAAAAGTGCATTTTTTTTGTAGCTTGCAGTACAGAAGTAATGTAAACACACAAAACACTGCCAGGCTTGTTATCTGTACGGTCTGCTTTTAAGGTTCTTATTTCAGTGAACAATACATTCTGATCCTAATCCGTTGCCTTAGAAAATCCATTCCATGCTACAATACAAACTCATACAGACAAGAAGAAAAGAACTAGCTGTCCCAACACATTAGTTCACAATTAATGGATGAGCGAGCTACAGCAGACCCTGGGAGATGTTTCATTTTTAAATTTTATGAAAGGTTTAGTAGGTCGGTCCCCCTTACTCAGGAACCCTCCCATTAGCTAAAGACGACAGGAAACGCTTGGAAGAATAGAGAGACAAATAAACACCGCCTGTCACTTGCATTCCAGGGACTCTGAGTCATCGGTTTTACCCTCGCCAGAGACTGGGGGCGTCCTACAAGCACATAGATAAACTAAGACACAGAATTCAGGGAGACAAGTACTACTGCAGTACAAAAGCCAAATTGGTTGAGGGCTACCGCAGCCTCTTTAAGTGAGAATTCGAGGAGTGGGACCAGACAAACGTGTTACTTACCCAATCCATACAATGTGTGTGTATTGCCTTTGCAAGGCTAAGCTAAAAAGGCTTTCTCCTACCTTCACAGTAAACAAGCTAACAGACTTCTGCAGATTTGGCAAATATCCTGTGGCCCACACTGACAGCATATGTCTGATACATATCAAGAATAGGATGTCTTCTTAGCTGCAGTTTTAAACCTTATCACATCTGGCTGCGCACGCATTCCCGCGGATTCTGGAGCAGTCCCCTTACCTTGGGACCCCCCATCCTATAATTCACAACAAACGCACATCAGGCCACTTGCGTTCTGCACAGGTCCATCACAAGCGCTCTCGCTTCAGGACCGTACAGGGGTGTCTTGCCTGACTCACATACCACACACACACGCACGCACACACTAGCAGCCGGGAAGGAATGTGAAGCAGACACCGCCTCGCGTCCCACCCAGGGACGACAGAGGAATTTTGACCGTGCTACCCAAGCACCCTTTTGACCATGCTACCCAAGCACCCTTTGGGATTCCCCCCGGCCCACGGGAGGATCCCACTTTGACACCAAATTGTTACGGGGTTGTCCCTGTTCACAGCCTCCATGCCCGGGGAATCCCCTCCGTCTGCTTCCTTTGTTCCTCCTCGGCTGCCTGGAATTCCAGGGTAATGAACTCACAACACCAAGACACAGTATGCAAGTTTATTCCAGCGGTTAAAGAAGCTGTCTTTTATACATTAATAAAAACATATTCATACGTCATCAATCCATCCCCTGAGGCCCACCACAGCTTATCAATAACTTTGCAGATACGAGTCTTCTGAGTAGAACAATCAGTTTAGCTTAGCACAGCACATTCCTTTCCATATATAGACATATACAGGATTTCTGATCCCCCTCTGCAGGCCTCCGAATCCTTCTGTACATACACTTAAAACTAAATCTTATTTTTCCCCTATCAGTCTTTATGTCAGGTTTCATAAGGAGCAGCAAGTGAAAGGATTGAATCTGGAACTGGCTATTTAAGAAAACTACAGAGAAAGAAGCAAGTTAGAGGGAGTTCACAAGGAAGGGTGTAGGGAGAAGAAGAGAGGAGAGGAAAGGTAGTAAGGAGTAGTAGAACGAACACACACTTATAGGTTAGGAGAAATTTCTATTGACTACAGAAACAAAAGGGAAGCCAATAAAGTTATTTGAGAAGAGGGGTTATACGAGTATATTGGGGCTGGTGAAGATTAGCCGCACAGCAGAATTTTGAACAGATTGAAGGGAAGAAAGATGACCAGCAAGGAGAAAATTTTACTTACCGATAATTTTCTTTCCTGGAATCCTGCTAGACCAGCCTAGACTAATGGGATGTGTCACCCTGCCAGCAGATGGTGAGAAAGAAAAATTCCTTAATCTTTGCAACCATCACCCTTGGTACAAAAACCCATCCCCCCAGGGGAGTCTCAGTATAACCATAACAAGCAGCAGGAATTCAAAACAGCCAGGGAAGCACAAATCAGAGCAAAAATGGAGTTCATAAAACAAATGACTTAGAGCAACAAGCTAAATTAAACGATGTGAAACAGGACCCATGGGCCAAGGAAGAATGTACATGGCAAGGTACAGCAACGTAACCGATATGTAAAGAGTCAGCTAGACGACGGACTAAACAGTTTAGAGGGGCGGGTCCTGGACTGGTCTAGCAGAATTCCAGGAGTGGAGGAGTGGCCTAGTGGTTGGGGCAAGGTACTTCAGGCCGGAGGGTCGGGGGTTCAAATCCCAATAGAGGACAATAACCTTGGGCCGGAAGGACTGGGGTTTCTAGTCCCACAGGTGCTCCTAGTGGTCTTGGGCAAGCCACTTAACCCTCCATAGCCCCTGTTCCCGGTAAAATAGTTATCTCCAAGTTATAATGCCCTGTTCAATGTAATTTCAGTTTGTTCAATGTAAACCGCCTTGATATCATGAAAAGGCGGTATATAAGAAATGTTAAATAAATAAATAAAAATAAATAAAAGGAAATTAATCAGTAAGTAAAATTTCTTCTGCCAAATATTTATTTTTTATACCACGCTCTTTAGAATCAGTGCAATTTACATGTATACTAACAGGCACTTTTTATTCCCTTGTCCCCGAAGGGCTCACAATCTAAGTGTACCTGAGGCAATGGAGGGTTAAGTGGCTTGCCCAAGGCCACAAGGAGGGGCCATGGGACTAGAGAGACCCCAGTCCCTCCAGCCTAAAGTTGCTTGTCCCCATGCAGGAATTGAACCCCCGGCCTTCTGGCCTGAGGTAACCTGTCCCAATCACTGAGCCACTCTTCCCTCAATATATATCCTACTAGACCAGTCCAGATCAGTGGGTAGTACCATAGCTAGACCACTCCAGGGCAGGAAGAAACAGCTGCAGCCAAGACAGAGGCTCTGAAGCAAGCTGCTTCTCGAGCTTGGACATCTAAGCAATAGTGATGTGCAAAAGTAGAGAGGGAGGAACAGGTGGCCGCCCTGCAAATATCTAGCGGAGTTACCCATGAGCATTCTGCCCAGGAGGTAACCTGGTCCCATGTAGAATGTGCCTGAAGACCTATGGGCAAAGGTTTGTTCAATAAAATATAAGCCGACTCAATGATATGCTTGATCCAGCATGCAATGGTCGTTTTGGAAGCAGCTGCTCCTTTTTGTGGACCAAAAGCCAGGTCAAAAAGGTGATCAGAGAGATGAAATATATTAGTGCGCTTGAGGTAATGGTGTAACGCCCAACCAAACATCCAAACAGGTGAAGAACTTGTCACCCAGACTGCCCCCCCCCCCCAAAAAAAAAGGGAAGAAGGGGAAGAAGGAAGCACAACCGATTGGTTGCCATGAAAATCTGGAAGGACCTTAGGGTAGAAAATAGGGCACTGTTCAAATGGTAACCCTCTTCGGGAAAAAAAAAAAAAAAGACAGAAAAAGGATTCCAGCAAGAATGCCTGCAGCTCCAAAAGACACTGTGCCAAAGTGACTGCTATAAGAAAAATAGTTTTAAGAATCAAATCTTTGAGATATGCCCTATGAAGAGGCTCAAATGGGGCACAGGTGAGCACGCGAAGCACTAAGGACAGATCTCAAGAATGGGTACTTGGACGAATCGGAGGGCCTCAGGGAGCAAACGCCCCACAGAAAAATAGAAGTGTCTACATGAGAAGCAAGAGACCACCCTTGAAGAGGCCCCCAAAAGCATGTCAAGGCTGTAATATGCGCCTTTAAAGAATTAAGGGCAAAACCCTTATCAAATCCATCCTGAAGAAAGGAAAGAACGTTTGGAATATCAACTCACCAAGGAGAGAGGGATCTCCTAGAACACCATGAAGAAAAAAGGGTCACTAGATCCAAGCATAGGCATGTGAGGTAGAAGACAGTCAGTCAATCCCTTAGTGTAGTGGCCACTGCTTGTGGCAAGTAACCTTTGCAATGGAAGGGACGCCGCTCAATAGCCAAGCCATAAGCATGTAAGGAGTTGGGTTGTCCATAAGATCCGGCCCCTGAAACAGAAGA
The DNA here is from genome assembly GCA_033557465.1 of Ichthyophis bannanicus. NCBI lineage: Eukaryota > Metazoa > Chordata > Amphibia > Gymnophiona > Ichthyophiidae > Ichthyophis > Ichthyophis bannanicus. Next base: position 654,596,952 of record CM066033.1, on the reverse strand, counting down.
CCTCTCCGGAACCGAGGGGTAGGGGTGCCTCCTGCAGGAGGCAGAGGAGATCAGCATACCATGGTGTACTGTGGGCAGTCTGGGGCCACCAGTACCACCCATCCAACGTGTGACTATCCATGGCTGATTAGCAGCCAAGGAGGAAAGATGTAGAGAAGCTGGTTGAGGGCCAGGTCTCAGAGCATCTAGGCCATGAGTTTGGTTCCTTTCGATGACTGAAAAGACTGGATGTCTTGGCATTGGAAGATGTGGCCATTAGCTCTAGAGTTGGATGAGCCTATCGATGCACAGTGTTCACAAATGCCCAAAGAGCTAGCTCCCACTTCTCGGGGGGAGGGGGGGGCCGGGCCAGGATATGACGACTCAGGAAATCCATTTGAATGTTCTCCATTCCCACCATGTACTCTGCAGAAAGAGCCAGGAGGATGGATTCTGTCTAGGGAAATAGACTCATTTCCAGGGCCATTTGGTTCCACCATGTCTGTTGAAAAGTTACAGTGGTGGAATTGTCGGAACACACTCTGACTGCTCGACCCTGGAGGTGGGATTGAAAGAGTAAAGCCAGATAAACATCCAGGACTGAGGTGATTGATGGTCCAAGAGGCTTCTTGAATGGACCAAGATCCCTGCGCTGCCTGTCCCTGGCAGTGCGCTCCCCAAACTGCAAGGCTGGCATTCGTGGTGACCACCCCCCAACATGGAATTTCCAAGGAACCCCCTTCAACAAGTGATGAGGACACAGCCACCAGTGAAAACAGCAAACCAACCACTGAAGGAGTAGATAAATCCAATAGTCCTGGGTGGATGGGGTCCAACATGACAGGAGAGAGTACTGAAGTGGATGCATGTAAGCACAGGCCCAGGGACTATGTCTAGAGCAGAAGTCATAGTGCCGAGGAGTTGTAGGTAATCCCAGGCATCAGAAGGCATATACCTGAACAGAGCTTCTTGCATTTGTTGTAAGAGAAAGACACGATCCACTCGTGTCAAAGTGGGTGCTGAGGAATTCCAAAGACTGAATTGGGCACAGAATACTTTTGGCATAATTGACCACCCAACAGAGATAACACAGGTACACTAAAAAAAATTTTTTTAAACTGCCTCTAATGTTTCGATTGATTTTTACGTTTTTTGGTGCGCTGAATCCAAATCTGGTAACCAATTTGCTCCATCACGTACAGATTTTTTGCTACATTGGGTTAGCAGTTTGAGGTGAATGTTTCAGATTGAGTGCGATCGAGATAAAAGTTTCTTGGATGAATTCTTTATACTAATTGTTTAGTAGTTATTCAAATAAGAATAAAGAAAATTGTAACAAGGCAGCACATAAGAATAGAGTAATGTCAACAAAACACACTGTGATGGTAGCAAAATTGTCTGCACTTAAAACAGCCACATACATGTGCACAAACATTGAGCATATAAGAGCGAGGTTAGACACAAAGCAAAGCAAAGAAATGTGCAAAAAATGTTGTACAGGTATGTATGTAAGAATAGAAAACGCAAACCGCACCATTGCAATACATGAAGACAAACACCCGATGGTGTGAAAATAAAATTCTAATAAATGAGATCCGCCACTGTGGTAATAACTAGCAAATTTTTATTTCAAAGTTTAGTAAAAACACGATATTTGTCAACACAGTTTAGATTTTAAAGTCATTCTTGGGTCAATCAATCTCCTGGTGGGCCCGTTTCTTCTTCCCCCGAATGCTTCTCTTGGTGCGCTGCTTGGCGTATTTTTCATCTGGGGTTTCCCGCAGCAGCAACCAGCAGAAATCAGCCATCATAGTGGTGTTCCATCTTCCTTGGTACCTTCTCTCTGCGTCCTTGATGTCCTGGTGAAACCTTTCACCTTGTTCTTCACTGTACGCCCCCAAGTTTTCGGGAAAGTAGTTCACATGGGAGTGCAAGAAATGGACTTTCAGCCTCATGTTACAGCCTTGTTCTTTGAAGGCATTGAGCATCCTGGCAACAATATCCTTATAGTTCTCATCCCACCTGTTCCCCAAGAATTTGAGAACAACATCCTTGAAGGAATCCCAGGCTTCTTTTTCCTTCTCAGACATCGTTTCAGCGAATGCTCCATCTGAAATGAGTTTCCTTATATCAGGGCCAACAAACACTCCTTCCTTTAGCTTTGCTTCAGAAAGTCGGGGAACTTTGAGCAAAGGTACCGAAAGCACTCACCATCTTTTGGAAGGGACTTGATGAATTGCTTAATGAGACCCAACTTAATGTGGAGAGGTGGTAATAGAATTTTATCACGAGGTACCAAGCTCTCATGAAGAACATTTTTCTCACCGGGTCTCATATACTCCCGAATTGGCCAGTCTTTTTTCCCCCAGTGTAGGTCGCGGGCCCGGCTATCCCACAAGCAAAGGAAGCAGGGATATTTGGTGAAACCGGATTGCTGCCCTAATAGCATGGATAGAATTTTAAAGTCTCCACAAATCATCCACTTATGCTCATCATAACGAATCTTCTGAAGAATCAGGGCCAAATTCTCGTATTTTTTTTGGAGAATAACAGAGTGAGCAATAGGAACTGAAGCGAATGTGTTGCCATTATGAAGAAGAACACCTTTTATGCTGTCTTTTGATGAATCAATGAACAGCCGCCATTCAGCAGGATCATACTTGAGTTTAAACTTTTCCATCACTCCGTATATATCGTTGCAAAATACCAAATCTTCCTCTTTGCTGAAATACTTCAAAAATTGTGTCTCGCGGTTGCGGTACCAATAAAAGGTTGTTCCTGGTGACAATAGATTTTTCTGTTTAAGCCGAGAACCTAGCAGTTGGGCAGCATCTTTTGGGAGTCCTAAATCCCGGACTAAATCATTCAATTCAGCTTGAGAGAAAAGTTCAGGTTTCGGATCTGGTTCAGTTTCAAACTCGGAAGTACTGGACTCATCAGGAAAAGCCATCTGATGAGTCTCATCATGATCAGAACCGTCCACACAAATATGATCCAAAGATTTTGGTGGTTCAGGCACAGGTACTTCGTTGCTATGAGGCATAGGCCTAATTGCTGAGGGAAGGTTGGGGTAACTTATTACGTTATTTTTTTTTAAGTTGTATCCCTTCACAATGCAAGAGCAAAAATAGCAGTCACTGCTGTGGTCTCTTTGTTCACGCCACATCATAGGTATTCCGAAACGAAATGCTTGTTTTTTACCTTTCATCCATAAGCGTACATCTTCCTCACATGTCTTGCACACTTTGTGAGGAGCCCACGGTTTGTCTTGATCGCCTAACTTCAAACCGAAATAGGCGAAATATACTTTAATAAATGCAGAAATGTTCCTCTGCCGCTTTTTCACGGTATATTCCCCACACATAAAACAAAAAACTGTCCGGAGAGTTGATGCAACCTCTGGCTCTGTGAGCCATCACAAATACACAGCACTGCAAACTACAACTGTAGTGAACCACTTCGGAATAAAGCTGGATTACGACTGAGCAAACAAAAGGTAATAATGAACTTGCAAGAAACTGACATTTGACAGGAACGTTCATGTCGCAACCACCGTGTTTGAGCGAGAGCGAACGAGGCGAGGCGAACAGGAAAGAACATGCGCCAGCGCGAGTACTGGATTTAGCCCCCCGCCTCCCAATTGTCCTGTTAATGTATAAAATGAATACAAAACACTCTAAAATATCATGAGGGAGTGTTTCTAGTTAGTTAACCATTACAACCTCTATTTTGGGCCAAGAAAATAAACTGCAGTCGGCTAAAAAGAAATTATGTGAACATTCCTTATATGGGTAAGAAATCTAATTTTGCAAGAAAACGTGACGTGATGGAACATTTTGGCTATTTTTCCTGGATTCAGCACCCCAAAATCTATAGGAATCAGTTGCAAAACTGGAGGCAGTTTTTTGGTAGTGTACCTGTGTAATCCAGAAAGGAGAGGACCTGAGAGACCACAGAAGTAGCCTTCTTGAAACTCATTGCTCTGATCAGCCAATCGTCTAGATAAGGATGAACCCGAATACCTTGACACTGCAAGGAAGCAGCCACTACCACCATCATCACCTTGGAGAAAGTGAGGAGCTGTGTCAAGACTAAAGGGCACGGCACAAAACTGAGAATGTTGCCCGAGGACTGCAAAATGTAAATACTGCTGATGATCTCAGCAGATTGGAATGTGAAAATATGCTTGCGCCAGGTCCAGAGATGAGAGAAGTTTGCCTGGCCCAACAGCTTGAATGACTGTCCTAAGAGTTTCCATCCAGAACTGCAACACCTGAAGACAGTGATTGACTCCCTTGAGGTCCAGGATAGGACAGAAGGAGCAGTCCTCCTAGGGAATGACAAAGTAAATGGAATAGTGACGAGAACCTCTTTCTGAGGGAGGAATTGGGCATACTGCATTGAGCTGAAGGTTGTGGAGAGTCAAGTGTACAACTGCTGCCTTGGCCTCAGAACCGCATGGAGAGATAAGACATTTGGCATGGGCTCTGTGAAGCAGAGAGCATAACCCTGTTACTACCTTGAGTACCCACCGGTCTGATGCTATCTGGGTCCATTCACAGGAAAAATACCATAAGTGTCTGCCCACAGGAGCCACTCCGGAATGGACCTGGAAACAGTTAAAACGAAATTAGGTCTTACCTGCTAATTGTCTTTCCTTGAACTTTCTCCGGGCTAGTCCAGGGTAAGGTAGGGTTGTCAATCCCCTATAGCAACTGAGGACTGAATGCTTCAAGTTTTCCTGAGAGGTGAAGCCACTCCCCCTTAGGGCTAACCATCAGTCTCCTTCTGTCAAAGCAACTAAAGAGAAAAAAAAAACTGAAGAGTAGATTAACCCTTGAAAAACTGATAACAATCTATAGTTCTTGAACAACGAGGAAGCAAGAAACACACTTCCCTTGTATGCTATCAATTAACTTTTTTTTTTTTTTTAAATATTTTAAATAGAGTAGATACTACCGAGCCATCCGAGTTTGGCATTAAGTGCATGCGCCTAGCCCCAAGTTGTGCATCTGGAGCGAAGACGCCAAGAAGATGAAATGCTTTGAAGATGCCAAAAAGAAAGAAATATAGATACCGCTGCCGAAAAGCTGAACACCAGGGTGGGACCCTGGACTGGCCCAGAGAAAGTTCAAGGAAAGACAATTAGCAGGTAAGACCTAATTTCGTTTTCCTTATCATTTCTCCGGGCCAGTCCAGGGTAAGGTAGGGCAGTACCAAAGCAGTACCTAAATCTGGGAGGGGCCCGCCAAACCTGAGATAAGAGCCGCAGCCCCCACCTTAGCATCGTCCCGGGCTTGAACATCCAAGCGGTAATGCTTTGCAAAGGCATGCAAGGAAGACCACGTTGCTGCTCTGCAAATGTCAACCGGCGGAACAAAAGCGAACTCCGCCCAGGAAGTCGCTTGAGCTCTAGTGGAATGAGCTCTTAACGTCGCCGGCAGCGACAGACCGCGGACAGAGTATGCTTCAGAAATGGCTTTGCGGACCCACCGGGCAATAGTGGACTTAGAGGCCGCGAGACCCTTGCGAGGACCACTGAACTGGACAAAAAGCCTATCCGTCTTCCGAATAGACTGCGACATCCAAAGGTAGGTTTTGAGAACCCGAGCAAGATCTAAATGCCTGAGCGCCCTGTCCATAGGAGAAGTGGAGGAAAACGAAAAAAACAGGCAACGCTACAGATTGGTTAACGTGAAAAGACGACAGCACCTTCGGCAAAAAGGAGGGAACAGTGCGCAGCAAAACCCGTTCGGGAAGAAACTGCAAATAAGGTTCCCGACAAGACAAGGCTTGCAAATCCGAAATCCTACGCGCCGAACACAAGGTGACCAGGAAAGCCGTCTTCCAAGAACACTCTGAGCTGCTGCGAGCAGAGGGACGTCAAAGGAGAGTGAGAAAAAGCTTCCAAAACCACATTCAAGTCCCAAGGAGGCACAATAGAACGAACAGGAGGACGAATAATTTTTGCGGCTCGTAAAAAACGATGCACATCCGGATGCGCGGAAAGGCGACGACGTTGCACCGGACCTCGAAAACAGGCAAGCGCTGCTATTTGCACCTTAAGAGTACTAAGAGCCAGCCCTTTGTCCAAGCCATGCTGTAAGAAAAGGAGAAGCTGTGGTAAGGTCGAGGACATAGGAAAAACATTGTGCTGAGAACACCAAGTTTCAAAAAGGCGCCAAACCCGGACATAGGCCAGAGAAGTCACCGGTCTCTTAGACCGTAGTAAAGTAGACACTACGGAGCTCGCATACCCTTTGCGTGTCAAGCGAGTCCTTTCAAGAGCCAAGCTGTAAGCAAGAAGCGATCCACTCGTGGCATGAGTATCGGACCCTGCTGCAAGAGATTGCTGTGGACTGGAAGAGGCCACGGCTGATCCACCAGCAGACGAACGAGATCGGCATACCAAGGCCGGCGAGGCCAATCCGGAGCAATGAGAATCACCAACCCCCGGTGCCGCGCAATGCGCTGAAGAACACGACTCAACATCGGCCACGGAGGAAACACGTACAATAGAGAATCCTGAGGCCAGGGCTGAACGAGAGCATCGAGCCCCTCGGACATTCGCTTTGGCATTGCTGCACGTCGCCATCAGATCCATCACCGGTTGTCCCCAACGTAAGGTGATGCCGTGAAAGACCGCCACATTCAACTCCCACTCTCCGGGATCGAGAAGATGATGGCTGAGATAATCCGCCTGTACATTCGCCGTTCCCACCACATGAGCCGCAGAGAGCGCTAGCAGATTGTCCTCCGCCCAGGACATCAGCGCCTGACACTCGGAGAGAAGAGAAGGGCTCTTGGTTCCCCCCTGACGATTGATGTACGCAACCGTCACAGCATTGTCGGAAAAAATCTTGACCGCCGATCTCTTGAGAAAGGCTGCAAAGTGAAGGAGGGCAAGGCGAGCCGCTTGCAGCTCCAAGAGGTTGATCGACCAGGTGCTCTCTTCTGGGGACCAAACACCTTGAGCAACCTGTGCTTGACAGTGAGCTCCCCAGCCGACAAGGCTGGCATCCGTGGTGACTAACATCCAGGAGGGTTCCTGTAAGGGAACTCCCGCAGACAGATGATCCCGAACCAACCACCACTCGAGACTGCGTCGTACGAGAATTGAATAGGGTAGGCGCTGCGAGAGAGGGTGAAGCTGTGGTGACCAACGGGACAGCAAAGCCTGCTGCAAAGGCCGCATGTGAGCTTTGGACCATGGCACCAGATCCAGCGCCACCGCCATGGATCCCAAGAGTTGCAAATACGTCCATGCCGACGGAGTCGTTAGCTGCAGAAACGCTTGAACCTGCTGAACCAGCTTGTCTATGCGCACTTCGGGCAAAGACACTCTCCTGCGCTCGGTGTCGAAAAGAGCTCCCAGATAAACCATGCGCTGCGACGGTACCAAGAGACTCTTGGCTTGATTGATTACCCATCCGAGCTGCTCGAGAAGCTGCACCACCCGAGCAGTCGCCGCGATGGAATCGATCCGAGAATCGGCCCTGATCAACCAGTCGTCGAGATAAGGATGAACACGGATTCCGTCTTTGCGAAGCGCCGCCGCAACCACTACCATTAGCTTTGTGAACGTCCGCGGAGCCGTAGCTAGCCCGAACGGCAAAGCTTGAAACTGGAAATGTCCCACCGGAAGGGCAAAGCGCAAAAAACGCTGATGCGATGGCCTGATGGGAATATGAAGATAGGCCTCTGTGAGATCTATTGAGGTGAGAAATTCTCCCGGCTGCACCGCCCGAATTACGGTACGAAGAGTTTCCATGCGAAAGTGTGGCACCCGCAAAGTACGGTTTACCGCTTTGAGATCCAGTACGGGCCGAAAAGAATCGTCCTTTTTGGGCACCACAAAATAAATCGAGTATCGACCGCAACCGTACTGGTCTAAAGGCACGGGGACTATCGCCTGCAACTGCAAGAGGTGTGAGAGCGTTTCCGCTATGGCCTCCGCCTTCCGACCCGAGCCGCCGGGAGACATCACAAATGCGGGATCCAAGGGGGACGCAAAATCGAGAGCATAACCGTTCTGAATGATTTCCAACACCCATCTGTCGGAGGTAATGGCAGCCCAAGCCGTCAGAAATCCCCGGAGTCGCCCGCCTACCGGGACCAACGGCTGGACCAGCCGACCTTCATTGCGACTTTTTAACGGAGGGCTGAGGCGCCCCAAAGGAGGACCGGCTAAATCCTCGGGCACCCCGAAAGGACTGTCCACGAAAGCTGGAACGTCCCCTGGCATAGGGACGAAAACGACGCAAATCCCTACCAGAGCCTCGGGGGATAGTCCCCGAGCGCCCCGGCCTAGGTCTATCCTCAGGCAACCGACCGCCCTTGGAGTCCCCCAAATCCTTAACAATCTTTTCCAAGGCTTCACCGAAAAGTAACTTACCCTTATAGGGCAACTTACTGAGTCGCAACTTGGACGAAACATCCGCCGACCAGTTGCGCAGCCAAAGGAAACGCCTAGCCGCAACGAGGGAGGCCATAGTTTTAGCCGCCATCCGTAACAAATCATAGAAGGCATCCGCCATATACGCCGCGGCCGATTCTAATTTCGCAGTGTCGGGCACCTCAGAAGGCTGCTCCCCGGAGCCGTCCCCTTGTAACCAGCGAATAGACGCTCGAGAAACGTATGCCCCACAAATTGCTGACTGTAACGCCAGTGCGCTGGAATCAAAGGCCTGCTTTAGTAGAATTTCCAACTTCCTATCTTGCAGGTCCTTGAGAGCCGCTGCCCCTTCGACAGGAATGGTAGTCTTTTTGGTGACTGCGGAAATAATAGCATCCACCTTTGGCAGGTGCAATAAATCCTTCACCTCCTGGGGAAGGGGGTATAAGCGTGCTAAGGCGCGGCTACCCCTCAGGGAAGCCTCGGGACATTCCCATTCCGAATCAATCATTTGCCGGATCACCCGGTGCAGAGGGAAACAGCGTTGCTCGGTTTTAAAACCCTGTAATAAAGGGTCTTCCAAGGGCTCCTGAGAAGAGGAAGGGAGCACTAGGTGTAGCGCTGTCAAGGACTGAGTAATGAGCGCCGAAAGTTCCTCCTTCCGGAACACGCGAAAAACGTTGGGATCCTCACCTGGAGCAATCTCCCCTTCCTCCAATTCCTCAGCCTCAAAATCTAAAGCTGGATCAGCTACCACCTCATGATCCCGTTGAACTAGGGAAATGTCAGGCTGAGGAGAAAAAAGATCAATAGTATCGGAAAGGACACTTTTAGCTTGAGATGAGCCTTCTCCAGGATCCTCAGGCCCGGGAGCCTGCCCCGGCAGAGGCATAGGAGAGGAAACGGCCGAGAGCGATTCTGGCTGAGAAGATTTCAGCAAAAAGGCTGTGTGCATCGCCAGAATAAACTCTGGCGAAAAAAATGATTCACTCTTCCCCTGAGGCGCAGAAACAGCATCGGGAAGCTTGACCTGGCGCCCGGACTCTTTGGATGTCTTGGCCTTCCGCTTATGCGGCCGAGGCTGCTCTAACCCCGCAGTAACCGGCGTTGACAAAATGGCCGTCTTTCCCGCCTTTTCGGGCGGCAAAGACGGATCCTCTAAGCTTGATACAGACTTCTCTGCCATTAAGAAAAAATATCCCCAAAGTAAAAACAGAGGAGGAAAAACCGACCGGCGACGGAAACCCCATCAGGGAAGAAGAAATCAAAAACCAGCTCAAAGGAACGCCGCGGTATTGAGGCAGGAAAGACACAAGTCAAAATAACTCACCCGATGAAAAGAAAAAACTGAACCGGTCCCGTAGAACCGCCGCTAGCGGTAAGGAGAGGAAGAGAGTCAGCGCGCTACCAGAGGAACAACTGGGGCCCCCAGAATCACTCGGTAGATGGAGACGGAGGCAGGCAATGAGGCAGGCTCTACCTCGCACTGCAGGTACTTTCACTCAACGTCTCTGTGCTTTTAAAGCTATAGCGCAGTTAATGTAGAGATGCACAATTTCTCACAAGAACTATAGCAATCAGCTCTGCTAGAGCCAAAAGTACTCATTGAAAAGAAAGGCAAGAGGGAGAAAAAATAATTCGATCCTCTATAGCTGCTGAGGACTGAAAGACTGATGGTTAGCCCTAAGGGGGAGTGGCTTCACCTCTCAGGAAAACTTGAAGCATTCAGTCCTCAGTTGCTATAGGGGATTGACAACCCTACCTTACCCTGGACTGGCCCGGAGAAATGATAAGGAATAGGATGATTTGGCGGAACCAGAAAGCTTGAACAAGGAAAAAAAAAATTGCCCCAGCTGCGACAGATACCCCAAAAGGAACTGAGGCTTAGAACTAGTCCTATTAAAAGAACCGGATTTGCCAGACCGGTAGCGATGAATGTCTCCAAAGCAGACTCTATAAAATGAGGATGCAAATGAAGACGTAGCAGGACAACGAAAATTAGATTTGGGCTTATCCTCTGGAAGGTGTTGAGGCTCAACTTCCCCCAAAACATTAACAAGTTTTTCCAAATCCTCACCAAAACGATGGTGGCCCTTGAAAGGAAGTTTGGTGAGATGGAAACAGTATCTGCATTCCAATGATGGAATCACAGCCAACAACGAGCCACTGTAAAAGCAGTCACAGACCAAGCAGAGAAGGGCAGCAGATCATAAAAGGCATCTGCAAGAAAGGCAGGGACCAATTCTAAACAAGGCAAAGCCAGATCACCCAGAAGTGACTAAAGCCATTGGAGCAGAGCACATGTAGCAAGACCTCCGCAAACAGAGGCATGCAATGCCAAGGTCAATGACGAGAAAGTGGCTTTTAAGAGGCCCTCCTCCTTTTGACCTGTTTGATCATGGAGGGCAATGCTGCCCTTCACAGGAATGGTTATGCATTTAGTGACTGCAGTGACCAGGGCATCTACTTTAGGGAAATAAAACCACTTGTCAAGATCATGCGAAGACCAAATGTAAACACACCCCAAACAATGAGCAGAGCATAGAGACATCAAGAGAATCCCATTCTAAGGGGACCATCTGTTGTAGTTCCAAGAGAAAGCCTTAGGTTTCATGATGCCCATGATGATCAGGTCTGCCTGAGATTCAGAGGAATCTGAAGGCTGTTGCACTTCAGTCAGAGGGGTGCAGAGCCTCCGTAATTTGAGCAATGAGAGCAAGAAGCTCTTCCTTACGTAATAACTGGATACCCTGACAGTCTTCGAGGCTCCTGGTCATCTTCTAATGGAGAGATCTCTCCTTCCCGGCTGGACTAAGAAGTCATAGAATGTTCATCTGAAGGACTGGCACTGTCTTCCCCTTCAGGGCACCAATCCCCTGGAGGAGAGGAGGTATCTCTGGCCAGGTGTAAAAGAGGTTCTGGCCAAACTTCAGCAGGCATGCTTTCTAGACTGTGGATCAGCAGCAGTCAGAGTAGGAAGTCCCCAAGCACCACATATCCCAGGCCTAACAGAATAAACTAGAGATCAGAGCCATCAGGTGCTACATAGGCTGAATTGAGAGAGAGTTGTAGAGGGTGAGCAAAATGCTCAGGTAACAAAACCGGAAGAAGGGCATCTTGAAATCGAGCATCAACCTGAGGTAACCCGAGAGACCTGAAGAGCTACCGGAACCAGGATCTACAGACACAGAAGGATCCCCATTATCAGAACTACAGGAGGAACACAAAACCACCTGTCAAAGTCTTATATTTTTTCCTACAGCCCACACAGCACTGTAGGGAAGAAGGCATTTTCACAACAGTATAAAAGTCACAGAAAGAGCCAGGGAGCCAAAGATCAGACTGAAGAAATAATTTTTCTGCCATGGCTGCCATTCTGTCAGGAAACGGCAAAACCAAGCCAGGAAGCAGCTGCTGACTGACCACGTGAAGAGAAGCAGGAAAAAGGCAACTGCAGAAAATGGAGCACATCAAAAAAAAAGGCGGCACACATGGGCAGAAGGACAAGATAACTGCTGAAAAACAGATTGGGACGCTGCTTTAAAAGAGAACCATGAAAGGAAAAAAAAAAAAAAACCCATACCCCCAAACACCTCACTGCTCTCAAAAGAGGGAACTCCCCCCAGCCCCTCACAAAACAAAACCCCACAGATGAAGAGTCCAGAGAAGAAAAAACTGCCCAACAACTTCCTCTGCAACTGGATCCTTGAATAAGTTTTTGTTTTTTTAAATAAACAGTTAGAAAACTAACAGAAGGTGGCTGCCAATGTAGCTGATAAGATAGAAGTATTGCAGCCTTCCATTCTGACTGTTCTGCAAGCAACTACTCCTCATAAGCAAGAGCACTTCCTTTTAAAAGGTGCTCTACTGGTCCTCTGGAAAGTTATGAAAAGGAAAACTGTCTGTAAAGAAGGGGCACCAAAGTGTGCACAACTGCCAAAGATAGCTACATTGACACCAAATCTCTTCTCAGAGAATGCCAGAAGTCCATTTGCTGAGACGGAAAATACTGACGCTCCCCTTGGGGGATGAGTTTGTATACCAAGGGTGATGTCACAAAGCTTTGGGAATTTTTCTGTCTTACCATCGGCTGGCAGGGGGACACAACCCACTAGATTGGACTAGTCTAGCAGGATGTATTTGGAAGGAGGAGGAGGCTGTAATAGTCGAAGCAAGAAGCGACTGAAGAGTGGATAAATGTTTTAGTAGGGTGTTCAGAAAGGATGGGACAAACATTGTTAATGTTGTAGAGAAAGCAAAAACCTAATCATTTCTATCTATTGGGTATGTGTGGAGAAGGAACATAAGATATGCCATACTGGGTCAGACCAAGGTCCATCAAGCCCAGTATCCTGTTTCCAACAGTGGCCAATCTAGGCGTTAAATTCCAGAGTTTGATTACACATTGAGTGAAAAAATATTTTCTTTTATTAGTCTTAAATAGTTTAGCCTGTAGCTTCATTGCATGTCCCCTAGTCTTTCTATATTCTGATAACGCAAACAATCGATCTACGTTTACCCGTTCCACTCCGTTCATTAATTTATAGACTTCTATCATATCTCCCCTCAGCCGTCTCTTTTCCAGGTTAAAGAGCCCTAAACCTTTTAGCCTTTCTCCATAGGAGTATCCTTCCATCCCCTTTACCATTTTGGTGGCTCTTCTCTAAACCTTTTCTAATAACGCCATATCCTTTTTAAGATACAGTGACCAGAATTGCACACAATATTCTAGGTGCAGTCTCACTGTGGAATGATATAGAGGCATTATAATATCTTGTGTTTTATTTTCCATTCCTTTCCTTATGATACCTAGCAATCTATTTGCTCTCTTGGCCACGGCGGCACACTGGGCCAAGGGTTTTAACATGTTATCCACAATGACGCCTAAATTTTTTTCTTGGGTGGTGGTTCCTAATGTGGAACCTTGCATAGTGCAACCAGTTTGGGTTGTTCTTCCCTAGGTGCATAACTTTGCACTTATCCACATTAAATTTCATCTGCCATTTTGATGCCCAGTCTTCCAATTTATCAAGATCCTCTTGCAATTTTCCACAATTCTCTTGGGTTTTAACAACTTTAAATTGTTTTCTGTCATCTGCAAATTGGATAACCTTACTCGTTATTCCCTTTTCCAGGTCATTTATGACTATGTCAAAAAGCAGCAGACCCAGCACAGATCCCTGGGGTACACCACTATTCACCTTTCTCCATTGGGAAAATTGGCCATTTAGCCCTACCCTCTGCTTTCTATCTTTTAACAAGTTCCTGATCCACAATAGTACACTGCCTCCAATCCCATGACTCTTTAGTTTTGCCAAAGGTCTCTGATGAGGGACCTTGTCAAAGGCTTCTGAAAGTCCAGATACACTATATCAACCGACTTACCTTTGTCCACCAGTTTATTCACACCTTCAAGAAAACAAAGCAGATTAGTAAGACAAGATCTTCCTTGTCTAAAGCCATGTTGGCTGTCTCCCATTAGGCCATGACTATGTACATGCTGAGTAATTTTGTTCTTTATGATGGTTTCTACCATTTTTCATGGTACTGACGTCAGGCTCACCGGTCTGTAGTTTCCCGGATCACCTCTGGAACCCTTTTTAAAAATTGGCGTTACTAGAAGATTGGAGGATCGCCAATGTATTACAGATGATTTTAATGAAAGTTCACAGATTACTAAGAGCCGGTCTGCAATTTCATATTTCAGTTCTTTCAACACCCTTGGATGTATACCATCCGGCCCAGGTGATTTTCTACTCTTCAGTTTATCTAATAGTTGTAATACATCTTCCAGATGTATCGATATTTCCTTCAATTCTTCCGCACCTTTAAATACCACTTCAGTCATGGGTAACATCCCTACATCTTCCTCAGTAAAGACCGAAGCAAAGAATTCATTCAGTCTCTCAGCTGTCGCCTTAGTGCCTCTTTAACCCCTCCATCATCTAATGGACCAACTGACTCTCTCACAGGTTTTTTGCTACGAATGTACTTGAAAAAGTCTTTATTTCGCGTTTTTGCTTCCGCAGCAAGTTTCTTCTCAAATTCTCCCTTTGCCTGCCTTATCAATGCCTTGCATTTGACTTGCCAGTGCTTGTGCCGTTTCCAGGTTTCATCGTTTGGCTCTTTTTTCCCCATTTCCTGAAAGATGCTTTTTTGGCAACAGCCTCTCTGACCTCACCTTTAAACCATGCTGGCAGTTTTTTGGACTTCCTTCCATTTTTCTTAAAGTGTGGAATATAGCTGGTCTGGACTTCCAAGATAGTATTTTTCAACACCACCCAAGTTTGATGTAAGTCTTTAACCTTTGCAACTGCTCCTTTTAGATTTTTCTTAACTGTTTTCCTCATTTTATCATAACTTTCGAAAGGGAGACTAAAAGGTAGTACTGTGGATTTCCTTACTATCCCTCCTCCACTAATTAAATCAAACAACACAATCATGCTATGATCACTATTGCCAAGTGGCCCCAACACCCTTATCTCTTGCACTAGATCTGGTGTTCCATTAAGGACTAGGTCTAATATGGCTTCCCCTCTCGTCGGTTCATGAACCAGCTGCTCCAAGAAGCAGTCATTTATTTCATCTAGGAACTTTATCTCCCTAGCATGTCTGCTGTGAAACTGACCCAGTCGATACCGGGGTAATTGAAATCACCCATTATTACTACTGCGCTGTAACTTTTGTTAGCTTTCTTGGATGATGAAATGCTCAAAGAAATCCATTTGTTCATTCTGGCCAGGCGATCGATAGTACACCCCCACTGCCATCGCCTTCCCCTTTTTTACATGGAATTTCAATCCATAGAGATTCTACAGCAAATTTTGTTTCCTGCAAAACTTTAATCCTTTCTGACTCAATGCCCTCTCTAACAGAGCGCAACCCCTCCACCAATTTGATCAGTTCTATCATTACGATATAGTTTGTACCCAGGTATCAGTGGCCCACTGGCTGTCCTCCTTCCACCATGTCTCTGATATTCTAATCATATCTAACCTTTCATTTAATGCTGTATATTCTAACTCTCCCATCTTATTTTTTAGACTTCTAGCATTTGCATACAAGCATTTTAGAGACTGTATTTTATTCATCTCAATCTGGCTATTGGTAGGCATGGGTAATTTGGGATCTTTAAGCTGTGTCTGCTCCATACTCGAGGGTATTTGGGCTACTTTACTCTTTTTTGGAACCTCTCTGCTTTTGGTAGTATCTTTCAAGGATACATTCTTCTGAACCATGCGCTCTTGGGCGACTGTCGGCTTTCCCCTATTATCTAGTCTAAAAGCTGCTCTCTCTCTCCCCTTTTTAAAGGTTATTGCCATCAGCCTGGTTCCATCCCGGTTAATGTGAAGCCCATCCCTTCGGAAAAGCCCCTTGTTTCCCCAGTTCCTAACAAATCCAAAACCCTCATCTCTGCACCATTGTCTCATCCACGCATTGAGACTCCGGAGCTCTGCCTGCCTTTTGGGTCCTGTGCGTGGAACGGGAAGCATTTCAGAGAACGCTACCCTGGAAGTTCTGGATTTCAACTTCCTACCTAAAAGCCTAAATTTAGCCTCCAGAACCTCCCTATCACATTTTCCTATGTTACTGGCACCGACATGTACCAAGATAGCAGACTCCTCCCCAGCACTATCTAAGACCTTATCTAGGTGGTGCGTGAGGTCCGCTAACATCGCACCAGGCAGGCATGTTACCAGGCGATCCTCACATCCACTAGCCACCCAGCTATCTACATGTCTAATGATCGAATCACCAACTATAACGGCTGTCCTAACCCTTCCCTCATGGGCACATGGCCCTGGAGAAACTTCCTTGGGGCGAGAGGGTTTTACATCACCTGGAGGACAGATCCTAGTTACAGGATCACTTCCTGCCACACCAGGGTGATGCTCTCCTGTCACGTGACCTCTCTCCTCCATGGCAACAGGGATGCTGCCAGACTGGAGGTGGGACTTCAGGACTATATCCCTGTAGGTCTCGTCTATGTACCTCTGTCTTTCTTATGTCTTCCAAGTCTGCTACTCTAGCCTCTAGAGAACGGACTCGTTCCCTGAGAGCACAGAGCTCCTTGCACCTAGTGCACATATAAGACCTCTCACCAACTGGGAGAAAAATCACACATGTGACACTCAATGCAAAAGACTGGAAAGCCCCCATCTTGCTGCTGGGCTGCTGTCTGCATCTTAGTTTTAAGCTTGTGTTTATATCTTTAAGTTCTTTACTTACTAAGGGTTGCTATGGATATTTATACTAATAAAACTGTACCTAATACGTTTAATATACCTTGTTCACCTGACTCCAAGGTTGCAAGCCGAGGAAGCAGAAGAGATAGATATGGGATGAAAGAGGGGGGGGGGGGGGTGAAGAGAGAGAGTTTAGGAGGAAAATAAGCAGTTCAGTTTGGCCATGTTCAATTTCAAATGGTGGAGAGACATCCAAGCAGAGATGTCAGATAGCCTGTAGAAAGGCAGGCAGATGCTAGTCTATGTCTCTCCCCCTTGGAAACATGCTATTTGAAGTAGGGAGAGAGACATGGGCCATATGTTTTGGGGGAGATGGGAAGAGAATCCCAACGTCCAGGAGTTTTGGACCTTGGTCTCTGATTATATTGATGGGTTCACGGGAGGTAGGATTACCAGAAAGGCCAGAGAAGTCCTATTTAATGATGCCACATCCATGGTTTTGGCAGAAGCAGGACAGAAACTATAGCTTCTAAAGGCTTAGTTGAGGAAAGTCAGTTTTGGTAACCTGGGCAACCCCTGAGATAATGTCCTTCTGGCAGTGGCAGAATGCTTTGCACCAGCTCAAGTGGTTGGAGCATTTGGGAATTCAGAAGGGGGCTGGATGGGCCCTGATCTTTTTAAATAGCTAAAACGATTACCTGCATACATTGTTGTTGTGTGCCATTGAGTCTGTGTTGACTCATGGCAATCCTCTGGATTGCTGTCCTAAACTGTATTCATTCTTCAGTCAGGTATCTCATTGTTGACAGTGTGACACCCATAGCTGCTGTTATTGTATTGATCCATTTCATTGCTGGCCTTCCTCTTTTGCGTTGATCTTCTACCTTGCCAAGCACTGTATCTCTCTCTAATGATCTCCCTTTTTGCATGATGTGTTCAAAGTATAAAATCAAAAGTCTTGTCATTTGAGCTTCTAAAGAAATCTTAAGTTTGATCTCCTCTAGTACTGACTGGTTTGCTCTTTGGGCAAACCACAGTATTTGTCGCCAGCACAATAATTCAAAAGGCATTAATTTTCTTCCTGTCTTTTTCACTGTCCAACTTTCACATCCATATGGCGTTATTGAAAATACCATGACTTGCATGAGTCTAATCTTTGTATGGAGACAGACATCTCTGCTCTTTAGAATCTTGTCTAGGTCCTTCACAGCAATTCTGCTAAAAGCAATATGTCGTCTGATTTCTTGTCCACTATCAATAAAGAAACAAGCAGTCAACTTTAATCTACTTGGATCAACTATTTCAATTTCTTCTCCATCAACAATGAACTTATTGATTTTGCCAGTTGTCAGGATCTTTGTCTTCTTTACATTAGGTGCAGGCCCATTTTAAGACTATGTTCCTTGATCTTGAGAAGCAAAATGTTTCAGATAGCCTTCACTTTCAGCCAGTAATGTGGTATCAGCATAGCTAAGGTTGTTGATGAATCTCCCACCAACCTTCACACCTCTTGTCTTCATATAGTCCTGCTTCTCTGATGATTTGTTCTGCATATAAATTAAACAGGTAGGGTGAGAGTATACAGCCTTATTGTACACCTTTGCTGATTTTAAACACTTCTGTTCAAACTGTTACTTCTTGATCAATGTAAAGGTTGTGCAAGAGAACAATCAGGTGTTCTGGTATACCCATACTTCTTAATGTGGCCCAGAGTTTCTCATGGGTTACACAGTCAAGCGCCTTGCTGTAGTCAATAAAACAGATATCCTTTTGGTATTCTTTAGTCTTTTCAAGGATCCATCTCACATCCACGATGATATCTCTAGTTCCTCACCCTTTCCTGAACCCTACTTGCACTTCAGGCAGTTCTCGTTCCAGGTATGATTGTAGTCTCTGCTGAATAGTCTTCAGTAGAATCTTCCTGGCATGTGAGATCAGAGCAATTGTGTGATAAATTTCCACAGTGAGTTGGATCACCTTTCTTTAGATATTGGCATAAACACAGATCTTTTTCCCATCAGTTGGCCATGATGTCTTCCAAATTTCCTAGCAGAACTTTATAAGTATGGTAAAAGCTACATCAGATTGCTGTAATACGTCTATGGAAATGCCATCAATGCCTGGTGCTTTGTTCTTTGATAAGGCTTTCAATGCTGCTTTGACTTTTTCTTTCATCACCAATGGTCCCTGATCATAAGGTAGAGGTTGAAACGGCTGTTGGTCCACTTGATTTTTATCGTATAACAACGTTGTATGTTCTTTCCACCTTTTCTTGATCTTCTCAGCATCATTCAACATGGATCCCTGAGCATCTTGTAACATTCCAATTTTAGGCTGTAATTTTTTCCTTTAACTCTCGTAGCATTAGGAATGCCGATCTTGTTCTTCCTTTAAAACGTTTCTGCTTGTTTCCTTGCATGCATCATTGTAGTACTTCTCCTTGTCTTGTCTTATTTTGGAAATCTCTGCATACTTTAAACACCCATGTAAATAGAAAAGTTGACACACATTTGTTTGTACAATATGTTCCCTGTAAATAATTAATACCACTGTTTCATGTAAAAGTTGTTCAATTGTTAACTGTAAACTGCCCTTGATCTCTGGAAGGGGCAGTATAGAAGAAATGTATAAATAAATAAATATTCTGAACTTTCTATGATATGGGTATGTGATTTATGGAAAGGGATTCTGGATCCTATGGGTTTAGGGAGTAGTATGAGGATAGAAATGGGAAAGGGAGAGTAGAAGGTGGCATCTGGTTGGTAGAATTCTGAGGGGGGGGGGGTGAGAAGAAGAATATGTAAGATAGGCATGGTTGTAGTACGTTGAATGTTTGGTTCTTCTGATGTACATGGACATGTGTGGTGTTTTTCTGATATTGCAAAGGGGTGCATCATAAAACTGCAAAATGTAAAAGTTTGATGGATTTCTATTCCAGGGTGCATAAGGAATCCCACACAACTGGATTTGTAGTATGTTGGTGGTTGAGCTTAAGTTTTTCAAGCCTTTTCATCAATTTATAGGTACTTAGCAATCTGCTAAAAAAATAGTATTTCTTTTTTTACAGCAAAAAACAAACAAAACAGTCTTATAGACCATTACGTTGGCATTGTAAAGGGCTATTTAGGATCAGCACATTCATCAATTTAATCTACTTCAACTTAATTAATGCTGGGGTTGTTTAACAAGCCTGTTATAGTAACCACTAGCCAGCTCTGCTTTTCCTAAGTCGCAGATACAGAACAATTGCCTGAGCTCATTGTACAGAGTGTGCAGTTTTAAGATGATGCAGAGAGAAACAAGGGTGGCCCAACCATTAGGCAAGATTAGGTGCTTTGCCTAGGACAGCAGAGAGCAGCAACATTCAAAGCAAAACAGATTCTAATAGCCCCAGAAATTCAGAGAGCCATCATTTTTTTTTTACCGGCAGGAAGAGTAAGTACATATATACATATTAATCAACGTTAATATTTAAAAGTATGTGGTCCTATTATGCATTTGTACATGAATGTTGTTGGAAGGGTGGTATTCAGATGATTATGATCGTAGAATTGGATTATAGATCGGGGGTGGGGGGCCCGAGGGCGGCAGCAGGGAATAATATTAAACGTTCACAAAGTACGCCCACTACTTTGCACCGATCCTGGGAAGACAAAACATCATGAATGGTATATACAAAAATAAAGGAAGCAGTAAAAATACAAAACCAAAAAGACGATGAACAAGAGAATTAAAATTACTACATTTAATTTGTTACACTAACCGTGCAACCATTTACCCACCAAACTCAATGTTGCTTTTCAATTAGTCTGCGCCTATCTCAGAAAGCCACTTTCCAGTCGCACTCGCTAGCTGCACACAATTTATAGACGCAACCAGTGTGGCATATTACAAGCCTTAGCCAACTACCAACAAAAGTGCTGCTTTTATGGCAACGGTCTGCAAAGAAGAGAACGCACGTCAAGAGAAGAACGTCAGGGTGACGTCATTGCCGTAAAGCTAAGCCCGGATCTACGCGTCGGAAGACCGGAGGTAGGGTGTCGCAACGGGTTTGACGTCATTTACGGCCGAGTTCAGTTTACTTATAGCTATGCTTTCGTGTGGTGGTGGGTAATTCCTAGTTCGCATGGGTGTGTGAAGCTATTAGAGGACGTGTAGGTAAACGGTCCTCTGACTTCTTGCCTCTTCTCTTCATTAAATCCAGGATAGGTAAAAGCATTAGTAAATTAGGCTCTTAGTTATATTGGAAATAGTGTAGCTCTAGAAAACTGATCACAAATGGGTTATTTCAGTGGGAAGGTAGCTTCGTCACTCTAGTTGTGGGTTTTCAGTTCTGTGAGATAATAATTTAAATAATAATTGCAATAACATCTGAATACAGATTCCGTCCCCCCCCCCCCCCCCCTTTTTCTCTTAGTCCGTCATCTAGTGCAAACCCTGCTGGAGGGTCCGTCACAGGGCTTAGGGGTTTGAGAGTGTATAGTGGCTGTCACCCCTTGCTCTGGTTTGACCACGCAAGGAAGCACAAAGAGAGATGGAGAAAGGTAAGAAGTTCAGTTTGTTCTTTGCTATACCCATTGTAGCAGTGTCCAAACCAGTCTTCAGGGGCTCTCACATAATGGAGAGGATGCAGGTGAATGTCTCTTGCATACTCGTATGTATCCTAGAAACCTAGGTGGTTGAGGGTGGTGGAGGATAGGTTTGAGAACCATTGACCCAGGTAATAGTGATACATGGAAGTGCCTTGAAACAGTTTATGGGATCAGTCGAGTTCAGAGCTTCCCAAACGTTTACGGAGAACCCCTCAGTCAGCTGGGTTTTCAGAATGATTACAGTTTAAAATGAAAGGGATAAATCTTCATGCATTGTCTGTTATATGCAAACAGACAATGTATGCTGTGGGATCTCCAAGACAGGTTTAGAAAGCCCTAGTTTAGTGCTGCTACTGCACAACCACAAACTTTTTTTTTTTTTAGTTCAGATAGTTGTAGTTGCTGTGTTCACTTCGATAGGTGCAAATAATTTGCATGTGATACCTTTTTATTGAACTAACTTACAGGCCAATGTAGAAAGTTAGCGCTAGCTTTACGAGCCCCTAACATCACTTTAGAGCACACTTTACGATTCTTTAAATGCAGAAAACAGATGTAAATCCCTGCTGAAAAACTAGCACCCAACTAACGCCATACATATTTAAATCTATTTAAATGAACTTTAATTATTACATTTATTTTAATCAACTGGTGTGGTATGCAAATCATGGCTATGCTGATGCAGAGACAGGCATAGAGGATTTTGCTACCATAGCGCCAAACGTTTTACTGCAGAGTCGGAGATTAACTTCTACTCAAACGTGTGCCCCCCAACAGTATTTTGATGGCACTGGGTGCTTTCCCCGATGCCTAGATCATCTTCTCTTCCAATGATCAGGCATCGGACGAAGCACTCGATGCCATCAAAACATTGTAAGGCTCCATGCCCGACAAAAAAGAATCCCTGGTGGCCCAATGGCCCCTTTCCCCCCTGACAGTATTTTGATGGCATCGGGAAAAGCCACTGACGTCATCAAAATACTGTTGGGTACCGTACCTGCCAAAACGTAATTATCTGATGGTTTAGCGATCCCTTGAACTCCCCAACCCTAAGTAAAATTTAAATTACCTGATGGTCTAGTGGCCCAAAATCAACCCCCCCCCCCACCTTAAAATAGACGGGTGCACTGCCTATACGCTCCTGCTCTGGTCCGCCGTCTTGCAAAATGGTGTTCCTGGGATGCACCGGGCAGGGTTAGACTGACATGTAAGCCATAGTCTACCTTATATGGCAGACTGACTTCACTCGGTGCATTCCAGAATGCACCGCGTAGGGCCAGGTGTTGTCATTTTATAAGATGGCGGACCAGAGCGGGAGCGTATAGACAGCTTCTGCCTATTTTAAGATATGGGGGGGGGAGGTTTGGATTTAGGGGCTGCTAGACCACCAGGTAATTTTAATTTTACTTGGGGTTGGGGGGGTTCAAGGGGCCACTAGACCACCAGGTGCACCAGCTCCTGTCAGTGTTTTGATGGCATCAGGGGCTTTTCCCGAAGTTGCAATCATCCCCGGTGCCATCAAAATACTGTCGGGAGGGGAGAACGGGCCGCTAGGCTACCAGGGATTGTTTTTTTGTTGGGTACGGTCTCCAACAGTATTTTGACGGCATCGGGGGCTTTTCCTGATGCCACTATAGTCCCTGATGCCATCAAAATACTCTTATGCAAATTAGCCATGTGGTGCCTGGAGAGCAAGCCAAACTAGTGCAGGCTTCTTGTGCGCATGTGTTTGGCTTGCTTTCCCAGTTTAACGCTGCAGTGGTTCATTTGCATGCGCACAAACAACACATGGGTCATTTGCATACCTTATCCTTCCTGCATTGCATAACTGTTCTGTATTATTCAAATTGTTGTTCCTATTCGTCTCTCCGGGCCAGTCCAGGACATGAGGGTAGTCAACCTCCTCCAGCAGCTGAGGACTGAAAAAAATGAAACTTTAACTGACAGCCTAACCAGCTCCCCCTAGTGTCAGAATCCAGTCTTTCAGTCCTCAGCAGCTGAACTGGACATGTGGAAGACCAGCTCCCCAGAGACATAATAGGATCTTGAGTAGATTAAATTCGGAAAACAAACAAACAAACAACCAAAGATAGAAAGATAGGAGATAGCAATAGGAGAGAGCAGACCTTTGTGTGAGCAGGTGCGGTGCCGTGTTTGTCCTAGCAGGGCAAATTGCACGAAACATATTTATTTTCTCTTTTTGGTTTCTAAAGTGCTCGGGGCACCAAATATCAGCACTGGAGTTCTTCAGCCGACAGATCGGTTTGGCGGTCAGAGGCAGAGCCTGTCTCTACTTACAGTCCGGTAGCTGGGGCATGTGAACAGTCCTGGGAGCCCCCAGCGACTGCCTTCCAGCCTCCATGTGTTGCAGGTAGCTCCAGCTTCCGCTAGCAGCAGCGAAGCGGAGTACCGAAGGCTCCACGTTCTCCTTCAGGTACTTTAAAAATTTTTTTAAGGGGGCACATTCACTTTGTTTACCGGCAGGGAGGTCTCCGCTGTGTCAGTTGGTTGTCCGTGACCGTTGTGCTGCGCCGTTCGTGGTTTGGGTTCCTGACAGGTGAGGCACTCATTCTGCAGCGATTCGGGGTTCGTTTTTTTTAGCATTAATAGACCTCCCAGGTGTGCTGGTTAGGAGTACACGATGGAAAAGCAGGTACCTTCTGAAGAAGGGGAATGCCCCCGGACTCATGGTCCTTCTGAGAAGGCGGAAACGGTGGCCATTTTAGAAGGGCCGTCCATTTCTCCCGCTCTTCAGACAAAGTCGGGGAAGCGAAAATCAAAGTCTCACAGAGAGCCTTCGGCAGAGGGGCAAGCTCAGCAAATGTTTTCAGCTTCTCCGGGGGCTTTGGACTTCTTATTGTCTCCGGAGTTTATTTTGGCGCTTCATAGTGCTTACTTGATTAAAAAGTCTCAGTCTGCCCTCAGTCCTTCACCGGACAGTCTAATAGTCTCCCAGGGGGGAGTCTCATCTATGGAGGATCCTGGTGAGGGGGTCTCCTCTTTAACAAAGCCTTTAGACGCGCTCTTGGAGCAGGCAGCTCCTCTGGGGGAGCTTTCGCAGGTTCCTGAGGAAGGAGAACTGTTATCGGAGCCGGGCTTGGACTTCTGGTCAGCCGACTTAGAAGAAGGAGAGTTGGGTCCCGGAGATGATCCAAATATCTTTAGAGTTTTTAGGAAGGAAGAGCTGGGGGCTTTGATTTCTCAGTCTCTGACTGCGCTAAATATAGTCCCTCCTGCGGTGCAGCAGGAGCCTTTGGAAGATCCCTTGTTACAAGGTTTTAAATCTGAACAGAGATGTTGCCCTCTGCATAGAGTCATTAAACAGATGTTAGAGTCGGAATGGGAATGTCCCGAGGCGTCTTTGCGTGGGGCTCGCGCTATGGCGCGGCTCTATCCCGTACCCCAGGAAGAAAGAGACTTGTTGCGTATGCCTAAGGTGGATGCGCTAGTTTCAGCGGTCACCAAGAAGACCACGATTCCGGTGGAGGGGGGTACGGCTCTCAAGGATCTTCAAGATCGCAGGTTAGAGGCGCTTTTGAAGCAGGTGTTTGATTCTAGCGCTCTGGCGCTTCAGGCATCGGTGTGTGGGGCGTATGTGTCTAGGGCCTCTATCCGGTGGCTTCAGCTGGAGCCAGGACAGGAAAGCGAAGGATCCCCATCGGGGGATGGCGCGAAGCTGGAATCAGCGGCGGCTTATTTAGCGGATGCCTTTTATGATTTGATTCGCATTTCGGCGAAGTTAATGGCTTCAGTTATTGCTGCCTGGCGCTTTCTTTGGTTACGGAATTGGGCAGCGGATGCGTCATCTAAAGCGCGCAAGGGTAAGCTGCTCTTTGGGGAAGCTCTCGAGAAAATTGTCAAGGATTTGGGTGATTCCAATGGGGGTCGTCTGCCCGAAGACCGGCCAAGAGCGACAAAGATGGGCTCCTTGCAGAGGGGTCAGGGGCGTGATTTTCTTAGGTTTCGTGGACCTCATTTTTCGCTTTATCAACGAGGCTGGTTTGTGGCTAGAGGTCAGTCCTTTCGCGGAGCCAGAGGTTTCAGTAGAGGCTATTTTAACGTCCAACAGTCAGCATCGAAAAAGCCGCAATGAAGGGACGCTGGCCCAGGCGGAGATTCCAGTAGGGCGGTTGCAGAAGTTTTTCTCCGCTTGGGCCAACATAACTTCCGACCAGTGGGTTCTTCAGATTATCAGAGAGGGCTATGCGCTCGAGTTCGACCTTCCGTTAGCAGCAGCCTTTGTTTCTTCGCCGTGCGGTCCTCTGGCAAAGAGGTTGGCAGTGCACGCAACCGTGAATCGGTTGTTACGACTCCAAGCGATAGTCCTGGTACCAGCAGACTAGTGCGGCTTAGGTCGATACTCGATTTATTTTGTGGTTCCCAAAAAGGAAGGTTCTTTTCGGCCAGTTTTGGATTTGAAGCACGTAAATCGTTGCTTGCGTGTGCCTCATTTCCGCATGGAGACGTTGCGGTCTGTCATCAACTCCATCAGACTGGGAGAGGTTCTCTCCTCAATAGATCTGACGGAGGCTTATCTGCATATTCCTATCAGAACAGAGCATCAAAAGTTTCTGCGTTTTGCAGTGCCCGTGGGTCATTTTCAGTTCAGGGCTTTGCCGTTCGGACTGGCGACAGCGCCGCGCACCTTTACCAAGGTGATGGTTGTAGCCACGGTGGCTCTTCGAAAAGAGGGAATACAGGTACATCCTTACCTGGACGACTGGTTAATTCGAGCTCCGTCGATAGAGGAGTCTATCAGGGCGACAGCGAGTGTGGTGTCGTTTCTCGAGCATCTCGGTTGGGTTATCAACCAGGCCAAGAGTCGTTTGCTTCCGGGGAGGCAGTTGACGTATCTCGGAGCCTTCTTCGACACACACTTAGGGGCCATCTTTCTACCCCCGGACAGAGTTCAAAAGATTTTGTCGCAAGTGGCCGCCTTTTTGAGGCTCAAGGCGCCGACGGCTTGGAGGTACTTACAGTTGTTGGGATCAATGGCGGCGGCCTTAGATCTGGTTCCGTGGGCCAAGGCTCGCATGCGACCGCTACAGCAGGCTCTCCTCTCGCGATGGTCTCCGCAGGATCATCCGCTTTCTCGTCGGTTGGTCTGTCCGGAACAGGTGCGAGACAGTCTGCAATGGTGGTTGATTCCGTCACATCTGCAGGCGGGGGTTCCGTTGGAGCTTCCCGACTGGGTGTTGCTCACCACGGATGCCAGTCTTTCCGGCTGGGGGGCCCATTGGCGCAGGTAGCGCAGGGGTCTGGACGGCAGAAGAGAGTGCTTGGTCCATAAATCTTCTGGAACTCAAAGCAGTTCGGTTGGCACTGCTGGAGTTCGCAAAGCTCCTCGAAGGGAGAGCGGTTCGAGTTTTCTCCGACAATTTGGTAACCGTAGCGTACATCAACCGCCAGGGCGGTACGGGCAGTGCCCTGCTGTTGGAAGAAAGTCAGCGGTTATTCCATTGGGCAGAACACCATCTCGTGGCGCTTTCGGCAGCTCATGTGGCAGGCAAAGACAATGTTCAGGCGGACTATCTCAGTCGGCATGTGCTGGATCCCGGGGAATGGGAGCTAAACGCAGCGGTTTTTCACAACATCACGGTGCGTTGGGGTCGTCCGGTCAAGGATCTCATGGCGACCCTGCCCATAGCCAAAGCGACGCGGTTTTACAGCAGGCGCAGGGAACATATGTCAGAAGGTCTAGATGGGCTGGTGCAACCCTGGCCGTCGGGAGAGCTTCTTTTACGTGTTCCCGCCGTGGCCGTTGTTGGGACGAGTCATTCAGAGGATATCGAAGCACGAGGGGCTAGTGATCCTCATCGCGCTGGATTGGCCGAGACGACCATGGTACGCGGATCTGATGCGTCTGCTGGTGGCTCCACCGTGGCGGCTGCCCTCACGCGACAATTTGCTGAACCAAGGCCCCGTTCTAATGCCGCAAGTGGTTCGATTCTTGCTTATGGCTTGGCTCTTGAGAGGGAGCGTTTGCGCAGCAAGGGTTACTCGGGGTCGGTGATTGCCACGTTGTTGAAGTCTAGGAGACGGTCTACTTCGTTAGCCTACGTTAGAGTATGGCGCATCTTTGAAGCATGGTGTGTAGACCGCAAAGTTCGGCCGGGGAAATCGTCGCTACCAGACATCCTGGCGTTCCTACAAAGCGGGTTAGAAAAAGGGCTAGCCCTTAGCACTCTGCGGGTTCAGTTGGCGGCGCTGGCATGTTATAGAGGACCAGTGCAAGGAGGTTCACTTTCCGCTCATCCAGATGTTCTGCGTTTTTCTTCGGGCAGCCAAGAACATTCGGCCTCCGGTTCGCCAGGTGATTCCTCCTTGGGATTTGAATTTGGTGTTGGAAGCTTTGACAAAGCCACCTTTCGAACCGCAATCTTCCGGGAATATCTGGGAGCTTTCCTGGAAGATGGCCTTCTTAGTAGCTTTGTGCTCGGCGAGGCGCATTTCCGATCTGCAGGCGCTTTCCTGTAGAGAACTGTACATTCAGTTTTCGGCGGAAAAGGTTCTTTTGCGGCCAGTGCCATCTTTTCTGCCTAAAGTGGTGTCCAGCTTTCATGTGAATCAGCCCGTGTCGCTTCTCTCTTTTGTAGCACCGGCCGACGGTAAACTAGACCGGTCTCTTCGCAAATTGGATGTTGGTCGGGTGCTGCGGAGATACTTGAAGGAAACAGAGTCGTTTCGTAGGTCGGACAGATTGTTCGTTCTCTTTAGTGGTCCCTCAAAGGGTAAGGCGGCCACTAAGGCTTCCATAGCTCGCTGGGTGAAGCACGTGATACGGGTAGCTTACGAGACAGAAGGCAAGGTGGCTCCCGTTGGGATTCGCGCTCATTCGACGAGGGCTCAGGCTACGTCGTGGGCGGAGTCTGCCTTGGTTCCGCCGGTGGATATCTGTCGTGCTGCTGCCTGGTCTTCGCTTCATACATTTGCACGGCACTATTGGTTAGATGTGTAGGCTAGGGAAGATGCTAGAGTGGGGGCCTCGGCCATTATTGCGGGGCTCACAGGTCCCTCCCGGGTTTAGGTACTGCTTTGTTACTACCCTCATGTCCTGGACTGGCCCGGAGAGACGAATAGGAAGGAGAAATTAGGCCTTACCTGCTAATTGTCTTTCCTTGAGTTCTCTCCGGGCCAGTCCAGGACCCACCCCATCTATATTTCTAGTCTGTGAGCAATGAAGACGTTCTTTTTTGGCGTGGGGCGTAGCATTCCTTAGCGAACAGCGTTTAGAGTTTTGGAGGATTTTGGTGTAAAAAAAACAAACAAACAAACCGAAGAAAGAGATCAGTAAGGAATCAATAACATAATAATACAGAGGGAGGAGGGAGAAAGCTTCTCAAGTGCTCTTTCCCATTATTACTAGTCAGAGTAGATTTGTTGTTTTTGTTTTTCGGGTTACAGGTTAGAGTTTTTTGTTCTACTGCTTTGTTACCATAAGACTGGATTCTGACACCAGGGGGAGCTGGTTAGGCTGTCAGTTAAAGTTTCAGTTTTTTTCAGTCCTCAGCTGCTGGAGGAGGTTGACTACCCTCATGTCCTGGACTGGCCCGGAGAGAACTCAAGGAAAGACAATTAGCAGGTAAAGCCTAATTTCTCCTTATTTGTAAACTGCGATTTATCTTCTGGAAATCGCGGTATAGAAATTTTAATAAAATAAATAAAATGTGTGAGTTGTCAGGAATGTAAAAAATCGCTTCAGCGCAGTCTGGCGCTGGTTTTCTGCATCAGCCTATTAGTGTATCTTTGACAAGCTTTTGAGAGCTGTCTTCTCTTCATCATGTCAGCGAAGAAATTGTGCAGTTGCATTGGCTTTAAATAGTACAGACTTATCTGGGTATTAGGCTGTCTGCATATGTCATTACAGCTGAATGAGAGAGAATGGGAACATAAGCATAAACATGTCTGATGATCTTAAAGTAGCTAAACAGGTAGAAAAGGCGACGGCAAAAGCTAAAAGGATGCTTGGGTGCATACGGAGAGGAACGGCTAGCAGAAAAAAGGAGGTGATAATGCCTCTGTATAAGTCTTTGGTGCGACCTCATTTGGAGTATAGTGTGCAATTCTGGAGACCGCACCTTCAAAAGGATATGAACAGGATGGAGTCAGTGCAGAGGGTGGCTACTAAAATGATTAGTGGTCTTCATTATAAAGCATATGAGGACAGACTGAAGGATCTTAATATGTACACCTTAGAGGAAAGGTGGGATAGAGGTGATATGATTGAGATGTTTAATTACCTCCGTGGCATAAATGTTCAGAGAGAGAGCCTCTTTCAATTGAAAGCAAGTTCTGCAACGAGGGGACATGGGATGAGGGTGAAGGGAGATAGATTCAGGAGTGATATGCGGAAATATTTCTTTACGGAAAGAGTAGTGGATCCATGGAATAGTCTCCCAGTGGAGGTGGTAGAGATGAGGACTGTAACTGAATTAAAAAAAGCATGGGACAAACACAGAGGATCTCTAAAGGTAAAAAGCGGACTGTAGTAGTTGTTGATATGGAAGGACAGACTAGATAGGCCATGTGGTCTTTTTCTGTCATCATATTTCTATGTTTCTAAGCAGAGATGGTGGGACACTGACATTTTTAAACTTCAAAGTCTTTAAATCTGATAATGAGTGAGAAAGCCAGTGTTTCTTTTGAGGCCTTTGGTACCTGAATGGAAGTTCTTGATCCATTTTAATTTCAAATGTTTTCCGTTTATGTGCAATCCTAAAATTTCTTTTCAGTAACTTAATTATGAACTTGTCAAGGGAGAGAGCTTCCTTTGAGAAGTGCTTACCTATTGAGCTACTGTTTTGTTTTTGTTTGCAGTATGTCTATGAAAGTTAAGTGTCATCAGTTTTTAGCTTGTTTTTCCAATGTAGCATCCATTTTCAGTTTTTGCATTTTACGTTCATAGAGAAGTATGAATGTGAGGCTTTTATTATTAATGTCTTTCCCATGTGGGTAACTACAGTGGTGTGCAAAAGTCTGGAATCACTTGTAAATTTGATGTTTTTTCAACTTCGTGACCTTAATTTCTTTTTCCTCCCAGTGGCTTTTTCTGTGTATCTCATGATAAGTGATAGATTTGGCTATTAGGGCAAACCTTTAGTATTGGTTTGGCCCTTATTTTTTGAGTTTGTTCTCCATAGTTGTCCTGTTGATAGATTTTCTGTGAAAATCATGTAATGTACATCATTTGCCAACGATATATTATTGTAAGTATGCTTTAAAATATTATGGACGCACGCCAGGTTTCCTTCAAATTAATGTATGTAGCCATGAAAAAGGCCATTTCCTGATCGTCCCTCCAGTCTAGTCCCAGAATCTTTGGGTTGTCAACCTACTCCAGCAGCTTTGGAGACTGAGAAACTTCACTCCTGTGATGTCACCTGTATATAAGGACTGGAACCGCCTCCTCTCACCAGTTTTATCAGTCTCCAAAGCAGCTAGAGGAGTTGTGAGCCCAGGGATTGCAGGGCTCACTAGAGGAACGATTAAGAGGAGTTGTTAGGTTTTTGGGGGTGTTTAAAAAAGAAAAAGAGAAAAGCTAGATAGAGGCCACTGAGGTGCTACATTACATCCTCTGCCTGTGAGGTCACAGGTGGTCGGGCCTTTGGTTGCCCTGAGGTCCTCTGTTTTCCAGCGGCAGTTTCCCCTCCCACCCCGAGGCGGACAGTGGGTTGAGCAGGTACTGAAGGAGGACCGGCATCTAGTTGCCGCTCCGTTCAGGAAAGGAGCAAGAACTTCAGTACGTGCAGATGGCTTGCCTGCCAGCGCTTTGAGCCGTCCGTTGCAGCTGCAGCGATTTGCTGACACTATTTCCAGCACCGGCGATTGCATTTCCTTCCCAGCTGCTGGCGTTGTGCAGGAGAGCACAGGGAAGAGGTCAGCAGGCAATTCGCAGCGCCGATGAGGTAAGCCGGCGTCTTTTAGGCGGGAACGGCAGATTTAAGAAGGCCAAGCCAGACCGCATGTGCAAAGTGTGGCAAAACGCCGTTAGCAATCCCGGGGCTTCTGTGGCTGTTTTTTCGTTGGGGGAGCCTCGTTTGCAGTGCCTTTCTTCGGATTTGACTGGGGAAGCGAGTCTGCAGGGCGACTAAGCAGGAAAAAAAAAAAAAAAAAAAGACAGGCAGATTTGCTTTTAAATGTTGAGGTTCCCTTTGCAGATCTTTGGGGGGTGCGGAATGCCTTCCAAACAGCTATGCCTGTTGTGTAGGGCCAAGAGAAGTTCAGTGTTGCAGGACGGAGTATGCAGGGGCTGTAGTCAAGAAACTAAAGAGCTATTGTCAGAGACAGAAATAAGTGGTCCAGAGGTCTCGGGGGAGGGTCCCGAGCCCATCATTGCATCCCTGTCCCGTCCAGAACTGGGGCCCAGTACAGCTTCTGCTCCAGAACCCCCCCCCTCCGCTGCTGCCTGTATTGGGGAGTTTAGCGGCGATATTTTCACCCGATTTCATGGCTCTTCTGCAAAAGGCATTGAGCAGCTCCCAGGGGACGCAGGCAGCCGAGTCCTCAGGGGCTGAGCTCAGGCGGAAGAGACCGTGTTCGCCGGTACGGGCACCAGAGGCTGCCATCAGTGCAAAACGGTCTAGGGTGGATGCGGATCCACTGGAGCAGTCGGTCATTTCGGAGGATATCCATTCCGAGCAGGCGGACTTGGTAGGACTGGAGGAAGATGATCTAGAGCAGGGGTCTCAAACTCAAATTGCTTTGAGGGCCAAATGAGGACTTGTAAAGTAACCCGGGGGCCGCATAAGACGCGGGCCTCATTTGCATGAGGGGCCTCATTTGCATAAATATTTGCATAATGTTACCATACACTAACTTTTAGTAAACATGCCTCTTAATGAGTATAGATAAAGAAAGACTAAAAGATTTAGAAACAGGAAGACAATAATTAAACTGGGAACCCCAAAAGCCAAACTTGGAATGTACAACAACACTGTAGAAATAAAACTATAAATTAGTTTCCTCTTGTACTAAACAAAGCGCAAACATTAATGATGCACATTTCCCAGAGCTGACATATTCCAGTTAATAAATTCAAAATAAAGAGATATTTTTCTACCTTTTGTGCATTTTTTTTCAGTTGCAATTGTTCCAGCCACTTTCTTCTGGTTTCTTCATGTCTTCTGCTAACTCTCCATCGTCAGCTGTCCATTTGTCCTTTCTTCTCTCTCCTAGTTTTTTTCCCATTCTCTCTCTACATCTGCTTTAACATACTAATCTTTCTCCTTTTGCTCTTTCCTCATTCCTATTTCATCCACTCAAATTTTACCCCTCAATCCCCACTTACTCTCCCAATACCTGGCCAACTGTAGATTTGTCTTCTCTCTCAGGCAAAATATTTTCCCCTCTCCATTTCACTTTCCCAGCTCCATCCCATTCTAATCCTCCCCCAACATCAGCTCCTTTCTAGTTCCAGCCCCACCCAGCATCTGCTCCTTTCTAGTCCCTGCATCAGTCCATTTCCAGTCCTATCCTAGCCTCACCATCAGCCCATTTCCAATCCTAGCCCCCCATCAGCCCATTTCCAATCCTAGCTCCCCCCCCCACTCAGCCCATTTCCAGTGCTAGCTCCCTCCCCTCACAGCCCATTTCCATTCCAAGCCCTCCTCCCCATCAGCCATTTGCAGTTCAAGCCCCCCTTCCACTCAGCCCATTTCCAGTCCTAGCAACCCCTCCAGCCCATTACCAGTCCTAGACCCCCCATAGCCCATTACCAGTCCTAACCTCCCCATAGCGCACTTCCAGTCTTACCCCCCCATCACCCCATTTTCAGTTTTACCCTCCCCCCATAGCCCATTACCAGTCCTAGTCCCCCCCATAGCCCACTTGCAGTCTTACCTCCCCATCACCCCATTTTCAGTCTTACCTCCCCTCATAGGCCATTACCAGTCCTAACCCCCCAATCAGCCCACCTCCAGTCCTAACCCGCATCTGCACATTTCCAGTCCTAGCCCCCTCCATAGCCCATTACCAGTCATAACCCCTCCCTGCCATTAGCCCACTTCCAGTCCTAACCCCCATTACCCCATTTCAGTCAGCCCCTCCATAGCTCATTACCAGTCCTAACACCCCCCCTCAGCCCACCTCCAGTCCTTCCTAACCCCCATCAACCCATTTCCAGTCCTACACCCCCCCTCCCTCCCTCCCATCAGTCCAGGTAAATAAAAAAAAACAAACCTGGCTTCTGCTGCTGACAAGTGAAGTGAAGTGCTACCGAGCCACATCATATAGAACCGGGGTCTCAAACACGCGGCCCGCGATGGAGGGAAACAAAAAAACCCAAAAAACCCTGGCTTCTACTGCTGCTGCTGCTGCCGTGGCAGCAGCAGAATCAACTGTCAAATTTTTAAGAAAACTGGCTTCTGCTGCTGCAGCAGAAAATCAGCCGTCCCGCGGCCCCTTCCCCTCTGCCCGGAGAGCCCTGAGTCTGCTTCATCAGCGGCGGGCTTTTTAAGCTGCGAAGAGAGTATTTCCCTCTCGCGCGGCTTAAGCCTATTCACTTTTCAAGCCGCGCGAGAGGGAAATACTCTCTTCGCGGCTTGAAAAGCACGCCGCTGATGGAGCAGACTCAGGGATCTCCGGGCAGAGCGGAAGGGGCCGCAGGACAGCTGATTTTGCTGCTTGAGCAGCAGAAGCCAGTTTTTTTTTTTTAAATTTGACAGTTGATTCTGCCGCTGCCACGGCGGCAACGGCAGCAGCAGAAGCCAGGGTTTTTTGGGTTTTTTGTTTCCCTCCGTCGCGGGCCGCACAAAGTTCTCTTGCGGGCCGCATGCGGCCCGTGGGCCGCGTGTTTGAGACCCCGGATCTAGAGGAAGGTGAAATTAAAGAGCAGGAGCATCAGGCACGGGTAGTGCGGGTGTTCCACAGGGAGGAGCTACCAGCACTCATTGCGGAGTCCCTTAAGGCTCTCAATATTCCGGCCGACAGCGCTGCAGGGGATTCTACCCTGGAGGACCCATTACTGCAGGCTGTTCAAAAGACACAGAGGGCATTCCCGGTGCCATCCTGGTAGAGAGGGTTCAGCGGCCCTCAAGGATGTGCAAGACCGTAAGTTGGAAACGGTGCTGAAGCAGGTATTTGAGGAAAATGCACTATCTTTAAAGGCATCTATTTGTGGGGCCTGGGTGGCAAGAGCCTGCTTACGGTGGGCGCGGCGGCTTCAAGGGGGCCACTCGAGGGAGGAGTCCGAGGAGGCATCCAGGTTAGAGTCCGGGGCGACGTATCTAGCCGATCTTCAGTATGACCTTATCCGGGGATTAGCGAAGAGCATGGCATCGGTAGTCGCTGGGAGGCGATGTCTTTGGCTGCGAAACTGGGCAGCGGATGGTTCTTCCAAAGCAAGATTGAGTAAACTTCCCTTCCGCGGCAAGCTACTGTTTGGAGAGGATTTGGATAAGTTGGTGAAAGATTTAGGGGATTAAAAAGGGTGGTAGGTTGCTGGAAGACAAGCAGAAGCAGGGGCGTCCCAGTGCCAGCCCTAGGGGACAGCAGCGGGAATTTCGCCGTTTTCGCTCCCCGAGATTTGGTCAGGGCCAGCGGGGATGTTTTCCTGGGCGGTCCCAGGGATTTCGGGGGTTTCGAGGGGCGAACAGAGGTTTTACAGCTGCTTCCTCGTCCTCCTTTAGAAAATCACAATGATGCCAGGAGGGTCCGGGAGGAGCTGGTTCCCATAGGGGGTCGGCTGTGGGAATTTTATCCGGCCTGGGCCCGACTCATGTCAGATCAGTGGGTGTTAGAAGTAGTGCGAGAGGGTTATGTGTTGGAGTTGCAACGACCAGTGACAGACTCGTTCATTCTGTCACCGTGCAAGGCCAGCGCAAAGCGCGAGGCGGTGCAGGAGACGGTACAAAGGCTACTAGGTCTCAAGGCCATTGTCCTGGTTCCTACAGACCAGTTAGGATGCGGTCGATACTCCATTTATTTCGTAGTACCAAAGAAGGAAGGGACGTGGCGGCCCATTCTGGATCTGAAAAGGGTGAATCGCTGTCTCCGTGTCTCTCATTTTCGGATGGAGACCCTCCAGTCCGTTATCGTAGCGGTAAGGAAAGGAGAGTTTTTGATGTCCCTAGACCTATCGGAGGCGTATCTTCATATTCCGATACGCCGCGAACATCAAAAATTCCTCAGATTTGCGGTTCCCATGGGACATTTTCAATTTCAGGCTCTCCCCTTTGGTCTGGCAACCGCGCCACGGACCTTCACAAAGGTGATGGTAGTGCTGGCGGCGGCCTTGTGAAAGGATGGAGTATTGATTCATCCGCATCTGGACGATTGGTTGATCAGGGCAAAGTCCCGGGAGGAGAGTGTGTCGGCGACGGCCAAGGTGATCGAGCTTCTGCAGAGTCTCGGTTGGGTGGTAAACGTGGCAAAGAGCCACTTGGAGCCATCGCAGGTCCTGGAGTATCTGGGAGCTCGTTTCGACACAAGCGTCGGTCGCGTGTTTCTGCCTTGGCAGCGGGTGCTGGGCCTCAGGCAGTTGGTGAGGCAGTTTCTCAGCCAGCAGTGTCCCACGGCCTGGGATTATCTTCGGGTGTTGGGGACAATGGCGGCGACCCTGGAGTTGGTACTGTGGGCGTGCGCCCACATGAGACCATTGCAGAGAGCATTGTTACGACGGTGGTCACACTGGAGAGACCCGCTGTCCCAGAGGTTGGTTTGTCCGCCGCAGATTTGCCAGGCTCTGCAGTGGTGGTTACGCCCAGGATGCTTAGAGAGAGGAATGTCGTTGGAAGCTCCACCATGGATATCCCTGATGACAGATGCCAGTCTGCTGGGCTGGGGGGCCCATTGTCAAGGTCGCCTGGTCCAGGGTCAGTGGTCCGCTTTGGAAAGGACGTGGTCCATCAACAGGTTAGAGTTGAGAGCGGTAGCGCGGGCCTTACAGGAGTTGCGTCCTTATCTCCGGGAAAAGCCATTCGGGTGTTCTCCGACAATGCGACGGCGGTGGCTTACATAAATCGTCAGGGAGGTACCAGCAGTGTGGCGCTGGAGACCGAAGCAGAGAGTTTGTTCGAGTGGGCCGAGGAGAATCTGATGGCCCTGTCAGCGGCTCATGTCGTAGGAGTGGACAATGTAGAGGCTGATTTTTTTTTTTTTTAATTTTTTTTTTTTTTTTGAGTCGCGTGCGGGTAGACCCAGGGGAATGGGTCCTGCATCCAGAGGTATTCGCGATGTTGGTGCGTCGATGGGGAACGCCGGTGATGGATCTGATGGCGACTTTCCAGTCCGCACAAGTCAGCCGGTTATTCAGCAGAAGAAAGGGAAGAATGGCGGAAGGCTTGGATGCCCTTATTCAGGTTTGGCCGGAGGGACAGCTTCTTTATGTGTTTCCTCCGTGGGTATTGATCGGTCGGGTCTTGCAGCGCATAGAGCTCCACAGGGGCCGAGTGATTCTAATTGCACCAGATTGGCCGAGGAGACCGTGGTACGCCGACTTGGTCAGGCTTCTGGTGGGGGAGCCCTGGAGGCTTCTGGTTCGCAAAGACCTTCTGACTCAGGGACCTCTCTGCATGCCGCAGGTGGATCGATTCTTGCTTACGGCCTGGCTATTGAGCAGGCTAGGTTATTGTTTATTGTTTACAGCAGACTTGATATACCGGGGCGGTTTACAATATAAAAAACAAAGTCGGAAAAGGAAAAAGAACTACAATAATATAAAGGAAAGAAGGCGGAGGGTAGAAATAGCAGAAAGACAGAAGATGAGAGAAGTCAAGAAGGTTCACAGAGGGGTGTCAAAGGCAGAGGAAAAGAAATGGAGGTTGAAGGCTAAGGGCTATTCGGCGGCAGTAGTTGCTACCTTGCTGAAATCGAGACGTCGGTCTACTTCGTTGGAGTATGTTAGAATGTGGCGTGTTTTTGAAGCCTGGTGTACGGAACGGGACTTCGTCCCCTTAAGGGCGTCAGTTCCGCAAGTGCTAGCGTTCTTGTAGGGTGGGTTTCAGAAGGGCTTAGCAGCGGCTTCGTTGAAGGTGCAGTTGGCAGCGCTGTCCTGTTATAGGGGTAAAGTGCGGGGCAGTCCGCTGGGTAGTCATCCGGATGTGAAGCGGTTCCTGAAGGCGGTAGCGCTCCTGAGGCCGCTGCATAAGAGAGTGGTCCCATCGTGGGACCTACCGTTGGTCTTAGAGGGGCTGTGGAAAGCGCCTTTTGAGCCGTTAGCGAAAGCATCGTTGAAAGATCTTACCCTTAAGGTGGTGTTTTTAGTAGCCATTGCCTCGGCGAGGAGAGTTTCTGAGTTGCAGGCGCTCTCTTGTCGAAAGCCGTTTTTGTCCTTCTTCGATTCTAAGGTGGTGTTGCGGCCGGTGCCGTCGTTTTTGCCTAAGGTGGTCTCGGTTTTTCATATGAACCAGGTAGTGTCTTTGCCGGTTTTTGTTACCAAAAAGAAGGGCCAGGTAGCGGATCAGCTTCATAGATTGGATGTGGGCCGGACCTTAAAGCAGTATGTGGCTCGCATGGCTAGTTTCCATAAGTCTGACTGGTTGTTCGTGCTGTTTGCCCGTCCGAGACAAGGAGAGGCGGCCTCTAAAGGCTCGATTGCTCAATGGTTGAAAGAAGCGATCGCGTCGGCATATTTGTTGCGAGGCCGCAGGATACCAGAGGGGCTGCGGGCTCATTCCACCAGGGTGCAAGCGGCATCGTGGGCGGAGTGGAGCTTGGTGCCGCCAGTGGAAACCTGTAAGGCAGCGACATGGTCTTCGTTGCATTCCTTTGTGAAGCATTACTGTCTGGATCGGCGGTGCTTCAGGCTGGTCTGACAGGTCCCTCCTGTTGAGTATCTGCACTGCTGTGGTACATACCCAGAGATTCCGGGACTAGACTGGAGGGACGATTGGGAAGATTAAATTAGACTTACCTGCTAATTGTAGTTCCTGGAGGAACTCCAGTCTAGTCCCGTATCCCGCCCTGTCTCAAAGGACTTTCGCCTGAAGCATATGATGATTCACTGGTAAGTACCCCTTTTTGATGGGGTTTTGGCGTAGTTCACGATGGGGCGGATTAGTGCCTAGGGGCGGTGTAGTTTGGGGATCCTTCTTCACAGCAGAGAAAAAGGGGGACCTCAAGGCATGGCCCATGTAGCAGGGGGCTTGTACATAGTTGGGGTTTAGGGTCCTATAGAGCTCAGTTGGGCAGTTGTTTGAATTGCTACTATGATCCTACTTGTTGCTCCGGTGAGTCTTCTTTGTTAATAGGTTAACTGGTGAGAGGAGGCGGTTCCAGTCCTTATATACCGGTGACATCACAGGAGTGAAGTTTCTCAGTCTCCAAAGCTGCTGGAGTAGGTTGACAACCCAGAGATTCCGGGACTAGACTGGAGTTCCTCCAAGAACTACAATTAGCAGGTAAGTCTAATTTAATCTTTTATGTGTCAGTGATGGCTCAGTATTTGATGGGCCACCCTTTGTTCTTGATCACCTGACTGCACCTTGTTAGCATTGAATGAACTAGTCTGACAAGGTGATCGTTGGTGACAATGCGGTTTCAAACTGCAATGAGTGACTCAATCAGTTCACGCTTTGATGTCGGATGCCTCTTGGATATTTCCAAGGCCACCTTGTGCCACATGTTCTCGATTGGATTCAGATCTGGAGACTGGGCAGGCCAATCCATTGACTTGATGTTGTTCCGCTGCTTCCAGCTGATCACCTGTCTGGAGCGATGGCAGGGTGCATTGTCATCTTGGAACAGGAACTGGCCAGGAAACAACTGGTGTGCTGATGGCACCATGCACTTTTGCAGTATGGTGATGTACTTGGCCCCGTTGACCATTCCATCGATGATGTGAAGACGTGAAACGCCACTGGCAGCCATGCAGCCCCAGACCATGACTTTCAAAGGATGCTTCACAGTGAGGTTGAGACACTCAGGCTTGAATTCCTTTCCAGGAAATCTCCTCACATAGGTGTGGGCCTGGTTACCAAACACGTTCGAATACATGAACATAGGAGCAGGTTAAAGTGTCGTAAGCTTGAGGCCCCCATTGTCTCACATTGCATAGCTGAAGGACATACCTTTAGCCAACTTCGTTGCTTTGTGTTAGATCAGGTGGTGGAGGCAAGAAAGGGGAAGACGTTGGACAAAACTCTTCTTATAAAAGAGCAGCGCTGGATATACAAGCTAAATACCGTCATTCCAGCAGGTTTAAATACAGCTATTGATTGGGCGGTTTGCATATAGAAGCTTATGGTAGCATTAAATTTGATTCTAATTATTAAGAAATTACCAATACTGTTTTATATACAACATCTGGAAGGCTAGGAGGGAACTTAATCCCTTGGGGGTGGTATGTATTACTGAGTGTCCCCCCCTATGTTTTTGAGTGACACATAGGGAGGTTTAAATGTCAGTCTTAAGCGTGTACTCTGCATGCGCGGCGTCTGAAAGAATTGAACACATTGAGAAAGTAGACGCGGGCGGCATTAATGATGTAAGTGTGGGATTTTAACTGTTTTGGGAAGAGTGGGTTTTTTTTATTGGTTAGGGATATGTTTGAAAGGGTTTTGTGCTTTATTTTTAGATCGCTGTGGGAATGATCTGCTGATGAAACCATAGTCGTGAAACGCCTCGGTGGTGCCCAGGCAGAGCGTTGAGATCAAGATCAAGATTAGCGTGGGAAGCTCCTGAATGAATGGCACTGGAAAAATGCACTACTTTAGTTCTGCTTTTGTTTTGCTTACCCCATTTGAGAAATTGCGTCTCCATTGAATCTTTTGGAGTTGAATGAGCTGTGGAGTTCCAATATTTGGGTAGTGCCAATCATAGAAACCACACTCCGGTTTTGAGATAGATAAAATAATAGCCGGATGTGGGGGAAGTTGGTTATTAGGAGCACCCGCATGAATAGAGTTAAGTGTAATGGCGATTCCTAAAAAAATTGGGGGCTGGTCATTGATGTTCTAATAGTTCACTTAACACAGACGTTAGTCTGTATGCTGAAACAAGTTCTGAGACCAGTTGTTCGTCCATTACATGGGAGTATTTGGCTCTGTCTAGCCTATATTAACAATTAAAATTATATAATTTTTGAATGGACTCTCTTTTCTGTTTGAATTGAACGAAGAATTTTTGATTGAGCTTCTGGTTACCAAACAGGCAGAAGGTGCTTTCATCGCTGAACAGCACCTTTTCCCACATTTCAGTCAACCAGGTTCAGTGCTTTCTCGCCCACATGATCCGGTTGCATCTTTGTATGTCAGTCATCAGTGGCTTATTCCGTGCTTTGCAGCCCTGGAAACCAAACTGAAGACACCGGCGATGAACTGTTGATGAGCTGACACTGACTTCACTCTTGTCTGACCACTCTCGAAATAGCTGAGGAGAGGTCAACTTGCGATTAGTCGGTGAAATGCGTCGTAGTGCGCTGTCCTGGCGTGATGTTGATGCACGTGGACAACCTGAAAGAGGCTTGTCCACCACTGAACCCGTTTCTTTCTTCTTCTGTACAATCTTAACAGCTCTCTGACTGCAGCCAATGTTCCTGGCTGACGGCTTGAAAATCCTTCCTCGCTCATAAAGGACATACGAACACGCTCCTCTAACGTCAGAGTCCGAGTCATCTTCATGGTCGATTCAGAAAGCATATGAAATTCGAAAATTCCGCGCGTTTTTATAGCTGCACTGTTGGCTAGATATCTGCATTGTGATTGGTTCGTGAAACCAGCCTCCTGATTGGTCAGAAATAACGTGTGCATATTGGATAATCTCGATCCAGTTTTGATGCAGGATCCACAAAATTTGCAGTAGCTATCTCCCAGT
This sequence comes from Ichthyophis bannanicus, assembly GCA_033557465.1. Lineage (NCBI taxonomy): Eukaryota > Metazoa > Chordata > Amphibia > Gymnophiona > Ichthyophiidae > Ichthyophis > Ichthyophis bannanicus. The sequence continues at coordinate 654,556,051 of CM066033.1, read as the reverse complement.
GTCTGTAAAGTATTTAAATTGGAAGCAAGGAATGCAAAAAAAAGTCAACTCTAATAGCCAAATGTATCCCTTTTAATGTGGTAGAAAGATGAATATGCTGGGCTAACGCAAAATTTAAAAAAAAAAAAGTTAGAAAGTACGAAATACGCAAAACTCACAAGTGATTCCAAACTTTTGCACACCACTGTATAAGGTTCTGCGATATATGCCGCCATAATTGTATCGTTGATTTTTACAGGTTTTTGTGCCAGTTTCTTTTATTTTGGGTTTGGTTTGGAGCTTATCCCTTACAAGTTTCTGTTTCAGGCTGGGTATAAAGAAATAAAAATAAAATAAAATAATAAATAAATAAAATATATATGAACAGAAAACATTTACAGTTAAAATGATTAAGCATTTCCATTCAGACACCAAAGGTCTCAACAGAGATTTGCTTTCTTACTCATTATGAAATATAAAGACTTTGAAGTGTAAACTGTCACTATCCCACCATCTTTGCCTATGTCCCCACCCCTTCTCATTCAGCTGTAATGACCTTTGCAGATGATCTAATGCCTAAATGTACTATTTTTTCCCAAGGATATCAGGTGTTGAAATCCCTTTATTAGAAATGGTGAAAATATCGGGGATAGTATTGGATTCTACTTTTATCTATGGAAGAATGCGTGAAGGCATTAACAAGAACCAGTATTTTATGAACTGCGTCATCGGACAAATTTGATTGAATCTTGATCTGAAACTCCTGGCACAAACAACCATTGTATCTAATTTGGATTTCTTTAATATTATCTACTTGGGTATTGCTAAGAAACATGACAAACAAAGTATGACAGGGATACATCTTTCCTCAAGAAATTACATTGGTTGTCAATGACAGCTAGGATTACTTTTAAATTATGTGTTGCATTTGTGTCGTTTATGGCTCTTCTAGAGTCTCTCAGTTGACTAACAGTAACTCTTTGGCAGTTCCATCAGTAAAGAAATTTTAAATTTAGGCTTATGTTGGATAGATTTTTTTTATATGGCTGCTATTGAATGGAATTGCCTGTCAAATGAGATTATGTATTTTTTCTAATTTATACGATGTTTCGATGCTCTTAAAACACATTTATTAAGGAGGTTTCCGTTAGATAGAAATTGTGAGTAAACTGAATTTTTGTAATTGTGTTTGGAGATTCTTTTTCAGTGCTTTTGTAATCCGCTTAGAATTTGTATTGTATAGGCAGGCTATACATGGCTGTAAATGATATTAAACCCAGTGTAACTACATTGCTTCTTCATTGAGTTTATAAACAAAAGATGGCTCTTAAAAGCTTGTCAAAGATAACTTTTTTTTTTTTTTGGGACCAACAATGTATCACCTGCAACTTATTTGACCTTTATTTGCACATACTTTAGATAGCAATCGTGGGTTAAGTGTTTGTAGTGCTATACAGATAGATAGAAAGCTAAAACAAATGTGTGCATTCTTTGTAAAATTTTGGGTTTTCAAAAAAAAAAAGTTTAAGAAAACTCTGTGGTAATGAGATGAATCTAGAATGCTCCCAAACTCTCTGTGGCTGCAGCTGCGTGATGTGATTGTGGTGCTCAGTACAGGATGTGAGAAAATCTATCTGTTCTGACCAAGGTGATCTGCTAATGACATCCAGTGCTGCCAGCAGGTCAGAGGATGAGGAGTCATTAGCAGGACAGAAAAGGAGCATGTCGCAGGTATCCGGGGTCCTCCCCAAACGCAGGAGTTCATCCAGGTAAGATGCTGAATGTTTTGGGGAGCTGTGCTGCCTATTTCTCTCTTGATTCTGATGCTCTTTATTCCACCATCTTCCAGGTTTATCAAGAGGAAAAAGTTTGATGATGAGTTGGTTGAGAGCAGTCTTGCTAAATCTTGCAGTCGAGCAAAAGGCCAAAGTGGGGTTGAGCCAGGACGCTGCTCAGGGAGTGAACCCTCGTCTAGTGAGAAAAAGAAAGTAAGTCTGGAAATTGAAGTATGGGGGCTCTACAAATCCTGTGGATCTTCTAGGATAGATATCTGCCATGTTTTTTTTTTTTTTTTTGGTCCATATTATTTTGAGAGCCAAAACACTGTCATCATTCAGGATACTAATGTAAATTGCTTCTATCTCCTTGACCTCGCCCTCAGCTGTTCTTTCCCATCTCAACCTCAGTAGTCATTGTTTTTCTTAATACCCCTCTAAACACCAGACTTTTTTGACACAATTGATTTAAGGTAGGGATACTATGATATTAGAGAGAGTAATTATAGTTGGAAGGATCGAAGAGCTGAACAGGGAGATTGGGTGATCAAAGCACCAAAGTGGTTGGCTATAAAGGAGACTTTTGTTTTGTTAAATTTCTGAGGGATTAACAGATTTAAGTCAAGGTACCATCCAGATAGGTCTGATGAATGTGCGATCAGTAACAAAGAAGGTAGCTGTAATTTTATGGTTTATTTAAAGACTACAGTTTAGATATTTGTTGCATAACTGAATTGTGGTTGTTAGATGCAGACTTGATTCTACTTAATCAGTTATTAGGGCCCCCCAAGGGTTTTACTTACCTGCATTAACCACAAGTAAGAAGGAGAGGAAGTTTACATAAACAATTTTTCTCTGTTGGTGCAGAGGGAATTAGATTGGTCAGATTCATATGAGGCCTTTATACTGAGGATCCAGGCCTGGCAATTTTATTTACCTACCATCTACCTGCTGCGGGGAAGGCAAGGTTGAAAGAACTGACAGAAGTATCATCTATATTGGATATAGTGGTTGGGATATGTTTTTATTTTGGGGAAACTGAATGTGTCTGTCAACCAGGAGGATCCTGTAGTAGATGAGTTGTTTTTTTAGGGATAATGTCTTAACCTGGATGGATAGGGTGATGGACCAGTTTTCAGACTATTGATGAAAAGAAAGCCATGAAGCAGATTCTAGAAACCAGGGCTGATATTGTAGTTTGGACCTCTGTCCATCTAAGATTATGAAAATGTTTTCAGTTACTACAACTAAGAAGTTGACTGTAGTGAGTTTCTTGTCAGCGGGCTCATTCAGCTTTAAAAGGGAAATGTTTTCTTAGCTAGCCCAGCAGACTATTGGCCTGTTTCTGATTTGCTGTTCCTTTGCGTCCATCTAGTCCAGTCCCGGAACCATAGAGTTGTGAACCTCCACCAGCAGCTTTGGAGACTGAAAGACGTCATCGCTTTGATGTCACTGGTACTAATAGGCAAGAACCGCCCCCTTCCACCAGTACTTTCAGTCTCCAAGCAGCTAGGAGGTTCTGAGCCCGGGGCTGGGCTCAGGGGAAACAAATAAGCAGAGCTTTAGTTTATTTTTGAAAATTTAACTGTCTCCTTTTAGTTAGTTTGGAGTTGGGTTTGATGATTTCTGTTTTTAATTTCAGATCCGGTGCTGCTGCTGAAGGGGGTCTTTCCTGATTCTCCTTTGGACCTCTCTCTTGCTCTCTTCCCTTCCCTCCTTCTTTCCTGCCCCTCTGGGGAGTTCATCTTATCCCCCACATCTAAACAAGCACAGGGGGAGAGTGTTTGTGTGATGCCTCCCTGCTCCAGAACCCGCAGTAGAAGGGGTGAGGAGCAGGTAGAAGGCAGAGAGCTTGAAGCAGCATCGGGTGACAGCCTCAGCAAAAAGCTCGGAGGGCAGCATCCAGGGAAAGCTGAGGAGCAGCAGCATAGCCAGTGCGGGCTTTGCTCTCTTCACGGATGCACGCCGGAGCTGAAGCTGCATGAAGGCTGTGCTCCGGCGCCGGATTTGTGCTTCCTTCTCCTCCCTCTCCTCGCCGGATCGTCGGGTAAGTCGGCTGCGGCTAACCGGGTAGAGGATTTGAGCAGGGCGGAGAGGGAGTGAAGGGGGGTCCTCGCGGCGACGCCCGAGGGCCTCGGCGTCTCCGAGGCAAGCCGCGTGTAGTTAGTGCAGGAACTGTAGCGGCGGCCATTTTGGGAGTCCGTTTTCAGCGGCCCAACTTAATTTGGCTAATAGAAAGTTTTCTGAGCTTCGTTTCAGGGTCGGGTTAGCTCATTTCAGCTAGTTAGCTCGATATCCTGCCTCTGTTTGAAAAAAAAAAAAAGATAATAGGGCTTGGCGCTCAGGAGGACTGGAGCTTGGGTGTCTAAAGGAGTTGGCAGGTTTGTTGCCTCTGAGGAAGATGCCGGCTAAGCCTCGCTGTCTAGTCTGTGGGGTGAGGCGTAGCGAGGTCTTGGAGTCCGGAGTTTGTAAAGGCTGCTCCTTAGAGGCGGAAGTGACAGAAAGGACTCTGGGGGGGATCCGCTGAGGAGCAGGTAGCGGGCCTCTCAGAAGCTGGAGAGTCCAGGTCGTCTTCTTTGGGTCCTGCGGAGCCTGTGGCAGGTCCTTCCTCGGCAGAGGACGGTTTTTTGGCGTCAGGAGGGACCCAGGAGGGTGGGGTCCCTGGAATTCCTTCGGATTTTTTCTCGCTCATGCAGAGGGCGTTTTCTTACTGCAACCTGTGATGGCAACTCAGGCTTGAAGCTCTGGGGGTCAAAAGCGAGCAGACTCGGGAGACCTCCTGGAGAAGGAAGAGGTGCCAACCAAAAAGCGCAGAGAGGCACGAGGCGAGAACCCGCCATCTCGTTTGGAGGAGGAGTTGGGGGTGACAGAGTTAGATGTGGAAGAGGCCTCTGATGCGGAGTTGGAGGAAGGGGAGTTACCGGACTTGGAGCAGCAGAGTAGAGTCGTCCGCATGTTTTCATCGGGAAGAGTTGCCAGCTCTGATTGCTGAGATGCTTAAGACGTTAAATATGCCCTCGGGGGCGCCAACGGCAGAGGAGTCGTTGGAGGACCCTCTATTGCAGGCGGTGAGAACTTCTCAGCGAGTGTTCCCGGTCCATAGAGTTTTTAGGGACATGATTCAAGAGGAATGGGAATTGCTGGAGTCGGCGCTTCGGGGTACTAGAGCCTTAGCCCGGCTATATCCGCTTTCCGACCAGGATATGGAGATTTTTCGCTCTCCAAAGGTGGATGCAGCAGTGTCGGTGGTCACTAAGAAGACCCCAATTCCGGTTGAGGGGGCCGCGGCTTTAAAGGATGTACAGGACAGGAAGTTAGATACCTTATTGAAATAGGTATTTGATGTGTGTGCCCTTTCTCTGCAGGCCTCGATAGCAGGGACGTGGGTGGCGAGAGGCTGCTTGAGATGGTCCCAGCGGTTGCAGGGAGAGCAGTTGGAAGGGCACACTGGGGAACTGGCACGGCTGGAGTTGGGCACAGCTTATTTGTCAGATCTACATTACGATCTTATCCGCGGTCTGGCCAAGAGTATGGCGTTGGTGGTTGCTACGCGCCGGTATCTATGGTTGCTTAACTGGTCGGCGGACGGATCGTCGAAGGCGAGGCTTAGTAAACTCCCGTTTAGGGGAAAGCTGTTGTTTGGTGAAGATTTAAAGAAGTTGACCAAGGATCTAGGGGAGTCCAAGGGTCGGCTCCCGGAGGATAAGCCTAAGCAAGGCCAAGGGGCTGCGGCATCCAGAGGGCTCTCCAGGGATTTTCGGAGATTTCGGTCCTCGTGTTTTAGCCAGCCTCAGAGGGTGAGGTTTCCCTTACGCGGACAAGGTTTTCGAGGTTTCCGGGGGGGCGGGTAGGGGTTTTGCTCCCTTTCAAACGTCTAACAACATAAAGTCCCAATGAGATAAGGCGGACTTGGGTAGCGGTGGTGCCCGTGGGAGGAAGGTTAAGGGAGTTTTACCCTGTCTGGGTCCAAATTACCTTGGATCAGTGGGTGTTGGAGGTCATTCGAGAGGGCTACGCTCTAGAGCTCCAGCGACCTGTGTTAGATTCCTTTGTCCTTTCCCCCTGCAGAGCGCCGCGGAAGAGACTGGCAGTCGCGGAGACGCTACAGCGGCTGCTGCAGCTCGAAGCGGTGGTGCCCGTCCTGGCGGACCAGTATGGGTGCGGTCGATACTCTTCTTTGTGGTTCCAAAGAAGGAAGGCACTTTTCGGCCGATTCTGGACTTAAAGAGGGTGAATCGGTGTCTTCGAGTGACCCATTTTCGGATGGAGTCTTTGCGCTCTGTCATATATACCGCAACTGATCGCTGGAAGATGCGGTATATAAATAAGTGTTAAATAAATTGCAGCTGTCAGGGCAGGCGAGTTTCTAATGTCATTAGATCTGACGGAGGCGTACCTCCATATCCCGGTCCGCCGCGAGCATCAAAGGTTCCTACGGTTTGCGGTGCCGATGGGACATTTTCAGTTCCAAGCGGTGCCTTTCGGTCTGGCAACAGCGCCTCGGACGTTTACCAAGATCGTGGTGGTGGCGGCGGCGGTGCTCCGCAAGGAGGGAATACTGGTGCACTCGTACTTGGGCGATTGGTTGATTCGAGCGAAGTCAAGAGAGGAAAGCGCGGCAGCCACAGCTCGGGTGATACGGCTACTGGAGAGCCTTGGCTGGGTGGTCAACTTTGCAAAGAGCAAGGTGGTTCCCTCTCAGGATCTGGAATACTTGGGAGCGCGCTTCGAGACAAGGCAAGGGGCGGTATTTCTTCCGGACCAGAGAGCGCAAGGTTTGAGGGCACTCGTGCTGAAGTTTCTAAAATGCAGGGCACCGACGGCATGGCAGTACTTGCAATTGCTCAGTACAATGGCAGCCACGATCAAAGTAGTTCAGTGGGCCAGGTCTCATATGAGGCCGTTACAGAGCGCTCTTCTCCGGCATTGGTCTCATCAGAGGGATGCGTTATCGCGCCGGCTAGTTTGTCCTCCGGAAGTGTGTCAGGAGCTCCGTTGGTGGTTGAAGCCCGAAAATCTAAACGCATGTTGCCACCACCCGCTCCCTAACCTTGAGGATTTAAGGAGGGGTGGGCATTGAGGTTAAGGTTGTAGTTGTGTAGGTCGAATGGTAAGGCAGGCAAAAGAATATTTCTTTTTATAAGGATTTATTTCTCCCGCTTCACAAGGATAGGACAAGCGTAAAGGATAATGTATTTTAGCCAAAAACAGGGATAATGAAAATAAGGCTCTTTAAAGGCTGTGCTCAAAAGTGTTCATTAATGCTGGAGTTCACATTCCCTCATGTGAACTCTACTTGGCAATCAAAAACAAGGAAAACAATAATGTCCATGTGCTATAACCAAACAATGCTTCAGCTTATTCTTAACTTCAGATAAGCTCTTCAGCCGGGCACTTAAATAGCAAACATTTCAGGTTATCACAGAAAAAGGACCATTCATGCTTTGCTTTGCTATTCCTTGTCAATCAGGTTGAGCAGTCCATTGGTTGATTTAACTCAATCATTGGCAAGGGAAGAACCTATGGCACATCTGCTTCTGGGCTCTGCACTGACTACACTACTTTCTGCTCAGGAATGGTTCGTTTGTTTAAGAATTCTTTGAACTCTTGTAGGAGTGCTTCAGCCTGCTTTCTATAAGGGCTGGGCTGAGAAATAGCTCCTTCCTCGGGTGAGAAATTGTTTATGGGTTTTGCTTTAGGCAAACAAACAATGTCGTCTCTGTTACAACGCTCATTCACTACACTGGAGTTACCCCTCCCCCACTTGTCTCTGTGAGCCAGTGTTGGGTTATCCAGTTCATTTGCATGTGGAGTGTTTCTAAACAGCACTTCAAACTTAGGACCTCCTAAATCCTCCCGGCATATATCTCTACCATATAAATCAGCTGTGTCCTTGTAGCTAGCCTGCTTGCTAACTCTTTCAGCAGTTTGGTGAGGAAAGCTGGGTTTATTTAAATGAGTTTCAGGTTGTAGCCAACTGCCTTCATAAAACCTGGGCTTGCCCTGGGTTTTAAAATTAACATTCACACAGTCTGGCTTCTCATAAAAGCTGTTATCAGAATTAAAGACAGGCTGTACCTTATATTGAGGAATGTCTGAAAGTTCTTTAGCAGTCTGCCTTTCTTTCCACGGGTCAGTTCTGTGCTCCAAAAGGATAGGCTTTATGCCTGGGTCTCTCAGTGCCTCGCCCCTCTCTTGTTCCCAGAAGGCTTTTCCAGGCACTGAGTCTCCCTGGTACCTGCTTCTTGGCTTAGAAAGCGTTCTCCTAGGATTGCAGCTGGGGAGCGTTTCTCCTTCAAAGTCAAAGGTTCTGGCATCCAAGGCTAGTTCCTGCCTTCCAGGTTGCTTCCTTTGTCCTTGCTTTGCTCCGTCTCTAAAGCACACTTCTGCTGACTTTGTCCAGTGTTCTGCTTTCTCTCTCCAGCGTTCAGCTTCCTCTTTCTGTTCCTTCTCTTTCTCTTTTCCGTTCCGTCTCTGTCTTCTGTCTTCCTTCTCTCTGTTTAACAAGGTGCCTCTGCTCTGGGGAACCCGCCTCCTGCTAGGGCATGCCCAATCAGCAACCCTGCTTCTCCCCTCCCCCGAGGTGAGCTGTGTTAGCTGATTAGCCATGTGCATCTTGTGCTGAGAAGGGAAAATCTTGCCTTTACCTGCAGTACCCGAACCTTCCAGCGGGTCACTATCTGTTTCCATGGCTTCTGGCAATGCTACCGCGTCACAAGGTGTGTCTCTGCATCCTCCGGCCTGGAAACTAGTAACGATGGATGCAAGTCTCGCGGGTTGGGGAGCGCATTACGAAGGAAGATTTGCTTAGGGACTATGGTCGTTGGAAGAGAAGCAGTGGTCCATAAACAGGTTGGAGATGAGGGCAGTGTTTTTGGCGCTTCTGGAGTTTCAGGACTACCTGCATCAGGAGTCGGTAAGGGTGCTATCCGACAATGCGACAACGGTGGCCTATATCAATCGCCAGGGAGGCACAGGAAGTGTGTCGCTGGAGGCAGAGGCGAGTCAGCTGTTGTATTGGGCCGAGCAGAATTTGAAGGCGCTATCGGCACAGCATGTGGCCGGAGTAGACAATGTCGAGGCAGATTTTTTAAGTCGCCGCAGAGTGGATCCGGGGGAGTGGGTCCTTCACCCGGACGTCTTTGCGATGTTGGTGCGCAGATGGGGGATCCCGGTCATGGATCTGATGGCAATCTTAGAGTCGGCAAAGGTAGCACGGTTCTTCAGCAGGCGGAGAGAACGAATGTCGGAGGGTCTCGATGCGTTGGCACAGAGGTGGCCGGTGGAGGGGCTCCTCTATGTGTTTCTGCCTTGGGCCCTCATAGGCAAGGTGGTACGGTGTCTGGTGATACTGGTAGTGTTCGATTGGCCCCGAAGACCGTGGTATGCAGATTTGGTGAGGTTGCTGGTGGACAGGCCGTGAAGACTTCCTCTGCGGGAGGATCTCTTGCTGCAGGGGCCGTTGCGCATGCCTCAGGTGGATCGATTCTCGCTTACGGCATGGCTCTTGAAAGGGCTAGGTTGACTGCCAAGGGTTATTCATCGGCAGTTATTTCTACTTTACTGAAGGCGAGAAGACGGTCTACATCGTTGGCGTACATCCGAGTGTGGCGAGTGTTCGAAGCTTGGTGTGCGGAGCGGAATCTGCGACCTTTGGGAGCTTCGGTACCGCAGGTTCTTTCCTTTTTGCAAGATGGCGTGGAGAAGGGTCTGGCAGCTAGTTCCTTACGAGTGTAGCTAGCGGCTATCTCCTGTTTCCGGGGGAAGATTCAAGGTCAGCCGTTAAGAACGCACAGTGATATTCGGCGTTTTCTGCGAGCGGTGCTGCTTTTACAGCCGCCGAGGCGCTGTTCAGTTCCTCCGTGGGATTTGAATTTGGTATTGGAGGCTTTGGTCAGGGAGCCGTTTGAGCCTTTGGGGAAAGCCTCGTTGAAGGACTTGACCTTGAAAACGATTTTTCTGGTGGCTATTTGCTCCGCTAGAAGGATTTCTGAGTTGCAAGCGCTTTCTTGTAAGGAGCCATATTTGTCCTTTTCCAGTCACAAGGTTGTGTTGCGGACGGTATCGGCCTTTCTGCCAAAGGTAGTTACGGTGTTTCACGTTAACCAGGTGGTATTGCTTCCGGTGTTTTCGGAGGAGCAGAGCGCGGAGTCGGGCAGCCAGTTGCATCTTCTGGATGTTCGGAGAGTCCTCAAGAAGTATCTCCGCAGAACGGCGTCGTTCCGGAAGTCGGACAGGTTGTTTATCTCATTTGGCGGCCTGTGGAAAGGAGAAGCAGCGGCAAAGTCTTCGATTTCGCGGTAGTTAAAGGAGACGATCGCCTCGGCCTACCTTCTAAAGGGTAAGGTGGTTCCACTTGGTCTTGGAGCACATTCGACTAGGGCGCAAGCGGCTTCTTGGGTGGAGGTCAGTTTAGTGCCGGTTGCGGACATTTGTAGGGCGGCCACGTGGTCCTCGCTGCATTCCTTTGTGAAGCATTACAGACTGGATGTACAGGCGAGGGGGGGATGGGCGTTTTGGCGGAGCAGTACTTCAGGCTGGGCTTGCAGGTCCCTCCCGTTGATATTCACTGCTCTGTTACATCTCTATGGTTCCGGGACTGGACTAGAGGGACGCAAAGGAAGAGGAAATTAGACTTACCTGCTAATTGTTGTTCCTTAGGGAACTCTAGTCCAGTCCCGGATCCTTCCCAGTGTGTTACGGGGGCATACAGCCTGAAGTTTTAAGATACAAAAGGGAGACATAGAAGGACAAAGAGGATGGGAGATTCTGGGTCCTTGGGTTACACAGGGGAGCCCTTTTTTGCGCAGCAGTGCCTAGGATGCTCGGGAATTTGGTTTCTTTTTTTCCGTTCCCCAGAGCTGGATCCTTTGTTTTGGTAAGGTTCGGGTTGAGTTTTTCACTTATCTTACTATGTTTCAGTAGTTTAGGCTATAACTTTATTATCATATCTACTTATTTGTTGCTCTGCTGAGTCTGCTTTGTCAATAGGTGCTGGTGGAAGGGGGCGGTTCTTGCCTATTAGTACCAGTGATATCAAAGCGATGACGTCTTTCAGTCTCCAAAGCTGCTGGTGGAGGTTCACAACTCTATGGTTCCGGGACTGGACTAGAGTTCCTTAAGGAACAACACTTAGCAGGTAAGTTTAATTTCCTCTTCTTGTCTAAGTGGACTAACATGGCAGCTACAATTCTCTGTTCTTGGGTAAAATAATTGGAAAAAGTGTTCCATCAGTTGCAAGACTTCTAGAGGAATACTCTTTGCAGCACCCCTTCCAGATCTCTCTATTAGTGGTTGTATCAGGGTGGGAAGGAGTTTATTTAGATATGATTATGGCAAATTTTTGACACTCTTTTGAGTTAGACAATTTAGAGTCACTGGGAGTAGTGGGAGTGGTACTGAAATGGTTTAGGTCATTCTTGTCAGGCTGTAGGAATTTGAACTATTTGGAGAACTTCTCAATACTTTCCACTTATAATGGGATGGGGGTACCACAGCAGTCAGTTTTATCCCTAGTTCTATTTCATTAGCAGTCTTTAGTGCAACTGCTACCAGAAAAGGAAATGGTGTTCTGGATGTTTGCAGAGGATATCTGTTTGATTTTGCCTGTACAAGACAGTATTACACAGATACAAGTGGTGACTAATGACAAAGTCCTTGCCACATGAAGGTACTTGCGTTCTAATAGGTTGTTATCAAATCTGCAAAAAATCAAAATAATTCATGCCTCTAGGAAATGTGGTTTGAGTAGAGATTTCATGTTTTTGTTTAAGGGAGGGATCTGATAGTCGTATTTGATTATCAGTTGCCCTTTAAGGGGCATGTAAAACAGGTCGCTGATATGGCTTTTTATAGACTTTGATTACTATGGAAACTGAAACATTTGATTTCAGTTTACAGTTTGTATATAGTAATCCAGACAATGGTCCTCTCATCACTTGATTATTGTAATGCTGCATTTCTGGGATTATCCATCAAATAGAAATTAGATGGATCGTGTAAATTCATCATGAAGTTTCCATTGTTTTCCTTTTCTGCAAGGTATTGAGTTTAAGATCAATATTTTGAGTTTATAATGGAGAGGGCCCTAAATATTTGAAGAGTTTTATGGAATATAATCCATCTTGTTCCCTTTGCTCTTCTAGTCATTTTGCTGCTTCAAGTTATAACTCTGACGACAGCACCATTAAACTTCACTAGAGATTGAGCGATGTTAATCTTAAAGTCCCAATTGTAGAATGTTATGCTCAGGAATTAAGAAATGAGAGGTGTTATTTGAAGTTTAGTAAACTATTTACAGTCAGTGTTTCAGGAAGCAAATGGAATTTTATAAATGTTTGTTCATTCTTAAGATTTTATTATGTACTTTTATTTGTGTGTACGCTAGAGGTTTCCTTATCGTCGCTCCAGTCCAGTCCCTTTTGTCTGGGTTGTGCTCCCCTTCCAGCAGCTTGGAGGCTGAGTTCATCATCAATTTGATGACCCTCTGGTATAAATACCTCTGGCACCAGCACCAGTAAGCTCATTTTCTAAGCAGCTGGAGGGAAGCAGTAAGCCAGGGGTTAGGGCTTACTGGAGAGACAGTTAAGTCTTAGGGGTTTAGTTTTTAGAGCTCCTGTGCCTAGGGTTTAGTATAGTCTTTTGTTTTTATTTTATTTGATTTGGAGTTAATTTAAATTAATTTGGTTATTTTGTTTTTTCTCACTCGGCCCTCAAGGACAGGGGTGAGCTTCTCCCCCCCAACCCCCCGATGGTTGTCTCCCCTCGGGCACTGAGAGAGGAGGAGGCTTGCCTGCAGCTGCATTGGGGCAATGAGTGGGAGGAGAAAGAAAGCGGAGTCCCTCTTGGTGTGCGGTCGAGGGAGTACCGACCGGTACACAACCAAGTCCTGCCTGCCCGTTCCGCCTTGTGCCGAAGCCCTGCACGCGGCTGAGCATGGGACATAAGAATCTCCGACAATGCCGGTAAAAGGCTCCCAGAAAGCAAGGAAATCCCGGCGCTAAGAGGAGCGAGAGGCAGGCGGGGACGGCGGCGGTCAACCATGTGGCGAGTCGGGTGCCTCATGGCCGCCGACCACATGGCTCAGTGCAGCCTGCTCCAGCGCGCTTAAGCAGCAGCTGCAGGAGGTAGGTGGTTTGTTTCTTTGCGCGCTTTCGCGCGTCCTCTGGAGGGAAGATAAAGTTTGGATTCCCTTTCTCAGGGTGTGTTTTTTCTGACACTGTCTGAGTTGGTTATTGAAAAAAAAAAAAGAAGAAGGGGGAGTTGGGGGGGGGGGGTATAGATTTAGATACCGTCTTGGATTTGGAAGTTGCTCTTAGTGGCACTGCACCATACCAGGTAGGCTGCAGTGTCTGGTCTGCGGGGCACGGTGTTGGAAGCAGAGGCTGTGCTGCAGAGGCAGCTTCGGTGGAACAGGAAATGCAAGTGGGTATATCCCAGGAATTGCGGACTTCCGACTCCCAGGGATCAGGGGATCCTCTGGAAGTGGGTTGTGAGCAGGCCTCTCCTCTACCCTTAACCGTTGAACTGCCGGGTCCTTCTCTGTCGCAGCCCATTCCGTCTACGTCCTTGGGGGAATGTGTGGAGGATGGGGGGCTTCTCCCCTCAGTTTGTTCTGCTGTTGCTCAAGGCGTTTTGTTTGCATCAGCAAGGGACTTAGGGGTTTCTGGCAGCGCGGGCATGCAGGCCTACCAGGCAGGAAGGGGCCAAGGAGCAGGAGGCGGGCATCCTACCTAAGTGTGCTAGGCTGGGGAATGAGGAGTGTCTCACGTCCCCTCTGTCTGAAACTCTGGAGGGAGAGGTCTCAGACAGGGAATTGGGGGAAAATGAGGAGGAACTCTGAGGGAGAGATTCCGGGGGAGGAGCAAGCCCGGATAGTTCGGGTTTTTCGTTGGGAGGAGCTCCCAGCATTGATTAGTGAATCACTGAAGGTGCTCAATATGGTAGCAGATGTGCCAGCGGACGAGTAGGTGTTGGAAGATCCGCTGATTCAAGCTGTCAGAAAATCCTAAAAGTTTTTTCCAGTTCTCCGGGTAGTTCGTCAGATGATTCAGGAGAAATGGAATTAGCCAGAATCCAGTTTAAGGCGGGTACGATCAATGGCTCGTTTGTATCCCTTGCCAGAGTTGCACAAGGAATTGCTGCGATCCCCTAGAGTGGATGCTGCAGTGTTGGCGGTCACAAAGAAGATGACTATCCCAGTCGAAGGCAGTGCGGCTCTGAAGGATGCCCAGGATAGAAAGCTGGATATGTTGCTAAAGCAAGCTTTTGATGTCAGTGCCCTGGCGCTACAGGCTTCGGTGTCTGGGGCTTGGGTAGCCAGGGCTTGTCTACGGTGGTCACAGCAGCTGCAGGTAGCTGGCGACCTTGCCGGAAATGCGCAGGGGGAAGCGGCCAGGATAGAGTTGGGGACGGCCTACCTGGCAGATAGTATGGCCTCGGTGGTGGCAGCTCGGCAATACTTGTGGCTGCGCAACTGGGCGGCGGATGCTTCCTCGAAGGCCCGTCTCAGCAGACTCCCCTTTAAGGGGAAGTTGCTTTTTGGAGAAGATTTGGATAAGTTGGTGAAGGAGCTAGGCGAGACTAAGGGAGGCAGACTCCCTGAGGATAGGCCGAAGCAGGGCCGTACGCTCGCTCCCGCATGTAGCCAGCCGCGGGACATTCGGAGATTTTGGGCGGCTAGGTCGGCGCCCTTTCAAAAGGGCCGTTTCCCCTTAAGGGGACAAGGCTTCCAGGGGTTTTGAGGAACAGGAAGGGTATTTGGGGCCTCTTCCTCCTCTGCAGGTCCTAGGAAAACACAATGAGACAACAGGGGCCCAGGAGGAAGTTCTGCCTGTGGGAGGCTGGCTAAAGCAGTTTTTTCCTGCCTGGGCCCGGGTCACATACAATCAGTGGGTTCTGGAGGTGGTTCGAGAAGGATATGCCCTTGAGTTTGCGAGGCCAGTTCGGCCTGCATTCGTACATTCCCCTTGCAGATCCCTGGCAAAGGTGGCGGTGGTGGAGGACATGCTCTCGCAGATGTTGGAGGCAGAGAAATAGAAAAAAAACTACCAGCAGCCTGATTGGCTGCTCCCTGGTAATATCTAGCTGACCCCAGTAGAGGGTGCTCCAGTATTTCTCTGTCTTCAACAGAGGTGGGTTTAACTTTTTTCTCTGACAAATTTTATTCTTTAATTTTATTACTTACAATAATTTTTGCTGGATGTACCCAGGGCGCACTTGAGGTGCCCCTTTGTGTTTCCCAGCCACATTTTATGGGACAGATTGAGGTTGAGCTCCTCGTCAGGAGGGCCATGTGAGTCTCCCTCTCTGTCAGGGAGGAAACCGGAGTCAGCTCATGAGGAGCAGAGCAGCCGGTCATCGGGGGGAGTCTGCAGTTTATCAGCAGCCTTGCTGCAACTCATGGCTGCTGCCTGATTCAGATCTGCCTTGACTCTTCAGCCGTCTGTTTCAGCGCAGTGAGTAAAACCTCAAAGGTCCTCCTCCCCCCCCTCCCAATTTTGATCGGGACGCCGTCGGGGCAACCTCTGTCCGTTTTGGTGAATTTCTTTCATGTCTCTAGTGCCCTAGCTCTCCGGTTGATTAATTTTCTACCATGTGTTTACAGCATTTGGAGTGATTTTATTTTTGGCGGTTTTAATAGCGGCAGCCATTTTGTTTTGGCGGGTTTTTTTTGCTGTACAGCTCCGTTTTTGGCGAGCTCTGTAGGGAGACTTTATTTTCCTTTTTTTTTTCTGCCTTCCCTGCTAGTGTTTGCCTGTCTGATATGGTTTTTCAACGCCTAGATTTGATTTTTTTTTAAATTTTTCTCTTCGCCGGAGACCGCGGTCAGCTGCGATTCGCCTGTGAGATGCCTTTCCTTCAAAAGCATAAAGATTTAAGGGATTGCATTTGTGCTGTATGTCTTGCTCATCCTGGGGAGACTTCAGTGACATTAGCCAAGGGGGCTTAGGACAGAGGCAGTCTGGCTGCGTGTCCTCAGATGCTAGAGGAATCCAGCCAGCTCCCCCCGGCAAGAGAGTCTCTCTCTCTTTCTCTCTCCTCGCTTAATTCCTCCTGTTCCAGAGACTTTCGGGCAGCAGGAGCGGATGCATGCCTCGGATACCCAGGTTTTAGCCCTTTTTAGACAAGCCTGGGATCTCTGGCAGTCTAATTCTCCCACTACCACAGTGGATGCCCTGCCTCAGATCCCTCAGTCTTCTGGTTCAGGATCCCGCAAGCGCTGTAGACAAGAGGACATAGCCAAGGTGGATGCACGGCCACCAAAAGAGGTCTCCTGGGCTACTAGAGCTTGGCCAAAAGCACCAGAGGAAGGGCTGTCTTCAGGGAACGAGAGCGACAGCATGTCGGACCGGGAGGATGGAGAATGGTTCCCCTCAGAGTTTTCTGTAGAGGGTCAAGGCGAGACGCAGGACATTCGCTTGTTTCGCAAAGAGGAATTGCCGGCCCTGATTGTGCAGGTGGTCGAAGCCCTACGGTTGACGGATCAGCCGGAGCAACAGAACCCACAGCCTTCTGCCATTCCCCAGCCTAACCCGATATTACAAGGCATTCACAAGCCATCTAGAGCTTTTCCATTTCCAGCGGAGCTACCACAAATGTTGTCTCAAGAATGGTACTCTCCGGATATTTCCCTCAGTACAGCCCGCCGCCTAGGTCAGCTTTACCTCTGGGCTCCGTCTGACTTGGAGAAGTGGCTGGCATACCCTAAAGTGCATGCCCTTGTGACCGGAGTAACGAAGCACACCACCATTCCAGTGGAGGGTGGTGCAGCACTTCGTGACCAACAGGATAGGAAAGTAGAGAGCCTTTTTAAGACTGCCTTTTCGGCTTCTTCTTTATCTCTCCGGGCCTCTGTTTGCAGGGAACTAACAGCCCGAGCTCTTTTACATTGGATTCAACGTCTGCCAGAGGATCCATCTCTGGCTCGTCTGGAATCGGTCACAACCTTCTTGGCAGA
Source organism: Ichthyophis bannanicus (assembly GCA_033557465.1). Lineage (NCBI taxonomy): Eukaryota > Metazoa > Chordata > Amphibia > Gymnophiona > Ichthyophiidae > Ichthyophis > Ichthyophis bannanicus. The sequence goes on along the minus strand of CM066033.1, from coordinate 654,539,338 downwards.
TACCTTTTACGATCTCTTACGCTTCTCGGCTAGATCGGTGGTGGCGGTTACAGTATCTCGCAGATGGCTCTGGCTTCGCCAATGGTCAGCTGACTCTGCATCTAAAGCACGCCTCTCTAGACTTCCCTTCAGGGAAAAGCTTCTCTTTGGGGAGGACCTGGACATATTGGTCAAAGATCTAGGGGAAGTTTGACCCTAGAGTCTTCCGGAAGATAAGCCTAAGTTTGTTTCTAGGTGTCCCTCTCGTCGATATTCGCCTACTTTGTGACGTACCTCTAGATATCGCGATGCTCGTCGCTACCGTCTGGGGAAGCCCTCCGCTTCTTCGACTACTGGACGTTTTGGTTAGAGGGCACAGTCATTTTGGGGTGCCCGCAAGGGATCTGAGTCCTACTCGGGGCCTGCCAAGTTCTCCGGCCCCGTGAGATCTTCCCGCTGACTGGCTGGGCAGTCCACCCCAGGAGTCCTTTCAGGAGATCGGCCCGTCTGGAGAGACTTCTCCGGTAGGTGGGCATTTGGCTCTGTTTTCTTGTCAATGGTCTCTCGTTACTTCGGATCATTGGGTCCTCAACAAAGTTTCCCAAGGTTACGCTCTCAAATGTTCCCGATCCATTCCCGATGCGTTCGTCGTCTCACCCAGGGGAAGATCCCTGAAGAGAGAGGTGATTTGCTCCACTGTGTGCCGCCACCTTCTTCTGAGGGCTATTCGACCAGTCCCTCGAGAAGAGAGAGGCTGCGGTCGTTACTGCATTTATTTCGTAGTACCCAAAAAAGATGGCTCCTTCTGCCCATTTCTGGATCTCAAAGGGGTTAATCGATGTCTATGGGTGCCACGATTCTGAATGGAGACGGTTTGCTCGGTGATCCAGGCGGTACGAGGAGGCGAGTTCCTTGCCTCTCTAGATCTTATGGAAGCTTACTTCCACATTCCCATCAGAGACGACCAACAGCGTTTTCCTACGGTTTGCAGTACTGGGTCAGCACTTTCAGTTTTGTGCATTGCCCTTCGGCCTGGCTTCGGCTCCGCGCACCTTCGCCAAGGTCATGGTAGTGGTCACAGCAGCTCTATGAAAACGGGGAATCCGGGTGCATCCTTATCTGGACGACTGGTTGATTCGAGCAAATTCCCTGTTCGAAGCCCGTCAAGCAGTGGCTTAAGTAGTGTTTTTCCTTGAGAGTCTCGGATGGGTGGTCAATGTTGCCATGAGCCATCTTCATCCGTCCCAGCAACTGGAGTTTCTAGGAGCCCGCTTTGACACTGTGTAGAGGAAAGTCTTCTTGACATGCGAGCGGCTTCGCAAATTTACAGGCTTGCTTCATTTGTTTCTTCTTCAGTCAGCTCCGAGGGTCTGGGATTACCTTCAAATACTGGGATCCATGGCAGCTACTATCGAAGTCATGCCTTGGGCCAGAGCGCACATGAGGGAGCTTCAGAGGTCTCTCCTTTCCCGCAGGTCTCCTATGATCGAAGTCTACGACATCCGGCTGCCGCTCCTCCCGGAGACACGATGCAGCCTTCAGTGGTGGCTGGTGCCCTGTCATCTTCTCCGGGATGTTTCCCTAGAGAACCCTCGTTGGGTCCTAGTAATAACAGACACGAGTCTCTACGGGTGGGGGGGCTCTCTGTCAGCATCAGTCGACACAGGGTCGATTCACGAAGCACACTGGTCCATAAATCGACTGGAAGTGCGGGTGGTTTGCCTCGCCCTAAGACATTTTCTGCCTCTCCTCAAGGACCAGGCGGTACAGGTTCTATGCGACAACGCAACAACAGTGACATATATCAATTGCCAGGGCTGCACAGAGTCCCTAGGTGTAGCCAGGGAGATGTGCCTCTGCCCAGGGAAGGAGAAGCGTCATCTACAGGCTCTCTCAGCACAGCATATTGTCGGGGTGGACAACTTTCAGGCCGATTTCCTCAGCCGACACACTCTCGATCCCAGGGCATGGGAACTAGCCCCTTGGGCATTTCAGAAGATTGTCCGAGCATGAGGGCAACCGGTAATGAATCTAATGGCAACATCAGCGAGTACCAAGGTACCGGATTTTTTCAGTCGCAGGAGGGAGTTTCATTCTGCTGGGTTGGATGCTTTGGCTCAACCATGGCTGCAAGGAGCTCTACTGTACATCCTTCCCCCATGGGTGCTGATCGGCAAAGTGCTTCACAGAGTTCTCGCACACTGGGGAAGAGTGATCCTAATAGCTCTGAACTGGCCTCAGAGGCCTTGATATGTGGACTCATCCGCTTAACGCAAACTTCTTTGTTGCATCTGGGATCCTGCCGGGGGCTACTACGTCAGGGGCCAATTGTGATGAACGACCCGGCTCCTTACTTGCCTACGGCCTGGCTCTTGAACGCCGCTGCCGGAGCAAGAAAGGTTACTCGAGTCACGTGGTCACAACCCTTCTGAAAGCGCGCCGCCCGTCAACTTCGCTAGCGTATTCCCGCGTTTGGCGGGTCTTCGAGTCTTGGTGCACGCGGCACCGTATCTCTCCCTGGAGGGCTGGAATCTCGAATATACTTACCTTCCTCCAGGACGGCCTGGATAAGGGTCTAGCCTTGGGGGTCTCTTCGGGTTCAGGTAGTGGCATTAACTTGTTTCCGAGGTCCTGTTGAGGGTTGCTCTATAGCTTCCCATGTGGATGTTTCCCATTTCCTTAAAGCAGCTAAGGTAGTTCGGCCTCCGGTGTCTACATGGGATCTGTCCCTCGTCCTAAAAGCCTTGATGCAGGCGTCTTTTGAGCCACTTAGACACATAATGTTGAGAGATTTGACGTTTAAGACAGTGTTTCTAGTGGTGATAACTTCAGCACAAACAGTTTCCGAGTTACAAGCACTTTCATGCAGGGATCCCTATCTTGCTTTCTCTAAAGAAGGAATTTCCTTGCGTACTGTTCCTTCATTCCTTCCAAAGGTGCTTACACACTTTCATATCAATGAGCCAATTTTCCTACCCTGTTTTTCTAAGGTAGGAAAATTGGCTCAGTGTGCGAACGACAATAAGGGCCTCCGTTCTCTTGATCTTGGCAAAATTCTTCGTAGGTATCTTCAGGTGACAAATTCTTTTCGTATCTCTGATCACTTTTTTATGCGTTTTGCAGGACCCCGTAAGGGTCAAGCTGCTTCCAAACGCACAGTTTCTCGATGGTTGCGGTTAGCAATTGAATCTGCTTACATCCTTAAGGGAAAATTTGTCCCTCTTAGTCTCCGGGCGCACTCTACGCGGGCGCAAGCTACCTCTTGAGCGGAGCGCTCTCATGTTCATCTCTTGATATCTGCAGGGCAGCCACCTGGTCCTCCCTGTCTACTTTTGTGCATCACTATCTGCTCAATATTCAATCTCGGGAAGAGGCGCAGTTCAGAGCAAAGGTTGTTTCGTCGGCCGTATCTTCCCACCCAAAGAGCAGTTAGCTTGGGTACTTCTCGCTTGTCTGGACTGGTCTAGCAGGATGTTCTGTAAGGGGAAATTTTCACTTACCATTAATTTCCTTTCCTAGAATCCCACTAGACCAGTCCAGGACCCTCCCTATTATGGATTTCTGGATCAGAGGTGTATTGCTAAGGAGCCAAGACTTTGCAGCGGAGTGTTATCGCCCCTTGTATATAGTTTGGGGTTCTGTTTTCCTTCGTTCTGGTTCGTGGTTACATCTGTTTGAATATGGCTTTTTACAATACTGGAGTGCCCTTTACTGGGGTCAGCTAGATATTATGAGGGAACAGTCAATCAGGCTGCTGGTAGGTTTTTTATTTTCTATTTCTCTGTCTCCAAAATCTGCTGGTAGGGGGACTAAACCCGCTTGTCTGGACTAGTTTAGCAGGATTCTAGGAAAAGAAATTAACGGTAAGTGAAAATTTCCCCATCCAGCCACTGACAATTATATTGTCCTTTGGGGGAAAGACAGGTTTACAGCAATTTGTGAACTTAATATTTGAGGGAAGTTAGTTTACGAAGCACCAAATTAAAATGAATCCTGTCAAAACTGAATGCGTTTTTGTCCTTGGATTTTTTTTTTTTTAACATAACCAGTTATTAATTCCATCAGAACAAGGAGGATACTAGGAGTTTGGTTTAATTCCTTTTTAACTATGCATTTACAAATAGGCATGGTGTTTTAAATGTTGCTGTTACTATTTGTTGAATATTTGATACCTGCATCCCTATCTGGGATCTTCTGAATTACTACTAATTGTCCATGCCTTAGTAACAAATAGGCTGGACTACTGCAGTTCCCTCTACTTCGGACTGCCACAGATGCAGTTGTGTAGACTTCAGCTGGTTCTAAATGTTGCTGCCCATCTTGTGACTGGCACAAAAAGTTATGACCATAATAAACCAGTCCTGGCAACCAATGCAAATTTGCTGATTCAGAGGCAAGTGAAGCTGTAAACATTTTTTTTCTGGTTTTTAAGATCTTGCTTGATTTAGCCCCTCCCTATTTATCGTCACAGATAAATCATTTTATTACAGCTTGCTGCTTGCAACACCAAGCTTGCCTGGAAATTCCTGCCACATTTTCATTTAATGACAATACAAAAGAGGGCCTTTTCATATGCAGGCCCCGGTATTCTGGAATCAATTGCCTCTTTGAAAATGTCTGATGTAGTTGTTTTTTGTAAATCTTGAAATGCTTGGCTTTTTAAATCCGTTTTTACAGTATGAATATATGATCTTGGTATTTAATATTTTGCAGCATTTTCATTCTTGTACACTGTTCTGAAGCCTTTTGGGTAGAGCGGGTATGAGTAATATGAGGCTCTTGATTTGAATTGAGATCAGGACTCATTGCTGGCCAGTTTAAAACAATCCATTTGTTCATTTTTAACCATTCTTTTGTACTTTTGGATGTATGTTTTGGGTCATTGTCCTGCTGGAGTATCCATGATCTTTGACGCAGACATAGCTTTCTGACACTAGGTAGCGCATTTTGCTCCAAAATACCTTAGTGGTTCTCATGATTCCTTTAATACATTCTAGGCCTCCAGTTCCTGAGGCAGCAAAACAGCTGCACATTATAGAATCTCCACCATATTTAACTGCAGGAAAGGTGTTTTTTTCCTTATAAACTTCATTTCTTTTCATTTCTTTGCCTGTAAATGTATTGCTGGCCTGCATTGCCAAAGAGCTCGTTTTTGGTTTCATCTATCCACAAAACATTTTCACAGAAGGATTGTGCTTTCTCAAGGTGGGTTTAGGCAAAGATTGGGTATGCCTTTTTATGTCTATCTTTTAGCAGTAGGATCCTCCTTGAGCTTCACCCATGAAGTCCTTCTTTGTTTAGTGTGAGGCATATGGTGCAGGTTGAAACCCCCACTCCAGATTGCTCCAGGTCAGCCGTAAGCTCTTTGGATGTTGTATGTGGTGTTTTCCCAACAGTTTGTACTAACCTTAAGACTTCTTGGATTAATGTTCCTCTTTCTACTATGCCTTGGGAGGTTCTTGACAGTTCCATGAGCAGAAAACTTCTTAATAACATTGCAGGCAGTAGATACATGAATCCCAAACCCCTTTGAAGTTTGGTGATGATGGCTTTTCTGATGGTTTTAGGCGGCTCTCTTGACTTCACCATTGTGAAAATGGAACATGGAGTGAATGTGGCCATTTTAAACATTAGAGCCATCATTCATTGGTTGATTCAAGTCATGTGAGTACCAACAATTGATCAGAGGTGCATCTCATTTTAATGGGAATGTGGTTCTTCTGTTCAAACTAAATTGTGTGAATGTGCATGATATTATAAAGACTATCAGATATCTAAATACATCAAAAAGCTACCATACATGCATGAAGATCTTCCCCTTCATGCATACACAATTACAAATTAAAACAGAAGAATATGTGCTTAACCATTCTCCAGAGGTCCTTATCTGCAGTTATAAGAAACTCCAAGAGGTACTATTTCTCAGCATTTTCATTTCTACATACAAAATAAATCAGCAGACAAATGCTCAACCAGGATAAGCTCAGATCCATAACCTAGAAAGCAAAACTTGCACATCATGGATTAAACTTATTTTTTTTAATATTTAAATGTTTTTTTATTAGCATCATCCCATAACACAACAAATTACACACATTCACAATCATCTAACCGATTATAGTTTAACAAGGTGGTAAGAAACATGGCAATTTAAGCATCTAGTCTAAACCAATGTCTCTTAGGTTACTTTATACAGCATTATGCCCTAGTAAACTAACATGGGCTACCACAAACCCCAAAAGATTAGAACCAAACAGAAAAACTCAATCAAGCTTATGGTATTATCCTACCTCGTCATTATCAACTACTATCTTCCTAGTTAACCTCAACCAACAATGAACACTTGAAACTCTACTGTGTCTCCTGACCGTTCTTTTACAATCACTTCGTTTGAAAAGAAAATTTTTGAGATATACAATTAAACCTCCCATCAACCCCCTGATCCCCCCCTCCACAGTATAATAGAACCCCCCCATATCCCCCTCTCCCCGTTCCCCCACCCCGAGGCATTTCAAGACTTCAAGTACTCAAGGAGAGGAAGCCACACCTCCTTAAACCTCTCTTGCTTCTGGCGTCTCACCGCTGTCAGCTGCTCCATCAGAGCCACTCGACGCAGCCGGCTCTTCCATTGCTCCACCCCCGATATCTGGACCTGTTTCCATGCCCTAGCAAATTCACTCCGAGCAGCTTGGATACACGCCTGTATAGGGCGTTCCATTTTCTTACTGCTCGTAGCGGGCCAAATCCCCAACAACCCTAGTCCCATATCCAAATCCAGTTGTTCTCCAAATATGCCCTGTATTTGCTCACGCACCATTTTCCAATATATTTGTACCCTTGGGCATCCCCACCAGATATGCTGGAATGATCCCCCCATGCCCACAATTTCACCAGCACCGATCCGACACCCCGGGGTACATCCTATGCAGCCGCTCCGGGGTATAGTACCATCGATACAGCAACTTATAGGATGTCTCCCGGATCGCAACTGACAAAGCCTGACGATTAATAGCCACATATATCCTCCTCCAAACCTGCTCCCCTAACTCCCTGCCCAAGTCCTTTTCCCACTCAATCTGGTGAGGAAACGTCCCCCCTCCCCAGACCCCGATACAATTGGGTTATCAGCCCCCTTGAGCTCTCCCAACCCTGCCAAAGTGCTACCCTATCGTCCTGGCCCCCCTCCCATGAGTCCCGGATCCGCTTCTGGGTCAGGAAATGCTTAACTTGGAAGTATGGGAAAAAGTCTCCCCCCCCTCAACTGATATTTCACCCGAAGATCCGGGAAGGGAATTAATTCCCCCTCTTCTATGAACTGCTCAAAGGTGTCCAGCCCCCCACCCCCCCACCGCTTAAATACTCCCTCTCTACCTGGGGCGAACTCTGGCGTTGCCTGAACGGGGGCCAACAACGAGAAACAAGCCCCTGGGGCAAAGTGAGCATTAACCTTCCGCCACTGCGTGACCAGATGGCCCATATATGGATTCTCCCGCCACCTCCCCTGGGGGAGCTTACCAAATATTCAGGGCAAGTACTTCAAATTGAACACCCCAGCCCAATATTGCTCAATCTCCCGAAACCTTTTTGGCGCCCCCCCACTTCCCTCTACTCAAAAACCTGGCGCAATTGGGCAGCTGCATAGTACCGAGTAACATCAGGCACCCCTAGGCCTCCCCCTTCCCTACTCGCATATAGAACCCGCCTGCTCACCCTTGGCCTACTCCGCCCCCACACAAAAGCAAAGATCTGATTCTGCAATTGATGCAATTCCCGATGTGGAATGCCAATGGGCAGCATTTGGAACAAATATAGCAACCGTGGGACCAGATTCATCTTTAATACCGCCACTCTCCCCAACCAAGACAACTCTATGCCTTTCCAACGATTCATATCCTTCCTCAACTGCGCAAATAACGGAGGGTAGTTTGCCCCATACATTCCAAATGGATCAGCCGTGATCTGTACACCCAGATATTTTATAGTTCGACAGGCCCACCTAAACGGGAAGGAACCCTGCAAGCTCTCGATAACCCAAGGTCGTAGCGAAATTGACAAAGCCTCCGTTTTATCCCAATTAACTTTAAATCCCGAAAGAGCTCCATAATCCGTAAGCTCCTTCATCAACACGGGAAGAGAAACCACCGGCTGAGTCAAAGTAAAGAGTACATCATCCGCGAACAATACCATCTTATGTTGCGTCATCCCGACTCCAACTCCCTTAATGTCCGACACCGACTGGATCCTAGCAGCCAACGGCTCCATAACCAAGGCAAAGAGCAACGGGGACAAAGGGCAACCCTGGCAAGTACCCCGCCCCAAGGGAAAGAACTCCGAGTAACCTCCGTTCACACACACCGCTGCTGCCGGCGAAGCATAAAGAGCCTTTATCCAAGTACGGAATCTAGGACCCAGGCCAACATCTTCCAGGACCGCCTGCAGAAACTCAAAACTGACTCTATCAAACGCTTTCTCAGCGTCAATCGAGAGAAACATAGCCTGCTGTGCCTCCTGCCTTGCCATCCACCCCAATTGGAGCACCCGCCGTATCCCATCCGCCGTGTTTCTTCCTGCTATAAACCCAGATTGATCCGGGTGAATCAAGCCTGGCATAATGTTTATGTTTATTAATCTTGTTATACCGCCCTTCAGGGGGACCAGAGCGGTTTACAATGTAAAAACAATCATAAAAACATTAAGCCAGAAGAAAGGAAAAGGAAGTTACAATCTCGAGATAGGAAAGAGGGAAGAGGAAAGAGCACAACACAAATCACAGTAGAGAGAGCTTACACAAAAGGGGAGGGAAGGTCAAAGGTGAGGGAAAAGAGGTGGGTTTTCAGATTACATTTAAAAGTGAGATAGTGGGGCTCGAGGCAGAGGGAGGGGGGAAGAGAGTTCCAGAGGGCGGGAGCTGCGAAGAAGAAAGCTGAGGAGTGGGTGGACTGAAGGTGTGCAAGAGAGGGGGAAGGGAGAGTGAGACGGTTAAGATGAAATGAGCGAGGTGTGTGCCTGGGGTGTGATAAGTGAGAAGGTCTGCCAGATATTGCGGAGTGTTAGTGTGAAAGGCCCGATGTACCAGCGTAAGCAATTTATATTGGGAAGGGAAAGGTAGAGGCAACCAATGGAGACGGGAAAGGAGAGGTGAGACGTGATCGCGGGCAGAGGAGTGGGTAGCAATGCGGGCAGCAGTGTACTGGATACGTTGAAGTCGATGAAGCTGAATTTTCGGAAGACCAAGAAAAAGAGAGTTAGCAAAGTCAACACAGGACATGACCAGAGATAGGAGTAATGTAGCGAGTGCTGGGGGGGTGAGGAAAGGGCGAATAGCACGAATTTGGCGCAAGAAGAAGAAAGAGGTCTTAGTGACGTGGGAGATGTGATCGTGAAAAGATAAGTTTGAGTCAAAGAAAACGCCAAGGTAACGGAAAGAAGAGACCAATGGAATGGGGGAACCTGAGAAAGATGGGGCTAGGGAAGGAGAGGGACCGCCGCGGGAAAACCAAATAGCGATAGTCTTTGTGAGGTTAAGGTGAAGACAGTTTTGTGACAACCAATCAGCGACAGTGGAAAGACAGGAATTAAGTGGGGAGAGATCAGGGTGAGAGGGGGAGGTGTGGTGTAGGAGAATGATATCATCAGCATATTAAAAGGCGCTGATCCCAGTTTGCTGAATCTGAAGAGTGAGGGGGGCTAGAAAAAGGTTAAAAAGAAGAGGTGCAAGTACAGAGCCCTGGGGGACACCACATATCAGAGGAAAGGGGTCCGAGGCAGGAATGGAAGGGGAGGAAGAAAGGACTGAGCAGGACCGCGAGGACAGGAAAGAGTGACACCAATGAAGCACCGTGCTGCGAAGACCCGCCTCTTGGAGACGGGTGAGAAGGAGGGAGTGATCAACAAGGTCAAAGGCGGCGGACAGGTCAAGGGCTACCGCCACCGAAATATCACCACGATCGTGAGCAACGTGTAGGGCATTGGTGAAAGCGAGAAGGACAGTTGCTACACTGTGACCCTGACGGAACCCAGATTGCCGTGGATGAAGAAAGTTGACATCGTCTAAGTGGTGAGAAAGTTGGGCAAATACAAATCTTTCTAGAAATTTGGAAATGAAGGGGAGGTTGAATACTGGGCGATATTGGGAGGGAACCATGGGGTCAAGGGAGGGCTTCTTGAGAATGGGGCGAATGAGAGCGTGCTTCCAGGAGTGGGGAAAAATACCGGAGGAGAGGCTAGAGTTAAGCATAGAGAGGAGAGGGGGGAGAAGTGCCAATGATGGGTTTAACAGCCAAGAGGAAGGGATGGGGTCGAGGGAGCAGAAGGTCTTATTAGAAGAGGAGATAAGTTGGTGAAGTTCAGCAGAGGTTATTAGGGAGAAAGAAGACCAAGTATGGGAATGGCCAGGGGACGGAGGAGGAGACACGACGGGAGGGGGAGGGAGGATGGGTGAGGGACAGGAGGGAAGGGAGGACCTAAGATTGGAGATCTTATCGCTAAAGAATGTGGCAAGAAGTGAAGGAGGGGAGATAGGTGAGCGGAGGAGGCAGAGGCAGAGGGAAGAAGGGAGGTGAGGGAGTGAAGTGTATTATAGAGGTATCGGATCTGATTAGGAGCATTTGAGATGGCAGTAGAGAAGTAGTTTCTTTTGGCTGAGTGCACCTGAGAGCGGTAGTGGGAGTGATGAGCCTTAAATGATGAGAGAGTGGTTGGGGAAGGTGCCTTGCGCCATAGGCATTCGGCTCTGCGGAGCTGAGAGCGGAGCAGTCTAAGGCCAGGATGATAATAAGGTTGTGAGGGGGGCGACGCTTTGGGGGACAGGGCTGAAGGGGGGCCAGATTGTTGAGCGCATCGGAAAGTATAGAGAACCAGAGAGTAGCTTGGGAGTTAGGGGAACGAGAGGGAAAGTCAGCTGGGAAAAGATGAGGTGCAGAGGGAAATTGCTGAATAGTAGAAGGGGTGATGTGGCGAGATAGACGCTGAGAGGAAGAGGGTACCGGGGTGGGCAGATGAGAGGAATTTTCGGGGAGAAAACAAGAGAAAAGCAGACAGTAGTGATCTGACCAAGGAAGAGGGAAAGAGGACAGATCAGACAGACGTAAGGGGGAAGATAAAGGGGTTAGAAGGAGGTCAAGAGTGTGACCGGCTACGTGGGTAGGGAAGGAGACATGCTGAAGGAGGGAGAGATCATCTAGAAGAGAGACAAAAGCGTGATCCCTAGAGGAGGCTGGAGAATCAAGATGCAAATTGAAGTCTCTGGCGATAAGCAGCTGGGGGAAAGCGAGGGTCAAGTCGGAGATAGTAAGAATTAAGGAGTCCCAAAGATCGGAGCGCAAGGCTGGTGGGGAGTAAACAAAAAGGACGTGTAGTGGGGGAGATGAATGGAGGTGAAGAAGTAGAGCTTCTGGGTAGTGAAGCAGTGGAGAGAAGACTTGTGTGAAGGAAAGAGCAGGGTGCAGAATGGCGGCCACTCCTCCACCGCAGCGGCCACACCTCGGAACAGAGATTGCGGAGAAACCAGGAGGGAGACAACAGGCAAGGAGGGCGTCTTCCCCTTCCTTCAACCAAGTTTCTGTGAGGAGAAGGAGATCCAGGGAAGAATGAACAATAAGATCCTGAATAAGGAGGCTTTTATTTCTAAGTGATCTGCAGTTAAGAAGCCCCAACTGAAGAGGGGGTGGGGTGGAAGAGAGAAGTGAAGCATGGGAGGTACCAGTAGTAATATGACAGGGAAGGAGATGATCCAGACATCGAGTGCGCATGGATGCAGGTAAAGCTGGACGGTGCCCCCAAATAACGGGTATATGGGCCATCGAGAGGGGAGGGAAAGAGAGAGTCAGGGAAAGTGTAGTGGCAGGAGGGGTAAGGAGACTCACTTGAAGCAGAGAGGGCGGTGGTCCGGCGAGCAGTGATGACGGACGAACCAAGGGAGGAGAAGAAAAATGTCCAAGGTGCCAGGAGGGGACCAGTAGAGCAAATAGGAGGGTGAACCATGTAACGGCAGGGCCTACGCAGCTGGAGCGGCCCCAAGGAGCGCACCTAAGGAGCACGTCGTGCTCCTTAGGTGCGCTCCTTCAGTGCGCGCCCACGACGCGCGCCGTGGCGACAAGCGCCACAGGCGCTGTAGATTTATGGAGAATGTGCAGGGTACCTTTCAGAGCGCGGTCACGCTCATGCGGCCGCTGGACCTCCGGGGGAGGGACCAGAGAGGAGCCGGAAGGTAGCTGTGATAACAGGAGAGAGCAGACTCTATGGAGAAAACATAAATATGCACATAGTAACGGCAGGCAGCGCGACAGCATTAACAGAGGGAGCAAACAAATAAGCAAATAATAAAACAAGCAGCCAAACACCGCAGGCGCTGTAGATTTATGGAGAATGTGCAGAGTACCTTTCAGAGCGCGGTCACGCTCACGCGGCCGCGGGACTTCCGGGGGAGGGACCAGAGAGGAGCCGGAAGGTAGTGGTGTCAGTCTCGTAGCCAATACTTTTGCCAGTATCTTAACATCTATATTCAACAACGATATGGGACGATAGGACCCGCAGACCGCCGGGTCCCTCTCTGGTTTTTGGAATCACCACTATTGCCGCTTGGCTCATGGAGGCTGGCAGGGCTTCCCCCCTCAAGACGGCATTGAACACTCTAGTCAAAATAGGGCCCAACAAATCCATAAATTTCTTATAAAACATACCTGAGAACCCGTCGATTCCCGGTGCCTTACCAGGAACCAGTGACCTAATGGCCGCCAACACCTCCCCCAGTACAATACCCTCCTCCAACCCCTCCCCCTCTAGGTCCCCCACCTTCGCACTTCCACAGCCCCCATTTTGTAAGTATTCCCGAATGATGGCACCCTCCTGAGGGGTATCCGTAGTATGCAAGCCCTTATTATAGTCCCGGAACCTCTTCCGAATATCCCGATTTTTAAACAAGAGCTTATCTTGTGGGCCTTTGATTTTTGCAACAGCCTGCCTTTGCCTTTGTTTCTTTAGTTTATTACACAGCAGGCGGCCGGACTTATTATCAAATTCATAATACCGCTGGCCCACCCTCTCCAGCTGTCGAGAGACCCTTTCCAACTGAAGTACATTAAGTTGCCGTCGAGTTTCCTCGACCTGCCCCCGCAAAAGAACACCCCCCCCTTTGCTTATGGACTTTTTCCAGTTCTGCCAAGCGCCCCGTCAGACGACAAATCTCCTGTTCCCGTTTCCGCTTCCTTTGTGCTCCCATCTGAACCAGGTGCCCCCGTACTACCGCCTTCAACCCATCCCAGAGCCCTCCCGTGGAGACCTCCCCCGTATCGTTCAACTCCATATATCCCGTTACCACCTTCTGCAACTTCTGCACCGCACCCTCGCCCTGTAACAGATAATCATTCAATCTCCAGAAGCTTCGCTTCCCCTCTTCCCTAGGTGGACCAAACCGCACTCCCACCGGAGCGTGATCGGACCAAGTGACCACTCCTATACTTGCCGCATCCAAAGCCTCCCTCCAATAACCATCTCCCAACAAATCTATTCGGCTGTAAGATTCATGGACTGCTGAATAAAAGGTAAAGTCCCTTGCCAAGGGGTGGGCCATCCTCCAGAGATCCTCCAGTCCAAAGTCCCTCAGCCACTTCTGAAACTGTCTCCCCCTCCCTCCTCCCCTCCCGCCCATCCAACGCTATGTTAGTCCCCCCCCACTAAGAGCCTCCCCTGGGTTTTCCCTTCCAGCCATTTACCCATCCCCTCCCAGAACCCCCTTTGCGCCACATTCGGGCCATACACAGACATAAATGTCACTTGTTCTCCCCCTAATTCCCCCAGAACTACCACTGCCCTCCCATCTAATTTCCTATATACCCTCCCAACCACGAATGGGACATCTTGCCTAATGAGGGTTGCCACCCCTGCCTTCTTTCTCCCCCCCCTCCTCTGCTGCAAAAACTCCCTGATACTGCCCCGACCTCAACAACCTCTCATCCCTTTCACGCATATGTATCTCCTGTAGAAAGGCCACCTGCCACTTCTGGCTCCGCAGCTCATTCCAGAGTAGTTTTCTTTTCTGTGGCGAGTTCAAACCTCTCACATTCAAACTACCTACTTGCAAACCAGTAGCCATAATCTCCATCTGTGCCCCCTCCTATGATGAGTTCTCTAAAAGTTCTCTGCTAGAGAGGTGGATATTACCTCCTGTGACAACTTGCAGTGAGTTCTAGCTGTTTATTTAATTATTTATTGTTTGTCTTATTGGTGTGCTGCTTCAGCTTTCTCAGCTGTATAACTTACCCTGCCTCTCTCAACTAACTGGGCTTTGTGTGGTACCCCCCTCCCCCCCCTGTTGAGGGTTCAGGACAGGGTACCTTGTAACTGCCCTCTTTAATAGGACTTATTTCCCTCCCTCCCTCCCCAGCACCCACCCACCCCTGGGGTAATTGTAGCTTTATAGGTACCTACACATCTTGAAGGAAAGGGGCTGCTCTCAGGTGCAGCTCTTTATCCAAATCAGTCATACACTGAGGACCTGAGATTAATTAAGCTTCAGGTGAACAAGGTGTATTGGGGTGTTAGATACACTTTTATTAGTATAAGCATCTACACCAGTCCTTATTATATACAGAATTTAAAAGACCTAAACACAAGCTTTAAACTAAGATGCAGACAAAAGTCCAGCAGCGAGATGGGGGCTTTCCAGTCTTTTGCATTGAGTGTCACATGTATGATTTTCTCCCAGTTGGTGAGAGGTCTTACTTATGCACTAAGTGCAAGGAGCTCTTTGCTCTCAGGGAACAAGTCCGTTCTCTAGAGGCTAGAGTAGCAGACCTGGAAGACATAAGAAAGACAGAGAAGTACATGGACGAGACCTACAGGGATATAGACCTGAAGTCCCACCTCCAGTCGGGCAGCATCCCTGTTGCCATGGAGGAGAGAGGTCACGTGACAGGAGAGCATCACCCTGGTGTGGCAGGAAGTGATCCTGTAACTAGGACCTGTCCTCCAGGTGATGTAAAACCCTCTCGCACTGAGGACGTTTCTCCAGAGCCATGTCCCCATGAGAGGAGATTCAGGACAGCTGTCATAGTTGGTGATTCAGTCATTAGGAATGTAGATAGCTGGGTGGCTGGTGGACGTGAGGATCGCCTGGTAACATGCCTGCCTGGTGCGAAGGTAGCGGACCTCACGCACCGCCTAGATAGGATCATAGATAGTGCTGGGGAGGAGTCTGCTGTCTTGGTACATGTTGATACCAATGACATAGGAAAATGTGGTAGGGAAGTTCTGGAGGCCAAATTTAAGCTTTTAGATAGGAAGTTGAAATCCAGAACTTCCAGGATAGCGTTCTCCGAAATGCTTCCTGTTCCACGTGCAGGACCCAAAAGACAGGCAGAGCTCCGGAGTCTCAATGCGTGGATGAGACAATGGTGCAAGGATGAGGGTTTTGGATTTGTTAGGAACTGGGGAACATTCTGGGGAAAGGAGGGGCTCTTCCGAAGGGATGGGCTTCACCTTAATCAGGATGGGACCAGACTGCTGGCATTAACCTTTAAAAAGGAGATAGAGAAGCTTTTAAACTAGAAAATAGGGGAAAGCCGACAGTCGCCCAGGAGCGCATGGTTCGGACGAAGGTATACTTGAAGGATACTACCAAAAGCAGTGAGGTTCCAAAAAAGAGTATAGTAGCCCAAATGCCCTTGAGTAAGGTGCAGACAGAGCGTAAAGATTCCAAATTACCCATGCCTACCAATAGCCAGATTAATATTAATAAAATACAGTCTCTAAAATGCTTGTATGCAAATGCTAGAAGTCTAAACAATAAAATGGGAGAGTTAGAATATATAGCACTAAATGAGAGGTTAGATATGATTGCAATCTCAGAGACATGGTGGAAGGAGGATAACCAGTGGGACACACTGATACCTGGATACAAACTATATCGTAATGATAGAACTGATCAAATTGGTGGAGGAGTTGCGCTCTATGTTAGAGAGGGCATTGAGTCAGAAAGGATTAAAGTTTTGCAGGAAACAAAATTTGCTGTAGAATCTCTATGGATTGAAATTCCATGTAAAAATGGGAAGGCGATGGCAGTGGGAGTGTACTATCGACCGCCTGGCCAGACTGAACAAATGGATAATGAAATGCTCAAAGAAATCAAGGAAGCTAACAAAAGTCACAGCAGAGTAGTAATAATGGGTGATTTCAATTACCCTGGTATCGACTGGGTCAGTGTTACGGCAGGACAAGCTAGGGAGATAAAGTTTCTAGATGAAATAAATGACTGCTTCTTGGAGCAGCTGGTTCATGAACCGACCAGAGGGGAAGCCATACTGGACCTAGTCCTTAGTGGAACGCCAGATCTGGGGCAAGAGATAAGGGTGTTGGGACCACTTGGCAATAGTGATCATAGCATGATCGTGTTTGATTTAATTAGTGGAGGAGGGATAGTAAAGAAATCCACAGTACTACCTTTTAACTTTCAAAAGGGAGACTATGATAAAATTAGGAATATAGTTAAGAAAAAACTAAAAGGAGCGGTTGCAAAGGTTAAAGACTTACAGCAAGCTTGGGTGTTATTTAAAAATACTATCCTCGAAGCCCAGACGAGCTGTATTCCACGCATTAAGAAAAGTGGAAGGAAGTCCAAAAAACTGCCAGCATGGTTTAAAGGTGAGGTCAGAGAGGCTGTTGCTGCCAAAAAAGCATCCTTCAGGAAATGGAAAAAAGAGTCAAACGAAGAAAACTGGAAACAGCATAAGCACTGGCAAGTTAAATGCAAAGCATTGATAAGGCACGCAAAGCGAGAATTTGAGAAGGAACTTGCTACGGAAGCAAAAACACGAAATAAAGACTTTTTCAAGTACATTCATAGCAAAAGGCCTGTGAGAGAGTCCGTTGGGCCATTAGATGATAGAGGGCTAAAAGGGGCAGTAAGAGGAGACGAGGCTATAGCAGAGAGACTGAATAAATTCTTTGCTTCGGTCTTTACTGAGGAAGATGTAGGGATGTTACCCAAGACTGAAATGGTATTTAAAGGTGATACTGCAAAGGAATTGAGAGAAATATCGCTACACCGGGAAGATATATTACAACTATTTGATAAACTGAATAGTAGCAAATCACCTGGACCAGATGGTATACATCCAAGAGTGTTGAAAGAACTGAAATATGAGATTGCGGACCTGCTATTGGTAATCTGTGAACTTTCATTAAAATCATCTGTAATACCTGAAGATTGGAGGGTCGCCAACGTAACACCAATCTTTAAAAAGGGTTCCAGGGGTGACCCGGGAAATTACAGACCGGTGAGTCTGACATCAGTACCGGGGAAAATGGTAGAAACCATCATAAAGAACAAAATTACACAGCATGTAGATAGTCATGGCCTAATGGGAGACAGCCAACATGGCTTTAGACAAGGAAGATCTTGTCTTACTAATCTGTTATGTTTTTTTGAAGGTGTGCATAAACAGGTAGACAAAGGTGAGTCGGTTGATATAGTGTATCTGGACTTTCAGAAAGCTTTTGATAAGGTCCCTCATCAGAGACTTTTGGCGAAACTAAAAAGTCATGGGATAGGAGGCAGTGTACTATTGTGGATCGGGAACTGGTTAAAAGATAGAAAGCAGAGGGTAGGGCTAAATGGCCAATATCCCCAATGGAAAAAGGTGAATAGTGGAGTACCCCAGGGATCTGTACTGGGTCCGCTACTTTTTGACATATTCATAAATGACCTGGAAAAGGGAATAACGAGTGAGGTTATCAAATTTGCAGATGATACAAAACTGTTTAAAGTTGTTAAAACCCAAGAGGACTGTGGAAAACTGCAGGAGGATCTGGATAAATTGGAAGACTGGGCATCCAAATGGCAGATGAAATTCAATGTGGACAAGTGCAAAGTTATGCACCTAGGAAAGAACAACCCACACTATAGTTACACAATGCAAGGTTCCACATTGGGAACCACCACCCAGGAAAAAGATTTAGGAGTCATCGTGGATAACATGTTAAAACCCTCTGCCCAGTGTGCAGCGGCAGCCAAGAAAGCAAATAGAATGCTAGGTATCATAAAGAAAGGGATGGAAAATAAAACAAAGGATATTATAATGCCTCTGTATCGTTCCATAGTACGACCGCACCTTGAATATTGTGTGCAGTTCTGGTCACCGTATCTTAAAAAGGACATAGCATTATTAGAAAAAGTACAGAGAAGAGCAACCAAAATGGTGAAGGGGATGGAAGGCTACTCCTATGAAGAGAGGCTACAAAGGTTGGGGCTCTTCAACCTGGAAAAGAGACGGCTGAGGGGAGATATGATAGAGGTCTATAAATTAATGAATGGAGTGGAGCGGGTAAACGTGGATCAATTGTTTACGCTATCAGAATATAGAAAGACTAGGGGACATGCAATGAAGCTACAGGGTAAACTATTTAAGACAAATAAGAGAAAATATTTTTTCACTCAACGTGTAATTAAACTCTGGAATTTGTTACCGGAGGATGTAGTAAGGGCTGTTAGTGTAGCTGGGTTTAAAAAAGGTTTGGACAAGTTCCTGGAGGAAAGGTCCATAAACCACTATTAAAAAGGGACCCAGGATAATCAATGCTTGACCCAGTACAAGCATTGTGGAACCTGTGTCTTTTGGGGATATTGCTAGGTACGTATGACCTAGATTGGCCACTGTTGGAAACAGGATACTGGGCTTGATGGACCTCGGTCTGACCCAGTATGGCATATCTTATGTTCCTCCCCCAAAGCTCTTCTTCAATGCCTCACCCCCCCACCCTCCTCCCCATCCCCATCCCAAACACACGGAGCTCCACTCCGCCGCCCTGCGAGGATGGGACTCCCCCTTGGACGCACCATTCCCCATCCCTCCGCACTCCCCTCAATGAGCCTCTTCCCCCACCATCCCCCACCTAACCCCCCTTGCCCCCAAAATCACTCATAGGCCCTCCACTCCTCAGGCAAAAGAAGACCCCCTCCCCTCATCCCCCTTGCCCGCCATGCTGAAGCATAACTCTCCCCCCTCCTCCCTCCAGCCCCTTACCCCCTTCACCGTCCTAAGGATCATGTCCAACACAGCAATGTCCACACAAAAGTGTCACACAGGTCCGGATGCAGCTCCTGCCGCAAGCTCTCCTTGTCCCTCCGCTCCAAGCTTTCTCCACAGTTGTTGGCCCTTCACCGGGACTCTCTCCCATCCTGGATGCGCTCCCTTGCTCCCCAGCTGACCGGCCACCTTCACCACCTCTGGCAAACGAGGGACCCCCTCCTGCTTCAAAGTTTTCCATGCCTCAGCCTCCGAACGCACCCGATGTCCTCGGCCATTTATATCCATTAGCAAGGCAAAAGGAAACAGCCACCGGTACTTCATTTTCTCTGCTCGCAAGTACTGTGTGACCTGCCGCATATCTCGCCGCCTCTGCAAAGTCCCAGCCGAAAGGTCTTGATATAGCTCGACCTTTTGGCCCTCCCAGATGAAGCCTTTCCTGGCTGCAGCTGCTCTCATCACTTGCTCCTTCACTGCGAACGATGCAAGACAAGCCACAATGTCCCGCGGCTGACCCCCTCTCGCCGGGCCCAGCGCGCGGTGCGCTCGTTCCACCGCAACTTCCGCTCCAGCCACCGTGCTTTCTCCACTCTGCGCCGTCGCGTCAGCAAACTCCTCCGTCTCCGGCAGGCCCCTCAGACGCAAGTTGTTACGCCGGGATCGATTTTCAAGATCTTCCAACTTGTCTTTCAAGAGAGACTGTTCTTCGTGGAAGCGCTTCATCTGGGCCTCCACTTCCGTCTCTCTCTCCTCCTGTCGATCCACATGTTCCTCCAGCGCTTCCACACGGTGCCCGAGCTCACGCACGTCCTCTTTTATGCTCGCCAAGGTCTCCTTCAAATCGCCCCTCTTGGCCACGATCTCTCTCTTTAATGATCGCATCCAGCCCCATATATCTCCTCTAGTGCAGCTTTCATCCGCTCGCTCCAACTCTTCATCCGACTCCTCTCCCGATGCCATATGCTCCGGCGAGTCTCGGGCTTTCTGCTAGGCGTTCCCAGCGAATGAGGACTTAAATTTGGCCAGTTTCTTGCGCACTGACATCTCCGCCTGACTTGCACTCTCAGGACACCGACTTTTACTTCCTTAGATGGGGTAAAAGTTGCGCTTTTTCTTCCTTTTTACTGCGTCTCGATGGGAGCTCAAAAGTTAAGCTGCCATCACCCGGGTGACGTCACTTCCTCCAAACGATTAAACTTATTTATTGTACAAACACGAGTAAAGGAATGGTTAATCGTTTTTGGGTTTTCTTCCCCCCTCTATCACAATTGTCAAATCCAGGATCCTTGTAAAATAATCTTAAACATAATTTAATAAAATCAGAATCACAGTCGTGCAGATTTATTTCTCAATAATACTGCTGCCAGTTGGAATCATAAGTTGTTCATTTTATATTTTTACAAGGAAAAGAAAAAATAGCATGTTTTACTTTAATGTGTCTTTGGGGAAAACTGCTAGGCACTTATGACCTAAATTGGCCACTGTTGGAAACAGGATACTGGGCTTGATGGACCTTGGTCTGATCCAGTATGGCATATCTTATGTTCTTATATTGTGTTCTATTTTCTCCCTGAAAACTTTATTTTTTTTGTTTGAAAAGAAACTAACAAGGCATACTCTTATCTGGCAAGAAGGCCTTCTCATGTCCTTGAGGTGTGCAGTTTCTCTTTCTAGCAGAGCTACTGTAAACACAGAGTTCTGTCAAACTATTATCTCTGCTGTCTACTTCTCAAGTTATTACTGCAGTGTACAGTGCATTCCTCTTCCCAATCCATTGTCTCAGAGAATCCATTCCATACCACAATACAATCCATACAGATAGCAAGAGAGAGAAAATCCCGCTAGCTGTACAAACACATTACTGCTGCAAATCAATCATAGAATCTCCTCTCCCTTTACATATTCCTTAAACCAACACATCACTTCACATCATTAGACTATCTTCACAAGTTTACTGTCCATCAAAAATCCTTCTTTCACTATTATCATATCTCGCTAAACTCAATACCTACTAATCACTTGCGTCATACTGCCAAATACATAGTACTCACACCAACTACATACATGCATAGACTTTCATACCATACTGATTCTTATAAACTAAGGCTTCTAGAAACATTAAACAGCTATTAACAGTACATTTTATTTTTATGTTTACTGTTTTATTTTTAAGTGAACTGCAGGTAGAAGATATATATTTCTGCTCATTCCAAATGACAACTCTCTACATATGTCCTAATTAGCATCAAACATTCAATATAACTAATGACATGAAAATTATTCTTCCAAATATTTTATAACAACAATCTTAATAGGAAGAAATATCCCTCAGGCATGTATAGAGTCCAATTAACTATGGGTTTAGGAAGGGCAAGAAGTACAACAAATTGAGCGCTAGTAATATCAGGTAAGGGAGCACTTTCCATAACTTCAGAAGAAGTACTTGAGCAGAAAAGAAACCTACTTTAAGCTTCCTGTTACCTTCTGTTACTCATAAGTTTTATGTCGCCCATAAGCTCATTCATTCATGCATCTAGTTCCATGTAAACCGTTTTGACTGTTAGAAAAACGGTATAGCAAAACCTGTTAAATAAAATAAATAATTTGAATCTACTATATAAAGAAAATCACAATACTGGAATGATTACTTAAACTGATGACTACTAAAACCAAAACAAATCAGCAGGTACAAAAATCACAGTGCTACAATATTTATCAGTTTTTTTTCCACTTAGACTGAGATCAGGAAAGCTTTTAAAACAAAATGCACCTCTTATCTAGAATCAAAGACGCATTACTCAAATACAGTAAAACAACCAAAATGACCTTAAGATCCAAGAGAGAAACAAACAAAACAATAAAAATCTGTGTAGTCTTTACACGTATAAACTGTTTGTGATAAGAAAACGGACATTTTGAATATCAACTTGCAAGTCTGGCAAAATACGGTGCTGACTTCCCAAAGAAGAAAATCGGCATATGAAAACACAACAACTAATTACGAAGTTAAATCCAGGCTGTTTAAATCTTTTACAACCAGAAAATGTTATCCTTTTAAAACATGATGAGAAAAAAAGCAAACAAAAAAATCGTTATACGCTTTGGCTTCTAATACAAACAACTTATGTTTTCTTGAGACTTTTCACATGTCACCCACCCACCATGTAAGGATGACCCACTCAGGACTAGTATGCAGACCCTCTAAGTCATTGACTACCATTTCATATCTCAAATATCGATCTCTTCTAAAGGAAACAGTAATGCTTCACCACTAGTCACTGAATGTCATCGTGCTTCAGAGTTTTGCAATATCATCATGTTTGCATGCATACAATAAGACGGACTGCCTCTCTTAAACGCTGCAGCCTGTGCCATAGTTGGAGTCTGTATTTAATACTCACAATCCTCCGTCCTCCATCTGCTTGCCTTGAATGCCGAGAAAAGGAGATCTGGCACAGCACCAACTGTTTGTTTGCATGCTCTACTCCTGACTGGGCGCACCAAGTTAAAATCCTCCCTCTGTTCTTTTCCTCCAGTTCTCTAAATTCAGTGAAAATAGAGTAAGGAATGACTGAAAACAAAACACAAAATTCTATCAATAACAGTATAACCAAAGCTTCAGCGGAGGAATTTGGGCCCGCAAACTTGAGCAGTTTCCCATACTTCCTCCCTCAGCTAGGCCATAACACTTCTTTTATTAGAAAAAAACCTGCTACATTGTACAATTTTGTCGTATCACTCTACTTCATGCTTTGCTTCACTTTCTGTTTATCTACATATTACAGATCAAGCTAAATACTACATGTTTCAGGTCAAGCTGCTTCTGAAAATACGACCTTGGCTTCTAAAGACAGGCACTGTTAAACTGTTATAGATCAAGCTTCAAGCTGTCTGCAGAATTCCAAGCCATTCTCAGAGTTCATATTTCTGAACCTTTCAGAGGGCCCAGTGCCCTACTTGAGTCCCTTTCTACATCTTCCATCAATTTTTGATGGCTTTCTTGTTTCTTGTATAGCCTTGTGCCCAGTCTCCTCTTCGACTTTGTTGCTGATGAGAGATTACACGACAGCAAATTTGTTCAAAAGTTTTTTGCTTCCCGAAACATTTTTGGCGATTATGATAGATCGCTTCAAGCTAAAAACAAATATAATTTCAGATTGACTGTATCACATAGGAATTTAGAGATACATGAAATTAAATGTTGACTGAATTTAGGATCTCCAGGAACAAGCAGGAATGAGTCTTCACATATGGGTACGTCGGTACCGACGGAGCCTGCGCGGGAACGCTCCCCAGCTTCCCAAAAAGGAAAGCTTTTGGGAGCATCCCACAGCGCCTGCGCGCTGCCTTCCCGCCTTTCCTAACCAACTCTCCTCAGTTCCTTTGCCGCGGAGCCAGCAGGTCGAGCCCTGTCACCGCTGAAGAAGTTCTTTATTTTATTTTATTTCTTTGGTCGCGTGTCTGCCTTCCCCGACTCCGGACCGGTACTGCCGGTCTTTTCTTTCTTTAAAAAAAAGAAATAAAAATATCGATATTTTTCCTCACTTGGTGTATTTTTCTTCTTAGGCCTCAGGGCCCACAAGAAAATTTCCCTCATGGAAAAACCAGCCTTTGGTTCAAAAAATGCACTAAGTGTAGCGGTACTATTTCTGTTACAGATACCCATGAATGGTGTCTTAAATGTTTGGGTCCTGAACACTCCATTCCGGATTGTCCGTCCTGTTCTCTAATGTCTAAACGGGGGTTACAGAACCGAGCAGCTAAGCTCCATGTGCTGTTTCCCGCTGATGCACCGGCGGTAGCATCGACATCTTCCAGGTCTTCTTCTCCTGATGGATCTCAGGTAACCAAACATAAACCTAGCAGGTCCTTGAAGGGTAGATCTCCCTCTAAGCATCGAGATGCCTCCGGGCTTGCCCTCGAGGATCCTGCCCCAGCCAAACAACCCCGGTGGGAAGCTCCGGCTTCCAAAGCTCCTCCTATGGGGTTACAGGTTGACATCGATGGCACGGCCTCGACCGATCACCTGTTAGATTGCTCTGGGGTACCGGCACTTTCTCCCAGTACCGACATCCAGGCTTTCATGGTGTCGATGGATCAGAATGTTCTGTCCATGCAACAGGCTATCAAGGCCTTCATTCAAGTTGCGACGCCGATGATACCGCAACGAGCTCCGTTGTCGGTATCGGCTCCGGTACCGGCACCAGCACCGATGCCAGTACCGACTGCATCGACATCGACCAGGATACCGACTGCAGCGGTTCCTTGTCCAGGGCTATTTCGCAGTACCGATCCGGTACCGGGGACTCCCGATGTCGATACCGGATTTGTACTCTGCATCTGATAGTTCTCGTCTCAGCGTCCAACAATAGTCGGCCAGCACTGATGGGTTCCACTTGCCCTGATGCCGCTTTTCCATCATTGCAATGTCCTGGTGAAACCAAGATTAGCAGGGAAGAAGTCCAAGTGTGAATGCAGAAAATGAATCTTCAGCGACATGTTGCACTTCATGATTTTGTATGCTTGAAGCATGTTGTCTACCAGCTGGGCGTAGTTTGACGCCTTGTAATTGCCAAGAAAATTCTCAACAACATCTCTGAGTACCTTCCATGCGATTTTTTTTTTCTCAGGCCCTGCTAGCAGATCTTCGAACCATTTATCATTGATGACGTTTCTGACTTGTGGTCCAACAAAAATGCCTTCCTTAATCTTGGCATCAGTTATTCTTGGAAACATATGTCTCAAATATCAAATCCTTTACTTTCCTTGTTCATTGCTTTCATGAAGCTTTTCATCAGTCTGAGTTTTATATGAAGAGGATGCAAAAAATATCTTACTTGTGTCAGCAAGTGGTTCTTGTACCACATTTTTCTGTCCTGGAACCAAACTCTTATGGAGCGGCAAGTTCTTTTTATTATAATGAGACTGTCTAGCACGGGAGTCCTATTCCTAAATGAAACAGTACTTGGTATACCTGCACTGCATTCCTAGTAGCAGTGCCACTACTTTTAGATCACCACAGATGCTCCAGTTGTAGTTGTTGTTGTACTGCAAGCATTTCATCAACAGTTCCATGTTTTTGTAGGTTTTTCATATGTGCTGCATAGGCAATAGGTATTAAAGGGTGGACATTGCCATCATGTATCAAGACAGCTTTCAGGCTTAATGGTGATTAAATTTAATAAAAAGGTGCTATTGTGAGTCATGCTTGCAATCCAAAGCCTTGAACAACCCATCAATGTCAGTACAGAAACGGAGGTTGTCAACCAGCACAAGTAATTTTTCATATCTTCTTGGTGGATCAGAAAGGCAGAAATTTTCATACCTGGCGACAGCAAACCCAATCCTTGCAGTTTTGAGCCAAGTAGTTCAGCTTTTGTTTTTGACAAACTTAAGTCCCTTACCAGGTCATTCAGTTCTGATTGTGTTATCAGATGAGGCACACCGGACATAAACAGTTCAAAATCTGGATCCATGTCATTTTCCACGTCTGGTCCATGTATTGTGGCATCTTCATTTGCTTCATCTAGGCTCCATGTCTATGATGGCTTTGGTACTGGCATACTGACATCACATGACACTGCTCTGATGGCCGAAGGCAGACTGTTCAATAGATTTTTTTTATTTTTAGCAGAGAAACCAGATACATTGGTCAGACAGAAGTAACAGTCCATCATGTGATCCTTCTGATCTCACCATATCATCAGGACTGCAAATGGCAATGACTTCTGAGTCCTCTGAGACAATTTCTGCGATGGACAGCAAATGTGAGGAGCTCAGGATTTGTCTTGATCACCAACTTTACAACTGAAGTAGAGCTCATATTTTTTCTTAATAAGTGCAGTCATGTTTCATCTTTGAGTTTTAAAAGATACTCATCACAAATGTAACAGAATGTATCGTGGCTGTTGCAAGAATGAAATGGAACATGTACAATTCGATCTGTTGGGTGTCTGCGAACTGAAATGGCACTTTGCATCTGATGATCACATGGTCTACTATGCTGGAAATGAAACACAAAGAAAAAATAGTGTTGCATTTTTAATGAAGAAGAAACTTGCAAGAACTGTATTGAAATACAATACAGTCAATAAAAGCATAATTTCTATTCGTCTACGAGGAATGCCCATCAACACAACTAGAATTCAAGTATATGCCCCAACAACATCTGCATAAGAGGATGAAGTTGATGAGTTCTATGAACAAGTACATCTGAAATTGACAGAACATGCAAACAAGGTATCCTGATGATCATGGGTGACTGGAATGCAAAAGTTGTCAACAAAAAAGAAGGCAAAGTGTTTGGAAAATATAGACTTGGCAACAGAAATGAAATTGGAGAAAGACTGAGAGAATTCTAAAAGACCAACGATCTAGTCATATCAAACACCTTTCAGCATCACAAGTGGCGACTCTACACATGGACTTTACGCAATGGATTGTACAAAAATCAAATTGACTACATATGTGGAAGTCAACAATGGAAAAGCTCTATAACATCAACAAAGACAAAACCTGGAGCTGACTGTGGTACAGATCACCAACTACTAGTATGCAAACTCAAGATAAAGTTGAAAACGAGAAGCCATTCAGGAATGTACCACTGGAATTTAAAGACTGCCTGCAAAATTGATTTGCTGCTTTAGATGCAAATGACAAAGCTCCAGAAGAGTAATGGAATGACATCAAGAAGGTTGTGGTAGAAGAAAGTGAGAAGTCTCTACAAAAGGTGAAAAAGCAAAAATGGCCAAAATGGATTTATTTATTTATTTGTCCAGATTTGTATATCACTTTCTCCTTCATTCAAAGTGGTGTTTACACAGGTTGGGATAACATTAACAGGGGTGACAGGACATACATATAGTTAGTGGCGGGATATCGTAGATTATGGTTGTGTTATTGTGGATAGTGATTGTGGTTGTCGTAGCTTTTTGGTTGGTGTCGTCGTATCTTCCCGCTAGTGGAGGGGTCTGCAGGAAGTGTGGTCATAGCATTCCATAAATAGGTAAGTTTTCAGTGATTTACGGAAATCCTTGAGGTCCTTTATCGACCGCAGTCCATCTGGGTGGGGAGTTCCAGAGTGCTGGTGCTGAGAGGGATATGACTGTGTTGGAGGTCACTTGCCTTGTTTTGTGATATCCAGGGGGATACGTGGAGTTTATTGTTGCTGTTGGTTCTCTTTATTTATTTATTTATTTATTTAACTGCATTTATATCCCGCTTTTCACCGGGTCAAAGCGGTGTAACATGTAACATAGGGAGGGGTAATTTCTTTTAGGATGGGGCCATCACCAGGGTCAACAATTAATGATTATGGGAGGACATGGACATGATTTTCTTAGGTCTGTTGCTTGTGTCCTTGGTTATTAAAGTGTGAAGGATGTCTGCCGTGCATAGGTGTATGATCTTGAATATGTTCACTATTGTTTTGTATTTTGCCCGTGCAGGTATTGGTAGCCAGTGTAGTTGCTGAAGTACAGGTGTAATGTGCTCGTGTATGGCTGTGCCAGTTATGATTCTGGCTGCAGTGTTCTGTACTAGCTGGAGTGGATAGGTGGCCTGCTTAGGAAGTCCTTGGAACTCTTAAAATTGCCCAGAAACGCAGAGAAGCTAAAGCCAGAGGAGAAAGAGAGGCAATTGCAGAACTCAACAGAGCTTTCTAATGTGCAGCAAGACAATACAAGGAGAAGTACTATAATAATGCATGCCAGGAAATAGAAGCAGAAACGATTAGAGGAAGAACAAGATTGGCTTTCCTAAAGCTATGAGAGGTAAAGACAAAATTCCAGCCTCAAATTGGAATGTTACAAGATGCTCAAGGATCCATGTTGAATGATGCGGAGAAGATCAAGAAAAGGTGGAAAAAATATACAGAGTCACTTATACCAAGTGGATCAACAGCTGTTTCAACCTGTACCTTATGATCGGGAACCACTGGTGATGAAAGAAGTTGAAGCAGCATTGAAAACCTTATCAATGAACAAAGCACCGGGCATTGATGGCATTCCCATTGAAGTATTACAGCAATTGGATGCAGCTTTTATCATACTTACAAGGCTCTGCCAGGAAATTTGGAAGATAACAATATCATGGCCAACTGACTGGAAAAGAAATGTGTTTATACCGATACTAAAGAAAGGAGATCCAACTGACTGGGGAAATTATCAGACAATCGCTCTGATCCCACATGCCAGCAAAATTCTACTCAAGATTATTCAGCAGAGACTACAACTGTACCTGGAACAAGAACTGCCTGAAGTGCAGGCAGGGTTCAGGAAAGAGTGATGAATGAGAGACGACATTGCGGATATGAGATGGATCCTTTAAAGACAATACCAAAAGGATATTTATATGTATTTTATTGACCACAACAAGGCTTTTGACTCTGTAAACCATGAGAAACGCTGGGCCACATTAAGAAGCATAGGTATACCAGAACACCTGATCGTGTTCTTGCACAACCGGGCAAGTGGCATCCAGGCCTATGCCATGTGCCCTGCCCCGTGTCTCCTTACTTAGTCGTCCCACTGACAGATTGCACAGGTGAACAGTTTTGCCACAAAACTTTAGAGTTTATTGGATAATGTTGGCCACTGTATAACCTTAAGCAAACATATAACCAAAATTCACAGTGTACAAGTCTCAAACATATATACAACATTAAATTGCCCTAATCCTCGAGATGCACAGCCCGTACTCACCCAAAGGATGTGCCGTCAAACACTGTGACCTGAAAACACTTCTTAACCATTGCTGTCATAACTGATACACATTATCCATAATACGCTGTGTGGGTCAGCGTGCACTATACCCCTGGTCGCAGCAGCGTCGTCCTTCTCTGTTTCTGACCTGGTCCGTAAAAGGTCGGGATTGCTGCATACTTAACATATGGCAATAAGGTGTCTCCCTCCCTCCCCCTCCCCCCGGTCAAAGCGTGGGGAGGCACATTACCCACTGATCCTGCTGAGAATCCATCGTCTTTGTCAGGGGGATGACAATTTCCTTGTGGCTACTCCCCCTATACTCAACTATACGGCTGTGCGCTCGGTCCGATGGCCCTTATCTTCTGGCCACCCCCCCCCCCCGACAGCGACGCCTCGCTTGTCAGGGTCCCCACCCGGTACTTGACTGTGGCTATCAGCATTTCTACCATGTCCTGGGCCATTCATAGGAAAACATCCATGCTGATATCCAGCAGATGTACGCCTGCTGCGCGACACAGGCTAGGGCAACTTACATCAATGAGGTCATGCACAATGCAACTCCTCCTCCCCCCCACCTTGATTGCCTCCATGAAGCAAGCCAACCATTCGTCTTGTTTTCTTCACTGCCCAGTGTGACCTTTTTGCCTTTTCAGACCCTCCATAGTATGATATGGAACCATACTACCCGAGTCCAGAGAAAATGTTGGCTAGCTGCATCTTCCGGTTAATTCGATACTGTGGTTATTGGCCATTTGTTTCCCCTCCAGATGCATCACTAAGACCCAAAGGCTCCTGGCCACCCTCCTTCTGCACATAAGGGACAGAACCAGCAGGTCCCATATCATTCCCCGCACCCCCATCCCAACGATCGACACTTCTGCAGAATTCAGACCCAAATTAAAGACCTGCAGTGCTTCAGGTTCTCCTTTTCACCCAGTGGACATATGGATGGCCTCATATCCACATTACCAGGGAAGTTTCACATAGGGCAAACCATCACAAGAAGAACACAAGAAAGGTCAGGTTAGTCACAGCAACATTCGTCAATCCGTAGCTTCCGGGCGAATGTACAGGTAATAATGGTCAAAACGCCACTCGCCCACAGACATGATTTGTTCCTTTGTCATTCTAAGCCAAGCTGTCATGGTAGCCGTCCCAATGCGGAAGGAATAAGCCAACCTCAAGGTACGCCTCTGCGATGACCAGCTTCTGCACCCTAGCGAACTGGAAGCGAGACAGGGGTGCTCCGCCTGCATCAACCAACACTGCTCGCCTCCCATCAGGCTTAATCATCTGCAATCCTCAAAATACCTCACTGGACATTTGTGGTCTCCTGGCAGGGGTGACCATGACAAGTTGGCCTCCCCTTTTGTCGGGTCCGTCTTAGAGCTACAGGTTTGCGGTTAGATGTGTGGCAGCAACGCTCAGCTGACCGTCCCTTTATTATCCTTGCAATGACAAAATCCACCAAAGGGCTCCGTCTTCCCATTGCTTTGGCAAAAGGGATGATGGCCATTAAGTGCGTTCTTACTGCGGATTTACTCCTGCCCCTGTCCTTGTAGCAGAATATCCAGCGAAGAATGATGCTGGCCTTAAAGCAGTCCCCTCCCTAATGCCATCCTACACACAAGTCCCGGAAGTGATCCCGGGCCTTCAAGTATATTGGTCTGGTATGCTCTGCCAGGAACCTATCAAGAGGCTCCAAACTTTGGCGGGCCCAATGCCCAGACTGCCTTTGGAATGGATGTCTTGACTGCATCTGCCCCAGGAGCACTGGCCCAGAATGCTGCCATCTTAAAATGAGAAAGGGCATCGGCAATCATGTTATGAAACCAGGAACATAAAAACGAAAGAAGCTCTCCTACTCTGAGTGCCCCAGAGAATGCTAAGGAGAAGTTGCATATGAAAAGACAGGTCTCAAAGGTGTCCTAGCAGACTGCCATCCATGACGGTGAGCAGCTTCCTTTACACCTCGTGGGCTATCAGGCGCCTGTGGTCTGGAGTGCGTCAACGGTCAGCAACCCCACCCATCATCACGAAATCGTCCGAAGGGCTCTCTTTCCCCATTGCCCAGGCGAAGACAGTGACTGCCACCAGGCGCATCTGTACCACAGATTTCATCATGCCGCTGCCCTTGCATGATAGAATCCACTTGGGAGTGGAGCCTGTCATGCATTGGTCACTGTCCCTGTTCCCATTAAAGCTACAGAACTTACAGAAATGCTCCCAGGCTTCCAAAATATTTCTGGCTGGTTTATTCGGTCAAGGAAATCCGTCGATAGCTCCCACACTTCGC
This sequence comes from Ichthyophis bannanicus, assembly GCA_033557465.1. Classification (NCBI taxonomy): domain Eukaryota; kingdom Metazoa; phylum Chordata; class Amphibia; order Gymnophiona; family Ichthyophiidae; genus Ichthyophis; species Ichthyophis bannanicus. The sequence goes on along the minus strand of CM066033.1, from coordinate 654,508,337 downwards.
CGGGACAAACGCCCAGACTGCTGCTGGAATGGATATTCTGGTGGCATGGAACAATGAGAGAGGGCATCAGCAGTGCTATTGTAGAATCCCGTAATATGCTCTGCCTTAAAGGTGATGATATGCAGAATGCAGAGCATAACAATTTCCCGGGGCAGCGCCACCGCCCCTAGCATCCTGGTATACATCTCGTGTACTGCTTGGACCACCGCCAAATTATCAGTGTGGTATATAATCACCCTGTTAACCAATTGAGGGGCTCAGATAGGCAGGTCTGCCATCAAGGGGAATAACTCCAGGGGTGTCATCTTGTCATTAGCACCGAAGGAGTGCCACTCATGTGGCCAAGACTCCAAGCCCCAGGCCCCCAGAAGTATATCCTAAAACCGCCCCCCCCCCCGATGCATCCATGAACAGTTTCAACAGGGGGAGTCCTGCCAAAAGGCTAAGCCATTAAAGGCCTTCAGGAAATGTTCCCCAGACTTGTAGGTCTTCATGTATGCTCTTATCAGCCCTGATGTGGTGGTGCCTCTGCTTGACTCCCCCTTGTCACAAGAGCCAGTCGGTGACAGAAAACCCGCCACATCGGGATTACCATACGGGTGAAACATAATAAACTGAGCAGAGATTGAAGCTGCTCTAATTTCGCTTTCTGTTCTAATCTAGCTTTTCACAAGCCTCTCATTTGCCAATGTTGGTTTTTAATTTCTCCAACTTATCCCCTGGGCAGTCTAGACACTTGGACTTGTATATCTAGCTCAATTCTGAGGAATGTGTCCTGCGGGTCCCACGGTCATTTCTACCATCAGAGGTACTCCAAACTGCTGTGCAATGGGCTCACAGGAATCCAAGATCCTTTTGCATTCCTCGAATCTGGCCCCCACCACCAGGAAATCAAGGTACTGAACAGTTGAGCCAGGTCCAGCTATTTCTTCCACCGGCCAAAGCAGGAATGAACTGAACTGCACAAAATATGCACAGGAATTGAGCAGGTCATGGACATACGAGGTGTGACAAAAAAAGAAACGAGACTGTCTCATAAATGTTTTATTACAAAATCTACAGAGAAATTACGCATTGTCCCCTTCAAAGTAACCCCCCCCCCCGAGTTAATGTACTTCTGCATTCGCTTCTGCCACGTATGGAAGCACTCAATAAAGTCCTCCTCCTTGAGGTCCCTCTGCTCCCTCATCACAGTGGCCTTGATCTCTCCTACAGAGGCAAAATAAGTTCCTGTTGAGCACAGTCTTCAGCCTGGGGAAGAGCCAGAAGTCACATGGTGCGAGATCTGGGGAATAAGGAGAGTGGTCGAGAGCCGTGATCTGTTTGTTGGCCAAGAACTGCCTCACACTGAGCGCGGTGTGTGCGGGCGCATTGTCGTGGTGGAGCAGCCATGACTTCTCTCCACAGATCCTGCCTGCTGCGCCGAACCTGGTCATGGAGGCGATTGAGGACCTGCTGGTAGAAGTGCTGATTGACTTTCTGACCCTCGGACTCAAACTCATGATGGACCACTCCCTTCTGGTCGAAGAATGCGATCAGCATGACCTTGATCCTTGATTTGGACATGCGCACCTTCTTGGGTCTGAGTGACAGTCGAGACTTCCACTGCAGGCTGTCTCTTGCTTTCAGACCCAAGACTCGTCTCCTTTGATGACTCGGCCAACAAACTCTGGATCTTCTCTGATCTTCTCTAGCAAGTCTCGACAAACATTGACCCGGTGCTCCTTCTGGTCGTCCGATAAAAACCTGGGCACTATCTTGGCGCACACCTTCTGCATCATCAGCTCCTGCACCAAGATGGTCCACACTTGACTCTCTGTTCAGGCTGAGCTCCTCAGCTATCATCCGCACCGTCAATCTGCGATAACTCCGCACCAGCTGGTGTTCTCTGTCAATGTTCTCAGCCGTCTTTGTCGTGGAAGGCCGCCCTGATTTGGGGTCATCCTCCACCTCCTCGCGCCAGTCTTGAAGCGTTTGTGCCACTCGCAGACTTGCAGCCTTGACATTGCATCTTCTCCATAAACCTTTTGGAGAAGTTGGAGACACTCAGTTGGGCCCTTCTCCAACTTAACCAGAAATTTCAAGTTGATTCTTTGCTCCATATTTCTGCCACCTTCAGTTGCATGATAAAGCGATGGAGCAGTGTGCTACGAAAAGACCTGAAAAAGAAAAACAGAGTGAGAGAGATGAAAAATATTATAGCAGAATAGTGGCAAGATGTTGCACAACACATTGACATAAGCGGTTAGCCAATTGACATTGAGTCATGGGCATGGCTGCCACAGTCTCGTTTCTTTTTTGTCACACCTCGTACATTTGTCATAGTAGTTCTCACCTCAAGGTGAAAACAGACTAGATGAAAAAGACTGGATGTACCGGGAGCAGTCGGAATACCGACCCTATCTCCGCCTTAGCCAGTTTTGCCTGTGGCCCAAATTCCGAATGATTGCTATGGCCTAGTCAGTAGACGTACAGTATATCTCACAGAACACAAAGAAGGATCAATATGGTCATCAACCGACTCGCCCGTGGGACAGAACAGGTTGTGTATCAGATTGAATTTGCCTGACTCCTTCTTTGGCACTATTCCCAATGGGGACAACACCAGACCCGGGAAGGGGGGGGGGGGTCCCAGTAGGGACCCGCTACCCTTCCCAAGACATTTTCCTTGGTTATTTTTTCTTCCCGCACCACCTGAAGGAGCTGAAGGAAGGAAGGGGAGTGTATGGTGCGCAAGGAAGTAGGGGCGGAGGATGTAATAGGGAAACCTTCTGCAAAGTCATCCAATAATGATGCATGCCCAGTCCTGGTGAGTGTAGGACCACAGCTACGGATGCAAGCTCTCAAGCCTGATGTGCAAGGGAGCCATGTCCTTCGGTGGGTCATTAGGGCAGCAGCTTAAAAGGCTTTCCCTTACTGGTGGATCTACATGTGGAAGCTGAGTGGCTAGCTCCACAGACTTGACAGGCATGCCAGGACTTAGATGAGTTCCATGTGCAGCTGTTGGTATTATACTGGGGGGCAGTATCGCCACCCTGGTGCCTATCCTGAATGTCTCCCATCTGGTCGCTGGATCTTAGAAAGAATATAGCAGAATTTAAAAAGGTATGGAGAAGAGCCACCAAAATGGTAAAGAGGATGGAAAGATATCCCTTTGGGGAAAGGCTTCAATGATTAATTAATAGCTGTTAGTGTATCTATGTTTATAAAAAAAAAAGATTTGGGAAGGTCCACAAATCATTATTAAAGAGGACCTGAGAAATCAACTGCTTACCCCTGAAAAAGCCTAGTGGAACCTGTGGCCTTCAGGAACCGGGCAGGTACTTGTGACTTGGATTGGCCACTATTGGAAACAGGATTCTGGGTTGGATGGACCCTGGTCTGACCCAGTATGGCATTTCATAAGTTAATTTTTATTTATTTATTGGAAACATTTTTCTATACCACTCCTTCCAAAGATTAGGGGCGTTTTACATTGAAACAAAACGAGTTACATAGAACATTGTAGGAGTGGTAAATCACATAACTATTTACATATATACATCAATCAGTAAATTAGCAAGTTTATTTGCTATTTTGCTAATGGGAGGACCAAATCTGATTTTGGTGTGGGGGAATGGGGTTATGTGGAATTTATAACCTCTAAAGCAAGTAGAACTGTTTTTGTTTTGTTTTTTTGTAAACAATAATTAAACCCAAGATCTTGCCTCTTTCCCAGCTTTAAGGCACCAAATGATCACTGTCTGTCATTAGCTTTCCCTCTAAACAGTTGCAAAATCCAAATCCCTCATCTGGTCCCAGGAGTCCTGCCATTAATCTGTTGCCCACTAGCACCATACATATATATCCCCAGCAGACCCACTTGATAAAATGTGAAGGTCCCTTACAATGATGTGTACTGTTTGTCCTGTAGATACATGATCCACAGCCAGGTCTTGAACCTGCAACTCTCCAGTCATATGCACACTGCCTCAGTGTGTTGTGCCATTACAGCCTCTGGAGGGTAGCATCACACCAAACCATTAATAGAGAATTTTTTTAAAAATTAACCTCTCCCAGAATGCAGTAAGATAAACATTCATAAACAAGATTGGATCTGAAATCTTTCTGCAGAAGTAAGTCCACAGGGCAGCTATGTGCTCAGTTAAATTATTTAGTTCCATTTTAAAAGGAAGATTCCTTTTGAGATGGATAGGAAGGAGTCTTGACAAAACGAAACCCAGAACAAGTATGAAAGCAATGTTTCATGGGTCATATATATATGGTAGTAAATCTACAACACTAAATAACCCAAGTTTCTCCAGGACCAAGCAGGAAGTCAGTCCTCACTTATGGGTGACGTCGGCGCCGACGGAGCCCTCGCGGAGCAATTTTCCCCAGCTTTCAAAGAAAGCCTTTGGGAATTGCAGCGCGCATGCGCGGTCGTCTTCCCGCCCGAGGGTGCCATCTTAGCCAGTCTTCTTTTTTCCGCGGAGCCCTACAGACGTCCCCGTCTTGTCCCCGCGAAAAAGTCGATTTTATTCATTATTTTATCCTTTTTCCTTCGGTTCGACGCCGATCGTTTTCCCGCCCGGACTCGCGACGCCGGTCACGAGTCCTCGTACTTTTTTCGGTTTTTCTGACTTTGTCAGCTTTCGTTTTCGATTTTTCCCTGGCAGCCCGGTCCTTTGACCTCGCAGGGGCCCTTTTTCCCCCGATGGCTGCCAGTGGCTTTAAGCGGTGTGGTCAGTGTGACCGAAATATGTCACTAACTGACACACACGACTTTTGCCTCCGCTGCCTGGGCCCGGATCATGAGGAACTGATCTGTGGGCCCTGTGGCAAAATGTCCTCAAAAGCGTTGAGAAGTCGGCGGCATCAGCGTGATCGAATCTTCGCTGACCCCAGCCGTACCCGGACCTCGTCGGAGGCCTCCGCGTCAAAAGGTTCCAGCTCGGACCGTCGCCGGAGTTCCTCCGACCGGGGTTCTCCCTCCGGGGACCATCGTCGGACGGTGAAACCCGCGAGGGCGGCGTCGGTGGACGCTCCTGGTTCCGCGAGGGCCAGGTCGCATAGCCCCGATAGCCGCCCCGGGTCCTTGGAGAAGGAACACCTCCCGAAGCGACCTCGCCTGGAGTCGGAGATGCCTGCTCGGGTAAGTCCTGTAGTCCTTCTGGACTCGCCTCCGCGACAGCCGACGTCGGGCCCGACGCCGTCGGGGCCCGAGTCGGGGGCTGCTGGGTCACCTGAGCTCGGACTCAGGTTGACGGCCTTGGAGAGCAGACTGTCTGCCTTCATGGACCAGCAGCGGGCACTGCTCGCTGGCCTCGCTGGCGCCGCTGCCCCGACCGCCGGGACGTCGACGTCCAAGTCGACCCCGGAGACCGAGCCGATCCTCGAGTCGATGAGAACTCGAGTCGATCCTCGGTCGAGGTCACCCTCGGCCTCCCGTTCGGGACCGAGGTCGCCGACGCCGACTCCCTCGGCGTCGGGGCGGCAGGCGCCGCGCCCTGCCCGGGCCGACCCCACCGAGTCCTCGTCGGAGTCGGTCTGGGAGTCTGAAGAGGAAGAGTCACCTGATTCTTTCCGGACTCGGTGTGTCCCCTCGGACTCACCGGAGTCCGAGCCTCGGAAGCAGTCCCCCCCGGAGGATGCCCGGTTCTCGGACTTCGTTAGGGATATGGCCAAGGCTTTGGCCTTCCCTGCGGATCCCGAGGAGGAGCCTCGAGCCGAAGAGCTCGACGCCCTCCAGTATGACTCTCCCGCGAGGGAACACTTTACTGTACCGGTTCCTCCTATGCTGGAACGACTACTCTTCCGCATGTGGGAGAGTCCGGCCTCCTCGCCGGTCCTGAGCAAGCGGGTCGATTCTATCTATCGAGTCCGCAAGAGCCCTGGCTTTCAGAAGGCACAGCTACCACACCATTCCATGGTAGTGGAATCGGCCATGCATCGTCTTAAGAGCCAGAAGATGCACTCCTCGGTGCCTCCTGGCAGGGAGGCCCGTAACCTGGATGGCCTTGGTAAGAAGTGTTTCCAGGGCTCTATGCTCGCATGTCGTGTCCAGACTTACCAGCTATACATGGGCATGTATCTCCGGGATCTGGCTAAAGAGCTAGCCGGATTCTCCGCTGGTTTGTCCGAGGAACCCTTGCGGAGGTTCCTGGCCTTGTCCACTGGCATTCGGGAATGCTCAAAGTTCATGTCCCGAGCAGCCTATGATGGCTTTGAAGCATCGGCTCGAGTGGCCGCAGCCGGCATCGGTGCCCGCCGACAGGCTTGGCTTCAGTCGTCAGACCTTGAGCCCTGGGTGCAGGACAAGTTGGTCGATGTCCCCTGCCGAGGCGAAAACCTCTTTGGCAAGCCCATGGCGGAAAAGGCTGCACAAATTGAGACTGAGACTCTCACCAGGACCAGGCTTTCTAGGAAGACCTCCGCCCCTTCCCAGAAAAAGAAGGGCTCGGGGAAAAAGTCCTTTTACCTGAGGAAGGCGGCTGCCTACAAACAATACCCCCATTATCAGGCCCCTGCAGCTCCCCAACAGGGCCAGCAGGCCAAGGGACGGGGTAACGGGTCCCGTAGGCAGCAAGCCCCCAAGCCTGCACCACCAGCCCCTGCTCAGCAGGGTGGGGGTTTTTGACTCACAAAGCATAGCCTCTCCCCCCCGCTAGTTCCTCCCAGCACCGGAGGCCGGCTGGTTCACTTCGCCCACAGGTGGTCCAGCATCACCGCAGATGCCTGGGTGCTTCAAGTCGTGCGAGAAGGCTATCTTCTCCACTTCCATCAGGTCCCTCCCTCCTATTTTCCGGGAGAACCTCCGCGACCCCCTCTGCACAGGGAGTTGCTCCTTCAGGATTTAGCAGGTCTTCTGCAGGAACAGGCGGTGGAACCGGTGCCACACCACCTGAGAGGTCAAGGCTTTTATTCAAGGTATTTTCTGATACCAAAGAGAACAGGGGGCCTCAGACCCATCCTGGACTTGCGCAACCTCAACAAGTTCCTTGTGCGGGAGAAGTTCAAAATGCTTACCCTTGGAATCCTTCTGCCCTACCTCCAGCAGGGAGATTGGCTATGCTCCTTGGATCTAAAGGATGCCTACACGCACATCCTCATCCACCCAAGCCACCGCCAATACCTAAGGTTTGTGGTGGCAGGAAATCATTACCAGTACAGGGTACTGCCCTTTGGCCTGTCCTCCACACCGCGAGTCTTCACAAAATGTCTCGCGGTCGTGGCGGCCCATCTCCGGCTTCACGGCCTCTATGTCTTTCCGTACCTCGACGACTGGCTCATCAGGGCAGCGTCCGCTCGGGAGGTCACCAACGCCACGCGCCGCACGGTGACTCTTCTGCAGCACTTGGGCTTTGTTATAAACTTCGCAAAGTCCACTTTGCTCCCCTCACAGGATCTCGAGTTCATCGGCGCAAGGCTGCACACTCCTCAGGCACGAGCGTACCTACCGCTCGACAGGGCTCAACGGCTCATTGACCTAGCCGACCGTTTTCGCAGCCAGCCCCTGGTCTCCGCCAGGCGCTTCCTGAGACTACTCGGCCATATGGCTTCCACCGTCCATGTGACCCCCAATGCCCGCCTGAATATGCGGTCTGCTCAATGGTGTCTCCGCCAGCAGTGGCGTCAAGCCACAGGCGGCCTAGCAGACCTAGTGCGCGTCTCCGAGCCGCTGATCTCGTCTCTCCGGTGGTGGCTCCGGCAGCCGAACCTCATGTTCGGAATGCCTTTCCAGTCACCTCAGCCGACCCGGGTGCTGACCACCGATGCATCCCTCCTGGGCTGGGGAGCACATTGCCAAGAGGCACGTACTCAGGGCCTCTGGACCACGTGGGAGTCTGCTCAGCAGATCAACTTCCTGGAGCTCAGGGCGATCCGCCTAGCTCTCAAGGCCTTCTCCCACCTGACTTCCCACCAGTCCGTCCTTGTCCAGACGGACAATCAAGTTGCCATGTTCTACGTGAACAAGCAGGGGGGCACGGGCTCCTTCCTCCTCTGCCGGGAGGCGCAGAAGCTCTGCTCTTGGGCCGTCAGTCACGGCATTCTCCTCAAGGCAGTTTATCTCCCGGGCCAAGAAAATTGCCTGGCGGACAAACTCAGCAGGGTCCTCCAGCCGCACGAGTGGCGTCTGGATCCCTTGGTAGTTCAGAAGCTCTTCCTCAAGTGGGGCCTCCCCACGGTGGATCTCTTTGCCAGTCCTCACAACCGGCAGCTTCCTCGCTTCTGCTCTCGTCAGCCACACCCCCTTCGGGTTGCGGCGGACGCTTTTCTGATCTCATGGTCGGGGAGCCTTCTGTACGCTTTCCCTCCCATCCCGCTAGTCTCTCGGACTCTTTTCAAGGTTCTCCGAGACAAAGCCTTCATGATCCTGGTGGCCCCTCGCTGGCCCAGGCAGCCGTGGTTTCCGCTCCTGCTGCAACTGACGGTGGAGGATCCAATCCCTCTGGGGGTACAACCGGATCTCCTCACTCAGGATCAGGGGTCCCTCCTGCACCCCAACCTCAGGTCTCTCAACCTCATGGCCTGGCTGCTGAGAGGGTAGTCCTTGCTCCCCTTCTCCTGCCGGCGGAGGTGGAGGAGGTCGTCTTGGCTTCGCGACGGCCTTCTACCCGCAAATGCTACGCCCTTAAATGGCGTCACTTTGCAGTCTGGTGTACCCAACAGTCTCAGGATCCCTTCTCCTGCCCGGTGTCGGTGATCTTGCAGTACTTGCTACACCTCTCTAATCTGGGACTTAAGTCCAACTCCGTCAAAGTTCACCTCAGTGCTCTTTCGGCACATCATGTACCGGTGGACGGTAGACCTCTCCCAAGCGACCCTCTCGTAGCGAGGTTTCTCCGAGGTCTCCTTCTACTTAAACCACCTCTGCGCCCGCCAGCGCCTGACTGGGACCTGAATGTGGTTTTGCAGCGGATCACCTGTCCGCCTTTTGAACCTATGGCTACCTGTTCACTCCGTTTTCTGTCTTGGAAAACACTGTTCTTGATAGCCCTCACTTCCGCTAGACGCGTAAGTGAATTGCAGGCCCTCGTGTCTGATCCCCCCTACACTAGGTTCTACAAGAATAGGGTAGTCCTACGGACTCACCCAAAATTTCTGCCTAAAGTGGTCTCCCCTTTTCACATCAATCAGGAGGTGGTACTTCCAACCTTCTTTCCCAGACCACACTCCAGCCGAGCTGAGACGGTCCTCCATACCCTGGACTGTAGAAGGGTATTGAACTTCTACCTTGACCGTACGCGGGAGCACCGTAAAGCTGCTCAGCTTTTTGTGTCTTTTGAACCCAATAAATTGGGGCTCCCGGTCTCCAAGCGTACTCTGTCCATCTGGGTTGCGGACTGTATCTCTTGGGCTTATGGGGCAGCCGGACTCTCCTTAGAAAGTCGAGTCACGGCTCATTGCGTTCGGGCAAAGGCCACGTCAGTGGCTTACCTCCGCTCTGTTCCGCTGGCAGACATCTGCCGGGCCGCTACTTGGTCTTCGAGCCAGACTTTTGCGGTCCATTACTGTCTCGAGAGGGAGTCCCGTAGGGACAGTGCTTTCGGACAGGCAGTCCTCCGTAATCTCTTTGAGGTCTGAGCAACTCCTACCCTCCATCCCGGATGTGGGCTACCGGTGGGTGATAATTCAGCGAAGATTCTATCCTTCTGTGCTGCTGAGCTAGAGGGAGCTCACTTTTGTGCTTAGGGTCTCCGGTAGCCTTGAGCTTGGGAGTCCCATAAGTGAGGACTGACTTCCTGCTTGGTCCTGGAGAAAGTGTAGTTACTCACCTGTAACAGGTGTTCTCCAGGAGCAGCAGGAATCAGTCCTCACTACCCTCCCTCCTCCCCTTGGAGTTGCAATCGTCTGCTTATGTTCTTTTTTGCAAATTTTTATGCTGTCTTTTTTAGCTATGTCATCTGACTGGCTAAGATGGCACCCTCGGGCGGGAAGACGACCGCGCATGCGCGCTGCAATTCCCAAAGGCTTTCTTTGAAAGCTGGGGAAAATTGCTCCGCGAGGGCTCCGTCGGCGCCGACGTCACCCATAAGTGAGGGCTGATTCCTGCTGCTCCTGGAGAACACCTGTTACAGGTGAGTAACTACGCTTTGTGTACAGTCACCAGTGTCCCCCATGAATACTGCCTGACCTCCCCCACAAACCAGATGGATGTTCACATTGCAACTTTTCACTCTGGCCATAGTGAGTCACCTCTTACCCTGTGCACAGCCTTGATGGAGATCACATGTCTGGCCAACTCCACCCCCCACCCCACCCCCCGGACCTCTGTTGCAACTGAGAAGATTCCCAGGACCATGTGGCAATACCAGAGGGTGGGAGGGTGGGGGAAAGGGGTTGGAGTCATTATCGGTGTTGGCAAAAAGCACTGTAAGTGAGAGTGGATGCAGGCCCTATCAGCCTTCCCTGCTCTTGCCTAGCTGCAGAATTGAGCATAGGCTTGCAAGGACTGCATATTCCTGCTTGGCCCCTGGCTCCCCCTTCCCCTGCTGCCATCCAGCCACATGGCAAGCCATGTGTTCTCCTGCACAGTTCTTCCTCTTGGCCATTAATAACGACCCAAAGCAAGAACTCATCATTTCAGAAGCAGCAAAACCATGCACCAGCGTCCCTAATTGGACAGCCGGTAAGTACAGTGATTCCTAGGGCAGGGGTGCCAGGCAGGAGAAAAAGGAAAAAGCATGGTCCTTCTCTGTCTGAACCAGAGGGGCAAGAGGAAGGCCCAAAACCTGCAGGCCCCTCTTAAGGCCGGCCATGGCTTGCCCATCCACCCCCACCACATATTAACCCCTGCCTGTCGCCCCTGCCCTCTTGTGCCTGGCAGCTGATAATCCAGCCGGCCAGGTCTCAGCCTTTATATTGATCAAGAAGCAACAGTTCGAACGGAACTAGGAGAAACAGAATGGTTTAAAATCAGCAAAGGTGTACGACAAGGCTGCATACTTTCTCCCTACTACCTGTTTAATTTATATGCAGAACAAATCATCAGAGAAGCAGGACTGTATGAAGACAATAGAGGTGTGAAGACTGATGGAAGACTCAACAATCTTTGTTATGCCGACGATACCATATTACTGACTGAGACAATCTGAAACATTTGCTTCTCAAGATCAAGGAACATAATCTCAAAATGGGCCTGCACCATAATGTAAAGAAGACAAAGATCCTGACAATTGGCAAAATCAATAAGTTCATCATTGATGGAAAAGAAATTGAAGTAATGGACAACTTTAACCAACTTTGATCAACTATCAATAAAGAAACAACAAGCAGTCAAGAAATCCGACAATGCATTGCTCTTGGCAGAATGGCGATAAAGGACCTAGACAAGATTCAAAAGAGCAGAGATATCTCTCTCCATACAAAGATTTGACTTGTTCAAGCCATGGTATTTTCCATAACGTCCTATGGATGTGAAAGTTGAAGAGTGAAAAAGATATGAAGAAAATTGATGCCTTTGAGTTATGGTGCTGGCGACAAATACTGTGTATACCATGAACTGCCCGAAGAACAAACCAGTCGGTCCTAGAGGAGATCGAACTTAAGCTTTTTTTAGAAGCTCAGATGACAAGACTTCGACTTTCATACTTTGGACATGCGAAGAGAGAGAAAGACTCCTTCTATCCAAGCAAGGACTGGTAATCATCCATGAAGTTAGTCACAGCTTACCTCAGCAGCACAGGCATAAATAGCTCAACCAGAGCTCTGTGATCTTCAGTCTTGCAGGACTACAAAAGGGGACTGTTACTTCTGGAGAGAGATCTGCAATTGTGAGTATATACGTCTGGGAATTTTCTGTAAGGAATTCTTTGTATTAAAGCTAATTAATCTGTGAACCCACTATTTTTTGTTAAATCAGTCAGGGCTTAGTAGCAGCAGTTTAAGTTTAAATTTAAAACACAGAAGAGAACTTTCTGGTTACATATCATACCCAGCAGAGAGCTTGTAGTTTAAATTTAATAGTCACTCAGGGCCTAGTATCAGCAAAGTACTTTTAGTTTAAATTTAAAACACAGAAGAGAGCGTTCTGGTTAAATTTAGAACCCAGCAGAGAGCTTGTAGTTTAAATGTCATAATAAGTTAGAGCCTAGCAGCAGCAAAGAGCTATAATTTAAAATTTAAAATCAAATAAGAGTATAGCTTACCTCAGCAGCACAGGACAGGGTACTGTGTAGCAGCCCTCTTTTAATAAGTGTTATTTCCCTCCCTCCCTCCCCACACCCACCCATCCCTGGGATAATCGTAGCTTTATAGGTACTTACACATCTTAAGACAGGGAGTGCTCTCAGGTGCAGCTCGTTACCCAAATCGGTCATACACTAAGGACCTGAGATTAATTAAGCTTCAGGTGAAAAAGGTATATTAAACGTATTAGGTACAGTTTTATTAGTATAAATATCCATAGCAACCCGTAGGAAGTAAAGAACTTAAAGATCTAAATAAAAACTTAAAACTAAGATGCAGACAGCAGTCCAGCAGCGAGATGGGGGCTTTACAGTCTTTTGCATTGAGTGTCACATGTATGATTTTCTCCCAGTTGGTGAGAGGTCTTACGTGTGCACTAGGTGCAAGGAGCTCTTTGCTCTCATGGAACAAGTCCGTTCTCTAGAGGCTAGAGTAGCAGACTTGGAAAACATAAAGACAGAGAGGTACATAGACGAGACCTACACAGGGATATACTCCTGAAGTTCCATCTCCAGTCTGGCAGCATCCCTGTTGCCATGGAGGAGAGAGGTCACGTGACAGGAGAGCATCACCCTGGTGTGGCAGGAAGTGATCCTGTAACTAGGACCTGTCCTCCAGATGATGTAAAACCCTCTCGCACCGAGGAGGTTTCTCCAGGGCCATGTGCCCATGAGGGAAGGGTTAGGACAGCCGTTATAGTTGGTGATTCGATCATTAGGCATGTAGATAGCTGTGTGGCTGGTGGACAGGAGGATCGCCTGGTAACATGCCTGCCTGGTGCAAAGGTAGCGGACCTCACGCGCCACCTAGATAAGGGCTTAGATAGTGCTGGGGAGGAGTCTGCTGTCTTGGTACATGTCGGTACCAATGACATAGGAAAATGTGGTAGGGAGGTTCTGGAGGCTAAATTTATGCTTTTGGTAGGAAGTTGAAATCCAGAACTTCCAGGGTAGCGTTCTCCGAAATGCTTCCCGTTCCACTTGCAGGACCCAAAAGGCAGGCAGAGCTCCGGAGTCTCAATGCGTGGATGAGACAATGGTGCAGAGATGAGGGTTTTGGATTTGTTAGGAACTGGGGAACATTCTGGGGAAAGGCGAGGCTCTTCCGAAGGGATGGGCTTCACCTTAACTGGGATGGAACCAGGCTGCTGGCATTAACCTTTAAAAAGGAGATAGAGCAGCTTTTAAACTAGATAATACTGGAAAGCCGACAGTCGCCCAAGAGCGGATGGTTTGGAAGAATGTATCCTTGAAGGATACTACCAAAAGCAGAGAGGTTCCAAAAAAGAGTAAAGTAGCCCAAATGCCCTTGAGTATGGAGCAGACAGAGCTTAAAGATCCCAAATTACCCATGTCTACCAACAGCCAAACTAATATGAATAAAATACAGTCTCTAAAATGCTTGTATGAAAATACTAGAAGTCTAAAAAATAAGATGGGAGAGTTAGAATATATAGTACTAAATGAGAGGTTAGATATGATTGGAATATCAGAGACATGGTGGAAGGAGGACAACCAGTGGGACACTGTGATACCTGGATACAAACTATATCGTAATGATAGAGCTGATCAAATTGGTGGAGGGGTTGCGCTCTATGTTAGAGAGGGCATTGAGTCAGAAAGGATTAAAGTTTTGCAGGAAACCAAATTTGCTGTAGAATCTCTATGGATTGAAATTCCATGTAAAAAGGGGAAGGCGGTGGGGGTGTACTATCGACCGCCTGGCCAGAATGAACAAATGGATGATGAAATGCTCAAAGAAATCAAGGAAGCTAACAAAAGTTATAGCGCAGTAATAATAATGGGTGATTTCGGTATCGACTGGGTCAGTGTCACGGCAGGACATGCTAGAGAGATAAAGTTCCTAGATGACATAAATGACTGCTTCTTGGAGCAGCTGGTTCATGAACCGACCAGAGGGGAAGCCATATTAGACCTAGTCCTTAGTGGAACACCAGATCTAGTGCAAGAGATAAGGGTGTTGGGTCCACTTGGCAATAGTGATCATAGCATGATCACCTTTGATTTAATTAGTGGAGGAGAGATAGTAAGGAAATCCACAGTACTACCTTTTAACTTTCGAAAGGGAGACTATGATAAAATGAGGAAAATAGTTAAGAAAAGACTAAAAGGAGCAGTTGCAAAGGTTAAAGACTTACATCAAGCTTGGGTGTTGTTGAAAAATACTATCTTGGAAGCCCAGACCAGCTGTATTCCACGCTTTAAGAAAAGTGGAAGAAAGTCCAAAAAACTGTCAGCATGGTTTAAAGGTGAGGTCAGAGAGGCTGTTGTTGCCAAAAAAGCATCTTTCAGGAAATGGAAAAAAGAGCCAAACGACGAAACCTGGAAACAGCACAAGCACTGGCAAGTCAAATGCAAGGCATTGGTAAAGCAGGCAAAGGGAGAATTTGAGAAGAAGCTTGCTGCGGAAGCAAAAACGTGAAATAAAGATTTTTTCAAGTACATTCGTAGCCAAAAACCTGTGAGAGAGTCAGTTGGTCCATTAGATGATAGAGGAGTTAAAGGGGCACTAAGAGGTGACAAGGCGATAGCGGAGAGACTGAATGAATTCTTTGCTTCGGTCTTTACTGAGGAAGATGTAGGGATGTTACCCATGACTGAAGTGGTATTTAAAGGTGCGGAAGAATTGAAGGAAATATCGATATATCGGGAAGATGTATTACAACTATTAGATAAACTGAAGAGTAGCAAATCACTTGGGCCGGATGGTATACATCCAAGGGTGTTGAAAGAACTGAAATATGAGATTGCAGACCTGCTATTAGTAATCTGTGAATTTTCATTAAAATCATCTGTAATACCTGAAGATTGGAGGATCGCCAATGTAACTCCAATTTTTAAAAAGGGTTTCAGGGGTGATCCGGGAAACTACAGACCGGTGAGCCTCACGTCAGTACCGGGAAAAATGGTAGAAACCATCATAAAGAATAAAATTACTCAGCATGTAGATAGTCATGGCCTAATGGGAGACAGCCAACATGGTTTTAGACAAGGAAGATCTTGTCTTTCTAATCTATTATGTTTTTTTGAAAGTGTGAATAAACAGGTGGACAAAGGGGAGTCGGTTGATATAGTGTATCTGGACTTTCAGAAAACCTTTGACAAGGTCCCTCATCAGAGACTTTTGCCAAAACTAAAGAGTTATGGGATAGGAGGCAGTGTACTACTGTCGATCAAGAACTGGTTAAAAGATAGAAAGCAGAGGGTTGGGATAAATAGCCAATTTTCCCAATGGAGAAAAGTGAATAGTGGTGTACCCCAAGGATCTGTGCTGGGTCCACTGCTTTTTTTCATATTCATAAATGACCTGGAAAGTGGAATAACGAGTGAGGTTATCAAATTTGCAGATGACACAGAACTATTTAAAGTTGTTAAAACCCAAGAGGATTGTGGAAAATTGCAAGAGGATCTTGATAAATTGGAAGACTGGGCATCAAAATGGCAGATGAAATTTAATGTGGACAAGTGCAAAGTTATGCACCTAGGGAAGAACAACCCAAACTATGGTTACACGATGCAAGGTTCCACATTAGGAACCACCACCCAGGAAAAAGATTTAGGCGTCATTGTGGATAGCATGTTAAAACCCTCAGCCCAGTGTGCAGCTGCAGCCAAGAGAGCAAATAGAATGCTAGGTATCATAAGGAAAGGAATGGAAAATAAAACAAAGGATATTATAATGCCTCTATATCTTTCCATGGTAAGACTGCACCTTGAATATTGTGTGCAATTCTGGTCGCCGTATCTTAAAAAGGATATAGCGTTATTAGAAAAGGTTCAGAGAAGAGCCACCAAAATTGGTAAAGGGGATGGAAGGATACTCCTATGAAGAAAGGCTAAAAAGGTTAGGGCTCTTTTAACCTGGAAAAGAGACGGCTGAGGGGAGATATGATAGAAGTCTATAAATTAATGAACGGAGTGGAATGGGTAAACGTAGATCGATTGTTTACGTTATCAGAATATAGAAAGACTAGGGGACATGCAATGAAGCTACAGGGTAAACTATTTAAAACTAATAAAAGAAAATATTTCTTCACTCATCGTGTAATCAAACTCTGGAATTTGTTACCGGAGGATGTAGTAAAGACTGTTAGTGTAGCTGGGTTTAAAAAAGGTTTGGACAAGTCCTGGAGGAAAGGTCCATAAACTATTATTAAGAAGGGACCCAGGATATCAATGCTTGACCCAGTACAAGCATTGCGGAATTTGTGTCTTTTGGGGAAATTGCTAGGTACGTATGACCTAGATTGGCCACTCTTGGAAACAGGATTCTGGGCTTGATGGACCTTGGTCTGACCCAGTATGGCATATCTTATTAGAGAAAAACATCATGCTTGGCAAGATAGAAGGTCAGTGCAAAAGAGGAAGGCCAGCAATGAGATGGATCGATACAATAACAGCAGCTATGGATACCAGTCTCACCAATGAGCCGCCTGACTGAAGACTGAACACAATTTAGGCCAATTATCGACACCGACTCGACGGCACTTAACAACAACATATAGGTTATGTGCACGAGGAGATTGTCATTTTGTATTTGTATATTGAAGAGTTCGTTTGCTGTGTAAAACAGATTGTGAAAGATGTTTTGTATGGCTAAGATTTGTGCCTGTGGAATCTGTGTCAGACTGTATGAGTAGCTGTTGGGTTGAGTGAGGATGTTAATTCCTGCATACGAGTGGACAGTGAGTGTGGTTTTTAGAAGTGTTTTAAGAATAAGTTAAAAATAGGTGCCAGCCCCTTGTTTAGGATTAGCTGAGGAAGTGTATATCAGAGCGCATGCGCTGTGTTTTGTGACGGTTTGGCTGAGCAATGACTGCAGGCTGCTGTGTGAGCAATGCTACCCACTGGTAAAAAAGTGAATATCGATGCTACAATAGGTAGTTTTTGGCTGAGATTGTAATATAGATATATTTATATTTTGATAATGTGTAGGTGTAGTGCTTCATTTATAGGTAGCATTAGGTTTGTTATAAAGTTGGGCTTGTCTTTTTGCTCTTTTAGCATTGCATGTCGGCACATTGAAGCCTTGCCTTCCCCTGACGAAGCTGTTGCAAAACGCTGTGAGGGCATCTACAATGGCGCTGGGGCTTATGAGCAGATAGGTTTTGTGCCTTAATGTTTGTATCTATGACAGACATGTACCGCAGTTGTTGAATATATGCTCTTTGGGCAATGTATGATCTAGTTTAAGAAAAGATAATATATGCAAGGAATGTTTTATTGGACCTGACCGTTTGGGAGTTTTTCTAGGATCACTGATGTTCTTGAGCTTTGTCTAAGGCTGAGATTGATAGTTAGTTTGCTTGTTTGTTTATTTATTTATGTATGTACGTACTGTATGTATGTAACAGGGTGTTTTTTTTAATACTGCTTTATCATTTCAGTCAAAGCATTTTATTTATTTTTTTTCCATTAATTTTTTATTGAGGAATCCACAGTATAAAACGACAAGCATTAACACAGAATTTCTTATACAGAACTAGCACACGCTAACATAGCTCAACTACTCACCCCAAAGACACATAGAACTGTATTCATACTAAAACAAACCCTTACACCCACCCCCCAAAATCCCCTCCTAAACCCCCCCTCCCCCCCTCCGAGGCTGGCTACCATACTAGCATAATTAGTATACAGTCAAGAGGCATAAGTCTAACAATGGAACATTAGTTATCATCAGCTTCATAATCAACATTAGAGTCAAAGGACAGAATCTGAACATCCTATCGGTGCAGGAGACACTTGACCCCCCCACCTCTTTTGCAGTGTGCCATAGTCCGATAAACCCTTTACCAAAAATACCCATCAGATAATGCATTACGGGGTGGGACCACTAACCCATCTAAAATAAGGGCCCCAGATTCCCTGAAACCGCGCCAACCACTGCTGACGGAGGGCAGTAAGCCGGTACATTAAGGAAAGATGCGCGACTCTATGTTGAACTTCCTCTAAAGTGGGCGGAGAGACAACCCTCCATTTCCTCACAATCAAGTGCCTCATTGCCCCACACACCACCTTACACCACTTTGATCCCCCTCCCACATTCAACAAGGCCAGACATGGACCCAGATCTATACATTCACCCAGGACCGCTCCCATCCACTCCGCAACCACACGCCACCTGGGCTGGAGTTTAGGGCATTCCCACCAGATGTGCATAACGGATCCCGACTCCCCACACTCTCTCCAACATAACCCCAGCCCCCCACTCCATTTCTGTATCCTTTGGGGTGTCAAGTGCCACCTATAGAGCACCTTATAGTTTTGCTCCAAAATAGAGCTAGACAGGATCCCCTTGAACAGCCCCTTGTAAACTGCTTCCCAATGATCATCATCCCAACACATATGTAAGTCTCGCTCCCATGCTTTTTTGTGGGCCCAGTCCCCCCTATCCCTGGTGTCCATTAGTCCGTATAACCGGGAAATCAGGTCTTTGACCACCCCGCCCTCCACTAACCCGTCCACAACGGCCCCTTGCCCCTCTCCCCCCCAACCTCCTAAACTGTTGCAAAAATGACGCGCTTGCACGTATTGATACCTGTCCCCCTCCAGCACCGGGAATTCTTTCCGTAGATCCTCGAAGGCCACCCAATCCGCCCCGTTTTTAAACTGCCTGACATGGCCCAGCCCCTGTCGTGCCCACCTCTGAAAAGTAGGGTCACACCTCCCTGGAGGAAAATCGGGGTTATCGAGCAGGGGCATAAACCTAGAACACCCCTGGTTGCCATACCACCGGGATCGCCATTTCAACCAATATCGCAGGGTAAGCGCTACATAAGGGTTCCCCCCTCCCTGTACCACAGCTCCAACGTCCCTCACCCAAACAATATGAGATAAGCGTCGCCCCCCCCCTAGCCCCAGCTGTTCCAACTCCACCCATTCAGCTGCATCCCGCAATATCCATTCAAAAATCGCCCGCACTCTGGCCGCTTCGTAATATCTACTCAACTGGGGCATCCCCATACCCCCCAAACGTCGAGGTGCACATAGGACGTTCCGGGCCACCCTCGGTCGCCGACCCTGCCACACAAAAAACAAGAGCTTATCCTGTAGCTTACGTAGGTACGACACCGGGACCTCGACTGGCAGGTTCATAAACAGATAGAGGAGTCGAGGAACCAAGATCATCTTAATCAAATCGATTCGACCTAGCCAGGAGATCTCGAAGGCCCCCCACCTCTCAAGCTCCCGAAGTACCTTACCCTGAGCAGGCAGATAATTCTCCTGGAATAGATCCCGGCTCTGGCCGGTGAGCTGCACCCCAAGATACCGAATGCTAGATTTGGCCCACCGGAAAGGGAAGGACTTCTTCAGAGCCTCCATGGTCTCCCCACCTATTGTGAGGTTCAGCACTTCTGACTTCGTAGGGTTCATACGAAACCCTGACAAGGCGCCATAAATGGTCAATTCCTCTAAAATTGCCGGAAAAGATCTCAAAGGGTCGGAGACAAAAAACAGGACATCATCGGCAAAGAGGGATATCTTATGGTGCTTCACGCCCGCCACTACACCTCGCACCTCCGCACAGTCCCGTATCCTCTGGGCCAGCGGCTCCATGGCAAGTATAAAAAGCAGGGGGGAAAGTTTGGGTGGTAGAACCATTAATTTTTAGGCAAGCTAATGGATGCCGATACAAGGCTCGCACCCAATCCAAAAATGGCCCCACTATCCCCACCCGCTCTAGCGTCACAAATAAAAAGGGCCAGCTCACCCTATCAAATGCTTTTTCAGCATCCACAGCTAGCAATGCCATCTCTTCCCCCGCCCTTCTCCCATGCCATGCTAAATTCAACACTCTCCGAATGTTATCGGAGGTGTATCTCCCGGGCACAAAGCCGGATTGATTTGGGTGTACCAGCTTCCCCATAAACGGAAGCAGTCTATTTGCTAGGACTCGAGTAAAGATCTTAAGATTGCTGCCCAAGAGGGATATAGGCCTATAAGAGCCACATTCTAAAGGATCCTTCCCTTCTTTATGTAAAATACTGACCCCCGCCAACCTCAGGGATGGTGGCAATATACTATCCCCCTTAACGGAGTTATACATTCTCACCAAAGGCCCGACTAAGCACCCCGCAAAGACTTTGTAAAAGCGATTGGGAAATCCATCCATGCCTGTGGCCTTATGGGCCCTCAGGCCTTTAATCACTGTCAGGACTTCATTCTCCCCAATAGGCAGTGAGAGACCCTCCGATTCCGCATTAGACAAACTAGGCAATCGGACAGTATCTAAAAAGTCCTTGATCGCGGCCTCTGGTACTACAGTTTCCGGCGTATAAAGCTCCCGGTAGTACTGGACAAACCTGTCTTCAATCTCTTTCCCCAGCCACAGCAGTCTGCCCTCTTTCCCTCTTACCTTCAATATAGCATTCCTGGCAGCCAATTTCTTGACCCGACGCGCCAACATCCTACCCGCCTTATTGCCGAATTCAAAAAACCTCTGCTGTAGCATGTTTAATTTGTGACGGATCTCCTGCATATGCAATTCACTCAATTCCAACTGTGCCTTTCTCAACTGCCCTTTCATGGATACATCCTGCGGCCTCCGCTTCAGACGCATTTCCAGCTCACCAATCACAGCCAACAATTCCGATTGCTTTTCCAACCGCAATTTCTTTTTAAGGGAACCTAGAGCTACCAGCCTCCCGCGGACCACCGCCTTCAGACAGTCCCAAACAATTCCCGGTGAACATTCCCCATTATCATTCATGAGCAAGTACTCTTCTACGTCACTCTGTATTTATTTCACTACCTCCGCATCATCTAACAGGGACTCATTCAACTTCCACCACCGCTTTGCAGGTCTCGAGTTCCCAAGTTGTAAAGTACAAACAACAGGGGCATGGTCCGACCACGTCCGTTCTCGAATTTCACAAGCCGCCACTCCGGCCAGCAACGATTTATCAATAAACAGCATATCGATCCGAGAATACACCCCATGCACGGAAGAGAAAAACGAATAGTCCCGCTCGCCATAATGCACCTCCCGCCAAAGGCCACCACCTCCAGGGTTTCCATCATACGCTTCAAACGGAAGCGATGCTTCCGCGTCATGGACGATGCACCTCTTGAGGTATCTACTAAAGGATTGAGGGCCACATTAAAATCCCCTCCTAAAACTAGCTGCCCTTCCCCCTTATTTACAAGAACTGCCTCCAGTTCCCCAAAGAAGGCTGCTTGGTCAGAGTTGGGAGCATAGACACTAGCCAAAGTATACAGCTGCTGACCCCATCGTAACTTGACCAACACATACCGCCCCCCTTTGTCCCTAGTCACCTCCTCAACCTTCCCCAGCACCCTGTTGGACAACAATAGTCCCACTCCTCCTTTTTTCTTTTCCAGTTTATTGGAAGCAAAATATTGTTGTGGGAAGCGAGGGTGTCGCATGCGACCTTCGTCTTTAGGGAGCAAGTGGGTCTCCTGAACAAAAATTACATCCCCCTCCAATCTAGAACACTCTTTAAAAAGCAATTGTCTCTTATAGTAGGAGTTCAGACCCCGAACATTGATAGTCACCAACTTAAGTGCGGCCATAGACTCTCCCCTTCACTCCATAAGCCAGAGCCACCCTCGTCTCCCCATTAACCCTTCCCCCCCCTCCCCCCCTTTCCCCCCCCACTCCCACCCCTCCCCCTCCCCCCCCCTCCGACCCCCCACCCCCCATCGCACCACCCGATCCAGCAAGTAGATCGGATCCTGGTCACGTCAACCAGGACAGCCTCCCTGCTCACTGCTTAAACCATTCCCCGGATACATATACACACCTCTATACTTCCCCGCTTATTAATATAGTCATTCCATTCACTCACCCAATTCCCCCACCCTCAAATCACTCACACCCCAGCAATAAAAAAAACCCAAAAAACAAAAAAAACGACTAACCCCTGCAGCAAACACAATACTAAGACACCAAAAAATTTACTTGGCAACAGATAGAATTCCAAATGTACCCCTTTCTTTTTTTTATATTTATGTTTGTATTTGTTGTATTTGTATGTGTATTACCCCTCCTCAGCATTCCCTCCCCACACCCTCCACACAGACCCAACTGGGTTACCAAACCAATATTTAAGTCCATCAAACTGGTACACCACAGTTCAGGTGGCCAACTCTGCAGGTTGCAAGGCTGGCTTCGTCTTCCGTAGCCTCCGCTCCCCGCCGGACACTCTACTCCAACTCGTCTGGGGTCGTTTGGAAGGATCCCCACCCTCTCTCGCTCTCTGGTCGCCTGGTGCAGGTGTCGGAAGATTGGTCCATCCCGCCTGCTTCAATCCTGTAATGGCTGCCTCTACAGTGTGTGCCACATAGGAAGTCAAAGCATTTTAAATTAATCAGGGACATTGATAACTTGGATTTTTCTGAGGCAGTGGAGGTTAAGTGACTTGCCAAAGGCCACCTCCACTCCATGCCTGGATTTATATGCTGGAGGGATCTGATATTCTTTTTTCCTGATTGAATGTGGTGAAGAAGCTAACACCTGAAGTTGTTTGGCTTTTTTAAAATTATTTAAAAATATTTATTTATACATTTTTCCAAAATTAATACAAACATATTTGAATGAATGAAATGTGGGATACCAATGATACAGTTAAACAGAAAAGGAAAAACTATCATGACATAAGCCATGACCTGTGAAGCAATAACAAACATGGTACCCAACCCCAGCCCACAATTAAATCCAAGACGGACATGAACAATAATACATTCACAAAGGAAAAAACAATACCATAGTATGTAAAGCTGATATTTGGCAGCGAAAGGCTAGCACTATTAAACGCAGGAAGGTGAATCTGCTGCCTGGGCTGGCATACTGTGAGCATTTAAGAAGGAAACTAACTGAGAAGGAAACAAAAAAACCATAAGAGAATTCCTGAAGTTTAACCAGACACTTACAGGGGTATTTTAGAAAAAAACATCCCTCCCAGCTGGAGAATCCATGGCCGCAGAACAAGAAATTCACATCTGCGATGTTACGTCTCTCTAGCCAAGTCAGGCAAAATCCTGACCAAACACCCTTTAAAGGAAACATTTCTTTTGCAAAAAAACATCCAGAGTAACCACTCTCTATCAGACACTAATGCCAAAGTTATCAAACAAGTAGAGGGAATTATCAAATCCAAATCTCTGCCAGATCTCTCAAGAATCTTAGAGATATTTAAAACATTTGCGATTTGAGGGCAGAAATCTCCACAAAAGCAAATGATTTCTGGCCCTGTGGGAGATAATATACTTTAACCAAAAGTGGACATGATGTAGAAGAGACCCTCAGCACCTCCTTGAGATACTGAACAAACATATCCTTTGCAATTATGTTAGGAGACTTTGGGAAATTAATTAAGCAAATGTTTGCTAAACTGTTACGGTTCTCAAGCTGCGCCAGTTTAAGTTTAATATTATTTGAGTTCTTTATAAATGCATCCACTTGCTCTTCCATATGGACCAAGCGTGGAGATACCCCCATCCACAACAGCCTGCAGAGAGATAATAGATTTTGTATTTTTCAAACGTTCCTCCGTTAACGTCTTAGTCTAGGTGTTTAACAGTTGTATCTGAGGAGTAATGGCTTCCCCCAAGAGTTTTATCACATGCCAAATAGACTCCAAGGTAAATTGTTCTAGTATTTGCAGTTCAAAGGAAAAAGAAGCTGCACCCATTTCAGTGACTGTAGACTCCAGCATTGCCGCAGTTCCACCCGGAGAGACTCCCCGCTGGTTCGGCAGAACTCCCTCTCAACGGCTGCCCTTGCGATCGATGATCTGGCAGGAAATCTTGCCCCACAAGAATACTTCCACTGGATGTCCCCTGAGAAGATGCAGCTATACCAACTTTGGGGACTGATATAACCTCCAACCCGTCTGGACTGTATCCGGGGTATAACAGTTTCGGAGAACGCTGCGTCTGAGGGGGGGGGGGGTGAAAGCTCACTTCCCAAGGGGGGGACTGAGAGCTAGAGAGCTCCAACAGCCCACCAGTTGGGAGAAATGTTCCCCCTTCTAACGCTGTTTGCTGCTCTTGACATACAAAAGAGTACAAACGTCCAACCGCTACAGGACAGGAGGTAGGCACGTGATTCAGGAGCTGTTTAGCTTGCCTCCCCTTCCTTTTCTGACCCATCATGAGAAAAGCATCAGAGCTGGCCACTCAGTACTGCACTATCTTGGATCTGTCCAACAGACACCTGAAGTTATTACAGTAGTGGCCAAAAAATTAAGGCAGGTATCTTTTTCTACAATTTATTGTTAAGTAATGTACTGTGGAGATGTCACACATGCTTACTTATTTAATCAGCATGGCGATTAGTCACACCATGCGTCTGTCGTCCATTTTAGTTTACTTACACTCTGTAGTAGGTTTCTTGGATGAAGTTTTGAATTTTACAACTAGGAAAAGATTGAAAGTTACATGTGAAATATACAATCAAGATGGGTAGAAAGTGCAATATTAATGACTTTGTAAAGGGACAAGTTGTCACACTCCATGCTGAAGGATATTCGCAATGTGCTATTGCAAAACATTTGCATATATCAAGGTGTGCAGTTCAGAATGTTCTGAAATCAGGTGGCCGTACACGTTGTTCGAAATGTGGGCGCAGACGGATAACTACTGGACGAGATGACCGATTCCTCAAAAGCATTATTACATCTAGTCCACAAACTTCATCTCAACGTGTGGCTCAGTTAGCTAATGATCGAGGAATAAAGATAAGTGCCATATCTGTCCAACGACGGCTTGTGGATGAATTCAAACTCGTGGCTAGAAGACCTGCCAAGAAGCCTATGATGACCAGGAAACAAATTGCTGCCCGCATACAGTTTTTTGTAGCAAGATGAAAGACAAATCTGCTGAATGGTGGGAGAGGGTAATGTTCACAGATGAAAGTACATTTCAACAAGTACGTGGGAGTGGTTACAACTACGTCTGTCGACCAGCAGGCGAAAGACTAAATCCGAAGTACACAATCAAGACTGTTAAACACCCACCATCAGTCATGGTATGGGGTGGTATCTCAGCGAATGGACGATGTGGCCTGCACATTTTTGAGAAAGGTGAAAGAGTAAATGCTGCAAAATACATATCCGTGCTGAATAGTAAAGTTAAAATACACATGAATGTTTCTTGCACAACTGTATTTCAGCAGGACTCGGCACCGTGCCACACTGCAAAAACTGTCAAAAAATGGTTTGTGGACAACAAGATCGAACTGCTACCAAGTTGGCCATCAAACTCTCCGGATCTCATTGTAATTGAAAACTGTTGGAATCTTATGAAGAAAAAGGTGGCAGCACACCGTCCAACTTCAGAAGCAGATTTAAAGGACATACTCAAGCATGTATGGGTCAACAAAATCACTCCGGCATACTGTAAAACGCTAGTTAACAGTATGCCTACAAGGATCCAGGCTGTGCTGAAAAATCATGGACACCCTATCAAATATTGACACACACATTGTTTCCTGAATAAAACTTTGAAAATGACTTATATATCTTTGGTTCTTAAAGCTTTTGACCATGAAAGTGACAATAACATGTACTTTTCTAATAAAATTCTGAGATTTTGGACTCTGCCTTAATTTTTTGGCCACTACTGTAGGTAGAATGAAGGTTTTTTGTGGATGTATTGCCCTGTTGAAAGCTTGTTCAATGCATTGGTCATTGTAGCCCCTGCTCTTGAATCTATGTGTCATAACCTGTGCATTTCTATCAAAATCACTTGTCCAGGAGCAAGCAGGAATGAGTCTTCACATATGGGGTTCGTCGCCGACGGAGCCCGCACGGGAATGCTCCCCAGCATCCAATCAGAAGGCTTTTGGGAGCATCCCTCGCGCCTGCGCGGTAGCTTCCCGCCCTTCCCACTGCCTCTCCCCAGTTTTCGTTTTTCCGCGGAGCCAACAGGACGTAACTCCTGTCACCGCAGAAACTTTTTTTCTCCTTTTTTGTTCCTGTGGTCGCGGTTTTTTCCCCCGCTGACTCTGGCACCTCTGGTGCCCCCTTATTTTTTGTTTTCCTTGTTTCCTTCGAGGAGCTTCCTCCTCGCGTTATCTGAGGCCTACCGGGCTTTCCAGTATGGAGCCGCCTTCCCCTAAGAAGT
This sequence comes from Ichthyophis bannanicus, assembly GCA_033557465.1. Taxonomy (NCBI): domain Eukaryota; kingdom Metazoa; phylum Chordata; class Amphibia; order Gymnophiona; family Ichthyophiidae; genus Ichthyophis; species Ichthyophis bannanicus. Next base: position 654,482,055 of record CM066033.1, on the reverse strand, counting down.
GCCCCCACTATGGAGACGTTGTCTTCTGCTCCGACTCCAACGCCTGGTGTCTCTCCTGTTGGGGCCCTGACCCCTTCTCCCCGGTCCCCTGGGCTTCAGCGTCGGGAGAAGACCCTCCCTGTTTCGAGTGTCCCTCGATGACGTCTTTCCCTCTGAGGAGCGGTCGTCGGCATTCTCTCCTCGCCAGGATCAGGTAACCCAACAACAGTCTGTTAAGACTAACTGAGCCTTGAGGGGTGAGTCTCATGCGCCGCATGACGATGGCTCCGGCCTTCCCCTCCAGTCCCTTACACCCCGGAGGGAGTCTTCGGGCTCACAGAACATTCTCGAGCCATGCCCGAGGGTGGCACCCGCTTCGAGCGGTGCAGATGCATCGGCGCCGGCGTCGAGTGTTCCACTCTTCGCCAGGGACTGTCGACTGGTGTCCTCGGTGCCTTCGGGGCCGATCGACCCGACCCAGTCTGGCTCTACGGCATCCCGGCCCTGCGCGGGGGCGGTACCCGCTTTCGGCGGTGCCGATTCCCCGGCATCGGCGTCGGTGTCGAGTGTTCTGGTATGGCGTGCCCACACCCCTGCCATGCGCGGAGGTGGTGACCGTTTCGAGCGGGACCAAGTCCTCAGCATGGGCGTCGGAGTCGGTGGCCCCACTCCCCGCCGGGGATTGGCACCGGGTGCCCTCGGACCCGCCAAGGCCGATCGACTCGCCCCTGGCTTCTGCGGGGGCAGTACTGGCCTTGAGCGGCTCCACCCCTCCCGCGGCGGTCTCGGGAACAAGGGCCCCGTTCTTCGCCAGGGGTCGCCTCCGGGCTCCACCTGTGGAGCCGATCGATCTATCCCGGTCGGGCGGGTCAGCACCCCCACCTTGCGCGGGGCCGGGGCCTCCCCCGGACGTCACCGACCTCCCGGCATCTGCGCGGGCGTCGAGTGTTCCACTCGTCACTATCTGCCCGCGGAACCCGGGACCTTCGGTCGAGTCGACCCACAGAAGCGCCGCAGCCGCGGAGCAGGGGCGGTGCATCTCGCCCCCCACCGGGGCTCGTCGGCGGGTTACCTGGGTACCCTCGAGGCCGCGTAGTGCGCCCTGTAAGGGTTTACCACTCAATAAAACGGGCGCGGGAAGAGCACAGGCGTCTAGAAGGGCCTCTCTCCCGACATCGGAGCCGAATCCGGGTGTTTCCCTCTTCGCCGAGTTTTGGCCTGGGAAGTCCTCGTTGCCCTCGGCACCGCTCGTCGCGGCCCCGACTCCACTCTCGGGAGTGGCAGCATCGGTGCGGCCGCCGACTCCGGGGCCCCCTAGGGAGGCGTCGCTTGGTTCGATGCCCAGCCTCGAATCGATCTCCAGTCTGGAAAGCGTGGCCCTGACGCGTTTCGGATCCGACCCTGGTCTCTTCCGACGGCGCAGTGATGCGCTCGCCTGCACTCCAGCTGCCCTTGCGGATTGCCCCGGGGGCGGCCCCGCCCCGGAGTCGGGACCGAAGCCAAGTCCCGCAGGCCCGTCGGGGACGTCGCTCCCTCCGATGCCCCGCTTGTAATCGATCTTGGGCTCTGACGATGCAGTACCAACTGCCTCAAATTTGGACTGTCAGTACCCTCCTCTGTTTAGAGCGATTCCTTCCGTGCACCAGCATGGGGGGTCCCCTGGTGTTCCAGCGGGCCCCTGCACCTTGGCCTCCCCCGGGATAGCTCCTCTGGGAGAGCCGTCTTTTCAGGACTTCCTCCTTGACATGGCGGACTTGCTCGCCATTCCTATCCCGGGCCCTTCGCTAAGTCCGGGCCCTGCGGAACAGGCAGCCATAATGCTTCCTTTACATCCCTCCCTGCGGGATCTCCTGCTCGGGATTTGGCGCTCGCCCTTACAGGTACCGGCGCCGCCTGCGGCCATGCATGCCCTGTATCGGGTGCCCCCCTCTCCGGGTTTCCAGACGCACCAGCTTCCCCATCATTCCATTGTGGTGGAATCGGCCCTGAGGAAGGTCGGTAGCAAGAAGAAGCATTCTTCCTGCCCCCCGAATCGTGCGGCTAAAGCTCTGGACAACTTTGGGCGGCGAACCTTCCAAATGTCCATGTTGGCCTCCAGGATTCTTTCATATATTTTCTATATGAGCTTGGCGCTTCGAGAGATCACGAGAGGTTATCCCTCTTGTCTCCCTTTGTGTCGGCACCTCGGGCCCCCGCCTATTCCTTGCTTCTTTACCATTGCAGGAATATCTCTTGGTTTCTTTCTCGCGCGGCCGTGGACTCTTTCGAGTCAGTTAGCAGGTCCTCTGCTGTCGCCATAGGGGCGCGTCGTACAGCCTGGTTGCAGGCTTCCGACTTGTGCAGCTGGGCGCAACATAATCTGGGTACTTCCCCGTGCACCGGGGAGAACCTTTTCAACGGCGAGGCCTTGCGTCAGGTTGCTCAGTGCGCCGCCGACCTGTTTGGCGCTGACCGCCCGCGGCCCTCCCCCTCTCCCGGGAGTAGGAGATGTCCTTCCCGACCCTCCTTTCTGAAGAAGAGGAAGTGTCATTCCTCTGCCCACCTGCCGGGCACGGCAATGCCGGGGACATCTCACGCCGGTCGGCGGTGCCTGAGCTCGCACCAGGCTGCCCTTGCCAAGCAGCCTTAGGCTCCGGTATGCGGCAGTTTGCGCTTAACTCCTCTTACCGGAAGTTATTGTCCAGTTCTACACTGTGGTTCTTTTCAGATTGGAGGTTTGGGCCCCCTCCCCCGGGGGGGGGACCCTTCCCACACTAGGTTAGCCTGGCTCCTCAGGGCCATGCTAGTCTTCTTCGGACTTACCCTCGGGTACGTCCCTCGACTCCCCTCTGCCGGGTTCCCCCGGATTGAGGGGATCGCGCACCGCATCTCTTTTTCCTAGTGTAGGCCTTGGCCGCTACTCTCCGAGCATGGGCCTCACTAATCTTCGACAGGGCCGGGCCACCCCCGCCCTCGGGTCGGTGCCTCCGCTCTTGCAATAAAACCCCTGGGTCTGTCAGGTTACGGTGGACAGGAGTTCCACTGACCCAGGTCGGTCCCCGGCTCCGCTTCATGCATTCTTTGGAGCGGCAGAGGGCATTGACCCTACCCCCGAGGGGTGTTTTTATATATGCCAGAGATGACCCCCACGGTCACACCATGGCCGTAGGTTTTTCTACCCTCCTGCCTTCCCTATGGTACGGAGGACACGGTTTCGGCGTGGCTGTCAGGCGGACGCCTCAGGGGCCTACATACTCCTGATGTGCTCCTTCCCAACTGATCTGACGGTCACGCAACCATACTGCTACTCTCGCCGATCGGCCTGCCCCACGCACATCGGCCCATCACTTGGATGGTCCTTTCCCTTGCCACCTTCCTGGTGGGCTCCCTCCTGTGGATCAAGGGCCAGTCCGAGTTGGCAGTATCGTTCTCCCGTGTGCATACTGGGTTAGTAACCTGGGTGGGCGTTCCCAGGCCCACCAATAGCCCGATATACATCTATACCTGTCATTGGATATATATCAGTACAGGTGGGCGCTTTTGGGAAATATTATAGCGCCCTGTGTCTTACCGACTTTCTCCCAATTGTCGGTAATGACGTTCTGTTTTTTCTTACGGGGTCCAGCCGGCCCGCTTGCCTGCGTCCTGCGGCTCGGGTGCTCGGACCGGTTATGTTTAAACTTGCTGTGAAGTCAACAGCCCCTTGGTTTACGCCTCCTTGTCTGGAGGTTTTCGAACCCAATGTCTTCCTATCCCTAGCCGGCTAGGGTAGGCAGTGTACCCCTCGATATCCCGGGGTACACTCCTGTTCTTCTCCGGGCTGGGTTCTCCCAGATCGGTCAGTCTTCTGCTTAGCCCTCCGGATTGGGGACTCTGCTCCTACAGGAGTTCTCAGCTTCTCTTAGAGCTCCTCGTGAAGACCTGCCGTCTTTCCGGTGCCGGTTGACACCTGCGTCTCCAGCCCGCCCAGACTGGGGAACTTCGTCCTATCTGCGATGACGTTCCCTTGAAGACTGCGCTACTGCACCTACAGTACCCGTCGCAGCTCTGCCTTCTACAATCCAGTAGGTAAGCTCTAGATTGTGCTAGATCATTAACGGTTTAATGATGTCAAAGTGGTTTTGAAGACTCCACCTGTAGTCTTAGGTTGCTGTGCCTTTGGCGACTCTTCTCAACTCCTACGCTCCATCCCTCAGGGGATGCCGGGGATCCAGGTTGGGCGGCGCCGCCCTGTCCAGGGGCGCGCATTCTGGGATCTCCTCTGGCACCCTCAGCTAGGGAGTCCCCATATGTGAAGACTCATTCCTGCTTGTTCCTGGAGATAGCACAGTTACTTACCTGTAACAGGTGATCTCCGGAACAGCAGGAATTAGTCTTCACAACCCACCCGCCTCCCCTAGGAGTTGTAACTCTCTCTCTCTCTCTTCCTTCCTCTCCTCTCCTTCAGTCTCAGCTATGAAACGCAACTGGGGGGGAGAGGCAGTGGGAAGGGCGGGAAGCTACCGCGCAGGCGCGAGGGATGCTCCCAAAAGCCTTCTGATTGGATGCTGGGGAGCATTCCCATGCGGGCTCCATCGGCGACGAACCCCATATGTGAAGACTAATTCCTGCTGTTCCGGAGATCACCTGTTAAAGGTAAGTAACTGCTTTATACGTAGAAGTGGACTAATCGGTAAATTATCTTTTAAAGAGCAATTGTGGAAACTGGTGTATGAAGTTGATTGTGGTCAGACTATATAACTTCACCATACAGACAATTTCTGCATTATTGGAGTCATCTTGCTTAGTTTTCATGAGACTATGGCAAAAGTGTTTACTGTTGCCATGGCACCCACTACTACAACTTTTGGCGGGCTGCTTCCCTTTAAATGGGCGCCGTGGAAGCAGTGTTTGTTTTTTTGCCTAATCGCTATGAGTGACTGTGGATTGGCTTCCAGTAGGTATGCGTCATTTATTTTGTTATTTTATATGTAATGCAAGCCCCTTATTTCTTACTTTCTAAATTAACTTTCTACCTATTTTGCATGAGTTTCGCCGTAATCACCTTGGAGCACTTTCTCACTATGGGTTTGCCTCAGCTCCAGCGGGACTTCTTAATATTTTTACACAGTAAAATACTCCACATACAACCTTTTTTCTTTTTTCTTTTTTTTTTGTCATGGCCCACTTCATCCTTACATTATATTTTAAATTATTTTTTATATAGTCATATAGCTCTCCGGACACCCTAGATCTCCCCCATAGGTTTTATCCATTCTACTCCCCACCAGTATAACCACAATGTATGGTATCTTTTATGTCATATTTAGTTCCTCTTATACCTTCTTTTTAGTTATATTTTAATGTTTTTATGGTTTGTATGACCTTTTTATTATCTACCTGTTTAGCTGCTGTTTAAGTTTCATGTTTAGCACATCAGAGCATTGCTCGACCTAAACAAGTACCCTTCTTGCCAGCATGCTTGACTTTTATTTGCATTCATTTATATGTATTCCTTTTTATGTTCAATATGTTCCTTTGTTTTTTTTAATAAGATCCCATAGCCCCTGATGAAGGCTCCGACTAGCTGAAACATGGCCCGTGTAAGGCGAGACTCTTGGACAATCAATAAGAGTGTGTTGATCTTCTACAGTGTTGTTCATTACCCTGCCCCTTTGGTTCCCTTGAAGTTGGCTGCATGATGCAGCCACCTTCTCCCTTTCCATGAACAGATATACTTCTGGACATGCTATAGTCTTTACTATGGGCTGAGAGAGAGGCTTAATTCTTGAAATTTTTGTACTACAGAGGTGGTGTTTATAGCCAGGTCATTTGTTCCCAAATGGATTATAACACCAAGCATTTGGTTTATATTCCTGTTATCTGAGGATCCTGTGAGATGTTTAACTTTTTTTTTTACATTCCTCAAGCTGTGTTCCCAAATTAATGCCTCTGTAATAAGTCTCCCAGCAGTAGGTGTTTTCTGTTTTGAGATCTTTTGACATTATTTTGGAGGTTTGGGATGTATTGGATGCCACCCTTCATCTCTAACACTACTTTCAATTCTATTATTGGAGATACAGGCAGCAAAGATATCATTTGGGGAAGTGGGAGCTACTGTGACAGGTTGTACCATGCCAAAGCACACTATAACCCATTTATTCCTGGGTTGTTTAATTCTCTGTAGGAGTGAGGGTAAAACTGCCTGTCTGCATATTGCATAGTGGATATAGCGTAGTTACTCACCTGTAACAGGTGATCTCCGGGAACAGCAGGAATTTAGTCCTCACATATGGGGATCGTCGCTACCGACGGAGCCTGCACGGGAACACTCCCCAGCGTCCAATAAGAACGCTATTGGGAGCATCCCTCAGCACATGCGCGCTGCCTTCCCGCCTTTCCAACTGTCCCTCTTCAGTTAAATTTGTAGCTGAGTGAAAGGATAGAGGGAGAGAGGAAAGAGACAAAGAGAGAGAGACAACTCCTAGGGGAGGTGGGTGGGTTGTAAGGACTAAATTCCTGCTGTTCCCGGAGATCACCTGTTACAGGTGAGTAACTACGCTATCTCCAGGAACAAGCAGGAATGTAGTCCTCACATATAGGGACTCCCTAGCTGAAGATGCCAGGGAGATAGCCCCAGGAAGGTGCCACCGTCAAGGGTGAGGATCCTTCCTCCCATGGATCTCTGGCATCCCACCAGGGTTGGTGGGTAGGAGTTGGTTTATGTTTGAAAAAGGTTTTGAAGAACAACTTGGCCAAAGAAGGCATCCCAACAGGAGGCTTTATCTAGGCAGTAGTGGGCTGTGAAGGTGTGTACCAAAGCCCAGGTGGCTGCTCGACAAATGTCATCGATAGACACAGAGTGGAGATTAGCCATAGCAGCTGCCATGGCTCTGACATTATGAGCTGTGACATGGTCCTGAAGAGGAAGACCCTTACTCTCATAAGTAAAGGATATGCATTGGGCAATCCATTTAGATAAAGTTCTTTTGGAGAGTGGAAGTCCCAAATGACTAGGGTCAAAAGCTATAAAATGTTGTGAAGACTTTCTATGTTGCTGTGTTCTTTATATGTAAAAGACTAAGGCCCTTTTGCAATCCAAAGTATGAAGGTTCCTTTCTGCATTAGAGGCGTGAGGCCTGGGAAAAATTAAAGGAAGGTAAATTGATTGTTTAAATGAAAAGGCAAAACCACCTTTGGCATAAAATGAGGATGAGTTTGAAGAACAACCTTATCATGATGAAACCTAGTATAAGGAGGATCAGCCACTAAAGCTTGCAGTTCAGTGATGCGACGGGCAGAGGTGATTGCAATTAGGAAGATGACCTTCCAGGTAAAGAACTTAAGGGCTGCAGTGGCTAAAGGCTCAAAAGGTGGCTTCATGAGCTTGCCGAGAACTAGATTTAGATCCCATGCCACCGGTGGTGGCTTGATGGGAGGTTTGGTTAATAGAAGGCCTCTCATAAATCTTGATATGAGTGGATGAGAGGAAATTGGTTGTCCATTCAGAGGCTTATAAGAAGCTGCAATTGCACTGATGGACTCTTACCGAATTGGTCTTTAACCCAAAATTCGATAAGTGAAGAAGATACTCTAGTATCGATTCTAAGGGTACGATCAGTGGGTTTAATCCCCTCCTGGAGCACCATATAGTAAAACGTTTCCACTTGAAGGGATAAGATCTTCTTGTGGAAAGTTTCCTAGAAGCTCGAAGGATATCTTTTACCTGCTGAGACAGGTTGAGATCCTGGAGGTCTAAGCCTTCAGCATCCAGGCCGTGAGGTGCAGGGACTGGGGATTCGGGTGCCGTAGCGTCCCGTTCTCCTGAGAAAGGAGATCTGGAGCATGCCCTAACTCCAGAGGTGCCGCTTGAGAGAGTTACAGAAGCAGGGAATACCACACCTGGCGTGGCCATCATGGTGCGATGAGAATCATGCGACCCCTGTCTCTGTGAAGCTTGAAGAGTGTTTTGGGAATGAGGGGAATGGGTGGGAAAGCATAAAGGAAGTCCTGACCCCAGTGAAGGAGGAAGGTATCCCTTGCCTGACAGTGGTGTGCTGGTATCCTGGAACAGAACCGGGGAAGTTTGGCATTCAGTGAACTTGCAAAGAGGTCTATGTCTGGAGTACCCCAGAGATGAAATATCTTTGCCCCCTGGTCTAGGTGGAGTGACCACTCGTGAGGTAGCAATACTCGATTGAGTTTGTCTGCCCAAAGGTTTTGAATGCCTGGAAGATATACCACTAGAAGGTGAATTTTGTGCTCTCTGGCAAGGGCCCATAGTCGTAAAGCTTTGTTGCATAACGACAGAGAGCCGGTTCCTCTCTGCTTGTTCACATAGAACATGGCTACCTGATTGTCCGTCTGGACCAGGACTGTCTTGTAGCTGAGCTGGGCGTGGAACACTCGAAAAGCTAAATAAATTGCTCTTAATTCCAGGAGGTTTATGTGTAAACCTACCTCCTGTGGCGTCCAGGTGCCCTGGGTAGAGAGATGATCCAGGTGTGCTCCCCAACCCAGCTGTGAGGCATCTGTTGTTAGGGTGGCCTGAAAGAGGGGTTGATGGAAAGGAGACCCCACTGTCAGATTTTCTAGCGATTGCCACCATTGTAGGGACAAAATTAGTCTTTGAGAGACTGTTATTTTGTCCAACAAATTGCCCGTGGCCTGTGTCCACTGTGTGGAGAGGGTCCACTGAGCTGCTCGCATGTGGAGGCGAGCATATGGGACTACATGAACTGTGGATGCCATGTGTCCCAGTAGCTGCAGTAGTTCCCGAGCCGTGAGAGAGGATTTTCCTGCTGCTTGGGAAGCTAGCTGCATAATGCGAAGACACCGGGCTTGTGAAAGGAAAGCCCTTGCCTACCTGGTATCCAGACAGGCTCCTATGAATTCTAGGCATTGGGAAGGAACTAGTTGAGACCGGGAAGTTGATTTCCAATCCCAAGTATTGGAGGATTCGCATTGTACGAGACAGTGCAGTGCTGGCCTCTGCAACTGTGGAGGCTCGAATGAGCCAGTCGTCTAAGTAGGGGAAGACAAAAATCCCCAGGGTTCGTAGAAGTGCTGCTACTACTGCCATGCATTTCGTGAACACCCTTGGTGCTGAAGCCAGACCAAAAGGAAGAACCCTGTTCTGGAAATGTCTTCCCCTGAAAAGGAAATGTAAGAATTTCCTGTGATCTGGATGGATGAGAATGTGTGTGTATGCATCCTTTAAGTCTAGAGAGCAAAGCCAGTCCTGGCCTTGAAGGTATGGCAGAAGAGTTCCTAGAGAAATCATTTTCAGTTTCTCTCGAAACAGATATTTGTTCAGTTCTCTGAGGTCTAGAAAGGGTCTGTGTCCCCATGTTTTCTTTGGGATAAGAAAATAGGGGGAGTAGAACCCTGTTCCCTGTTGAAAAATGGGTACTTCTTCTATTGCCCCTTGGGCAAGAAGTGTGGAGACCTCGTAATCTAGCAGATTGTCTGCAGAGGTTTGTGAATTGAACTGCCTTAGAATTGTAGGAGGGGGTATGCTGTGAAAATGAAGTTTGTCCATTGTAGGAGAGGGGTACAAAGTCCAATCTTCTGCTGTTATTTGATGCCATCTGTTGATAAAGTGGCATAATCTGCCTGGAATATTGGGGGGTTGGGGACCCCTCAGAGGCAGGAAGGCGAAGCTCTCTGGGAAGGAGTCAAAGCCCTTGAGGGGGCTGAACCTGGAGAGCTGGTTGGGTTCTCGGTCCTTTTGGTTTCTTTTGCTGTCTAGGTTGTCCCTTTTGGGCAACCTGATCTGAAGTCTGCTGGGTATAGGAAGGATAAAACTTCCTCTTTTTGCTAAAAGATGGGTTTTTATAAGGCTTCCTTTTGGCTGGAGAGGCTGTAGACTTTGACAATCTATCTAAGGTAGAATTGTCAGCATCTAACTCATTAGCCTTTTCCTGCCAGTTCTTGCCGAAGAGATTCTCTCCTGTGCAAGGAATGTTGCCTAATTTGTCCTGTACCCAAGTCTCCAAGTCTGATGCCTGTAGCCAGGCAATCCGTTGTGCACCAATGGCAATAGCAGAAGTTCTGCTGATGCATTCAAAGCAGTCAAAAGCTGCACGATTGACAAACTTGGAGACATTTTGAGCATGCTTAACTAGAGCAAGAAAATCTTGTCTCTTGTCATCTGGGAGAAAAGGGCTCATAAGTTCCAAGTCTCCTGTGACTTCTTTAAGGAACATTCCCATATATAGGATGTATGAACTGATTCTAGCTGAAAGCATGGAAGCTTGAAAAGTTCTGCATCCAAAAGCATCCAGAGTCCTGCATTCATGACCTGGAGGATTGGATGCATGTCTCTTTGCACTTTTCATCCTACGCATGGCTGATTCCACTACCATTGAATGGTGTGGCAGCTGGATTTTCTGAAAACCAGGACATGGTGGAACTCGATACATAGTATCAAGCCTCCTAGAGTGAGAAGTGGTCAGTGGTGTCTCCCACATTCTGAGCATCAAGCTATGCAGAATTTCATGGATAGGCAGAGTAGCTGCCTCCTTGGGAGCTTTAGGATATTGGAGGATTTCCAATTCCTTTACTCTGGGTTCTTCTTCAGGAGCTACTGTGATTGAAAGACCTTTGGCCATGTCACGGATGAAATCCTGAAAAGACACGTCCTCTGGAGGTGACATTCTGCGTTGGGGAAAAGAGGGATCTTCTAGAAGAAACCCTCTAGTGCCAGCAGAATTGTCAGAGTTTTCGGAATCGGAGGAATCAAAGTATTCCTGACTCCGATGCTCTTGCAAAGCACGATCCCGTACCGATCGAAGTCTGTACCGAGGTGAGCCGGTACCGCTTTGTCCCCTCCAGCCAGAGATGGCATAGGAAGAGTTCCCACCGGGGCCGTAACCGTTGGTACCGGCAGTACCGGTGTCTGTACCGGCATCACCGGTGTTGGTACCGGTGTCGGCACCGGCATCGGTGTCAATGTCGGCACCGGTGCTTTTGGGACCACCGGTGCTGTAGCCGAGAGAAGAGCTGCGCTCGATAGCGAGGAACCTCTGGTCTATCGACGCTGCCAATGCCTCGGTGTCGGTACCCGTAAGGACGGCCGTAACCCCTGAGCATGACACAGGTAGTTCTTGCGCGGTTGAGGCCTCGAGAACATCCTGAAGCCCCATCGATGCTTTGGAAGCCGAAGCCTCCCGCTGGGGCTGTTTTGCCAGTGTGGTTCCCTCAAGGGCAATGCCAAAGGCCTCTCGATGCTTAGCAGGAGAGCTACCCTTTGAGGAACGGCTCTTATGTTTAGTTACCTGAGATCCATGGGAGGAAGAAGAGGCCCTCGACGATGTCGATGCAATGGATCTGGCATCCGAAGAAAAAGGGTACCGAGCTTTGCGGCCCGGTTCTGTCTTCCTCTTTTTGTCATCCCCATGCAGGAGAGACATTCAGTTGGAGAATGATCAGGTCCTAATCATTTTAGACACCAATCATGGGTGTCAGTGACGGAAATGGTACCGCCACACTTAGTACATTTTTTAAAGCCACTAGTTGGCTTTTCCATGATTTAGGAAAAAGGGGCCTTGTGCCCAAAATGGCGCCTAGCACCAAAAAGGAAAGTTTCTGAAAGAAACACTTAAAGTTTCTGGTGGTTTTTTTTGTTTTTTTTAAAAAAAGAAAAGAAAAGAACCGGAAAGTTTCTGAAAGAGAACAGTCTAAGTCTAGGGTTTTAGGAAAAGAAAAGAAAAGAACCGGCGGTACTGGTAGGCGTCGTGCGGTAGGCAAACGCGACCACAGAAAGAAGTTTAAAGTTGTAATTTTCTGCGGTGACAGGGAATAGGTCCTGTCGGCTCCGCGGAAAACGAAGAACTGAAGAGGGACAGTTGGAAAGGCGGGAAGGCAGCGCACATGTGCTGAGGGATGCTCCCAAGTGTTCTTATTGGACGCTGGGGAGCATTCCCGCGCAGGCTGCGTCGGTACCGACGATACCCATATGTGAGGACTACATTCCTGCTTGTTCCTGGAGATAGATGTCTCCTTTAATTGCTGCTAATTCTTTTATTTGAGTCAATTCATTTTTCATAGAAATTTGGATACAGATGGGGCAAACTCTAAGCCTGTAAATAGTTTGCCTTAGGACTAAGGTACCATAGTTATTGCTCTAAATAGTTATTTTTCTTGTTAGATTTGATTATGGCATAGCTATGTTATGATAAATATATCAACATTGATTACCTTTTAAATCAATGGAAGAAGATTATTAGCTGTCTTACGAATTCTCCATAAGAAAAGCATGCTCTAGTGAGTGAGGGGGAGAGTGTGTGGGAATTTTTAAGAACCAAAGGCTGTGCATACCCAGGTCGTCGTCATTTTTTTAAAATTGGTTATTCAGGGAAGGTGGAATATCATTCAAAGAGTTTATAGAAACAAATAATTAAATAGCATAAAATCAAACATAAAACCAAATAAAATAAATACAAGAAAATAGAGCTATAAAGTGAAAAAATATAATAAAAAAACTAAACAGTAAACATAATACTAAAGACATACAGTAATAGCTAAACAGATCTTTGGAGAGAAGGGACATCTTTTCCCTTCAAATAGGATTTAATCTGCTTCACAAGATGGAGCTTTAAAGGCATTTTGAGCCACCACAATGTTATGGAATTGAAAGGAACCCTCATGATCCAAATGCACTCCCAGATTTCCTAATTGACTAAACTGAGTGCATTCCCAAAGTTCTTATTTACAAGGCTAAACTGGGAAAAGAGAAGCTAGAGATTTTCAGAAACCTAGAGGCAAACTTCAGTTAATTATCAATATATTTTTGCATAGGAAGGCAAAGACAGTTGAAATATAGCCACATACAGATCTTCAGAAATTTACAGTATTCTAGGGACACTAGAGTTATGGAGAATAATGTGCTGCAGGAACCCAACTCCACATACAGCACTGTACTTTGGGGGTCTGTTAGAAAAAGATTTGCCCAGTTTACATCCATACAAAATGTTAGTGTGCATCTATTCCATATGGGGAAGCCTTCTCCTTCCTTTCTGCCTGCCATCCTCTGAGAAGGTCCACTGTTGTGACTGAGACACAGGGATGCAAATTGATTTATTGCTGAAGCACCTGTAGTATAAACCTTGACAGATGGAACCCGAGCAAGTGGCTGTGTCATTTCTGCTGCAAGGAAAGTGTTGCCAGGCCTGAAAATATCAAGCAGGAGATGGCAGGTTAAAAATGTCTGTAGTATAGTATAAAGAGATCCATAAGGCTATTTTGTTTTAAGTGAATCATTTTTTAGTTGATGGCTACCTGTGCTGAACGTCTCCATTGGAACGGATTGTTTGGTGTACTGTTTATGCTGGGATTTCTGAAGCACTCTGTGTACCACAAGTCTCCCTAACACTCTGCCTTTACATTTCAGCAGGTTTCCAAATCTGTATCTGTCCCTATCACTGCCTCCCCCACTCCCAGCCCCAGTACTGCAAAACGTATGAAAAAGAGCAAGCAACCTCTGCAGGTGACCAAGGACCTGGGACGCTGGAAACCTTCAGATGATTTGCTGCTGATCAACGGAGTATTACAGGTACAGGCATGGTCAATGATAACAGAGCCTGGCTGTGCCATTGGATCATTGTGTACTGGTGCTATTAATCAGACTGTAGACATTTTAGTTTTCACTAAGTTCATATGGCTCAGTGGGACCCCTAGCTGAGCTGAGATGATTATGCCACATGCTTTTCTTATGCCGTTCTGCTGCACTAACAATTTCTGTTTTCATATCTTCAACTTTCAGACAAATGATTTAATGGCTGTTCATTTGGGTATGAAGTTCAGCTGCCGCTTCTCTCTGCGAGAGGTACAAGAGCGCTGGTATGCGTTGCTCTACGACCCTGTAATTTCCAAGTGAGTGATATGCAGGAAGCAGAACCATAAACTTTCTTTAGGAGGTCCTGAGGCAAAGAGTTCTCTGCCCTGAATCAAACTTTTCTGAATGAACTGCAAAGGGTGCTGCTGTTGCTGGGTAGTGTGGAAATGATCCACTCTGCCTGGAGTTTTCAGTAGTTAATGACATCAGATACACAGGGTTGAGGGTGCAGTTCCTGTGTGTGTAGCTTGTCCTTCAGAGCTGCAGCTGTGTGTAGGCTTTTTCTGCTGCCTGTCAGACCATCCTCCTTGCTCATCCCTACTCTCTATATGCCGTGTCATACATGTCTGCACTCCCCTGCTATATCTTATTTGAGATGCAGCAATTGGACTTGCATCTCAAAAAAGATTTAGCAGAATTAGAAAAGTTACAGAAAAGGATGACCAAAATAAGAGATGAAACGGATTCCCCTGTGAGGAGAGACATAAGAGGTCAGGGCTCTTAAGCCTGGGGAAAAGATGACTAAAAGGAGATATGATAGCTCTATAAATACTGAGTGGAGTGGAATGGATAAACACAAATTTCGTTGTTTGTTCTTTCAAAAAGTATAAAGACTTGGTGATGCGCCAGGAAGTTACTGAGTAGCACAGAAATTGGAGAAAATAGGGGTTTTTTTTAGATTTTTATTTTAACTCTACGCACAGTTAGGCTCTGAAATGTATTGGCAGAGGATATGGTAGAAGCAATTAGTGTAGCTGGACTTAAAGATTTAGACAAGTTCCAGAAGGAAAAGCTTGTAAACTGTTAAGGTACTTGTGGGAAAATCATTGCTTATCTCTTAGGGTAAGCAGCGTGGAAGCTGTCTACTTTTAACAAGTGAAAATTCACGTGATCCCAGATAATGATGAAATCAAAACAGCAGGTCTCCATCCTCCTTCCCCTCCCTCTACTCATCTAAAGCAGGAAGGCAGCAACAGCAGCAGCAGTCAGCACAGGGTCCCTTGTGTCGATGTGCAGTATGTGCCTACAGACCCCAGTACTCGGCATAAGTTTCTAGCTTAACAGGAAGCTCACCCAGGAGAAGACACGAGCCTATGAATGTTCACTGGCTCACAGACCACATGCTGACTGGTGACTGCCACTACTTGACATAGGTCACAGTGAAAGCCCAGAGAGAAGGGGAAAAGGCCATGTTTCTGTGACCCCATCCACTGATGGTGTGACCCCATTTGGGGCCCCGACCCCAAGCTTGGGAACCACTGCACTGGAATATCTAGGGATGCTCTTTGATACCAGGATGAGCCAAATGTCTCCAATGCAAGTCAGTTTGCGAAAACTGCAGAACTAGGTGCAGGCATTGTCTGAGATGTGGTTACCCCGTGTGTAGGATTATAGAAACATGATGGCACCATATGGCCTAGCCTGTTTGCCCTTCCATACCAACTACTATAGATTTTTTCTTTTAGAGATCTTCTGTGTTGGTCCCATGCTTTCTTGAATTCCGATACTGTCCTGGTCTCTGCTACTGTCCAACGAAAAGAAAGCAAGCAGCACACTCGCAGGAGGAACAAGCACCAGTAGAAAGTGAGGTGTGAAATAAACACAAATTATTTATTCTCCCCTAGAGGTATGACAAGTCACCAACTCGGCACGGCAGTGTTTTGGCACCACCTTCATCTGGGGGTACTGGCTGATATGAGCAGGCTATCTGATTCTGTGCGTGACTCAGAATTTGTCGCTTTTCACTGTATCGTACAGCAGGCTCAATGCCTTCAAGAATATAACTTGGTTTTGCCTGTTTATATCCTTTTGAAGTTGTGGGCTCCATAATTGCACATAATACTCCAAATGAGGTCTTGCCAAAGACCTATACAGAGGCACTATCACCTCCTCCTTCCTGCTGGCCATTCCTCTCCCTTTGCACTCAAGCATTCTTCTGGTTTTTGCCATCACCTTTTCTATCTTTTTAGCCACCTTAATATCATCAGAAACAATTCATGCCGAAGTCCTGTTCTTTTGAGGACAGAAGTACTTCACTCCCCCCCCCCCCCCAATAGTGTACTGCCTCCCTTGGAGTTTTGCAGTCCAAATGCATAACCCTGTATTTTTTTGTGTTAAATCTCAGCAGCCAAATTCTCGACCATTCTTGAAGCTTATTATCTGCAGATCCTGTAGTCCATGGCGGCAGTGTTGGAGCTGGTGCCGTGGGCTTGAGCACCCAGGCATCCACTCCAGTGGGTGTTGCTGTCCAAGTGGTTGGTGCAGGTGCAGTCTCTGTGGCAGAGGCTGCTGTTGCAGGAAAAAGCCAGGGCAAGCCTTTGCTGGTGGCTGAAGCTCGCCATGTTGACAGTGGGAATACTTCTAGAGATGCTGGACTGGGTGGTGATCACAATGGATGTCAGTTTCAGTAGTTGTGGCGTACATTGTTAGGGCCAGGTGGCTCAGGAGCAGTGGTCCTTGGAGGAGTGCAGTCAGTCAGAGACATGAGTGGTATTCTAGCACTCAAAGCTTTTCAGTCCTTGATCAAGACAGGGCAGTGAGGATCCTGTTGGGCAATGTGACTACAGTAGCATACATTATTTGGCAAGGGGGCACAGGTAGTTTTGGTCTGGCCGAAGAAGTGGCTCCACTGCTGGAATGGGCAGAGACCATCTACAGGCTTTACCCACAGCTTATTTGGCTGGAAAGGAAAGGAAAACGTGCAAGCAGATTATCTCAGTCACAATTTCTTGGACCCAAGGGAATGGTCCCTTGCAGCGTCGGTGTTTGATTTGATCGTGGGCTGCTTACAAAAGCTACCCACATTTTCAGGCCTTCCCAGCTCCCCAGTAAGGTCAGCAGGCTAAGGGACATGGGCAAGGCCCTCGTAAGCAGAAGGCTCCCAGGCCCCAGCTCCGGCCCAGCCAGGGGGGAGCTTTTGATGCCTTGAGCATAGCCTCTCTACTCCAAGGAGGACAGCAGCCCACAGGAGGATGTCTAATCTTGTATGCCCACAGGTGGCCATCCATCACCACTGATTCCTGGGCACTCCAGGTGGTCAGGGAGGGCTACCTCCTCCACCTGTCTCAGACACCACCTCCTTTCTTCCTGGGAGAGCCCCCCCCAGGTCTCCCCTTCACCAGGATCTTCTATTGAAGGAACTCGCAGGCCGCCTCCTAGGACAAAGCAGTAGAACCAGTACTCCATCATCTCGGGGGCAAGGGGTTCTACTCCAGGTATTTCCTCCTGCCAAAAAAGAACAGGAGGCCTAAGGCCCATCCTGGACCTGCGCAACCTGAACAAGTTCCTGGTGAGGGAGAAGTTCTAGATGCTTTCCTTGGAACTTTGCTGCCTTACCTCCAGCAGGGAGACTGCAGACTGGCTATGATCTTTGGATCTGAAGGATGCCTATACCCACATCCTCATTCACCCCAGCCACAGGCAGTACCTTCGCTTCATGGTGGGGGGCGGTCATTACCAGTACCAGGAGTGGAGGAGTGACCTAGTGGTTGGGGCAAGGTACTTCAGGCCGGAAGGTCGGGGGTTCAAATCCCACTAGAGGACAGCAACCTTGGGCCGGAAGGACTGGGGTTTCTAGTCCCACAGGTGCTCCTTGTGGTCTTGGGCAAGCCACTTAACCCTCCATAGCCCACGTTCCCTGTAAAATAGTTATCTCCAAGTTATAATGCCCTGTTCAATGTAATTTCAGTTTGTTCAATGTAAACCGCACTGATGCAGAATAGCGCGGTATATAAGAGAATGTAAATAAATAAAATAAATAAATAAATACAGGGTACTACCCTTCGGCCTGGCCTCTGCCCCCAGGGTCTTCACCAAATGCCTGGCAGTAGTAGCTGCCTTCCTCCTTCTCCAGGGGGTATTTGTCTTCTCCAGGACCAAGCAGGAAGTCAATCCTCACATATGGGTGACATCGGCGCCGACGGAACCCTCATGCGGAGCATTTCCCCAGCTTTCAAAGAAAGCCTTTGGGAATGCAGCGCACCTGCGCGGTCCCCTTCCTGCCCAAGGGTGCCATCTTGCTCAGTCTTTCTTTTTCCGCGGAGCCCAACGGATGTAGTTTGTGTCACCTGGGAAAAGTAGATTTTTTTTTTTTCCCGCGTGTCTTTATCCGGTTCGACGCCGGTCCCCCTTCCCGCCTCGGCTCGGTACACTGGTATCAAGTCTGGAACTTCTTTTTCATGAGGAGGTGGTATTGGCCTCTAGGAGGCAGTCCACCGGGAAGTCCTATGCCCTCAAGCGGTGTGCTCAGCACACTGAAGATCCTTTCTCTTGCCTTGTGCCAGTAGTACTGCAGTATCTACTTCACCTTTCAGACTTAGGCCTTACGTCTAACTCTGTTCGGGTCCACCTCAGTGCTTTGTCAGCGTACCACTCACCGGTGGAAGGACAGTCTCTGTCTGTTCACCCCTTGGTGTCCAGATTTCTCAGGTCTGCTTCTGCTCAAGCCTCCGGTTCGTCCACCAGCGACAGAGTGGGATCTGAACGTGGTCTTGCAGCAACTTACTCGCCCACCGTTTGAGCCGATGGCTACTTGCTATTTGCGCTTCCTCTCTTGGAAAGTGCTCTTCCTGGTGGCTCTTACATCCGCCAGACGTGTGAGCGAGCTACAAGCTCTGGTTTCTGATAGACCGTACACGCGGTTCTATAGGAACAGGGTGGTCCTACGGACCCATCCCAAGTTCCTCCCAAAAGTGGTGGTCTCTTTCCACCTCAATCAGGAGGTGGTTCTTCCGACCTTCTATGGCAGCCGGGCTGAAACAGCCTTGCATGCCCTGGACTGTAAGAAGGCGTTGTCTTTTTACATAGAGCATACGCGGGAGCATTGAAGGGCTGCTCAGCTCTTCGTCTCGTTTGACCCTAATAGGATGGGGTTACCTGTCTCCAAGCGCACGTTGTCCACATGCGTAGCAGATTGCATCACCTGGGCGTACAGGGCAGCGGACCTCCCTTTGCAGGGTCGGGTCACGGCCCACTGTGTCAGGGTGAAAGCCATGTCAGTAGCTCATTTCCGCTCTGTTCCATTGGCAGACATCTGCCGGATCCCAACTTGGTCTTCAAGCCAGACCTCTGCAGCCCATTACTGCCTGGAGAGAGAGTCCCAGCGGGACAGTGTTTTCGGCCAGGTGGTACTCCGTAATCTCTTTGAGGTTTAGGCAACTCCTACCCTCCGGCCCTTCGTGTTGGGCTACCGTATGGGGTGCGTTCTCAGAGAAAATTCTTGTCACAGATGCTGAGGCTCTCGAGAGGGAGCCATTTTTTCAGCTTTGGGTTCACGGTAGCCTAGAGCTGGGGAGTCCCATATGTGAGGACTGACTTCCTGCTTGGTCCTGGAGAAAGCGTAGTTACTCACCTGTAACAGGTGTTCTCCAGGAGCAGCAGGAATCAGTCCTCACGACCCTCCTTCATTCCCTGGAGTTGCAGTCATATACTTCATTTGTTTTTTTACTGTCTTTTAGCTATGTCATCAGACTGAGCAAGATGGCACCCTTGGGCGGGAAGGGGACCGCGCATGCGTGCTGCATTCCCAAAGGTTTTCTTTGAAAGCTGGGGAAATGCTCCGCATGAGGGCTCCCTCGGCGCCAACGTCACCCATATGTGAGAACTGATTCCTGCTGCTCCTGGAGAACACCTGTTACAGGTGAGTAACTACGCTTTCCCCTACCTCGATGACTGACTGGCTCATAAAAGGAGGCACGGTCACAGAGGTGCAGCAGGCAACAGCACATACCATCCAGGTCCTGCAGCACCTGGGATTCGTGATAAACTACCCCAAATCCCACCACCTCCCGATGCAATGCCTGGAATTCATAGGAGCAAGGCTGGACACTCTTCAGGCAAAGGCCTTCCTTCCCCTGGACTGGGCAGACCGTCTCAGAGCACTGGCCGAAGATGTGCAACACTGTCCCTCAGTGTCCGCTTGGCTTGTACTGCGCCTACTCGGACACATAACCTGATGGTCCATGTCATCCCGGACGCTCTTTTGCACATGAGGGCCGCTCAGTGGTGCCTTCGGGACCAGTGGACACAGGCCATGGGCCGTCTCCAAATCAGAGTCTCGGTGATCCGCCAGGTGGCGGAACCTCTGACTTGGTGGTAAAATCCCCACCACCTGCAGATGGGGGTGCCCTTCCAAACCCCAAGCCCTCTAAGGGTCCTCACTACAGACGCCTCCCTGCTGGGTGGGGAGCCCACTGCGAAGAACTCTGCACTCAGGGCAGCTGGTCTCAAGCCGAGGGCAACCAGCAGATCAACCACCTGAGACACCAGCCGGTGCTGATACAAACAGACAATCAGGTGGCAATGTTCTGTGTGAACTAGCAATGGGGCATAGGGTCTTGTGAAGCGATGACACTCTGCTCTTATGCAATTCAACAGGGAATATTCCTGCAGGCGGTATATCTACCAGGCAAGGACAACGCTCTGGCAGACAGACTGAGCAGGGTCCTCCAGCCACAGAGTAGCAGCTGGATCCCAGAATAGCCAACCGGCTCTTTCTGCTCTGGGGGCCCCATGGGTGGACCTCTTTGCCAGCCCGGACAACTGCCAGTTTATTTATTTATTTATTTATTTACATTCTCTTATATACCGCGCTATTCTGCATCAGTGCGGTTTACATTGAACAAACTGAAATTACATTGAACAGGGCATTATAACTTGGAGATAACTATTTACAGGGAACATGGGCTATGGAGGGTTAAGTGGCTTGCCCAAGACCACAAGGAGCACCTGTGGGACTAGAAACCCCAGTCCTTCCGGCCCAAGGTTGCTGTCCTCTAGTGGGATTTGAACCCCCGACCTTCCGGCCTGAAGTACCTTGCCCCAACCACTAGGCCACTCCTCCACAGTTGCCTTGCTTCTGGTAGCGGCAGATGCGTTCCTCATCCCATGGTCAGACGGCCTCATGTATGCCTTCCTGCCCACGCCACTGATTGCCAAAACACTCTTCAAGGCTCTTTGTGACAAGACATTGCAGATTCTGGTGGCTCCTCGGTGGCCCAGGCAGCCGTGATTCCTGCTACTCCTCCAGTTGTCAGTGGAGACTCCAATCCCCCTGGGGAACTCCCTGGGGCTGTTGTCTCAGGAGAAGGGCTCTCTCCTGCATCCCAACCTGGGGTCCCTATCACTGACAGCATGGCAGACTGCATCGCACTAGCATATCTGGGTGGCAGACTGCATCACACTAGCCTATGAATAGGCTGGGCTCGCGCTTGATGGCCAAGTCACTGCTACTTCTGTGGCAAACCTGCACTCAGTTCCATTGCTGGACATCTGCCGGGCCGCCACCTAGTCTTCAGTCCATACCTTCGCAGCTCATTATTGCTTGGAAAGGGAGTCCCAATGGGACAGCATCTTCGGCCAGGCTGGGCTCCGTAACCTTTTCGGGTTCTAGGCAACTCCTACCCTCTGACCTTTCTGTGTTCAGGTTACCGGAGCGTTGGTTCCCATCGGACACATAGGTCCTACTGTAGTCTGTATCTGCGGACTCAATTGCTGCTGCTCACGGCTCCCCCTGAGGGCAACCATGGCCTTTTCTATAGGCTTCCGGTAGCCTGTAGCTAAGGAGTCCCATATGTGAGGACTGACGTCCTGCTTGTTCCTGGAGAAAGTGTAGTTACTCACCTGTAACAGGTGTTCTACAGGGACAGCAAAAATCAGTCCTCGCAACCCTCCCTTCTCCCCTTGGAGTTTCTCCTTATTACCTTTTGTTTTTACCGTCTTTAACTATGTCATCTGACTGAGCAAGATGGTACCCTTGGGCAGGAAGGGTACCACGCATGCGTGGTTGCATCTCCCAAAGACTTTCTTTGAAGCTGGGGAGATGCTTCCGCGAGGGCTCCATCAGCGCCAACGTCTCCCATATGTGACTACTGATTCCTGCTGTCCCTGGAGAACACCTGTTACAGGTGAGTAACTTCGCTTTCTTTATAACATCTGCAAAATGCGTTCCTTTTTTCCTTTCAGAATACACACTATCAAAACCCATTATGGGCCCAATTCTGTATGGCGAATAGCAGGGCTGTATGTCCTGGTGGTGGAATAAGCACTGGGCACCCGTGAGGCCAGGCCTGGCAGCCCACCCCCAATGTAATGGAGCCACTGCAGGTACTGCCCGCCACCCTATCCTGGCCCCAGCAGACCCGCCAAGGTGATGTGCTGGTGAGAGTGGTTATGCTATTGTTGTGAGATGAGGTTAGGATCTGGAAATAGTCTGCCATCATTTGCGAGGTTAAGTTGGTCTTTATCACTTCATTGGCTTCCTATGCATTTCCACATACAGTTCAAAGTTTTTTACTTTCTTGCAAATGCATTTGTTCTTCAGCTCCTCATTACCCCTCCTCTTATCTTTCCCCCTCCTCTTACCTTTCCCATTTCCCTGGCCATAGGAATGCTTCATCAGGTAAGTTATCTATGCCCTTCTCTCTGCTTCCAGCTTCAGACTATTATCTCCAGTATTCTGTGCCTTATACCTGGAAAAGACAACATCTCTTGGTGCATAGTGTTCCCTCTCAAGCCTTATTCAAATCCAGTCTAAAAGCTCACCTTTTAAAGGGCTTATTTTTCTGTTCATACTTTGCTTTTCTCTTGACAGAATGGCATGTCAGGCCATGAGACAGCTTCACCCTGAGGCAATTGCAGCCATTCAAAGCAAGGTTCTCTATAGCAAGGCTGAAGAGGAGCTTTTGAGCAGCATTGGATCAGTACGTACTGGATAAAACCACTTCATATCTACATCCGTCCTTTCCCTTCAACATACTGCTTCCAGAACCCTTCCTTCCCTACTGTCCCAATGGCTCCCCTCCTCTTTTGGCCTTTTTCAGTGTTGTTTAATAAGTACAGTTTTTGTTGTACAGACAAGTCAACCTTCACTGGAGACTTTCCAGGAGCTATTGAATACACAGCCACATGTGTTCTACCCATCCCGTACAGCAAAGTCCCTGCAGATGCACTGGCAGCTCATGAAGCAGTACTACCTGCTGGAAGATCAAACAGGTACCATCCATATCCCTACTCCAGTATTAAATGCTGCCTTCTGGGGTATCAGACATGCTTCGTATTTCACACATATACAATTTATCTGCATGTCTGTTGTAACAGAGTGATGGAAAATTGCTTATTTGTGCTGTGTCAGCTGCCAGTAGCCCTGTGCTCAAGTTTCTAGTTCCCTGCCTTGGTGGCAGGAGGTGCTCTTTGATCCCTGCACACACTGTAACATGGAGACTGGGTGGATGTAGAGGAATTGACCAATTCTGTATGTTTTGTAACATTACAGTTCTTTGCAGAGGGTCTTTGACGTCTTTATGCGTTCTAGCATATGATGGTGGGAGTGTGCACAAAGCTCGGTCTGACTCCTGTGTGCACACTATGACTTAGGGGTAGGCATACATGGAAAGTTGTCTGATATCTCTTGTCCCTGCAGTTCAACCACTTCCAAAGGGAGATCAAGTACTGAATTTCTCCGATGCTGAGGATATGATTGATGACAGCAAACTGAAGTAAGCTTAAATTCAGGATACTTGATCTGATTTTACTGCACCTAGTATAGGAGGGTGCTTTCATCTTATCTCAACATCCTGTATGTACAACAGAAGTGATGCACTCCAGGGTATCTGTGATTTAGGAGATCTTGGTTGTCTTTCCTCATTCTTTTATCTTTCTCCTTTTCTCCTCAGAGATACACGAGATGAGGCGCTAGAACATGGTGAGTGTTACTTCCTTCCTTATACCACTCTGGCAAGCAGATTCCCTTACATTCCCCCCCCCCCCCACTCCTTTCCCTTCAGTGTTGGCGAGTCTGGAAAATGCTCCAGGCTTCCCCCCTCATCCCACAGTCTTGGTAAATTACCACCTCCCCCTGGTTTTTTGATAGTTTATCTCCCTTATTCCCATTAGGAAGTTGTTCTTCCTCTTCCTCCCCCTCGATTGGTACACTGATTCCATATCCCTGCTATGAGGTTGGTGAGAACTTACCTCTATAACTTTGTGAAAATAGAATGAGAAGTGTCGTTTTTGAATTACTTGTAGCAATTAAATAGCAGCTGTCTATTTTTTCTAGCCTTTGCTTTCAATTTACACTACAGCCTGCTCTATAGTTGTGCCTAGCTTTCCAGCTCCTGTTCATGGTTCTGGTGACGCAGATTCTGACACTTTGGCTCGCTATTATTACTGCCCACTTGTTCGCTGCTTCTCCGTTGTCAAAGATGCATTGGATAGGGTGGCTTGCATACAGGGCAACGTGCTCCTTCATTTGTACAAGGACACTGGGAATGCACGCTTATGCTGGCCAGCCTGAAGCCTTTCTAGCTGCTTGTAAAACAAATGGCTGGAGTGGGCCAGTGAGGGCTGTGTTCTCCTTCTTTCTCACCAAGCCTTGACTTTGACAGCAGGAGATGGGAAACTGTAAGACCAGGTGCACTTGTAACTCTGACCACCTGCTACCAATCTGCTTCTTCCATTCTTGCAGCCATGAAGGAAAGGACTATGAGGAGAGGGTCTGGAGGAAGGAAAGAACCTTGAAGTAGGGTTGGAGAGGATAATGCCTTGAGGGAAGCAAAGAAAGACTGCTAAAAGAGAAGAATTCCTGGAGAGGGAGCAGAAAAGAGAAATCAGCCCTAGATGAGAAGAAAGAGAACCTGGGAAAGGGTAGGGGGTGTACGAAGGACCCAAAAAGGAATGGAGGATTTCAAAGAGGAAAGAAGGCGAAGAGGATAGTATCTTGAAAGGTTTAGTGGAGCGGGGGAAAGCATATGGGAGAAGAGAAAAAATGAATATAAAGGGGATGAGATCTGATGAGGGGATGGGGAAGAGGGAATTAAAAACTGGAAGATAAAAGTTTTAGATAGGACTGGATATGTAATGTAAAAGGAGAATCAGGTGTGAGAATTTTGGAGGGCCAAAAAGGATAGAGTATCTCCACTACGACCACTGGCTACTCTACCTTATTCCATTACTACAGCAGTTCTCAATCCATTCCTCTGCACACACCCAGCCAGTTTGGTTTTCATGATAGCCACAGTGAATATGTATGAGAGTACATGAGAGATTTGCATGCACTATTCATTGTGGATATCCTGAAAACCAAACTGACTGGGTGTGTCCTGAGGATTGGGTGGAGAGCCCCTACACTACCTGGAGAAAGGAAGGAAGAGACAGCTGGCTGTGCAGCAAGGAATGAAGGAAATATTAAGATGAGGATTGGGGTTGTTGAGGAAAGGGAATTTGGAGGCAGGTTTGGAAAGGGATAACTTGGGCAGCTCTGTCTCTCCTCCACTTATAGGAGTGGAGGAGTAGCCCAGTGGTTAATATAGAAGCCTGGTGACCAAGGAGGCCAGGGCTGAAATCCCACAGGCATATCTTGAACAATTCACTTAACCCTCCATTGCCTCAGGTACAAACTTAGGGGATGATGCAGAAATGTTAGCACGTTTTTTTGCGCATAATTAGTGCAACATCCGGGCATATTTATAATCCTGCCACAATCTAGAAAGGGGATTGAGGTGAGCATTACCAGCACACAAATGTATGTGCAGAGAGTAGCGTGCCACCTATTAAAAGTTATTCAAGTGACATGGTAACAAAGTAGCTATTCCACCCAGATGCAAAGAAGTGCACAGAAAACCAAAAGGCAAAGTTCAGTAGTGCCACTGTCTGAACGCCCGACTGGAGGTGAAGTAAAACTTTGGCACATGTAGGAGAAGGTAATTTCAGTGCATGAAACTTCGGCTTATATAGGAGAAAACAGATCGGTGTATAGGAGAACAGAAATGTTTTTTAGTGTGATTGACCCGCTGATGGCTTTGCGGTCACCCATTCCTCACTGAATGGAGTGGAACTGGTAAACATAGATTGATTGCACCATCAGAATATAGAAAGACTAGGGGACATGCAATGAAGCTACAGTGTAACCTATTTAAGACTAATAAGAGAAAATATTTTTTTCACTCAACATGTAATCAAACTCTGGAATTTGTTACCAGAGGATGTAGTAAAAGCTGTTAGTGTAGCCATGTTTAAAAAAAGGTTTGGATAAGTTCCTGGAGGAAAAGCCCATAAACCATTATTAAAGGGGACCCGGGAAATCCACTGCTTGCCACAGTACAAGCATTGTGGAACCTGTGTCTTTGGGGAAACAGCTAGGTACTTGTCACCTAGATTGGCCACTGTTGGCAACTGGATACTGGGCTTGATGGACCTTGGTCTGATCCAGTATGGCATATCTTATGTACTGTATCTACATCCACTGCTTCAATCACTAAAGTTAAGTGCACAATTTCTCCACTGCCATGCTGGTAAACAATTATTCAATGCTAAAAAGTATTTTAAATGTTTTAGTTTTCACTACAGATATGTCGCTAGTGCATAAACTTTCTGCGCACGTGTCTGGCATCTTTCACACATTTAGCATAGAGGTTTTGCGTATATCTCATTTGCATATGTTTTGTGTAAGGCTTACTTGCATGCAACTTTTGCAATACACTCACACTAGAAAACCATGCACACGGTTTTTAGCTCACGGCTCTAAAACTGGCTTTCTGCATTGGGCCCCTTAGATTGTAAACCCTCCAGGGACAGGAAAATATTAGAACATAAGAACATAAGATATGCCATACTGGGTCAGACCAAGGTCCATCAAGCCCAGTATTCTGTTTCCAACAGTGGCCAATCTAGGTCATATGTACCTAGCAGTTTCCCCAAGAGAGACAAGTTCCACAATGCTTGTACTGGGTCAAGCATTGATATCTTCGGTCACTTCTTAATAATGGTTTATGGACCTTTCCTCCAGGAACTTGTCCAAACCTTTTTTAAACCCAGCTACACTAACAGCCTTTACTACATCCTCCGGTAACAAATTCCAGAGGTTGATTACACGTTGAGTGAAAAAATATTTTCTTTTATTAGTCTTAAATAGTTTACCCTGTAGCTTCATTGCATGTCCCCTAGTCTTTCTATATTCTGATAAGGTAAACAATCGATCTATGTTTACCCGTTCCACTCCGTTCATTAATTTATAGACTTCTATCATATCTCCCCTCAGCCGTCTCTTTTCCAGGTTAAAGAGCCCTAACCTTTTTAGCCTTTCCTCATAGGAGTATCCTTCCATCCCCTTTACCATTTTGGTGGCTCTTCTCTGAACCTTTTCTAAAATCGCTATATCCTTTTTAAGATACGGCAACCAGAATTGCACACAATATTCAAGGTGCGGTCTCACCATGGAACGATATAGAGGCATTATAATATCTTTTGCTTTATTTTCCATTCCTTTCCTTATCATACCTAGCATTCTATTTGCTCTCTTGGCCACCGCTGCACACTGGGCCGAGGGTGTTAACAATTCACTGTACCTGACTGGAAGTCGCCTTGACCTACAACTGGAAAGGCATGAGCTAAATACTACTTATTAAATAAATAAATGGAAATGAGAAAGATAGCAGTAAAAGAACAAATATTTTTTCGTTAGGGAAAAAAAACAAGTGTCAGCAATTTAGGAAGACTAGGCTGAAACAAGTTCAATACAAAATGGTTAGAAAAATTGTTGAATGACCAGTCCAGTGGCTTCATGGCAGTGCTGTGCTTTTATATACAAAGGGACTTGAGTAGATTTGCCAAGGCATATCTTGTCAGACAAATCTAATTATTTTTTTGACTGAATAACCAGAGTTGGACAAAGGGAGAACCCTATATGTGGCATATTTAGATTTCCATAAAACATTTGATGCCGTTCCGCACAGGTGACTTATAAATAAATTGAGCACCTTAAGAATGGACCCTAAGGTGGCTGACTGGGTTAGAAATTGGTTGAGTGGGAGGCGGCAAAGGGTACAGGTAAATGGAGCTCACTGAGGAGAAGGATGTTACCAGTGGTATGTCACAGAGATCTGTCATTGGTCAGATTCTTTTTAACAGTTTTGTTAGTGATATTGTGGAAGGGCTGTCGGCTCTCTGAAGACACTACCAAAATCTGCAATAAAGTAGATACCCAGGAAGGAGTACATACATGAGGAGGGATTTAGCTAAGCTTGAAGAATGGTCTAGAATTTGACAGCTCATATTTAATGCTAAAAAATGTAAAGTCATATTTTTGGGCTGCAAAAATCCAAGAGAACAGTATAGGGGGTGAAGTACTTCTGTCCTCAAAAGAAGAGCAGAACCTGGTCATGATTTGTTTCTGATGATCTTAAGGTGGCTAAGCAGATAGAAAAAGTGATAGCAAAAGCCAGAAGAATGCTTGGGTACATAGAAAGAGGAATGGCCAGCAGGAAGAAGTGGGTGATAGTGCCTTTGTATAAGTCTTTGGTGAGACATTATTTTCAGTATTGTGTGCAATTCTGGAGACCGCACCTTCAAAAGGATATAAACAGGATGGAGTCGGTGCAGAGGGTGGCTACCAAAATGGTCAGTGGACTTAGTCATAAGTCGTATGACGACATGCTGAAAGATCTCAATATGTATAGTTTAGAGAAAAGGCGGGAGAGAGGAGATGTGATAGAGATATTCAAATACCTCCGTGGCATAAATGCATAGGAGGAGAGCCTCCTTCAATTGAAAGAAAGTTCTGCGACAAGGGGGCATAGGATGAAGGTGAAAGGGGATAGACTCAGGAGTAATATGAGGAAATATTTCTTTATGGAAAGAGTGGTAGATGCATGGAATAGTATCTCAGTGGAGGTAGTAGAGACCAGGGCAGTATCTGAATTCAAGAAAGCATGGGACAAGCGCAGAAGATCTCTAAAGGGGGAAAAAAGGGACTATAATAGTTGGTATGAAAGGATAGACTGGATAAGGCCATATGTTCTTTTTCTGCCGTCGTGTTTCTAAGTCGGGTCTTCTGGTCCCTGGGTCAGATGGAAATAGGAATATTGCCTATTCTGTCTTTTCTCTGGTTTTGGTATTTTTCCCCTAACTTTGGCTCCTTTATAAGTATTCATTTATTTTTTTTTTTTACTAAACTGTATAGACTGACTCTAGTCTTGATGTGGTATGTCAAGTGCAGTTAAATTAAAGTTAAATACTGCAGAGGCAACAGTTACAGACTTGGGAGGAAGTGTCAGTGTTCAGCAGTTGACACCTACTGGTTAGAGTCCAGAAGGGAGACGTGGTTAAGGACCGTAGTGTAAGTTGGAAGCAAATAGGGGGAAAAACTAATCTCTGGGTAGTTGAAATGAAGGCTTATAGTGCCAAATTCCAGCCCTGGTTCTGACCTGAGCTATGAGTCCAAAAAATACAAGAACTAAATGTTCATAAAGTCATTCTGTAAACATTTCTGCTGTTTTGACTTGTACACAAAATTATACTTTATGGAGTAATAAATTCTACATAAACATTTTGGTTCAAAATATTCATTGGCCATTGATATACTGCTCCTCATACCTCGCATCCGTCTTTTGCAGAACTGACAGTAGCAGACCGTCGTCAGAAAAGGGAGATTCGCCAGTTGGAGCAAGAACTGCACAAGTGGCAGGTGCTGGTGGACAGTATTACTGGTGAGCTGGCTAGGGGGAGGAGGATTCGCCAGCTCACACTGAGGAGTTGCCTAGATTGCCCAAGTGTTTCAGAAGTACTACCTGATCAGATGTGGCTTGATGTCTGTCACCAACCTTCACATGAAATGCACACATGAAACAAAGTAACAATCTATACTTAGTGTTCATGCCAAACCAGTTCAGACAATTAGGAATCGACCACTCCTGGAAAGGCTAGAGGTCCATTTCCCAGTGGAGCGTAGACAGAATCCAGGGAATGCTCTGGGCAACAGTTCTTTGGGTATGAGTCTCTCTCCCCCTAGGGAGCTGACTCATGGGCAGATGCGGTAAAGTGTGCTAGGCTTTACCTCCAGTGCACAGGACCTGCAACTTTCCTTTGGCTTTGTTGAAGGAGAGTGATCAAAAAATGATGGGATGAAGAGCTTAGTGCTGGATCAAACAGTGTTCCTTATCATACCTCAATTCAAATTCATCCTGCTAGACTAGTCCAGACCAGTGGGTTATATACCACTGCCAGCAGATGTTGGAAACAGAGAAAGTACCAGAAGCTTCACAGACCCAGCCCTGGCACATAATAGTGATTCTCCTAGGGGTCATCTTCAGTACTTCTCAGTCTCCAGCAGATGATGGTTGCACCTTTTGTTGTTCGTGGCTCTTCACTCTGAGTGTGTGCTGCCAGGGTGCTTTTTAAAGCTTGTGGAAGTCTCGGAGGCATGCTGGAAGTGCTTCCCCAAGAGTTGCCCACAGATGTTTTTGGGTTGAGCACCTGATCAGGAGGATCACTATTGCTTCCCATCATGAGGGGGAGGCAGGCCCCTGATCAGGAGGATCAGTGTGGCCTGGACTGACGGGGACAAGCCTTCAGTGTCTTCTGGTCTAGCAGTGTGAACTACAGTAGCCTTATTTGTTTAAAAAAAAAAAAAGTACTTTCTCAATTCGGACAGCTTCCAGATTTCAGTCATCAGCACAGCTTGTAAAGCAATGACTGAGAACACCACAGTGAGTGTATGCAACCCCCCTCCCCAGGACAGGACATGTTGTGTTTCAGTGTCTCCCTGTTCTCCACCTCCTTACTAGGGAATCTTGTGTCTGTGAGGGAAACGCCACCGCCACTCTCTGCAGCTCCTTAGTTACAGTGTAACCTATTTAAAACTAATAAGAGAAAATATTTTTTCACTCGACATATAATCAAACTCTGGAATTCGTAACGAGAGGATGTACTAAAAGTTGTTAGTGTAGCTGAGTTTAAAAAACGTTTGGACAAGTTCCTGGAGGAAAGGTCCATAGACCATTATTAAAGGGGACCCAGGAAATCCACTGCTTGTTCCAATGCAAGTATCGTCTTGGAGGACTACAAAAGGGGACTGCTACTTCTGGAGAGAGATCTGCAATTGAAAGTATTTACTTCTGGGAATTTTTCTAAATCTTGGGGAAAAAGGAATTTTTTAGATTAAAGCTGATTAATCAGTAAACCCAGTGTATTTGTTAAATCAGTCAGGGCCTAGTAGCAGCAAAGAGCTGTCAATTTAAATTTAAAACACAGCAGAAAGCTTTCTGGTTAATTTTAGAACCCAAGACACTCTCTATTGTGGGGACCCCCTGGAAATTGGTTACAGATTACCCTAGAAGCACAAGACAGGGTACTGTGTAGCAGCCAGCTTTTCATAGGTGCTTAAACCACTTAAAGGAAAGGACGTGCCATATTCACTCTCACGTGTAGCTGTTTGTCCTCATCAGGCATACATTAAGGACCTGAGATTAATTAAGCTTCAGGTGTACAAAGTACATTAAACGTATTAGGTCTAGTTTTATTAGTATAAGTATCCCTAGCAACCCTTAGTAAGTAAAGAACTTAAATATTTAAACACAACCTAAACTAAAATGCAGACAGCAGTCCAGCAGCGAGATGGGGACTTTCCAGTCTTTTGCATTGAGTGTCACATATATGATTTTCTCCCAGTTGGTGAGGGGTCTTACGTGTGCACTAGGTGCAAGGAGCTCTTTGCTCTCAGGGAACAAGTCCGATCTCTGGAGGCTAGAGTAGCAGACTTGGAGGACATATTGAAGACAGAGGTACATAGACGAGACCTACAGTGATATAGTCCTGAAGTCCCACCTCCAGTCTGGCAGCATCCCTGTTGCCATGGAGGAGAGAGGTCACGTGACAGGAGAGCATCACCCTGGTGTGGCAGGAAATCATCCTGTAGGTAGGACCTGTCCTGGTGATGTAAAACCCTCTCGCACTGAGGAAGTTTCTCCAGGGCTATGTGCCCAGGAGGGAAGGGTTAGGTCAGCCGTTATAGTTGGCGATTTGATTATTAGGCATGTAGCTAGCTGGGTGGCTGGTGGACGTGAGGATCGCCTGTTAACATGCCTGCCTGGTGCAAAGGTAGCATACCTCACGCGCCACCTGTGCTGGGGAGGAGTCTGCTGTTTTGGTACATGTCGGTACCAATGACATAGGAAAGTGTGGTATGGAGGTTCTGGAGGCTAAATTTAGGCTTTTAGGTAGGAAGTTGAAATCCAGAATTTCCAGGGTAGCTTTCTCCGAAATGCTTCCCGTTCCATGCGCAGGACGCAAATGGCAGGCTCAGCTCCCGAGTCTTAATGTGTGGCTGAGACGATGGTGCAAGGATGAGGGTTTTGGATTTGTTAGGAACTGGGGAAAGGAGGGCTCTTACGAAGGGATGGGCTTCACCTTAACCGGGATGGAACCAGGCTGCTGGCATTAACCAGCATCTTCGGTGCCGTTCTGGTGCTTAACCTGCCTGCAAACGCTAATCCATTCAGCTCCTCCAACCAGACGTGACGCGGCTGCGCTACACGTGACCGCGTGATGTCAAGGTGCAATCTTCGGTGCCGTTCTGGTGCTTAACCTGCCTGCAAACGCTAATCCATTCAGCTCCTCCAACCGGACGTGATGCGGCTGCGCTACACGCGACCGCGTGATCTCAAGGTGCAATCTTTGGTGCCGTTCTGGTGCTTAACCTGCCTGCAAACACTAATCCATTCAGCTCCTCCAACTGGACGTGACGCGGCCGCGCTACACGCGACCGCGTGATCTTAAGGTGCCCCTTCTGCATAAATTCCATCTCAGCGCGGCGTTTCAACCTGCTGCTACCTGTCTGCTGTTATACCTTAATTATAATTGTTGTTGGGCTCTCCCATAAGCGTACCCTTTTCTCCACCTCACCTGATCGTGGTGTAATTTTGTTTTTGTAGTTGATTACACACCTTCCGTTTGTGCCTTTGTTTGTGTTTCCTTATTCCTGTTGTTCTCTCGTTGTCCTGTTTGTGCCTGCCTTTGTGTTTCCTTATCCCTGTTGTTCTCTCGTTGTGCTCTCTACTTTAGTTTATAACTGTGTGTTATTTTTGTCTTAACCCATCTCCTCCCTTCTCAGGTGCAATCTTCGGTGCCGTTCTGGTGCTTAACCTGCCTGCAAACGCTAATCCATTCAGCTCCTCCAACCGGACGTGACGCAGCCGCGCTACATGCGACCGCGTGATCTCAAGGTGCCCCTTCTGCATAAATTCCATCTCAGCGCGGCGTTTCGCGCCCAAGGAGCAGGCCTGCTCCTTGGGCGAGCTCCTTGGGGGCGAGTCCAGAATCCACTATCTGACTGTTCACTTCCAGGTGGCCTGCCTCTCAGTTCTGCTGGCTGTTGCATGTCTACCCGGCCTGCTCGCCTTCTTACTTTTCCAGGTAAGGCCCTCTTTCACTGTGCACTCTTTCTACTATTTCTGCCCTTCTTATCCGCCTTTTCAGTCCTGTCAACCCCCGTCTTCTCATCTGCCATGTCCACAATTCCTGCCTACTGGAGCTGGAGGCCTCCCCCTCCCCTTGCTCCCTCAGGTGCTCTCTCCAGAAACCTTTCCAATCTTATCCCCTGTCTTCCCTCTGCTCCCCCCTTCGCCTTCCGTTCCAGTGCTCATCTTGCTACAATTAGCTCTCCTGAACTGCCGTTCCCTTCGTTCGAAGTGTTCTCTCATTCAAGATCTTATCACAGAGCATTCAGTCGATGCTCTATTTCTGACTGAGACGTGGCTCAGAGAAGGCGAGGAACCTCTCTTGAATCGATGTCTTCTTCCCGGCTACTCTGCTCTCGCTACTTGTCGTCGGGGCCGAAGCGGTGGGGGGGGGTTGCCGTCCTTTTTCGCTCCTCGCTGGCTCTCCAAGAAATTTTCTCCCCTGTCCTTCACTACCCCGAGTCTATTCTCCTTCGCTCTGCTTCCTCCCCCCCCCCCCCGTTATATTTCCTTCTGGTCTATGCCCCCCCTGCCCTAACTGGGCCTGGATGGGACTCTCTTGTGCAGACCCTCTCTGAACTCTCCCTCAGCTATCAGCATCTCCTGGTCCTAGGGGACTTTAATATTCATACTGACTCCCCTTCTTCTTCTCGCAACTCTTCCTTTCTTTCTCTTCTTTCTGACCTCTCCCTTCTACAACACACCACTTTGCCTACCCACTCCGCTGGTCACTCCTTGGACCTAGTCATATCTCATTCCTCCTCCTCTGTGACCCCCGCTTCCCTTCATACTCTGCCTGTTCCCTGGTCTGACCATTTCTGTTTGTTTTTTTCCATTCCCTCTTCTCCTCTCCCTCCTGCCCAAGGTGGGACTTCCTCTGCCCCTCGTTTTGTCCGTCGCATTTCGCCCACCACCCTCTCACTATTCCCACCTTCCGATTCCCTCTTCTCCCCAGATTTTCATTTGCTTCCTGTTGATCTCCAGGCCCAGTCCTGGAATACCACCCTTACAGCTAGTCTGGATCAGCTTGCCCCAGGTCAGCCTCTCTCCTCTCCTTGCCCTCAGCATCGGTATCCTTGGTTCCACGCAGGCCTTTTTCTCCATCGCTCCTACCTGCGCCGCGCCGAACGGCGTTGGCGTAAGCACACCTCCCTCACGCACTTTTGTCACTGCCACTCACATTACCGATCTCTGTTGCACTCCGCTAAACGAGCCTATTTTTCCTCCCGCATCTCCAGTTCAGCTAACTCTTCCTGACAGCGTTCCCTCTCTGCCTCTCATTCCCTCACCTCCCCAGCCCCCTCCCCACCATCCCCCGATCCTGCTCTCATGGCCTCATACTTTGCTACTAAAATCTAAAATCTTCGGTCACTCTTTCCTTCTTGCCCTCTTTTCTCCCTCCTGACTCCCCCCCCTTCCCTCCCCTCTTCTCATCTCCCTTCTTTTTCCCATAAATGGTCCTCTTTTCAATCCGTGACTGACAGATCTCTCCAGAGTATATTCTTCAATCCGGAAGACCACTTGTTCCTCAGACCCCATTCCTTCCCAATGGCTCCTGGACCCTTCCCTGGCCCTCTCCCCCTACATACTCTCCATTATCAACTCTAGTTTAACATCTGGTTCATTCCCCCCTGTCTGGAAGCATGCTATTATCCGTCCTATTTTAAAAAAGGCTTCCCTCGACCCATCCTCCCCAGCTAATTGGCGCCCCATCTCAAATCTTCCCTTCCTCTCCAAGCTCCTTGAGAAACTGGTTTATGCTCAACTTTCCGCTCATCTTGAGGCCACCTTCACACTTCACCCCCGCCAATCCGGTTTTCGTCC
This sequence comes from Ichthyophis bannanicus, assembly GCA_033557465.1. NCBI lineage: Eukaryota > Metazoa > Chordata > Amphibia > Gymnophiona > Ichthyophiidae > Ichthyophis > Ichthyophis bannanicus. Next base: position 654,447,231 of record CM066033.1, on the reverse strand, counting down.
CAACCACAGTACTGAGTCTGTTTTGCATTCCTTTCTTAACGAAGTCTATACCGCACGCGACCAAGGCTGTATCTCTATTGCCATTTCATTAGACTTATCCGCTGCATTCGATCTTGTGGATCACCCTACCTTTCTGAATCGTTTACACAATATTGGGCTCTCTGGCTCTGTTCTCTCTTGGTTTCACTCCTTTCTCTCCCAACTGTCCTTTTCCGTCTCCTCAGGCCCCTCCTCGCCCCTCTGCTGTTTAATGTCTTCTTGGCCCCCCTCGCACTTTTAGTTCAGCAGCATAGCATTTCAGCCCACTATTACGCAGACGACATCATCCTTCTTCACCACACAGACCCTTTTGCCCCAGATCTTGCCCCTCTCAACTCCTGCCTGGCTTCAGTGTCCTCCTGGTTCTCCACCAACTTATTACATGTGAACCTCTCAAAATCATTTGCCATCTGGTTCACCTCTGGTGCTCCAATTCCCCCTCTCGTCCCTGTCTTGTCCGGTTCTCCTCTGCCAGTAGTCTCCTCCCTACGTTACCTAGGAGTCACCCTGGACTCTGCCTTATCTTTTAAAGAACACGTTTCCTCTGTTGTACAGCGGTCTTTTCACACTTTACGTCAACTCCGTGCCATTCGTCCTTTCATATCTGTTTCTTCTTGACTACACTACTATTGTCCCTGGTGGTATCCCGCCTGGACTACTGTAATGTGGTCCTGGCCGGCCTCCCCCAAACCCAATTGCGAAGACTACAATTAGTCCCCACACAGCTGCACATATTCTCACTCATGCTTCCTGTTTCGATCACATCACCCCTATCTTGATTCACCTCCACTGGCTCCCTGTGGCTTACCGTATACAGTTTAAAATTCTTATATATGTGCACAAAACCATCCACACCGGCATTCCCCTCTACCTCGCCAGTCTAATACATCTCCACTCGTCTCACCGCTACCTTAGATCGGTCCACTTGAATCGTATGTCCCTCCCCTCCCCGTCACAGGCCCACCTTGAGTCCACCCGCTCCTCAGCATTTTTCTTTCTGGGCCCGTGCCTCTGGAACTCGCTCCCCACTACCCTACACCTAGAACCCTCCTACAAAACTTTTAAGGTTAGGCTGAAGACTCACCTTTTTTGCACTGCCTTTAACCTTTTCCCCCCTCCTGCTCCCCTCTCCCCCCCACCCGCTCCCCTCTCCCCCCCACCCGCTGATCCTGTATGTCTATAACATTTTACTTTGTCGCCCTCATTGTTTACCTGTCACTTTACTCTCTCTCCTCTTTTTCCTGTTTCTTCATTATTTTGGCGTTCCTTTTCTTTTTCAGCAGCCTATCTATTTTGTTATTGTACACCGCTCTGGTGCCACTGGTAAAGGGCGGTATATTAAATGTATCAATAAAGATAAAGAAACCTTTAAAAAGGAGAGAGAGCAGCTTTTAAACTAGATAATAGGGGAGAGCCGACAGTCGCCCAAGAGCACATGGTTCAGAACAATGTATCTCCAGGAACAAGCAGGAATGAGTCTTCACAAATGGGTATCGTCAGTACCGACGGAGCCTGCGCGGGAACGCTCCCCAGCATCCAATAAGAAAGCTTTTGGGAGCATCCCACAGCGCCTGCGTGCTGCCTTCCCGCCTTTCCCAACCGCCTCTCTCCAGTTCTTCTTTTCCACGGAGCCAGCAGGTCGTGTTCCTGTCACCGCAGAAGAAGTTCTTTATTTTTTCTTAATTCTTTTGTGTCGCGTCTGCCTTCTTCGACGTCGGACCGGTACTGCCGGTCTTTTCTTTTCTTTCTTTAAAAAAAAAAAAAAAATTATCTTTTCGTCACTGTGCATTTTCAGTTTTTGGGCCTTAGGCCTAAAAGTTTTTTTCCTCATGGAGAAGCCTGCCTCTGGATTCAAAAAGTGCAAAAAATGTGGCGGTACTATTTCTGTCACCGACACCCATGACTGGTGTCTAAAATGTTTGGGGCCTGACCATTCCATCACGGATTGTATGTCCTGTACCATGATGTCTAAAAGAGGTTGGCAGAACTGAGCAGCCAAGCTCAGTACCCTGTTTCCCTCTGATGCAGCTTCGGTGGCATCGACATCTTCCAGGGTTGCTTCTTCCTCCCATGGATCTCAGGTAACCAAGCATAAATCTAGCCGGTCCTCGAAGGGTAGATCTCCCTCCAAGCATCGAGATGCCTCCGGGCTTGCCCTCGAGGATTCCGCACCGGCAAAATTACCCCGGCAGGAAGCTCCGGCTTCCAAAGCGTTATCTATGGGGTCACAGGTTGACATCGATGGCTCGGCCTCGACAGATCACCTATTGCCGTGTTCTGGGGTACCGGTGGCTCCCACTGGTACCGACATCCAGTCATTGGTGGCATCGATGGATCAGAAGATTCTGGCCATGCAGCGCACCCTGTCGGCATTCATACAGGCTGCGACGCCTCCGGTACCACAACAATCCCCATTGTCGGTACCGGCTCCGACACCGGCATCACTCCCGGTGCCGGTACCGATTGCATTGGCTTCGCTGTCGACTGCAACGGTACCCTGTCCTATGATGCCCATTGGTACCGAACCGGTACCAGTTACTCCCGATACCGATCCTACTCGGTACGGCTATCGGGCTCTACAGGAGCATCCAGACAGGCGATACTTCGATTCCTCTGAAGACTCTGATGAGTCTGAGGGTTCTATCGAGGCATCGATACTTCTTCCTCAGGAGCCGCCTTCTCCTAAACGAAGAATGTCTCCTCCAGAAGACTTGTCTTTTCAAGACTTCATTAGGGAAGTGGCTAGGGGCCTCTCCATCACAGTGGCCCCTGAGTCAGTACCCAGAGCCAAGGATTTAGATATTTTACAATATCCTAAAACTCCTAAAGAGGCAGCTACTTTACCTATCCATGAGATTCTGTATGATCTCATGTTGAGGATGTGGGAGACACCTCTTACCACCTCTCCTCATTCTCTCAGGCTAGACACCATGTATCGTGTCCCTCCTTGTCCTGGCTTCCACAAGACTCAGCTTCCTCACCACTCTATTGTGGTAGAGTCTGCCATGAGAAAAATTAAAGAGTGCAAAGAGACACTCATCTAATCCTCCAGGGCGTGAATGCAGGACCCTAGATGCTTTTGGCCGAAGGGTTTTCCAAGCTTCTATGCTATCTGCCAGGATCAACTCTTATAGTCTCTATATAGGAATGTTTCTAAAAAGTCACAGATCATCTGCAGACTTTAACCCCTTTTATTTCAGAGGATAAAAGGCAGGAGCTTCTCACTTGGCTCAAACATGCCCAAGATGCCTCCAAATTTTCCAACCGTGCAGCTTTTGACTCTTTTGAGTGTGTAAGCAGAGCTTCGGCTATTGCCATAGGGGCACGCAGAATTGCTTGGCTACAAGCTTCTGATTTGGAGCTCTGGGTACAAGATGAATTAGGGAATATCCCTTGTACAGGATTGGTAAGGATTGGCAAGCAAAGACCAATCAGATGGATGCTGAAAACTCTGCTTTGGATCGACTTTCAAAGTCTACCTCTGCTCCTGTTAAGAAAAGATTGTTCAAAAAGACATCTTTTTCCAAAAAGGGAAGATACTATCCTGCTTATGGTCAGCAGGCATCTTCTGCAGGTCGTTTTGCTGCAAAGCGTCAGCAACCACCTAAACAGGCCAAATCAAAGGCTGCTAGGCCTGCCATGACCCAGCAGCCTCAGCCTCCTCAGGGCCTTTGACTTGCAGCTAGAGAACTTAGCCTTTCTGGCTCTGGAAGAACCAGAGCCCCTTACCATTCCAGGAAGGTTGACTTACTTTGCTCCCAGATGGGAACAAATTACAGCAGAGCAATGGACACTCTCTATCATAAGGGAAGGGTACAAGCTTCATTTCTTAAGCCTTCCCCCTCACACCATAGTGAAACAGTTCAATTCTCCAACATCTCTCCTCGACCTTCTGGGTCAGGAGATTGCCACACTTCTTGCCCAAGGGGCAATAGAAGAAGTAGCTCTTCTTCAGCAAGGCACAGGGTTCTACTCCCCTTATTTTATCATTCCAAAGAAAACAGGGGGTTACAGACCCATCTTAGATCTCAGAGAATTGAACAAATTTCTATTCAAGGAGAAATTCAAGATGATTTCTCTCGGTGCTCTGCTTACATACCTTCAGAGTCAGGACTGGTTTTGTTCTCTAGATCTCAAGGATGCGTACACCCATGTCCTCATCCATCCAACACACAGAAGGTTCCTTCGGTTCCTTTTTGGAGAAAGGACTACCGATCTGGCCTCCGCACCAAGGGTGTTCACGAAATGCATGGCAGTAGTAGCTGCATTTCTACGCACCCTGGGAATATTCGTTTTCCCATATCTGGACGACTGGCTCATTCGAGCTCCCTCTCAGTCAGAGGCCAAGACTTTTCTAACCTGCACAATGCGTGTCCTTCAGTATTTGGGACTGGTAATAAACATCCCAAAATCCAATCTCACCCCTACTCAATCTCTGGCGTTTATAGGGGCTGTCCTGGATACCACAACTGTAAGGGCCTATCTTCCTCAGGCTCGTTGCCTACGCTTGGTGCAGTTAGCCTCCCAAATACAGTTAAAGTTCCATTTAACTGCTCGGGAAATGTTACAACTCTTAGGCCACATGGCATCCACCGTGCATGTGGTTCCATATGCTCGCCTTCACATGAGGGCAGCTCAATGGACTTTGTCCACCCAATGGACTCGGGCATCAGGTTGCCTGTCAGACAAAATAGCAAACGCCAGTCGCCTTTTTTGGTCTCTCCAGTGGTGGAAGTCCTCTCAAAACCTGTTGCTGGGGTCCCCTTTTCAGCAGTCACTTCCCCAAGCAACCCTTACAACAGATGCCTCTCCAATGGGTTGGGAAGCTCATCTGCAAGATCTCTCCACCCAGGGCATCTGGTCTCCACAGGAGACTTATCTACACATCAATCTCTTGGAACTCAGAGCAATTTTCTTAAAGTGTTCCACTCCCTGCTCAGCTACAGGACAGTCCTCATCCACACGGACAACCAAGTAGCCATGTTCTATGTGAACAAGCAGGGAGGGACTGGCTCTCTGTCGCTTTGCAACGAAGCTTTGCGACTGTGGGCCTTCGCCAGAGAGCATCAGATTCATCTTATGGCAGTATATCTTCCTGGAATTCAAAACTCTTGGGCAGACAGACTCAGTCGAGTTCTGCTTCCACACGAGTGGTCCCTCCACATGGACCAGGTAGCCAGGATTTTTCAAATTTGGGGAACCCCGGACATAGACCTCTTTGCAAGTCTGTGGATTGCCAAACTTCCCCGGTTCTGTTCCAGAATTCCGTGTCAGGGAGTAGAGGCCAAGGATGCCTTCCTTCTTCACTGGGGTCAAGACTTCCTTTATGCCTTTCCACCCATTCCCCTAATTCCCAAAACACTTTTCAAGCTTCAGAGAGACCGAGGTTCCATGATCCTCATAGCACCACATTAGCCAAGCCAAGTGTGGTACCCTCTACTTCTGCATCTCTCTCAAGCTCCATCCCTGGAATTGGGCTCTGCACCAGATCTTCTATCCCAGGAAGATGGAATATTGTGGCACCCAAACCCCCAGTCTCTCCATCTCAGGGCCTGGTTGCTGAAGGCCTAGACCTTCAAATTTTTCATCTCTCTCAGCAAGTCAGAGATATTCTTCATGCTTCTAGAAAGCCTTCCACTAGACGTTCTTATGCTTTCAAATGGAAAAGATTTATCATTTGGTGTTCAGAGAAGGGTCTTAACCCTCTTGCAATACCTCTGAATTCTTTGCTAGAGTATCTTATGCATCTATCCCATGCAGGCCTCAAAACGAATTCAGTAAGAGTCCATTTGAGTGCTATTGCAGCGTCCCTCAAGCCTCTCAATGGACAGCCTATTTCCTCTCATCTTCTTATAGCAAGATTCATGAGAGGCCTTCTTTTAACTAAACCTCCCATTAGACCACCTCCAGTGGCATGGGACTTAAATGTGGTTCTTGGCCAGCTTATGAAGCCACCCTTTGAACCTTTAGCCACCTTGAAATTTCTTTCTTGGAAAGTTATCTTTCTCATTGCAGTCACCTCAGCACGTCGCATCAGTGAGTTGCAAGCCTTGGTGGCTAATCCTCCTTATACAAGGTTCCATCATGACCAATCCACACTTTATGCCCAAAGTGGTCTCGCCTTTTCATCTGAACCAAGAGGTATACTTACCTGTCTTTTTTCCAGGACCTCATGCATCAAGTGCAGAGAGGAATCTTCATACTTTGGATTGTAAAAGAGCTCTCGCCTTTTACTTACAAAGAACACAGCAACATAGAAAGTCTTCTCAACTCTTTGTTTCTTTTGATCCTTCCCATTTAGGACTTCCAGTTTCTAAGAGAACACTGTCCAACTGGATTGCTCAGTGTATTTCTTTCACCTACCAGAGTAGGAACCTTTTTCTCTGGAAGGCCATGTCACAGCTCACAATGTGAGGGCCATGCCAGCCTCAATGGCTCATCTAAACTCTGTGTCCATCGACCAAATCTGTCGAGCGGCCACCTGGGCCTCGGTTCATACCTTCACATCCCATTACTGTTTGGACAAGGACTCCCGCCGGGATGCCTCGTTTGGTCAGGCTGTTCTCAAACACCTGTTCCATTCCTAATCAACTCCTACCCACCTACCCTGGTTGGATGCCAGAGATCCATGGGGGGAGGTGGAGCCCTTTTCAAGGACACACAACTCTGGCGTCTCTCCCTGGCATCTGCAGCTAGGGAGTCTCCATATGCGAAGACTCATTCCTGCTTGTTCCTGGAGATAGCACAGTTACTTACCTGTAACAGGTGATCTCTGGGAACAGCAGGAATAAGTCTTCACAACCCACCCACCTCCCCTAGGAGTTGTATCTCTCTATCTATATTTCCTTTCCTCTCTCTCTCTCTTTGTCTCAGCTTTAAAACGCGAACTGGAGAGAGGCGGTTGGGAAAGGTGGGAAGGCAGCACGCAGGCGCTGTGGGATGCTCCCAAACGCTTTCTTATTGGACGCTGGGGAACGTTCCCGCGCAGGCTCCGTCGGTACCGAGGATACCCATATGTGAAGACTTATTCCTGCTGTTCCCAGAGATCACCTGTTACAGGTAAGTATCTGTGCTATCCTTGAAGGTTATTACCAAAAGAATGAAGTTAGGGCATATCAGCAGAGAGGTTGCAATAAGGACAAAAGTAGCCCAAATGCCCTTGAGTTCAGAGCCAGACAGAGCTTAAAGATTCCAAATTACCCCTTTCTACCGATAGCCAGATTAATATGAATAAAATACAGTCTCTAAAATGCTTGTATGCAAATGCTAGAAGTCTAAAAAATAAGATGGGAGAGTTAGATTATATAGCACTAAATGAGAGGATAGAAATGATTGGTATCTCAGAGACATGGTAGAAGGAGGATTACCAGTGAGACACTGTGATACCTGGGTACAAACTATATCATAATGATAGAACTGATCAAATTGGTGGAGGGGTTGCACTCTGTTAGAGAGGGCATTCAGTCACAAAGGATTAAAGTTTTTTGCACGAAACAAAATTTGCTGTAGAATCTCTATGGATTGAAATTCCATTTTAAAAGGGGAAGGAGAAGGCGATGGCAGTGGAGGTGTACTATCGATTGCGTGGCCAGAATGAACAAATGGATGATGAAATGCTCAAAGAAATCAGGGAAGCTAACAAAAGTTACAGCACAGTAATAATGGGTGATTTCGATTTTCCCGGTATTAACTGGGTCAGTGTCACGGCAGGACATGCTAGGGAGATAAAGTTTCTAGGTGAAATAAATGACTGCTTCTTGGAGCAGCTGGTTCATGAACCGACCAAAGGACCTAGTCCTTGGTGGAATACCAGATCTGGTGCAAGAGATAAGGGTGTTGGAGCCACTTGGCAATAGTAATCACAGCATGATCGCATTTGATTTAATTAATTGAGGAGGGATGGTAAGGAAATCCACAGTACTTCCTTTTAACTTTCAAAAGGGAGACTATGATAAAATGAGGAAAATAGTTAAGAAAAAACTAAAAGGAGCAGTTGCAAGGGTTTAAGACTTACATCAAGCTTGGGTGTTGTTTAAAAATACTATCTTGGAAGCCCAGACCAGCTGTATTCCACGCTTTAAGAAAAGTGGAAGGAAGTCCAAAAAACTGCCAGCATGGTTTAAAGGTGAGTTCAGATTGGCTGTTATTGCCAAAAAAGCATTTTTCTGGAAATGGAAAAAAGAGCCAAATGACGAAAACTGGAAACCTCACAAGCACTGGCAAGTTAAATGCAAGGCATTGATAAGGCAGGCAAAGAGAGAATTTGAGAAGAAGCTTCCCGTGGAAGCAAGAACATGTATTAAAGACTTTTTCAAGTACATTTGTAGCAAAAACCTGTGAGAGAGTCAGTTGGACCATTACATGATAGAGGGATAAAAGGGGCAGTAAGAGGGGACAAGGCCATAGCGGAGAGACTGAATGAATTCTTTTCTTCGGTGTTTACTGAGGAAGATGTAGGGATGTTACCCATGACTGAAGTGGTATTTAAAGGTGATACTGCAGAAGAATTGAAAGAAATATCGATACATCGAGAAGATGTATTACAACTATTTGTAGCAGATCACCTGTACCAGAGGGTATACATCCAAGAGTGTTGAAAGAACTGAAATATGAGCTTGCAGACCTGCTATTAGAAATCTGTGAACTGTCATTAAAATTATCTGTAATACCTGAAGATTGGAGGATGGCCAGTGTAACGCCAATTTTTAAAAAGGGTTCCAGTGGTGATCCGGGAAACTACAGAGCGGTGAGCCTGACGTCAGTACCGGGAAAAATGGTAGAAACCATAATAAAGGACAAAATTACTGAACATGTAGATAGCCATAGCTTAATGGGAGACAGCCAACATGGCTTTAGACAAGGAAGATCTTGTCTTACTAATCTGTTATGTTTTTTTGAAGGTGTGAATAAACAGGTAGACAAAGGTGAGTCAGTTGATACAGTATATCTGGATTTTGAGAAAGCCTTTGATAAGGTCCCTCATCAGAGACGTTTGGCAAAATTGAAAAGTCATGGTATAGGAGGCAGTGTACTATTGTGGATCAGGAACTCGTTAAAAGAGAGAAAGCAGAGGGTGGGGCTAAATGGCCTTTTCTAAAATCGCTATATCCTTTTTAAGATACGGCGACCAGAATTGCACACAATATTCAAGGTGCGGTCTCACCATGGAATGATATAGAGGCATTATAATATCTTTTGTTTTATTTTCCATTCCTTTCCTTATCATACCTAGCATTCTATTTGCTCTCTTGGCCGCCGCTGCACACTGGGCCGAGGGTTTTAACATGGTATCCACAATGACGCCTAAATCGTTTTCCTGGGTGGTGGTTCCTAATGTGGAACCTTGCATCGTGTAACCATAGTTTGGGTTGTTCTTCCCTAGGTGCATAACCTTGCACTTGTCCACATTAAATTTCATCTGCCATTTTGATGCCCAGTCTTCCAATTTATCAAGATCCTCTTGCAATTTTCCACAATCCTCTTGGGTTTTAACAACTTTAAATAGTTTTGTGTCATCTGCAAATTTGATAACCTCACTCGTTATTCCACTTTCCAGGTCATTTATGAATATGTCAAAAAGCAGCGGACCCAGCACAGATCCCTGGGGTACACCACTATTCACCTTTCTCCATTGGGAAAATTGGCCATTCAGCCCTACCCTCTGCTTTCTATCTTTTAACCAGTTCCTGATCCACAATAGTACACTGCCTCCTATCCCATGACTCTTTAGTTTTGCCAAAAGTCTCTGATGAGGGACCTTGTCAAAGGCTTTCTGAAAGTCCAGATACACAATATCAACCGACTCACCTTTGTCCACCTGATTATTCACTCCTTCAAAGAAACATAACAGATTAGTAAGACAAGATCTTCCTTGTCTAAAGCCATGTTGGCTGTCTCCCATTAGGTCATGACTATCTACATGCTGAGTAATTTTATTCTTTATGATGGTTTCTACCATTTTTCCTGGTACTGATGTCAGGCTCACCGGTCTGTAGTTTCCCGGATCACCCCTGGAACCCTTTTTAAAAATTGGTGTTACATTGGCGATCCTCCAATCTTCAGGTATTAGAGATGATTTTAATGATAGTTCACAGATTACTAATAGCAGGTCTGCAATCTCGTATTTCAGTTCTTTCAACACCCTTGGATGTATATCATCCGGCCCAGGTGATTTGCTACTCTTCAGTTTCTCTAATAGTTGTAATACATCTTCCCAATGTATCGATGTTTCCTTCAATTCTTCCGCACCTTTAAATACCACTTCAGTCATGGGTAACATCCCTACATCTTCTTCAGTAAAGACTGAAGCAAAGAATTCATTCAATCTCTCCGCTATCGCCTTTTCGCCTCTTAGTGCTCCTTTAAACCCCTTTATCATCTAATGGACCAACTGACTCTCTCACAGGTTTTTTGCTACGAATGTACTTGAAAAGGTCTTTACTTCGCGTTTTTGCTTCCGCAGCAAGCTTCTTCTCAAATTCTCCCTTTGCCTGCCTTATCAATGCCTTGCATTTGACTTGCCAGTGCTTGTGCTGTTTCCAGATTTCGTCGTTTGGCTCTTTTTTCCATTTCCTGAAAGATGCTTTTTTGGCAACAACAGCCTCTCTGACCTCACCTTTAAACCATGCTGGCAGTTTTTTGGACTTCCTTCCACTTTTCTTAAAGCGTGGAATACAGCTGGTCTGGGCTTCCAAGATAGTATTTTTCAACAACAGCCAAGCCTGATGTACGTCTTTAACCTTTGCAACTGTTTTCCTCATTTTATCATAGTCTCCCTTTCGAAAGTTAAAAGGTAGTACTGTGGATTTCCTTACTATCCCTCCTCCACTAATTAAATCAAAGGCGATCATGCTATGATCACTATTGCCAAGTGGCCCCAACACCCTTATCTCTTGCACTAGATCTGGTGTTCCACTAAGGACTAGGTCTAATATGGCTTCCCCTCTGGTCGGTTCTTGAACCAGCTGCTCCAAGAAGCAGTCATTTATTTCATCTAGGAACTTTATCTCCCTAGCATGTCCTGACGTGACACTGACCCAGTCGATACTGGGGTAATTGAAATCACCCATTATTATTACTGCTTTGTAACTTTTGTTAGCTTCCTTGATTTCTTTGAGCATTTCATCATCCATTTGTTCATTCTGGCCAGGTGCTCGATAGTACACCCCCACTGCCATTGCCTTCCCCCTTTTATATGGAATTTCAATCCATATAGATTCTACAGCAGATTTTGTTTCCTGCAAAATCCTTTCTGAGTCAATGCCCTCTCTAACATAGAGCGCAACCCCTCCACCAATTTGATCAGCTCTATCATTACGATATAGTTTGTACCCAGGTATCACAGTGTCCCACTGGTTGTCCTCCTTCCACCATGTCTCTGATATTCCAATCATATCTAACCTTTCATTTAGTGCTATATATTTTAACTCTCCCATCTTATTCTTTAGACTTCTAGCATTTGCATACAAGCATTTTAGAGAATGTATTTTATTCATGTTAATTTGGCTATTGTTAGACATGGGTAAATTGGGATCTTTACGCTCTGTCTGCTCCATACTTGAGGGCATTTGGGCTACTTTACTCTTTTGTGGAACCTCTCTGCTTTTGGTAGTATCCTTCAAGGATACATTCTTCCGAGCCATCTGCTCTTGGTCGACTGTCGGCTTTCCCCTAATATCTAGTTTAAAAAGGAGATAGAGCAGCTTTTAAAGGTTAATGCCAGCAGCCTGGTTCCATCCCGGTTAAGGTGAAGCCCATCCCTTCGGAAGAGCCCCTCCTTTCCCCAGAATGTTCCCCAGTTCCTAACAAATCCAAAACCCTCATCTCTGCACCGTTGTCTCATCCACGCATTGAGACTCCGGATCTCTGCCTGCCTTTTGGGTCCTGCACGTGGAACAGGAAGCATTTCGGAGAATGCTACCATGGAAGTTCTGGATTTCAACTTCCTACCTAAAAGCCTAAATTTTGCCTCCAGAACCTCCCTACCTCATTTTCCTATGTCATTGGTACCGACATGTACCAAGACAGCAGACTCCTCCCCAGCACTATCTAAGACCTTATCTAGGTGGCGCGTGAGGTCCGCTACCTTCGCACCAGTCAGGCATGTTACCAGGCGGTCCTCACGTCCACCAGCCACCCAGCTATCTACATGCCTAATGATCGAATCACCAACTATAATGGCTGTCCTAACCCTTCCCTCATGGGCACATGGCCCTGGAGAAACTTCCTCGGTGCGAGAGGGTTTTACATCACCTGGAGGACAGGTCCTAGTTACAGGATCATTTCCTGCCACACCAGGGTGATGCTCTCCTGTCACGTGACCTCTCTCCTCCATGGCAACAGGGGTGCTGCCAGACTGGAGGTGGGACTTCAGGACTATATCCCTGTAGGTCTCGTCTATGTACCTCTCTGTCTGTCTTATGTTTTCCAAGTCTGCTACTTTAGCCTCTAGAGAACGGACTTGTTCCCTGAGAGCAAAGAGCTCCTTTTACCTAGTGCACACGTAAGACCTCTCACCAACTGGGAGAAAATCATACATGTGACACTCAATGCAAAAGACTGGAAAGCCCCTATCCTGCTGCTGGACTGCTGTCTGCATCTTAGTTTTAAGTTTGTGTCTAGATCTTTAAGTTCTTACTTATTAGGGGTTGCTATGGGTATTTATACCAATAAAACTGTACCTAATACGTTTAATATACCTTGTTCACCTGAAGCTTAATTAATCTCAGGTCCTTAGTGTATGACTGATTTGGGTAATGAGCTTCACCTGAAAGCACTTACTTTCCAGGGGAGCCTCCAAGGCCTCCCCTGCACACAGACCTTCTCCTTCAAGAGCTTCAAGGTCTGCTGGTGGACAGGGCGGTGGAGCCTGTGCCTCCCCACTTGCAAGGTCACGGATTCTACTCCAGGTATTTCCTGGTACCCAAAAGAACCGGTGGCCTTCTACCCATTCTAGACCTCAGGAACCTCAAGTTCCTAGAGAAAGAAAAGTTCAAGATGCTTACTCTTGGAACACTTCTGCCCTACCTCCAGCAGGGAGATTGGCTATGCTCCTTAGATCTAAAGGATGCGTACACTCACATCCTCATTCATCCAGACCACAGAAAGTATCTCAGGTTCATGGTGGTAGGAAACCATTATCAGTACAGAGTGCTGCCTTTCGGCCTCACCTCAGCTCCCAGGGTCTTTACCAAATGCCTGGCAGTGGTAGCGGCCTACCTGAGAAATCAGGGAATCTTTGTCTTCCCCTATCTGGACGACTGGCTCATCAGGGGTCAGACGTGCCAGGAGGCCAGACAAGCCACCCTCAGGACTATTGCTCTTCTTCAAGGCCTGGGATTTGTCATAAACTTCGCAAAGTCCACTTTGCTCCCCTCCCAAAACTTGGAGTTCATAGGGGCAAGGCTGGACTCTGTCCTGGCAAAGGCATTCTTGCCAGCAGACAGGGCCCAAAGACTGATGGACTTAGCAAATCAGTTTCTCAGGGGGTCAGTGGTCTCCGCCAGACTCTGCCTGAGGCTGCTTGGCCACATGGCTTTGACAGTACATGTGACCCCCAATGCCAGGCTCCATATGAGGCCTGCTCAGTGGTGCCTTCAGACTCAGTGGTCACAAGCCACAGGCAGCCTCAGAGACAGGATAAGGGTGTCCAGAAAATTTCTGAGCTCCCTCAACTGGTAGCTGCACCCACCCAATCTTCTAAAGGGGGTACCTTTTCAGATTCCTGGATATACAGTGATACAGACCACAGACGCCTCCCTGCAGGGCTGGGGAGCTCATTGCCTAGGCAAGTGCACCCAGGGCCTGTGGTCTCCTTGGGAAGCTGCACAGCAGATCAATCTCCTCGAGCTCAGAGCTATTCGATTAGCACTCAAAGCTTTCTCTCCTACCCTGGCTCATCAATCTGTCCTGGTTCAGACAGACAACCAAGTAGCCATGTTTTATGTGAACAAACAGGGCGGGACTGGGTTCAGAATCCTTTGTCGGGAGGCTCAGGACCTTTGTTCATTTGCCGTAAAGCACAACATGCTTCTCAAGGCTGTGTACCTCCCAGGCCAGGACAACTACCTGGCCGACAGGTTAAGCAGAATTCTGCAGCCCCACGAGTGGCAGCTGCATCCTTCAGTAGTTCAGAGGATCTTCCTGAAATGGGGTCTCCCTTTGGTGGATCTCTTTGCCAGCCCAATGAACAATCAACTGCCAAAGTTCTGCTCCAGGCAACCGCATCCTCTGAGAATAGCAGCAGATGCTTTTCTGATTCCATGGTCTCAGGGCCTCCTGTATGCGTTTCCTCCCACGCCCTTGGTGGCCCGAACTCTTTTCAAAATTCTTCAGGACAAGGCCTCATTCCTGCTGGTGGCTCCCAGGTGGCCGAGACAGCCTTGGTTTCCTCTTCTGCTTCAACTGGCGGTGGTTCCCCACTGCCTCTGGGGTTGCAACCCGACCTTCTCTCTCAGGAGCAGAGTTCCCTTCTGCACCCCAATCTCAAAGCTCTCAATTTGATGGCCTGGAGGCTGCAAGGGTAGTCTTGGCTCCCTGGGGCCTGCCTCAGGAAGTTGAGGAAGTTGTCCTAGCCTTTAGGAAACAGTCCACTAGAAAGACCTATGCTCTCAAATGGAAAAGGTTTTCTGTGTGGTGTCAGCTACGTACAGAGGATCCTTTCTCCTGTACTGTGCCAGTGGTGCTTCAGTACTTACTGCACTTATCAAATCAGGGACTTAAATCCAATTCTGTTCGGGTCCACCTCTCAGCTCTAGCAGCTCACCACTCACTGGTGGAGGGACATTCTCTGTCGGGTCACCCCTTGGTGTCCTGTTTTCTCAGGGGCTTGCTTTTGCTCTGTCCTCCTGCCCCTGAGTGGGAGCTGAATGTGGTCTTGCAGCAGCTGACTCGCCCACCTTTTTGAGCCGATGGCTACTTGTCCTCTGCGCTTCCTCTCCTGGAAGACACTCTTCCTGATAGCCTTACCTCGGCTAGGTGAGTGAGTGAGCTTCAGGCCCTGGTCTGTGATAGGCCTTACACCAGGTTTTATAGGAACAGGGTAGTCCTTAGGACTCATCCAAAGTTCCTCCCAAAGGTTGTCTCCTCTTTCCACCTCAATCAGGAGGTGGTTCTTCCAACATTCTTCCCTAGGCCTCATGCAAGCCAGGCTGAAGCAGTCCTGCATACCCTGCACTGTAGGAGGGCCTTATCCTTCTACCTTAACCGTACGCAGGGGCATAGAAGGTCTACTCAGCTCTTCGTATCCTTTGACCCCAATAAGTTGGGGATGGCTGTGTCCAAGCGTACCTTGTCCATCTGGGTGGCTGATTGTATCACCTGGGCTTACAAGGCGGCTGACCTTCCTTTGCAGGGTAGGGTCACGGCCCATCGTGTCAGGGCAATGGCTGCCTCAGTGGCTCATCTCCGCTCTGTGCCCTTGGTAGACATCTGCAGGGCTGCAACTTGGTCTTCTAGCCAGACCTTTGCGGCCCATTACTGTCTGGATAGGGAGTCCCGTAGGGACAGTGCTTTTGGCCAAGCAGTACTCCGGAATCTCTTTGAGGTTTAGGCAATTCCTGCCCTCCTACCCTCTGTTGGGCTACCGGTGGAGGTTGTGTCCTTGAAAAGCCTTTCTTTGCTGCTGAGACTAGAGGGAGTACTCTTGTTCAGCCTGGGTTCCTCGGTAGCCCAGAGCTAGGGAGTCACCCATATGTGAGGACTGACTTCCTGCTTGGTCCTGGAGAAAGAGTAGTTACTCACCTGTAACAGGTGTTCTCCAGGAGCAGCAGGAATCAGTCCTCACAACCCTCCCTCCTCCCCTTGGAGTTGCAGTTGTACATAGTTTCTTTTTTCCTTTTTGTGTGCTGTTCTTAGCTATGTCATTTGACTGAGGTAAGATGGCACCTTTAGGCGGGAAGGGAACCGCGCATGCGTGCCTGCATTCCCAAAGGCATTCATGGAAAGCTGGGGAAATGCTCCGCTGGGTCTTCATCGGCGCCGATGACACTCGCTGGGGCTTCATCGGCGCAGATGACACTCATATGTGAGGACTGATTTCTGCTGCTCCTGGAGAACACCTGTTACAGGTGAGTAACTACTCTTTCTGCGTTCCTCACTGCCCAGCAGGCACTGCTGCCCAGCTCCGCCGGCACATGCCTCGAGACTGCAGGGACCTCAACCTCGAGAACTCCCTGGGCCACTGTTGTGACCTCCGAGAGCCTGAAGCCTTGTGAGGATTCTTGGCGAGGGTCTCGGTCTCCGTCCCGTTCCTTGGGTGAGCACCTTCGGCACCGGGCAAGTTCTGGCCTCGGAGAGCCAGCATCGGTCACTGACCTATCTCAAGCCGCCCGACCTCGAGTTCTCCATGGACAGCTCAGTCTGGGAGTCCAACAGAGAGATCTCGGTCCCACTGAGACTTCCCCTCCCCGCCGACCCAGAGGTGGTGGTTACCTCCCGAGGACACCTCCTTGGAATTCATCCAGGACATGGTGAGGGCTCTTGCGCTCGCCATTGAGTTGGAGGGAGAGCCCCGTGCTAAGGAGCTTGATATTCTGCAATACGAAGCTCCTCCAAAGAAGGCGCTATCGGTGCCGGGTTTCTCCCATTCTGAACCGCCTCCTGCTCCGCATATGGGAGATCCCAGCCTCTGTCCCGATTGTAAGCAAGCACCTGGACTCTATGTACAAGGTCCAGCGAGGTCCAGGGTTTCGGAAAGTCCAGCTTCCCCACACATCAATGGTGGTCGAATCGGCCATGCAGAAGCTAAAGAGCCCTAAGACTCATTCATCAGTTCCTCCGGGCAGAGTCTCGTACTCTCGATGCCCTTGGGCGCAAGGCTTATCAGGTCTCCGTGTTGTCGTGCCGCATCCAAGTTTACCAGTTATACATTGGGATGTTTCTCCGTGACCTCGTTAGAGAGCTCGGAAACATTTCGGCGGGCCTTGACGGAGACCACCTCCGGTGTTTTCAAGTCCTCTTGAAGTCCATTGGAGAATGCTCGAAATATCTCTTGCGAGCAGCATGCGACGGCTTCGAGTCTTCCGCCCGGGTGGCGGCGACTGATGTCGGAGCCCGCCGGCAGGCTTGGCTCCATTTCTCAGACCTGGAACAGTGGGTCCAGGAGAAGCTGCTGGACGTCCCTGCCTTGGGGAGCAGCTATTTGGCAAACCTATGGAGGACAAGGCCATGGAGATTGGGACGGAGTATGTGATGCGCACTCGCCTCTCCCGTAAAACTTCCTCCCTCCCCAGGAATTAGCAACAGAGCAAGAAGCCCTTCTTCCAGTGGAAGGGGCTCCCATACCAGGGCTACCCAGCCTATCCTCTGGCAGCAACCCCTGTTCAGGGCAGCCAGGGCAAACCCACGGGCCATGGCCCTTGCAAGCCGAAGGGCCCCAAGATCCAACTCCTGGCTCTGGCTCAGCCAGACTCAGGGTTTTGATGCCATCAGCATAGCCTCTCCCCCCTCTGGCAGGGCAGCTGTCCATCAGGGAGCATCTGGTGCATTTCTCCCACGTGTGGGAATCCATCTCTACCAATGCATTCGGGAGGGCTTTCGCCTCTCATTTGGACCAGGCCCTTCCTCCGTACTTCCCCAGGGAGCCACGTCGGCCACCCCAGCACCAGGCCCTCCTCTCGCTGGCCTCCTTGAGGACGGCACGGTGGAACCAGTCCCACCGCACCTCCGAGGACAGGGGCTTTTACTCCCGATACTTCCTCATCCTGAAGTGGACAGGGGGCCTTCGGCCCATCCTCGACCTGGGGAACCTCAACATGTTCCTGTTGCTGGAGAAGTTCAAGATGCTCTCCCTTGGAACGTTACTGCCCTACCTCTAGCAGGACGATCCGCCCCGCATATCTTCACCAAGTGCCTGGCCATAGTTGCGGCCCACCTGCAACTGCAGGGCACCTTCGTCTACCCATATTTGGAAGACTGGCTCATAGCAGGAGGCATGGCCTCTGAAGCCAGGTGAGCCATGGACCACACCATTGGCCTTGTGGAGTAACTGGAGTTTGGGTAATTGATCACGAAGTCCCACCTCACTCCAGTTCAACCCTGGAGTTCATCGGTGCTCGCTTTGACACCCTTTGGGCCATGGCTTTTTTTCCCTAGGACAGGGTGGACCGCCTCATGTCCCTGGCCTCCGAAGTGCGAAGCTGCAGCACCGTCCCAACTCGGATGATGCTTCGCTTTCTCGGCCACATGGCCTCCAACGCCCGCCTCAACATGCGGGCAGCGCAGTGGTGCCTCCGGATGCAATGGACACAGTCTGTCAGCCTTCTCTGAGACCCCGTCTCGGTCTTTTCCAACGTGGTGGAGTCTCTGGCTCGGTGGCAGGAACCTTGGAACCTGCTTCATGGTATGCCCTTCCAAGCCCTGATGCATCAGGTGTGTTGACCATGGACGCCTCCCTGATGGGCTGGGAAGCCCACTGCGAGGGTCAGCGCACTCAGGGGTCCTGATCCCTTGAGGAGTCCCAGCAGCAGATCAATCTGCTGGAACTCCGGGCAGTTTGCTTCGCTCTCTGTGTTTTCAGGGACCGCTTGCCTCACCAGGTGGTGCTGGTCCAGACGGACAATCGGGTCATGCTGTTCTATGTGAACAAACATGGGGACACCTGCTCCTACAGCCTATGTTTTGAGGCGACAGCCCTGCGCTCCTTTGCGATGAGCCAGGGCATATTATTTTGGGTGCATGCTTCTCTCGTTCTCTCAATAGGAGAGGTAGTTATGAAGGCATTCAGATAGGTAAGTGAAATGTTCTTTAGTGTGTTAAAAGTAGTCATTAATACTTTATATTTTATTTGGCTTATGATAGGTAGCTAATGTAGATCATATAATATAGGTGTGATATTTTCTGCCGTATTTGTCCTGTTTATCAGACGGGCAGCAACATTTTGGGCTAACTGCAGGGGTTTCAGCATATGTTTGGGGAGACCTTTTAAGACACTATTGGGAAAAGTCAGAGTGTGGGAGGATCATGGCTTGTAAAACTGAACAGAAATCAAAGTTGGATAGTAGCGGTCTAAGGTGTTGTAGGAGTCGTAGTTTATAATAGGCTGATTTGGTAATGTTCTATCTCCAGGAACAAGCAGGAATGAGTCTTCACATATGGGTACGTCGGTACCGACGGAGCCTGCACGGGAATGCTCCCCAGCATCCAATCAGAAAGCTTTTGGGAGCATCCCTTGCGCCTGCGCGCTGACTTCCCGCCTTTCCCACTGCCTCTCCTCAGTTTTCGTTTTTCCGCGGAGCCGACAGGACGTCCTCCTGTCACCGCAGAAACTTTTTTCTTTAAAATTCTTATTTCCTTGTTTTCTTGTGGTCGCGGCTGTCTTTCCTGCCGATACCGGTACCGCCGGTGCTTTATTCTTTTCTTTTCTAAACTTAGAGAAATTTTTTCTCCTCAGTTTTTGTCTTAACGTTTTGGGCCTACCAGACCTCTCCAACATGGAGCCTTCTTCCCCTAAGAAGTGCCTTCACTGTGGAAACATAGTTTTCTTTTTAGACTCCAATGCTTGGTGTCTAACCTGTTTGGGTACTGACCCTTTATTCCCTGATCCATCAGGCTGTATTATTGGGAGAAGACCTTCCCTTTTTCGAGTTTCCCTCGATGCCGTTTTTCCTCCTGAGGTGAGGACACCGGTTTATTCTTCTCTCCAGGATCAGGTAACCCACAAACAGTCTGTTAAGACTAGCCAATTCTTGAAGGGTAAGTCTCATGCCCAGCATGATGACGGCTCCGGCCTTGCCCTCAAGACCCCATTGGCAATAAAACCCCGGCGGGAGTCTTCGGGCTCCAAAGCATTTACGGGGTTTCAGGTTGTTCCTGGGGCTCACCCCTCACAGAACATACCTGAGCCATGCTCGGGGGTGGTATACGCTTCGAGCGGTACCGATACCCCGGCATCGGCATCGGCACCGGTGTCGAGTGTTCCACTCTTCACCAGGGATCGTCATCTGGTGTCCTCGGTACCTTCGGGGCCGATCGATACGACCCAGATTGGCTTTCCTGTATCTCTGCCATGCTCGGGGTTGGTACCGGCTTCGAGCGGTACCGTTACCCCGGCATCGGTGTCGAGTGTTCCACTCTTCACCTGGGATCGTCTTCTGGTATCCTCGGTACCTTCGGGACCGATCGATACGACCCAGATTGACTTTCCTGTATCTTCGCCATGCTCGGGGTTGGTATCGGCTTCGAGCGGTACCAATACCCCGACATCGGCGCCGGTGTCGAGTGTTCCACTCTTCACCAGGCATCGTCTTCGGACATCCTTGGTACCTTCGGAACCGATCGATACGACTCCGATTGACTTTCCTGTATCGGCATCGCTGATACCACCACCAGCGTCGGTACCTTCTAGACATGCATCGATAGACTCGCTCCCTTCGATGCCGAGTCTAGAATCGATATCCCGTCTAGATGACTTGGTACCGACGCGTTTCGGAACCGATCCATATCGTTTCCGACTACGCAGTACCGAGGATATTCACCAAGGCTCTCTGGCTACCTCGGTACCGCTTCAGCAGCCCCCGATTACTGCTTCGATGACATTACCGTCTCCGATACCGGTATCGGTATCGATGTCGGTTCCTACAGTTCCATCGGTGCCATCGATCCTTTCTATGCCTAGCTTGGAATCGATACCGGGCACTGACGATGCAGTACTAACTGCCTCGAATCAGAATTGTCAGTATCACTGTCCATCTAGCAGGATTCTTTTTCTGCACCAGTCCAGTATGTCTTCTGGTGCTCAAGCTGCTCCTTCAACCTCAGCTTACCCAGGAATAGTTCCCATTGGAGATCCTTCTTTTCAGAAATTTCTCCTTGACATGGCAACCTTTCTTGCCATTCCTATTTCTGGCTCTACTCTTAACCAAGATCCTGCAGAAAAGGAAAATATAATGCTTCCTTTACATCATTCTTTGCAGGATCTTCTTCTGAGGATGTGGGAATCACCTTTAAAGGTTCCTTCGCCTTCTACAGCCACTAATGTTCTGTATCAGGTGCCTCCCTCTCCGGGGTTTCAAAAAAACCAACTTCCACATCATCCATTGTAGTGGAATCAGCAATGAGGAAGGTAAGAAGCAAGAAGAACCATTCTTCTTATCCGCCAGGTCGTGCATCTAAAGCACTTGATGCCTTTGGACGTCAGACCTTCCAAACTTCTATGCTGGCTTCAAGAATTATTTCATATATTTTTTATATGAGTCTGACACTTCATGAGGTCACAGAGAAATTATCTCTTTTGTCCCCTTTTTTGTCAGAGCCTAAGGCCACTGACTATTCCTTGCTTCTTAATCATAGCAGAAATATCTCTTGGTTTCTTTCTCGTGCTTCTCTAGACTCTTTTGAGTCTGTTAGCAGATCCTCTGCTATTGCCATTGG
The DNA here is from genome assembly GCA_033557465.1 of Ichthyophis bannanicus. Classification (NCBI taxonomy): domain Eukaryota; kingdom Metazoa; phylum Chordata; class Amphibia; order Gymnophiona; family Ichthyophiidae; genus Ichthyophis; species Ichthyophis bannanicus. The sequence goes on along the minus strand of CM066033.1, from coordinate 654,425,823 downwards.
AGCACGTCGTAAAGCCTGGCTGCAAGCTTCAGACTTGAGCAGATGGGCACAACATACACTGGGTAATTCTCCTTGTACTGGAGAAAATCTCTTCAATAGAGAGGCTTTACGTCAGGTTGCTCATTGCTCCACTGACTTCCCTGGTTCTGGAAACCATCCTAAGCCTTCTTTTTCCCCAGGACGTAGGAAATGTCCTACCAAACCTTCTTTCCCTAAGAAAAGAAGGTTTCACCCTTCTCCTGCCCATCCTCCAGATGTACCCAAGCAAGGGACATCTCATCCTAGTCTGAAGTCTCCAGACTCTAACCAGTCTAATCATAACCAGCAACCATAGGTTCCTGTATGTTGCAATCTACAGTTAACTTCTTCTTAGCAGAAGTTTATTCTTCAAACTCTACACTGTTTTTTTCTTTTTCAGTATGCTAAGCTGTTAGGATACTTTTGTCCATGGGTTACAGAATTCTCCCCTTCTTACTACTACGAAGGGAGGTTACAACTATCCCATGATAGTTTCTGTCCCCACATGGACATCTTTTCCTTCAGCTGACTTACCATATGGTAAGTCACCTTCCAACCCCCTCTCTTCCAGGGTTTTCCCCTGCTTGAGTTGGTACCATACTGAAACACTTCTCTTTCTTTCCAGTGTAGACTTTTTGTTATCCTTCAATGCATGCTCTGAACAACTCATCAGACAGGGACGGGAATATCTCCGCTCCCTTTGTCTGTTTTCTCTCTGTTTTTATACAGGAGAATCCCCTCTGCTGTTTTGTTCAGTTGCTGTGCATGCAGGAGTTCCAGTGATTACTTTAGTGCTCATTGCAAGCTACTTTCAACTATCTTGCATAATACTACTCACTGCAGGTTATCTTCTTCTAGCCATATCCTTTCCTAGGATGTGGCAACACACCTGACTTCAGTCAGTTTTATCTCATAATTCTCCTGCACAATGCTCTCTGCAATCTTCAGAGAAGCTTTCTACTATGGGTCCTTGCTACAGAGCATTGAACTTTATCTCTGAGGGTTTTTCCATATAGTAGAAAAAACTTATATAATCATTCCATGACTATATGGGTTCTTTATACCCTCTTGTCTCCTGTTGTGATACAGAGGACAAGCTTTTTCTGCGTGAATGTCCAAGGAGTTCCCAATCTTGCAGGAATCTACCCCTTTTTTTCCTTACAGCTTGGCATTATGCTTTTCTGCTCCACTTGGACAACGCATACTCTTTTAGTGTACATGATATCCCTGTGTCCCTTGGCTGGGTCATCCTGGTGTCTTAGTCTATGCGTTTTTTTGTCCTTTGGACATGTCAGAGTCCTAAAGTACTCCTGACGTGCTCTTGCCAGACTGCTATTATCCTCTGTTTTTTCACGCAACCATACTGGTTATTCCACTGAACTACATTCCTGCACCGCAGAAATAGATTCTCTATATATCTTCAGGTGGTTTTCACCCCCTTATTATTAGATGAATCTTTTCCCATCACATTCCCCATGTGAATGTTTTTGTGGGGCTCAGTTGCAGGCATGTATCCTCAGACTTGTATTCATGTATGTATATGTCCTATACATACATATTTCTGTAATCTGTGTGGGCGTAAGTCATGCCCATCTATATATATATATATAGATATATAGATATATATAGATAGATATAGATAGATAGATATCACACATATCTAGACATATATGTACATATAGATAGATATGTATGTATCTCTCTATATATATGTGCCCATTGGGAGATATCCATAGGACGCTATGTATTACCTACTATCTCCCTAACTGTCTGTGCTATAAAGCTTTTACCTTTTTAAGGGGTCCAGACAGTCAACTTGCCTATTCTCATACGGCTCAGTAAGTGGGAGCGGTTATACACACAATTACTGCTGTGATGTCAACAGCTTCTATTTTTGTTATAGATCTCCCTGTCTATGAAGTATCAAACTTGCTCAGCTGACCCTATCCCCTCCCAATGGCTTCTAGAACCCCCCCTAGCTCTATCCCCATATATCCTTTCTCTTTTCAACACAAGTCTATCCTCTGGTTCTTTTCCCTCCACCTGGAAGCATGCGATAGTCCGCCCCATCCTGAAATCTCACTCTTCTGACCCCTCTGTTCTTTCTAATTGGCACCCCGTTTCTAATCTATCCTTTCTGTCAAAACTCCTTGAGAAGCTCGTCTTCTCTCAACTTTCCTCTCATCTTGAACTTTCTCTTACTCTTCACCCCCGTCAATCAGGTTTCCGCCCTGGTCATAGCACTGAATCAGTTCTTCTTTCTCTTCTCAATGATCTTCACATTGCTCACGATCGCGATCTCATCACTTTGGCTGTCTCTCTTGATCTCTCTGCGGCTTTTGACTTGGTGGACCACCACACCCTTCTTTTTCGCCTTCGGGAAGCTGGTCTCTCTGGTGCGGTTCTCCGATGGTTTCATTCATTTCTATCCTGTCGCTCCTTCTCCGTCGTCACTGCGTCCTCTTCCTCTGCTCCCACTCCTTTATCCTGTGGTGTTCCCCAAGGGTCTGTTCTCGCCCCACTTCTCTTCAATATTTTTCTAGCCCCTCTTGCTCTTTTAGTCCAACAGTTTAGCATCTCTGCATATTACTATGCAGATGACATCATTCTCCTACATCACACTGACTCTTCTTCCCCTGATATTTCCCCTCTTAACCTCTGTCTCACTGCTGTGGTGTCCTGGTTGTCTTCTAATTTTCTACATGTTAACCCGGCAAAGTCTTTTGCTATCTGGTTCACTTTTGGCAGCCCCTCCCCTACCTGTGCCCCTTCTCTGTCCTCACAATCCATCCCCCTGGTCCCGTCACTCCGATACTTAGGTGTTGTTCTTGACTCTGCCCTTACTTTTAAAGACCACATCTCCTCAATTGTTCAGCGCTCCTTCTTTTCCCTCCGTCAACTCAGAGCAGTCCGTCCTTTTCTCTCTATTCCTGCCTTAACCACCCTCCTGCTTACCCTTGTACTGTCTCGTCTTGATTATTGCAATGTCTCTTTCGCCGGCTTACCACAGTCCCAACTGTCTCGTCTCCAACGTGTCCAAAATGCTGCCATCCGTTTGTTGACCCATGCATCACGTTTCGATCACGTTACTCCCCTTCTCTATCAGCATCACTGGTTACCTATCTTCTTCCGCATTCAATATAAACTTCTAATCTTTGTACACAAAGTAATCCATACTGGCACTCCTCTTTACCTGGCAAATCAGATACATTTCCGTACCTCCCATCGTCTTCTCCGCTCCATACACATAAACCGCATGGTCCTTCCCTCCCCCACACACACCCGCCTCGAACAAACCCGCTCCTCTGCTTTCTATTTCCTGGCCCCAAGCCTCTGGAATTCGCTCCCCCCCCCTCTCTCCGTGCAGAAGAATCCTATCAATCATTCAAAACCCAGCTCAAAACTCACCTCTTCTGCCTCGCGTTTGATCCTCCTCCCTAGTCCATCCCCTCTCCCCTCCTTTCTATTGTGACTACCCATTTTTATTTTATTTATTTATTTAGACAGATTTGTATACCGCCATGTATTGTATGTCCCCCCTCCTTCCCCCCCTTGATAGTACTCGTATATTGTCACTCTTTCTGCTTATCTTTATTTCCTGCTCTTAGCTTTTCTTTCCTTTCTCCCCTTTCCTTTTCTCATAATTGATGGCGTTCTTTCCTTTTCTGCAGCCAAGAGCTTGTTTTAATTAACTTGCTTTATTTTATTTTATTTATTGTAAACCGCTCAGGTGCCCACGGTATTGAGCGGTATAACAAGTTTTAATAAACATAAACAATGTCTTCCCATCTCTTACCAGCTAGGAAAGACAGTGTACATCTTCAGTATTTCTGAGTACACTTCTGTTCTCCTTGGGAATAGGGGCTTTTTTCCGTACCCCCTCTTCCCTTCAGGACTGGGCTAATTCTCCAGATCGGTCAGTCTTCTTCTTTTAGTTCTCAATGTTAATAACTCTGTACCTAAAAGAGTTTTCAGCTTTTTCCCATAAAGCTTTCCATTGAAGACCTGCCATTCTTCTCCTACCCCAGTTGACACCTGGGTCACCTGCCCATTCCAGGTTTGGAACTTCATCCTCACTGCTGTGAAGTTACCTTGAGGATTCCGCTACTGCATCTACAGTACACTCCATCACAGTTCTACTTCCTACAATCCAGTAGGTAAGCTCTATATTGTACTAGTTCATTAAATATTTTAATGATACTTGACATACATTCTAAAGACTCATTTTTTCTGTAGTCTTTAGATTCGCTGTTCCTCTACAGCTCTTCTCTATTCAACTCCTACCCCCCATCCCTCAGGGGATTCCGGGGATCCAGGTTTGGGAAATGCCGTCCTGTTCCAGGGATACGCATTTTATGGGATCTCCCCTGGCACCCACAGCTAGGGAGTCCCCATATGTGAAGACTCATTCCTGCTTGTTCCTGGAGATAGCACAGTTACTTACCTGTAACAGGTGATCTCTGGGAACAGCAGGAATTAGTCTTCACAACCCACCCACCTCCCCTAGGAGTTGTATCTATCTATCTCCTTTCCTTTTTCTCTCCTTCTGTCTCAGCTATGAAACTCAACTGAGGAGAGGCAGTGGGAAAGGCGGGAAGTCAGCGCGCAGGCGCGAGGGATGCTCCCAAAAGCTTTCTGATTGGATGCTGGGGAGCATTCCCGTGCAGGCTCCGTCGGTACCGACGTACCCATATGTGAAGACTAATTCCTGCTGTTCCCAGAGATCACCTGTTACAGGTAAGTAACTGTGTTTTATAGGGGTGACCATACTGAGAGTCTGATCAAGAGTCACCTGCTGTATGTATGCAGAGGGGAGTCCCTTACCTCTTTGGATCTCAAAGGCTTATCTCCATATACCCATCTGGAAGCCCCATCAGAGATATCTGTGTTTTACTGTGTTAGGTCATTATCAGTTTCAAGCCCTACCATTTGGGCTGGCAATGGTTACTTTAACTTTATAGAGAGTTTATGGTAGTGGTAGCAATGAGTTCATCCATGAGTTCATCCACTGACTTATGAGGACCAAAGCAGAGGAAGAAAGCCATCAGGCCTTGGCCTGATTGGTACAAGTCCTTCGGAACCCTGGCTGGGTGATAAATTTCAAAAAGAGCAGTATGAGTCTTTCCCAGGGTGTCTGATATCTCGGATTCTTTTTGATACTCAGATAGGGAAAGGTGTGAGGGTTTTTTTTCCCTTCCTGCTCACCTCGTGTTAAAACTTCAAGGTCAGATTCAGAAGCTTCTCAACATCTAAGTTCCTTGGGTGTGGGACTACATGCAGGTCCTGGAGTCTATGGCAATGACCTTAGAGCTAGTTCCTTGGGCAAGTGTGCACATGCCCCTTTACAGCATGCTCTACTGGACTGGCGGTCAGCTCTTTTATAGTAACATATTATAGTATATGACGGCAGATAATGACCATCATGTTCCATCTAGTCTGTCAAACAAGTCTTAAAAGTATTGTCTTCTGTGGACACTGTTGGCACATATCAGTCTGAACTGGTGGCTGGCGACTCAGAACCTGACAAAGGGCAAAGATTGAGAGTCTTCTGAGTAGATTGCAGTGGCCATGAATGCCAGCCTGAACAGCTGTGAAGTCCATGGTCTGGACTTCGCAGCTGTTACACAGGGGAAGTGGTTGAAGGCCAAGGTGAAATGGCCTGTCAACCACTTAAAGATGAGATGATTCGCAAAGCCCCCTTGTATCTTTCCTGACCTTTTATTATTATTATTATTATTATTATTATTATTGTTATTATGGTGAATTTCTAAACTGCTCTTTTGAAAATTTCTGCCAAGGGCAGTATACAACATCAGCACAAACTACGCACAATGTCCCACAAACAAAATAGCCCCAGCCACCCCCACTCACAGCCTAACCACAAATATATCAACTCCCCTCCTGTCCCCTCCTCCCCCCCCCAAAAAAAGCCTTTAAAAACAAAAAAGGTCTTTAAGACCCTCCGAAACATTAGGATATCATCCTGAAGACACAACTCACATGGCAACATATTCCACAGCACCAGAGCCTGGACAGAAAAGGCTCTGTTCCGATGGACCTCACATCGCACCACTTTGTATGATGGTACCACCAAAACATCTTCTCTTGGGACCGCAAGGATCGATTTGGAACATACAAACCTAGCTTATCAGAAAGCAAAGAGGGCGCCATATCATGCAAGATTGTGAATACCAGTAACAGGATCTTAAACTCATCCCAGAACCGCACCGGCAACCAGTGAAGTTATCTCAAAATCAAGGTGATGTGATCGTGCCTCCACAGTTCCCTAATCAGTTTAGCCATAGTGTTCTGCATCAGCTGAATGTGCATTTAATCCTTCTGGGCAAGACCCAGGAACAACCCATTAGTCAGTGAAGCAAAACAATGATTGAACTAGGAAAGACACATGCTTGCCCATACTCGGTTGAGAGTCCAGTCGTACACCCAAGTCCTGACAATCCGAACGCACCACCCCCATGACATTAGCACCTAAAGACTCCTGCCGCCCCTCCATCTCATCTGCAAAGAACAACAGTTCTGTTTTTAGAAAGCTTAAGTTTGAGGCCAAGGAACCAAAACCATGCCATTAGTAAGGACAATCTTGTAACAAAAATGACAGTCCTCAATATTACTATCTCAGAATGAATATCTACTTAGATGTGTGCTGCACAAGTGCTTATTTCATCGAGAGATGTACCTTAGAACCAGGTCTCAGACTTTTATCAGTACTTATAATGGGAATTACCCTTGCAGTACTTTTTAGCATCAATGACCACGGTTCTCAATATCGTTCCTTTCCTTAAAACTATCAGTAAGGACAAGTCACCAATGTGTCCAGGTCCCACACTCCAGCTAACAAAGGTATCAAGACCTGGATATCATCAGCATAAACATAAAACAGCATCACTGCAGCTCGCCTAGCCCTACAAAGAGGAACCAAAAATATGTTAAATAGATACGGTGAGAGCATAGAACCCTGAGGAACCCTCACCGAAAGGGAAAAAGCAGTCTATGCCTCTTTTCCCATTTGAACATCCTGAAACTGGGAGTCCAAATACGAGTCAAGCCATGCAACACATTCCCTTGTATCCCTACCTGGGACAAACAATCCAACAAAAGACCATGGTGGACCATATCAAAAGCGGCCAAAACATCCAGCAACAGCAGTAAAGCCATCTCGCTACTATCACAGAGACGGAGACAAATGAGTCCATGTGTTCATAGACAATGCCACAACAGTGGCTTATACCAAAAATGAGAGTGAGACTTAGTGTGACGGTGGCTTCAAGAGGCTGCCGTTCTTTTACTTTGGGCGGAAGCACATCTTCAGATTGTCAGTAACTCACATATGGGTGTGCTAAATGTTCAATTGGATTATTTGAACAGACATTCCCTATATCCAGGAGAGTGGGAGTTGTCTGATCAAGCATGTGTACTAATCGAGGAGTGTTGTGGAGTTCCAGACATGGATCTCATGGCCACAAGAAACAACACAAAGGTGCTGCAATCTCTCTCTCCTTCTCCCTCCCCCCCCACCTCTTCTTGGTCAAGTTTTTGCAGAGAGTAGCCCTTCCTCTTGGCTTGGTGATCTTTGTGTCTCTAGATTTGGCACAAAAGACCTAAAAGGTGGATCTGGTCCAACTCCTGACATGTGGATTGCCACAGAAAGATGTCTTCTCGTCCAGAGGCTGGTTGTCATGAATAATCTATTTTACTTTTATCTTGTGGCTTGGCCTTTGAAAGATTGATAAGTGAAAAGGGTTATAGCAACTTTGCTGCAGACACAGAAGAGATCTACCTCCCGAGCTTATGTTCTGGCTTGGGGCTCTGAGAGGACGGCCTCTTTTTGAACTTCTTTAGTGCTTCTCCTAGCTTTTCTTCAGGAAGGACTTCAGCAGGGTTTGGCAGTAGGTTCCTTAAAGGTACAGATGGCTTCTCTTTCTTGTTTATGTAAGGGTTGCTTAGAGGGCGGCTCATTGGCCTCTCATTTAGATGTAGTTCACTTCCTCGAGAGGGTGTCACATTTGCATCCTTCATTGAAGACTGTTTTGCCAGCCTGGAACCTAAACTTAGTACTTCATAGTCTTGAGTCTTCTGCCTTTTGAACCATTGAAAATGGTGATGCTTGTGTTTCTTGTTGCTATGTCCTCTGCTCGTTGAATTTTGGAAATTTAAGCACTATCCTGTTGTGAGCCTTTCTTGCGATTTACTGAGGCAGATATTTCTGTCCGATTGGTTCCTTCCTTACTAAGGTGGTGTTGTCCTTTCATATGATTCAGGTGCTAAACTTGCACTTCTTTTGCAAAAAGGATTGGAGTCTGAAATATGGTCACCCCCGTCTCCTCGGTGCTAAAAGATTTAATGCGTTATTTAGGAGTCACAAATGACTTCTGGAAATTTGATAAGTTGTTTGTGCCTTTTGGGGATCATAAGAAATATGAGCTGGCATCTCAGGAATGATTATGCATTGGGTTGCTGCTTTCTTCAGTATATATTCTCGAGGGGTATATGCTCATAGGGCTCAAGAAGTTTGGTTGCGACTTGGATGATATTGTACTCTGCCACTCAAGTGGATATTTGCAAAGCTGGAGGCTTCACGTATGGGCTTCCATCATATATTTCCAGGAGCATCACTGCTTCGATGTTTACGCTAGAGATGGTGGTGTTTGAGGTGCAGGGGTACTTAAGGAAGGGGTCTTAGACTCCCACTCATTATTATTTATTTAACATTTCTTATATACCGCCTTTCATGATATCAAGGCGGTTTACATTGAACAAACTGAAATTACATTTGAACAGGGCATTATAACATGGAGATAACTATTTTACAGGGAACATGGGCTATGGAGGGTTAAGTGGCTTGCCCAAGACCACAAGGAGCACCTGTGGGACTAGAAACCCCAGTCCTTCTGGCCCAAGGTTGCTGTCCTCTACTGGGGTTTGAACCCCCGACCCTCTGGCCTGAAGTACCTTGCCCCAACCACTAGGCCACTCCTCCACTTAACACTAGAAGCCCCAAAAGGAATTTTACCTAGAAATCCCAAAGTGCGTCAATTGATGCATTATCACGACGACTGTGTTTAGCATGAAATGCAAATGTGATTTAATATGAAGTTACTTATTTGTTAAATATGTGCAGTATGTGACATCATTACATGTCATCGTGTTTATTGTTTGTAATGTCGGAGAAAAACTGTAAACAGTGATTGAGATGTGCCACCTAGTGGGAAAATGAATTTATACCTAGAAGCCCCAAAGTGCGTCAATTGACGCATCCAAAACAATTGAGTGCGTCAGTTGATGCACTTTGGGGCTTCTAGGTATAAATTCATTTTCCCGCTAGGTGGTGCATCTGTCATTTAATTTTTGGTGCACATATTTGAACATCTTGACCTTGCTAACAGTCATGGAACATGACTGACACGGTTCTAGCAGTGGCGCTGGTATACAACTTTGAAGATGCATTTGCGTCAGTTGACGCACTTTGTGGCTTCTAGTGTTAAAAATGCTTTGCTACAACCCATTGGTTCTGGAATGATCTTGGTAGACTCTATTAAAGAAGGAAAAACTTGGTCTTACCTGCTAATTTTCTTTCCTTTCATCCCGCCAGCCCAGCCCAGCTTCCCTCCCTTTTCTGAACTTTGACTGTAGTTTTGGCCTTCATTACAGAATATTTACCTCCAGTTTTTTCATTTTTTCCCCTCTATTATGGAGTGTATTTGTTTTGGTTCTTGTTTGTTTGTTTTTCCCCTCTCTCTCCTCCCCCCTCCCCTCCTTAAAGGGGGGTTATAGGAGTTGTTACCTATGCTTTGTTACAGAAAATACTGATGAGCACATAGTGTAGGGTACCCTTGTTGGGCAGTGCTCACATCCGATGATTCTCTGTCTCCATTGACTGATAGGCAGGCTTAACCCATTGGTTCTGGGCTGGTCTGGTAGGACTAAAGGAAAGAAAATGAACAGGTTAAGACTAAATTTTCCTTTGAAGAAGTTTCAAAGTAAGACACATTCCTTATCTTCCCTCCAGTCCAGTCCCGTATCTCAGGGTAGTCTACCTCTACCAGTAGCTTGGAGACTGAGCATGTAATTTTCTTGATGACCTCAGTGTACTTAGGCAGCTGGCTCCACCTACCAACCCCAGTAAGATCAGTCTCCAAGCAGCTGGAGCAGGTGATCCAGACACAGGGTTCACTGTAGGAACAACTAAGGAGTAGTTCTCCGGGAACAAGCAGGAAGTCAGTCCTCACATATGGGTGTCACCGCGCAGATCAAATCCCCAGCTTTCAAAAAAAAGCCTTTGGGAGTTGCTACCATGCATGTGTGGTCTCCTTCCCGCCCAAGGGTGTCATCTTGCTCAGTCTCTTTTTTTTCTGCGGAGCCCATCAAACGTAGTCCCTCGTGTCCCAGAAAAGTTGATTTTTCTGTGTGCCTTTTTGGCCCAACCGGTTGATACCACTACCCTTCCCACCTCCGGCCTCGGTATCCTGGTATCAGGTCGGTCTTTTCTGCATTTTGTTCAATTTTTTCCTTTTGAGGCGTCTTCGCGCCCTTTTTCCCTTTTTCCTTCGCTGGCAGCCCGAAGGGTCTTCGACCTAGCGGGGGTTCTTTTTCCCCCCAAGGCTAACAGCAGTTTCAAGAAATACGATCGGTGCAGGAAAATTATGTCCCTCACTGGTGCCTGCAGTCTCTCTAAGAGAATGTCCTCTGAGGCCCTGAGGAGCTGCCAGCAGCAGCATAAGATTTTTCCCATATCCCCCATGTCTCCAAGAGCCAGAACCTCGTCTGAGGTGTCTACATCTTGGGGGGAACACTCCGAGCCCGAGCGTCGTCGGGGTTCCTCAGAGAGGGGGTCTCCCTTGAGGGAACACAAGAGGAAGAAGAAATCCTCAAAAGTGGTGTCTCTGGACAGCTCTGAACGACTGGGCTCCTCTCGGGGCCAGTCACGGAGCCCCGAGCGCCTGCCCAGATAGTCGGAGAAGGAGTGCCCGGCTAAAGTTCCTCATCAGGAAGTGGATCAGCCTAGGCAAGTACCGACTGTTCTTGTCGAAGACTCCCCTCGGGGGAACCGGCTTCGGGCCCGACCGTGTCAGCGCCCGAGCCAGACGCTGCAGAGCCTCCTGGACTTGGGTCCAGGATGTCTGCTTTGGAGGACAGTTTTACTGCCTTCATTGAACAGCAGCAGGCGCTGATGTCTGGCATGTCCGGTTCCTTCACCCCGACCACCGGGCCCTCGATGTCAAAGTCGATCCCAGAGGCCAAGGCCGAGCCGATCCTCGAGACCTTTTGGGCTTGAGTCAATCCTCGACCGAGGTCACACTCGGCCTCCCATTCAGGACCGAGGTTGGCGCTGCCGAGCCTGCAGGCGTCAGGGCGGATGGCGCCGGGGCCCTCGATGCCCGAGGAGGCCTCTGCTTGGGAGACGGAGGGCGAGGAGTCCCCGGATACCCGAAGGCCTAGGGAAGTCCCCTCTGATTCCCCAGTAACTGAACCTCGGAGAAGGACCCCACCGGAGGAGATGGGTTTTTGGACTTTGTGCGGGAAATGTCCAAGGCTTTGGCTTTCCCCACGGAGTCTGAAGAGGAACCTCAAGCCGACAAGCTCGAGATCCTCCAATATGAGGCTCCCCCTTGGGAGACCCTCACGATGCTCGTTCCTCTGATCCTGGAACGACTTATGCTCCGCATGTGGGAGACACCAGCATTGATGTTGGTGATCAGCAAATGGCTTGACTCGATTTATCGAGTTGGCTGGAGCCCTGGGTTTCCAAAAATCGCAACTGCCGCACAACTCCATGGTTGTGCAATCGGCCATGTGTCGGCTTAAGAGCCTTTTTTGGCCTGTAGCAGGGGCCTGTAGCTGGGGAGTCCCATATGTGAAGGCAGCCTGTAGCTGGGGAGTCCCATATGTGAAGACTGACTTCCTGCTTGTTCCCGGAGAAAGCGTAGTCACTCACCTGTAACAGGTGTTCTCCGGGGACAGCAGGAATCGGTCCTCACAATCCTCCATCCTCCCCTTGGAGTTGCAGTCCAATTATTTTTTCTTTCATTTGTTTTGCCGTCTTTTTAGCTGTGTTATTTGACTGAGCAAGATGGCACCCTTAGGCGGGAAGGGGACCACTCATGCATGGTAGCAACTCTCAAAGGCTTTTTTTGAAAGCTGGGGATTTGCTCCGCACGGTGCTCCGTCGGCGTCGACGTCACCCATATGTGAGGACTGATTCCTGCTGTCTCCGGAGAACACCTGTTACAGATGAGTAACTGTGCTTTTTGGTACTTGGTATTTTATTTGACAGATTTTTTTTCCTTGGCTGGGCAGCTTACTTTAGCTGGGTCTGCTTTCAGCCTCATTTGCTCTATGTTCAGTCTGTTTTTGTAAAAAGAAAAAAAAAACTCTTGGCAGCGTCAGGACAGGACTCTCCACCAGTGGGTCTTAAGAATCATCAGAGAAGGCTATGCGTTGGAGTTAGTCAGGCCCCTGTCTTCTTCCTTCGTGCTGGCTCCATGCAAAGCACACAGCAATGCTGCGGCTGTCCGGGATACCCTGAAACAGCAGCTGCAGTTGGGTGCTGTGTTAAGAGTTCCCCAGGATTGGTGCAGGTGCGGTCGATACTCTATTTATTTGGTGGTGCCAAAGAAGGAAGGTTCCTTTCGACCCATTCTCGATCTCAATAAGGTGTCTGCAGGTACCCTGTTTCCACATGGAGACTCTCCGATTGATCATTGTGGCTGTGAGAAAAGGCGAGTTCTTAATTTCTCTTGACCGCATGGAGGTGTATTTGCATATTCCCATCCAACCAGAACATCAGCAGTTCCTCCACTTTGAGGTGCCCGTGGGGAACTTCCAGTTGTGTGTGCTGCCCTTCGGGCTAGCAACAGCCATGCCTATCTTCACCAAAGTGATGGTGGTGGTGGTAGCAGTGTTGAGACAGGAAGGTGTCCTGATACACCCCTTCATCGATGACTGGCTCATTTGGGCAAAATCAAGGCGCGAAAGCAAACAGGCAACAGCGAGAGTGGTCCAGATGCTGCAAAATCTTGGATGGGTTATCAACATAGCCAGGAGTCGGTTAGAGTCCTTACAGGACTTAGAGTACCTAGGGGCTCTGTTTTTTCATCAATTTCCTTTCCCCAGGTAGCAACGAATTCTCAAATTCCCTCTTCCACCACAACCCTTCATCGCAAAATAACATCAGAGACACTTCATGCCTTTCCTCCGGCTTCTGCGATTTTTCCTGTGGACTTTGCCACTCGTTCTGTTCATGATCAAGCTGCCCTCTGGGACTCTCTTCTATCACAGTCCCTTGATAACTTGGCTCCTCTTCATTCTACTTCGGGACCGCCCCGTGCACCTTCCTCTCCTTGGTATCATCCCTCTTTGCTCACCCTTCGCTCCCAATTACGCCAGGCGCAATGTCACTGGATCCGCCACCCCTCACCTGAGCATCACCTCCGTTTCACGCATCTCTCTTCTGAATACCGCTCGGCTATTCGATCTGCCCGATCAGCTTTCTATTCAGCTCAAATCTCCGCTGCTGCTAGTTCCTCCCGCCAACTCTTTACCATCCTGCGGACACTATCATCCACTAGGACTAGCGAGTCTAATGCTCCTGCTGCTCCTGATCCTCAATCTCTCGCTGACTTTTTCGCTAACAAGGTGCTATCTCTCCGCTCATCCTTTATCACACCACCTCCACCTCCCCCTCTCTCCCCCCTTACCCTCCTTCCGGCTGTGGCTCCCAACCCTTCTTTACCCTCAGCTGCCTTCCCACAGTCTAGTCCTGCACCTGCTGAACCTATATACTCTCATACTTGGTCTTTCTTTCAACCTGTTCTTACCGCAGAAGTGCTTAAATTTCTTGCCGCTGCAAGGAAAACTACTTGCACTCTTGACCCTGTCCCTTCTAGATGGCTCTTAGAGCCCTCCCTTGAGTTAGTCCCAGTTATCACCACTATCATTAACACTAGCTTTTCCTCTGGGCACTTCCCATCCTCTTGGAAATCTGCGATTCTCCGTCCACTGTTAAAGCAACCATCATTAGATCCATCCATTCCCTCACACTGGCGGCCGGTGTCTAACCTACCATTCCTTGCAAAGCTTCTTGAACGATGTGCTTTTAGCCAACTCAGTTCCCATGTCGAAGCTGTCAACGCTCTTCACCCCCGTCAGGCAGGATTCCGCCAAGGTCATAGCACTGAGACCGTACTGTTGGCCCTACTCAATGAAATACATATCTCTCACGATCGTGGTGACATCACTCTTCTTGTGTCTCTTGACTTATCTGCAGCATTCGATTTGGTTGACCATCACACACTTCTCTCTCGACTCTCTGATATTGGTCTCCGTGGTTCCGTCTGGTCGTGGTTTCACTCTTTTCTGTTGTCCCGCTCTTTCTCAGTTCATACGAAGAATCAATCCTCATCTATCCTCCCCCTCTCATGTGGTGTCCCACAAGGTTCGGTCCTCTCCCCACTGTTGTTTAATATTTTTCTTGCTCCCCTGCCTTTGATTATACAGCAATATTCAATCTCGTCTTACTTGTATGCAGATGATATAGTTCTTCTGTTTCACACATCACCTCTCTCTCCAGATATTACCCAGTTGAACCTCTGTCTTTCTCACGTTACTTCCTGGTTATCGGAAAACTTTCTTCATCTTAACCCAGCAAAATCTTCAGCAATGTGGGTTTCACTCAGTGGTGTTTGTCCCACTCTCGCACCCTCTATCGGTTCAATTAACATTCCTCTTACCTCTTCCGTTCGGTATCTGGGCGTAACTCTCGACTCTTCCTTAACGTTTTCTGATCACCTTTCCAATGTCGCCCGCTGTTCCTTTTCTGCTCTACGACAGATTAGGGCCGTTCGGTCTATTTTGCCTTCTAGTGCTCTCATTACGCTTGTTATCGCTCTTGTAATCAATAGACTAGATTACTGCAATGTATACTTGGCTAACCTTCCTAAATACTGTCTCCAGCGGTTACAACGTATTCAGAATACTGCCGCCCGTCTCGTCACCTTCTCCTGTAAATATGACCACATCACTCCGATTCTGCTTCAACTGCACTGGCTTCCTCTCCAATATCGCTTCCACTACAAGTTTCTGATTCTTCTTCACCGGGCTATTTACACTTGCACCCCCCGGTACCTCGCAGACTGCATCTCACGGTATACTCCTCACCGGCTGCTCCGTTCCACTCATACAAACCGTTTATCTCTTCCTTCACCTTCACAAGCCCGTCTGGAACAGACGCGACATTCAGCTTGGTTTTTCCTTGGCCCTTCACTCTGGAATACACTTCCCACTTCATTACGTCTAGAACCATCCTACCCTCAGTTTAAATCCCTTCTTAAAACCTACCTTTACCAGAAAGCTTTTGACATTCCCTCTGAAGACCCCCCCCCCTGACTGGTCCTGTCTGTATGTTCAACCCAAGTACTGTCTATGTCTGTCTACCATGTATTTACATACCCTGGTCTGATTACTATTATTTTCCTTATGATTTGTTATGATTTGCTGTACATTGTTAACATAAGTTGTGTCCAACTTATTATGAGTTATTGTTTGGTGTTCTAATGTAATTTGTTCATTTTCTTTTAACCCTCTTTCCTGTCCTAACTTTGGCATTCTGTTTCCTGGATTGTAGTGTTGATCAATTTTATTGTACACCGCTTAATGCGCTGCCACAGCGGTATATCAAATTTTAATAAAGATAATGATAAAGATAAGACACCAGTTGTGGGAGAGTCGTCTTACCACAGCAGAGAGCGCAGAGGCTCCGGCAGCTGGTTTGCCAATTCTTCCGAATGTCAGCACCGATGGCGTGGCATTATCTGCAGCTGTTGGGGACCATGACAGTGACCAAAGAGCTGGTACTGTGGGCAAGAGCCCACATGGGGCTTTTGCAGAGGTCACTGCTGCACCAGTGGTCAAACCAGTGGCACTCTGACGCAACTGTTGCCTTGTTCAAGGCTGACCAGGGCGGTTCTCAGATGGTGGTTATGACCTGAGAAGCTCACCGCTGGACATGCCGCAATGGCTTACACTGACAACAGATGCGAGCCTCTCTGGCAGAAGGGGGACTCACTGCGAGGGGCACATTGCTCGTGGGCTGGAACCCGGAAGAGGCATCTTGGCCCATCAACAGACTGGAAATGCGGGAGATCCTCCGAGCTCTGCAATGATTTCACCCTTTCCTACAGGAATTTGAAGTCGCGCACTATCAACTCTGTACACCTATATGCAGCGCACCCGATAGCGCATGACTTCAGCACTGGAATGCAGAAAGGGGCACAGATGTTAAAACCATGTTAAACTAAGCGTTACTTGTAATGCGCACTCTGTCTCTCAAAGTTCATAGTTTTATGCACTGAGTTATATGTGAACTGTCCAGACTGGTAGAAAGATGGTATAAAAAAGATGTTAAATAAATAAAAAAACTAAATAAGCCAAGCATTAAATTGGAAGAGCAAGAGAACACTTGACACAGACGTCAGCGCAAGTTGGGCATGCTCTCCCAGAGAAACAGGGGTACCACGTGGCTAATTTGCTTATGCGCCCTGACACTATTTTGATGGCATTGGGGGCTTTGCCTGGATCATCTGAGGTGAAGTATCAAACTTCCTGTCAGAAGATCCAGGTATCGGAAGAAAGCCCCCAGTGCCATCAAAATACTGTCGGAGGCTAATGCCCCTGACAGAAAGCAAATTCCTGGTGACCCAGCGGCCCGTTCCCCCCCCACCCAATTTTTTAAAAAACATAGTGGCCCAACAGCCCCGAACCCCCCTCCTGGTATCTTTACAAAGGAGCGGGAGCTTTGCCATTTTGGAAATTGGCGACGCCTTACCCTGCACGGTGTATCTTGGGATGCACCAGGTAGGGTCAGACTGCCATATAAGCCATTTTCTACCCAGGATGCACCCCTCGGGACCAGCTGCTGAGCGCATGGGTAACACTCCTGCTCCTTTGTAAAGGTACCGAGAGTAGGTGGGGGGTTCGGGGCTGCTGGTCCACCAGGAAGTTTTTAAAATTGGGAGGTGGGGGAGATTGGGGGCCACTGGGCCACCAGGGATTTGTTTTCTATTGGGGGCTTTCCCCGGTGGCTAGATCTTCTGAGGGGAAGTTTGAGACTTCACCTCAGATGATCCAGGCATCAGGGAAATCCCCTGATGCCATAAAAATAGTGTTGGGGTGCATTTGCAAATATACCATGCAGTGTCCCTGTTTCTCTGGGAGAGCATGCCAAACTTGCACTGACTTCTGTGTGCATCTGTTTTGACTTGCTCTCCCAATTTAACACTGCCATTTGCGCCACAATTTAATGTGTGGCTAATTTGCATATTATTAGATTCCTTGATATATCGTTCCTTCATTACACCAGGGCAGTTTACAAATACAGTATACAATAAAATATGTGCCCCTTTCTGCATTCCAGCGCTGAAGTCACGCGCTATCGGGTGCGCTGCATAGAGATGTACAGAATTGTTAGTGCATGACTTCAGAGCCGGCTTTCTGCATTGGTCCAAAAGATTTTTGTTCACTGCTGAAACTCTGGTCAGGGTCCTCTTTTTCTTAGAAAGACCCAGGGTGAGAAATTTACTCTTTCAGAACAATAATACTCTCCACTCCCCCTGCTGGATCCCTCGGGGAGTGGGGGGGGGGGAGTTATTTATAGTGAAATGCCATAAGCACCACCACAGGAATTTACTGTGTGACCTTCTGCATTCACTACAGGAATTTAGAGACAAGAGGCAGGCTTCCTCCCTCTCTAAACTCCAGCTCTTGAGACACATGACTGGCTTCTCCTTCTTCCAGCTCCATACCCCCCTGATTGTAGTTTTCTCTGACCCAGCACCCTCCTAGAGAGGAATACCATGACAGATGGTTCAGCTCATTCAGTACTCTTGACAGCTACAGTAAATCCTTTGCTTTGATAGACCTTAAGAAGTTCTTATTAACTAATGATTTTGTTTTCCTTTTCTTTGTGCTCTGGTGGCAGGGATGAGCTCCCCAGATTTTGATAACCAGACATTGGCTGTGCTGCGGGGCAGGATGGTGCGCTACCTGATGCGATCTCGTGAGGTGAGAGACAGCTGACCAACAGGACCCAGCACTCTTGTGCACAAACCTGCTGCATCTGTGTGCTAACGTCAAGAAATTCAGAGGGTTGGCATGCCATGAGTCTGTACCTTCTGCATGTCATGTTGGCAGGGCCACCCCAAGGGTTTCTGCTGCCCTCCCCCATGTGGCTTCCCCTCATGCAAGGCCGCCGCCACTGATTTTGAGTCAGCGGAGTGGGGCGACAGCTCGGCTTGGTGTAGTGGCAGGCCGTGTGCTTCAACCTTGCATGTCGGGCTCATTCAGCTTAATCCTTAGTCTTAACCACTACTGTTCTTATCTGGGAGAGCAAAAGCTTTGAAAGGTGTATTATTACTGTAACATTCTGTAGGTTCTCAACTCCTCTGACACTGCTTGGAGGCCAGATTCTGACATGCACTCTGGGACTGTCTCTTATGACCAGCAGTGAGAGTGACTTTCTCTTCTCTGTTGCTGGAGGCTCTGACTATTGTATTCTTCCTTCCTCAGATCACACTGGGAAGAGCTACAAAGGATAATCAGATTGATGTAGATTTGTCCTTAGAAGGACCAGCTTGGAAAATCTCACGGAAACAAGGTAAGAGCCAGAGAACTCTCCATCTGCAATGACTTTGGGACTCTGCTGTACAGCATGGGCACTGGCACCTTGTGCATGTATATATCTCTTATTTATGCTTATATCACCCTACCAAATGTGCTTAACAAAACTACATACCAGGCAAAGGAAAAATAATGGTACATGCTCAGTTGAGGTCATGAGTATGGGCAGTGGTGTACTGAGGAATGAAGCATATGCATGTGTCACATTAGAGGTGTGCTTTTCAGTTCTATTAGAAGATGGCTAGAGAGGTGCTTCTTAAGTTGCAAGTAGGTGGTTATTTTAGTGAACCAGGGCAAGTAGGGATAAAGCATGAAAGTGAAAATAAGCTTTTGGGGGGGGCAAGGAACACAGAGCAGGGTGTGAGAAACTGAATACATTTACAGATTAGAGTAATGAATTTAACAATGGAACAATATGTTACTGGGAGCCATTGCAATGAAAAGGTGAGGCGAGTGATAGAGCAAGTAGGGTATTTGCAGGGCAAAATTTTGGGGATAGTTGTAGAGCGTGAATAGTAAAATTAAATCTATAAAAGAAAATCCATTGAGAGAGGAATCTGAAAGGCAGATGTGCAGGAATAAAGGATTATCATTTTTGAATCTGGAAAAAAAGAGAGAAGACTCGTATGCGAATAGAAGAAAAGGGCTGAGCCAGCGGTCAAGCCCAGCCTTTTAGTGGAATTGCATGGTGAATGAAGAGCAAATTCAAGTACAGAACGTTAGAAAGGAGAGGAGTAACATTTAGTAGCTAGCTTGAACAAAACACTTCATTGTTTGTAGTACTGAGGCTGAGAGAGTGAAAACATGCACCAATTGAATGGCATGACAGTGTAGCAAAGACACAGGGCAGTAGAGCAGAAAACGAGATTTCCAAATACATCCTGCTAGACCAGTCCAGTCAAGTGGATTGTATCTCCGTCAGCAGATGGTGAAACACAGAAAAATTCCCAAAGCTTTGTGACATCACCCTTAGTATGAGAAACCCATCCCCCAAAGGGGGAGCTTCAGTATTTTCTCTGTTTCAGCAGATGGTGGACTTCTCGTAGCTCCTGGCATTTTCTGATAAGAGATTTGGTGTCAGTGTAGCTCTCTTCGGCAGTTGTGCACACTGTGGTGCCCCTTCTTTGCTGACAGTTTTCCTTTCTTCACTTTCCAGAGCTGCCCCTGGTCAAGAGGACCAGTAGAGCACCTCTGAAGGGAAGTGCTCCTCTTCATGAGGAGCAGTTGCAGCCTTCCGTTCTGACTGGTTTGCAAGCAAGACTTCAATTAGCTAAGTTGACAGTCACCTTTTGTTATTTTTCTAACTCCTAAGTTTGTTTAAAAAAACCCAAAAACCCACCTTATTCAAGGACCTGGTTGCTGAGGAAGTTGTCGGGCAGTTTTTTTCTTCTTCAAGAGTAGTGACTTTATTTCTTTTGCGGTTCTCTTTTAAAGCAGCATCTAGATCTGTCTTAGATGCTGCTTTAAAAGAGAACCTCAAAAGAAATAAAATTCACTACTCTTGAAGAAGAAAAAAACTGCCCGACAACTTCCTCAGCAACCAGGTCCTTGAATAAGGTGGGTTTTTGGGGGGTTTTTTTCTTTCTGTCAACAATGAGCCGCCTGACTCAAGACCGAACACAATTTAGGATAGCTATCCAGAGGGTCGCCATGAGTCGACTCCGACTCGACGGCACTTAACAACAGATTTGTCTTTTGGTGGTATCTTGTTCTTCTGACCACTTGCGCCTCCCTTCTTTTTTCAGTGTGCCCCATTTTCTGCAGTTGCTTTTTCCTGCTTCCCTTTATGCTGTCGGTCAGCAGCTGCTTCCCAGCTCTGTTTTGCTGTTTCCTGCCATACGTTTTGTGCTACTGCTGCCATTCTTTCTTCAGTTTGTTGATTTTTGGCTCCCCGGCTCTTCTGTAACTTTCTTTTATCCTGTTGTGAAAATGACGACTTCCCTACAGCGCTGCTTGGGCTGAAGGAAGAAATGCAAGACTTTGACAGGTAGTTTGTGTTTCTCGTGTGGTTATGATCAGGGGGGGTCCTTCTGTGTCTGCAGATTCTGGTTCTGGTAGCTCTTCCAGGTCTCTTGCTTTAGCTCCCTCTGGGTTACCTCAGGGTAATGCTAGATCTCAGAATGTTCCTCCTCCAGTTTTGTTGCCTGAGCAGCCTGATCACCTTCTACAACTCTACATCCTATGCAGACTTCAGCTGACTGCTCTGATCTCCAGTTTATGCAGCTATTCCGTCAGGCCTGGGATATGTGGCGCTCGGGGATTTCGGCTACTCCGCCCGCTGCTGATCCACTGTCTAGAAAGCATTCCTGCCAAAGCTTGGCTGGAGCTTCTTTAGATCTGGCCAAGGATACCTCCTCTCCTCCAGGGGGCTGGCACCCTGCAGAGGAAGATGGTCATGGTCCTTCAGATGAACATTCTATCTCTTCTGAGTCCGGCCGGGAAAAAGGAGAGATCGTGCCATTGGAAGATGACCAAGAGCCTAGAGAAGACTATTAGGATATCCATTTATTCCATAAGGAAGAGCTTCCTGTTCTCATTGCTTAAATTATGGAGGCTGTGCACCTCTCGGACTCTCAAGTGCAAAAGCCTTCAGATTCCTCTAAACCTCAGGCAGACCCCCATCATCGTGGGCATCAGGAAACCACCTAAGGCCTTTCCCTTTGGAACAACAACAGATGGTCTCCTTAGAGTGGGATTCTCCTAATCTGTCTCTACTCTCTGCTCGTCGATTGGGGCGTGTTTACGGATGATCTTAACAAGTGGTTGCGTTTCCCTAAAGTAGATGCCCTGGTCACTGCAGTCATAACCATTCCTGTGGAGGGCGGCACTTCCCTCCATGATCAGATGGATTGCAAGGTGGAGGGCCTCTTAAAAACCACTTTCTCATCATTGACCTTGGCATTGCAGGCCTCTGTATGCGGAGGAATCACTGCACGTGCTCTGCTCCAATTGCTTCAGTCACTTCCGGATGATCTGGCTTTGCCTCGTTTTAGAGTCGGTCACTGCCTTTCTTGCTGATGCCTTTTATGGACTGTGGCTGCTAATACAGTGACTCGGCGTTGGCTGTGGCTCCGTCATTGGAATGCAGATGCTGCTTCCAAGTACCATCTCGCCAAGCTTCCTTTCAAGGGCCGTCTTCTTTTTGGTGAGGATTTTGAAAAACTTGTGAAGGATTTAGGGGAAGTCGAGCCTCAGTGTTTGCCGGAGGATAAGCCCATATCTAGTTTTCATCGTCCTGCCACGTTGCTGTCCTTGTCCTCATCTTATAATCTGCTTCAGAGACGTTCATCATTACCGACCTGGCAAATCCGGTTCTTCTTAGAATAGGGATGGTTCTAAGCCTCAGTCCTTTCGGGGTATCCATCACAACCAGGACAATTTCTCCTCGTCCAACAAGTTTTCCAGTTCCACTAGATCTTCCCATTGATGGTTTCTGGGTCCATTCTAGGGAGCCTCCTGTGGGCAGAGGCTTACGGTATTTTTCCCGCGAATGGACCCAGATAACAGACCAGTGGATACTCAAGGTAGTAGGACAGGGTTATGCTCTCAGCTTCACTGAGGCAGCCAAATGTCTTCCTCATCTCTCCATGTGATTCCATGGCCAAGACACGGCTGTATGTCCAACTCTCCACTGTCTTCAGCTCAATACGGTATGTCCAGTTCCTCTCTCAGAAAGAGGTTCTGGTTATTATTCCATTTATTGTCATTCTGAAGACGAACGGCCCCTTCTGTCCTATCCTGAACCTCAAGGGATCGCTGCCTTCGGTTGCTATGGTTCTGGATGGAAACCCTCAGTACAGTCATTCAGGCAGTTCGGACAGGCAAAATTCTTGTATCCCTGAACATAAGATATGCCATACTGGGTCAGACCAAGGTCCATCAAGCCCAGTATCCTGTTTCCAACAGTGGCCTATCTAGGTCATATGTACCTAGCAGTTTCCCCAAAAGACACAGGTTCCGCAATGCTTGTACTGGGTCAAGCATTGATATCCTGGGTCCCTTCTTAATAATGGTTTATGGACCTTTCCTCCAGGAACTTGTCCAAACCTTTTTTAAACCCAGCTACACTAACAACCTTTACTACATCCTCCGGTAACAAATTCCAGAGTAGGATTACACGTTGAGTGAAAAAATATTTTCTTTTATTACTCTTAAATAGTTTACCCTGTAGCTTCATTGTATGTCCCCTAGTCTTTCTATATTCTGATAACGTAAACAATCGATCTACGTGTACCCGTTCCTCTCCTTCATTAATTTATAGACTTCTATCATATCTCCCCTCAGCCGTCTCTTTTCCAGGTTAAAGAGCCCCAGCCTTTTTAGCCTTTCTTCATAGGAGTATCCTTCCATCCCCTTTACCATTTTGGTGGCTCTTCTCTGAACCTTTTCTAATAACGCTATATCCTTTTTAAGATACGGCGACCAGAATTGCACACAATATTCAAGGTGCGGTCTCACCATGGAACGGTATAGAGGCATTATAATATCTTTTGTTTTATTTTCCATTCCTTTCCTTATGATACCTAGCATTCTATTTGCTCTCTTGGTTGCCGCTGCACACTGGGCCGAGGGTTTTAACATGTTATCCACAATGACGCCTAAGTCTTTTTCCTGGGTGGTGGTTCCTAATGTGGAACCTTGCATTGTGTAACCATAGTTTGGGTTGTTCTTCCCTAGGTGCATAACTTTGCACTTGTCCACATTAAATTTCATCTGCCATTTTGATGCCCAGTCTTCCAATTTATCAAGATCCTCTTGCAATTTTCCACAATCCTCTTGGGTTTTAACAACTTTAAATAGTTTTGTGTCATCTGCAAATTTGATAACCTCACTCGTTATTCCTCTTTCCAGGTCATTTATGAATATGTCAAAAAGCAGTGGACCCAGCACAGATCCCTGGGGTACACCACTATTCACCTTTCTCCATTGGGAAAATTGGCCATTTAGCCCAACCCTCTGCTTTCTATCTTTTAACCAGTTCCTGATCCACAGTAGTACACTGCCTCCTATCTCATGACTCTTTAGTTTTGCCAAACGTCTCTGATGAGGGACCTTGTCAAAAGCTTTCTGAAAGTCTAGATACACTATATCAACCGACTCACCTTTGTCCACCTGTTTATTCACACTTTCAAAAAAAACATAACAGATTAGTAAGACAAGATCTTCCTTGTCTAAAGCCATGTTGGCTGTCTCCCATTAGGCCATGACTATCTACATACTGAGTAATTTTATTCTTTATGATGGTTTCTACCATTTTTCCCGTACTGACGTGAGGCTCACCGGTCTGTAGTTTCCCGGATCACCCCTGGAACCCTTTTTAAAAATTGGTGTTACATTGGCGATCCTCCAATCTTCAGGTATTAGAGATGATTTTAATGATAGTTCACAGATTACTAATAGCAGGTCTGCAATCTCATATTTCAGTTCTTTCAACACCCTTGGATGTATATCATCCGGCCCAGGTGATTTGCTACTCTTCAGTTTCTCTAATAGTTGTAATACATCTTCCCGATGTATCGATATTTCCTTCAATTCTTCCGCACCTTCAAATACCACTTCAGTCATGGGTAACATCCCTACATCTTCCTCAGTAAAGACCAAAGCAAAGAATTCATTCAGTCTCTCCGCTATCGCCTTGTCACCTCTTAGTGCCCCTTTAAACTCCTCTATCATCTAATGGGCCAACTGACTCACAGGTTTTTTGCTACGAATGTACTTGAAAAAATCTTTATTTCGCGTTTTTGCTTCCGCAGCAAACGTCTTCTCAAATTCTCCCTTTGCCTGCTTTATCAATGCCTTGCATTTGACCTGCCAGTGCTTGTGCTGTTTCCAGGTTTCGTCATTTGGCTCTTTTTTCCATTACCTGAAAGATGCTTTTTTCGTCAACAGCCTCTCTGACCTCACCTTTAAACCATGCTGGCAGTTTTTTGGACTTCCTTCCACTTTTCTTAAAGCGTGGAATACAGCTGGTCTGGGTTTCCAAGATAGTATTTTTCAACAACACCCAAGCTTGATGTAAGTCTTTAACCTTTGCAACTGCTCCTTTTAGTTTTTTCTTAACTATTTTCCTCATTTTATCATAGTCTCCCTTTCGAAAGTTAAAAGGTAGTACTGTGGATTTCCTTACTATCCCTCCTCCACTAATTAAATCAAAGACGATCATGCTATGATCACTATTGCCAAGTGGTCCCAACACCCTTATCTCTTGCACTAGATCTGGTGTTCCACTAAGAACTAGGTCTAATATGGCTTCCCCTCTGGTCGGTTCATGAACCAGCTGCTCCAAGAAGCAGTCATTTATTTCATCTAGGAACTTTATCTCCCTAGCATGTCCTGCCGTGACACTGACCCAGTCAATACCAGGGTAATTGAAATCACCCATTATTATTACCACGCTGTAACATTTGTTAGCTTCCTTGATTTCTTTGAGCATTTCATCATCCATTTGTTCATTCTGGCCAGGCGGTCGATAGTACACCCCCACTGCCATCGCCTTCCCCTTTTTACATGGAATTTCAATCCATAGAGATTCTACAGCAAATTTTGTTTCCTGCAAAACTTTAATCCTTTCTGACTCAATGCCCTCTCTAACATAGAGCGCAACCCCTCCACCAATTTGATCAGCTCTATCATTACGATATAGTTTGTACCCAGGTATCACAGTGTCCCACTGGTTGTCCTCCTTCCACCATGTCTCTGATATTCTAATCATATCTAACCTCTCATTTAATGCTATATATTCTAACTCTCCCATCTTATTTTTTAGACTTCTAGCATTTGCATACAAGAATTTTAGAGACTGTATTTTATTCATATTAATTTGGCTTTTGGTAGACATGGGTAACTCCCATGTCTCCCTCTCTCCTGACATCACCCCTCTCAATCACTGTCTTGCTGCTATCGCCTCCTGGTTTTCCTCTAATTTTCTCCATGTGAATCCCTCTAAGTCCCATGCCATCTGGTTCACATTTGGGGGTCCCTCCCCCGCTTGCGCCCCTTCCTTCTCCTCACAGCCTATCCCTCTTGTTTCCTCACTCCGCTACCTGGGTGTTATTCTTGATTCTTCTCTTTCCTTCAAGGATCATATTTCTTCTATTATTCAGCGCTCTTTTTTTTCCCTCAGACAACTTCGTTCCATCCGCCCTTTCCTTTCCTCTCCTGCTCTGGCTACCCTTCTTCTTTCCCTTGTGATGTCTCGTCTCGACTATTGTAATGTCTCCCTTGCTGGTCTGCCCAAATCCCAATTGTCTCGTCTTCAACGTGTCCAAAACTCGGCTATTCGTCTTCTTGCTCACGCCTCTCGTTTCGATCATGTCACCCCGCTCCTTCTTCACCACCACTGGCTGCCTATCCCCTTTCGTGTTCAGTATAAAATTCTTATTCTCACACACAAGGCTGTCCGCACTGGTTCCCCCTCCTATCTTGCCGACCAGATACACTTCCGCCCCCCCCACCGTTTGCTTCGTGCCATTCACACAAATCGCTTATTTATTTATTTATTTATTATTATTTATTTATTACAGGCTCTTATATACCGCTCTATTCAGCATCAGCGCGGTTCACAATATAACAACAGACCAGAACAACAAACTGTTTGGTTTTACAGAGAACAATGTCAGAGAACTTGGATAAAACATGGGACGTCATTTCTGCAACTATTTACATGAGTATTTACAAGTATACACAACAGGATTTGTTATTAGTTATAGGGTAAGGATCGAGATTGGTTAGCTGGTCAAGTAATATTGGGGGAAAAGGTGGGATTTGAGAGCCTTTCTAAAAAGGGATAGATCAGTGATAGCACGAATCTCTGGAGGTAGGGCGTTCCAGCACTTAGGGGCATAGAATCTGAAGGCCCTGTTAGATGTCGTTGATAGGCATTTTGTCGCTGCATTAGGGATAACTAGTGCATTTGTTGATATCGTTCTCCTGGATCTATTGGGTGGAACAGTCTGAACGAGGTCTACTAGGGAGGAAGAGGTGATGATTTTAGTGGCCTTGAAAGTTAGTAGTAATGTTTTGAACAATATTCTGCCATGTATGGGGAGCCAGTGGAGTTGCTCTAGGATGGGTGTTATATGGTCCCTTCTTGATGCTCCGTAGAGGACTCTAGCAGCGGTATTCATGGCGAGTTGCAATGGGTTTAATGTGGAGTGTGGGAGGCCATGGAGAATGGCATTAGCATAGTCAAGGTGTGGTAGGGTTAAGGCTTGAAATATCGTCCGGAAGTCATCAGGATCAAGCAGGGGGCGAAGATGGCGGAGTGTCCGGATCTTGAGGTAGATGGCTCTGACTACGTTGGTTATATGTAGTTTCAAATCCATGCGCTGGTCCAAAGTGACTCCAAGGTAACGAATGGAAGGTTTGGATTGGAGCTCAGCTTCTTTGACCTTTATATGGGATGGGGGGGTGAAAAGTGGGTCTCTAGTGATGAAAAGAACCTCGGTCTTTTTGTGTTGAATTCTCTCCCCTCCCCCTCTCAGGCCCATCTTGTTTCTACCCGCTCCTCTACTTCCTAGCCCAAAGCCTCTGGAACTCGCTCCCCCCCTCGCTCCTTGCAGAAGAATCTTACCAATCCTTTAAATCACAACTCAAGACCCATCTCTTCAGTCTAGCGTTTGACCTTCCGTCCCTGGTTTCCACTTCCCCCTCTGCCACCCCCCCTCCCTCCATCCCCTGATGTTATAACATTATATTGTAATCTGTTGTTCTTCTGTCTCTTTCTTCCTTTCCTATCCTATCAATTTTATTGGCGTTCCTTTTCTTTTCCCACAGCCATATTTTTAATTTGTTTTTAAGTATATTGTAAACCGCTCAGGTGCCTCTGGTGTTGGGCGGTATAAAAAGTTTTAATAAACATAAACAACATAAACATAAACATAATTTGGGATCTTTAAGCTCTGTCTGCTCCATACTCAAGGGCATTTGTTCTACTTTACTCTTTTTTGGAACCTCTCTGCTTTTGGTAGTATCCTTCAAGGATACATTCTTCCGAACCATCCGCTCTTGGGCGACTGTCGGCTTTCCCCTATTATCTAGTTTAAAAGCTGCTCTATCTCCTTTTTAACACTTATTAAAAGAGGGCTGCTACAAAGTACCCTGCCCTGTGCTGCTGAGGTAAGCTATATTCTTATTTGATTTAAATTATAGCCCTTTGCTGCTGCTAGGCTTTAAGTTATTATGAAATTTAAACTACAAGCTCTCTGCTGGGTTCTAAATTTAACCAGAAAGCTCTCTTCTGTGTTTTAAATTTAAACTAAAAGTACTTTGCTGATGCTGGGCCCTGAGTGACTATTAAATGTAAACTACAGCTATCTGCTGGATTCCAAATTTAACCAGAAAGCTCTCTTCTATGTTTTTAAATTTAAACTAAAAGTACTTTGCTGATACTAGGCCCTGAGTGACTATTAAATTAGAACTCCAAGCTCTCTGCTGGGTATTTAATGTAACCAGAAAGTTCTCTTCTGTGTTTTAAATTTAAACTTAAACTGCTGCTACTAGGCCCTGACTGATTTAACAAAAAATAGTGGGTTCACAGATTAAATAGTTTTAATAGAAAGAATTCCTTTCAGAAAATTCCCAGAAATATATACTCACAATTGCAGATCTCTCTCCAGAAGTAACAGTTCCCTTTTCTAGTCTTTCAACACCTGGAATTAGTGGAAGCATATTTTCACATTCCAATCCGCCAAAATCATCAGCAGTATTTACATTTCGCAATCCTCGGTCAACATTATCAGTTTCGTGCCCTGCCTTTTGGTCTTGCCTCAGCTCCTTGCACTTTTCCAAGGTGATGGTAATGGTGGTACCATGGTATTTGGGTTCATCCTTATCTAGACGATTGGCTGATCAGAGCAACGAGTTTTGAGGAGGCTACTTCTGCAGTCTCTCAGGTCCTCTTCTTTCTGGACCATCTTGGCTGGGTGGTCAATAAAAGCAATCTATGCCCAGTTCACTCTGGAATTCCTCTGTGCCCGCTTTGACACGAGAATGGATCGCGTCTGCCTCTCTTACGACAGATGCAAGAAGCTCTGCGTTCAGGTCCATGCCTTCTGGAGCCTGACAGCTCCTGCTGCCTGGGAGTACCTACAACTCCTCTGCACCATATCTTTTGCTCTTGACGTCGTCCCCTGGGCCCGTGCTCACATGCGTCTGCTTCAGTACTCTCTCCTGTCATGCTGTTCGCCATCTACCCAGGACTATTGGATTCATTTATGCCTTTCCTCAGTGGTTCGCTGCAGTCTTCGCTGGTGGCTTTGTCCTCATCACTTGTTGAAGAGCATTCCCTTGGAAATTCCACATTAAGTGTTGGTCACCACGGACAACAGCCTTGCAGATTGGAGAGTGCGCTGCCATGGACAGGCAGCACAGGGATCTTGGTACATTCAAGAAGCTTCTTGGCCCATAAATTGCCTTGAAGCCCAGGCTGTTCATCTGGCTCTACTCTTCTTTCAATCCCACCTTCAGGATCAAGCAGTCAGAGTACTTTCTGACAATTCCACCACTGTGACTTATCTCAACAGACAGGGTGGGACCAAATGTCCCCATGTGGCCCTGGAAATGAGTCTTCTATTTTCCTGGGCAGAATCGAACCTCCTGGCTCTTTCTGTGCAGCACATTGCGGGAATGGAGAACATGCAAATGGATTTCCTGAGTCGTCATATCCTGGACCCCAGCGAGTGGGAGCTAGCTCCATGGGTGTTCGCGAACATTGTGCATTGGTGGGGCCATCTGACTAGACCTAATGACCATCTCTTCCAATGCCAAGCCATCAGTCTTTTTCAGTTGTCAGAAGGAACCGAACTCTCATGGCCTAGATGCTCTGGTTCAGAGCTGGCCCTCGAACCAGCTTCTCTGCGTCTTTCCTCATTTGCTGCTAATCGGCCATGTACTCCATTAGATAGAATCACACTCTGGACTGGTAGTGCTGGTGGCCCCTGATTGACCTCAAAATCCATGGTTTGCTGATCTCCTTTGCCTCCTGCAGGAGGCGCCCTTACCCCTCGGTGTCCGGAGAGGTCTCCTATTTCAGCGGCCGGTTCTCATGGATGACCCCGCTCCTTACTCACTTACGGCTTGGCTATTGAGTGGTATCACTTGCTTCGCAAAGGTTACTCATCAGAAGTAGTGTCACTCTACTATGGGCTTGACGGTCTTCTACCTCACGTGGCTATGCTTGACTCTTGGATCTGGTGTCTTTTTTTTTTTTTCTTCTTGGTCTCCAACGGATCTCTCTCCCCTTGGTGAGTTGATATGCCAGATATTCTTTCCTTCCTTCAGGACGGATTTGATAAGGGTCTCGCCTTTAATTCTTTAAAGGCACATATTGCGGCCTCTCCATGGGCGGTCTCTTGCTTCTCATGTAGACATTTCCCGTTTTCTGCAAGGCATTCGCTCCCTGAAGTCCCCCCCATTTGTCCAATCGTCCCTTCTTGGGATCTGTACTTAGTGCTTCACGTACTCGCCCGTGTCCCATTTGAGCCTCTCCATAGGACATCTCTCAAAAGATTTGAGACTCAAACTGTTTTTCTTATAGCAGTCACTTCGGCATGACACCTTTCGGAGCTCTAGGCACTTTCTTGTTGGGATCCTTTTCTGTCTTTTTCCCCGGAGATGGTTACCATTCAAACAATGCCTTCTTTTTTGCCTAAGGTTCTTTCAGATTTTCATGTCAACCAGTCTGTTGTGCTTCCTTCCTTTTTTAAGGAGCAGTCTTCGGGTGACAACAAAGTCCTTCACCTATTGGATGTTGATAGGGTATTATGTCATTACCTCAGATTCACTCACTAATATGTTTCGTCTCTCCAATCACCTTTTTGTCCTGGCTTCTGGTCTATGAAAAGGAGTGGTCGCTTCCAAAGCAACCATTGTGTGCTGGATCAAGCAGACCAGTGTCAGTTTATATTTTATTGAGCAAACCTGTGCTCGTAGGTCTTTGGGAACATTCTACATGGGCCAGGCTATCTCCTGGGCAAAATGCTCATGGGTAGCTCCACTACATATTTGCAGAGCGGCCATCTGGTCTTCCCTCTCTACTTTTGCATGTCACTATCGCTTGGATGTCCAAGCTTGAGAAGCAGCTTGTTTCAGAGCCTCTCTCTTGGCTGCAGCTGTTTCTTCCTGCACTGGAGTGGTTTAGCTATGTTCTTCAGGAACAAGCGGGAAGTCAGTCCTCACATATGGTTGACATCGGTGCCGACGGAGCCCTCGTGGAAGCATCCCCCCAGCTTTCAAAGAATGCGTGGTCCCCTTCCCACCCAAGGGTGCCATGTTGCTCAGTCTCCTTTTTTCCGCAGAGCCCTTCAGATGTCTGTCTGCTTTCCCCTGGAAAAAGTTGATTTTCTCGACCTGCGTTTCATACTCTCCTCCGGTAGTGCACCGGTCCTCTTCCCGCCACCCGAGCCCACTGCCCCGGCATCAAGTCTCTGGTTTATAGTCTTTTTCCTTCTTGGCTCCTTTGCGCTTTTTTTTTCCAACTGCTGGCACCACTGCAGCTGTTTCTTCCTGCACTGGAGTGGGTTAGTTATGGTACTGCCCACTAGTCTGAACTGGTCTAGCAGGATGTATTTGGAAGGAGAAATTGTACTTACCAATAATTTCCTTTCCTGGAATCCTGCTAGACCAGTTCAGGATCCGCCACTCTATAGTCTGTAGCCTAGTGAAGACTCTCTTTACGTATCGGTGACATTACTGTACCTCACCATGTACATACTTCCTTGGCCTGCGAATCCTGTTTCACATTGTTCATTTTAGCTTATTGTTATAAGAGTTATTTGTGTATGAACTCATTTATGGTCTGATATTGTGCTTCCTTGGCTGTTTGAATTCCAGCTGCTTGTTATGATTATACTGAAACTCCCCTTGGGGGATGAGTTTTTATACCAAGGGTGATGTCATAAAGCTTCGGGAAGTTTTCTGTCTCACCATCTGCTGGCAGGGGGACACAACCCACTAGTCTGGACTGGTCTAGCAGGATTCCAGGAAAGGAAATTATTGGTAAGTAAAATTTCTCCATATTTGCCTGTCATCTGCCAAAAAGAGCAATCAAATGAAAGAGATTAAAGAGCTCAGAGGTTTAGTATGGATAGAAACAAGCAGCTTATGATAGCAGTTCCCTCTCTCATATGGGTCACAGCTTGCTTGAACTTCAAATACCACAAACCATGGCTATGATTCTCTCCCCACATGGATCCTGGTCCACTCGAGCCTTCAGTTGACACCAGCACCATAGCCACTTCTTTGCACAGCCCTCACTGACATGCATGCTTAGATAAAGGCAGTAGTGGTAGAGGGAGGGAGGTAGAAGGGAAGAAGACAAGAATGAAAAATGACATAGGACTGTTCATGCAGCAGAAACTCTGGAAGGACCAACATGTGTACGGACAGATAGAGCATAGTCAATAGGCATATTTTTCCTTCCCTCTAAAATACACCTAAGACATGGCAGACCCAGTAGAGAACTTTCAGTAGCACTGATGTCAAGCAAGAAAGAGGCATTAGAAGAGCTAGTGATGCAAAATTCTGAAGAAATGGTTGCTATGGTTAAAAAGTGAGCCAATTAAGAGCAAAGCTGGAAAACGTAAGGAAGAACCTAGGTGACCCACAGTATCAAAGGCAACTGATATGTCAAGGAGGATAAACATAGTAGTACGAGAGCTTGTACATATACAAGTGACCAGATTTAGGGTACAGTGTTAGATAAATGGAATGGACTGATAGAAAGGAATTGGTGGTGTTTATTAAAAGTCTTAGTATGCTTTCACAAAATTGTGCTGCTTGTTTTTATGAGCACTTTGATTTTTGTTTTCCCCCAATGAAAATGTTCCTGCTTTGCAGAGTCCTAAATTACCATTAAAATGATTTGACCTCTGCAGTGTTCTCAAATTTCTGGCAGCTAGGAGTTAACACCTGCTCCTTAACTCAACTGGAAGCATTTCTTGTCTTTTCCCAGGAAGTTGTAATATAGTAAAGTTCTGAGAGTGTTTGTTTTAAAGTACAACTTTGACACACAAGATGAATCTGCCACATAGGTGGATGACATCATCCTGACACCTGGACTCAAGCTCTTTGAACAAAAAAAAATCCAGACAGATAAGAAAGGTATCTGTTCTGCCTCCAAGTCTGAAATAGGAATGTTCAAAGAGTGTCCTTTCTCGTCATCCCTCTTCAGTTCAGATGTATAGGTTTATGCTATCCTGCCAGCAGATGGAGACAGAACCACTGGTTTGACAAGCTTACCTTATACCGGTCCTATGCAGCCTGTCCACTGCCAGTATTTGTCAGTCTCCAGCAGATGGAGGTTACATAGATTCCTGTGCAGTCTGGATTGGACCTAGCACATGGGCTTGGTAGGGTGTTAGGCCTTGGGATGCAGAACCTGGTGATGTCCCCCTCCCTTTCACCATCCGAGTTAGACAGGGGAGTTGGTGAGGTCTCCCCCTTCCCTCT
Source organism: Ichthyophis bannanicus (assembly GCA_033557465.1). NCBI lineage: Eukaryota > Metazoa > Chordata > Amphibia > Gymnophiona > Ichthyophiidae > Ichthyophis > Ichthyophis bannanicus. The sequence goes on along the minus strand of CM066033.1, from coordinate 654,392,667 downwards.
CCCCAACACTTGTGAAGGGGCTTTGGGTGAGTGGCTACATAAAGTATGGTAAAGATAGGAGGGGAAAAAAAAACAAGCATAGCTCTGGGGCACTGAGGGACCAGCAGAGTAGGCCGGCCTTGTCTGTCTGACAGTCGTGGCTGGGTTGGTGAGGACCAATTTGGGAGGGGGGTGCACTGGAGCATGTAGCCACATTGCCTGTGGAAGTTGCCGAGCTTGATTTTCAGCCATGGAGCTGTGCCGCACACATGAGATGATGTGATGGTGGCGTGGTTAGCAGGCGGTTTTGGCTGTGAGGGATCATGGTGGGCATCTCTGGAGAAGTGCATCTGGGGTGGTCACAAGGGCCATCTAAGAGTCGGAGGTGCTGATTTTGGCAGGAACAGGTGCCGTTAACCCTGATGCTGCACTTAGGGAGAGCAGAATGATTCTCTGGCCCTTAGTTTGAAAGGGGGGGGGGGGGAGGGCTCAAAGGGGTCCTAATTTAGCAGGCGCTGAAGGAATCTCTACAAGAAGCATGCCTTTTTGCCATAATTTGTGGATCTTGTTCCAGTAGGCCTTATTTTCTGAAGCAGGACATAGTGGAGAGCCTGGAGGAGGTCCTGGTTGCATGGATAATGGGGACCCAGCCTAAGGGGATTTTGCCAAGAGCAAAAAAAGTCTAGAGATCCAGAGGAAGATTTTGAGGGTTGGGCTTCCATTTTCTTGAGTGTGGTCTTGTGGATCTGTTGCAGGAGCCCTCCTCTATTGGAGAGGGGGTCAGAGGAAGAGCTGGAGTAAAGAGAACTCCTTGTGGGAGAGCCTCCTACAGTGGTATGTGTTTTCTACAGGGATGAGCTTCCTTTCCTTATCTTCCACATGTTGGCAGCTCTCAGTATTCCTGAGGCGAGTCCTGCGCCCTTGGGACTAATGGAGGCTCCACTTCTGGAGGAGATCCATAAGCCTCCCAAGTCTTCTATACTGAGCCATAAAGGATATGATTGTGGTGGAGTGGGACTCACCAGATGCTGGCCTTTGTCTTGAGAGAGCAATGGTGCGACTCTGTCCTAATCCCCAGGAAGAAAGATCGCTTTTGTTTGCCTACGGTAAATGCCTTGGTCACAGCTGTCACCAAAAAGATCATCCCAGTTGAAGGTTCTGCTTTAAAGGATTCTAAGACAGGAAGCTGGAGGCCTTGTTGAAGCAATCATTTGTTTTTGCTCTGGCTTTGCAGGTGGTGGTCTGTGGGGCATATGTCACTAGGGCCTGCTGAGAGTTCCCTTTTGATCCAGGGGGCCCTCTCAGAAGTAGTAAGGCTAGTGTCAGGTACTGCTTTCTTAGCAGACACAGTGTATGATTTAGTGAGGACTTTGGTTAAGAACATGACCTCAGCGGTGGTGGCAGGGTATCTGGTTGCAAAATTAGTCTGTGGCCATGGCCCTAAGACTAGGCTTAGCAAGCTACCCTTTAAAGAAAAAAGTTGATCATCGGTGAAGAGCTGGAGAAACTGGTGAAGGATCTTGGAGACAAGTCTCGTGACTCAGGGTGTTTTTCTTTGTTTCAGAGCTGGTCACTGGAGACTTTCAGATGTTCGTATGGCTAGATCAGGGTTGTCCCAGAGGCCAAGATTCCTTCCTTAGGGCTAGACCTTTTGTGGAAGTTGCCAGTGGGAGTAAAGACATGGCTGCAGGAGTTCAGAAGTCTCCAAAACTGCCCAGTGAGGTTTTCGGAGTTCAAGCGGAGGTGCTGCCAGTGGGCAGTCATTTGCAGTGATTTGTCTTTGCCTGGGCCCGGATTACCTCGGACAGATGGGTTATGGAAGCGATATGAAAGGACTATGCCCTCAAGCTGGCCAAGCCCCTTTCAAGATGCCTTTACGGTGTCCTGCCGGCCACAGAGAAAGGCATGGGTGGTGGAGTCTGTGGTGGCTATTCTAGTTCGAGGCCTTAAAGGATGCTGCTTGAAGAATGGGGACTCTGTTGGTGCTCCCTTTTTGGGAATGATGAAATAAAATGAAGGGACATTCCATCCTATTCTGGATCTCAAGCCAGTGAACAAGGCCCTGCAGTACTGCATTTTTGGATGGAAATCTTGAGGATGGTCATTGTGATGTGCCAAAGGGAAGTTCTTGACATCTCTGGTTCTCACAGAGGTGAGTCTGCATTTTTCCATTCATCCAGAGCATCATAGATACCTGTGGGTTGCAGTGCCAGTTAGTCATTTTGGGTTAGCTATGGCTTCCAGGGTTTTTACCAAGTGATGATGATGCAGTGGCAGCCGTGCTGCAGAAGAGGGGTGTTCTGGTGCTTCCTTATCTTAACAACTGGTTTCTGGCAAAATCTTTCCAGGGGTGTCATCAGGCCACAGCTGAAGTTATCGCTTTCCTGAATGAGCTTGACTGGGTCATGAATTTTATAAAGAGTAGTCTAGAGCTGGCCCAGTTGCTGGTCTACCTCGGTGCTTGGTTTGACATCAAGGCAGGCTGGGTCTTGTTAACAGAGCACAGGATATAGAGGCTGCATAGTCAGTCGCGGTTTGTTGCAAGTACAGTGCCCAATGGTTTAAGATTACCATTGGTTCCCAGGGTCCATGACGTCTATGTTGAAATTTGGTTTCTTGGGCCAGAGCACATATGCTCCTCTTCAGAAAGCCTTGCTGGCTCATTGGTCTCCTCAGGCTCAGCAGTTGTGGAAGCAGATTCCTTTGCAAGGGGAGGCCCAAGAGTATGTGCTGCTTGCATGACCATTCCAAGCAGGTTCCATTCCAAAGTGTTGGCAGGGATGAGTCAGGAATCATTGGCATGGGTGGTTGTCACAACACATGCCAGCTTAGGCAGTGGGCTCCCCTTCTGCCTATCTCAAGTGGTTCAGGGCCAGTGGTCTGTGTAGGAGAGCACATGGTCGATCAGTCACCTGGAGACATGAGCCATTTTTCTGGCTCTCAATGTCTTCCTGGCCTTTGTCCAGCACAAGATGATGAGCATTCTCTCTCGGACAATGCGATGGGGCAGTGGCCTACATAAATCACCAGGGAGGCACCAGGAGTTCCTTGGTGGCAGCAGAGGTAGCACAACTGATTAGCCTGGGCAGAGTCCAACCTAGAGGTGCTGTCATCTGCACATATGGCAGGAAAGCAAAATTCCAGCTGAGAAAGTCCACTTGGACACTTAGTGGATCCTTGAGAGTGGTCATTGACAGTCCGTGTTTCTTTTGAATGTACAGCATTGGGGACTGTTGGTCATGGACCTGATTGTGTCCACGGAGAACATGAAGGTGAGCCAGTTCTTCAGTTGTGGGAAGGAAAAGGTAGCAGAAGGTTTGGACAAGTTGGTGCAGCAGTGGCCCCAGGACGGTCTGCTGTATGTGCTCCCTCCATGGCCGTTGATTGGCAGAGTGTTTCAGAATAGAGTCTCATCTGGGTCTCATAGTGCTTGTGGCTCCAGTTTGGACATGGTGGCCATAGTGTGTGGATCTGGTTCACCTGGCCATGGAAGAGTGCCTGCCCTTGCTTCTGGTGGAGGATCCTCCTTTCTCAGGGGCTGATTTGAATGCCAGATGTGGCTCAGTTCTCACTTATGGCTTGGCTCTTGTGGGGGTGCAATTGAGGTAGCATGTATACTCCTCATAGGTCATTGCAACTCTGCTGAGAGCACGGAATAGTTCTGCCTTTCTGCCTTACATACGGGTATGGTGAATTTTTGAGGCCTAGTGTGAGGAAAAGAGCTTGCATCCATTAGCTTTGTCATTGCCTTACAGCTTGGCTTTCTTGCAGGCGAATCTGGACAAAGATCTTGCCCTGAATTTTTTGAAGATGCAGGTTGCAGCTCTGGCATGTTTTTCAAGGTCTGCTTCAGGAGTTTTCCCCCTTTCTCCAGGACCAAGCAGGAAGTCAGTCCTCACATATGGGTGACGTCGGTGTCGACGGAGCCCCCATGCGGAGCATTTCCCCAGCTTTCAAAGAAAGCCTTTGGGAATGCAAGGTGCCATCTTGCTCAGTCTTCTTTTTTCCGCGGAGCCCTACGGACGCCTGTCCTTGTCACCCGTGAAAAAAGTTGATTTTTCTGCGTTGGGTCGAGTTTTTTCTTCGGTTCGATGTCGGTTCCTTTCCTGCCTGGACTCGGTACACCGGTGCCGAGCCCGGATCTCTTTTTTCGGTTTTTGTCCTTAGAGACTTCGTTCTCACCTTTTTTCTTTTCCCTGGCAGCCCAATTTTTTGATCTTGCAGGGGCCCTTTTTCCCCCAATGGCTGCCAGTGGCTTTAAGAAGTGTGATCGGTGCAAGAAACTGATGTCTCTCACCGACACACACGACTGCTGCCTCCGGTGCCTGGGGCCAGACCATGATTCTACGGTCTGTAGTCCCTGTAGCAAAATGTCTTCCAAGTCATTGCGAAGCCGTCAGCACCAGCGTGAGAGGATCTTCTCCGAATCTGCCTCTGGATGGGTCCGGACTTCGGCAGAGGTCTCGACGTCTCGAGGGAGCACCGAAGGAAGAAGAAACCCGCGAGGGCGGCATCAGTGGATGCTCTTGGCTCCTCGAGGGCCAGGTCGCATAGCCCCGATCGCCGTCCCGGGTCTTTGGAGTCGGAGAGGCCTGCAAAGCATCCTCGTGTAGAGTCGGAGGCCCCGAGTCACATGAGTACTGTAGTCCTCGTGGACTCTCCTCCGGGGGAGCCGCCGTCGGGGCCCGAGTCGGAGGCTGCTAGGTCTCCTGAGCTCGGACTCAGATTGACGGCCTTGGAGAGCAGATTGTCTACCTTCATGGAGCAGCAGCAGGTCCTGATCGCCGGCTCACCGGCGCATCTGCCCCGACCACCGGGACATCAACGTCCAAGTCCCACTAGAGGACAGCAACCTTGGGCCGGAAGGACTGGGGTTTCTAGTCCCACAGGTGCTCCTTGTGGTCTTGGGCAAGCTACTTAACCCTCCATAGCCCATGTTCCCTGTAAAATAGTTATCTCCAAGTTATAATGCCCTGTTCAATGTAATTTCAGTTTGTTCAATGTAAACCGCACTGATGCAGAATAGCGCGGTATATAAGAGAATGTAAATAAATAAATAAATAAGTCGACCCCGGAGGCCGAGCCGATCCTCGAGACCATGCGAACTCAAGTCTATCCTCGGCCGAGGTCACCCTCGGCCTCCCGTTCGGGACCGAAGTCATCGACGCCGGTTCCCTCGGCGTCGGGGCGGATGGCATCAGTGCCTGCCCACTCGGAGCCGTTCGATTCCTCCTCGGAGGAATCGGCGTGGGAAACGGAGGAGGATGAGTCCCCTGACACCTTCCGGACTCGGTGCGTCCCTTCGGACTCACCGGGTTCCGAGCCTCAGACAAGGTCCCCTCCGGAGGATACCAAGTTCTCGGATTTCGTGAGGGATATGGCCAAGGCACTGGCTTTCCCTGCGGACCCCGAGGAGGAGCCTCGAGCCGAGGAGCTCGAGGCTCTACAGTATGACTCTCCTCCTAAGGAGGCCTTTACTGTCCCTGTTCCTCTGATGCTGGAGCGGTTGCTCTTCCGCATATGGGAGGCGCCGGCCTCGATGCCAGTTCTAAGCAGGCGGGTCGATTCCATCTATCGAGTCCGCAAGAGCCCCGGGTTTCAAAAGGCACAGCTACCGCACCATTCCATGGTTGTGGAATCGGCCATTCATCGCCTGAAGAGTCAGAAGATGCACTCCTCAGTGCCTCCCGGCAGGGAAGCCCGGAACCTGGATGCCCTCGGTAGAAAGTGCTTCCAGGGCTCTATGCTTGCTTGCCGTGTCCAGACCTACCAGCTGTACATGGGCAGGTACCTTCGAGACATGGCAAAGGAGATTGCCAGGTTCTCTGCTGGTCTGTCCGAGGTTCAAGGCCTTGTCTTCTGGTATCCGAGAGTGCTCGAAGTTTATATCTCGAGCAGCCTACGATGGATTTGAGGCTTCGGCCCGGGTAGCAGGGGCCGGCATCGGTGTATGCCGCCAGGCCTGGCTACAATCCTCGGACCTCGAGCCGTGGGTACAGGACAAGTTGGTCGATGTCCCTTGCCGAGGTGAAACCTCTTTGGCAAGCCCATGGCCGAAAAGGCTGCAGAATCCGAGACCGAGACTCTTACCCGGACGAGGCTGTCCAGGAAAACCTCTGCCCCTTCTCAGAAGAAGAAGGGCTTGGGAAAAAAGACCTTTTACCCGAGGAAGACCACTGCCTACAAAACCTGCCCTCACTACCAGGCCTCTGCAACTCCCCAACAGGGCCAGCAGGCCAAGGGGCAGGGTCATGGGCCCCGTAGGCAGAAGGCCCCCAAGCCTCCTACTCCGGCTCCTGCTCAGCAGGGAGGGTTTTTTTGACTATGCCAGCATATCCTCTCCTCCTCTCCAGGGCACAGGAGGTCGGCTGACCCTGTACGCAGACAGGTGGCCAGCCATCACAGGGGATACTTGGGTGTTACGCATCATCGAAAGGGGCTATCTGCTCCACTTCACCCAGATACCCCCTCCTACTTTCCAGGGGAGCCTTCAAGACCCCCTCTGCATAGAAACTTACTCCTTCAGGAGTTGGAAGGTCTGCTAAGGGACCAGGCGGTGGAACCGTTGCCTCACCACCTGGAAGGGCAAGGCTTCTACTCGAGGTACTTCCTGGTACCAAAAAGAACAGGAGGTCTCAGACCCATCCTCGACCTGAGAAATCTGCACAAGTTTCTGGAGAGGGAAAAGTTCAAGATGCTTACCCTTGGAATCTTACTGCCCTACCTCCAGCAGGGAGATTGGCTATGCTCCTTAGACCTGAAGGATGCTTATACTCCCATCCTCATCCATCCAAGTCACAGCAATTCCTCAGATTTGTGGTGGGAGGAAAGCACTTCCAGTACAGAGTGCTTCCTTTTGGCCTCACCTCCGCCCCCGGGGTTTTTACAAAATGCCTGGCGGTGGTTGCGGCCTACCTCGGGAACCAGGGGATCTTTGTGTTCCCTTACCTGGACGACTGGCTAATCAGGGGCCAGTCTCCACAAGAGGCCAGGCAGGCCACCTGCAGAACCATATCCCTGCTTCAGCACCTGGAGTTCGTTATAAACTTCCCAAAGTCCACTTTAGTCCCCTCACAGGACGTGGAGTTCATAGGGGCGAGGTTGGATACTATCCATGCAAAGGCCTATTTGCCTGTAGACAGAGCTCACAGGCTGATGAAGTTGGCTGGCCAGTTTCAGGCGAACTCTCTGGTCTCTGCCAGACACTTCCTCCGGCTCTTAGGTCACATGGCTTCCACAGTGCATGTCACCCCAAATGCCCGTCTGCACATGAGGCCGGCTCAGTGGCACCTCAGGGCGCAGTGGCTGCAGGCCACAGGGAAATTGTCAGACAGAATAAAGGTGTCCAAACTCTTGGTGGACTCCTTACGCTGGTGGAGGCATCTCCCAAATCTGGTCAGGGGTGTTCCTTTTCTGGCCTCCCCACACACTCAGGTACTGACAACCGATGCTTCTCTGCAGGACTGGGGGGCACACTGCCAGGGAGCCTGCACCCAAGGCCTGTGGTCTCCGTGGGAGGCTGCCCAGCAGATCAACCTGTTGGAATTGAGGGCCATTCGACTAGCCTTACGGACTTTCTCTCAGATCCTGTCTCACCAGTCTGTCCTAGTTCAGACGGACAACCAGGTGGCTATGTTCTACGTCAACAAGCAGGGAGGCATAGGATCCAGACTTCTGTGCCTGGAAGCACAAGCTCTCTGCTCCTGGGCTGTCACTCAGGGCATGACCCTCAGGGCGGTCTGCATTCCAGGCCAGGAAAACTACCTGGCGGACAGACTCAGCAGACTCCTGCAGCCTCACGAGTGGCAGTTGGATCCTCTGGTAGTTCAACAGATCTTTCTGAAGTGGGGTCTTCCGACCATGGATCTTTTTGCCAGTCCGCTAAACAGGCAACTTACCCAGGTTCTGTTCCAGGCAACTGCATCCCTTGAGGACAGCGCCAGATGCATTCCTGATCCCCTGGTCAGAGAGCCTGCTGTATGCTTTTCCTTCCACACCTCTGGTGGCCCGGACTCTATTCAAAATCCAGCAGGACCGAGCCACGGTGATCCTGATAGCCCCCAGGTGGCCCAGGCAGCCGTGGTTCCCTCTTCTTCTGCAGTTGGCAGTGGATGCTCCACTTCCTCTGGGGTTGCAGCCCGACCTTCTGACTCAGGATCAGGGGTCCCTCTTGCATCCCAACCTTAAATCCCTCAATTTGATGGCCTGGCTGCTGAAAGGCTAGTCCTTGCTCCCTTGCTCCTATCAAGGGAGATTGAAGAGGTGGTGTTGGCCTGCAGGAAGCATTCCACTAGGAAGGCCTATGCTCTAAAGTGGCGTAGGTTCTCTACTTGGTGTTCTCAACAGCAAGAGGATCCCTTCTCCTGCTCTGTCCAGGTGGTGCTACAATACCTGCTCCACCTTTCCAACCTAGGACTTCAGTCCAACTCTGTCCGGGTTCACCTCAGTGCCCTATCAGCTCATCACTCGCCGGTGGATGGACAATCTCTCTCAGCCCACCCTCTGGTGTCTCGCTTTCTCAGAGGCCTGCTTCTGCTTAAGCCTCCTATTCATCCACCGGCCACTGAGTTGGATCTCAATGTGGTCTTGCAGCAACTGACTCGCCCACCTTTTGAGCCGATGTCAACCTGCCATTTACGTTTCCTCTCCTGGAAGGTGGTGTTCCTTGTGGCACTCACCTCAGCTAGGCGGGTGAGTGAACTTCAGGCCCTGGTCTTGGATAGGCCGTATACCAGGTTCTATAGGAACAGGGTAGTCTTGCGGACTCATCCTAAGTTCCTTCCAAAGGTAGTGTCCTCCTTCCAGCTCAACCAGGAGGTGATACTTCCAACGTTCTTTCCCAGGCCGCACGCCAGTAGGGCAGAGACTGTCTTGCATACCCTGGATTGTAGAAGGGCGCTGTCCTTTTACCTTGAACGTACGCAGGGGCATAGAAGGGATTCTCAGCTCTTCATTTCCTTTGACCCTAATAAATTGGGGTTGCCTGTCACTAAGCGTACATTGTCTATCTGGGTGGCAGACTGTATCGCCTGGGCGTACAGGGCAGCCGGCCTCTCCCTGGAGGGTCGAGTCACGGCCCACCGGGTCAGGGCGAAGGCCGCATCAGTAGCTCACTTCCGCTCTGTTCCGTTGGCAGACATCTGCCGGGCCGCTACTTGGTCTTCAAGCCAGACTTCTGCGGACCACTACTGCCTTGAGAGGGAGTCTCGTAGGGACAGTGCTTTCGGGCAAGCGGTACTCCGTAATCTCTTTGAGGTTTAGGCAACTCCTACCCTCCGGCCCTGGTGTTGGGCTACCGTTCAGATGTGCTCTCACAGAAGATTCTCCAGGACCAAGCAGGAAGTCAGTCCTCACATATGGGTGTCATCAACGCCGATGAAGCCCCAGCGGAGCATTTCCCCAGCTTTCTATGAAAGCCTTTGGGAATGCAGGCACGCATGCGCGGTTCCCTTGCCGCCTAAAGGTGCCATCTTACCTCAGTCTCTCTTTTTCCGAGAAGCCCACCGGACGTGTGTCCTGTCATCCCGGATAAAAGTTAGATTTTTTCGGCGATTCTCGCTATTTTTTCTTCCCAGTTCGACGCCGGTTCCCCTCCCGCCGGGTTCGGTACACCGGTATCGAGCACGATTCTTCTTTTTCGGTTTTTGCCCTTCGTGGCTGGCGTTCGCGCCCTTTTTTGATTTTTCCCTGGAAGGCCGGTCCTTTGACCTCGCGGGGACTCTTTTTTCCCCGATGGCTTCCAGCGGTTTCAAGAAGTGTGATCGGTGTAAGAAGTTGATGTCTCTCACCGACACACATGACTGCTGCCTTCGGTGCCTCGGTCCTGATCACGATCCTAAGACGTGTGGACCATGTGGGAAGATGTCTTCCAAGGCACTGCGAAGTCGCCAGCAGCAGAAAGAAAGGCTTTTCTCTGACTCAGCCTCCGGCCGGGCCCGGACCTCGTCTGAGGCCTCGATATCTCGGGATTCGGATCCTGAGCGCTGTCGAAGCTCCTCGGACAGGGGGTCCCCCGACCGGGAACGCAAGAGCAAGAAGCGGCTCGTGAGGGCGTCGGAGGAGGAGGTCCCTGGCTCCTCGAGGGCCAGGTCTAAGACCCCCGACCGTTGCCCCGGGCCCGTGGAACAAGAGAAGCCTGCCAAAGTTCCTCGTGTGGAGCCGGAGTCTGCTGGACATGTAAGCCCTGTGGTCCTCGAGGACTCTCCTCCCAGAGAGCTGACGTCGGGCCCGGTGCCGCCGGGGCCCGAGTCGGTGGCTGCTGCGTCTCCCAAGCTGAGTCTCAGGATGACAGCCTTGGAGAGCAGACTGTCTGCCTTCATGGAGCAGCAGCGGGCACTGATGGCCAGCCTGTCGGGCGCATCTGCCCCGACCACCGGGACATCGAAGTCGACCCCGGAGTCCGAGCCGATACTCGAGTCCATCATGGCTCAAAGTCGACCTTGGTCGCGGTCGACCTCCCGTTCGGGACCGAGGGCGTCGACGCCGGTGCCTCCGGCGTCAGGGCGGGTGCTCCAGGGCCCCGCGGGGTTGGATCCTGACTCCTCGTCGGACGAGTCCGCCTGGGAGACGGAGGATGAGGAGTCCCCCGACACATTTAAGACTCGGTGCGTCCCGTCGGACTCACCGCAGTCTGAGCCCCGGAGTAGATCCCCTCCGGAGGACACCCGGTTCTTGGAGTTTGTCCGGGATATGGCCACCGCATTGGCTATTCTGGCGGACCCCGAGGAAGAGCCTCAAGCTGAAGAGCTCGAGGCCCTACAGTACGACTCTCCTCCGAAGGAGGCCTTTACTGTCCCGGTTCCTCCGATGCTGGAATGGCTCCTCTTTCGTATGTGGGAGGCACCGGCCTCGGCGCCGGTTCTAAGCAAGCGGGTCGGTTCGATTTATCGACTCCGGAAGAGCCCTGGCTTTCAAAAAGCGCAGCTACCACACCATTCCATGGTGGTGGAAACGGCCATGCATCGCCTGAAAAGTCAGAAGATGCACTCCGCGGTGCCCCCTGGCAGGGAGGCCCGGAACCTGGATGGTGTTGGTAGCAAATGCTTCCAGGGATCGATGCTTGCTTGCCGTGTCCAGTCTTACCAGCTGTACATGGCCATGTACTTGCGAGACCTGGCCAAGGAGCTGGCCGGGTTCTCCGCTGGTCTCTCCGGGGAGCCCTTGCAGAGATTCAAGTCCTTGTCCTCGGGGATTCGGGACTGCTCGAAGTTCATGTTCCGCGCCGCCTACGATGGCTTCGAGGCTTCGGCCCGAGTTGCGGCAGCCGGCATCGCGGCTCGACGCCAGGCATGGCTGCAGTCATCGGACCTCGAGCCATGGGTTCAGGACAAGTTGGTCAATGTCCCTTGCCAAGGTGAGAACCTTTTTAACAAGCCCATGGCCGAGAAGGCCACACAGCTCGAGACTGAGCACCTTACATGGACAAGGCTGTCTAGAAAGACCTCTGCCCCTTCTCATAAGAAGAAGGCCTCGGGTAAGAAGCCCTTTTACCTGAGGAAGGGCACTGCCTACAAACAGTACCCTCAGTATCAGGCTGCCCAAGCTGCCCCCCAGGGTCAGCAAGCCAAGGGGCAGGGTAATGGGCCCCGTAGGCAGAGGACCCACAAGTCTCTGGCCCCTGCTCCCACTCAGCAGGGTGGGGGTTTTGACTCCTCCAGCATAGCCTCTCAGTCCCTGCTCTCCCAACCCTGCACAGGAGGTCGCCTTGCCCTCTTTGCCCACCAGTGGCCCCACATCACTGGGGACAGTTGGGTGTTGAACATAGTCCACAGGGGCTATGCACTACATTTTCACCAACTGCCTCCTCCATACTTTCCAGGGGAGCCTCCAAGGCCTCCCCTGCACACAGATCTTCTCCACCGGGAGCTCCAAGGTCTGTTGGTGGACAGGGCGGTGGAGCCTGTGCCTCCCCACTTGCAAGGTCAAGGATTCTACTCCAGGTATTTCCTAGTACCCAAAAGAACCGGTGGCCTCCGACCTATTCTGGACCTCAGGAACCTCAACAAGTTCCTGGAGAAAGAAAAGTTCAAGATGCTTACTCTTGGAACGCTTCTGCCCTACCTCCAGCAGGGAGATTGGCTATGCTCCTTAGATCTAAAGGATGCGTACACTCACATCCTCATTCATCCAGACCACAGAAAGTACCTCAGGTTCATTGTGGGAGGAAACCATTATCAGTACAGAGTACTGCCTTTTGGCCTAACCTCCGCTCCCAGGGTCTTTACCAAGTGCCTGGCAGTGGTGGCGGGCCACCTGAGAAATCAAGGCATCTTTGTCTTTCCCTATCTGGACGACTGGCCACTCTCAGAACTATTGCTCTTCTTCAGAGCTTGGGATTTGTAATAAACTTCGCAAAGTCCACTTTGCTCCCCTCCCAGAACTCGGAGTTCATAGGGGCAAGGTTGGACTCTCAGCTGGCAAAGGCATTCTTGCCAGTAGACAGAGCCCAAAGACTGATAAACTTGGCAAGCCAGTTTCTCAGCAGGTCACTGGTCTCCGCCAGACTCTGCCTGAGGCTTTTAGGCCACATGGCTTCGACAGTACATGTGACCCCCAATGCCAGGCTCCATATGAGGCCTGCACAGTGGTGCCTTCGGACTCAGTGGTCACAAGCCACAGGCAGCCTCAGAGACAGAATAAGGGTGTCCAGACCATTTTTGGACTCCCTCAGCTGGTGGCTGCACTCACCCAATCTCCTAAAAGGGGTGCCCTTTCAGATTCCTGGGTACACAGTGGTACTGACCACAGACGCCTCCCTGCAGGGCTGGGGAGCTCATTGTCTAGACAAGTGCACCCAATGCCTGTGGTCTCCTTGGGAGGCTGCACAGCAGATCAATCTCCTGGAACTCAGGGCTATTCGCCTAGCTCTCAAAGCTTTTTCTCCTACCCTGGCACATCAATCTGTCCTGGTTCAGACAGACAACCAGGTAGCCATGTTTTATGTGAACAAACAGGGCGGGACTGAGTCCAGGCTCCTTTGTCGGGAGGCTCAGGACCTTTGTTCATTTGCCGTAAAGCACAACATGCTCCTCAGGGCTGTGTACCTTCCAGGCCAGGAGAACTGCCTGGCCGACCGCTTGAGCAGAATTTTGAAGCCCCACGAGTGGCAGCTGCATCCCTTGGTAGTTCAGAAGATCTTCCTGACATGGGGTCTCCCTTGGATAGATCTGTTTGCCAGTCCATTGAACAAGCAACTGCCAAAGTTCTTCTCCACTGACAAAGGCTAAATGTGATCACCTTTCAGAGCTAATTATACTGACCAGTATCATATAATAGATTTATTGCTCTACTTTTTACCTAAAGAGGTGTATTTTTCTTGGCAACCAGGTCTCAGACTGTAGAAGAGCTTATTAATAAGTTTAAGATAAAATCTTGAACTTTTGCTCTTTAATGGCATCAACGACCTGTTACGTTGCCTGTTGTTTATAGCTTCTTTTGCTTTCCCATTAGTTAATTTGGCTGAATATTTTCACTTAACCTTTCAGCTTGTCCAGCTTGTCCTCTACAAAACATTCAAGTATATTAGCGCTGCTTAGCCCATACCAGATATGTCTACTATCAACTTGCTTCGAATCTTACGTAGTGATACTGAAGTACTTATCTGGTTCGGCTGTCATCCCCCAACGCCAACCAGTGTGCCGTTGCGTTTCACTGAAATGTTTTATCAAGGGGTCATGTTCCGCCCTAAATTCACAAGCCGTTTCTAAAATTGTAAAGCACATATGCTATTAAAGTAATCACCTCTGTACTATCATGTTTTCACATATCTGTAATTCCTTTCTTAAATGATACATCTCCAATATCTTAGTTCACTCACTGCGAATTCAACCGTGGCTGTCGTCTTACGATACTTCTGTTCAAAGTTTGCTATGAAGACCTATAAAAAGCATCTGCCGTACACAGAGCATGCGCGGGCATGCTCTGTGTACGGCAGATGCTTTTTATAGGTTTCAATCTGTAATCAATGCTCTCAAGCTGATCCTTATTACAATTTGCACCGAACGGGATCTGCGGCGACGCTTTATAGATGATGTCTTTATGTTGTGGGGAGGGCAACAAGAAGAGCTGGAAACATTTCTGTTGTGGCTGAATGATAGAGATGAGAATTTAAGTTTACATCAATGAATAGTGTCCGGAGTTTACAATTCCTGGATGTGCTGATTACCAAACAAAATGGTGGTTGGCACACAACGGTATACTGCAAGCCCACAGATAGAAATACCTTGTTGCACTACCATAGTGCACATCCAAAGAAACTTAAAGACAGCCTTCCGTTTTCTCAGTTCCTGAGATTTAGAAGAAATTGCTCTGATGTCAAGGACTATAAACGGCAAGCGATCCAGCTGAAGCATAAATTCTATACAAGAGGATACCCCTCCAGGATCGTAGAACAAGCTTATAAAAGAGCACTATTTAATAATAGGGACTCCCTGTTAGTATTAACCCCTCGACATACCTGGGAAGATGATAAGATCAATTTAATTACTAGCTACTCTCCCTACAGTATTCAGATCCAACGCATAATACAAAAACATATTAATGTACTTCAAAGTACTCGTGGCTTAGAAAATAAAAGTATTAGATGTGTGTGGAAATGACACAAAAATTTAAAAGAGCTTCTCAGCCCGACAATGTTAAGACCACTGAATTTCACCACAGGAATACAAGAGGCTGGCCATCACAAATGTGGCGATTGTGCTATTTGTCCAGTCACGGAAGATTGTACTTATTTTGAGCACAGAGATCGAAAAAATTTATTACGACATAATACAACCTGTACTTCCACATATGTAGTCTATTGTATCCGTTGTCCCTGTAATTTAATTTATGTGGGAAAAACTATACGTTCGTTTCACGTTCGGATACAAGAGCACCGTAGTAGATTAAAGTGCAGACGTTTGGAAGCACCAATAGTGTCTCACTGTTTGGATTTTCAGCATACCTTTGAAGATCTTAAATGTTTTTGTATAGAGCAAGTTTTACATGGAAATGGCAGAAGATCTCGAGAACAGCTGTTAATTTATAGAGAACAAAAATGGATCTTTACCTTACAATCCACAGTGCCTATGGGTCTCAATATCCAAATTGATTGGAAAGTGTGTATATGAGTAGAAAGCTACAAAGGATTCAAGAACGACTCACAAAGTGAAATCCTTAATTGGATTTAGTGAGTTTTTTATTTAAGGCTACCGTGCCCTCGGGGGCTTCTATATCTCAGTAATAGCGGCAGATCCCGTTCGGTGTAAATTGTAATAAGGATCAGCTTGAGAGCATTGATTAGATTGAAACCTATAAAAAGCATCTGCCGTACACAGAGCATGCGCGGCGTCTTCATAGCAAACTCTGAGCAGAAGTATCGTAAGACGACAGCCACGGTTGAATTCGCAGTGAGTGAACTAAGATATTTGGAGATATATCATTTAAGAAAGGAATTACAGATATGTGAAAACATGATAGTACAAAGGTGATTACTTTAATAACATATGTGCTTTACACTTTTAGAAACGGCTTGTGAATTTAGTGCGGAACATGACCCCTTGATAAAACATTTCAGTGAAACGCAACGGCGCACTGGTTGGCGTTGGGGGATGACAGCCGAACCAGATAAGTACTTCAGTATCACTACGTAAGATTCGAAGCAAGTTGATAGTAGACATATCTGGTATGGGCTAAGCAGCGCTAATATACTTGAATGTTTTGTAGAGGACAAGCTGGACAAGCTGAAAGGTTAAGTGAAAATATTCAGCCAAATTAACTAATGGGAAAGCAAAAGAAGCTATAAACAACAGGCAACGTAACAGGTCGTTGATGCCATTAAAGAGCAAAAGTTCAAGATTTTATCTTAAACTTATCAATAAGCTCTTCTACAGTCTGAGACCTGGTTGCCAAGAAAAATACACCTCTTTAGGTAAAAAGTAGAGCAATAAATCTATTATATGATAAAGTTCTGCTCCAGGCAACCACATCCTCTGCGGATAGCAGCAGATGCTTTTGTGATTCCATGGTCTCAGGGCCTCCTGTATGCGTTTCCTCCCACGCCCTTGGTGGCCCGAACTCTGTTCAAGATTCTTCAGGACAAGGCCTCGGTCCTGCTGGTAGCTCCCAGTTGGCCGAGACAGCCTTGGTTTTCACTTCTGCTTCAGCTGGCTGTGGATCCCCCACTGCCTCTTGGGTTGCAACCCGACCTTCTCTCTCAGGATCAGGGTTCCCTTCTGTACCTCAATCTCAAAGCTCTCAATTTGATGGCCTGGAGGCTGCAAGGGTAGTTTTGGCTCCCTGGGGCCTACCTCAGGAGGTTGAGGAGGTTGTCCTAGCCTCTAGGAAACAGTCCACTAGGAAAACCTATGCTCTCAAGTGGAAAAGGTTTTCTGTGTGGTGTCAGCTACGTACAGAGGATCCTTTCTCCTGTACTGTACCAGTGGTGCTTCAGTACTTACTGCACTTGTCCAATCAAGGACTTAAGTCCATTTCTGTTCGGGTCCACCTCTCAGCTCTAGCAGCTCACCACTCACTGGTGGAAGGACATTCTCTGTCGGTTCACCCCTTGGTGTCCCGCTTTTTCAGGGGCTTGCTTTTGCTCAAGCCTCCAATTCGTCCTTCTGCTCCTGAGTGGGAGTTGAATGTGGTCTTGCAGCAGCTGACTCGGCCACCCTTTGAGCCGATGACTACTTGCCCTCTACGCTTCCTGTCCTGGAAGACACTCTTCCTAGTAGCCCTTACCTTGGCCAGGCGAGTAAGTGAGCTTCAGGCCCTGGTCTGTGATAGGCCTTACACTCGCTTCTATGGGAACAGGGTAGTCCTTAGGACTCATCCAAAGTTCCTCCCAAAGGTTGTCTCCTCCTTCCACCTTAACCAGGAGGTGGTTCTTCCAACATTCTTCCCTAGGCCTCATGCAAGCCAGGCTGAAGCAGTTCTGCATACCCTGGACTGTAGGAGGGCCTTATCCTTCTACCTTGACCGTACGCAGGGGCATAGAAGGGCTACTCAGCTCTTCGTATCCTTTGACCCTAATAGGTTGGGGTTGGCTGTGTCCAAGCGTACCTTGTCCATCTGGGTGGCTGACTGTATCACCTGGGCTTACAAGGCTGCTGACCTTCCTTTGCAGGAAGGTTACGGCCCACCATGTCAAGGCAGTGGCTGCCTCAATGGCTCATCTCCGCTCTGTGCCCTTGCTAGACATCTGTAGGGCTGCAACTTGGTCTTCAAGCCAGACCTTTGCGGCCCATTACTGTCTGGAGAGGGAGTCCCGTAGGGACAGTGCTTTTGGCCAAGCAGTACTCCGGAATCTCTTTGAGGTTTAGGCAACTCCTGCCCTCCTGCCCTCTGTTGGGCTACCGGTGGAGGTTGTGTCAGTGAAAAGCCTTTTCTTTGCTGCTGGGACTAGAGGGAGTTCTCTTGTTCAGCCTGGGTTCCTCGGTAGCCCAGAGCTGGGGAGTCACCCATATGTGAGGACTGACTTCCTGCTTGGTCCTGGAGAAAGAGTAGTTACTCACCTGTAACAGGTGTTCTCCAGGAGCAGCAGGAATCAGTCCTCACAACCTTCCCTCCTCCCCTGGGAGTTGCAATTGTACATAGTTTGTTTTTCCATTTTTTTATGTGCTGTTCTTAGCTATGTCATTTGACTGAGGTAAGATGGCACCTTTAGGCGGGAAGGGAACCGCGCATGCGTGCCTGAATTCCCAAAGGCTTTCATAGAAAGCTGGGGAAATGCTCCGCTGGGGCTTCATCGGCGTCAATGACACCCATATGTGAGGACTGATTCCTGCTGCTCCTGGAGAACATCTGTTACAGGTGAGTAACTACTCTTTCTCTCACTGTTGCTGGGGCTCTAGAGGGAGCTCTATTTTTCAGCCTGGGTTCCTGGTAGCCCAGCTCTAGGGAGTCACCCATATGTGAGGACTGACTTCCTGCTTGGTCCTGGAGAAAGTTCTCCAGGAGCAGCAGGAATCAGTCCTCATGACCCTCCCTCCTCCCCTTGGAGTTGCAGTTGTATATAGTTCATTTTCTTTTTGTGCTGTCTTTTAGCTATGTCATTAGACTAAGCAAGATGGCACCTTTGGGCGGGAAGGGGACCGCGCATGCGTGCCTGCATTCCCAAAGGCTTTCTTTGAAAGCTGGGGAAATGCTCCGCATGGGGGCTCCATCGACGTTGACATCACCCATATGCTGCTCCTGGAGAACACCTGTTACAGGTGAGTAACTACTCTTTTTCACACCTGGATGTGGTGCATTTTCTCAGGGGCATAAAGCATATTCAATCGCCTTCTCATACAGTTCCTCCATGAGATATCAATGTGTTGTTGTCTCTGCTGTTTTTAACCACTCTTGCATGTTTCATTGAAGGTTGTGTTTGTGCTCTTTGACACACTGGATTTCAGAGCTATAAGTGTTGTACAGGGAGTTAGTGAGGTCTTCCGGCTGGTACCCTCCTTTCTTTCTCAAGTGGTCTCTGCTTTCCATCTTAATCAGATGTTTTCTCTGCCAGTGTATGCACCAATTGAAAGGAAATCTGATGGCCAAGTTCTGCGTAAGTTTGATGTTTAGCATGTTGGACATGTATCTGAAAAGGACAAATGCTTTTCAGCATTCAGACCATCTATTCATTCTTTACAGGGGTTCACAGAAAGGTGAAGCGGCATCTAAAGTGTCAGTTTCACAGTGGGTGAAAGAAACCATTGCGTTGGCCTATTTAGTGAAGGGGTGGTTGGTTCTGTCTGGACTCAGGCACCCTCATGGGTAGAATTTGGTCTGGTTCCACCTCAGGAGATTTGCAAGGCAGCAACTTGATTGTCTCTATTTTTTGTGCCATTCTCGGCTGGATGTTCAGGCCAGTCTGGATGCGGCTTTTGGAGCGCAGATGCTGCAGATCGGGCTCTCTATTCTCTTCTGTCATTTGGTACATCCCATGAATCTGGACTGGAGGGGATGACGCAAGAGGTGAAATTAGGCCTTACCTCAGGGCTCGACAAAACTCAGGCACCAGATCGCCATAGTGACCAGAAATTTATACCGGACGCCTGGGATTTATTCCTCCCCTCCCTCCATCACAGGCAGAAAACTCCTTCTTTCGGGAGATCTGATCTACTGCAGGCAGAAGAGGAATGATCTTTGCCACAATGGGGATTAGATGCAGCAGATAGCTTGTGGGGACCTACTCTCCCCATGGGCAGAACAGGAGGGATCTTTACCACAATAGGGAGTTATATGCATTCAAACTCCCTATTGTGGTAAAGATCCCTCCTGTTATGCCCATGGGGAGAGTAGGTCCCTGCAGGCAGAACAGGAGCAATCTTTGCCACGATCAGGGCTTAGATGCAGTAGACAGCCCGTGGGGATCCAGTCCCGCGTGCTGTCTGCTGCATCTAACCCCCAATTGCGGCAAAGATCCCTCCTGTTCTGCCCGCGGGAGATCAGATCCCTGCAGGCAAAACAAACAGGAGGAGAAGCCCAGGGAAGCAGAGAGCCATGGGATACAGAACTTTCAGAAAAAAAAGGAAAGACAGGGGGAGAGGCAGAAAACATTTAAAGGGGCAGTACCTTTTAAAAAAATATAAAAGGTATAGGGGATGGGGGAATGGAGGGCAGGGAGTGAAAGTGCTGAATAGAAGAAGGAGGAAAAGAGTCCGGAAGGGGAACAGAGAGTGGGGAAGGGTTGAACTGGAAAGGGAAGGGCGCAAAGTGGAAGTTAAAGGGATGAATGCATGGAACAAAAATGACAATCTGTATATGCCAAAGGGGGCCCCCCCCCCCCCCCACATACAGGCAAGCACCTCATTTCCACACTATATATACGAGGTGTGACAAAAAAGAAACAAGTCTGTCCCATAAATGTTTTATTACAAAATCTACAGAGAAATTACGCTCATCCCCTTCAAAATAATCCCCCCCAGAGTTAATGCACTTTTGCATTCGCTTCTGCCACGTACAGAAGCACTCGGTAAAGTCCTCCTCTTTGAGGTCCCTCAGCTCCCTTGTCACAGTGGCCTTGATCTCTTCTACAGAGGTGAAATGAGTTCCTTTGAGCACATTCAGCCTGGGGAAGAGCCAGAAGTTGCATGTTGTGGGATCTGGGGAATAAGGACGGTGGTTGAGAGGTGTGATGTGTTTGTTGGCCAAGAACTGCCTCACACTGAGCGCGGTGTGTGCGGGCACGTTGTCGTGGTAGAGCAGCCACGACTTGTCTCTCCACAGAGCCCGCCTTCTGCACCGAACCTGGTCATGGAGGCGATTGAGGACCTGCTGGTAGAAGTGCTGGTTGACTGTCTGACCCTCAGGCACAAACTCATGATGGACTACTCCCTTCTGGTCAAAGAATGCGATCAGCATAACCTTGATCCTTGATTTGGACATGCGTGCCTTCTTGGGTATGGGTGACAGTCGAGTCTTCCACTGCAGGCTCTGTCTCTTGCTTTCAGGGTCATACTGGAAGACCCAAGTCTCGTCTCCTGTGATGACTCAGCCAACGAACTCTGGATCTTCTCCGATCTTCTCTAGCAAGTCTCAACAAACATTGACCCGGTGCTCCTTCTAGTTGTCCGATAAAAACTTGGGAACCATCTTGGCGCACACCATCCGCATCCCCAGCTCCTGCACCAAGATGGTCCACACTGACTCCCTATTAAGGTTGAACTCCTCAGCTATCATTCGCACCATCATTCAGCAATCACTCCTCACCAGCTGGTTCACTCTGTCAATGTTCTCAGCCGTCTTTGTCGTGGAAAGCCGTCCTCTTAGGGTCATCCTCCACTTCCTCGCGGCCAGTCTTGAAGCGTTTGTGCCACTCGAAGACTCATGGCCTTGACATTGCATCTTCTCCACAAGCCTTTTAGAGAAGTTGAAGACACTCAGTTTGGCCCTTCTCCAACTTAACCAGAAATTTCAAGTTGATTCTTTGCTCCATATTTCTGCCACCTCCAGTTGCGTGACAAAGCGATGGAGCAGTATGCTACAAAAAAAAAACTAAAAAAGAAAACCAGAGTGAGAGAGATGAAAAATATTATAGCAGAATAATGGTGCGATGTTGCACAACACAGTGACATAAGCGGTTAGCCAATTGCAATTGAGTCATGGGCGTGGTTGCCATAGTCTTGTTTCGTCTTTGTCACACCTCATGTGTGTGTGTGTGTGTATGTGTGTGTATGTATGTATGTGTGTGTATATATATATATATATATATATATATATATGTGTATGTATGTACACACACACACAACCAGCTTGAGAGAACCAGAGGGGGTGGGGGAGGGATGGAGGAGGTCACAAGCACTGGCTCCTAAGTTTTTGGCCTTGCTCCTAAATCCGCACAAAATTTGTCAAGTCCTGCCTTACCTACTAATTTTCTTTCTTTGAGTCCAATCCAGTCCCTACCCTGGGTTGTGTTTTTCTTTCGAGCCTTATGGTTGGCAGAAGATAGAAATAGCTTTGGTTGTTCTGCTCTGTTGGTTTACTCGCTTCTAGTTGTCTACAGTAAGTAAAAAAAAAAAACCAAAAGAGAAAATGTTTCTAGTCTGCTTTGATAGTGAAGTACTGGTTGTGGACAGGCTGTACAGGACCTTTATAGGGTGATACCAAACCAGTATTTCTCCATCTGCTGGCAGGATAGCATAAACCCACATGTTTGGACTGCACTGGAGGGGCTCTAGGAAAAAAATTAGCTAGTAAGACCTAATTTTATCTTATGGTGATTAAGCTATTAGAACATGAGATAGATCTGCAGTCTTCCTCGGTGATGCAGTGGACAGATTCTGTATTAATAGCAATGCAGAGAGCCAGTGCCAATACAAGCAGTCACATCTTGCAAGGAGTAACACGTCAGACAACAATACACAGATGTCATTTACTGGCATTAAGATGTGCACCGCACAGCTACAGTGAGCTTGGTGACCAAGTCTTTGTGAAGTTATTCTGCCTCCAGTGCTTCTAATCGCTAGCAGTATTAGTCCATGGTAATGGCCTGTCACGTCTGGAACTGCACACCACAATGTAGATGTCCATTACTGGTGCAGAGACAGTACTATGCAACTCCAGCCTTTCATGGAATTGGTGCCTCTGTCTTTACACAGTGATTCTGCCTTCATTGCTTCTGATTTGCCATTGGTCAGTGGTAAGGGTGGGATTTCTTTCACCTTTTCCTGCACAAGTAGAGTGTGCAGATTTCAGTGGCTTGGTTTCCTTTGTAGTTTTGAAACATGAGCTGCTTCTGCATTTTTTTTTTAAATTCAAGAACAGATTGTACCTCTCTGTTGCTGTACTGAAAGGGTTCATTTCTGTGTTCATACCAGCTGCACAGACATCTAGGTAGCTCAACTCCACTTGTCCTCGCAGGGGAAAGGCCACATGTAAACTTTCCACTTAATGCAAACATGGTCTCCAGCACCAAAGAATTTTAGGAATGCATCCATTTGGTTTTCTCTATGTAAAGTCCAAGTATAGGGACTTCTGAAATAATTCTTTAAGAAAGGTCTCAGTTATTTCCAACTCATGAGACCAAGCAAGACATTTAAGCTATGAGGAGGCATGATTAGGCCTTCAAGTAACCCTCTGCAGCTGTGGAATCTTTTGTTGAATGATGTGATGTGCTATGATATATGATATGATATGATGTTAGCCTGCATGCTTCATTCCCCAGCTACCCTGAAAGACTCTGCAGATAATAGTCGATACCCTCTTTCGAATCACACATGTTATATGTAACTGTATATCCAATTAATGTAATCTGTAAATCACTCTGACATTAACATAGAGAAGAATATAAAAATGGTTAAATAAATAGATATCAAGACAAAGTAGTGAGGTTCCAATTTGCTAGTATCTGCTGGGTACTTGTAACCTGGACTGCGACTGTTGGTGATAGGATGCTAGAGTGGAGGACTAGCCTAATATTTAGGGCACTGGCTTGAGAATCAAGAAACCAGGGTTCAATTCTCACTAGCACTTCTTGTGGCCTTGGGCAAGTCACTTAACTTGGATTTTTCTAAGGTAATGGAGGGTTATCAATGTAATGTACATTACCAAGTTTAAATTACAATGTAAACTGCTTTGATTGACATGAAATAAAATAATGAATGATGAAATGAAATAAAATAATGAATGATGGACCTTGGTCTGACTTGGCATGGCTTATCTTATATTCTCTTGTTATAATATATCATACCCCTTTTTCTTAAAAATGGCAACAAGGAATCTTAATCAGTTTTGATCTGTTGCTCAAAAGAAGACTGTACAGTCTCATACTGGACCTTCAGAAGTGAATGTGGCAAGCCCACTGTCTTGATCACCTATAGCAGGAAGGCTTGATATAAAATGTAATGTCCGGTCATCTACAAGATTTGGCACCGTGCACATTTATCCCAGGAAGTAGTAGTCCCAAAATTCACACAAAGATTTCTCTGTTTGATTCCAGCAACTTTATTTTGTATTTGATCAGTAGGTGCATTTCTAGGAACTGCGTGACCTCTGGGTTTTGTGGAGTCTTGAAATGTTTCTAGAAATCAGTATGGGGTAGCATGCAGGGCAAGGTATTTGGCTTGAGACTATTGTGAACCTGATGTGTTGCTAGACGTTTGCCAGCACAGAGGCATGTGCACAAGTACATAAGATATGCCATACTGGGTCAGACCAAGGTCCATCAAGTCCAGTATCCTGTTTCCAACAGTAGCCAATCTAGGTCACAAGTAACTAGCAGCTTCCCCTTTTTAAAACCCAGTTACAGTAACAGCCTTTGCTACATCCTCTGGTAACGAATTCCAGAGTTTGATTACATGTTGAGTGAAAAAAATATTTTCTCTTATTAGTTTTAAATAGGTTACACTGGAGCTTCATTGCATGTTTACGCCATCTATATTTTGATGGCGTAAACAATCGATCTACGTTTACCCGTTCCACTCCATTCATTAATTTATAGAGCTCTATTATATCTCCCCTCAGCCGTCTCTTTTCCAGGTTGAAGAGTCCTAACCTTTTTAGCCTCTCCTCATAGGGGTATCCTTCCATCCCCTTTACCATTTTGGTGGCTCTTCTCTGCACCTTTTCTAATAACGCTATATCCTTTTTAAGATACGGCGACCAGAATTGCATATAATATTCAAGGTGCGATCACACCATGGAATGATACAGAGGCATTATAATATCCTTTGTTTTATTCTCCATTCCTTTCCTTATGAGTCCTAGCATTCTATTTGCTTTCTTGGTTGCCGCTGCACACTGGGCTGAGGGTTTCAACATGTTATCCATGATGATGCCTAAATCTTTTTTCCTGGGTGGTGGTTTATAATAAGGAACCTTGCATTGTGTAACCATAGTTTGGGTTGTTCTTTCCTAGGTGCATAACTTTGCACTCGTCCACGTTAAATTTCATCTGCATTTGAACATCCAGTCTTCCAATTTATCAAGGTCCTCTTGCAATTTTTCACAGTCCTCTTGGGTTTTAACAACTTTGAATAATTTTGTGTCATCTGCAAATTTGATTACCTCACTCATTATTCCCATTTCCAGGTCATTTACGAATATGTTAAAAAGCAGCGGACCAAGCACAGATCTTGTGGTGCTCCACTATTCACCTTTCTTCATTGGGAAAAATGACCATTTAGCCCTGCCCTCTGTTTTTTATTTATTTATTTATTTATTTAACAGGTTTTCTATACCGCCTTTTCCTTAAATCAAAGCGGTTACCAAGACACAAGAAGGGAGAACAGAGACAGGGGGGCATACACTGACTAAACTAAAGAGTGAAGGTAAAATTGGGATACACAACATCAAGGAACTGTTACAGTAAAACAAGTTACATGCAGGCTATAATAATAGAGACTGTTAGATGTCTGTGCCATAGTACTCAGTGAAGAGTACAAATTTCAGTTGTTTTCTGAACTCCTTTTAATCATCCATGGATCGCACATCGGGAGGGAGAGAGTTCCATATAAGTGGGGCCGATAAGGAAATTGCCCTTTGTGTAGTACATTTACACGCTTTTCTGAAACTACTTGGGGTGCTGAGGGTGTTTGATGTAGTTATTCGTCTTGGCCTGTTGTTATTCTGGAGTAAGAGATTATGAAGGCTAAAAGCAGAGCATTTATGTCTGATCTTGAATATATTAATTACCATCTTGTATTTGACGCGCTGGCTTATGGGAAGCCAGTGGAGCTCTTTGAGAGTAGGGGTAATGTGATCTTGAGATGCTGAGCCAGCAATAATTCTGGCTGCCGTGTTCTGAGCCATCTGAAGAGGTTTAAGTGAGTGTTTTGAAAGACCGTAGTAGATAGAATTACAAAAGTCCAGAATAGGAGTTATTAAGGCTTGGCAGACAGACCGGAAGTGGTCATATGAGAGTAAGGGCTTGAGGCGTCTAATCACTTTCATTCTGTAGTATGCAGACCTCACAGTTTTTCTGATGTGTGACTGGAGGGTTAGACCTTTATCGAGGGTAATTCCAAGATATCTAACTTCATCCTTAACTGGTATTGTAATGTTGTTGTGTTTAATGAAAGGTGGGGGGTTGAAGTCGGTGTTTCGAGTGACAATAAGCGCCTCTGTTTTATTGTAGTTTAAGGCAAGGTTATTGCATGTGAGCCAGGAAGACATGTTGTCAAGGCAATTTGTGATCTTGCTGTAGTCGGGGTTGATGAGATCAATCAGTGTATAAATCATGATGTCATCTGCATGCATGTTTTTTTATCTTTAATCCATTTCCTGTTCCACATTAGTACACTGCCTCATATCCAATGACTTTTTAATTTTGCCAAGAGTCTCTCATGAGGGACCTTGTCAAAGGCTTTCTGAAAATCTAGATACACTATATCAGTTGACTCACCTTTGTCTACCTGTTTGTTCACACCTTCAAAAAAACATAACAGATTAGTAAGACAAGACCTTCCTTGGCTAAAGCCATATTGGTTGTCTCCCATTAAGCCATGACTATCTACATGTTCAGTAATTTTGTTCTTTATAATGGCTTCTACCATTTTTCTCGGTACTGATGTCAGACTCACCGGTCTAGTTTCCCGGATCACTCCTGAAACCCTTTATAAAAATTGGTGTTACATTGGCCATCCTCCAATTTTCAGGTATTACAGATGATTTTAGTGATAGTTCATAGATCACTAATAGTAGGTCTGCAACCTCATATTTCAGTTCTTTCAACACTCTTGGATGTATACCATCCGGTCCAGGTGATTTGCTACTTTTCAGTTTATCAAATAGTTGTAATACATATTCCTGGTGTATCAATATTTCTTTCAGTTCTTCTGCGGCATCACTTTTAGCGATGGGTACCATCCATACATCTTCCTCAGTAAAGACCGAAGCAAAGAATCATTCAGTCTCTCTGCTATGGCCTTTGTCCCCTCTTAGTGCCCCTTTTACTCCATCATCTAATGGTCCCACTGACTCTCACAGGGTTTTTTTGCTATGAATGTACTTGGAAAAACTGTGTTTTGTGCTTCCACAGCAAGCTTCTTCTCAAATTCTCTCTTTGCCTGCCTTATCAGTGCCTTGCATCTAACATGCCAGTGCTTGTGTTGTTTCTAGTTTTTGTCATTTGGCTCCTTTTTCCATTTCCTGAAAGATACCTTTTTGGCAAGAACCAGCCATTGTTCTGTTCGTGGAGCTTAGTTATCTGTTAAAGCAAAAGAGAGAGATCTACCAAAGTACCAGCCAGTTTACCAGCTGTCCTTTCAGATTATCCCAGGGGTGGGTGGGAGGGAAAGAAGACTTATTAAAAGTTGGCTGCTACACAGTGCCCTGTCTTGTGCTTCTAAGGTAAGGTCTTACCAATTTCTTGGGTGATTCACAGAGCCCTTGGTTTGATAGAAGGGGACTTTTAAATTGCCCCTTTGATCTGTCACTTGCCTTTAACACCTGTTTAAGGCAACTTCACAGATCTTTTGCCTCCTAATTGGAAGGGCTCTTTGTAAAGGTCACAAGAAACAAGTTTATTTTTCTTTCTACTCACAGACTATTCTAATTGTATGCTAAGCTCTATTCTGATTTGATTTAAGAAAAAAGCTCTCTAGAAACAAATTTATTTCAGCAACTACTCTATTTTATTTTCTAGATTAAGCTAAACTCTGATTTGATTTAAATTTATGTATATATGGTTTTTTGTAATTTATTGATATACCCCCCAGGCTGAAGGGCATCAGAGCGGTTTATAATCACTACAAGCAGATACTGGATACATTCCCTTGTTCCCAAAGGGCTCACAATCTATGTGTACCTGAGGCAACATAGGGTTAAGTGGGTTGCTCAAGGAGTGCCTATAGCACTAGAAACCCCAGTACCTCCGGCCTGAGATATCTTGTCCTAACACTCTGAAAAACTCTTTAGAAATAAATTTATTTCAAAGTCTATTTGCTCTTATTTTATGTTCATTGCTAAGCTATACTCTGCTTTGACTTAAATACAAAGCTCACTAGTGGTACTAAGACCTGACTGACTCAACAAAACACTGAAATAAACAGATTTATCAGCTTTAACCCCAAGAAGTCCCTTTTACCTGAAGATTTAGAGCTTATTCCAGAAGATTATACTCACAAGTGTAGATCTACTTCCAGTTGTAGCAGTCCCTTTTGATAGTCCTTCAGTGCAACTGGAGCCTGAACAGTGCTTGTTAGGACCTCTCAAGTGTTCACCATACCTCTCAAAAAAAAAAAAAAAAAAAAGAAGAAGAAAAATGGGCCTATAACTGGCGGTAGAGATGGGTGGGGAGGGGAGAGTTTCTTTAGGTTGTTACCTACCAGTGATTTTAGAATGTAGGGGGGCTGTGCCAATAAAGAGTGAGAAATTAAAACTGTAACAAAAGAGAGTAATACTTTTAGTGATAGAAGTAGCTGATTTTGAGCTGTGAATGAGTAAGTTTTGGGAAAGCAGAGTGAATGAACTTGAAAAATATCTGAGAACAGAAAGGGTGGTCAGTTGCATCAGAAGCTATAGGAAAGGAGAAAAAAATATTGGGGGTGGGGGGAATATTAAGGCAATGACAGAGGGGTAATAAGGCTTGACCAGATAGAAGCTAAAGGAGGGTGGACAAGAAAACTAAGGACAGAGGTGATGTAGATTTTTTCAAGAGAGGATGAATGACTGAGAATGATCAGAGGAGGGGGCTGGCTTTCTTCCAGTATATAACTGAAGACTATGGTGACTAATAGGAGCAGAGGATATGAAAAGTTTTGTCTGTTGCAGTGTTGAATAAGAGGGCAACAGAGTTTGCATTAAGAGTGGAAGATAAGGACAGTGCTGGAGAACAGGGAAATCACTGAGGTCATAAAGATCATGATGAAGACAGGCACTGGGTAAGGGAGAAGTATATCACGTGAAGGACAAGGTAATAAAACAGTTTCTCCAGGAACAAGCAGGAAGTCAGTCCTCGCATATGGGTGATGTGTGGAGCAATTCCCCAGCTTTCAAAGAAAGCCTTTGGGATTGCATCGCGCATGCGCGGTTCCCTTTCTGCCCAAAGGTGCCATCTTGCTCAGTCTCCCTTTTTCCACGGAGCCCAACGGACGTTGTCCCTAATTCCTCGCGGAAAAAGTGCGTCAAAACTTCTGAAGAATTTCTCTCTTCAACCGGTTCGACACCGGTTCCCCTTCCCGCCTGTGGCTTGGTACACCGGTATCGAGTCCAATCAATTTTTTTGTGTTTTTGTGCTTAATGACTAGTGTTCGCGCTTTTTTATTTTTCACAGCAGCCCGGTCCTTCAAACTTACAGAGGCCCTTTTTCCCCCGATGGCTGCCAGTGTGTTTAAAAAGTGTGATCAGTGTAAGAAGTTAATGTCCCTCACCGACACACATGACTGCTGCCTCCGATGCCTCGGGCCCGACCATGACCAGAAGGTCTGTGGCCCGTGTGGGAAGATGTCCTTTCACGCTGCTGCTGCCTACTTCGCAGTGGCTTAAAGGATTTTCTCGGAGTCCGCATCCCCCAGATCCAGACCTCATCAGAAGCCTCGACGTCTCGGGAGCTGTCTGAACCCAAGCATCGTTGGGGGGGTCTTCTGAGCGGGGGTCTCCCTCCGGGAACACCGGAGGAAGAAGAAACCCATGAGGGTGGCAGCAGCGTTGGATGCCTCCGATCACCCTGGGCTCTCGAAGGCCAGGTCGCGGAGTCCTGACCGCCGCCCCGGGTCCTCGGAGTCGGAGCGGCCTGCAAAGATACCTCGCATGAAGCCGGAGACGCCAAGGAGGGTAAGCGCTGTTGTCCTCATGGATTCCCCTCCAGGGGAGCCGGCGTCTGGCCCGACGGCATCGGGGCCCAAGCTGGAGGCTGCGGAGTCTTCTGAGCTCAGTCTCAGGATGATGGCCCTGGAGCGCAGCATGTCCGTCTTCATGGAGCAGCTGTGGGCGCTGATAGCCAGTCTCACCAGTCCATCCACCCCAACCACCGGGACCTCGACGTCCAAGTCGTTCCCGGAGGCCAAGTCGATCCTCGGCCAAGGTCTCCCTCGATCTCCCGCTCAGGACCAAGGTTGTCGACGCCGGTGCTCTCGGCGTCAGGGCGGTCGGGGCCGAAGCCCTCGCGGCTGGAGCCGCTTGATTCCTCCTCAGCATGGGAGACGGAAGATGAAGAGTCCCCAGACACCCATCAGACCTGGTATGTCCCATCAGACTCACCGTGTTCGGAGCCTCAGAGAAGGTCCCCTCTGGAGGATACCCGGTTCTCGGACTTCTTCAGGGACATGGCCAAGGTTTTGGCATTCCCAGCAGACACCGAGGAGGAACCGCGAGCTGAAAAGCACAAGGCCCTCCAGTATGACTTTCCCCCGAGGGAAGCCCTTACTGTGCCCGTTCCTCCGATGCTGGAACGGCTGATGCTCCGCATGTGGGAATCGCCGGCCTCGATGCTGGTGCTCAGCAAGCAGGTCGAATCCATCTACCAAGTCAGCAAGAGCCCTGTGTTCCAAAAGGCACAGCTGCCGCACAACTCCATGGTTGTAGAATCGGCCATGCACAGGCTCAAGAGCCAAAAGACACACTCCTTGGTGCCTCCTGGCCGGGAGGCCCGGAACCTGGATGCCCTCGGCAGAAAATGCTTCCAGGGCTCGATGCTGTCATGCCGTGTCCAAACCTACCAGCTGTACATGGGCATGTACTTGAGGGACCTGGCAAAGGAGATTGCCGGGTTCTCAGCTGGCCTCTCCGAGGCACCCTTTCAGCGCTTCAATGCCATGTCCACCAGGATTCGTGAGTGCTCAAAGTTCATATCTCGAGCAGCCTATGACGGCTTCGAGGCTTCGGCCCAAGTAGCCGCGGCCGGCATCGGTGCATGCCACCAGGCCTGGCTAATGTCGTCAGATCTGGAGCCATGGGTTCAGGACAAGTTGGTCGATGTCCCTTGCTGAGGTGGCAACCTGTTTGGCAAACCCATGACTGAGAAGACTGCTGAGCTTAAGTCCGAGTACTTGACCCGGACAAAAAACTCTCAAAGAAGACTTCTGCCCCTTCTAAGAAGAAGGGTAAAAAGCCCTTTTTCCCGAGGAAGGGTACTGCTTACAGCAACTACCCCACTTACCAGGCCACCCCAGCTCCCAAACAAGGGCAGCAGGCCAAGGGACAGGGGCATGGCCCACGTAAGCAGAAGACCCCTAGGCCCTGGCTCCTACCCAGCCGGGAGGGGTTTTTTTTGACTCCCAAGGCATAGTCTCTCTTCCGCCAGTGGTAAGGCCTTGCACAGGAGGCAGGCTAACCCTGTACATTCACAGGTGGCCAGCCATCACCTCGGATATCTGGGTCCTGCAAATAGTCCAAAGGGGCTATTTGCTTCACTTCAGCCAGATACCACCCTTCTTTCCAGGAGATCCTCTCAGACCCCCTCTTCACAGGGACCTCCTCTTGCAGGAGTTGGCAGGTCTTCTAGAGGATCAGGCGGTGGAACCAGTGCCCCACCACCTGCAGGGCAAGGGCTTCTACTCCAGGTATTTTCTCATACCAAAGAGAACAGGAGGCCTCAGACCCATCCTCAACCTAAGAAACTTAAACAAGTTCCTGGTGAGGGAAAAGTTCAGGATGCTTTCCCTTGGAATATTGCTGCCTTACCTCCACCAGGGAGATTGGCTATGCTCCTTAGACCTGAAGGATGCCTATACACACATCCTCATACATCCAGACCACAGACAATATCTGAGATTTGTAGTGGGAGGAAAACATTTCCAATACAGAGTTCTACCCTTTGACCTAGCCTCTGCTCCCAAGGTGTTTACTAAGTGCCTGGCTGTAGTGGCGGCCTTCCTCGGAAGCCAAGGAATTTTTGTCTTCCCTTACGTGGACGACTGGCTCATCAGGGGCCAGTCGCCTCAGGAGGCCCAACGGGCCACTTCTCACACTATCAACATGTTACAACATCTAGGCTTTGTCATAAACCACGAAAGTCTACTTTGCTCCCCACTTAAAACTTAGAGTTCATAGGAACAAGAATGGAACCCTTCAGGCGAAGGCTTACCTGCCGGAGGACAGGGCACAGAGGCTGCTAGCACTGGCACAATGGTTCAGGGACAGGTCTCAAGTCTCAGAGAGAAACTTCTTATGCCTCCTGGGCCACATGGCCTCCACAGTACATGTGACCCCAAATGCCCATCTCCACATGAGAACAGCTCAGTGGTGCCTCAGAGATCAGTGGACACAAGCCACCGGCAGTCTCAGGGACAGGATAGCAGTATCCAAACGACTGGTGAAATCGTTGCAGTGGTGGCATCAGCCACCCAACCTGCTTGAGGGAGTGCCTTTTCAGACTCCCTCGCACACAAGAGTGCTAACGACAGATGCCTTCACTTCGCACAACTTAACAACGCCTCCTCTCCTCCCCCTCACAACTTAATTCCTCTTCATGACTAACCAGTTTTGCCACTGACTGAGCTTCTAACACAGACCAGGTAGAATTTGTATTCAATTGTATGCAGTAAGATGTACTTTATTGTAAATAGTATCTCCAGGAACAAGCAGGAATGTAGTCATCACATATGGGTATCGTCGGTACCGACAGAGCCTGTGTGGGAACGCTCCCCAGCGTCCAATTAGAAAGCTTTTGGGAGCATCCTACAGCGCCTGCGTGCTGCCTTCCCGCCTTTCCCAACTGCCTCTCTCCAGTTCTTCTTTTTCCGCGGAGCCAGCAGGTCGTTGTTCCTGTCACCGCAGAAGAATTCTTCTTTATTTCTTTCTTTTTTGTGGTCGCGTCTGCCTTCCTCGACGCTTTACCGGTACCGCCGTTTTTTTTTTCCTTATTTTCTGTCTGGAGTGGAGGAGTGGCCTAGTGGTTGGGGCAAGGTACTTCAGGCCGGAAGGTCGGGGGTTCAAATCCCACTAGAGGACAGCAACCTTGGGCCAGAAGGACTGGGGTTTCTAGTCCCACAGGTGCTCCTTGTGGTCTTGGGCAAGCCACTTAACCCTCCATAGCCCATGTTCCCTGTAAAATAGTTATCTCCAAGTTATAATGCCCTGTTCAATGTAATTTCAGTTTTTTCAATGTAAACCGCACTGATGCAGAATAGCGTGGTATATAAGAGAATGTAAACAAATAAATAAATAAATATATATATATATATACTAGGAGTTTTCCTATTCTTTCTTCAGGTGCACGTGCCTTTTTGGGCCTTGGGCCCAAAAACCTTTTCTTACAATGGAGAAACCTGCCTCAGGTTTCAAAAAGTGCACCAAGTATGGCGGTACCATTTCCGTCACCGACACCCATGAATGGTGTCTAAAATGTTTAGGTCCTGACCACTCCATCACGGATTGTATGTCCTGCGCCATGATGTCTAAAAGAGGTCGGCAGAACCGAGCTGCTAAGCTCAATACTCTGTTTCCCCCTGATGCAGCTTCGGTGGCATTGACGTCTTCCAGGGCTTCCTCTTCCTCCCGTGGATCTCAGGTAACTAAACATAAGTCCAGCCGGTCCTCAAAGGGTAGATCTCCTTCTAAGCATCGAGATGCCTCTGGTGTTGCCCTTGAGGAGTCTGCACCGGCAAAATTGCCCCGGCGGGAGGCTTCGGCTTCCAAAGCATTATTGGGGCTCCAGGATGTTCTCGAGGCCTCGACCTCGGCAGAACTGCTGGTGCCATGCTCTGGGGTACCGGCGGTCTTCTCCGGTACCAACATCCAGGCATCGGCAGCGTCAGTAGACCAGAGATTCCTGGCTATTGAACGCAGTCTGACGGCTCTCCTTGCGGCATCGACGCCCTCGGAACCGTGACAGACAATCCGGTCAGTACCGGCACTGGCTCCAGCACCGGTACCGGTACCGATAGCATAGACATCGGCATTGGTGTCTGCTTTGC
Source organism: Ichthyophis bannanicus (assembly GCA_033557465.1). Lineage (NCBI taxonomy): Eukaryota > Metazoa > Chordata > Amphibia > Gymnophiona > Ichthyophiidae > Ichthyophis > Ichthyophis bannanicus. The sequence goes on along the minus strand of CM066033.1, from coordinate 654,359,431 downwards.
CGGTATCCAGTCATCTGATGCCCTCGGGTACTGATACCCTGGTTCCGATTACTCACGGTACTGACTTTGGTTGGTACGGGTATCGGACTCTTCAGGAGCATTCGGACAGACGGTACTTCGAGTCCTCAGAAGAATCTGAGGATTTTGATAGTTCTGTCAATGCAGGAATACTTCTCCCAGAGGAGCCCTCCTCCCTTAAGCGCAGGATGTCTCCTCCAGAGGGCATTTCCTTCCAGGATTTTATCAGGGAGGTGGCTCGGGGTCTGTCCATTACTGTGACCCCTGAAACAGAGCCCAGAGCTAAGGAGTTGGAAATTTTACAGTATCCCAAAACGCCTAAGGAGGCAGCTACCTTGCCCATTTATGAGATTTTATATGATCTCATGTTAAGGATGTGGGAGACACCTCTTACCACCTCTCCTCATTCTCGCAGACTGGATACTGTGTATTGAGTCCCTCCTTGTCCTGGTTTCCAAAAGACTCAGCTTCCTCACCACTCTATTGTAGTGGAATCAGCTATGAGAAGGATCAAGAGTGAAAAGAGGCATGCCTCTAATCCTCCAGGACGTGAGTGCAGAACCCTGGATGCTTTTGGACGTCGTGTCTTCCAAGCTTCTATGCTTTCTGCCAGGATCAGTTCCTATAGTCTCTACATGGGAATGTTCCTGAAGGAGGTCACAGATGATTTAGAAGCTTTAAGTCCTATTCTTCCTGAGGATAGAAGACAGGATTTTCTCACTTTGGTCAAACATGCCCAAGATGTTTCTAAATTTGTCAACCGTGCAGCCTTTGACTGCTTTGAGTGCATAAGCAGAACCTCGGCCATTGCTTTGAGTGCATAAGCAGAACCTCGGCCATTGCCATAGGTGCACGTAGAATTGCTTGGCTCCAGGCATCCGAACTGGAGCTCTGGGTACAAGACAAATTGGGAAATATCCCGTGTACTGGTGAGAATCTGTTTGGTAAAGATTGGCAGGAAAAGGCCAACGAGATGGATGCTGACAACTCCACCTTGGATAAGTTATCCAAGTCCACAGCTGATCCTGCTAGAAAGAAATCGTTCAAGAAACCATTCTTTTCTAAGAAGAAAAGATATTATCCTGCTTATGCTCAGCAGGGATGTTCTGCAGGTCAGCTTGTCAGGAAAGGTCAGCAACCACCCAAACAGAAGAAAGCAAAGACTTCTAAGCCTCAACCGTCTCAGCAGTCTCAGCCTCCACAAGGCCTTTGACTTGCAGCTAGAGAACTTAGCATTTCTGGCTCTTGTGGGACCAGAGCCTTCCACCATTCCAGGAAGGTTATGTCACTTTGCCCCCAGATGGGGGCCTTTAACAGCAGAGCACTGGATACTCTCCATCATAAAGGAAGGGTACAGGCTTCATTTTTCAAGCATGCCCCCTCCAACAGTAATAAGGCAGTTCAATTCTCCGACACCTCTCATCAACCTATTAGATCAGGAGGTCATTATCCTTCTTGCCCAAGGGGCAATAGAAGAAATACCCACTCCTCAACAAGGTACGGGGTTTTACTCCCCCTATTTCCTTATCCCAAAGAAAACAGGGGGATACAGACCTATCTTGGACCTCAGAGAATTGAACAAATTCCTTGTCAAAGAGAAATTCAAGATGATTTCTCTCAGAACTCTGCTGCCCTACCTTCAGAGTCAGGATTGTCTTTGTTCTCTAGATCTCAAGGATGCGTACACCCATGTTCTCATCCATCCAACCCACAGAAAGTTCCTTCGGTTCCTTTTTCAAGGAAAGCACTACAAATACAGGGTGCTTCCTTTTGGCCTGGCCTCAGCACCAAGGATGTTCACAAAATGCATGGCTGTGGTAACAGCATTTCTCCGCACTCTAGGGATATTCGTCTTCCCCTACTTAGACGACTGGCTCATTCGAGCCCCAACAGAGTCAGAGGCCAGGACTTCTTTAGCCTGCACAATGCGTATCCTTCAGTATTTGGGTCTGGTCATAAACATCCCAAAATCCAGTCTAACTCCCACTCAGTCTTTATGTTTATGTTTATTAGCTTTATATACCGCTAAACAGATATCAAAGCGGTTCACGTAATTCAAAATAGAAACCATTAATTGGGGAATAGGAAAAGAAGTTACAATATTTGATAGGAAAGCAAACCAGGCAGACTCATGCGACGAGGCATTAGGGAAGAGAAGGGGAAGAGGACGGAGAAGAGGGTAAGGTCACACAGAGATAGTCGGGAGTTCAAAGGCAAGGGCAAAGAGGTGTGTTTTGAGACTGCTTCTGAAAGTGCTGTGTTCCTGCTCGAGTCTGATGGAGGAGGGTAGGGAGTTCCATAGGGCAGGACCGATGAAGAAGAAAGCAGAGTAACGGGTGGATTGGAGGCGAGCACAAGCAGGTGAGGGGAGACGTAGGCGATTGAGATGGAGAGATCGCAATGAGCGGGCTGGGGTGTGAAAGTGGACGAGGTCAGCCAGGTATTGAGGAGAGTGAGTGTAAAGGACACGGTGGAGAAGTGTGAGGATTTTGAAATGGATGCGAAATTTGATAGGAAGCCAGTGAAGATGAATGAGTAGAGGTGTAATATGATCACCTGAGGAGGAGTGAAAAATGAGTTGAGCAGCAGTATTTTGGATGCGCTGGAGGTGGTGGAGCTGTGAGGAAGGAAGGCCGATAAGAACCGAACTACAGAAGTCGACGCGGGACATGACCAGCACTGTTCCCTCTAAGCTGTGCGCGTGTATGCGCGCACACACCTCGCCGAGCGAGCGCACATACTTTACAACAGAGCGCACAAAAATTACGGCTCTGATTCTGATAGAAAACAACACAGACATCTTAAAATTTAAAAGTTATGATTGTAATTACTAGAAATTTCCCGCTTCATTTAGTAATCGTCTATTTTCATTTTATTTGATTAAAATCAATGTGGTGTACATACTGTATACTGACGTGTAGTCAAATTTTAAAGTATATAACTCCGAGTGTCATTATGTGGCGCACAAAAATTTAACCTTCCTTTAAAAGCTGCACACAGCTGATATTTTATGCGCACACAGCCTACAGAAAATTAGAGGGAACATTGATGACCAGGGATAAGAGAAGGGTAGTGAGCGCCTGTGCGGTAAGGAAGGGCCTGATGGCACGAATCTGGCGGAGGAAAAAGAACAAGGTTTTGGAAACGTGAGCAAGGTGGTCTCGGAAGGATAAGTCGGAGTCGAAGAGGACGCTGAGGTAGCGAAAAGAAGAGACTAGAGCAGGGATGGGCAAACTACGGCCCGGCGGACCTTTTAATCCGGCCCCCTCTGCCCGGCTGATCTCTCCTGGCGCGGCTGAAGCCCTCTGCTCCGGCTTGCAGATACGCGAAGGGAGAGTGTCTCCCTCGCGTCTCTGTTAAGCCCGCAGGGGCAGATGGGAAATTTCCCATCAGCCCCTGCTTCCCATCAGCCCCTGCGGGCTTAACAGAGACGCGAGGGAGACAGACACTCTCCCTTCGCGTATCTGCAAGCCGGAGCAGAGGGCTTCAGCCGCGCCGGGAGAGTTCAGCCGGGCAGAGGGGGCCCCGCGGGACACTCCATGCTGCCGCGGCGGCAGCGGCCAGCTTTTTTTTAAATTTTAATTTCCATGAGCCGATGGGGGGGGGGTTTATGACTGGCAGTGGGCTGTGATCCGATGGGGGGGGGGTTAGGACTGGCAATGGGCTGTGGGCTGATGGGGGGGGTTTAGGACTGGTAATGGTCTATGGGGGGGGTTAAGACTGGCAATGGGCTGTGGGCTGAATGGGGGCTGTCTGGAAATGGGGTGATGGGGGTTAGGACTGGTAATGGGCTATGGGGGGGTTAAGACTGGCAATGGGCTGTGGGCTGATGGGGGCTGTCTGGAAATGGGGTGATGGGGGGTTAGGACTGGTAATGGGCTATGGAGGGGGGTTAAGACTGGCAATGGGCTGTGGGCTGATGGGGGGGTTAGGACTGGTAATGGGCTATGGGGGGGTTAGGACTGATAATGGGCTATGGGGGGGCTAGGACAGGAAATGGGCTGGTCACTTGGGAGGATCTGGATATCCCACTTCCTGACGCTTCGGCACGCAATAACTGCAGATTCATGTGAGGTGATTCAGAATCTTAAATCTCGCTCATATCTTGCCCACCCCATCTTTTCGGATGAAGTGGGTGGGACAGCCCCCACTTTGGCTACCACGCTTCAGAAACCAAAAGACCCACCCACAGAAGGAAGTAGGGAGGCATGGTCTAGTGCAGGGATGGGCAAACTATGGCCACTAAAATTGAAGGTACTATTTTATGAAAGAAATACATTGCATAAAAGTTTTGTAAAATAACTATTTTTATGCTTTTCTACCTTAAATTATTCTAAACATTTAATGTTACAAATTTAAATTTAATTTATATTAATTCACACATACACACCGTCCATCTACTCTTGGTCCGGCCCCCGGGTCCAATATATGAACCCATTGCGGCCCTCGAGTCAAAATGTTTGCCCACCCCTGGACTAGAGGGACAGGTAAGCCAGAGAAAGAGGGGTAAACTTGGGGGGGGGGGGGGGTGTTATCACGAGAAAACCAGATGGCAAGGGTTTTAGTGAGGTTAAGATGAAGGCAAGGAGTGGTTAGCCAGTCGGCAACGGCCGTAAGGCAGGAGTTAAGTGGGGAAAGATCAGGAGAGAGAGGGGAGGTGTGGTGCAAAAGAACCAGGTCATCGGCATAGTAGAAGGCTGAGATCCCATGGTGTTGAATCAGTAGAGCTAGAGGGGTAAGGAAGATGTTAAAGAGAAGGGGAGCGAGGACTGAACCTTGAGGGACACCACAAGGAAGGGAGAGAGGCTCAGAGGCGGGTGAGGGAGTAGATGAGGGGAGAACGGAATAAGTTCTGGAGGAAAGCAAAGAGTGGAACCAGTGGAGGACAGTGCTGCAAAAACCTGCTTCCCATAGTCTGGCCAGGAGAAGGGAGTGGTCGACGAGGTCGAAGGCAGCAGAGAGATCGAGAGAGACCGCCACCGAAAGATCACCACGGTCGTGAGCTGTGTGCAGTTCGTTAAGAAAACCCAGTAAAACTGTTTCGACGCTGTGGCCAGGGCGGAAGCCAGACTGACGGGGGTGGAGAAAGTTTGTAGAGTCAAGATAAGATAATTGGGAGAATACAACTTTTTCCAAGATTTTGGAGAGGAAGGGGAAGTTAGAGACTGGGCGATAGAGTTCATAGGAGCTTTGCTGGATACCAGAAAGGCAAAGGCCTATCTACCCCAGTTAGCACTGCAGTTAGCTTCTCAAGCAGTGCTAAAGCCTCATCTCACTGCTCGAGAAATGTTACAACTACTAGGCCACATGGCATCCACCGTGCATGTGGTTCCCTATGCTCGCCTCCATATGAAGGCAGCCCAGTGGACCTTATCCACTCAATGGACCCAGACATCAGGATGCCTGTCAGACAAAATAGCAAACACAAGTCACCTTATTTTGTCCCTCCAGTGGTGGAAGTCCACTCAAAACCTGTTGCTGGGGTCCCCTTTTCAACAACCCTTACCCCAAGCAACTCTCACAACAGATGCTTCTCCGATGGGTTGGGGAGCTCATTTGCAAGACCTCTCTACCCAAGGCACCTGGTCTCCACAAGAGACTCATCTACATATCAATCTCTTGGAACTCAGAGCAATCTTCCTTGCTCTTCGAGTGTTCCACACCCTGCTCAGCTACAAGACAGTCCTCATTCATACGGACAATCAAGTAGACATGTTCTATGTGAACAAGCAGGGGGGAACAGGCTCTCTGTCGCTTTGCAACGAAGCTGTGCGACTATGGGCCCTCGCCAGAGAGCATCAGATTCATCTCCTGGCAGTGTATCTTCCAGGCATACAAAACTCTTCGGCAGACAGACTCAGTCGAGTTCTGCTTCCACACGAGTGGTCTCTGCATGCAGACCAGGTGACCAAGATTTTTCAAATTTCGGGAACCCCAGACATAGACCTCTTTGCAAGTCCGTGAAATGCCAAACTTCCCCGGTTCTGTTCCAGAATTCTGGCTTAGGGGGCTCAGGCCAGGGATGCTTTCCTCCTTTATTGGGGTCAAGACTTCCTGTATGCCTTTCCACCCATTCCCCTAATTCCCAAAACCCTGTTCAAGCTTCAGAGGGACAGAGGCCATATGATTCTCATAGCTCCACATTGGCCACGGCAAGGGTGGTTCCCTCTGCTTCTACATCTCTCTCAAGCTCCCTCCCTGGAGTTAGGGTCTGCTCCAGATCTCCTATCTCAGGAGGACGGAATGTTATGGCATTCCAATCCCCAGTCTCTGCATCTCAGGGCTTGGTTGCTGAAGACCTAGATCTTCATAGTCTTAATCTCCCTCAGCAAGTAAAAGATATTCTTTTTGCTTCCAGGAAACCTTCCACAAGACGTTCTTATGATTTCAAGTGGAAAAGGTTTACCATATGGTGTTTGCAAAAGGGTCTTAACCCCCTTGCGATACCTCTGGAATCGTTGCTGGAGTATCTCCTTCATTTATTCAATGCAGGACTTAAGACTAACTCAGTAAGAGTCCATTTGAGTGCTATTGCAGCTTCCTTTAAGCCTCTAAATGGACAGCCTATTTCTTCTCATCCTCTTATAGCAAGATTTATGAGAGGCCTTCTTCTAACTAAGCCTCCCATTAGGCCACCACCAGTGGCATGGGACTTAAACCTGGTTCTTGGGCAGCTCATGAAGCCACCTTTCGAACCTTTAGCTACTACCTCCTTGAAGTTCCTTTCTTGGAAGGTTATCTTTCTCATTGCAATCACATCAGCACGTCGCATCAGTGAGTTGCAAGCACTAGTAGCTAATCCACCTTATACAAGGTTCCATCATGACAAGGTAGTCCTTGCCAAAGGTGGTCTCGCCTTTTCATCTGAACCAAGCGGTCTACCTACCTGTGTTTTTTCCAAGGCCTCATGCATCAAATGCAGAGAGGAATCTTCATACCTTGGACTGTAAAAGAGCTTTAGCTTTTTACTTACAAAGAACACAGCAACATAGAAAGTCCTCTCAACTCTTTGTTGCTTTTGATCCTTCTCATTTGGGACTTCCAGTCTCCAAGAGAACACTATCTAACTGGATTGCTCAATGTATTTCCTTCGCCTATCAGAGTAAGAACCTTTCTCTGGAGGGCCATGTCACAGCTCACAATGTGAGAGCCGTGGCAGCCTCAATGGCTCATCTGCACTCTGTGTCTATCGACAACATCTGTCGAGCAGCCACCTGGGCCTCAGTTCATACCTTCACAGCCCATTACTGCTTGGACAAGGACTCCCGCCGGGATGCCTTGTTTGGTCAGGCTGTTCTCCAACACCTGTTCCATACCTAATCAACTCCTACCCACCATCCCTGGTAGGATGCCAGAGATCCATGGGGGGAAGTGGAGCCCTTCTCAGGGACACACAACTTCTGGGGCCTCTCCCTGGCATCTAAAGCTAGGGAGTCCCCATATGTGATGACTACATTCCTGCTTGTTCCTGGAGATAGCATGGTTACTCACCTGTAACAGGTGATCTCCGGGAACAGCAGGAATTTAGTCCTCACAACCCACCCACCTCCCCTAGGAGTTGTATCTCTATCTCTTTCCTTTCTCTCTCTCTCTCTTTGTCTCAGCTTAAAACTCAACCGGAGAGAGGCAGTTGGGAAAGGTGGGAAGGCAGCACGCAGGCGCTGTGGGATGCTCCCAAAAGCTTTCTAATTGGAAGCTGGGGAGCGTTCCCGCCAGGCTCCGTCGGTACCGACGATATCCATATGTGAGGACTAAATTTCTGCTGTTCCCGGAGATCACCTGTTACATGTGAGTAACCATGTTTTACCAGTTCGGTAACTGTTAAAATGTAAATAGTTTCCCCCAGTTCAAATCCATGTTATGTCTCCTGTTATATGTAAACTTAGAACAGATTTGACTGTCCGAGTATTATATTTAATGTAAACCGCACTGATAATAAAGAGCGCGGTATATAAGAGCTGTTAAATAAATAAATAAAATAAAATAAATGCCTCCTTGCTGGGCTGGGGAGCCCATTGCCAAGAATCATGCACTCAGGGGCTGTGGTCTCCTCAGGAGTCTGCATACCAATTCAATCCCCTAGAGCTGCAGGCGATTCGTCTAGCTCTTCAAGCCTTTTGTCATGTCCTCTCACATCAGTCTGTATTGATACAGATGGACAACCAGGTAGCAATGTTCTACGTGAACAAGCAGGGAGGTACGGGGTCTCGTATCCTATGTCAGGAGACACTGGACCTCTGCTCCTTTGCCATCAGGCAGTGTACCTGCCTGGTCAGGAGAACTGCCTAGCAGACAAACTAAGCAGGATTCTCCAACCTCACGAATGGCAACTGAATCCGGTGGTGGCCCAGCGGATTTTCCATCACTGGGGACATCCGTCCATAGATCTCTTTGCCAGTCCACAAAATCACCAGCTGCCCAGATTTTGCTCCAGACAGCCTCATCCTCTGAGGGTGGCTGCAGATGCTTTTCTGATGTCCTGGTCAGGGAGCCTCCTTTCTCCAGGACCAAGCAGGAAGTCAGTCCTCACATATGGGTGACGTCGGCGCCGACGGAGCCCTCGCGGAGCAATTTTCCCCAGCTTTCAAAGAAAGCCTTTGGGAATTGCAGCGCGCATGCGCGGTCCCCTTCCCGCCCAAAGGTGCCATCTTGGCCAGTCTTCTTTTTTCCGCGGAGCCCTACAGACGTTGTCTCACAGTCGCCGCTGAAAAGTTGATTTTTCTTTCTTATTTTAAGTATTTCTTCGGTTCGACGCCGGTCCTTTTTCCGTCCGGCCTCACGACGCCGGTTGCGAGGCCTCCCCTTCCTTTTTCGGTTTTTCTGTCCTTCGTGACAAATTCGCGTTTTTTCACTTTTTCCCTGGCGGCCTGCTCGTTCGACCTCGCAGGGGCCCTTTTTCCCCCGATGGCCGCCAGTGGCTTTAAAAAGTGTGTTAAGTGTAAGAAACTGATGTCTCTTACCGACACACATGATTGCTGCCTCCGTTGCCTGGGCCCAGATCATGAAGAAATGATCTGTGGGGCCTGTAGCAAGATGTCCGCGAAATCGTTGCGGAGTCGGCAGCATCAGCGGGAGAGAATCTTCTCTGACCCCAGCCGTACCCGGACCTCGTCAGAAGTTTCGGTGTCCAGAGAATCTGGCTCTGAACACCGTCGGAGCTCCTCTGAGAGGGGGTCCCCTGCCCGGGAACATCACCGGAAGAACAAACCCGCGAGGGCGGCGTCGGTGGACGCTCCTGGCTCCTCAAGGGCCAGGTCGCATAGCCCCGACAGCCGTCCCGGGTCTTTGGAGCTGGAGCGGCCGTCCAAACAGCCTCGTCTGGAGATGGACTCCTCTGCTCACGTAAGTGCTGTTGTCTTCGTGGACTCGCCTCCGAGGGGTCCGACGTCGGGCCCGACGCCGTCGGGGCCCGAGTCGGGGGCTGCTGGGTCTCCTGAGTTCGGACTCAGGTTGACGACCTTGGAGAGCAGCCTTGCTGCCTTCATGGACCAGCAGCGGACATTGATCGCTGGCCTCGCTGGCGCTTCTGCCCTGACCGCCGGGTCGTCGACGTCTAAGTCGACCCCGGAGACCGAGCCGATCCTCGAGTCCATGCGGGCTTGAGTCGATCCTCGGTCGCGGTCGCCTTCGGCCTCCTGTTCGGGGCCGAGGTCGTCGACGCCGACCCCCTCGGCGTCGGGGCGGACGGCGTCTGTACCCGCCCGGCCGGAGCTGCTCGACTCCTCGTCCGAGGAGTCCGCGTGGGAATCCGAGGTGGATGAGTCGCCTGATTCCTTTCGGACTCGGTGTGTCCCTTCGGACTCCCCCGAGTCCGAACCTCGGAGACAGTCCCCTCCGGAGGATGCCCGGTTCTCGGACTTCGTGAGGGATATGGCCAAGGCCTTGGCCTTCCCTGCGGATCCCGAGGAGGAGCCTCGAGCCGAAGAGCTCGATGCCCTCCAGTATGACTCTCCTGCAAAGGAGCATTTTACTGTACCGGTTCCTCCGATGCTGGAACGACTTCTCTTCCGCATGTGGGAGAGCCCGGCGTCGTCGCCGGTGTTGAGCAAGCGGGTCGATGCCATCTATCGAGTCCGCAAGAGCCCTGGCTTCCAAAAAGCACAGCTGCCGCACCATTCCATGGTGGTGGAATCGGCCATGCATCGGCTCAAGAGCCAGAAGATGCACTCCTCGGTGCCTCCCGGCAGGGAAGCCTGCAGCCTGGATGGCATCGGTAAGAAGTGTTTTCAGGGCTCTATGCTTGCTTGTCGGGTCCAGACTTACCAGCTCTACATGGGCATGTATCTCCGGGACCTGGCTAAAGAATTAGCCGGATTCTCTGCTGGTCTCTCCGAGGAACCTTTGCGGAGGTTCCTGGCCTTGTCCACCGGTATTCGGGAGTGCTCCAAGTTTATCTCTCGAGCAGCCTATGATGGCTTTGAGGCATCGGCTCGGGTAGCCGCAGCCGGCATCGGGGCCCGCCGACAGGCTTGGCTTCAGTCATCCGACCTCGAGCCCTGGGTGCAGGACAAGTTGGTCGATGTCCCCTGCAGGGGTGAAAACCTCTTTGGCAAACCTATGGACGAGAAGGCTGCACAGCTCGAGACAGAGACTCTCACCAGGACTCGGCTCTCCAGGAAAACCTCTGCCCCTTCCCAGAAGAAGAAGGGCTCGGGGAAAAAGCCCTTTTACCCGAGGAAGGCGGCTGCCTATAAACACTACCCTCATTATCAGGCCTCGGCAGCTCCCCAACAGGGTCAGCAGGCCAAGGGACGGGGTAACGGGTCCCGTAGGCAGCAAGCCCCCAAGCCTGCGCCACCGGCCCCTGCTCCGCAGGGTGGGGGTTTTTGACTCTTTCAGCATAGCCTCTCCCCCTCCGCTGGTGTCTCTCAGCACGGGAAGCCGGCTGGTCCACTTTGCCCACAGGTGGTCCAACATCACGTCAGATACCTGGGTGCTCCACATAGTCCGAGAGGGCTATCTTCTACACTTCCACCAGGTACCTCCCCCCTACTTTCCAGGGGAGACTCTGCGACCCCCTCTTCACCGGGACTTACTCCTTCAGGAGTTGGCAAGTCTTCTTCAGGAACAGGCGGTGGAACCGGTGCCCCACCACCTGAGAGGTCAAGGCTTTTATTCCAGGTACTTCCTGATACCAAAGCGTACTGGAGGCCTCAGACCCATCCTGGACTTGCGGAACCTCAACAAGTTCCTGGAAAGGGAAAAGTTCAAGATGCTTACCCTTGGAATCCTGCTGCCCTACCTCCGGCAGGGAGATTGGCTATGCTCCTTGGATCTAAAGGATGCCTACACTCACATCCTCATCCACCCGAGCCACCGACAATACCTAAGGTTTGTGGTGGCAGGCAATCATTACCAGTACAGAGTACTGCCCTTTGGCCTATCCTCCGCACCACGAGTCTTCACAAAATGTCTCGCAGTGGTGGCGGCTTATCTCCGGCTTCAAGGCCTCTTTGTCTTCCCTTACCTAGACGACTGGCTCATCAGAGCACCGTCCTCCACGGAGGCCGCTCACGCCACGCAATGTACTGTGACTCTGCTCCAGTACCTGGGCTTTGTCATAAACTTCGAAAAGTCCACTTTGCTCCCCTCTCAGGATCTCGAGTTCATTGGCGCCAGGTTAAACACGCTTCAAGCGCGAGCCTTTCTGCCGCTCGACAGGGCACAACGGCTCATGGCTCTAGCCAGCCGCTTCCGCAGCCATTCCCGGGTCTCGGCCAGGCACTTTCTGAAACTGCTCGGCCATATGGCTTCCACGGTCCATGTGACCCCCAATGCCCGCCTGAATATGCGGCCTGCTCAATGGTGCCTTCGCTCACAATGGCGTCAGGCCTCGGGGAGACTAGCGGACTCAGTACGAATCTCCAGCCCGCTGGTCTCTTCTCTACGGTGGTGGCTTCATCTGCCCAACCTAGTGCTCGGAATGCCCTTTCAGTCTCCTCCGCCTGTTCGGGTACTGACGACCGACGCTTCTCTCCTGGGTTGGGGAGCACATTGCCAAGGGACCTGTACTCAGGGTCTCTGGACCCCGTGGGAATCTGCCCAGCAGATCAACTTCCTGGAGCTCAGAGCGATCCGCCTGGCTCTTCGGGCCTTCTCCCACCTTACCACTCGCCAGTCCGTCCTCGTCCAGACGGACAATCAAGTGGCCATGTTCTACGTGAACAAACAGGGGGGCACGGGCTCCTTCCTTCTCTGTCGGGAAGCACAATAGCTCTGCGCTTGGGCCGTCAGCCGAGGAATCCTCCTCAAAGCCGTCTATCTCCCAGGTCAAGAAAACTACCTGGCAGACAAACTGAGCAGAATCCTCCAACCACACGAGTGGAGATTGGACCCGTTGGTGGTTCAAAGGATCTTTCTCCAGTGGGGCCTCCCCACGCTGGATCTCTTTGCCAGTCCTCTGAACAGGCAACTTCCTCGGTTCTGCTCTCGGGAACCGCATCCCCTCCGAGTAGCGGCGGATGCTTTTCTGCTCTCATGGTCCACGGGCCTTCTGTATGCCTTTCCTCCCATGCCGCTGGTGTCTCAAACACTTTTCAAGGTTCTCCAGGACAAGGCTTCGATGATCCTGATCGCTCCCCGGTGGCCCAGGCAACCGTGGTTCCCGCTTCTGATGCAACTGGCGGTAGATACTCCGTTGCCTCTGGGGTTTCAACCCGATCTCCTGACCCAGGATCAGGGGTCTCTCCTACACCCCAACCTCAGATCTCTTCATCTGATGGCCTGGCTGCTGAAAGGGTAGTCCTTGCTCCCCTCCTGCTGCCTCCAGAGGTGGAAGAGGTCATGCTAGCTTCCAGGCGACCCTCTACCCGGAAATCCTACGCCCTTAAATGGCTTCGTTTCTCCACCTGGTGTACTCAACAGTCTCAAGACCCCTTCTCCTGCGCGGTGTCGGTGGTCTTGCAGTACTTGCTTTCCCTCTCCAATCTTGGACTAAAGTCCAACTCGGTCAAGGTTCACCTCAGTGCTATTTCTGCACATCATGTGCCGGTGGAAGGCAGGCCTCTTTCCGGCCACCCTCTCGTGGCACGGTTCTCCCGAGGTCTCCTTCTCCTTAAACCACCTTTGCGCCCCCCAGCCCCCGACTGGGACCTTAACGTTTTTTTACAGCGGATCACCTGTCCACCTTTTGAACCCATGGCTACCTGTCCTCTCCGTTTTCTTTCTTGGAAAACCTTATTCCTGGTAGCCCTCACTTCCGCTAGACGCGTTAGTGAACTGCAGGCCCTAGTGTCTGATCCCCCTTACACTAGGTTCTACAAGAACAGGGTAGTCCTGCGGACTCACCCTAAGTTTCTTCCAAAAGTGGTCTCCCCTTTTCACATCAATCAGGAGGTGGTGCTTCCGACCTTCTTTCCCAGGCCACACTCCAGCCGAGCTGAGAGAGTCTTGCATACCCTGGACTGTAGAAGGGCGCTGAACTTCTACCTTGATCGTACGCGGGAGCACTGTAAGACAGTTCAGCTCTTCCTGTCTTACGACCCTAATAAATTGGGGCTCCCTGTCTCCAAGCGTACTCTGTCCATCTGGGTAGCTGACTGTATCGCTTGGACTTATGGGGCGGCCGGCCTCTCGTTGGAAAGTTGAGTCACCGCTCATCGGGTTAGGGCGAAGGCTGCGTCAGTGGCTTACCTCCACTCTGTTCCATTGGCAGACATCTGCCGGGCCGCTACTTGGTCTTCGAGCCAGACTTTTGCAACCCATTACTGCCTCGAGAGGGAGTCCCGCAGGGACAGTGCTTTCGGACAGGCAGTCCTCCGTAATCTCTTCGAGGTTTAAGCAACTCCTACCCTCCATCCCGGATGTTGGGCTACCGGTTGGAGATTGGTCAGAGAAGATTCCTTCCTTCTGTGCTGCTGAGCTAGAGGGAGCTCATTTTTGTGCTTAGGGTCTCCGGTAGCCTTAAGCTTGGGAGTCCCATATGTGAGGACTGACTTCCTGCTTGGTCCTGGACAAAGCGTAGTTACTCACCTGTAACAGGTGTTCTCCAGGAGCAGCAGGAATCAGTCCTCACAACCCTCCCTCCTCCCCGTGGAGTTGCAGTCATATGATTTAGTTTTTGCAAATTTTTTGCTGTCTTTTCGCTGTCATCAGACTGGCCAAGATGGCACCTTTGGGCGGGAAGGTGACCGCGCATGCGCGCTGCAATTCCCAAAGGCTTTCTTTGAAAGCTGGGGAAAATTGCTCCGCGAGGGCTCCGTCGGCGCCGACGTCACCCATATGTGAGGACTGATTCCTGCTGCTCCTGGAGAACACCTGTTACAGGTGAGTAACTACGCTATATGCGTTTCCTCCCACGCCTCAGGTGGCCCGAACTCTGATCAAAATACTTCGAGACAAGGCCTTGGTCATTCTGGTAGCCCCCAGATGGCCGAGGCAACCTTGGTTTCCGCTTCTTCTCCAGTTGGCAGTGGAAGCCCCACTCCCACTGGGGACGCAACCCGACCTCCTGTCCCAGGAGCCAGGGCTCTCTCTTGCACCCCAACCTCAAGTCCCTGAACCTGATGGCATGGCTGCTGAAAGGGTAGTACTGGCTCCTCTCCTCCTACCTAGGAATGTAGAAGTGTTACTGGCCTCAAGGAGGCACTCCACTAGGAAATCCTATGCCTTCAAGTGGTGTAGGTTTGAGGTGTGGTGTAACCAGCACAATGAAGACCCTTTCTCTTGCCTTGTACCAGCAGTGTTGCAGTACTTGCTTCACCTCTCGGAACTAGGACTCAAGTCTAACTCTGTCAGGGTCCACCTGAGTGCTTTGTCAGCAAACCACTCGCCAGTGGAGGGACAACCTCTTTCGGCTCACCCCCTGGTGTCCAGATTTCTCAGAGGTCTGCTTCTGCTGAAACCCCCAGTTCGTCCTCCGGCAACTGAGTGGGATCTGAATGTGGTCTTACAACAGCTTACTCGCCCACCTTTTGAGCAAATGTCTACTTGCCATCTGCGCTTCCTGGTGGCACTCACATCAGCCGGATGTGTGAGTGAGCTGCAAGCTCTCGTAACTGATAAACCATACATACGGTTTTATAGGAACAGTGTGGTCCTCCGCACTCACCTCAAGTTCCTTCCGAAAGTGGTCTCTTCTTTCCACCTCAACCAAGAGGTGGTTCTTCCAACCTTCTTTCCCAAGCCACATTCCAGCCGGGCAGAGGCAGTCCTGCATACCCTGGATTGTAAGAGGGCGTTGTCCTTCTACCGGGAGCGTATGCGGGGACATCGATGGGCTACTCAGCACTTCGTCTCTTATGATCCCAGTAAGCTGGGTCTACCTGTCTCCAAGCGCATGCTGTCTAACTGGGTGGCAGACTGCATTGCTTGGGCGTACAGGGCGGTCGACCTCCTGTTGCAGGATCTAGTCACGGCCCACCGTGTCGGGGCTAAGGCCGCATCAGTGGCTCACTTCCGCTCTGTTCCGCTGGCAGACATCTGCCGGGCCGCAACTTGGTCTTGAAGCCAGACTTTTGCAGCCCATTACTGCCTGGATAGGGAGCCCGACAGGACAGTACTTTTGGCCAGGCAGTACTCCGTAATCTATTTGAGGTTTAGGCAACTCCAACCCTCTGACCCTTTGGTGTCAGGCTACCGGGGGGTGTTGCATTCTCGGCTGAATTCCTATTGCTGTGGCACTTCTAGAGGGAGCCATTTTTCAGCTATGGGTTCTCTGTGGCCTAAAGCTAGGGAGTCCCATATGTGAGGACTGACTTCCTGCTTGTTCCTGGAGAAAGCATAGTTACTCACCTGTAACAGGTGTTCTCCAGGGACAGCAGGAATCAGTCCTCACGACCCTCCCTCCTCCCCTGGAGTTGCAGTCCTCTTATTAATTTTTTCTATTCTTGCCGTCTTTTTAGCTATGTCATTTGACTGAGCAAGATGGCACCCTTGGGTGGGAAGGGGACCGTGCATGCGCGATGCAATCCCAAAGGCTTTCTTTGAAAGCTGGGGAATTGCTCCGCACGAGGGCTCCGTCGGTGCCGACATCACCCATATGTGAGGACTGATTCCTGCTGTCCTTGGAGAACACCTGTTACAGGTGAGTAACTACGCTTCATGTCTTGTTGTGTTGCAGGGGCTTGTGTGCATCACTGATGCTGAGAATTATGCTATCAGTAGTTTAACTACTGGCAGGGTCTCCCAGGATGGACAGTCTTAGCCTATGAGCCAGACTAAGACAAACTACCCATCTGGGTAGCAGCACTTTGGGATGGTGATGGTGGTGGAGGATCACATTTCTGTGACACAGCAACAACACTGGCATTACCAGCATGGAAGAAAGTCCTGGTAATCTGCTTCTATATCTTACCATAAAAACCCAATGGATAGTCACAACAAAACAAACTGATACAGTGCTGGAAGATGAGCCACTCCTTTCTCCCCAGGTCAGAAGGCACTTGGTGGCTCAGTGGGCTACCAGGGAAGAGCTGAAGACTCTTCAGAGTAAAGTCAGCATCTATCATGTGGTTGGAGCAAAGCCCTTGGGATGTCAGACTACTGATATAGCTGCCATGAAATGAGAGTCGGAAGCTGCAGAGATATCTTACATAATGGGACATGGAACATAAGCATGAACCAAGGGAAACTAGAGGTAGTCAAGAATGAAATGGAACTTGCACAGCTCTGTTGGATGTCAGTAAACTGAAATGAACTGGCATTGGGCATTTTGAATCTGATGATCACATGGTGGACCACGTCAGAATTGAAAGACAAAAAAGAAATGGTGTTGCATTTATAATTAAGAAAAAACTTGCAAGAGCTGTAATAAAATACAATGCTGTCAGCGAATGCTTAATTTCTACTAGTCTATGAGGCATGCCCATCAACATAAATAATATTCAGATATATGTGCCAAAAACAGATGCAGAAAAGGAAGAAGTTGATCAGTCCTGTGAGCAAGTATAAGCTGGAATCAACAGACCATGCAATTAAGATATACCAATAGTTATGGGAGACTGGAATGCAAATGTTAGAAACATGACGGCAGAAAAAAAAAACACATGGCCTATCTAGTCTGCCCTTCCATGTCAACTACAATAGTCTCCTTTTTACCTTTAGAAGGCAAAGTGGTGGAAAATATGGGCTTGGCAACAGAAGTGAAATCGGAGAAAGCCTGATTGTTGGTCTTGCAGAATTCTATCTATTCATCTCAAGCATGTTCTTCCAGCAACATAAGTGGCGACTGTGCACATTGACTTCGCCCAATGGATAATACAAAAATCAAATTGACTACATCTGTGGAAGGCAGCAATGAAAAAGCTCATTAACATCAACAAAGACAAAACCTGCAGCTGACTGTGGTACAGATCACCAGCTACTAGTATGCAACTCGAGCTAAAGCTAAAAAAGAGCATGATCTTGAAAAAAATATTACTGGAATTTAAAGACTGCCTGCAAAATCAATATGCTGCTTTGCGTACAAAAGATAGAGCACTAGAAGAGCTATGGGATGACATAAAGAAAGTTGTGCTTGAATAAAGTGAAAAGTCTCTCTGCAAAAGTGAAAATGCACAAACAGCCAAAATGGATGATTGAAGAAACTCTGAAAATTGCTCAAATGCAGAGAAGCTAAAGCCAGAGGAGAACGAGAGGTAATCACGATACTTAACAGAAATTTCC
The DNA here is from genome assembly GCA_033557465.1 of Ichthyophis bannanicus. NCBI lineage: Eukaryota > Metazoa > Chordata > Amphibia > Gymnophiona > Ichthyophiidae > Ichthyophis > Ichthyophis bannanicus. The sequence goes on along the minus strand of CM066033.1, from coordinate 654,341,809 downwards.
AATGTGCAGCAAAATTAGACAAAGAAGTACTACAATGATTCATGAAAGAAAATAGAATCAGAAACTGTTAGAGGAAGAATACGATCGTCTTTCTTAAAGCTACGAGAGTTAGAGAGAAAATTCCATCCTCTAAGAGGTTCCTAAACTTGGCTCCCAGCCAGTTGGGTTTTCAGAATATCCACAATGAATATGCATGAGAGAGATTTGCATACACCACCTCCATTGTATGCAAATCTCTCTCATGCATATTCATTGTGGATATCTGGAAAACCCGACTGGCTGGGGAGGCCTCAGGACAAGTTTGGGAGCTCCTGCTCTAATTGGAATGCTAAAAGATGCTGAAGGATCCAGGTTGAATGGTGCTGAGAAGAAAAGGTGGAAAGCATACGCTGAGTTTTATATCATAAAGATCAAGTGGATCAACAGCAGTTTCAACCTGTACCTTATAATCGTGAACCATTGGTGATGAAAGAAGAAGTTGAAGCAGCATTGGAAGTATTTTCAAAGAGCAAAGCACCAGGAATTGATGCTATTCCCACTGAATTATTGCAGCAATCAGATGCAGCTGTTCCAAATTTCCTGGTACAGCCTGGAAAGTATTATAAGACATCATGGCCGACTGACTGGAAAAGATCTGTGTTCATACCAATGCTGAAGAAAAGTGATTTGACTGACTGTGGAAATTATCGCACAATTGTTCTGATCCCACATGCCAGCAAGATTCTACTCAAAAATCAGTCAATGTACTGTTACCTAGAATGAGAACTACCCGAAATGCAAGCAGGATTCAGCTTGTCCAAGCCCTGGTATTTTCAATAGCATCATATGAATGTGGAAGTTGGACAGTGAAGAAGAAAGTCAGGAAGAAAATCGATGCCTTTGCATTATGGTGCTGGCAAAGAATACTGTGTATATCATGGACTGCTCAAAGAACAAATCGGTTGATACTAAAAAATCAAAATTAAGCTTTCCTTAAAAGCTCAAATGGCAAGACTTCGACTTTTATACTTTAGACACATTATGTGAAGAGAGAGATCATTAGAGAAAGACATCATGCTTAGCAAGGTTGAAGGTCAGCGCAAAAGAGGAAGACCAGCAATGCAGTGGATTAACACCTTAACAGCACCAGTGGATGCCACTCTGTCAACAATTAGCTACCTGACTGATGACCGAACACAATTTAGGATGACTGTGCACAGGGTCGCCATGATTCGACTTCTACTCCTTGGCATTTAATAGCAATAAGGCATGTGGTTTTACATCTGAAAGGAAAGCAGCATAATACTCATAGAAACTGAAATCCAAAGTGATAGAAAAGAACAAAGTGTCAAACTTACTACATTTAAGACATGAAGTGTCATTTTAGAAAAGACATCCAGGTGCAATCTGAGAAGTCCAGAGCAAAACCTCTGAGAGAACCCTGGGGACATTTTACATTTTGGGCCAGTTAAAGAAAAACAGGCATCCCTAAATGGACCACCGCAGAAACGGCTTCTTGGATGTCCCGGCTGGCATTTTCCAGAAGGGGCATCTATGTTTGACACTGCAGACCCTCAGATATGCAGTGGCCGAATTAGTAATCTTGGTGGGATTTGTGTTTACATGCAGGTTGCTTTGCCTAGGAAATATTGACAGTGACGATAACAGCACAATGTGTGGTTTCCCGTCGTACCATTTTTGTCATGAAATAAGCACTTTTTTGTTCCTTATTCATGGTCAGGAGCAGATATAGGCATGGGCGCCTCAACAATCAGGGCCAGATGTGCTTGTGCTAACCTGGAATTGCATCACGATTTGTATCACCCAGGCCACTCCGGCATGCCCCCATCCAAATTGAATGTCCTCTTGCTAGGGAAGTCCATATACCAGTTTCTAAAATGGCTTCAGGAATGCTCTTGTGAATTGGATGTCTGCATACCCATTTTCAGAAGTTCAAAACACAAATAGGGCTTCTAAAATTACCTCCTAAATGTGATCTAGACTGAAGTTTGATCAACAGATTTTTTTTTCATAACTATAACTTATATTGAAACCAGTGACTTTTTCAAATGAGCCAAATTTTTACTATAAAGAAGGTAGTTCATCAAAGCCAAAGGAAAGCTCTAAGAATCTGTATGAATTACTTTTAGCCACACATGTACAGCAGATATAGTGCACTATTTATTTTCCACTGACAACAGGATCGAACGAAGCACAGAAGTTGGTGACATCATCAGACAGCCCATGGAGCCCAGGATAGAACTGCACTCCCAGAGCTCAGAACTTTAAACTGCACTAAACATCCGAGCATGCTCGGTTCTCTGTTTTGTTTCTTCTGTTTTGCCAGAAGGATGTGCTACAAAGCTCTCCCAAAATGTTTTCTATTCTGCCATTTATCTTTTCTTAAATATTATGGGATATATTCTGAGCAGTGTTTAGTGGAGATGGATGTTTGGACATCCATCCCCACAAAATGTTTGGGTGGCGATTCCACTCACAGAGCTCTCTGCATGTACAGCAGGATGTGCAGGGAGCTCTGTACAGGTGCAGGAGGGGGCAGGCCGAGGGAGACGTGAGGGCGGGCCAGGGGCATGACGCCTACTTCGGATATACAGGGCCGATTCCAAGGTCTGCCCTGTACATTCAGGGTTGACAATTTAAATGGGGAACTTATTCCATCTCAGAGGTGGAATAAGACTTCCTGGACGTCGGGGGCTGCCAGAGCTGGAGCCAGGGCCTGTCAAACAGGTGAGGAGGTGCAGGGGATTTCCTGCAGCCTGACTCTGTCCTTGGCAGTCCTGATCAGGAGTCGGGCTGTGGGAAACACGGTGTTTGCTGTTGCTGCTGGGGATTGCGGCTCTTGCATGAAGCTGCGGTGCCATGGCAACATGATGCCATGGCACTGCGGCTCCATGCAGGAGCCTGGCTGAGCTAGCTGGGGGATATGGCTGGACACCTGGGGTGTCTGAATCGCGGCACGTCCCGGACGTCTAACCACTATGCCGTGATTCTGCTACCGCGGGCACGTCTAGTCCCCTCTGGATGGCCCAGGGATAGACAAAGCTGAATGGGCCTCAATTTCTCTTATTTGTTTTTGATCTAATGTTGGCATTTTGCCATGTCCACACTGTTCTGGAAATTTCCAGAGAGTTCAGTTATCCAGTTTGCCTTAGTAGTTTGGGACTATGCCATGACCAAGAGTCACTGTGTCTTTTGCACAATCGTCGTGTATATATAGTATATATATGACGACAGATAAAGACCATCATGGTCCATCTAGTCATGATTGTTACCTACTGTAGTGACCGGGTTGCTGAACTAAGTCATCGTAACAAGCTGAGAGAGTTTCTCTCTACAGCAGTGGTTCAGCTAACTTCACAAGTTGCACTGAGATCGCTGGATTCTATACATAGTCTCTTTGCACTGTTTGAAACTGATCCCTTTTTTCTGTCTTGAGAGGTTCAGATGCACAGGAGTAGGATATGGGAACTTCCTTATTGTCCACCAGACCAGTTCAGAATAGATGGGTTATGCCCCTTGTTGCGAGCACTACCCTGACGGTAAGTGGCAGTCATGGCAGGTCGGACATAACTATATAGGGAGGAGATTGGCCAGTAATCCAGAGGCCCAATTGGCTTTTGGTCCTGTTAGTTTCCTGGATCCTAATCTTCCAAAGAATTCAATTGCACAAGTGGTGGGAAAATAAAGGCTTTTATTTCCCCTTCTCGCAAGGGTTCAAAGGATTGGGCAATAACAACAACGCAAATGTCCTTAATTCAGGTAAGAAAAAGTAAAACAAAAATTTAAAGCAAAACTGTTACTTTCACAGTAGCGCTGGTATTCACACAACAGGAATGTTCTAGGCAGTAACACATACAGCTTACAAGCCTGGCAAAGATTCTAGGCTTCCCGTGGTACAGTACGTACAGTCCATTTCGGTATCTGAAACCTCATTTGCCAGTTCCACTTGCATTGGCTCATAGGCGGAAGCCTCTGACTCCGAGTCCCTGGGTTCAGGCAGGTTATAGTCAGGCTTCTTATATAGCTCTTCTAGCACAGCCCAAGGTTCTGGGTAACTCGTAGGGCGTCGGCTCTGTGCTGTTTTATATTGAGGAAATTCCTCTCTCCTTAGAGGTTTTATGGCAGCTTTATAAAAACATTTATTATTCAAAACTCTTTTATCAGGTAAACATTTCCTATAGCTTGTATCATAAAAAGCTTTGCCTTGGGAATTTGGCTTCTCTGTTTCTAGTGAAGGTTCAGGCCTGCACCAGTTTCTCCGTTGGCTTGCCTGTACAGCACGGCTTAGGTCTTCAGGCTGTGACCCTGTTGGTTTTGGACAACAGCTGCAGCAATGCCTTTGCCACGCTGGGCAAACAGCATTTACTCCTCTGTGAGCTGAGACCTTCCCAGGTTCCTCCTTAGCTCTCAGGCAATCACCTTTCACTCTGGGTGATCTTCTGGCAGTGGAATATTCAGGTTTGCATTCTAACCTCTTTTCCTCTGTCTTGCCTTCCTTCCTGCTGCCTCCTTCCCAGCCGTCTCTCCAGCTGCCTTCACTCTGGCTGCTTCTTTTCCAGCCTTCACTCCGGCTGCTTCTCCATCTGCTGCCACTCCTCTCGCTGCCACTTCTTCCCTCTGCTTTCCAGTCTTCCTCCTTAAGAAGTCCTCCTGTGCTCGAGGATTGGAGGTTGGCTGGCATTACCTCATGATCAGTGGGGCATGGTTCCTCAGTCACTCTGAAGTCCCTCTTGCTCCCTCTATCTGGTTCCTCCAGATATTGCAGCTTGTATGTACCTTTTTCTTTATTTAAAGCATTTTCCTTTCTCTCAACCAGGTCTGCTGGGTGACACCCTCTACCAATGGATTGAGACAGAGAATAAAGTCTGCATGCTTGGCCTATTTAGGGCACCGTGCGTCTACGTCCTCAGTATTACTATGTCTCTGGCAGATAGAGATTCTGTGCGAGTGGTGAGCGGATTACTGACAAGACTCCTGGACCCAGTTGGACAACTAATAACCCAGTTGAGCCAGAACAGAAACTTTGGGATCTGCTGTCTAGCTCTGGTACGAATACCTGGAGAAGTGCATATTCCTAGCCATCTTTCTGACAGCTCTCTTTGCGCCTCTGCAAGACTTTCTTCACACACCCCTACTCCCCTCCCTGACCAAAAAAAAGGCTGTGGCTGGGATTCAGATAATTTACAAGCAGGCGTGAGTGAACTTACTGTCGAGAAGTCCGGTATGGAGATTGCTGGCTGTGAGGGTTATATACCTCCAGAGTGGGGTTGAGAGCAGCTTTGGCAGGAAGGAGTTCCCAAGTGTTGAAAAATGCTGAGTGTGAGAATTTTTGTTGCTAAACATTGGGAGCGATGTGCCTTTAATTGCAGCGGCTAGTAGTTATTTCTGCTAGCACCAGCAGAAGTGTTCGTAAGATATTGTTTTTTTTCTGCATGCTGGGAGCAGTGTAATGGCAGGTGGAGGAGACAGCCACATGCAAGCTTGGTGGCATTAGAGGCTGTTTCCACAGAAAGGGGCCATTTCGGTGATAACGATATGGACCATTCCCACCTTGGTGGCTTCATGGACTGCTAAGAATGAACCGCCACAGCTACAAAAGTATCTTAACAGTTTCCATGCTGTGTCCTGGGCAGAAACAGGCTTTGTGAGGATGAAGGGACCTGGTACGTTTGGTGACCACACATGGTGCCCTGATGACAGGGTCATTGCGTTTGATTTGGCTCCTGCACTGGGCAGCGGACACATCTTCCAAAGCCTGGCTGGCCTAACTGCTTTTTAAAGGGAAGCTTCTGTTTGGAGCCAGTTTGGAGAAGCTGGTGAAGGACCTTGGCAAGACAGAATCTACCCCCTTCTGGAAGATGGTCCAAGGGGCCTGTGAAGTTGACTGGTGCCCCTTCTCGTCAGCCTCCACCCATTCACTGAGGCCTAGTTGGCCGGATTTCCGGGGGTCTCGGGACTCTCATCATTACTGACCTGAAAAATCCTTCTTCCCTTCTGGGCTTTGGGCTCATTCTCAGTTCTTTCGTGGCTCACTTGAGCCCAGGGACTCTGTCCGTTCAAGAGGAGGACCCTCCCGGGCTGTGCAATGAAGCTTTTGGGGCCCATTCCTTGGTTCCTCCAGTTGGAGGCAGGCTTCACCTTTTCTTTCAGGAATGGGCCTGGGTTACCAAGGATTGCTGGGTGCTAGACACCATTCAGTTCGGCTAGTCCTGGAATGCAAAGAACTGATTCCAAATGCTTTTATCATCTCCCTTATGGGTATGCAACTAGAAATGCTGCTGTGCGGATCACCTTAGATGAGTTGTTGTGCCTAAAGACAGTGATGCTCTTAACGCCAGACAAGTGTGGAAAGGGCAGATAATCCATCAATTTTGTGGTGCCCAAAAGGATGGCTCCTTCTGGCCCATTCTGGACCTTCAGGGGGTCGATCAGCACTTGCACATCCTGTGCTTCCAGATGAAAACCTTGCACTTTTTGATTCAAGCTGTGCACCAAGGGGATTTCTTGGCTTCTCTGTATCTGGCCATCATGTATTTTCATATCCTTATCCGGGTGGATCAGCAAAGTATCTGCGTGTTGCCATGCTTGGCTCTCACTGTCAGTTCGCTGTCCTCCCTTTCAGGCTTTCCACCTCCCTGAAGATGTTCTCCCAGGTCATGGTGGTGGCGGCTGTGGTGCCAAAGGATCTCTGTCCTTAGAAAGCCTCAGCTGGGTGATCAATTTGGGAAGAGCCAGCTGTGCCTTCCCAGTCCCTTGAGTTTCTGGGAGCACGTTTGGACACTTGAGTGGGCAGTTTTCCTCCCAGAGGAGAATGTCAATCTGTTGGATTGCCTGATGCTATTCTGTGTGCAGCAGACTCCCAGAGTCTGGGATTCTCTTCAGCTCCTTAGATTGACGGCAGCGACCACAGAGATGGTGCCATGGGCATGTGCTCTGGCGGTCTTTGTTGACTCTGTGGTCAACGAGCTGAAGAGTTCAAGCGCAGACTCCCGCTCCCATTGATGGTGATGTCCAGCCTGTGGTAGTATTACAAAAATCTCGTTGGTCTTTATGGAGTACAATAAGCTATTATACTGATAAGAATTACTCCATTCAAACTTGTGTCAATAATAGTGGTTACTGGCAAACTTTTTTACAATCCCCATATGTAGTCTCAGACCTGTTTAGCGCTATTAACCTCCTCTCAAAATGAGAAACAAGTAGCGCTTGTATTGCATCAATGACTACTGGGTGGTGAACTTTTTTATATTTTTGTTTTAAAACCACCAATATTCTGTAGAGAACAGTCATAAATATCAGAGAAAATTAAGAAATTTTTCACAGCAAAGCAGATAAGCTGAGAACAAAGAACAAAGATAAGCTTGTTTTATAGCTTCTTGAATTTGCTATAGACATTTTAAAGTTCACAGGTGGTGGAATATTGGTGGTTTTAAAACAAAAATATAAAAAAGTTCACCACCCAGTAGTCATTGATGCAATAAAAGCGCTACTTGTTTCTCATTTTGAGAGGAGGTTAATAGCGCTAAACAGGTCTGAGACTACATATGGGGATTGTAAAAAAGTTTGCCAGTAACCACTATTATTGACACAAGTTTGAATGGAGTAATTCTTATCAGTATAACAGCCTGTGGTAGTGGCAACAGCCCCTTTCATCTGAGGAAGGGCATGCCACTTGATCCTCCTGACAACGGATGCCAGTCTCTAGGCTGGGGAGCCCTTTGCCAAGACTATACGGCCTAGGGCCATTGGAACCACAGGGAAGTAGTATGGCCCATCAACCGCCTCGAGGTGAGGGCCATTAGGTTGTCTCTTCTGCATTTCTGGCCTCTGATAGAGGGCCCGGCAGTTCAAGTATTTTCAGACAATGCCACGGCGGTGGCTTATGTCAACCAGTAAGGTGGCACGAAGAGTGCCAGGGTAGCTCTGGACATGGCTCTCCTATTTGCCTGGACAGAAAAGAATCTCCTAACCTTGTTGGCTCAGCATATTGCTGGGATGGACAGTGTGAAAGTGGAATTCCTCAGACAACACTCTCTGGATCCAGGAGAGTGGGATTTGAGTCAGGAGGCATTTCAGTTAATTCTGCGCTGCTGGGGTTGCTCCAAAATGGATCTGATGGAGACCTGCTCCAATGCTGAAATTTGTCGCTTTTTCAGTTGCCACATGGAAACAGGGTCAGGGGGCATTGATACCCTGACCCCCAGCCCTTGGCCAAGTCAGCACCAACTATACATGATTTCTTCATGGCCTGTGATGGGGTGTGTGACTCTGTATAGCACGCCACCTGAACAGGATTGTTCTGGTGGCGCCGGATTGGCTGAGGAGACCTTGGTTTGGAGACCTGATAGGCTCCTTTTCAGTTGCCTCCTCTCAGGGCCTATTGCGGCAGGGACCAATCATCCTGGAGGACCCTATTCCCTTTTTGCTTATGGCTTGGCTCTTGAAAGGAAATGACTAGCACATAAGAGTTACCCTCCAGCAGTGGTATCCTCTCTGCTCAGAGCCCGGACGAGGTCTACCAAGCTAGCATATGTGGAGATCTGGTGCCTCTTTCAGCGATGGTGTGGCACTCGGCATTTGACTCCTGTGGCGGCCAAATTTCTATCTCTGTTGGTCTTTCTACAGGATGGCCTGGAGAAGGGCCTTTCCCTTAGCTCCCTGAAAGTTCGGGTAGCAGCCTTGGCCTCTTTCCAAGGTCCTGTGGCTGGTAAGTCTCTAGCATTGCACCTGGACGACTTGCACTTTCTCCAGGGGGTTCAGCATCTGCGTCCTCCGGCCTGTGATCTCTTCCTGGGATCTCTGTCTGGTACTCAGGACCCTGATGGTGGTGCCCTTTGAGCCATTGAAGCATGCTACTTTAAAGAGTTTGACGCTCAAGAGGGTCTTCTTGGTCACCATTTGTTCTGCAAGGTGAATTTCTGAGCTGCAGGCTCTGTCTTGCTGAGATTCTTATCTGTCTTTTTCAAAGGAAGCCGTTTCCATTTGGCCTGTGCCTTCCTTCCTGCCTAAGGTGCTTCTCCCTTTCACGTGAACCAGGTGGTATGCCTGCCCTCCTTCTCTCAGGATTGGTGTCATGGGAAGGATAAGGATCTTCGTCTTGTGGTTGTCTGGAAGGTGCTTCTCTGGTACATGTAGGTTACAAATTCCTTTTGTAAGCTTGACCATCTTTTTGTGCTGTTTGCTGGCCCATACAAGAGTGACATGGCGGCTAAATCGCCTTTGGGGCGCTAGATTAAGGAGGCCTTTGCCTCGGCGTATCTGCTATGGAACCAGCTGGTTCCGAAGGGTTTGCGTGACCATTCTACCCAAGCGCAGGTGTCGTCATGGGTGGAGCAGAGCTTGATAGCCCATGCAGACATTTGTCAGGCAGCAAAGTGGGCATCACTTTTCACTTTTGTCAAGCTTTACTGCTTGGATGTTCATGTGAGGGCGGAGATGTCCTTTGAATCAAGAGTTTTGTGAGCTGCTGTGTCTTCTTCCCGCCCAGTGGAGTTGTAGTTTTGGTACATCCCACTTGTCTGGACTGGTCTAGCAGGGCGATATGGAAGGCAGCATTTTACTTATTAGTTAATGTCCTGCTAGACTAGTCCAGTTCCATCCCTGGAACTGTATTGCTCTGTTCTGCTGCTTCAGTATCCTTGGGTCCACTCTGATTTTTATACTTGGCTCTGCAGGTTCATCGTCTACTGACAGCCTTCTATGTCTGCTTTCGTGTATATAGTTCTCTACTGCTGATTACTCATTGTTGCCCACGATCGGGGTGGTGTGAGGCTTGCCATGTTTCTCCCATATGCTTCAGGATGAATACTGAAGAGACCTCTGGTGGCTGAGGCAGATAGACATTATTGTCTGGTTTTAAAATTCATGCTAAGGATTTGACCCTTTGACTTTTGTCATGGGGCTACCCCTTTAAAGTTATAAGAGCAGCATATTTGAGAGCGCGTTATACCCATCGAGATTGGCTGTTTGAACCCCATCCTCCTGTACAGTCCCCGGACAAGATTACGGCCATCTTACCATACATGCGTGGATCTTCTGATGTCATCAAAATCCTTCACAAGTTTTGGCCGATATTGGGATTGCATGCTTGTTTCCGCTTACCTTTACAGATTGCTTTTTCCCGTGGAGCAAATCTCCGAGACCGTCTAGTGAAAACAGCGGCTTTGGAGGATCGTCCACAATCTGGTCATCCTGATCTGGGTCATTATCCCTGTAATTCTTGCCATTTTTGTTCTCAGACTATTTCAGGTCCAGCTTGGGTGGACTCGCGGACTAATAAGCAGTATATGACCCGTTGGCATACCAATTGCACTTCTGATTTTGTTGTATACCTGATCATCTGCCCCTGTGATTTATACTACATTGGGCGTACTTCTCGCCCTTTCAAAACACGTTTGGGTGAACATGCCTCGCGCCTGTGGACTTCCACACTTTCAGCTCCGCTTGTTGATCATTGTTTATCTCACTCGCATGTTTTTGAGGATTTACATTGGCGGGTTTTAGATCATATACCATTCAACCCCCGGGGCGATGACAGGGTTCAACGTTTACAAAACATGGAACAAAGATGGATCTTTAATCTTAACTCGGTACACCCTTTTGGTCTTAATTCACAATTGGACTGGCATACTATTCGCTAACCAACTATTAGATGGGTTGGCCTGGTTATGTGGCTCCCCCCATCACTGGCTCTGATTGGTTTCTTCAGTCTTGTTTCTCCTTTGGGATTGGTGATTCTGTTTCTGAATGGCAGTGGTTTACGTCATTATAAGAACTGCCTTTTGGCGTTCCTTTTCGTGATGGGCATTTTTGTTCTACGGCAGTTTGTTCCACAGCGACTTGACCTGAAGCAGGGGAAAAATTGAATCCCCGAAACGTGACACGTCGTGGAAGACTTTCTTCAGCCTTCAGTTAAGTGCCAATCCGTCTACAATTTTTCAAGTTGTCCCTTACCATAGGGCCTTTTATTTAAAATATAATAAAATGGATGGGCTGCAGTGGTGAGAGGTGAAGTCCTTTGCACTGAGACGGCCCCTCCGACAAAAATTAGTGTGTTTTTCCTTAGGTGGTTTTTATTTCACTGGGTTCTCTTATGAGGCAGATAGAGGCATAGGAGTGATGTCATTGAAACCTGGGCTTTTCATTGGTTCTTTGTCTCCTTCAGTGTGCTAATTTGGGAACACAACCCACTTGTCTGGACTGGTTTAGCAGGACTCAAGGAAAGGACATTAATTGGTAAGTAAAATGTCACCTTAGTGTATTTGTGGCCTCATATGCGTGTTCATGACTAAGATACCATCATACTAGGCATGCATGTTGTAACTTAACATTGAGGGTGCTTGTACTTTATGAAATATTCCATCTTAGATGCATAGAGGGTAACTTTTGAACAGGGCGCCTAGACATATTTAATACAGCCATTTCTAGCCCTCCTATACAATTAATTTCTAAGCAGATAATAATTATAAAATTTCCAATATTACATAATTTCTGTCTTACAAAAATGTTCTTAATAAAACAGTTTTAATTAACTGTCAAAATGACATGTTGTTAGAACTTCTAACCTCATATGGCAACTCATTCCATTCAGTTGCTGAGACATATGTATCAATTGGTCTAGTATACGTTTAAATTTAATCTTCTTCACTGAAGGGACTGCCAAGGAATTGCTGTTTACCAACTGAGAAACTTAGATAAACAATAAAAGAAACTACATCCACCATATAAAGTTTATAAAGGGAACCTTGAACAATTAAGATAGTACACAGCAGCTCCCCCCCCAAGTTATATCTGCCTTAAACCTCTTCTCAAGTCACTTCATTGACTCCCTATCCATTTCTGCATACAGTTCGAACTTCTACTGACGTACAAGTGCATTAATTCTGCAGCTCCTTATTACCTTGCCTCTTATTTTTCCCTACACCCCTTCTCGAGAATGCCACTCATCAGTCAAATCACTTTTATTTGTGCCCTTTACTTCCTCTGCCAATTGCAGACTATTTCATTCTTCCTTGCTGCACCATATGCCAGGAACAGACTACATGAGTCAGTATGTCAGGCTTCATCTCGGGTCCTATTCAGATCCAGGCTAAAAACTCGTCTCTTCAAGGCTGTTTTTGGGTTCTTGACACCCTCCCCCTTATTCTCCTGTTTGCAACCCATGTGTATTCTAACCATTTCTCCTTAGTTTTATCCTAGTTTCCTGTTTGTTGTGTTTGTCTTTCTGTCTTGAATAGATTATAAGCTCTGTTGAGCAAGGACTGTCTCTTACATGTATAGGTACAGTGCTGCATCTGCCTTGTAGCACTATACAAATGATTAGTAGTAATTTAACTAGTTCAGTACATGTACAGACAGAAAATGATGGCAGATAAAGATCATACAGTCTGCCCATCTATGAGAACTATTAAGTACTAAAATCCTTTCCTCTCCCTCAGAGATCCTCTGGGTCTGAATTCAAGAAAGAATGAGACAAATACAGTCTTGTCTTTACTACTTCCACCAACCTTTCCATAAAGAAATATTTCCTCAGATTACTCCCAAGTCTGTCCGCTTTCACCTTTGTCCTATGACTCTTCATTCCACAGTTTCACTTCAACTGGAAGAGGGCCAATTACTGTGTCTAAGTTGCACAGACATACTTATTTTTATTGTATATCTTTGAACATACTTTTAAAATATTATGATGGCATACAGTTGGACTATTTCCAATTATTTCTCAAGATATTATACACAACATATCTAAAATGCAAGGGTGCCAATAATGTTGACCACAACTGTAATTCTTTCTCCCGCTGTCCACCCACTCTTCTCCCCTTCCACTGTATCTGTGTTCTGGCATTTCCGATTTCTCTTTCCTATCAGTTTATGGCTTTCCTTTCCTCTATTTGTGCTTCTATTTGTAAACCGCTTTGCCTTTTTACAGAAAAGCAGTATATCAAGTCCTAAATAAACATAAACCTCCTGAGCATTTATGTCATGGAGGTATTTAAATGTCTCTATCATATCTCCCTCTCTCCTGTATTTCCTCCAAGGTATACATATTGAGATCTTTGTCTATGCCCATATGCCTCATGATGACCACTGATCATTTTAGTAGCCACTGTCCAGACTCACTCCATGTTCATATCCCTTTGAAGGTGCTGTCTCCAGATTTCTACACAGTACTCCAAATGAGGCCTCAAGGACATACAGAGGCACTATCACCTCCTCCTTCCTGCTGGTCATTCCTTTGCCTTTGCACCCAAGCATCCTTCTAGCTTGTGCACATTTATGTGGTAGTCTGTGTATATTTTATAAAGCCATTTGTATCTTGCATATCAGCCTAGTATTGCCCCTGGAAATTTCTACTTGCAGTCTGTGCGCAAATATGTACAATATGGTTACGTGTGCTTACTGTCAGCACAACTTTATAAGATTGTTTTCCCATGAGTAAAACACAGTTTAGAATATACGCCCTATGAGGGCAGCTTTCAGATGTATTTCCACAGGTAAAAATTTACCCACAGAGATGAGCTTTTTTAAAAAACTGCATCCAGTATGTGGAAACGTTACCTGCACACGACCTCTGTATTAAGTTTACCCAGATTGAGCCAGAGGTGTTCCCAGGGCTAGGACCTTAGAGGGGTTTACATATACCAGTATAACTTTGAAAGTTAGTCATATGTGTGTAAAATAACAATGAAAACTTGTGTGTTAAAGAACAGATGTAAATATAAACATACACATTCCTTAGGATAACTTCAAAAGTGGAAGTACACATATGTTTTTGCTTTGAAAATTCACCAAGGCCTGCATAGGGAAAAGCATGCTCATACTTTTTACTCATGTGTATAGTCACAAATTTACCCCCATGTGTATTTAAATTTAATCTCATTTATTATATATAAACATGGGGGTAATTTTATGTAAGGTTTTCCTGCACATGAAGCCTGTTTTTACATGTGAAACAGGCCTTTTATGAAATATTGTGGCAATATATGCGAATATATATTTGCATGTGACAAGATGGTGCATATGCATTGCATGTAGGAATTCCCAGGGGTCTACATGCATTAATTTACACCAACTTTGGAGCAGGGGCAATTGTGTGTGTAAGCATTTGCATGCTATTGAGGCTGGTTCTGGTGTTTATAAAGACATCTGTGTTTCCTTTATAATGTAGAGGTTCTTTTGGATTTGACACATAGGTGATTTGCTGTAAAATGAGGCCCATAGAGGCAAATAAAGAGCTGACTGTGATGGATAAAGTGAACTAGATAAAGTTGTCTGGCTGACGAAAGCCCTAGGGCAGGGGTCGGCAACCCGCGGCTCTGGAGCCGCATGCGGCTCTTTCTCACCTTTGCCGCGGCTCCGGAGCACACTGCCCGCCCGGTATTTATGGCGTTATGGGCTCCCTCCCTTCTTCTGCAGCCGCGGCTCCCTGCCTCTTAGGGAACCGCGGCTGTGCTTTTAAAATCATCTCGGAGCCCTTCCTGTCTTGACGGGCTCCGTGCAGCATTGTCCCGCCTCTAAAGGAAGTTTGGAGGCGGGACAATGCTGCACGGAGCCCGTCAAGACAGGAAGGGCTCCGAGATGATTTTAAAAGCACAGCCGCGGTTCCGTAAGAGGCAGGGAGCCGCGGCTGCAGAAGAAGGGAGGGGAGCTGACATGGAGGGAGGGAGCAGATATGGATGGATGGAGGGGCTGACATGGAGGGAGGGGGGCTGACATGGAGGGAGGGAGCTGATATGGATGGATGGAGGGAGGGGGCTGTCATGGAGGGAGGGAGCTGATATGGATGGAGGGAGGGGGGCTGACATGGATGGAGGGAGGGAGGGGGCTGACATGGATGGATGGAGGGAGGAGGGGCTGACATGGAGGGAGGGAGCTGATATGGATGGAGGGAGGGGGCTGACATGGAGGGATGGAGGGGGCTGACATGGAGGGAGGGAGCTGATATGGATGGAGGGAGGGGGGCTGACATGGAGGGAGGGAGCAGATATGGATGGATGGAGGGAGGGGGCTGACATGGAGGGAGGGGGCTGACATGGATGGAGGGAGGGGGGCTGACATGGATGGATGGAGGGAGGAGGGGCTGACATGGAGGGAGGGAGCTCATATGGAGGGAGGGAGGGGGGCTGACTTGGAGGGTTGGAGGGGGCTGACATGGTGGGAGGGAGCTGATATGGATGGAGGGAGGGGGGCTGACATGGAGGGAGGGAGCAGATATGGATGGATGGAGGGAGGGGGCTGACATGGAGGGAGGGGGGCTGACATGGAGGGAGGGAGCAGATATGGATGGATGGAGGGAGGGGGGCTTACATGGAGGGAGGTAGCAGATATGGATGTATGGATGGAGGGAGGGGGGCTGACATGGAGGGAGGGAGGGAGCTGATATGGATGGAGGGAGGGGCTGACATGGAGGGAGGGAGCATATATGGATGGATGGAGGGAGGTGGCTGACATGGAGGGAGGGGGGCTGACATGGAGGGAGGGAGCAGATATGGGGGGGTGGGGGCCTGACATGGCGGGAGGGAGCTGATATGGATGGAGGGAGGGGCTGACATGGAGGGAGGGAGCAGATATGGATGGAGGGAGGGAGCGGGGCTGACATGGAGGGATGGGGCTGACATGGAGGGAGGGAGCAGATATTGGGGGGAGGGGGGCTGACATGGAGGGAGGGAGCTGATATGGATGGAGGGAGGGCTGACATGGAGGGAGGGAGCAGATATGGATGGATGGAGGGAGGGGGGCTGACATGGATGGATGGACGGGGCTGACATGGAGGGAGGAGCTGATATGGATGGATGGTGGGGGGGGGCTGACATGGAGGGAGGGAGCTGATATGGATGGAGGGAGGGAGCTGATATGGATGGATGGAGGGAGGGGGGCTGACATGGAGGGAGGGAGCTGATATGGATGGAGGGAGGGGGGCTGACATGGAGGGAGGGAGCAGATATGGATGGAGGGAGGGGGGCTGACATGGAGGGAGGGAGCAGATATGGATGGATGGAGGGAGGAGGGGCTGACATGGAGGGAGGGGGGCTGACATGGAGGGAGGGAGCTGATGTTGGATGGAGGGAGGGGGCTGACATGGAGGGAGGGAGCTGATATGAATGGAGGGAGGGGGGCTGACAGGGAGGGATGGATGGGGCTGACATGGAGGGAGGGAGCTGATATGGATGGAGGGAGGGGGGCTGACATGGAGGGATGGAGGGGGCTGACATGGAGGGAGGGAGCTGATATGGATGGAGGGAGGGAGAGGGCTGACATGGAGGGATGGAGGGGGCTGACATGGAGGGAGGGAGCTGATATGGATGGAGGGAGGGGGGCTGACATGGAGGGATGGATGGGGCTGACATGGAGGGAGGGAGCTGATATGGATGGAGGGATGGAGGGGGCTGACATGGAGGGAGGGAGCTGATATGGATGGAGGGAGGGAGGGGCTGACATGGAGGGATGGAGCACTGGTAATGGGGTTGAGGGGACGAGCACTGGAAATGAGCTGATTAGGGGAGGCTAGGACTGGTAATGAGCTGATGGGGGGTAGGACTGGTATTGGGCTGATTAGGGGAGGCTAGCACTGGTAATGGGGTTTAGGGGGGATTAGCACTGGAAGGTACTGGGAGTGAGGACTGGAAAGGGGCTGATATTGGGGAGGGTTACTGGGACTGGAAATAGGCTGATGGAAAGAAGTGAAGAAAACGAAAGAAGAGATAAGAAATGGCAGATGGACCATAGACCACAGAAGAGAGCTAAGAGAAGACAGGAAAGCAGAAGCCTCAGATCGGGATCAGCATGATCAAAGAATAAATTGGTCAGACAACAAAGGTAGAAAAAATAATTTTATTTCATATTAGTGATTTGACTACAAATCATCATAATTTTGAAATCAAATATTGTTACTTGTTGTTGTGATATTTTCTGACGTTTTTTTTTTTGGTGTGTGAAGGAAGAGGGGTAGTCTTATACGGCGAGTATAGGCCAAACACCTATATTTTAACAGGAAAAGTAGGGGGTCGTATATAGCATTAAGGTAAGAAACAATATATGCAGTGTTAGATTTGTTTTAAATGTCGCAATGGTTTTGCGGCTCCCAGTTTTTTTTTTCCCTTCGGAAACGGGTCCAAGTGGCTCTTTACGTCTTAAAGGTTGCAGACCCCTGCCCTAGGGTAACTGTGGCTGGCCAACACTGAACACAGAGATGGCTTCCAGAGCCCTTATTTTTTTGTCTGGCTAATTTTTGTCTGTGCAACAATTTGCCTGGATAGAATTTAGCCACTCAGCAGGTAGGTATGGGGATACAGAATTTGAAACCTCAGGGTTCATCTGGCTAACTCCCAAAGTTAGCCAGATTAACCCTTTGAACATAGATTGTATACCTTCTCTTCAACTGGTTTCACCACTGTGCTGTCAGTTAAGATGGTTTCCTTCAGTGTTTTCTTCCCTCTGTATACTCGTATGGTCCTGAGACCCTGCTATATGTTGCTGCCTTTCCCACACACCCTTGTATTTAGCTCACAACGTTTCAGTAATAGTTCAAAGAGCAACATTCAGGTAGAACAGATATTCTGTATCCCCAGAGGGCTTACAATCTAAATTTGTACCTGAGGCAATGAAAGGTTAAGTGGCTTGTCCAGGATCACAAGGACCATTGGTGGGATTTGAGCCCTAGTTTCCCTGGTTCTGAGTCTGTTTTCCCACTCCCCGGAACTTTGCTGTATAGTGTCGTCTCCCTTGTATTTGGCTTTCATCATGCACTCCTACTTTTACACCCCTTCTCTTTACATTCAAGCTGCTTTGTCTTCCTTGCAGGTGTCATTAAACTGAAGAATAATGGTGATTTCTTCATTGTGAATGAGGGGCGCCGACCCCTTTACATTGATGGCAGGCCTGTGCTGCCTGGCAACAAGTGGAAGCTGAGTAATAACTCTGTGGTAGAGGTGAGCACAACTACTGTGACCCTCTTTATAGCCTTTTTTTTGTAAATTGCTGATCTCTAACCCTAGATGTGAACTTCTTAAACCCTCCGTTGGTTGTTGCTGATTCTGACATGTTATCTCTCACCTTTTTTTGTTGCAGATTGCCTGTCTTCGCTTTGTATTCCTCATTAATCAGGATCTGATCGCACTAATAAAAGCCGAAGCTGCCAAGATTAATCAACAGTGACAGGAAAGTGGGAGACGAAGCCCTGGCTACAGTAGTGGTGGAAGGGAGGGAGATGTGCTCTCTGAGCAGCATCTTGACAGGCAGGTTCCTCTTATATTCTGCAGAGGTGCACATTTCCTCTAACACCTGACCTGCAATTTGGGTCATTTCCAGAGCAGAAAAACAAGAGTGAGAGTGGCTGAATTTTTTGGAGACTTCCTCAGATTGCCTTTTTCCCCCCCATGGACAAGCAGGGGAATATGCAGTCACACAAATAGCTGACATCATTCTGCTGCTGATCTCATCCCCACACAGGCAAGAGCTTTCTGGAGCCCTGAAACACATTCCGTGTCCCTGACATTTAGCCATATAAGACATACAAGCTGAGAACCTTTTGTACATATCAGCCCCCACCCCGAGAGTTTCCCTAGAGGATCAATGGTGAGATGAATTGGGAGTAGAGCGTCTGGCCTGCATGACCTCTTGTGCGATGAGATGAGTCTTCTTTAGAGCTCCCACCCTGTGGGACGGAGGTCAGAAGCTCTCACAGAGATCAGGTAACCATGGATGCTTAGCTCAAGGGTTTTTCCCTCCAGGGACAGTGCTGCTGCACAAACAATTGTCAGGTCAGGTGCCACACTTGGCTTTTCTGGCTGTGGCAGGCACAGGCCTTGCATGTTTTCTCTCCATGCAGGAGACATGCCCTCACTTCTGTTTCCTGTCTCACTTTTGTGTCCCCCTCCATGGTTGCTGCATTGATACACATAACAACTATGAGCTCTGTTTCTTGATTCCATGTGTAATACATTTTGAGCCCTTCTCCTTGAGTTTATATTTAAAATAAACTGTTTTTTTTTTGTTAATGTAGAATTTTGTATTAACAATTTCTTCTCTTGGCACTATCTATTTCAAATATAGAAATATGTAAACATTTATTCTAGGACAGACATTTGGAACAAGTGTTACAGCCAATTCTGTACTTGGAAACTTCTGTATAAGATTTTGTTATGCAGAGAGGTGCTACATAGTACTAACTTTTAAAATCCATTACAGAGACCTTTAAATACCTCCGTGGCATAAATGCACAGGAGAGTCTCTTTCAATTGAAGGCAAGCTCTGCTACGTGAGGACATAGGATGAGAGTGAAAGGGGATAGACTCAGGGGTAATATGCAAAAATATTTCTTTGCAGAAAGAGTGGTAGATGTGTGGTATAGTCTGCCAGTGGAGGTGGTGGAGATGAGAACAATAGCTGAATTCAAAAAAGCATGGGACAAACATAGAGGACCTCTAAGGGTAAAAAGGGGACTATTGTAGTTGATATGGAAGGGCAGACTAGATAGGCCATGTGGTCTTTTTTTGCCCTTACGTTTCTATAAGGAGACTGCCACTTAAAGCTGGGCCAGGGAGCGCCACGTGACACATGAGTGAGTAGGACGCTGCTCTGCTCGCTCCGGGGCTGTCCCGCTAATAATCTGCAAATTTGGTGAGTTTACCCCAGTGTAGAGGACCGGTAAGCACCCGGGACCATTGAGGGAAGAATTGCGGTGTCTCTCAGAAATTTTGGACCCTCAAATGCCTCCTCCGCCGTGCCGAGAGCGGGAGAAGCCGCCGAAATCTGGGGCCTCCTCGACTGTGGGCCCAGCTACCAGTTTAACGCAGCAACGATCCCCGGGGGGAGAGAGCTCGGATTCGGGGGCGGAGGAGCTAGCCCGGGAGGTAGCGAAGCTATTGGAGCCTAAGTTTGACCTCATTTTGAGCAGACTTGAGACAATGGGAGAGACGCTTACAGAGTTCAGCCAGAGGCTGGATGAAGTGGAACATCGAGTGTCGGTGTTGGAGGAGGAGGAGGGCCAGCGGACCCGAGGAACCGATCTGATGCGCAAGCAGCTGGAAACCCTGCTGGATAAGGTTGATGACCTGGAAAATCGTTCCAGGCGCAACAACTTGCGCATCGTGGGTGTCCCAGAAACAAAAACGGACGCAATGCTTGTGTCGCTTGTGGAATCCTGGCTGCCCAAAGAGCTGGGCCTGGAGGGTCTAGTGGGACAACTTAAAGTGGAGCGCGTGCACCGTTTGGGGCCCCGGACAGAGCTTCGGCAAAGGCCCAGAGTTGTCCTCGCGCGGATCCTAAATTTTCAACACAAGTGGCAGCTTTTGCAGGCGTTTCGGCAGAAAAGGGATTTGCACTTGGATAATCAGAAAGTGTTGCTGTTCCAGGACTATTCGGCGAATGTGGCGGCGCAGCGGAAAGAATTCTCCCCGATGTGTGCGGCCTTATTCCAAAAGAGGCTACGATTCACTCTGGCGTTTCCTGCTGTTCTCCGAGTGACACACGCGGGGAAGACCCATGTGTTTAAGGCGGCGGCGGCGCAGAACTTTTTGGCGGGACTGCCTAGCACTGAGGAGAGCTCATCGGCAGTGAATGACCCGGTGCCTTGATGCGATAGCCGTTGGCCCTTGATTGGCAATGGCGCTGAGGGTGGAAAGAGTGGAACACGGGGTCCTGCGGAGAGAAGCTGTTGCAGCGGGACTTTGTGGGCTCTTGAGTGGGACTGCTCTGACACCATAGTTATGCTCATAATTATGTTTAATGGTGTGTTTTACCCAATGTCTGCTACTGTTTTCTATTGTTTTTTTTTTCTCTCCCCCTTTCTCCTTTCTTTCTCTTCCCTTCTTGGTTATGGAGTTTTGGTGTTGGTGGTTGGGCTATGGGGGGGTGCGTAGTGGGAGGGGGGAGGCTTCTGGGAGGTTAGGTGGTGTGCGGTGTGCGGGCAGGGGGGTTCGATGGGGATGATATTGGGCTATAGGCTTCCCTGTATGTGGCTACCCAACACGTGGTCCCTGCTAGTTGCCTGTGTTTTTCTTTGAAACAGGCCTTGAGGTAACTCGGCTTGCCCTTTTGGAGAGAGCGGGTTCTCTGCGGGGGGCAGAGCGGGACAGCCCTGTTGCGCCCGTAGGTGGTACTCCAGCCTGGCTCAGCGGGCTAGGGGTTGGAAGAGTGGGGGTTTCTTGGGGGGAGGGATAGAGGGTGTTCTGGGGGGAATGGGGGGAGGGGGGGAGAACTTTGGCTGCGATTGGGTGTGGGAGGGGGTGGGGAGGGGTTGGGCGGTTGGGATGGTAGTGGGGGGGGGACTGGGGTTGCTTGGGAACACATGCCGGGCCCTCTGGGGGGTCAGGTGGTTGGAGATGGGCTTCAGCAAGGGTGGGGTGAACAGCGACGGAGACAAGTGTGTATGAGGAAAGGCGATGGGGGGAGCTCTCTTCACAACTGTATGTGGTGGTGTTTCGATGTATGGTTAGAGTGGCTGTAGATGATCACGGGTGAGGGTTTGCGCTTGGTGACTTGGAATGTGTGTGGTATAGGGTCCCCGGTGAAACGTTACAAGATTTTGCGCGCCCTAAGGGACCAACGGGAAGATGTGGCCTTCTTACAGGAAACGCATCAGAGTGCCCTGGAGCATGACAAGCTTGCAAGGGGTTGGGTTGAGAAGGTCTACGGAGCTTCCTCGGGTGGGAAGAAAGCAGGAGTAGTGGTACTAATCAGGTGGGGGGTGGATCTGGAGGTAGAGCATACCACTTGTGACCCGGAAGGAAGGTTTGTTCTTATAGTGGGGAGCATTAAGGGAGTTAAATTAGGTCTGGTGAATGTTTATGCTCCCAATGTCTATGATGCTCGTTTTTATGCCAGACTGAATAAATGTTTGAGTGCCCTTGGCCCAACTCCCTTCATCATGGGGGGGGATTTTAATTGTGTGTTAGATGACACGATAGATCGGTCTGGGAAACGAGGGTTGACCAGGGATAGGAAGGCTCAGTGGATTCGGGAGTGTGTGAGAGTTTTAATTTACTGGACTATTGGAGGGTACTGCACCCCCTGGATAGGGATTACACTCATGTCTCTCGAGCCCATGACACGAGGTCCCGGTTGGACTATTTTCTGGGGTCGCGAGAATTGTTTACTAAAGTTACTGGTGTAGAGATTGGGCCGGTGGCAGTGTTGGACCATGCCTTTGTTAGGTTGGATGTGAGGTGGGGGGTGCACAGGGGTAGATCCTTGTGGCGTTATCCGCTCAGTTATACCCAGGGCGCCCAGTATGAGGCTTTTTTACACTCGCAGTGGGATGAGTTTGAGGAATTTAATGGGCAACATCAGGCAGACCCCATTCTCTTTTGGGGGAGACTGCCAAGGCGGTCTTGCGTGGACGAATCATTGAATTTGGGGCCCGGAAAAGGAAAGCTTATGCTTCTCGTTTGATAGGGTTGGAATGCCAGTTGTGCCGAGCGCGGAAGAAGTTGACGCAGCACCCAACACAAGGACAGAAATTGGAATATAGTAGATTGCAGCAGGAGGTGAATGCGCTATTGCAGGAACGGGTGCAGCAATCTCTGCTCTACTATCGGTATAAGCTCTATCAGTACGGTAATCGGGCAGGGCGTCTGCTGGCCCGGCTGGTGAAGACTAGCCGTGGACAGACCACTGTCGGGGCCCTACGGGACACTCGGGGTGTGATCCGGTCTGAGCAGGATTACATCGAAGACAGATTTCATGAATACTATCAGACACTGTATAGTACTGGCACTGAGGACCTGACGCAAGCCGCGAAGTTTCTTGCGAAGGTGGAGGTGCCTAGTCTTTCATTGGAGGAGAGTGCATCTCTTAATGGTCCGATCACGGACGAGGAGATCCGGGGGGCCATAAAGGTGCTACGTTCTTGTAGGGCGCCGGGTCCCGATGGGTATCGGGGTGAATTCTATAAAGTACTGGGAGATAGGGTGGTTGGGCCCCTGCGAAGATACTACTCGGACCTAATTGAACGTCAGGTTTTCCCCTATGAGAAAAATAGTGCGGTGATTACCTTGATTCCTAAACCTGGTCGAGATGGGTTATTACCGAAATCGTATAGGCCGATCTCGCTTTTAAACGTGGATATCAAACTTCTGGCCAAGATCATGGCTAACCGACTAGCTGAGTACATCCCCCAACTGGTTAAGGAGGACCAAGTGGGTTTTGTGAGAGGTAGACATACTGTTAAGAATCTGCGCAAGATTGTTTTGTCATTATATATGTCTGCGGAGGCGGGGGAGCCAGCCTTATTAATTAGCTTTGACGCTGAGAAAGCGTTTGATCGGGTTGGGTGGTCATACATGTATCGCTTGTTAGAGGAAATGGGGATCGGAGGGTTCTTTTTGGATACGATTAAGCTCTTATATTCGGACCCCCGCGGGCGGATTTTGGTTAATGGTTCTCTCTCCCAGGACTTTCCGATACGGAGGCGGACACGGCAGGGTTGTCCCCTGTCCCCGCTCCTGTTTGTTTTAACTCTGGAACCTCTCTTGGAGCGCATACGGACGCATAAGGGCTTGATAGGAGCCCGGGTGGGCGCACAGAAATTCCGGATCTCGGCTTTCGCTGATGACCTTCTGGTGTACCTGGGGGCCCCAAGGCAGACCTTACCAGTCCTGTTGCGGGTGGTTGCAGATTTTGGGCAGTTTTCGGGTCTGAAGTTGAACTTGGATAAGTCAGAGGCCTTGGATCTGCGGCAGTCCTTGTCTGGGGACTGGGAGACTTTCCCTTTAAAGTGGGCAGGGACGAAACTTCATTATTTGGGGATATATTTAACTGCGGATGTATCACAAATGCAGGCGGTCAATTTGGAGGCTTTGGGGTCGCAGACTGCAGAGCGTTTGTACGGTTGGCGAGATCTGCCGCTTTCTCTGGGCGCCAGGGTAGCCTTGTATAAGATGGTTATATTCCCCAAATGGCTATATCTGTTGCAGAGTCTGCCTATTTTGGTGACGGGAAGGGAGATGGCAAAGGTGGAAAAATGTTTAAGCTGCTTTTATTGGAGAGGGAAGAGACCTCGGCTGAGTCTTCAGATCTTGCAGAGGCCCTGGGGAAGTGGGGGTATGGGAGCCCCTGATTTGCGGAGCTATAATATTGCATGCCTATTGAGGAATTTGCGCGATTGGTTGGCGACTTCAGGGGATTATACGCCTCTGGCCTATGAGCAGGAGGTGGCGAAACCCCTGGCCTTACGCTATGTCTTACATGCGGCGGCGGCTGCCTTACCTCCCCTGGTGGGGGGGCACCCTGTCTTTCGCGTAATGCGGCAGGTTTGGCGTCGGTTATGTTCTCTGTTTTCGTGGAATTCTGGGACGACCCCCTTTTTGCCCCTGTATGGGAATGGGGCTTTTGAGACGGGGATGTTAGGGGGGGCATTTCGAGGCTGGGAGGCCAAAGGGATTGTGGCCCTGGAGCAAGTAGTGAATGCACGGGGGGAGGCCCGGGGTTTTTCTGATCTCCAGAGCAGCTATGGTTTGGTATCTCGGGATTGGTTCCCCTATTTACAACTCCGCAGCTATATTCGGAGTTTGGATGGTGGGAATCTTCGTACAGCCATTTGTTCTCGACTCGAGGAGTTGCTGTATGTGGGGAGCATGCAACGGGCCCGGGTGGCCACCTTGCATAAGGAATATCTCTCTCTCAAAGGGTTCCCTGAGGAACGAGTCTTGGCAGAGGCGTGGGCACATGATCTGGGGGTGGAGCTCAGGGGGGTTGATATGCTGTCTTTGCTAGCGGAGATCCCCCGGCGACTTAAGTCGGCGGAGTTTAGGGATTTGCAATATCGTATTCTGCGACGCTGCCACTTTGCTCCTTGTCGGGCGTATAGGGCAGGGTGCGGGGCTACTGCAAGTTGCCCACGGTGTGGAGCGGCCCGGTCAGATTTGGGACACATGTGGTGGCAATGCTCGGTGGTGGTCAGATTTTGGAAGGCCCTTGTGGGTTGGCTCACCAAGGTTTTGGGTTGTTTAATTCGCTGGGATCCTAGGGTGTTGGTGTTAGGTATGATTAGTGGGGTGGCCGGTTTGGGGGGAGGCTCGAGGCGTTGGGTCAGTAAGGTCTTATTGGTGGCTCGGAGGGTGCTTTTTGCTGAACTGGCTGCTTCCCTGTGGCCCGACTATGGGTCAGTGGAAGAGGGAGGTGCATAGGTTGTTATTGCTGGAACAGCAAGGGGCCAAACATGGGGCTACAGCCACAGATCAGTTTTTGGGGGAATGGGGTCCATATTTACACACTTTGTCTCCGCGAGAGCGGAGCCGAATCCTTAATGTGCTTGGATGCTGAAGTGCTGGGTGGTCTGGCATGGAGGGGGGGGTGGGGGTGGGGGTTGGGGTTGGGGGGGGAGGGGGGTGGGTACCCTTTTCACGGTGAGTGGTGGAGTATACTCTCTACACTGGGCAAGGGCTGTGTAAACGGAGGGGGGGGGGGGAAGCGGGGAAATGTAGTTGCTGATTGTTATGTGTGCTGTCTTCCTTAGGCAAATTTATCTTTAAAGGGCACTGGCGGGTGTAAGAGTACCCTCCCGCCGTGCGAAACTGTTAGTGGCGCTGTTAGCTTTGTGGGAGGATAGCATCCTTTGGTTTGGCATAAGGGGGGGGGCGGTGGGGAGTGGGGGGGGGGGAGAAAATACAAAATGTGCCATGTATACACATGAATGTCTGTATGGTTGCCTAGTTTTCATGTGGCATTAGTTTGCTTGTGTATTGGAGATGTTGCAAGTTTGGTTAATAAAAACAGATTTAAACATAAAGCTGGGCCAGGCCCAATCAGAGCCTCCAACTTTGCACCAGTGACTTGTTCAAAGGTTTCCACTTCCTTGCTTGGTTCAGGATAAAGGCCCTGATTACTTGAACTTAATTATAGGTGGAAGCTAGCAACATCACAGATAGGCCACCCCATACGCCGTCTTGTAGATGTATTCTGCCAGCAGAAGGCCATCTGTCAATGGAGAATGCCCCCCTTTTTCCCATTCTCAATCTACTGGCAAATTCAAAACATGGAAACATAGTTTTATTTATTTTTTACAAAATGGTGCTTCCCCTTATTACACAAATATAACTCTGGCAAATTTCAAAAGTAGAAATGGAGGGCTGTCCGAGCCTGCCACAAGTAACATTTGTTGTAAGAAAACCAACAGAGCAGAAAGGGGAGAGATGATGCATTTATGAAGCCATGGTAGTCCTGAGAATTTGCCTCTTAAAACAACTGTTAGCCTAATACAGGCATCATCTGTATTCCACAAAACTTAGGGGTTCTCTTAGAAACACACATTAAAAACCCACATGCATAGGTGTTAGCCAGTGTTCCGTGCACTGCCAGGGCTATGTCCATTTGTCCTGCTCTGCTGGCACCACTGTTTGTCATGCTCTGTTAGTGCCCATTCCTGGAGCAAGGTTGATGTGCATAGCCTCCTGTGGCTGTGTGTCCTGAGACAAGTTGGAGCTGGTTGGCACAGGTGACCCCTCCCCCCCCCCCCCCCCCCCCCACCCCCCGGAATTTATTGTTTTCTTTTTGTTTTTCTGGTTCTTTATGATTTTTACAGGGAATGCTATTGATTATGTGAAGTGCATTGTGCCAGTTCTGGTAAGAGGCTTGAGGCTGATTTGACAGAGCCCTGTTTTCTCTGTCATATTGTACAGAGCTGTTACCTCCCCTGATGGGTACTATATATCTGCAGGGGCTGTG
Organism: Ichthyophis bannanicus; assembly: GCA_033557465.1. Classification (NCBI taxonomy): domain Eukaryota; kingdom Metazoa; phylum Chordata; class Amphibia; order Gymnophiona; family Ichthyophiidae; genus Ichthyophis; species Ichthyophis bannanicus. The sequence goes on along the minus strand of CM066033.1, from coordinate 654,315,151 downwards.
CATAGACTAAATTTCTAGGGATCACATAGTGTCCCGTTTTGGGTTTTAGCATAATTTATGGTAGAATAAAACCACCACCTTGTAGGGTTTAGTGGCTCCGGCCCATTGCTTTAGCTTCTAGGGCACTTTAGGCAGCAGCTAAGGGCAGTCAAAAAGGTAAAGTTTGAACCAGGGCAAACAACGTCTGAATCGGTTCTGCCGTCTGGGAAGAATGCTGGCTTAATGCAGGCATAAGCAAGTCCAGCACATAAGCAGGCATAGAACCACACTTCTCTGTTAGTGCAAGGGTGGGGGGGCAGGTGCACGATACTGCAAGTCAGGGTAACTCTGGTGCTGGCAAGTTCTGGTGCCTTTCTTTCGTTTTGGATTCTATGTAAGAAAATAACTTTTGCTCCATGTTCAAGTTTAAAGAAATGCAATTGGTTCATAGCATTGTTCCTTTTTCCAAGATCCCCTCTACCCCCATCCCAGAGGTGGTGGGTGCTACTTCTGATGATCTCTGTGTGTAGGTGACTTTGCTACATCTTCCCTGTCTATGTAGGCAACGCTGCAGGAAGAGGGGGTCCTTCTTACTTTGAGCGATACCTCAGATTCCCTTCCAGTCTAGGGAATGTCACTGGCCCCTGCAGCCAGCGCTCTTTCCCGTTCATATGAGGAATGCGGTAATACTCCAGTGGAGGTCTCACTATGTGTCTCCCTCTGTCTCCTCAGACACCTGTGCCTTCCTCACAGGACCACAATATTGTGCATGGGCTGAGTTGTTCTGCCACATTGTCTTGCTGGATCAGATCTGCCATCTCTAATCCTTGAGAGTCCTCATGTTCTGTTTTTGATCTGTCAGTTGGCAGCCTGGGACCCAGGTCACTGATGTTGGTTCCATGAGGAGAGTCGCTGGGTGGCTCTGGAAGTATTGGACTGCTGATGTTTACCTCTGCATCTGCCCTTGCAGGGGCGTTCCAGAAGACTTTACACTGAGGCCATGGGGAGCTCTGGGAGGCAGGGGGACCCCACAGCCAAGGAGGTGGTGTTTGGTGGCCCCCACATCTAGTCCTGTTGCAGGCTGTGTTTAGGCAGGGGCTGGGTGAGTTATGCAGGTAAAAGGCCTGGAGCCCTGTCTCCACCCGCAGGGGCTGCAAAAGAGGAGGTGCAGAGCTAGAGCCTTGGCTGCCAGGATAAGGATACTCTGTCCCACCATGGAGGTAGGAGGCTGCATTGCGAGAGACCAGGAAGAGTTGCACAGCGTGCCTTAGGGTCTGCAGGCCTTCCCGCATCTGGAGTACCTGTTCTGAGAGCTCAGATACCTGGAAAGGAGAGAACAGAAGCAAGGAAAGGGCTGGTTTATTCTTCCTGCTCATGAAAACCCCAAATCTCTGCATCTGAGGCTATCTACTAAGATTCTCCAGCTTTTTACTACTCTCTGACCATGACGAACTGAAGACCAGCACTGTCTCCCCCCCCCCCCCCCCCCCCCCCCCCCCCCCCCCCATTCTCAGCCCAAGTTTGCTGACTGGCTAGCATTTAACTGGCCATGACTGCTGTTAGTTAAAGGTAGCTGGCAGAACCTTTTAACCAGTAATATAGATGACAGCAATCTACTGAGCGCTTGCCTCTCTAGCAGCAGTCCCTTTGCCTCTAGTCTCCCTCAATACATTGTTCCTTAAGCAGGGATAGTTGCTTGATCCAATGGCAATAGCAGCAGTATGTTGTGAGTGCGAGTGGGGACTGAGTAATTTCATCACCCGCTCAAAGTCCTTGCTGCTTCGCCACATTCCCCTCCTGCATGGAAAGGAAATATGTGCAGTGCCAGAGGTGGCATACTGTGGGTCCTAAACGCAAGGGGACCAGTGTCTACATTTACACCTCCCATACACATTACCTCTGGCCCTCCCCCCATCCCCCTCCCAAGATGGTCCAATCCCAGTTGACAGCAGGAGAGTGCAGTTGGTGGTGCAGTGGGCCTAGTGCTTCTCTAACCTGTTCGTCCTATTGCCAGTGCTTCTCCTGCCTAGGCGATTCACAATTCAAATCAGCTGTTTCAGATCGCTGCTGCTAGACCAGGCCAGACCATAGGGTTGTCTCCCCCAGCCAGCAGATGTGAGACAGAGAAAACACCAGAAGAATGCTGTGACGACATCCCTGGCATCATATCCAGTACAGCTAGGGGCACTCGTCAGTATATTCTCTGTCTCAGCAGATGGTGGTTGACTTCTGGTACAGCTCCTGATTTTAGCTGCTGTCCTGGCACCCAGATCCATGGGCATATAAGAGATGTCCCCTGGTCGGAACTGTGTCTTACGGGAGGGGGGGGGGGACGACTTCTAGTCAAGTGGGTCACTTAGTTGCCTGAGGAATGCTGCCAAAGGGGTGCCTGGACCGAGCTACTTTGGTGCTATTTTTTTTTCACAGAAAAAAGAAATGAAACGCAGGGATTTTAAAGGGAAAGTTCCTCTAGCAGGATTGCAGGCTTTGGGGCTCCTCTACCAGTGGCAGATGGCAGGGGCATCGACTTATCCTCCCTCCGTTCACCCCCCCCCCCCATTCCATTACTCCTGAAGGCTCAAAGTCGGAGTGGTAGTAGCACTCATCAGTTTTCATCTCTTTTAAGTTGCCTTGCACCTTGGGATCGAAGCTAACTGGGGGGATCCTGGGTGGATTTGGGCCTTCTCCCCGCTGGAGTGTCGTGCGGCTTGTAACCGCTGCACTTGGAGAACCCGGGAGGGGGGCTCAGGCCTTCTCCTGCTTAGCAGTACATTGCTGCGCAAATCTTCTGATTCGCTGTCTGGGACTCATAGCAGTTTCTTGCCCAATTCCTCTGCAGCATGGATATGCATGCACACTCTGCAGTGATGGCAAACAAGGGACCATATTGCCTAGGGTGTGGGAAGCGGCGCAGGGGCTTGATTGAGCAGATGTGTGCTGCCTGCGCCGCCAATCCCAGCCATTCTTCCAGGGCGAGCCCCAGTGATCTTCCCTGCCCTTTCACAGGAGAATCAGTCCCTAGTCACCCACCTCCCATATTGTCTGTCCAGGCGATGGAGGGAGGATGCCGGATCTCATCCAGATAGGAGAATCCTCTGGAGATGCGCTGGCTAGCACCTGCAATGACTCCAATGATGTGGCAGAGTTTGCCATGCTTTTTTGCCAGGCCTGGACATTTGGAAAGAACACTGAGCTGGTGGAGCCCAGCCTGCAGCTAAATCAGCTTCTGTCCAGGGCAGCACCAGCTCCACGAGGCAGAACAAAAACAGGCCAGCTACTGACCGTGCCAACTCACGAGACAAGCAGCATCTCCCCAGCAAGGAGACTCAGGAGACCAAATGTCACCACAAGTCTCTGCTATGGGCACTCAGAGACCTGGATTCTCCTGATGATGAGGATCAGGGCAGCAATCTGTCTGCCTCAAAGGAGGGTGAATTTGTAAAGCTGGAGGATGACAGTGTCCTGTATGATTTGCCTGTTCCACAAGGAGGAACTTGCAGCCCTCATTGGTCAGGTCATGACTGAGCTTGGAATTCCTGAGATTACAAGGCCCGTGGACCGGTCAACCTCTGACTCTATCTCCGTAGAGTCAGGGTACCAGTGAAGGCATTTCCCTTTCCCCTGGAGCCTCAGCAGTTAGTCTCAGAGGAATGGGAGACTCCTGATGCATCCTTACAATCGGCTCACTGCCTTGGCAGGATTTATACCTTGTCCCAGGAGGACCTCCAATGCTGGCTCCATTATCCTAAGGTGGATTTTCTGGTCATGGTAGTGACAAGGAAAAACTACAGTCCCGGTGGAGGGCGTGGCACACCTCCGGGACCCTCAGGATCACAAAGTGGAGAACATATTGAAGATGGTCTTCACTGCATCTACACTGCCCTACAGACTTCCACCTGCAGGGCTCTGGTGGCCCATGCCTGGCTTCGCTGGATACAGCTTCTACCGGAGGAGGCAGCCTCAGCTCGACTGTGCCATTTTCCTTGTGGATGGGTTCTATGATCTGCTCTGCCTAGCAGCATGGGCAGTGGCGGCCTGGCATTGGCTTTGGCTTTGGCTTTGGCTTCGCAACTGGTCAGCAGTTGCCACTTCTAAGGCCTGCCATGCCAGGTTACCCTTCAAAGGCGACCTACTCTTTGGGGAAGATCTAGAGAAACTGGCGAAGGACCTGGGCAAGGTCAAGCTGCAGCGTCTGCCCGAGGACAAGCCCAAAAAATCTCATCTCTGTGCTTGCAGACCTCCAGCCAAAAAACGCCGCAAGCATTGAACAGCTGTGAAATACAATTGACCGTACATCACTACGTTTAACAACAATTGCTCTTTGAACATATAAACTTTGAGATTGTCTGGCAAAACCGATCCCCTGATGAAGATTCGAAACGCAATGAGGGTACAGGGATGGTAGCATTGGGACTGCTAAACTCCTTTTGAGAGATAAGCACAATCTCTTAATTTTCAGTAAAATGAATGTAAAGAATGGTCCATAAAATTGATCTGACTGTTTCACAATGACCTACTTTTGATAAAACATATACATTTTAGAACAAAACACATATCTAAGAAGAAACCAGTCTATACGGTCGTTGATGCAAATTTAGCAACACTTTTTGGTGAAACCATATCCAAGAGTGTTTAGCTACCTAGTCTGAGACCGTTGGTTTCATTCTATATTGGTGTTGTATGTTCTATTATTTAGGGACCGTCTTTACTTAGTTTTGGAGGGAATATATCTAACAATTTTAGGTGACTATCACCCTCTACTAAACGACCTACAATATTGTGATAGTCTATGATGTTGGCCTACGTTCATACTTGGCATCTCTTTGAGCAATGGTGTGATCAACGGACCATCTTGTCTTTGGTGTGCACGAATTCCGGCGGCGCTGGCCTCTTACAAAGATGGTGTGCAGTTTGTTGCGAGTACAGGTGGCAGCTCTTTCGACCTTTTGTGGTCTTGTTCAGGGCTGGACATTGGCCATTCATCAGAATGTGGGCCATTTCCTGAAGGGTGTTCATGCAATGTGGCCACTAGTGCAGCCTGTAGTGCCCACGTGGTGCCTTTCAGTGGTCTTGTGGGTGATTGTAGCGGCGCCATTTGAGTCTTTGTGGTGTGCAACGTTCAAGGATATCACCTTGAAGATTATCTACCCTGTTGCCATTATTTCAGAGAGGAGGATGTCAGAGCTGCAGGCTATTTCTTGCTAAGACCCCTTCTTGACCTTTTCAGTAGAAGACATATCTCAGCATCCTGTGCCTTCCTTCCTTAGGTCCTGACTCCCTTTCATATTGATCAAGAGATTTCACTACAGTCCTTTTCCCAGGACCAGTGTACTGGGAAGGATGCTTCCTTACGGAAGCTGGATGTATGCAGGCTTCTCCTGCACTACTTGGAGATTACAAATTCCTTTTGGCTCTCGGGCCACTTGTTTGTCCTATTTTCAGGACCCTGTAGGGAACGTGCGGTAGCCAAGACTACCCTAACCTGCTAGATTAAGGAAGCCATTTCCTCTGCCTACTTGCTGGTGGGGAATCTGGTGCCACCCGGGTTGACTGCCCATTCCACACAGGCCTAGGTGGTATTGTCCACAGTGGTGCTCTTGGACATCTGTAAGGTGGCCACGTGGTCCTCCTTGTTCACATTTGTGAAGTATTATCGCTTGGATGTGCAAATGCAGATGGCAGCCTGTTTTGGCTCGCAGGTATTGTCTGCTGCGCTGTTGTCCCACCCTTTGGTCTGGTCTGGACTGGTCTAGCAGCAGCCCTCGGGAAGGGGAAATTTTACTCACCATTAATCTCTTTTCCTGGAGCTTTGTTAGACCAGGCCAGGACCTGCCCTGGGGAACCTCTGGGCCTGCCACTTGTGTCTGGTGGCCACTATAGCCTGTCTCTCAGCTGGAGCAAACACTATCTTTTATATAGTTCCCCTGCTCAGATTTGTATTTGGGGACAGGGGCCCCTTTGGCAGACTGGGGAGAGTCCCTCTGCTTGTTACATTTAAACTGTTGAGTGCCCTTAGCTGTACTAGATATGATTCCCCAGCATTCTTCTGCTGTTTTCTCTGTCTCATATCTGCTGGTTGGGGGAGACGGTCCTATGGTCTGGACTGGTCTAGCAGAGCTCCAGGAAAGGAAATTAATGGTGAGTAAAATCTGACCTGCTTGATGCTCTGAAAATTTGTATTGCACATTGTGAGAAGTTCTGGGAACAGGAAAAATGGGTTAGAGAAGCATCTGGCCTGCTGTGTCACTACCTCCACTCTCCTGCTAGCAGTTTGGACTGGATGGTAATGAATGAGTAGGCAACTAGAGAGATGATGGATGTATCTATGAGTAGTGGACAGAGGCATTAATTAAGTACCTTAAAGAATCAAAGCCAAGGTTATAATATTCTTAAAATATCCATTTAAAGTTTTTAGTATTATGTTTTGGTGTCACTTTTACAAAAGCTCCACAACTTTCTTCAGTGGCAACTTCCAAGTACATTATGAAGTAAAACAAAACCCTGCAAAGGGCACATTCAGAGTGTGTAGCAACCCTAACATGCCATATCAATTGCAGTGCTGCCAGGACTGACGTGGCACCTGACCTATAAAAGGCAACACTGCAACAGGCTCTGGAGCATAAACACATCTATAGGAAAACAGAAGTGCCGCAGATTCCTACACAGAAATTACAGACAGAACCCCACCACCTACAGAACAAAGGATGACAAAGAAGTAGAAATATGCAGACAAAGCCTAAACTGGAAACCTCCAGTAAGCAAATCTGTGCATGTAGGACAACACTAGAGAAACGGAAATACATACCCTCTTGTACTGAGCAAATACAAAAATGCCGTTCCCAGAGCTGACTTATTCCAATTTAAAATAAAATAAAATGTTTTCTACCTTTGACTTGCCATTTTATTTTTCTAGTTGTGCCTGTTCCAATATCTTTTCTATTAATTATTTTTGAGGGTTTGCTGCCTATTTGCCATTTCTCCTCTCTCTTGTATACTTCCATACCTCTCCTACATCTGTCTCTGAGTTAATCTTGCCGTTTAAGCTTGTCTCCATTTATTTCTTTTCTTCCTCAATATCCACTCTGATTTAACCCCTTCTCACCTTCCAGTCCTGCCTCCCACTCTTTACCTATCAGCTTTTCATCTCTTCCTCTTGCCTCCCTTCCTAGCCCATCTCCCTATTCTTACCCTCTCCTTAGTCCTCCCATCTCATCTCTTGCCCCAGTGTCTTTTTCCTTTCTGCTTTTCACCAACTTCCCATTTCTACTCTCTGTATTTCCTTACTTTATCTTTCGAGCCCCCTTGCTCCACCCAGTATCTCCCCTCACTTCCCTGCCCTCCTTCTGGTAGAAGAAGAGGTTAAGTTCTTCCTGTTATACAGATACAAGTATTGTGAGACTAACAGGAAGAAAGATTTTAGAAGCACTTCTGCTCCTATCTGGCTTCATCGATGGTAAAGAAGAGGATTGGAGATAGTGTGGCAACACTATTGAAACTAAGTACAATAGCTACCGTGTTGACCGCCTACTGTAGTACCACTGCACCTCACGTTTTTATGTGCAATGACTAGGCTACTGCTCCCTTGCTTGGGATAGAGCCACCCTTGTGTCAGAAAAGACACTCACCCCCCCCCCCATGCTCTTCTAGTGCCCCCTCCCCTCGGTACTCTACTGGGTGAGCACCACCATAGGCTAGAATGATGATCCTAATACTTGTTCACTCCAAAGACCACTCCTGACAGCTTTCCCTGCTGGGGGGAGGGGCAAAACGGTGGGGTAGAAAAGCATGTGGGCAATAAGGAGGGGGAGGTTGGTTAGGTGTTTCTGCAGGATAAGTTGGCAACCTTTATCTACCCTTAGTTTTTGACCTGTTAGAGCCTTGGGCCCTCATCTAGACAGAGTCTTGTGTAGGACTCCAACAGAAATTGGTTGCAAAGCCATCAGCAATGCAAATTCTTTACCAGCAATCCTGTAACAAAGATGTGCATATAGGAAATGCTGTGCTGAGTCAGACCAATGTCCCTGTGCTTTAACTGAGTCTTGCTTCTCTTAACTCCTGTTTTACGAATCAGCACTGTGTAATGAGCACATTAGTCCATCGGTTCAATGATGTCTAGTGCATAAAACCAATTTCATGCAGCAGCCTTGTGCAATAGTACAGATGCTTTATTGGGTGCTCTGAACAGCATCTAGCACTTAGTGCCACTGGACTACAGTGAGGTAGAAGGACAACTGGGCTGTAGGCAACCATGTGGCATGGCCTAGGATGGTGCAGGGTCTGGTGCAAGTGCATCAGCGCTTTGTTTTTAAGGGGAGAGAAGCATCTCAGCAAGTCAGTGGAGGCTGCTACATCCACCTCCACAGTAATCTTGCTAGGACCCTTCATGTAGCCATTCAGAGCACAGCATCCTGGTTCTATTAATGTTTTTCAACCAAAGTAGCAAACGAGGGGCTGAGTAGTCTGCTCGTCTGCAACCCTTAAGACCATCTTGACCACAGTTAAAGAGTGGAAAAGGGCAAGGAATGATGCTAAAGCGAGAGATGAAAACAAAATGTTTGAGTCTCTGGGTATGGGCAGAGTTCTGTGCGTGAGTATGCTGCTGGCTTTCTACTGAGGCAGCAATGGCTCCTGTGTCATCTCTTAGGCACTGCTTGCTTTTAATGGGAGTAGTCCCAGGACCTCGCTGGAGACCTCATAAAAATCTCTCTCCATTTCTTAACACCTTTCAGCTTCGAAAAGTCCTGATATGCGTTCATAAAATGACATCTGTTTACAGATCATTCTTGCTGCGCACTGCTTGTAAATATAAACAAGTCCTACTCTGCTGAGCTCTATCCAAAACAAATGTCATCTTCTATTGCTTTCAATTTATATTTTAAAAGTCTCAGCCAAAATACACTAAACTTCAAAAGAGAACTAAAGCCTAAGAATTCTAGTAGGTTGTATAGCAATTTTTCCTGGGGTGATGTGCAACTAGATGAGAAGGGAATGGGAGATGAAATGGTGGGGATATGGTTAATGGACTTGCTCTTATAGTGAGGGTGGCAGTGGTGGGGTTGCCTTTGAGGTGTGGGGTTTGGTTTTATTCCCACTAGCCCCGACCTCCCTCCCCTCCCCTCCCCAATGCAATTCTTACCGCTTGACTGAGTTTGTCAATGTTCTCTGTGGCCCTCAGATCTCCTGGCCCTGGTGGGATCGTGAGTAAACCCGTTTCTTGAGAAAACAAAAATGTACAGTGACTTAACCACAAATTATAACATCCCCCCCCCCCCCCTATATGCCCCTTTTGAGTCTTACAGCAGGTTTATCCTGTACACTAAAAGAGATAGCGGGCATTTTACTGAGTTAATTATTTAACATGATGGAACCATAAACCCATCTAGGGCTCAATCCTTAGCAAGAATCTTATCTGAAATTCAGGTGAACTAATTTCATTTTAGAAGGAAGTCTCCAAATAATATTACAGGGGGTGGGGCTATGGCCTGTGTTATTTAAATATAATTACATTTAAAACTGTATTTACAACCTGCCTTTTTCCAGCAATATACCAATATAAGTTGATTAGCAGCAAAATATGTAAAACATAAAATCATTACAAATTTAAATGTAATCAAAAATAATAGACATAAATTCAACATCATAATTACTTAACTGTGTATCCCACCTTGCCATTTTTAAAAGTTGCTGTGTCGCAACTTATCAAAACCTGTTAGCTACATTACTCTTAACCACCCTTGCTGTCTTGTCTCTTCATATAAGAGGGTCCCACCAATCCAATTGCAAAGTGATCCAAGACTTCTACTACACATATATAATCTCTTGGAGCAACCCTAATATGGAAGGATCTAATTGGCATTGGATTAGGGGTTCTGGTTGCATAGGCTGATAGAAACAGGGTTGCCACATGGACCCATTGCAGGTTCTTCAAGAAAGGCAGGACTACAGGCCTATAGATATAATGATACAAAGGTAGAGCTGGATCAGCTATGGGTGGCTGACCTGCGTCGGGGCAGTTGTAGGTATAAATGAAAGGCTTCTGTTTGGCATTATCTGGTGGCATTACCTGGTACAGGTGAGGGGCTACTGCAAGCTGCAGTCAAATGATCAACTTGGAAATTGAACTTCTGCTGGTCAGAATTGGAGCCATCTTCTTCTATGCCATCAACCACCCTACAATGGCACAAGAGACCAGACTGGAGAATGTGACAAAACATAGAGTCCTAGTACTGTATTCTGCTAAAACAAAGCCTGTTGCAAGTTATGCAAAATCTTATAACATGAGTCTCTCCTGCTATCCCACCTTCATGGACAAAAGTGCTGCTGAATTGACTGCTCAAAGGCCTGACCCACCCACCACCTCAAAATTGATGCTGAGAATTTGGGATCCTAGATCTCCTGCTCTTACTTTCACCAGTGTGAGCTCTGTTGGGACGGGGTGGGGGGGGGGGGGTTGGAGGTCACAAGGTAAAAGGCAGAATTTGAGTTTGGGTCCTTACCTGGGGCTGAGGTCTGGGGGTCCGTTCCAGGGAATGCTCTGGATTTGTAATTCTTTCATCCCCTTATTCCTGCCCATGTTGGAGCCTTGCTGTGCTCTGGTGGCTCGACTAGGCCTTAAATGGGGATGATCTGTTTTTGGAGAAGCTCTTCTGGGAGAGAGGATGTGTTTAGTGCATCCTGGGGAGAGCAGAAAGCTGGGGGATTTTTCTGAGAGGATCTGAAGAGTGGTGCTGGATTGGGGAGGAAGTGGTGAGACTCTGCCTCCTTCAGCCTCCTTCTCCTCCAGTGTCGACTGAATGGTGTTCTCTGCACTGAAGGAGCTGCTGCCATCCACCTGTGAGATGCAGGAAGAAGGCAATTACATAAAGATGGCTAGTGAGACTGCCCTGACCTTTCACTATATGTAGACCACTGTGGCCCTCTCACTCTTGGCAATCGGGCCTTGATATTAGGGAGACTCTAATGTAGGTTATAAGAAACACCAGAATCAGTCCCATCTTCACATAAAGTAGCTTCCAGGATGTGGCTGGAAGAAGAGCTGAACTTGGTGGTCTCTTTTCTTGCCTTTTACTTGAGGCTTACCTCAAATAGTCCACCACCTCCTAAATTGTAGCTGAGCTCACAGCGGATCTCACGGGTGAACTTCTGGGCATATTCTGGGTACAGCTCCAGAGTCTCATACAATCCTTTTAGCTGGATGCCCTGCAGGTCGCAGTAGGTCAGACCTTTCACATCTGCATTGGCTTTAATCACCTGATCCTTGGATGCCAATTCACAGCCAATCAGATCTCCCTTTCCTAGAGAGAAATCATCCTTGTCAGAATGCAGAAGCAACTCTCTGCAGGGGATGGTGGGAGTTCCCCTTGGGATCAGATCTTGTCCATAAGCTTTCTGGGTTCATAATTTTGCTTTCTTTAGAAAGGGAAAAATGACACTTCTCACAGTTCTTTGGGTTAGGCATTAATAATAATAGAAGGATGGGTTAGTGCTAGAATTATTACTACAGAGAGTCTGGACTCCCATCAAAAATCACAGTCCCCATAATACTCATCCCACCTTTAGTATCTCCCACATCACCCCCTCATCCTGCTAACATTACACATTCCCAACTCACTGACATCAGCGCACATCCAATTACACACTTACAGTACCATGCTAACATCATACTACACTCGGACAGATTTCAAAACCCTTGTGCCCTTGGAGTATCCCCTTCTCCACATCCACTTCTTTCTTGCTCACTTCATATCCAGAACCATTTGCTACCATCTTTAAAGATTGTATTTACAGTATATCCATTTTTCAACCTCAAGAAATTGCACATCCCCTTCCCAGCCTCTCCATTCACTGTACAACAGACCTAGGATGGCCAGCACGATGTCATCCTTCAGCACTTCCATGGAACCAGAACAAATGAAGTAAAAGGCCTGTAGGGCATCACCCTGGCGAATGAGGTATTCCCCTGGGGTACAGAATGAAGGTTTGATGCTGAGGGACAGGGAACGCAGGCAGCCACGGCTGGCTGATTCAAAGATAGGCAGCTGCAGGATCTCTTTGTTGAGATGCATGGCAATATCTGCTCTTAGCTCATCTGGAAGACTCTGCAATAGCTGAAAAGTAAGGGGGAGAGTGGGAAACTGATTCTAGGAAGGGTTTGTACCATACTGCAATGAGTACTCTTGGGTTTTGTGCTAAGGCTTGCTCACCTCATTAGTATCAATGCCATTGTTGACAGACCAGGTTGTCTGAAAATACTCCAGCATTCTCTGCTTAAGTGACTTGGGGATACGGTGAATCCTGATATAATCTCTTAGATCTCGGGTGCGGCTGTGGTACAGGAAGCGTCGAGCATACATCCGCTGGATGATGGCGGTGACATTTCCAAAGACTACTGCATGCATTAAGGCTGAGGAAGAAAGAAAAGAAAGTTGGAAAGACAAACAGGCATTATGAATGCATAGAAACCAAAACATGGAAAGCCATTGATTTGGCATTGGTCACTGCCTCGTGAATAACATTTCTGCTCACAATAGTCAATCTTTTGTGCTTAATCAATTGCTTGATGTTAACCTTTTCATCCGAAGGCCAATGGGAGGGAGATATTCAATGCGATTAATGTGCTTAGCAGACCTCCTAACCATGTGAATCACAGTCACTGGAATATTCAGCAGCACTAGTGCCACTGCTGAATGCCCGGATGGTATCCGGCTAGCATTAGCACATTCTGGGGCAGAGCAGAGGTTGTGATATTGAGCCGCTGCCCAATTATCACTAAGCGGCGAAGACTGGGCACCTAAAACGTAGCCTAACGTTTGCTGCAGAAGCTAACCGTGCGGCGGCTGAATATCGCCACTGCTGGCTTAGCTTCCCTGCTATCTGGCTGACCTGGATATTAAATGCCGGTGGCCAGATATGGCCCCGGCATTGAATATCCAGGTGTTTAGTTCAGCAATGACAGTAGCCTCTTTAGCAAAGTTAGCCACTGCTGCTGAACTCATATCGAGCCAATGTGGAAACCGACCCTTCTATCTATAATTAGCTTCTCTTTTATCACTAGCACTTCTACCCAGCAATGACCAGTCTCTTTAGAATAGTCCTTTCATTCACTAATAACCCAAACTCTTGAGGTTGACCTTTACGGCCAGTATCTTGGAACTGATCTTTCTGTTCTCAGAGATGAAAGAGTGGTCCTTTATGAGAAAAAAGCTGCTTATGACCTATCTTTTGAGATCTTGTTGGCTCTGGTATCCATTCTGCTTGCTGACAGATGTGGAAGAGCAACAGCTGTCTGTGTGAGTGCAAAAAATTGTGCAAAGAGATGAGGCAATTGTGAGCACTATGGATAAACACATGATTGGCTTTCCATGCCCCAAACCTTTTAATGATCATTAGCTAGCAAAGATAATAGCAATTCAATAGTATTGTGAAGCAGTGACATATTACTGTGATCATCCTCCTCTCCCACCTTCCTCCTCAATGATACCCCCCCCCCACACACACACACACTCCCTAGGAGGAAGCAGGTTGCCAAGGCTTACCCTCAATCCTCTTACAGTAGCAGTCTGCCTGGGGTTGGGGAGGAATACTTTGAGATTACTGGAAATGCTGTTGACTTTGGGAGAAAGGAAGGACATGAAAATTATTTTAATTACAACCTGGTGTCTGGGAACGGAGATGCAGTGCTGTGTGGGAGTGAGAGGCCGTCTTCTCCTGCTATTAATACTACCGTTCACCGGCACCAGCGATGCCCCCTCCCCCTCCCACCGCCCACCGAGCACACTGCATCTCTCTCCATCTCCATGGCAACACCTCACCAATTTACGGGGGACAGAAATTAGAACAAGTTAGATAGTTTCAGAATGCCTTTAGATCACTTGTAGTAGGCTTTCTTCCAGTGAGTGGGGTGGCAGTGGATAAAGCAAAGAGAAGGGGAAGCGATCACAGAAAGTGAGACCAGAGACAGTTGTCTGTCTCCTACTGTAGACCAGTGGCTCTCAACCCCGTCCTCAGGACACACCTAGCCAGTCAAGTTTTCAGGATAGCCGCAATGAATATGCATGGGAGAGATTTTTATGCATGGTCTCCACTGTATGCAAATCTTTCTTGTGCATATTCATTGGGGTTATCCTGAAAATCTGACTGGCTAGGTGTGTCTTGAGGACTGGATTGAGAACCACTGCTGTAGACCCAAAACTGTGCCTATGCATTGAGGGCTGTTCATTAGGGTGACCCCAACAAAAGGGAACAGAGCAGGCCCCAGACTCCCTCATTATAGACAAGATGCAAGCGAGCCAGGACTCACCTCACAAGCTGTTATAGCTGGGATCCATCCTATGTGCTCTAGCTATGATATCCCTGAATATTACCTCCAAGGAACAGCTTTAGATATATTCTTTGTGAGCTATATAGAGATTATGGTGCATGTTTACTAAAGGATAATATGTATTAATGAAATTAATGCACATTAAGTGCTACTGCACCCATAGAAATAAAAGGGCTGTTGCTACTTAATGCGCGTTAATGAAATTAATGTGCATTATAACCTTTATTAAACATGCCCTTATATCTTAATAAAGCATTTCTGCAATCACTATATCACTTATATACATTGCAGGGCTTGGAATTTGCCCCAGGGGATTGACAAACAGAATGCAACTTATTAACTTCCACTATACGTTTCTTGCCTTCTCTCCTTAGATTCCGTGCAGATACCCACTTTCCTCAGTAAACATTCTCTGTGTTTCTTCAAATATATCTTCTCCCCAGTAGAATTACCACAAAACAAGAAGGTGTTTGGGCATCACCTTACCCCCAATGAGCATAGTGCAGATGGAGAATATCTTCTCAGTGTCCGTATTAGCTGAGACGTTGCCAAAGCCAACACTGGTTAAGCTGCTGAGTGCAAAGTACAAGGAGGTGATGTAAGAGCTGCGGAGAGAGGGTCCCCCCAGGAGTTCATAGCTAGAGCTGTTGAGTCCCGCTGCACTGCAGTTCCCAGGCTCTGCTGGGTCGCTAGTGTCATTCCTCTTCACCATGTAGTATGGGGTCTCCAGACGTCTGGCCAGTTCCTGCAGCCAGCCTGCACAGATACAAACACAAAGCCTGTGGAGATGGAGTAGCCACCTAATGGTTAAAGCAGCAGTCTGAGAGTCAAGGAGCCAGGGTTCAAATCCCACTGACACTCCTTATGACCTTGGGCAAGTCGTCTAACCTTCCATTGCTTCGATGCAAACTTAGATAAGCCCACCAGGGATCAAGAAATACCTACTGTACCTGAACGGGACTCACCTTGCAGTACTACTGAAACGGGGGCTAAATGCAAAAAAAATAAATAGCTGTGTTTCTGTGTGTGCTGTGGAGTACTTCTTTCAAGAGCTCTATTACTACTACTTATCATTTGTATAGCACGACAAAGCATACGTAGCGCTGTAGAGACACATGTAAAAGACGGTCTCTGCTCATCAGTCTCATGCCATGTTCAATCTGGCATTCATGACCACCTTTTCAACAAATAACCACATCCTTTGGCCTAAAGTGCTTTCATTTTCCGATGTGTTTGGATCCTATTCAGTTGTTCTCCTGTATGGGTTTTATGCATTTTCACGTATCTGCACGTATGGCTCTAAGTGTGCCTGTGCTTCTCAATGTATATCTATTTCTTTCTATGTGTGTTGATCTGAGGACCAAGGTGTACTGTGTGCCCCACCCTCCCACCATCACTGGCACGCACCGATCTCAGGCAGTGCTGATTGGTTGCTGTCGATCTCGCGCTGGCCAATGAAGTACCAGATGCAGGCCACCCAGTGGGCCAGAAGTGCAAAGACAATCATGAGCAGTGTCAGCACCACCGCACTGTACTGCGAGTAGCGATCCAGCTTCGGAAGGAGGCGCAGGAGCCGCAGGAGCCGGACTGTCTTCAGCAGGTGGGCACCAAAATACTGCAGGAGAGGCCCAGACAGAGAACAGCATTACCCAGATCCGATTAGTGCAGTGACAGGGAAAGGACTAGCAGTGACAGGGAAAGGACTAGCAGCCCAGAACCAATGACACATGACCCCCAGGGATCAAGCTGCTGATGAAGACCAGTAGAAGGTTTTCAGAGATCCCCTGTGTCCCACACGGCAAGAGACACCCAACAGAGCTGTCAAGTTCCCCATTTCCAAAAGGGAGATTTTAGGCTAGTCCTGGTTTTCAAGCAACCCTATCCTGATACATGATGGGACCTGCAGCAGTGATTTACATAGGTACAATCGGTGACTACAACTACCACACTGCACTGGGGATGCAAGTTCAAGACTAGGATGGGCCAAAGTCTTCCTCCTGGAATTGGGTAACTTGGCAGCCCTGCATCCACTCTGCAATAAGACCAGAGTTGTCAGGTGACCCATTTCTAGGAGTGAGATTTTTTTGCCAGTTCTGTTTTTAAAGTTGCTTTGCAATGCAGTATGGTATTTGTAGTTCCTGATTTTACTCATTGCAATCAGTGCTGCAGGTCCTATAATGCACCAGGATGAGATGGTCAGAAATCCTGAACTGGCTTAAACTCTCACTCCTGGAATTGGGTAACTTGGCGACTCTGTAAGGCCAACAAGCAACCCACCAACTCCAGCTCCTAGGGTATAAGTGAATCAATCTATAATTTCACCTCCTGTTTCATGCTGAAATCTTTTCAAATGCAGCCAAAACAAGAGATGAAAAATCCGTAGAGACTTGTGACCTGGGGACAGGATTGATATGGAGAGAAGCATCATGGGAGCACAAAGGCCAGGGTCATAAAGACAAAAATATAAATTATGATAAAAAACAAAGATCTTAAGGAGCATCCTATCTGTGTAGTTTGCTTTCTTTGAAATGTCCTAGAGATCACACTCTTTGATTTAGTCTTCTGTCAATTGCAGATCCTTTGTGCTCATCCCAGGCTTTTCTTGTATTATGATACTGTCCTTGCCTCCATCACTTCACTGCTCTTTCTGTGAAGAACTATATCAGAGTTGCCAAGTTATCCAGTTCCAGGAGTGAGATTTTAAGCCAGTCCTGGATTTCTGACAATCCCATTCAGATACATTATGAGACCTGCAGCACTGATTTAGTGGGTAAAATCAGGTTCTACAACTACCTTACTGCATTGCAATGCAAATTTAAAACCAGAGCTGGCAAAAAATCTCATTCGTAGAACTGAGTAACTTGCCAACTCTGCTATATCCTTAAGGTTTCTCCCATTTTCAGCCTCATTATTGTGGCCCCTTCTTCTAGAATTTTCTTTCAACTGACAACTGTCTGATTATATTATTACTCATATCTTTGAGGTATTTGAATGCCTCAACAGAACTGCAAGTAACCCAGTTCCAAGAAGGGAGATTTTAAGCCAGACCTGGATTTCTTACACTGAGACCAGTTCTGGATTTAAATTTGTATTGCAGTGCAGTAGGGTATTTGTAGTCCCTGATTTTACTCTTTGGAATCAGTATCATTGTTCCTTGTAAAGTATACAGAAGTATACTAATTCTCTGTTCAATGTAAACCGACCCTGATCTCTGGAAGGGGCAGTATAGAAGAAACTGTTAAATAAATAAATAAAATAAATAAATAAATCAGTACTGCAAGTCCCATAATGCATCATGATGAAATGTCAATCTGGTTTACAATCTCACTCATGGAACTGGGTAACTTGGCAACTGTGCTTTGGGATGTCAGGTACAGTGGTGTGCAAAAATCTGGACTCACTTGTAAATTTGACGTTTTTTCAACTTCGTGACCTTATATCTTAATTTCTTTTTCCTCCCAGTGGCTTTTTCTGTGTATCTCATGATAAGTGATAGATTTGTCTATTAGGGCCAACTTTTAGTATTGGTTTGGCCCTTATTTTCTGAGTTTGTTCCCCATAGTTGTCCTGTTGATAGATTTTCTGTGAAAATCACATAATGTACATCGTTGGCCAACGATATATTGTAAGTATGCTTTAAAATATTATGGACGCACGCCAGGTTTCCTTCAAATTAATGTATGTGGCCTTGAAAAAGGCCACTTTTATATGTCAGTGATGGCTCAGTATTTGATGGACCACCCTTTGTTCTTGATCACCTGACTGAACCTTGTCGGCATTGAATGAACCAGTCTAACAAGGTGATCGTTGGTGACAATGCGGTTCCAAGCTGCAATGAGTGACTCAATCAGCTCACGCTTTGATGTCAGATGCCTCTTGGATATTTCCAAGGCCACCTTGTGTCACAAGTTCTTGACTGGATTCAGATCTGGAGACTGGACAGGCCAGTCCATTGACTTGGTGTTGTTCCACTGCTTCCAGCTGATCACCTGTCTGGAGCGATGGCAGGGTGCATTGTCATCTTGGAACAGGAACTGGCTAGGAAACAGCTGGCGTGCTGATGGCACCATGCACTTTTGCAGTATGGTGATGTACCTGGCTCCGTTGACCATTCCATTGACGATGTGAAGACGTCCAACGCCACTGGCAGCCATTTAGCCCCAGACCATGACCTTCAAAGGATGCTTCACAGTGAGGATGAGACACTCAGGCTTGAATTCCTTTCCAGGAAATCTCCTCACATAGGTGTTGGCCTAGTTACCAAACAGGCAGAAGGTGCTTTCATCGCTGAATAGCACCTTTTCCCACATTTCAGTCGACCAGGTTGAGTGCTTTCTCGCCCACACGATCAGGTTGTGCCTTTGTATGTCAGTCATCAGTGGCTTATTCCGTGCTTTGCAGCCCCGGAGACCAAACTGCAGGCACCGGCGACGAACTGTTGATGAGCTGACACTGACCTCACTCTTGTCTGACTACTCTCAAAGTAGCTGAGGACAGGTCAACTTACGATTAGTCAGTGAAATGCGTCGTAGTGCGCGGTCCTGGCATGATGTTGATGCACATGGATGACCTGAACGAGGCTTGTCCACCACTGAACCCATTTCTTTCTTCTTCTGTACAATCTTAACAACAGTGCTCTGATTGCAGCCAACTTTCCTGGCTATCTGACGGCTTGAAAATCCTTCCTCACTCATAAAGGGCACACAAACACGCTCCTCCAACATCAGGGTCCGAGTCGTCTTCATGGTCGATCCAGAAAGTGTATGAAATTCAAAAATTCCGCACGTTTTTATAGCTGCACTGTTGGCTAGATATCTGTATTGTGATTGGTTAGTAAAACCAGCCTCCTGATTGGTCAGAAATAACGTGTGTATGTTGGATAATCTCGATCCAGTTTTGATGCAGAATCCACAAAAATCGCAGTAGCTATCTCCCAGTGTCTGTAAAGTATTTAAATTGGAAGCAAGGAATGCAAAAAAAAGTCAACTCTGATAGCCAAATGTATCCCTTTTAACGTGGTAGAAAGATGAATATGCTGGGCTAATGCAAAATAAAAATAAAAAAAACATTAGAAAGTACAAAAAACGCGAAACTCACAAGTGATTCCAGACTTTTGCACACCACTTAAGCTCAAAACAGGACTGGCCAAAACGTCTCCCTCCTGGAACTGGATATGACAGCTCTGCAACTATCATATTGCCTTTGTTTTGTGAACTTTTTTAGGTCCTTAAACATCATTTCCATATCTGGAACTTGTGGTGACTGTGAGATTTAGTGCAGATTAGCAGGGGGAAGAATGCAAATCAAAGTTCAGCTTTCTTTCTTCCACTCAGTTCCCTGACACTCTCAGACATACACTCTCTCTATCTCCAGGACTGACCACGCCTCTCTCCCCTCTGACCCTAGCATTCTCCCTCTTCCCTGATCCCAGCAAATAATAGCCCTCTGCTTCCTGCTCCAGTCCCTTCTCTCCCAGGCAATGTGCAGGCGGGGGACTGGAGGAGGTGCGACCAGACTGGACAGATCAGAACAGTGAACTACTCAGCTCCCTAATCTGGTCCCTGGCTTTCTGTTTTTTTCTCCTCCCTCCCAGCAGCCTGTGTGAAGCAAAAGGTGAGGGGCCACCACCCATTTTCCAGTGGCTCTGGAGACATGGCGATTTCATTGAAATTTCTGAGTGTCCTAGTCAAATCCAAAGAGAGTTTAGGAATTCTCATTTCATAGGGCTTTTGGGAGCTCTTTCCTGGTCTACACTACTTTATCTATAGCCATTTGGAGGTGTGGCATCCAGAACTGAAGACAGTACTCCAGATGAGTCCTCAATGACTTGTACAGAGCTATTATCACCTCCTTTTTTCTAACTCTCTCTATGTGCCCTACTATCCCTCTGGTCACTTTTCAACCTTGAGGTAATCAGATGTGGCGACATCACAGGTCTTCTGATCTCTCAAGCTGAGGGCTATAGCTTAGAAGACCATCACAAAATAATTAGGAAGTGCATCTTGAGATATGGCTAAATCAAAGTATGAATTACCGGTGAGGGGCCCCTCATTCTTTCCGGATAGCTTTCTGTACCCACACCCTGCTGCCTGCAGAACCTGATTTTTGTCCCGATCCTGCCAACTGGTCTATATCTGGGCTGAAGGAATCTAGACTCACCACGTTGACCTTGAACGCATACAGCAGGTCGACGGGCAGTGCTGCTAGCAGGTCCAGCAGGAACCAGGTGCTGATATAGTGAAGGAAGATGGAGCGAGGCTCGAACACAACCTGCCCGGACTTGCTCACAAATGTGGTGCGGAAGTTCAGGATTATATCTGAAACACAAAGAAGCCAAGCACAAGTCATGCAAAACAGGGAAAATGGGCCCTAGAGTGGGGAAGGGGTAACAGTGCCAAAGAGTAAAGGTTCCCACGGTCGCAGAAAGGAAAGACATTTCTCCCTTCCAGCTCTGTTGCGGCACAAGGTTTAATGTAAAGGTACAGTTTTTGATGCTGTACAGTGCTTATGACGCATGTGGCAGTGGTTAGAGTAGTGGGCAAGAACCAGGGAAGCCAGGGTTTGAATCTCACTGCTGCTCCTTGTGATCTTGGGCAAGCCACTTAACCCTCCATTGCCTCAGATACAAATTTAGGGGCAGATATTCAAAGTTTGCAAGTGCTTTTAAAGTGGCTGGCTGTTGCCATTTTAACTTAAACCTGGATATTCAATGCCAGGGTCATATCCGGCTACCAGCATTGAATATCCGGGCTGCCTGGCTATTTGATATTCAGTCGATAAGTGGTTATCCTTAAGCAGTTAAATTAGGCCAGCCAGTTATCGCTGGGTGTCTCCTCTGCTCCGCCTCTATGCAAACCAGTCAGCATCGACACATTCAGATGGGCTAGAGGGGATATTCAGCGATCGGGTAAGTGCAGCCGAATATCCCGGTGAGTGGCATTTATGCGGTTTGTAAGCTTGCAAACTGCGTAAATGCCTTTGAATGTGCCCCCTCCCCCCCGCTTCGATTATAAGCCCTCCAGGGACAGGAAAATTCCTACTGTACCTGAATGTAACTAGCCTTGAACTCCTGAGAAAAGATGTGAGCTAAATCCACTTCCCTCTTGGTTAATGATTCAGAGTCTGAAGAGAACTCAAGTTTCTCCTGTATATCACCAGCCCCATTCATGTCCCTATCAGTTCACACTCTGCCTCTAGATTTGCTATCTTCCCACAGATCTCACCTAAAATGAAGAGGATTTCAACAGCAAGATCGCAGATGCTGGGTGGTCCACGTGTTGAGGGCACTCCCTCATCCTTGCTGTTGCTGAAACACACGCTGTAAGGTACCGTCACAGCCACATAGAGGGTGGCCAACAGGATCAGGCAGTCCCAGCCAGCCTTGAAGGTGCCATAGTGCAGTAGGATGAAAGGAGACTTCCTCACTGCCGCTACTTTATACTCTGGGAGAGATGTCTTCTCTGCAAAGACACCCTGGGTAGGAAACACAAGAACACAGACACTGAGAAGCCGCATCTCCTCTGCCTCCCACCGCTGCAGCTCCATCTCTTCCTTCTCAGTCTTTCTCCTGTTCTCTCCCTAAAAGTATCTCTTTTTCTCTTTACCCCGTCAGTCACCTCATTTTGGGGGAGGGACACCTTGTGCAACTTTTTTTTACTGGACTTTCGAGTTTCCAGCTCAATTAGAACTGGATTCATTGGGCTATAGTATCAAAAGCAGGACAATCCTTGGGTATAGGGGGAGAGGGCATGTGCTAGTGTGGTAGCTTTACTCTCTGCCACAGTGCCCAATGTCCCACATTACTTCTCATTCCTTGTGAGTGCTGATAGACCAGGAGCTGCAGCAGCTCACATGATGGAGGCACCAGCAGCAGACCAGGAAGTACACTGGCAGATGGTGGGACAGTCTATCTCCCTTCCCCTCCAGGATCTTCAGTAGCAGGAGGTTCTTCCTACACTCCTCTAGGATCAGCGTCGTGATAGTGAGTGGTGATCACTGGTTGTGATAGTGAGTATCTATCACTGGTCGTGATAGTGGGTGTTTATCACTGGTCGTGATAGTGAGTGTCTACACAGACTGTCTGTGTGCAGTCCATGGGCAGTGCAGGAGTGGCATCAGCATTAACCAGGCAAGTGCCAACACTTGCTCGGTTAGCGTGATATTCAGCTGCCCCTGGCTGGACGATTTAGGCTGTATGAAAAGCTGGCCTAGTTGCTATCTGGACAAGGGCCAGATATCCTGCCAATATTTAAGCACCATCGGCTTGTCTGAATATCGGCCACCATGCTTTTAATTATTAAACCATATAAATATATATATATAAGAGAGAAAGAATAACATAACAGCGCGTGTAAACATTTCAAAAAAATGTGCCCATTTTATGCCTGCTTTATAAAGGCAATATAGGTGCCTAGGCGGCTCCCAGAACCAGCTCCAGCGGTGCTCAAATGGACTCTCACAGTTTTCACATCTCTTCCGAGGTGTCTGCATGTTCATCAAGGCTCTGCCCCTAGGGATGCCTACGCAGAGATCGCATAACAATAAATGCATATTCACTCATGCAATTTCCTAAAAGCCATTTTCTGCATGTAAACACATAGAAATGCTTCACAAAGTTATGCCCAATAAGGGCAGTTTCGAGAAGTCATTTACTTGAGGAAATGATCAATTTGAAAACCTGCCCATCCTCCCCGCAGGTGGAAGTATGCGTAGCTGCCAGAATCTATTGCTTTGCTGCTCTTTGCTATCTCCCAGAAGTTGCCACCCTAGGCGATCACTTGGCCTGCCTTATGACTACGCTGACTCTGACCATAAGTCTTCAGTCAGGATTACCCAGGGGTTATTTATTTATTTTTATATCCGCTCAGCTCAGCTCAGTTTTGACAGGACCAGTGTTTGGCAAGCAGCCACAGACTGCGCCTCTTTCCCAAACCCAATTTACATGGACCTTAAATAAGGTGAAACCTGAGCACTAGGAGCTGCCATCAAGCAATGACGGTTTCTCCCTGCTCCCACATCCCCTCCAGGTGCTGCGGGCAGTATCTCTGCATCATCAGGGAGAAGCTGGGTCGGGGGATCGAACTTGCATCAGGGAAACGGCACCAACATTGAGCCATTAGGACAGTTAGTTCACCTCTTCTCATCATTACCCTCTCCATCTCTTTCCTTAATTCATTTCTTTTCATCCCTCTCCATCTGGCTGCTCTTTGTTCACATATATGCAAGGTACCTTGTTCAACTTGCGTTTGGCCTTGCTCTGTTTCTGAAGGTGCCCGGAAAGATGGTACAGGACTGCACGACTTCTCCTTCGATTGGCATTGAATCCCTTTGCTCGCCCATACTGCCTCCGTCCACCTGTGAAACCATGGGATGGAGGACAAGGATACCAGAAGCATTGTGTCATCTTCACAGCACCAGTGTCTAATTCATCACACAATATAGCTTCACAACAAAAATATTCTGCACACCATATACACTAGAACTTCTCAACAAGGGTATCTACACAACATTCACTACAGCTTCACATCTAAGGTATCCTATACACCATTCACTACATCTTCACAGCAAGGGTATCTTTCACTCCATATGCTATGCCTTCACAGTCAGAGTATCTTTCATACCATACATTACAGCTTCACAGCAAGAATATCTACACACACTACACTACAGCTTCACAGCAAGGATTTCATACACCCAGTACACTACAGCTTCACAACAAGGATATCTACACACCATACACTACAGCTTCACAATAAAGATATGTACACACCATACACTACAGCTTCACAACAAAAATATCCACACACTCTACAGCTTCATAGCAAGGATATCTACACACTATACACTACAGCTTCACAACAAAGATGTCTACACACTGTACACTACAGCTTCAGAGCAATGATATCTACATACCATACACTACAGCTTCACAACAAAGATATGTACACACTGAATACTACAACTTCACAGCAAGGATATCTACACACCATATACTACAGCTTCACAACAAAGATATGTACACACTGTACACTACAACTTCAGAGCAATGATATCTACATACCATACATTACAGCTTCACAACAAAGATATGTACACACTGAACACTACAACTTCACAGCAAGGATATCTACACACCATATACTACAGCTTCACAACAAAGATATCTACACACCATACACTACAACTTCACAGTAAGGATATCTGCACACTATACACTATAGCTTCACAACAAGGGTATCTACACACTGTGTACTACAAGCGTATCCTATAGATGTGGTTTAGATTTTCAAAAAGGTAAACTGCCTTCTATATGGGTAAAAATGGAGAGAGCAATATTCAGCATGGCCTATGTGGAATAACTTCCCTGGACATGTTTTTTTTTAATTGCCCGGGGCACGGATGGGGCAGGAGGGGCCAGGGAACATTCTCTGCAGCCCAACCCTGGCCTTAGGAGGCCAGATCTGGGGTTGGGCCGCAGGGAATAAACACTTTTTTCAGGCGGCCGGCATCGTGGCTTTTAAATGGAGCCATGGTGCCATGGCAACAGGATGCCATGGTGCCGTGGCTCCATTTAAAAGCCCTGACCTAGTTAGCCGGGCTGTGTATGTACGTGCAGGCCAGACTGAATCGCAGTCCCAGCCTGCACGTACATGCCTGATTGAGATTCTGATCCTGCGAGGCTAGATGTGCCCTGCAGGATCAGCATCGCGATCCCCTCTGTATGTCTGGCTCAGACCGGACGTTCAGAGGGGATCGATGTCGGGGATGGAATTGGGCCTTAATTGTCAAGAAGAACACATCCATCAAAACATCCTGTCAATCATGGGGACCTGGCAGCCAGTAATGACTCTAGAAGGTTAGCCCTCTTTGGCATGGTCTTTCAGACAGTGCTCTTTACTTATTACAGCCAGATGGGAACCCCAGGACATCACAAGTGGGGAATAAGTCAATTACTATACTCCTGGTGTGGCTTCTACTCTCCCTATCCTCCTCTCACCCTACCACCAGAAGTGGATGTGCAGGAACTATAACCCTAGAGTAAACCTTTTCTCCTTAAAGGATTCTATAATTTTTTGGCAAGCTTATAGCCTCCATATAGACAATTCCCAGTGGATACATTCTGCTAGTCATTGCTGCTGAGAGGGAGTTACATGGAGACCTGATAAGTCAACACTACAGGCAGAGAAATGTGCATCAGTTGTAATACGAGGAGATCCCTGCCATCACTGGTGGAAGAGGCAACTGACTGCCCTTCAAGTAGACATCAGTCACCAGCCTTTTTGTTTAAAACTCCCCTATGGAGCACGGTATACAGTGGAGCATGAGCTCGTATGCATACAGTCCTCAAAGATTTTGGACACCTCCTTCAGACTTCACATATTTTATTCTCACTCTTTTTTTTTTTTTTGACATTTTTTACATTTGTAATGTAAGTTTTTATTCTTCACCATTTATTTTTCACTAACATTTTGGTGTTTTTACTTTTATGCATTTTATTTATTTCAGATTTTTCTATTGGTTTATTTTCATTTTTTATGTTTTATTTTTCTCTTTGGTTTTATGGGCATCTGCATCTCTGCCCCTCCTTACTTTTGTGAATAGGTGCCTTGTTGGCCATTCTCCTGAAAAAGTATTCCCTTCGGATCTCTGTCTGTTCCAGCAGTTCAAACTGATTAGGCAAACAGATTTGACGTTTTCTTTTTTTATTGCTTTAAGGGGCATGTTTACTAAGTCAGCATGCAGTAAGCCCCCCCAGATTAGCGCAGGAGGTGACATAGACCCATGCTAACTGTTCAGAGTGTGCCCGGCCTTTTCTCCTGCAGTTACTGTGGGGAGATGCACCTCACCATGCTAACAAACCAACACATCTAACGAGGTTACACTTATTGCCAGCCACTGAGAAGATGGTAAGTACAACTGCTCTAACAACAGCAAACGTGTTTAGCATGTACCAATGATGGCCACGTTAACTGCAATATTTTTATTTATTTATTTAACAGTTTTTACATACCACCTTATCGTTAAATCAAAGCGGTTCACATCAAACTCACATGTTTACAGATAACTTATGAAACTTTTTGTTACATTAACTTATGAACTTTTAGTTACATTAACTTGAAAAGGAGCTAGGGTGGGGGAGGAAGGGGGGAGAGACATGCAGATGGAAGTAATAAAGCATAACTTATGTACAAAAGAATATATATACAATGATGTAAGTTGAATGGGTTTTTCTGTTCCAGAGTTAGATGGGGTCCATTGTATTCAGGTTAGGTGAGTTTGTTGTAATGATCTGTAAAGAGGAAGGTTTTTAGCTGCTTTCTAAAATCCTTCCTGTCGGTGGTGGATCTCAGCTTCACAGGTAGAGAGTTCCAGATCATGGGTACAGCAAGCGAGAATGCTCTCTTGGTGTTTGAATCATTTGCTTTTTTGTAAGCGCAGGGAGTAGGGATGGTGTTTGTTGTGCTTTGTGATTATAGCAGAGTGTCTCCTCTAGTGCTCCCGCTGACATGCTGTTTCTTATCTTAAATACAGTGAGAGCAGATTTGTATCTTGCACGGGTGGAGATAGGTAGCCAGTGGAGTTGGTGTAGAAGGGGTGTTATGTGATCATGTTTCTTTGAATCAGTGAGGATTCTGGCGGCAGTATTTTGAACCATTTGTAATGGTCTTGTGGTTTGCTTCAGTAATCCTTGGTAAATGGCATTGCAATAGTCCAGTAAAGGGGTTATTATAGTTTGACAGATTGATCGGAAGTGTTCCTGGTTAAGGAGGGGCTTGAGTCTTCGAATTGTTGCTTATGAAAAGCATTCTTGGTGGATCTTTTGATGTGTGGTTGTAGGTTTAGATGGCAATCAAGGGTTACTCCGAGATATTTGACTTCTTCTTTGATTAGGATTGTAGAGTCTGCCACAGTTATTGAAGTAGGGAGGATGGATGAGGTATTCCGCATGATGATAAGTGCCTCCGTTTTTTTCATGTTTATGTTCAGGTTGTTATTGGACAACCAGCTGGATACTTCTTGGAGACAATTTGTCATGCCTGAATATCCTGGGGCGTCTAGGTTGATCGGGGTATACGCCATGATGTCGTCAGCATAGATGGCGTATTTTACTTTGTGCTTTTTGAAGATTGAGCAAACTGGCTGTATGTATATATTGAAAATAAGAGCAGACAGGGACGATCCTTGAGGGACTCCCTGTGATGTGTGAAATGGAGTAGAGAGGTGTTCTCCCACTTTGACTTTCTGTCTTCTGTCACTGAGGTATGATTGGAACCATTTATGGGTAGTGTTACATAGGCCAATGTCCGTGAGTCTTTTCAGGAGGATGTTGTGATACAGTGTCAAATGCGGCAGAAATGTCAATAAACACTAGCAGGAATCCAGCTCTGATATTATCGATTCCTTTGAGAAGGGCATCAAGTAGGTAGATGAGTAACGTTTCCACGCTGTGATTAGGTCGAAAGCCATGTTGGTGCAGGTCCAGTGGGGCATGTGTGTCTAAGTGATCCTGTAGTTGTCTCAGTACCGGTTTCTCGATGAGTTTGGTCATGAACAGGAGGCTGGAGATAGGTCTGTAAACAGCTGGATCTGTGGGGTCCAGAGAAATAGCTTTCAGGATTGGTCGTATAGTGGCTTCTTTGAGTGCTGCGGGTATGTAGCCTTGGGTTAGGGATGTGCAAATTATCATGTGTATGAACTTTACTAGCTCTTCTTTTGCTGATTTTATCCATGCCACCGGGCAGGGATCTGATGGGGCTGTGCTAGAATTCAGCTCGGAGATTGAACGGGTTATTTGTTCGGTGGTTGGCATGTGGAATTTTGATCATTTGTGTGGTCCAATTGGTTTTGTGCTTTGTACTGCATAGGAGGTAATGGTAGGCTCTGGGGTTCTCAGAGGTGGGTCGTTCTTTGTAAGGAGGAAGTCTGCAAATGTTTGTGGGAGAATCTTGTCATCATCCTTTTGCGATAGTTCCTTTGTGAGGTTTTGGACTATCTCAAAGAGTTCTCTAGGCTTGTTGCTAGCTTTTAAGATGAGGTTAGTGTGGTATTGCTCTTTTTGGTTATTGATAAGGTTGTTGTAGTGTTGTTGCATTCTTTGGTATTTTTGTAGTGTTTTGTCAGATCGGTCTCGCCTCCATTGTCACTCCTTCTTGCGTAGCTCTCTTTTAGTTGTTCTTATTTTCTCGGAGTACCAGGGGGCGGGATTATTTATTCTGTTCCTTTGTTTCTTACTATTTCACTCGGGAGCTCTAGCTGCATCGTTAATGCTGGTATTCCATATGTTAATTTCTCTGTCAAGATCAATGCAGTGCAGGGGGAGCCTATGTATTATGTCACTGAGGAATTTTTTTCTGTTGAAGTTCTTGAACTTTCTTATCTGGTTGGGTGTTTCTTGCGATTCCTGCGTATGATGTAGCTGGATCTTGAGGTCTATGGCGTGGTGGTCTGACCAGGGTATAGGTGTGACTGTGGGTGTGCTTATTCTCTTTTGTTCTATGAGGCTCTTAGTTGAAAATTTAAGATCTGGGGTGGATCCTGAGCGGTGTGTAGGAATGTGGTGGAGTTGGAGGGAGTTCATAGCTTGATGGAAGTCTGATTTTGCTTTATTAGATGTTGAGGTAAGGTTTAGATCTCCTAGTAATATCAGTGGCTTGTGAGGAGACTTGGCTGCACATAGAGATTTGAGTATTCTAGAGGTGTCTTCATCTCTTGCACTGGGGGATCTGTATGTTAGACAAATGACCAAAGTCCTGCTCTTGATATTAATTATCTCACAGTTCTTGGAGCTTGATGAGCTGGTTTTCTTGAATTTGAGGTCAGTTCGGGCCAGGATGAGTACCTCTCCTCCTTTCTTGTGGGCACGGGGACAATTGTAAGATGAGTGTGTGAGTGGAGTAATTTGATTTAGTATAACTTGGTCTGTGTCTTTAAGCCATGATTCTGTGATGCATAAATTATTTGTTTGGTGGAATTGAATGTGGTCTATACTGTAATTGTGTTGATCTTATTGCGGATAGAGTGAGCATTAATCAGATAAATCTTGAGAGGGGTGCTGGTGGTAGCTTGAGGGTGGTGTGGAGTAGCTTGTGGAGATGGTTGGATTCTTATAAGCCTCGAGATCTTCCTGGATGTTTGTTTATAGGTGGTTTGCCAGCCTAGATGGTTGGTTTGTATAGTTGGAGGTTTTTGTACGAGGGTTGGCAGGGAATTAATTGTGAAATATGTAGCTTTGAGGGGTCTACATAGAGTGACAGCTAAGATGAGAAGTGCCAGGAGTTGTTTGTATGATATGGGGCTGTGCATCTTTGATAGGTCTTGAGGAAAACTTTGCAGAGGTGGAGTGTAGAATGATAAAAGAGTACTACTCACTTAAGACATCTTCAATCCTTTGTGGGAGGTTGTTGTGCCCCTAACCCACCCAGTTACTGCCCCTTCTCACACCCATGGATGTTTACCGTGCTTCCCCGCTCACTGTCAATGCAATTTAGAAACATGCCCCTAGCTTCTTAAACATTATCATCTACTAGAGTGTCCTATATGTTTGTGCATATATAACTTGTATAAGTGCCATCACTTTCAAGAGTTGTTTTGTTTTTTGCTCCATGGTTATCATTTAACCAAAAGTACTACTGCACTGTATGATTGATTATCTTCAGTTTGCATGGTCATTCGTACCACTGTACGATTTCTTTTCAATTTTGACTTTGTACCCATGATGCAAGCAACCTGCTGAAATAGGCTATGTCAGGTTTTAATGGACTTTGTTCATTTTTTGTACTTTTAAAGTGAGTTTATTTATTTATTTATTTAAAGTCTCTTATATACCGCGCTATTTATCATCAGCGCGGTTTACATAGAACAGAACAATCTCAGTACATTTGAAATACGTATGAGTTACAGATAACAGGGCAGAAAACTTGGTCAACAAGGGTAACTATCTACAATACAATAATGATTGACTGTTTGTATAAAACAACTAACAGAGCAGAGAATATAGTGTACAGCTGTAATTAAATCCAAAATTTCTTAATTCTAGGGTGTAGTGTTTATGCTTCTGGCTATTAGACTGTCTTTTGATATATTAGATAGCATTACGGTGGCTGGAAGTATTCAGTGAAGAGGTAGTGCTTGATAGCTTTTCTGAACTGCTTCATGTCACGTATTGCTCTAATTTCTGGCTGAAGTTTATTCCAACCTCTAGGCGCATAGAATTTGAATGCTCTGTTGATCGATGATTGGGACCAATTTGTGGAATCACTCGGAATGATTAGGGTGTTTTCGGCAAATGGTCTCCTAGATCTTGTATTGGGAGTTAGACTGATGAGATCTGAAGTCGTTGCTGGTGATAATTTGTTGAAGGCCTTGAATGTAATGAGGAGAGCTTTATATCTAATTCTACATTCTATAGGGAGCCAGTGAAGGTCCCTAAGGATTGGTGTAATATGGTCTTTCTTTGATGCTCCAACTAGGATGCGAGCCGCAGCATTCATTGCTAGTTGCAGGGGGTTTATAGTGTTCTTTGGAAGACCATGTAATACAATATTCGCATAGTCAAAGTGAGGGGTGACTATTGCTTGGAATATTGAGCGGAAATCATTGTATTCTAGCATGGGTCTTAGGTGGCGTAATGTTTTTATCTTGAAGTAAATCTTTTTTACTGTATTTTTTATGTGGGAGGTAAAATCCAGTCGTTGATCAAGGATCACACCTAGGTAACGAATTGTATTCTTGATTGGGAGCTCAGCGTCCCGTACCTTAAGATATGCAGGGGGGGAGAAGAGCTTGTTTCTAGTGACCAATAAAACTTCCGTCTTTTTGAAATTGATTCGCATGTTTTGATCTAAGAGCCAATCCGCTATTGCATTGAAACAGTTGGTTAGGTTAGTGTAATTTGGACTTGTTATATCAAACGGGGTGTAGATAAGCACGTCGTCTGCGTAAATAAGGCAGGAGACATTAAAGGATTTGGTGATTTGGCAAATCGGCTGCATATATATGTTGAAGAGGAGTGCCGATAAGGAGGAGCCTTGTGGAACCCCTTGCGTTTGGAGGAATGGTTCGGATGTTCTGGAGTCAATGCGAACATGTTGCCAACGATCTTCAAGGTATGTTTTGCACCAGTTCCATGCTAGGCCTTGTATACCCTTTTCGTAGAGTCGTGCTAGTAGTATGTTATGGTCTACTGAGTCAAACGCCGCGGATATGTCAAGGAAGATCATGGCGACGCCAGACCTTATGTTGTTGATCCCACAGATGAGCGTGTTGATTAAGGAGGTCATGAGAGTCTCGACTCCATGCATTTCCCTAAATCCATGTTGGCACGGATCAAGAGGGGAGGATGTATCAATATATTGCTGAATTTGGCGTTGAGTCTCTTTCTCCAGTATTTTGGCAAGCAGCGGGATGCTGGAGATTGGACGGTATGATTCTTCCTTCTTCGGGTCGATCTGGTTGTTCTTTAATAGGGGACGTATTGAGGTCTGTTTGAGTGCAGCTGGGAAAGTTCCAGAGGAATAGGAGAGGTTTGCAATTTTCGCTATGCATGGACTGAGCTCTGTGCGCATTGATTTGATCCAGTGTGCTGGGCATGGGTCATTGGCTGCAGTAGTGATGTTCAAAGTAGCAATTAGTTCTTTAATGGATTTAGATGATGGAGGTGAGATACTCAGGAGTGGTTCTTGAGAGTGCGTGGATTGAGGGGACGCTTGTGATGAATTCAAATTTGTTCTTGTTAATTTGGATTGGATGTAATTTGCATACTGTTGAGGATGGATATGTTCTTGCTGTTGCGGTGCAGGTTCTTTAGATAGTGTTTTCACTAAATTGAATAGCTCACGAGGTTTGTTTAGTGAACGACTAAGTAATTTTGCATGATGTTCTTTTCTTTTGGACCACATTAGTTCACGGTGATTTTTGAGGTGCGCCATGTATTCATCATGGATGTTGATTTCATGAGAGCGTCTCCACTTTCTTTCTAATCTTCTCAGTTGGAGCAGTGAAGTTCGGATATCTGGAGAGAACCAGGGGGCATTATGCCTTATGTTAGGATCCTTGTTAGAGGCGATCTCGTTGTGCATAGTAGGTAGTTGTGAATATTGTAGGAGTGTCTCATTCCAGTTGTCAACCATTTTATTTATGTTGGTTGTTGAGATTGACAGTTTAGGTAATACTTGTGTGTTGAACACTTCGATATCCAGTGATTTAAAGCGGCTATGGTGCGGTGGAGGCACATTTTTTGGTAGATTTGGCGGATTCGAATTTGTAGGTATCTGGAAAGTTATCAGACTATGATCTGACCAAGGAACCGGGGTGATGGTGAGGTCCAGCTGACTATTGTTGCCTGTTAGTGTAGGAGGAACAAAGATGAGGTCAAGGATGTTACCACGTTGGTGTGTCTGGAAGTCAACAATTTGCTTATAGTCAAGGTTTTCCATGGCATCAAGCAAGGCGTTGGCTGTGGCAGGTGGCAAAGAGGCGAGATTAAAATCGCCTAGCAGCCAGTTGGGCTTATTAGGGTTATCAGGGTTACATGCAAGGCTAATTACATCTGAGATATCCTCTGATCGTGCATTCGGAGAAGCATAGATAAGATTAATTGAGTTATTCTTATTTGATATGGTTAATGTGTCAAGAAAATGAGTGCTCCTAGCAAAACTTACTCGGTATTGTAAGGAGGATTTAGCGAGGATGAAAACTCCACCGCCTCTTCTGTTCTCTCTGTTGCATGAATAGATGGAGAAGTTCGGGGGAGTCATTTGATTTACTATCACTGAGTCTGAATCTGATAACCAAGACTCGGTGACCATTAATATATCTAAGTTTTGAGTAGATATTAAATCTGTTATGATAGGCCATTTGTTGCGAACAGAGCGTGCGTTAATAAGAGCACACCTCAGGTAACAACTAGGTTCAGATTTATTGATTGTTGTGGTGGGAGCTAGGTCTAAGGTTATGTAGAGTAGGTGAGACTGCCTTTTATGATGAACATACGGCGAATGTTGGTGATGGTTGCAGTGGTTTTTTCTGCTTGCTCCATACAGTATAGGTATGGGGTTGAAGTCACGTAAAAGTGCTTCAGATATCTGGATGAGAATGGTGATGAGGATGGTGTATAGGAGGGTACGAGATATGTTGGATATGCACATGCCGGGCATGGTAGTAAAATTGATTCAACTAAGGATTCTGTCAAATGGGTTATTGTGGTGAAAAGTGGGCGCCCAATGAAGATGCTTGTATAGGAAATAGCTTTGTTACTTGCTTTTCTTTCCTATGAAGACTGACAACTTTGACCTCTTTATGAGTGAGTGAGTGAGTGTCTATGCGGATAATCAGCTGTGTTAAGTAAAATACTTAGTGCATAGGTTGCAACAGAGGTACAGGTAAATAATCGTTTGCTAAACTTAGTAAACTCTTGGTGTGTAGTAACAGTTCTGGACTGTCACAAATTAAATTAAAATAGACACACTTTATATTTTGTATATTTTGGCTGCTAGAGATGTGGCTATTGATGCCAGTATAATGAAATAGAGACTGGCTCTACTACCACTGGTAATGTAGTATGAGAGCAAAAAGGTTGCCTGGGATAGAGCTATGGTGTGTGGTACTCATAGATAAGCTACTGACAACAGTATGGTGATTAGGAAACAGTATAGCTACTGACAAGGCTACTGGCAACAGTATGGTGATTAGGAAACAGTATAGCTACTGACAAGGCTACTGGCAACAGTATGGTGATTAGGAAACAGTATAGCTACTGACAAAGCTACTGGCAACAGTATGGTGATTAGGAAACAGTATAGCTACTAACAGAGCTACTGGCAACAGTATGGTGATTAGGAAACAGTATAGCTACTAACAGAGCTACTGGCAACAGTATGGTGATTAGGAAACAGTATGGCTACTGATAACAGAAAAGTTACAATAGAAATGCTACTGGCAACATAGGTAATAATTATGTATCAGTCTTGCTACTGACGACAGTAAATTAGAGAATGCAATATGTCCAATGGCATCAAAAACATAGGTAGGTAATTATGTAGCTATAATGTTTGACAACTTATACTTGCGACGAAGCAGGGAGATCAATCGTCTGTTGAATGTTGTTGGTTCAGGTCCTTATAGCATGCTATCTTCTCGAGTTTATTGTTTATTTATTTATTATTATATGAATCTACTTATTTATTTCATTTGCATTGGTTGGGGGTGTATACCCCTAATTTGAGGAGCTACTTCACTTTTGTTTTTGCCTTTCCCTTTGGGAGGTTGGCTTCTTTTTCTTTCCCAATAGTATCCAACATACCATATACACTGCGGTTTCACAAAAGTAAATTTATTTATTAATGTGCTTCTAGATCACTTCCACAACTTAAAAACAAGTTGCTCAGAGAGTGGTATCCACACACCATATACTATAACTACAGGGCAGTTTTGAAGGTTACCAAAAGGGACTGCTACTGCTGGAAAGAAATCTGCACTTCTAAGTATTTATCTTCTGGAACATTCTCTAAATCTTGGGGAAAAAGGAATTCTTTGGGTTAAAGCTGATAAATCAGTGTATGTTAGAACTCAGTGTCTTTGTTAAGTCAATCAGGGTTTAGTACTAGCAGAGAGCTTTCATTTAAATCAAATCAGAATATAGCTTAGCATAGAAGGTAGAATAAGGTAAATATTCTTTCAGTAGCAAGAAAGAAATTGTTTCTAGAGATCTTTACAAAAAGGTATTCCAGTTAGGAAGCAAGAGACCTGTGAAATTATTTTAAATAGGTGTTAAAACAAAGTGACAGATCAAAGGGACAATTTGAAAGGCTCCCTCTATTAAACTAAGGGCTGTGTGAATCATCCAGGAAATTGTTAAGAGATTAGCTTTGCACAGATCCGGGCACTGTGTAGCAAGCCAGCTTTTACTAAGGGGTATGTTTACTAAAACCCTGGTAATGTGCGGGCCGCGCTAGTGTGTGGGTGCCATATAAGGAGTGGACGTTTCTTTCTGAAAAAGAAAAACCGTGATTTAAATATGCGCTAAGGTGCGCAGCGCCCATGTGCGCCCCTCACATTAGCGCATGAGAAAGCTGCGCGGGAGGCATAAGTGGCGCGCTGATGTGCAAGCAGAAGAGCAGAGCCACAGCACAATGGTTAAGACACTTACCAATGGTGCAGGGATCAGGGGTTCAATCCCCCACAGTGCCCAATGAAGACGGCTGGCTGAGGCATTTCAATATTGGGCGGCATAAGGCAGCACACTGATGTGCATAAGGCAGTGCACTATTGCATTGGGAGGCATAAGGCGGCGCGCTGATGTGCAAGCACAGGAACAGAACCACAGCACAATGGTTAAGACACTGACCAATGGTGCAGGGATCAGGGGTTCAATCCCCCAAAGTGCCCAATGAACAAGGCTGGCTGAGGCATTACCTATTATGGGGAAGATTGCTTTAGGAGGCATTTTATTTATATTTTAATTACATCTACTAGCAAATGCACTCTCAAAGCGTGTTAACATAAGGCACCCCATAAGGCACATTTTAAAGTGCACTGTCCGCCAAGGCACCCTAGAATGTTGCTTATAGGGCGCTTTATAGGGTGCCGTATGAGTTACCGCAAGGTCATAGCACTGTTTTTGATGGCAGCACTGTGCAGTTTAAGGAATGAAAAGTATAAGTAAGTGCACTGACATGCAAGGAAGAGCATCAGTGGAGCACAATGGTTAAGACACTGACCAATGATACAGGAGTCATGGGTTTAATCCCCCACTGTGCCTAATGAAGAAGGCTGGCTGAGGCATTACCTGTTATAGTTAATAATGCTGTAGGGGGCATTTTATTTTTATTTTAATTAGTGCTGCCAGCAAACACACCCTCAAAATATTGTAATATAAGGTGCTGCATAAGGCGCCTCATAGGGTACCCCAGAGGGCACACTTTAAAGTGCACTGTCCGTCACGGCACCCTAAAATGTCCCCTATAGGGCACCCTATAAGTTGCATCACTGGATAATGTACAGTGCACCTTATATGGACGGTAACCATAAGGTGCCCTATAGGGCGCCCTCAGAGGCACCTTATGGGTACAGTACGCTGAGGGTGTTTTTGCTGGCAGCAATAATGTACATTAAAAATAGATAATGCTTTGGGCAGCCCTATCAAATAACCACACTGTGGGTTTGAACTCATGACCTCTGGCTCCACAGGCAGTGAAGTAATCATTGGGCTACAGCTCTATAGCTGCTAGCAAGCCCCTCATGTCACCACAAAGATAGTCTGCTGTGGTCACCAGGATAGGGTTAGCACACCCGTACCCATGATGCACTGCACATGCAAATCAGCTGTCCACAGATAAACACAAGATGGGGTATGCACCCCCACAGCACCTCGGCCTGGTAGGGGGAAGTGACCATGTCCACCCCCACAGCACCTCGGCCTGGTAGGGGTTACTGACCGTGTGTTTTACTGGCACAGAGTAGCTACACACCGTCACATTGTGCGGGTACTGTGCTCACCCTGAGGGCGCGGTGAGGTGCCCAGCACCAGGTCCACAGCACCTTCCATAGCAGAAATAGGCCATGATGCAGGTACAAAGCAGTGTTAATGTGTGAGATAGGTATTTTCTGCTGAAACACCTTGGATATATCTGTCTGTCTCAGTCAGGTGTTGCCCCTATGGAGCCCTAGGAGGATTACCACCCTCCTCCTCCAGGGCTGAGGGTGGTAAACAGGGTCTCCCATCAACAGATCCACATTCTACCTCCCTGCAATGGTGGCAGTAGAGGGGACCATCAACCCCAGTCCTGCTGGTGAAAAGACACCCTTCAGGGCAGTCAATGCAGCTCTGTACATAACCATAACACAATAGCAGACAGACATTAGGCCTGTATATGCTAAGTTGCACCCTACCACTATCTGATATTCACCTACAGCAAGCCTTCAGCCGCTGCACCCTGCAAGGCGCTCCATCAAGACACATACCAGCTTGTATTACCATAAACAAATCACTCTGAGTCCTCACTGACATCCAAACCAGGCACAATCTAAATAGTAATACTAAGCTACTGTTTATTGCATAGTAAATAAAAGATTATACGTCATACAATGCATATAAGTAAGTTCTAATAAGTTCTAACATAAAAGTACTAATAAGTTCTAGCATAACATGATTATCATAATATGATTATAAGTAAGTTCTAGCATGAAATGAAATGCATCAATACATATACCGGATTGTAGATTCACTTCAGCGATCGGGGGAACTTTCCACGATGAAGGAATCCAGGAAAGCTGCCAAAACAGAATTGCTTTGTCTCTGGTACGGTTCTCTTCTCCTTGGAAAGTTCCCCCGATCGCTGAAGTGAATCTACAATCCGGTATATGTATTGATGCATTTCATTTCATGCTAGAACTTACTTATAATCATATTATGATAATCATGTTATGCTAGAACTTATTAGTACTTTTATGTTAGAACTTATTAGAACTTACTTATATGCATTGTATGACGTATAATCTTTTATTTACTATGCAATAAACAGTAGCTTAGTATTACTATTTAGATTGTGCCTGGTTTGGATGTCAGTGAGGACTCAGAGTGATTTGTTATAGTAATACACAGCTGCAAACAGTCTGCTAGTTAGTCCATAGTGCATGTTCCTGGTGGAAATGCATGCACCCAGAACTGGGATGGCAGCACACACAACAAGCAGATAAGTCAGTGACTGGGCCCCAAAAGGAAACCCATAAATATCACATGAGAGAAATGCTATATACAGGGCCGGATTTAGCTAGAGTGAGGCCCTACGCCAAGAAAAATTGTGGGCCCCCCCCATGTCCCCGTGCAGTCCTGGGCCCCCCCTGTGCAGTCCTGGGCCCCCCTGTGTCCCCCCCCGTGCCTCCGTGCAGTCCTGGGCCCGCCCCCGTGCAGTCCTGGGCCCCCCCGTGCAGTCCTGGGCACCCCCCGTGCCCCTGTGCAGTCCTGGCCCGCCCCGTGCAGTCCTGGGCCCCCCCATGCAGTCCTGGCCCCCCGGACAGCATCGCGGCTGTCTGAGGGGCTTCAGAGGGAGCCGGGGAAGCCCGCGCGAGGCCCCGGCTCCCTCTGTACAGCCGCCAGCGTGAAGAGCCTTTTCCTTCACGCTGGCGGCTGTTTCTGTGTCATTTAAGATTGTGAGTGAACAAGGTACAGATATCCTAGACATCAAAAGGGTAGATAGAATGTGTCACATTCCTCCTCGATTCTCACCACCACCAAAAAGTTGTCTAATAGATAATATTTTGGTGGTGGTGAGAAGCAAGGAGGAATGTGACAAATGCTATCTAACTTTTTTGATGTCTTGGACATCTGCACCTTGCCCACTCACAATCGTAAATGACAGAGATGTAAGGCAGGGGTCTCCAAATCCAGCCCTGGAGGGCCACAAACCAGTCAGGTTGGCAGGATATCTCCAATGCATATATATCTCATGCATATTTATTAGGGATATCCTGAAAACCTGCAGGATTGTGGACCACCAGGACTGGAATTGAGTAGCTCTGCCATACACTAACTTTTAGTAAACATGCCTCTTAATGAGTATATGGATAAAGAAAGACTAAAAGGTTTCTACATTACTATAATCCAGTACCAACCGCCAGGCACATTAGGAACTACTACAAACACTGCCCATTTAGAACCCATAGCAAACCCGCCATATCCTAACAGCACTACCAGGACTCACAAAGCACCATACCCTAACTATCAAAAGGCAACACTGCAAATATTAAACCAATACATTTCAGAGAACAACAATACATGACCTACTGGGGAAAGAACAAGTGGCAATGTCAAATAGGAATTATATAAACAGAATACCTCAGCTCAGTTACACATGCACAACATAGACCATCACCAAACAAGGAATCACAATTTAGAAACAGGAAGACAATAATTAAACTGGAAACCCCAAAAGCCAAACTTGGAATATACAACAACACTGCAGAAATAAAACTATAAATTAATTTCCTCTTGTACTAAACAAAGCGCAAAAATTAATGATGCACATTTCCCAGAGCTGACATATTCCAGTTAATAAATTCAAAATAAAGAGATATTTTTCTACCTTTTGTGCATTTTTTTTCAGTTGCAATTGTTCCAGCCACTTTCTTCTGGTTTCTTCGTGTCTTCTGCTAACTCTCCATCTGCTGTCCATTTGTCCTTTCTTCTGTCTTCTTGGTTTTTTTTTCCATTCTCTCTCTACATCTGCTTTAACATACTAATCTTTCTCCTTTTGCTCTTTCCTCATTCCTATTTCATCTACTCAAAATTTACCCCTCCATCCTCAATCCCCACTTACTCTCCCAATACCAGGCCAATTGTAGATTTTTTATCCCTCCCACACAAAATATTTTTCCCCTCTCCATTTTACTCTCCCAGCCCCATCCCATTCTAATCCTCCCCCAACACCAGCTCCCTTCTAGTTCCAGCCTCACCCAGCATCCATTCCCTTCTAGTCCCTGCATCAGCCCATTTCCAGTCCTAGCCCCCCATTAGCCCATTTCCAGTCCTAGCCCCCCCCATCAACCCAAACCAGTCCTAGCCCCCCCATCAACCCACTTCCAGTCCTAACCCCCCATCACCCCATTTTCAGTTTAAGCCCCCCCTATAACCCATTACCAGTCCTAACCCCCCATCAGCCCACTTCCAGTCCTAACCCCCATCAACCCATTTCCAGTCAGCCCCCCATAGCCCATTGCCAGTCCTAACCCCCCCCTTAAGCCCACAGACCATTACCAGTCCTAACCCCATCAGCCCACCTCAAGTCCTAACCCCTCCCCATCAGCCCATTTCCTGTCCTAGCCCCCCCCCATATCCCATTATCAGTCCTAACCCCCCACCCAATAGCCCATTACCAGACAGCCCCCATCAGCCAACAGCCCATTACCAGTCTTAACCCCCCCATAGCCCATTGCCAGTCCTAACCCCCCCCATCAGCCCACAGTCCATTACCAGTCCTAACCCCATCAGCCCACCTCAAGTCCTAACCCCTTCCCATCAGCCCATTTCCTGTCCTAGCCCCTCATAGCCCATTACCAGTCCTAACCCCCCCCAACAGCCCACAGCCCATTACCAGTCCTAACTCCATCAGCCCACCTCCAGTCTTAATCCCCCAGCCCTTTTCCAGTCCTAGCAACCCCCCCAACCCTTTTCCAGTCCTAGCCCCCCATAGCCCACTCCCAGTCCTAATCCCACCAGCCCTTTTCCAGTCCTAATCCCCATCACCCAATTTTTAGTTTAAGCCCCCCCCCATAGCCCATTACCAGTCCTAAGCCCCCATCAACCCACTTCCAGTCCTAATCCCATCAGCCCATATAGACTTAGCTCCCCCATAGCCCATAGCCCCCCCTATAGCCCATCACCACTCCTAACCCCCCCATAGCCAATTACCAGTCCTAACCCCCCCAACAGCCCACAGCCATTACCACTCCTAACCCCCCCAGCCCATCACCAGTCCTACCCCCCCCAACAGCCCACAGCCATTACCACTCCTAACCCCCCCAGCCCTTCACCAGTACTCGCCCCCCATCTGCCCACAGCCATAACCACTCCTAACCCCCCCAGCCCATCACCACTCCTAACCCCCCCAACAGCCCACAGCCATTACCACTCCTACCCCCCCCAGCCCTCACCAGTCCTAACCCCCCCAACAGCCCACAGCCATTACCACTCCTAACCCCCCCAGCCCATCACCAGTCCTAACCCCCCAAGCCCACCCCCGCCCAGCGAATTTTTTTTTACAAAACAAGCTGTCGCTGCCTCTGCCGGGGCCGGGGCCGCTGCGGCAGAATCGAGTGTGCCGCGGGGCCCCCCCTGCCCAGCAGAGCCTGCCCTCCCCGGTATCACCTCTCTCAGCTGCCTCCCTCCAGTCACACGCGCCGGCTTTCAGAGCGCGAGGGAAGAGTTTTTCCCTCGCTGCTCTGTTTAAGCCCGCGGGGGCTGATGGGACTTCCCATCAGCCCCCGCGGGCTTAACAGAGCAGCGAGGGAGAAACTCACCTCGCGCTCTGAAAGCCGGCGCGTGTGACTGGAGGGAGGCAGCTGAGAGAGGTGATACCGGGGAGGGCAGGCTCTGCTGGGCAGGGGGGGCCCCGTGGCACACTCGATTCTGCCGCGGCGGCCCCGGCCCCGGCAGAGGCAGCGACAGCTTTTTTTTTTTTTTTAAATTTTAATGATGGATCAGAATGTTTTTTGTGCGGGGCCCCCTGAAACGCGGGGCCCTGTGCAAAAAACATTCCCGGTGGGCCCTTGCCAGCTGTGGGCCCTACGCCACGGCGTACGTGGCGTATAGGCAAATCCGGCCCTGGCTATATAGCACTATGGGGGTGCCTAACCATGCTGTCATCACTGCACAGTCAGGGTGAGAGTGATCTCCCAGCAGGACATACTGAGGTCACCCTGTCTGTGTAGGTGGTGGCCGGGCACTAAAATGTCCCAGTCAGTGCCCTATGCCCTGTGCAGATGCACCCTGGCCAGGCCACCCTGTCCGGGCTATACCCATGGTACCTTGCTCCTCATTATGCACATTGGCAGGCCAATACTGGCAACAGTGCTGGCAGTGTGGGCTGTGGAAGGTGTTTGCAGCCACCCCACACTGTATAGACAGACACACACTCCGACACCTATGCCAGCATTGTGCTACTATAGAGGAGTTCAGCAGCCATGCCCACCACACCAGTCCTGGGCACAGTACAGGCATGGATATGGTACGCAATACTGTTGGGGGTCACTCCCCAGGGTAGTAAACACTGTCAGAGACCAGACCTGAAGCACACACCGCAGACATCAGAATGATTGTTATGATGGAGCTCAATCAGCAAACTGTGCTTAACGTAGGAATTTCTATCTGCCAGTACTCATAGCAAACGTTTGAGAGCTGTGTACCGTATACCCAGGTGTAGGGTTGCATTGCTAAGGTATGCAAGTGCTAGTATTGGGAGATGCACGCAGGGCCCAATGTCCTGCCTCTCCAGGAGGCATTGGCCAATGGGGCCTGTGGGTGTGGGTGTGTCTGCCACTGTTGGCTGCTGCTTTACGGCAGAGGTTCCCAACTCCAGTCCTGGTGTGCCAAACACTGTTCGGGTTTTCATGCTGTCCCTCATGAATATGCATGAGCTACATCTGCATACCATGGGGGTGGTGCATAGATATGCAGCGCAGGCATCTTTATTAGAGGCAGCATGGAACCTGAATGGTGTGTGGCCCTCCAGGACTGCATTTGGGAGACTCTGCTCTAGGTAATGCGCCTGTTTATGGTGTCTGTGCTCGGTGGGGTAAAATATAGGCGTATTAACCATGCGTATGTTCTCAGCAATAAAGGTTTGTCCTTACTATCACGGTTTAGTTGTGGGAAAAATATGTGGACTGGATTGGCAGTAGCCCCAGCTGGGCTTTGAACCTGTGACCTTCTGTTCTTGCACACACTGTCTGTGTGCACTGCACCACCGTGTTGCCACAGATATGCTGTATTCCCTGGGGTGTCCA
The DNA here is from genome assembly GCA_033557465.1 of Ichthyophis bannanicus. Taxonomy (NCBI): domain Eukaryota; kingdom Metazoa; phylum Chordata; class Amphibia; order Gymnophiona; family Ichthyophiidae; genus Ichthyophis; species Ichthyophis bannanicus. The sequence continues at coordinate 654,272,355 of CM066033.1, read as the reverse complement.
TGACTGTACATCCGACAGAGCCTGTCTGTTGCAGTGGACGGTGCCAGCCTGCACAGGGCTAGGCCACTGTCTGCTGTGGCTAGCAGCCACTGCCCCCTCCACCACCTGTACCCTTCCGCCAACATGCTGACATGTCCTTATCTTGGAAACAGCATATGACCTGATTGAGTTGTGGCACTCCAGGACTGCATTTGGGGGACTCGGCTGTAGGTAATGCCCATTGTTATGGTGTGTGTGCAGTGTAGGGTAAAATATAGGTGTTTGAACCATGCTTATGTTCTCTGCAATAAAGGAGTGTCTTTACTATCTCTGTTTAGTGGTGGGTAAAATATGGGGACTGGGTTGGCAGGAGCCCCAGCTGGGATTTGAACCTGTAACCCTCTGGTCCTGCAGGCACTGGCTGTGTCCGCTGCACCACACTGTGGCCACAGAGTCAGTGCAGTCCCTGGAGATAGGAAACCTGGCCGAACGAGTCAGAAACCCTGCTCTGCACAATTTTACTGTGGGCTCATTCACCTTGTATGGAGACAAAAGGGCAAATAAACCTCAAAAATGACCTTGAAAAAAGGGGAAAAAAACATAATCAAGCTGGCCAATAGTGATATCAATGGGCAACATTAAAAAACACTCCCAGGCAGGGCCGGATTTACCTTGAGTGAGGCCCTACGCCAACAAAAATTGTGGGCCCCCAGAAAAAATAAAAACGAGATCAACTTACCAAAACAGAAATGGCAATAGATGTATAGAATTGCCTGACATAAAGAGGCAATAGGGACAAAATCAGCATCGGAATTCAAGAAATACATTAAAAAAGACATATTCCAGTTAATAAATTCAAAATAAAAAGTATTTTTCTACCTTCTGTTTGGGCATTTTTTCAGTTGCAATTGCTCCAGTCACTTTCTTCTGGTTTTCTTCGTGTCTTCTGCTAGCTATCCATTTGTCCTTTCTTCTCTTTTAGATGTTTTCCATTCTCTCTCTATTTCTGCTTTAACATACTGATTGTTTCCCTTTTGCTCTTTCCCCCAATTCTTTCCTTATTCCTTTATCATCCATTTAAATTTCACCCTTCCATTTTCAAGCCCCTCTTACTCTCCCAATACCCAGCCCATCATAGACTTTTCTTCCACACAAAATATTTTCCCCTCTCCATTCTCATTCCCCATCCATTCTAGTCCTCCCCCAAAATCAGTTCCCTTATAGTTCTAGACCCACCCAGCATCCACTCCCTTCTAGTCCCATTCTCCCATGCCCCACATCAGCCCATTTCCAGTCCTATTCTAGCTCTTCATCAGCCCATTTCCAGTGCTAGCCTTCACATCACAGGCCATTTCCAGTCCTAGCCCCCCCCATCACAGCCTATTTCCAGTCCTAGCCCCCACCATCACATCCCATTTGCAGTCCGAGTCCCCCTGCACCATCACAGCCCATTTGCAGTCCAAGTTACCCCCCATAGCCCTTTTCTGGTCCAGGTCCCCCCCCCCCCATCACAACCCATTTCCAGTCCAAGTCCCCCCCCCCCCATAACCCTTTTCCGTCCAGGTCCCCGTCCCCATCACAACCCTTTTCCAGTCCATGTCCCCCCCCCATAGCCATTTTACAGTTCAGGTCCCCCCCCATCACAGCCCATTTCTTTCCAGTCCAAGTCCCCCCCCATAGCCCTTTTCCGGTCCAGGTCCCCCCGCTTCACAACCCATTTCCAGTCCAAGTCCCCCCCCATAGCCCTTTTACCGTTCAGGTCCCCCCACCATCACAGCCCCTTTCTTTCCAGTCCAAGTGCCCCCCCCCATAGCCCTTTTCCGGTCCAGGTCCCCCCCCATCACAACCCATTTCCAGTCCAAGTCCCCCCCCCATAGCCCTTTTACAGTTCAGGTCCCCCCCACATCACAGCACATTTCTTTCCAGTCATAGTCCCCCGCCATTGCCTTTTTCCGGTGCAGGTCTCCACCAATCACAACCCATTTCCAGTCCAAGTCCCCCCCCATAGCCCCTTTTTCCGGTCCAGGTCCCCCCTCCCTTCACAACCCATTTCCAGTCCAAGTCCCCCCCCCCATAGCCCTTTTACAGTTCAGGTCCCCCCCCATCACAGCCCAGTTCTTTCCAGTCCAAGTCTCCCCCCCATAGCACTTTTCCGGTCCAGGTCCCCCCCATCACAACCCATTTCCAGTCCAAGTCCCCCCCCCCATAGCCCTTTTACAGTTCAGGTCCCCCCCCCATCACAGCCCATTTCTTTCCAGTCCTTGGCCCCCTCCATAGCCCTTTTCCGGTCCTTGTCCCCCCCCCATCACAACCCATTTCCAGTCCAAGTCCCCCCCCCCCATAGCCCTTTTACAGTTCAGGTCCCCCCCCCAACACATCCCATTTCTTTCCCGTCCAAGTCCCCCCCCCCATAGCCCTTTTCCGGTCCAGGTCCCCCCCCCCCTCCACAACCCATTTCCAGTCCAAGTCCCCCCCCCATAGCCCTTTTACAGTTCAGGTCCCCCCCCATCACAGCCCATTTCTTTCCAGTCCAAGTCCCCACCCCATAGCCCTTTTCCGGTCCACGTCCCCCCCAATCACAACCCATTTCCAGTCCAAGTCCCCCCCCCCATAGCCCTTTTACAGTTCAGGTTCCCCCCCCCCCATATCACAGCCCATTTCTTTCCAGTCCAAGTCCCCCCCCCCCTAGCCCTTTTATGGTCCAGGTCCCCCCCCCCAATCACAGCCCATGCAGTCCTTGCCCCCCCCCCCCCGACCAGCACCGCGGCTGTCTGAGAGGCTTCAGAGGGAGCCGGGTAAGCTCGCACGAGGCCCCGGCTCCCTCTGTACAGCCGCCAGCGTGAAGAGCCTTTTCCTTCACGCTGGCAGCTGTATCTGTGAAGCCGCGAATGCTGGGAAAGGTTAAAGGGCATTGCCTTTAACCTTTCCCAGCAATCGCGGCTTTACAGATACAGCCGCCAGCGTGAAGGAAAAGGCTCTTCACGCTGGCGGATGTACAGAGGGAGCCGGGGCCTCGCGCGAGCTTACCCGGCTCCCTCTGAAGCCCTGCGGTGTGTGGGCCAGCCCCAGGTGGGCCCTTGCCAGCTGTGGGCCCTACGCCATGGCGTACATGGCGTATAGGTAAATCCGGCCCTGCTCCCAGGAAAGCTCCAAAAAAAAGAAATGATTTTTGGAAGGGTCTACGGAGCGTAGACCCTTCCAAAAATCATTTCTTTTTTTTTGGAGCTTTCCTGGGAGTGTTTTTTAATGTTACCCATTGACATCACTATTGGCCAGCTTGGTTATGTTTTTTTCCCCTTTTTTCGAGGTCATTTTTGAGGTTTATTTGCCCTTTTGTACTGTGCACATGTATCACACTGCTCACGTTTTTGAGGTTTCCCCGGTTTTGCTGTACATTGCTGACGTAAATGGTTTCTCTTCCCTTTAAATCGGCTCTAACGCGAGGTTTTCACTCGCGGTATATTTTAGCTTGAATTTCAGCCCCGCTCCTGTGCGGGGAGCCTCTCCCCTCCCACTCTCCACCCATTGACCCCGTCCCTCCGCCCCTCGGGAGCCTTCCTCCGCCCTCAGAATGCCTTTCCACGCCTCTATCGCACATCAGCGCGCCGCGCACTTGTGCGGGCCCGTTAGTACAGCGCGCACGTGTGTGGGGCACAAAAATGCACTATTAGCATGCGCTAAGGTACCTTAGCGCACGCTCAAGTGCGCCCCGCACAATTGCGCAGTTTAGTAAACATACCCCTAAGTGTTCTTTCCCTCCCAACCACCCCAGGCTTAATCTTAGCTTTATAGATTCTTAAATCTATTAAAGGGAAAGAGGTGGCCAAATTCACTTTCAGGTTCAGCTGGTTGTCCTCATCAGGAACAGATTAATTAAGGCCCTGAAATTAATTAATCTTGAGGTGAACAAAGTGGCTTAAACATATTAGGTATAGTTGTATTAGTACAATTATCCCTAGCAGATCAGTTGTTTACGCCACCAAAAAGTATAAAGACTAGAGGACACGCAATAAAGCTACAATGTAACCCACTTAAGACTAATAACAGAAAATATTTTTTCACTCAATGCATAATCAACCTCTGGAATTCATTACCAGAGGATGTAGTATAAAGCTGTTAGTGCAGCTGGGTTTAAAAAAGGTTTGGACAAATTCGTAGAGGAAAGGTCCATAAACCATTATTAAAGAGCACCTGGGTAATCCACTGCTTGCCCCAAGATGAACAGTGTGGAAACAGTGGACTTTGGGTACCTGCCACTTACTTGTGACCTGGATTTGCCACTGTTGGAAACGGGATACTGGGCTTGATGGATCTTAGTCTGACCCAGTATGGCATTTCTTATGTTCATATGTTATGTTCTTAGAATATACAGCACTAAATGAAAGGTTAGATATAATTGGCATCTAAGAGACCTGCTGGAAGGAGGACAAGCAATGGGATATTGTGATACCTAGGTACTAACTATATCACAATGATAGGGTAGATCAAATTGGTGGAGGGATTGCGCTCTATGTTAGAGAGGTCATTGAGTCACACAGGATTAAAATTTTGCAGGAAACAAAATTCACTGTAGAATCTCTATGGATTGAAATTCCATGTAAAAAGGGGAAGGGGAAGGCGATGGCAGTGGGGGTGTACTATCGACCGCCTGGCCAGAGTGAACAAATGGATGATGAAATGCTGAAAGAAATCAGAGAAGCTAACAAAAGTTAGGACACAGTGAAAATGGGTGATTTCAATTACCCCAGTATCGACTGAGTCAGTTTCACAGCAGGACATGCTAGGGAGATAAAGTTTCTCGATAAAATAAATGACTGCTCCTTGGAGTAGCTGTTCACGAACTGACAAGAGGGGAAGCTATTTTGGACCTAGTTCTTAGTGGAACAAAAGATCTGGTGCAAGGGATAAGGGTGTTGGGGCCACACGGCAATAGTGATCACAGCATAATCGCATTTGATTTAATAAATGAAGGAATGACGGCAAGGAAATCCATAGTACTACCTTGTAACTTTCAAAATGAAGACTATGATAAAATGAGGAAAATAGTTAAAAAACTAAAAGGAGCAGCTGCAAAGGTTAAAGATTTACGTCAAGCATGGCTGTTGTTTAAAAATACTATCTTGGCAGCCCAGACCAGCTGTATTCTACACTTTAAGAAAAGTGGAAGGAAGGCGAAAAAACTGCCAGCATGGTTTTCAGGAAATGGAAAGAGGACCCAAATGACGAAAATGGGGAACAACATAAGCACTGACTGATAAGGCACGCAAAAAAAGAATTTGAAGAAAGCTTGCCATGGAAGCAAAAACACACAATAAAAACTTTTTCAAGTGCACTCATAGCAAAAACCCTGTGAGAGAGTCAGTTGGACCATTAGCGTTAGAGGGGTAAAAGGGGTGCTAAAGGAGGACAAGGCCATATCGGAGAGACTGAATGAATTCTTTGCTTAGATCTTTACTGTAGAGGATGTAGGGAAGTTACCCATGCCTGAAATGGTATTTAAAGGTGATGTATCAGAAGAATTGAAAGAAATATTGATAAACATGGAAGATGTATTACAAGTATTTGATAAACTGAAGAGTAGCAAATCATCTGAATCAGATGGTGTACAGTTGTGGTCAACATTATTGGCACCCTTGCATTTTAGGTATATTGTGTACAATATTTTGAGAATCATAATATTTTAATAGTATGTTTAAAATTATACAACAAAAAAGATGTCTGTGCAACGTATACATAGTAATTTCTGAGAAAAAAATCCAAAATATGATCTGGACAGGATTAATGGCACCTTCATTAATATTTGGTTGCACAACTCTTGGCAGTGATGATAGCCTCCAAACATTTCTTGTAGCCATCTATAAGTTTCATATATCTGTCTGCTGGTTGTTTCTCCCATTCTTCAAATGTGATTTGTTCCAGCTCATGAATGTTTCCAGAATTCCTTTTACCAATGGCAGATTTCAGCTCTTTCCAAAGGTTCTTGATTGGATTGAGATCAGAACTCATTGCTGGGCAGTTTAAACAGTCCATTTGTTCCCTTTTAACCATTCTTTTGTACTTTTGGATGTATGTTTTGGGTCACTGTCCTGCTGGAGGACCCATGACCTTCGACCCAGACCTAGCTTTCTGACACTAGGTAACACATTTTGGTCCAAAATACCTTTAGTAGTCCTCTGACTTCATGATTCCTTTAATACGTTCCAGGCCTCCAGTTCCTGAGTCAGCAAAACAGCCCCACAACATTATGGAACCTCCATCATATTTAACTGTAGGAAGGGTGTTTTTTTTCCTTGTAAGATTCATTTCTTTGCCTGTAAATGTATCACTGGTCTGCATTGCCAAAGAGCTCAAGTTTGGTTTCATCTGTGCACAGAACATTTTCCCAGAAGGACTGTAGTTTCTCAAGGTGGGTTTGGGCTCAAGCCGGTTTGAGCTCTTATTCAATGGAAGCAGGACTCTTCAGAAACATGATACAGGAGTTAAAATACATACTGCCCGCCCTGAAACAGAACTACTATTACTGTAGTTTGAACTGCATTGGCATTCTTATGGCAGTTTTTTATTGCATGATCACTTAAAAAATATTAAAAGGACTAGAACGGAGGACTCTTTCTTAATAACAACCTCGGCAGAATGGTCCAACAAAAATATTGCTTATTCAACTTGGGAGCATTTGTGAAGGAATAGGATAATGTGTATCACAATAATTATGTCCTGGGAATGTCCCAGTTATTATACTATTTCCTTTTTTAATTGCTCTTGTTTTATTTGATTCTTTTATGTGTCAAATATGTGTGCATATGTAGTACAAAGCCATTTCACTGGCCACTTTTTTTTTAAGGAAATATTGACATTAAGGGGTTGAACTGCAAAGGGTGCCCATATTATTGACCACAACTGTACAAATGAGGGTGCTGAAAGAACTGAAATATGAGATTGCAGACCTACGATCTGTGAACTATCATTATCTGAAGATTGGAGAATGGCCAATGTAACGACACTTTTTAAAAAGGGTTCCAGGGGGGATCTGGGAAGCTACAGACTGGTGAGCCTGATATCAGTACTGGGCAAAATGGTAGAAACCATTATAAATAATAAAAGGAGGGAGGAGTAGCCTAGTGGTTGGGGCAAGGTACTTCAGGCCGGAAGGTCGGAGGTTCAAATCCCACTAGAGGACAGCAACCTTGGGACTGGGGTTTCTAGTCCCATAGATGCTCCTTGTGGTCTTGGGAAAGCCACTTAACCCTCCATTGCCCATGTTCCCTGTAAGTATTAGTGTATGGGTCTCATATCCCGCATGTTAAATGTATCCCCCAATTGTGTTGTGACCGCTTTGATTGAAGGATAAGGCGGTATACAAAACTGTCTAAATAAATAAATAATAAATAAAATTACTGAATATGTAGATAGTCATGGTTTAATGGGAGAAAGCCAACTTGTATTTAGCAAAGGAAAGTCTTGTCTTAGTAATCTGTTATCTTTTTTTGAAGGTGTGAATAAACAGATAGACAAAGGTGAGCTGGTCGATATAGTGTACCTGGATTTTCAGGAAGCCTTTGACAAGGTCCCTCATGAAAGACTTGGCAAAATTAGAAAGTCATGGGATAGGAGGCAGTATACTATTGTTAATCAGGAATTGGTTAAAAGATAAAAAGCAGAGAGTAGGGCTAAATGGCCAATTTTCTCAATGAAGAAAGGTGACTAATGGAGTACCCCAGGGATATGTGCTGGGTCCGCTGCTTTTTAACATATTCATGGATGACCTAGAAATGGGAACAATGAGTGAGGTGATCAAATTTGCAGATGACACAAAATTATTCAAAGTTGTTAAAACACAAGTGAAAAATTGCAAGAGGACCTTGTAAATTAGAAGACTGGATGTCTAAATGGCAGATGAAATTTAATGTGGACAAAGACCAATATCTACAACTACTGAACGATTACCACACTTCCACAGACAAGGCAAGATGTGACCATCACACTCAACTCTGCAATCAACCAACCAAGAAAGCTCTTCAGCATCGTAAAACAGCTGACAAAAACATCAACCACTGACAACCAGGACATAATGCTCCCCCCCCCAACAGATGGCTCAACATTAGAAGCAACTACATCCACAACCGGACAGCCCACCCCCCTCCCTTGATGAAGACGACCACTCAGACCTCCTGGACCACCTTCTCAGATGTCACAAAAAGACAAATAGAGGACACCATAACATCTCTAAACACTACAACCTCCCCCCTGGATTCCTGCCCCATCTCATGGATTAAAGCATCCAAAAAGGAGTTGAGCACCATGCTCACCAGAATCACACACTCAATACTACAACAAGGCATCATACCCACATGTCTAAAAACCTCTTCAATATGGCCAATGCTGAAAAAACTTACCCTGGACACTTCTGAGCCTTCATCTTACAGACCCATCTCCAGCCTCCCATTTGCTGCCAAGATTGTAGAGAAAACCATCCAGCACCAACTTTAAGACCATGTTGACAGACACAACCTTCTGGTCCCACAACAACATGGCTTCTGACCACAACATGGAGTAGAAACACTTTTGACCACCCTTGTAAATACTCTAATCCAAGGACTACAACACATCAACCAAGGCTTCCTGTTAATCTTCTTAGACATATCATCAGCCTTTGACACTGTAAACCTCCACATTTTCCTGCAACATCTTCACACCAATGGAATTAGAGGCATAGTGCTAAAATGGTTCTCCTCATACCTCACAGATAGATACCAACAAATAAACAAAAAAAAGACCGCTCGTTCCCCGTTCCAGCGGCAGCTCTCCCTCCACGGGATCGAGCTGCCTGGGGCCAATGCAAACCAGCCATCCTGCCGCCCTGCCCAATCGGGGCAGCCGCCATCCTCTTCAAAAGGAGCACCATCAGGCACCAAAGAACAAAGACCGCTCATTCCCCATTCCAGTGGCAGCTCTCCCTCCACGGGAACGAGCTGCCTGGGGCCAACACAGACCGGCCGTCCTGCCTCCCTGCCCAATCGGGGCAGCCACCATCCTCTTCAAAAGGAGTGCCATTGGGCGCCAAAGAACAAAGACCGCTTGTTCCCCGTTCCAGTGGCAGCTCTCCCTCCACGGGATCGAGCTGCCTGGGGCCAACGCAGACCGGCCATCCCGCCGCCCTGCCCAATCGGGGCAGCTGCCATCCTCTTCAAAAGGAGCGCCATCTGGCGCACCCGCGTCTGGCAGGCCCATGCCTGAGGGCCTCACCAGAGAGCCCTTTGGCATGGACCTTAGGCGGGATCCTACAAAGAAGCAGCCACGACCACACAGCAGCAATGTTTGACGTACCAGATAGCTCCGACGTATGCAAAGCCGAAGGACTCCTCAGATAACTACACAAAGTAAGCATTATTGTAGGTATCAACCATACCAGACTTTTAGCAGACTCCCTCTACTGCAGTACTTAGGCACAAGTGTAGCACTAAAACGTGTGAAACAAATCGAATAATGTGAGCTCAAGGTGCAGAATCTAAATACCTCCAGTTAAATGATTGAAACTGCTGTTATCAAAGTAAACTGCGGTCTGATTGTACGTATAAGCCTAGATTTCTAGTACCACTGTAATTTCACTGTCTGTCTAAATAAGCCTACATTGCTAGAATCATACGAAGTACTTGCTTGTGATAAACGTGCCCACTGTGCCCCCCAAATTGATCCTAAGTCATTAGGGGTATTGCCTCTATACTGAACCAATGGATCGGCTAGTGAGCCCAAAAGCGACTCGCAAAAGCAGAGTGTACCACCCACCGAGCACATGGCACCCCACCTACTAACAATCACATGCCTATTCTACAATACCCTTGCCCTTACCACTTCCCAATACCAGATCCCAGTCCTGCTGGGCCAAAGTAAAAGGCACTCATGGAACCACTGCCCATCACCAACGGAGGCCAAGCATAACCCACACCCGCACCTCTTACACATACCCATCCAACACATCACAAAGGCCAAGGCAGAGAAGCACCAGAAGCCCCACAACCTAAGGTGTGCCCTTATAAATGAATGCTTGGTCCACAGAAAATGGCCAGCCATTTCAGACCTTATCATCCACCATAGCTTAGATATGTTACTAGTCACCGAGTCATGGCTCTCCGACTCGGACTCAGTCCTCCTCAACCAGCTCATCCCACCCGACTTCTCCATCCACACATGCCACAGAACCAGCCGAAGAGGCGGAGGAGCCTTCATTCTAGTGAAGACAGAGCTCCAATTTCAGCTTCTGTCCTCCAATAGCACGAGCAACATGGAAGCAATCACCATAGCTAACGAATTCTCCACCATCAATCTAATCTACAGCTCACCATCCCCCTCCCCTGATGACTTGTCGACAATAATTGACCTAGCCTACAACCCCAAGAACCCACGTTTACCGAACCGGGTAATGGGCAACCTCGACTTGCCAGCTCTCCAAAACACCCAGATGGAGGCCTTCCTCAAAGCTCTCAACGAGCTAGGATACAAGCAGGTAATCGAGGTCCCCACCCACGTAAAAGGAAACACACTGGATCTGGTCTTTGTGCCAACACCCACCATAAGCACTAGCCACATCCTTGATCTAGCCATCACACCAGTACTGTGGTCTGACTACAGCCTAATTAAATTTCAGATCCCCATGAACCAAGATAACTATCCCTGCAGGAAAGATGAGATCCCTCCAACATCCACGAGGAGATTCTGACTTCTTGAAAAAGAAGAAATCAGCAAAAACGTACTACCTAGCCTCAACATGACCGCACTCACCCTCGATGAAATGATATCCAAATGGAACTAGAGTCTGAGCTCTGCAGCACAACTACCTGCCTCAAACACACTACCAAAAAGAAGGAAAGCAGTGCAATGGTATTCCGCTGAGATCCAATCTTCCCTACTCCACCTAAGAAAGCTCGAGAGACGATGGAGGAGTTCCCGGTCCAAAGATGCCTTGGCAGCCTACACCTCCTACTTGGACAAACACTGAGAAACAGTAGCAAAGAAATGGAGAGAACATCACACCAAACTCCTGAGACGGTCCTTGAATAAACTCCACGACCTGTTCAACATTGTGAGGTCTCTGACGAAGGAGCCTGCTCCCCCCCAACCGGACCTACTACACCCTCAGGAATTCGCCGACTACCTACAAGCAAAGTCCAGCCAACCCAAGACCAACATAACCCCAGTCCAAGAACCCAAGCAGCACCACCCAACACCATTGACAGCATTCACACCACCATCCACGCGAAGAATAGAAGAGATCATCACATCGATAAACACTACCATAGCCCCAAATGACCCCTGTCCAGCATTCTGGATAAAGTCACTGCGCAATGAATTAAGTCCATCCCAAACCAAGATCATGGGCCTATCCTTCGCAACAGGAGTATTTCCATCAGCCCTGAAACAGACCTCCATATGACCCCTCCTTAAAAACAACAAGCTTGACCCCAAAAGAGCGGAATCCTACCTTCCAATCTCCAGCATTCCCCTATTGGCCAAGATAATAGAGAAGGACGTACAACAACAAATCCAGCACCACATTGATAATACTGCCCCACTCGACCCAAGTCAACATGGATTTAGAGAATCCCATGGCGTTGAGACCCTCCTCACCACACTATTCAGCACCCTAATCATAGGGTTCGATAAAAGCAGTAAAGGATACGCGTTAATCTTCATGGACATTGCCGCCGCTTTTGACTCGGTCAATCACGAGACTCTTCTGTCATGCTTACAAGAGAAAAGAACCTAAGACTCAGCCTTGAGCTGGTGCAGATCATACTTGACAGACAGATGGCAACAGGTAAGAGCTGGCTCATGGACCTCCAAGCCCTTCGAACAAACACAGGGAGTCCCCCAAGGATCATCACTCTCTGCCCTCCTTTTCAACATTTACATGCAACCCATCTGCTCAATCATCCGCTCCTTCAAGGTCTCCTGCCTCATGTACGCCGATGATGTGCTACTCTTCTCTCGGTTCTCAATCAACCAACCCAACTTCTCGACCCTGATAAAGTGTTTCGAGGCTGTCACAGACTGGCTCCACACACAGAGCCTCAAAATTAATTTCAAGAAAACTGATGTCCTATTCATCACTAAGAATCACTCTTTCACCCCACCAACCTCAATAACAGGAAGAGATACAGAGCTCTTGAGCAAGCCCACCATCCGCTACCTGGGCGTCACCCTCGACCAGCATCTTGACATGAAGGTACACATAAGGAATACAGTCCGAGCAATCTATCATAAGATATGAACCGTCCACCACCTGTGCCCCTTATTGGAACCAGATGACTTTCGGACGATCTTCCAAGCACTGGTAACCCCACACTTCGACTATGCCAGTGCTATTCTACAAGGTCTCCCCAAGAGCACCCTGAACCCCCTGCAACTGGCAATGAACACGGCCACCCGAGCCCTACATGGAGCCTCCAGAAGGGACCACATAACCCCTATCCTAAAGAACCTCCACTGGTTACCAATCCACTGCAGACTCATTTTCAAGGTCTTACTAATGACTTTCAAGGCCATCAACAACTTATCCTCCATTTCCCTAACAGACCTTATCCTCCCCACATCCGCAAACAGGACCAGAAGGTCATTCGCTGTGAACACCCTCGTAATCCCCAGTGTGATAACAAAGTGTTCCCAGTCAGCAAGGAACAGAGCATATGTATATTACGCGCTTACGCTCTGGAATGCCCTCCCACCTCCCATCCGGGCAATAACCAACCTCGCCCAAATTCGAAAGGCACTGAAGCACCACTTATTCCTCCAATACTACTCCCTAACCCTGATGTTGAAGCTTTGGTGGGAGTGGCTGACTTGGATTTAGTGGCAGTTACAGAAACATGGTTCACAGAAAACCATGATTGGGATGTAACTATACCTGGCTATACTTTATTCAGAAAGGACAGGGTAGGAAGAAGGGGAGGAGGAGTGGCACTATATGTAAAAACTAATATTAAAACTTTGGAATTACAGAGCTTAAAAGGGAGAGAGGAGGCACTGTGGGTTAAACTAGAAAGAGGGAAAGAGAAATCTATTTGCATTGGTGTGATATACAGACCTCCCTCACAAGAGGAAGAGGTGGACAGAGAGTTAATTGAAGACATATGAAGCATTGCTAGGAAAGGGGAAGTGCTACTGATAGGAGATTTCAATATGCCAGATGTTGATTGGCACATTCCTGCGGCATTCCTGCGGCAGTATCATCTAGAAGTAAGGAGATCCTGGATTCTCTACAGGGAGAACTATTCAGGCAATTGGTAACAGACCCCACTCATGAAGGGGCCATACTGGACTTGGTGCTTACCAATGGTGAAAGTGTTTCTGATGTTGTAGTGGGAGATCATTTTGCATCCAGTGATCACCAGATGGTGTGGTTCAGTATTAGGACTAGGGCTGTTAGAATCCATTCAAAGGTGAGGATCTTAGACTTTAGGAAGACTAACTTTGCCAAGATGGGCCAATACCTCAGGGAGTCGTTAGTGGGATGGGAACAGCTGGGGGATGTAGAAAAACAGTGGGCAAAACTGAAAGGGGATATTTTAAGGGCAACCAACCTTTTTGTTAAAATGGTAAATAAAGGTAAAAGGAAAAGGAGACCGCTATGGTTTTCGAAAGAAGTAGCTGAAAAAGTGAAGAAAAAGAGGGAGGCCTTCATGAAATACAAGAGATCACAGAGAGAGGAAGACAGGCATCTGTATTTGGAAAAACTTAGAGAAGCTAGCAAAGTAGTCAGGAAGGCAAAGATTCAAAAGGAGGAGGAAATAGCCAATGCAATAAAATGGGGGGATAAGACATTTTTCAGATATATTAGTGAGAAGAGGAAGGGCAAAAGTGGTATTGTCAGACTCAAGGGTGCACGGGAGGAATATGTAGAAGCTGATAAGGATAAAGTGGAATTGCTTAACAAATATTTCTGTTCTGTGTTCACAGATGAAGAACCAGGAGCAGGACCTCAGAAAACACCCACAAACAGGAACAGAAGCGAGGGACATCTTGAACAATTTTCAGAAGACTGTGTTCGTGAGAAACTAGCTCAACTTAAAGTAGACAAAGTGATGGGACCGGATGGGATACACCCTAGAATACTGAGGGGGACGTTCTAGCAGCTCCACTGACTGACCTTTTCAATGCCTTGTTGGAGTCGGAAGTAGTGCCAAAGGACTGGAGAGAGGCTCATGTGGTGCCTTTACACAAAAGCGGAAGTAAGGATGTGGTTGAAAACTACAGGCCGGTTAGTTTAACTTCAGTGGTGAGTAAATTATTGGAAACGCTGCTGAAAGAGAAAATAGTGAGGTTTCTGGAGTCCAGTGGATTACAGGATCCGAGGCAGCATGGATTCACCAGAGGCAGGTCTTGTCAGACAAATCTGATTGATTTCTTTGACTGGGTGACCAGGGAGTTGGACCGAGGGAGATCCCTAGATGTGGTGTATTTAGATTTCAGTAAAGCCTTTGACACTGTTCCTCACAGGCGACTTATAAACAAACTGAGCACCCTAGGGATGGACCCTAAAGTTATTGCTTGGGTTAGAAATTGGTTGGGTGGGAGGCGACAAAGAGTACAAGTAAATGGAGCTCACTCTGAGGAGAAGGATGTTACCAGTGGTGTGCCCCAGGGATCTGTCCTTGGTCCGATTCTTTTTAACATCTTTGTTAGTGATATAGCGGAAGGGCTGTCGGGTAAGGTTTGCCTCTTTGCAGATGATACCAAAATCTGCAATAGAGTAGACACCCAGGAAGGTGTAGATAACATGGGGAGGGATCTAGCTAAGCTTGAAGAATGGTCTAGAATTTGGCAGCTGGGATTTAATGTTAAAAAATGTAAGGTCATGCATTTGGGCTGCAGCAATCCAAGGGAGCAATATAGTATAGGGGGTGAAGTACTTTTGTCCACTAAAGAAGAGCGGGACCTAGGCGTGGTTGTGTCTGATGATCTTAAAGTAGATAAACAGGTAAAAAAGGCAACGGCAAAAGCTGGAAGGATGCTTGGGTGCATACGGAGAGGAATGGCTAGCAGAAAAAAGGAGGTGATAGTGCCTCTGTATAAGTCTTTGGTGTGACCTCATTTGGAGTATATTGTGCAATTCTGGAGACCGCACCTTCAAAAGGATGTGAACAGGATGGAGTCGGTGCAGAGGGTGGCTACTAAAATGATTAGTGGTCTTCATTATAAAGCATATGAGGACAGACTGAAGGATCTTAATATGTACACCTTAGAGGAAAGGCGGGATAGAGGTGATATGATTGAGATGTTTAAATACCTCCGTGGCGTAAATGTTCAGGAAGAGAGCCTCTTTCAATTGAAAGCAAGTTCTGCAACGAGGGGACATGGGATGAGGGTGAAGGGAGATAGATTCAGGAGTGATATGCGGAAATATTTCTTTACGGAAAGAGTAGTGGATCCATGGAATAGTCTCCCAGTGGAGGTGGTAGAGATGAGGACAGTAACTGAATTCAAAAAAGCATGGGACAAACACAGAGGATCTCTAAAGGTAAAAAGGGGACTGTTGTAGTTGTTGATATGGAAGGACAGACTATATAGGCCATGTGGTCTTTTTCTTTCATCATATTTCTATGTTTCTTTGTTTCTATGATTTACAGCCCAATCTACACAAACCACCAAGAATGTTTCACTAAGGTAGCCAACTGGCTAAAGGAGAACAACCTTCTCATCAACCGCAACAAAGTGGAGGCACTCTATATAACGAAAGACACCAACCCCCCCCCCCCCCCACAATAACACTGAACAACATGGAAATTAAAGTCAAGACCGAAGTCAGTTACCTGGGAGTCACCCTTGATCAGCACCTCACTTTTAAAGCCTACATCAACAAAACGTCTTCGCTCACTCCTAGAGCTAACAGATTTTTGCACTGTGCTACAAGCCATCTTCATACCCCACATTGATTACTGCAATGCTGTCTATCAAGGCCTACCCAGATCCACCCTCCTACCCCTTCAAACAGCTCTTTACTCAACAGCAAGGATCCTACTATCAGTAGCAAAACATGACCACATCATGCCAATACCATAGCAGCTCCACTGGCTCCCACTACAGAGTTGAATAAAATTCAAAACTTTCATGCTAACCCAAAAAGCAATATATTCCAACCCTCCTACACATCTCTGCTCACTACTTCAGACCTCACAGCCACACAGGTCTAGATGGACCTCAATGATGAACACCCTCACCATCCCAGACACCAGAACCAAATCCAACCAGCAAGCATGTAAATGAGCCTTCCAACAGAATGTACCCTCGACATGCAACACCCGGAACATCTCAGACCTCAAATCCTTCAGAAAACACCTAAAAATGTACCTATTCACAGAACATTTCAACCCTATCACATAACTCCTCCACAGTTGGATCAGAACCAGATATCTAACACCACCACTGTACATAGTTATAATTGAATATAGTTATGCAAATAAAATCTAGCATTGGCATGATATACATAGTTTGTGACATTGTTATAATGTAATATTAAGTTTGCTTCCTGTAAACCACCTTGACCTGGTTAAAGGCAGTATATAAATATAGCTAAATAAATAAATAGCTAGGAAAGAACAACCCAAACTATGGTTACACGATGCAAGATTCCACATTAGGAGCCACAACCCAGGAAAAAGATTTAGGTGTCATCGTGGATAATATGTTGAAATCCTCCATCCAGTGTGCAGCAGTGACGAAGAAAACAAATAGAAGGCTAGGAATCATAAGGAAAGGAATGAAGAATAAAACCAAGGATATTATGATGCCTCTGTATCATTCCATGGTGCGACTGCACCTAATATTGTGTGCAATTCTGATTGTCATATCTTAGAGAGGATATAGCAGAATTAGAAAAGATACAGAGAAGAGCCACAAAAATGATAAAGGGGATGGAAGGATACCCCTTTTAGGAATGGCTTAAAAGGTTAGGACTCTTCAACTTGGAAAAGAGATGGATGAGGGGAGATATAAAGAATCATGGACCAACCCACATGGACACAAATACATAATCTCTCCAAACAACCACAACCACGTTATTATGTAAATATGTTGATCAAGTTGTAAATAGTTTCTCCCTCTGTTTACCTCAATTTTAATTATAAAGTATCATGATCTGAGTTTAATGTAAACCACTTTGATTTAAGGATAAGGCGGTATAAAAAACAGGTTAAATAAATAAATATGATAGAGGTCTATAAATCAATGAATGGATTCGAATGGGTAAACATAGACAGGTTGTTTACCCCATCAAAAAGTAGAAAGACTAGGGGACATGGAATGAAGCTAAAATGTATCTCATTTAAGAGTAATAAGAGAAAATATTTTTTCACTCAACGTGTAATGAAACTCTGGAATTTGTAACCAGAGGCTGTAATAAAAGCTGTTAGCGTAGCTGCATTTAAAAAAGGTTTGGACAAATTCCTGGAAGAAAAGTCCATAAAACATTATTAAAAAAGACCCGGAAAATCCACTGGGGCAAGCATCATGTAACCTGTGTGCCTTTTTCAGAACCTGCCAGGAACTTGTGACCTGGATTGGCCACTGTTGGAAACAGGATACTGGGCTTGATGGACTTTAGTCTGACTCAGTATGGCATATCTTATCTTCTTAGGACAAGAGTAGGAAACACCTGTGACAGGGTGGAGTAATGGGGGGGGGGGGATGGGTATAAACAACTTTGCTGAAGTAAGGAAGGACTATAGACTGTTTTATACATGAATGATTTATTCAGCTGGATTGCTAGCTTTGTCCACCTTAGTGAGAGTGATGAGATCTGAGATCTGTACCAGATTATTGATAAGTTTGTATTTTACTTATGTGTATTGTTTATATATTTAGCATATCTATTGCATTAGTTTTTGATTATAAACAACTTTGGGCTGTGCCTTTGTCCAAGCAAGACTGAATATAAGTTAGCCAAAGGTCCTTTTACTAAAATGTGTTTTTGCGCATGGTAACTGTGTGCTCGGGACCATGCTAACTGTTATTACAGGGACTTGAAAGTCTGATTCGCTTGCTAACTGCCACCTGCATTTTGGGGTAAATAAGGGGGAGGGGAGAGGCAGAGAATGGTTATGAAGAGTACATTGCAGTTAGTGTGTGGGGGGGGGGTACATATCATGCACTATCAATGCTGCCATTAGCATAGGTGGAGTTAAGTGCACCCATGGTACTTATGCTATGCATTACGGTATGCATCTGTGCATTAACTGTAGGGAACATGTTGGTCATGCTTCCTGACAGTTACCATGGAGGCTTTGCACTTAATGCACATTAATTCTGTGCTATGTATGTTAGGTGCAAAAACCTAACGCACTTTAGAACAAGTATCCCTAAGAGTAGATAGGGTTCTTCTGCTTGCACTGTTAGGGGAGCTGCTACTTTTAGCTCAGCAATAGAGTGCTTGCCTGGGAGCCAGACAATTACAGAATAAAATCTCACGAGCTCTCTAGGTGGAAAAATGGGCTGTGGGACTGGCAATCTTAAGGAAAGGAATGAGAATAAAATCAAGGATGTTATAATGTCTCTGTATCATTCAGTGGTATGACCGCACCTCAGATATTGTGTGGAAAGCACAGTTACTTACCTGTAACAGGTGATCTCTGGGAACAGCAGGAATAAGTCTTCACATACGGGTATCGTCAGTACTGACGGAGCCTGTGCGGGAACGCTCCCCAGCGTCCAGTAAGAAAGCTTTTGGGAGCATCCAACAGCGCCTGCGCACTGCCTTCCCGCCTTTCCCAACTGCCTCTCTCCAGTTCGAGTTTTAAAGCTGAGACAAAGAGAGAGAGAGGAAAGGAAAGATAGATAGAGAGATACAACTCCTAGGGGAGGTGGGTGGGTTGTGAAGACTTATTCCTGCTGTTCCCAGAGATCACCTGTTACAGGTAAGTAACTGTGCTATCTCCAGGAACAAGCAGGAATGAGTTTTCACATATGGGGACTCCCTAGCTGCAGATGCCAGGGGAAGACCCCAGGTTGTGTGTCCTTGAAAAGGACTCTACCTCCCCCATGGATCTCTGGCATCCAACCAGGGTAGGTGGGTCGGAGTTGATTAGGAATGGAACAGGTGTTTGAGAACAGCCTGACCAAACAAGGCATCCCGGTGGGAGTCCTTGTCCAAGCAGTAATGGGCTGTGAAGGTATGAACCGAGGCCCAGGTGGCCGCTCGACAGATTTGGTCGATGGACACAGAGTTTAGATGAGCCATAGAGGCTGCCATGGCCCTCACATTGTGAGCTGTGACATGGCCCTTCAGAGAAAGGTTTCTACTCTGGTAGGCGAAAGAAATACACTGAGCAATCCAGTTGGACAGTGTTCTTTTAGAGACTGGAAGTCCTAAATGAGAAGGATCAAAAGCAACAAAGAGTTGAGAAGACTTTCTATGTTGCTGTGCTCTTTGTAAGTAAAAAACGAGAGCTCTCTTACAATCCAAGGTATGAAGATTCCTCTCTGCACTTGATGCATGAGGTCCTGGAAAAAAGACAGGTAAATACACCTCTTGGTTCAGATGAAAAGGTGAGACCACTTTAGGCATAAAGTGTGGATTGGTCCTGAGGACTACCTTATCATGATGAAACCTTGTATAAGGTGGATTGGCCACCAAAGCTTGCAACTCACTGTGCGGCGTGCTGAGGTGACTGCAATGAGAAAAATAACCTTCCAAGAAAGAAATTTCAAGGAGGTGGTGGCTAAAGGTTCAAAGGGTGGCTTCATAAGCTGGCCAAGAACCAGGTTTAAGTCCCATGCCACTGGAGGTGGTCTAATGGGAGGTTTAGTTAAAAGAAGGCCTCTCATGAATCTTGCTATAAGAGGATGAGAGGAAATAGGTTGTCCATTGAGAGGCTTGAGGGACGCTGCAATAGAACTCAAATGGACTCTTACTGAATTCGTTTTCAGACCTGCATGGGATAGATGCAGAAGATACTCTAGTAGAGAATTCAGAGGTATTGCAAGAGGGTTTAGACCGTTCCCTGAACACCAAATGGAAAATCTTTTCCATTTGAAAGCATAGGAACATCTAGTAGAAGGCTTTCTAGAGGCATGAATAACATCTCTGACTTGCTGGGAGAGATGAAAATCTTGAAGGTCTAGGTCCTCAGCAACCAAGTCCTGAGATGGAGAGACTGGGGGGTTTGGGTGCCACAACATTCCTTCTTCCTGGGATAGAAGATCTGGAGCACAGCCCAAGTCCAGGGAGGGAGCTTGAGAGAGATGCAGAAGTAGAGGGTACCACACCTGGCATGGCCAATGTGGTGCTATGAGGATCATGGTCCCTTGATCTCTCTGAAGCTTGAATAGTGTCTTGGGAATTAGGGGAATTGGTGGAAAGACATAAAGGAAGTCTTGACCCCAGTGAAGGAGGAAGGCATCCTTGGCCTGAACTCCCTGACATGGAATTCTGGAACAGAACCGGGGAAGTTTGGCATTCCACGGACTTGCAAAGAGGTCTATGTCCGGGGTTCCCCAAATTCGAAAGATCTTGGCTACCTGATCCATGTGGAGGGACCACTCATGTGGAAGCAGAACTCGACTGAGTCTGTCCGCCCAAGAGTTTTGAACGCCTGGAAGATATACTGCCAGAAGATGGATGTGATGCTCTCTGGCGAAGGCCCACAGTCGCATAGCTTTGTTGCAAAGTGACAGAGAGCCAGTCCCTCCCTGCTTGTTTACATAGAACATGGCTACTTGGTTGTCCGTATGGATGAGGACTGTCCTGTAGCTGAGCAGGGAATGGAACACTCTGAGAGCTAAGAAAATTGCTCTGAGTTCCAAGAGGTTGATATGCAGAGAAGTCTCCTGTGGAGACCAGATGCCCTGGGTGGAGAGATCCTGCAGATGAGCTCCCCAACCCCTTGGAGAAGCATCTGTTGTGAGAGTTGCTTGGGGTAGTGGTAGTTGAAAAGGGGACCCCAGCAACAGGTTTTGAGAGGACTTCCACCACTGGAGAGACCAAAAAAGGCGACTGGAGTTTGCTATTTTGTCTGACAGGCAACCTGATGCCTGAGTCCATTGGGTGGACAAAGTCCATTGAGCTGCCCTCATGTGAAGGCGAGCATATGGAACCACATACACGGTGGATGCCATGTGGCCTAATAGTTGTAACATCTCTCGAGCAGTTAACTGGGACTTTAACTGAATCTGGGAGGCTAACTGCACCAGACGTAGGCAACGGGCCTGAGGAAGATAGGCCCTTGCAGTTGTGGTATCCAGCAAGGCTCCTATGAACTCCAGAGACTGAGTAGGGGTGAGATTGGATTTTGGGATATTTATTACTAGTCCCAAATACTGAAGGATACGCATTGTGCAGGTTAGACAAGTCTGGGCCTCTGACTGGGATGGGGCTCGAATGAGCCAGTCGTCCAGATATGGGAATACGAATATTCCTAGAGTGCAGAGAAATGCAGCTACTACTGCCATGCATTTCGTGAACACTCTTGGTGCAGAGGCCAGACCGAAAGGAAGCACCCTGTATTGGTAGTGCTTTCCTTGAAAAAGGAACTGAAGGAACCTTCTGTGTGTTGGATGGATGAGGACATGTGTGTACGCATCCTTGAGATCTAGAGAACAAAGCCAGTCCTGACTCTGAAGGTATGGAAGCAGAGCCCCTAGAGAAATCATTTTGAATTTCTCCTTGAATAGAAACTTGTTCAATTCTCTGAGATCTAATATGGGTCTGTAGCCCCCTGTTTTCTTTGGGATAAGAAAATAAGGGGAGTAGAACCCTGAGCCCTGTTGAAGAAGAGGAACTTCTTCTATTGCCCCTTGGGCAAGAAGGGTAGCAATCTCCTTACCTAGAAGGTTAAGGAGAGATGTTGGAGAATTGAACTGTTTCACCATGGTATGAGGAGGAAGACTCAAAAAATGAAGCTTGTACCCTTCCTTTATGATGGAGAGGGTCCATTGCTCTGCTGTGATTTGCTCCCATCTGGGAGCAAAGTAAGTTAACCTTCCTGGAATGGTGAGGGGCTCTGGTTTTTCCAGAGCTAGAAAGGCTAAGTTCTCTAGTTGCAAGTCAAAGGCCCTGAGGAGGTTGAGGCTGCTGGGCTGTGGTAGGCCTGGCAGCCTTTGACTTGGCCTGTTTAGGTGGTTGCTGACGCTTTGCAGCAAAACGACCTGCAGAAGATGTCTGCCCATGAGCAGGATAATATCTTCCCTTTTTAGAAAAAGATGTCTTTTTAAACAATCTTTTCTTAACAGGGGCAGAGGTAGACTTTGAAAGTCGATCCAAAGCAGAGTTCTCAGCATCCATCTGAGTGGCCTTTGCTTGCCAATCCCTGCCAAACAGGTTTTCACCTGTACAAGGAAGGTTTCCCAACTCATCTTGGACCCAGAGTTCCAAATCAGAGGCTTGTAACCAAGCAATTCTGCGTGCACCTATGGCAATAGCCGTGGCTCTGCTTACACACTCAAAAGAGTCAAAGGCTGCACGGTTGGAGAATTTGGAAACATCTTGGGCATGTTTGAGCCAAGTGAGAAATTCCTGCCTTTTATCTTCTGAAATAAAAGGAGCTAAAGTCTGCAGATGATCTGTGACTTCTTTTAGAAACATCCCCATATAGAGACTATAGGAGTTGATTCTGGCAGCAAGCATATTGGCCTGGAAAATCCTTCGGCCAAAAGCATCTAGAGTCCTACATTCACGTCCTGGAGGGTTAGATGAGTGTCTCTTTGCACTCTTTATTTTCTTCATAGCAGACTCAACCACAATAGAGTGGTAAGGAAGCTGAGTCTTATGAAAACCAGGACAGGGAGGGACACGGTACACCTACGAGAATGAGAAGAGGTGGTGAGAGGAGTCTCCCACATGCCCAACATGAGATCATAAAGAATCTCATGAATAGGTAAGGTAGCTGCTTCCTTAGGAGCCTTAGGATATTGCAAAATATCTAATTGCTTGGCTCTAGGCTCTGACTCAGAGGCCACTGTAATAGAGAGGCCTCTAGCCACTTCCCTAATGAAGTCTTGAAAAGACAAGTCCTCTGGAGGAGACATTCTTCGTTTTGGAGAAGCAGACTCCTGAGGAAGTAGTACCGGTGCATCGACAGAAGCCTCCGACTCATCAGAGTCTTCGGAGGAATCGAAGTATCGCCTGTCTGGATGCTCCTGTAAAGCCCGATACGCGTACCAAGTGGGATCGACATCGGGAGTAAGCGGTACCGGTTCGGTACCGATGGGCATCATAGGACAGGGTACCGTTGCAGTCGACACCGAAGCCGATGTCGATGCAATCGGTACCGGCACTGGGAACAGTGCCGATGCCGGAGTCGGTACCGGCAACGAGGATTGTTGCGGTACCGAAGGCGTCGAAGCCTGCATGAACGCCGTAAGGGTGCGCTGCATGGATAGAATTTTCTGATCCATCGACGCCACCAAAGTCTGGATGTCGGTACCAGTGGAGGCCACCGGTACCCCAGAACACGGCAACAGGTGATCGGTCGAGGCCAAGCCATCGATGTCAACCTGTGACCCCATAGATAATGCTTTGGAAGCCGGAACTTCCCGCCGGGGTAATTTTGCCGGAGCGGAATCCTCGAGGACAAGCCCGGAGGCATCTCGATGCTTAGAGGGAGATTTGCCCTTCGAGGACCGGCTAGATTTATGTTTGGTTACCTGAGATCCATGGGAGGAAGAAGAAGCCCTGGAAGACTTCGATGCCACCGAGGCTGCATCAGAGGGAAACAGGGTACTGAGCTTGGCTACTCGGTTCTGCCGACCTCTTTTAGACATCATGGTGCAGGACACACAATCCTTGATGGAATGGTCAGGACCCAAACATTTTAGACACCAATCATGGGTGTCGGTGACAGAAATAGTACCGCCACATTTTGTGCACTTTTTAAACCCGGAAGCGGGCTTCTCCATGAGGAGAAAAAATTTAGGCCTAAGGCCCAAACTGAAAATGCACAGTTGAAGAAATAAAAGTTGTTGTTTTTTTTTAAGAAAGAAAGAAAAGAAAAGACCGGCGGTACCGGTCTGACATCGAAGGCAGACGCGCACACAGAAAAATAAAGAAAAAAATAAAGAACTTCTTCTGCGGTGACAGGAACACGACCTGCTGGCTCCGCGGAAAAGAAGAACTGGAGAGAGGCGGTTGGGAAAGGCGGGAAGGCAGCGCGCAGGCGCTGTGGGATGCTCCCAAAAGCTTTCTTACTGGACGCTGGGGAGCGTTCCCGCGCAGGCTCCGTCTGTACCGACGATACCTGTATGTGAAGACTCATTCCTTCTTGTTCCTGGAGATTTCTGGTTGCCATATCTTAAAAAGAATAATGTAAAATTAGAAAACGTACAGAGAAGAGTGACAAAAATGATAAAGGGGATGGAAGAATACCCCTATAAGGACAGGCTTAAAAGGTTAGGGCTCTTCAGCTTAGAAAAAACATAGCTGGGGGAGATATGATAGAGATTTGTAAAATAATGAGTGGAATGGATCGAGTTAATGTAGATCAGTTGCTTACTCATTTAAGAAGTAAAAAGACTAGGGGACATGCAATAAAGCTACAGTGTAGCATATTTAAGACTAACCAGAGAAAATATTTTTCATGCAACACGTAACCAAACTCTGGAATTCATTGCATGAGGATATTAGTGTAGCTGGGTTTAAGAGAGGTTTGGACAAGTTCCTGGAGGAAAAGTCCATAAACCAATGAGGCCAGGGAAATCCACTGCTACTCTTCGAATAAGCAGCATGGAATCTGTCTACCCTTTGGGAACCTGATAGGTACTTGTGACCTGGTTTGACCACTGTTGGAAACAGAATACTGGGCTCAATGGACTTTTGGTCTGACCCACTATGGCATTTCTTATGTTCATAAGTACTCAGCAAGTCTGATGCCTCCACACAGGGCTAAGCAGCAAGCTTGGATCTTTAGTGTGAGCGAAATCCAATTCCTTATAGAAACATAGAAATATGACGACAGAAAAAGACCACATGGCCTATCTAGAGTATCCACATGCCATATAGTCCAACTGCACACCAAGAGTATTCACTACACCACACCCAGCATAATACATGAAAGCAGAGGTGTAATGCTACCCAACATGTCCAAATACAACAACTACTAGAATGAAGGAGAGCAGTGAAATAAACAGAGGCAGCTCAAACAAATAAGCATTCACAGTCCAAGCAGTGGCAGGATATGATGGGGATATACTCCCTTCTAAAAAGCCATATCTGCCCTTTGATAAATAGTGTGACTTAGTGAGTATGCAGC